>OX465595.1:345748269-346998269 GCA_950022295.1 Bromus sterilis
GTAAAGAAATCGTGCAGATATCGATCGGCTGTTGGAATTTTTCTTTGATGGTGGGCTTAGGTACAATTTGTCAATGGGATAAGTTAGCCATGCCCCCAACTGCTGTGTACCAAACACAGCCTGTATATTCAGTGCATTTTAGTTGATATAAGGTCATAAGGTAGTTTATGTAATTACGTATGTATTTTGCCTGTAAAGAGCAGTAATGATTAAATGGTTACTGATGGCAAAACGTTATGTATTTGTTTCCTTTAAGAACACCGGTCCAGTTTTGGGATCAGCTTTCAGCTGTCTGCTCCTTTCTGAATGTATGTTTGTGAGCTAGACAGGAGAATAATATGGTGTCTGAGGAGGAAGGACAATAAATGGTGTCTTCTTTTCCGTGTCTCTTTGTTTCTCTCCCAAATACGAGTAGACATCAGAAGAACACTATGATCAGAAAATTAAATTCAGATAATACGATGGCTCTATTATGCATGAAGGAATCATAGACCAGAAGGTTGAGAGGGACTTTCCAACCTCAGAAGAAGAGACTTTTGGAGAACTAGAAAGATGCATGTTTGAAGCTTGGAGGTTGGCACGTATGGCTGGGCTACGCATCTTAAGTTCTTAACAGGTTAACCACTACCCTCCCACTCACCCGACCATATCTGCATCAGTAGTCTCAAGAACTAAATAAAATGCCGGAATATGATTGTTCCAGTAATGTTTGCCAGGAAGTATTAATTGTGATAATGGCAACATACAAATTGAACAATTTATAAATATTTACACCAAAGAGTGTATGTGCGTTCAAATAATTGTTTTTATATAAAGGGCACGAAGGCCCGACTTCAAGTTAATAAAGTCATTAACCGGCTAGGATACAATGGTGTAGATTACAAAGGCAAAAACTTGACAAAAACTAAAAAATTACAAGCAACTCTCACTACGACCAAAGCAACATCGAGCAGAGCACCAAGGAAAACTGCGATCAAGCCGCAGGAGATCTCGCGCAGCCAGAACAGTAGAGTCGAAGCATCCCGACTACCGTGATTGACGAGGACAGGAAGAACCAGTCCGCTTGAATAAAAATGTTGACTCCATCGCCCGCTGCTTCGGGCCACTACCGGAGGGGAGACCACTATCTCCCCTTCATCCAGACTGTGCCACACATGCGGACGCCCACCGCCGTTGGCATCCCGCAAGCAAGAGATGCAGAAGGACCAACTCGCCAGGAACTATAGGAAAGCCGAGCACCAGCACCGCCACCAACCACCATGCACCAGGACCACATCCCCCAACCATCCCTTGAACGACGCCTCCAGGGAGGAACAAGACGCCAGTACGCCTTCATCGTCCGGCCAAAGCCAAGACTTTCGTTCGAAGAGGAGAGGGTGGGGGGAGGACGGAGGACCTGGAAGCTCGACCCGTACTTAAGAGGGAGACCGGCATCGGAGCACCATCAGCGTCGTGGTCAATGCGAAATCGACCAAGGGTTTCCCCCGTTCCAAGCATACTACCATCCCACCCTCGACATCCATATATGTCGAACATATCGGCGCGAGGAGACCACAATGAGGGTAAAGGGCCGGGAGGAAGGAGCCACTCGTTGTCCTCACGCCGGCCACAAGGCAGCGGATCCTCGTCGCCACATTCATCGGCAGCCGCCAGCCGCGGCGGGTGGCGGCGCTAGGAATTGGGTCGCTCTCGATCATGTCGCCCGAGTGGGGCGACACGAGGGGGGGGGGGATTCAAATATTAAGTGTGATCATATCTCTCTTCCGTGGGGAATCAAAGACATGTTAGTGCAATCACTGTCGTCCCGGAAAGTGCCCGCTCTTGCAAAAAGTGTGGTCTAAATTCCATTTGATTGTGGCTTAACAAGCATGCAAGGTGTGCACACTGATTATAAAGCGTGCGTTGTTGGTTTATCAATCAAGTTGCAAGACCATCATCGATCATCTATCCATCGAATTAAGAAGAGACCGAACCTTCAAACGTGCGTAAGAGTACGTACGCGCGTACGTTCAGCTAGCCCATCATGCAATCACGATCATGAATGTCAGCTAAGAGTTGTAGATAGCAGAGAACGCGTATCCCTCTCCGACTAGCCGAAGCCATTCCTTTTCTTCAAGAAAAAAAAAGTCAATCTTAAACCCTGAATTCATAAAAGTTCGGTGATTTGAACTTCAAAATCAAAATCCCTGCATTTGATGCATCGAGAAATGAAAGATCTCGATCAAGGCCATTAGGATGAATTGGGCTGGCCCAATAGCGTAGCCGTTCGTATACTTGTCCTATTTTTTTATTTTTTATTTTTATTTTCTTAATGACAATAAAACTATAACATTTTCATCTTAACAATAAATATATTTTGAATTTACGAAGAAAATAAAATAGTTTACCAAAACAGGAACCTTTTTCTTAACTTCTAAACAATTTTTGAAATGCGTGAATATTTTTAAAAATTCCTGAACATTTATTGAATTTATGAAAAAATGAACATAGTTTGTGAAAATAGCTTAAATTTATTTATTTTTCCCAGAAATAATTTAAAAATATATATTTAACAAAAATAGTCTAACAAATGTATTTTATGAGAATAATTTTAAAATATATTTACAAAGATAGTTTAAGAAATATATTTCACGAAAAATTATTAAAAAAATGAAAATAGCTTAAAGCATCTACAACTAGTCAGGCTCCTCACACCCTCCTATATGATCGGGCGGATGGGGCGGTCACTGGCCGATCACAAAAATGTGACCCAGATGAACGCCTTATACCGACATTATTTGTCTGGGCTGACCAACGCTCCTCATATTAAGCCCAAATCCATAGGACGAATATGGAAAGGCTCGAGCGCGTCCATCATGTCAGATCCGGACACTTGGCCCACTCTGGCCCCACATATATTCATCCCCATCCGCTCCCCGGAGGAAACCATAACCACTTTCCACTCCACTCCACCCACAATATCCCTTCCCGATAATCTCTGACCTTCTTCGACATGGCGGGCATCGGATCCTAGTCCTTCCCTACCCGATTCGTGGTCTGGGACCTTGTCCCAGTCGGGCCCGAGGAGGAGATGGTCGTCTGGTGTCTGCGTGTCGTGGCGGAGGCGCAGCCGGTTCGGTGCGCACAGATTCAAAAGCCCACTCCTACATCCTGGTACTTCAGGCAGAGGTGGAGGCGTACCCCGCGACACCGCTACGTATGATCCCTCGTGATGAAGGTGGCGGGCTTCGAAAAGGAAGAGTTGGGCTCCGACAAGGAAGAGTACTGGGACATGGGAAACAATGGGGGGTTGAACCGGCTACCGAAGATGGGAAAATTCCTCGTGTAATCGAATGTTGAATTGATATACTTTTGTAATATATGATTTACATGCATGAATTTGAAATTTCATATTTGACGAGTTAAGTTATGCAAACAAACGTTTGGGGTTCGACCGATCACCATCCGCGAACACGCCCGGCCGCGTACGCGAAACGTTTGAGATGTCAAAATTGGTGTATCTAGCTTAAATGCTTTTACCGAGCTTTACAAAATGCCCTATAATGTTTTTTTTGGAAAACATGAAACATTTTTGAACCGTGACCAAAAATAGAAAACATATTTTTTTACTTCCAACAATTTTTGAAATGCA
Source organism: Bromus sterilis (assembly GCA_950022295.1). Taxonomy (NCBI): domain Eukaryota; kingdom Viridiplantae; phylum Streptophyta; class Magnoliopsida; order Poales; family Poaceae; genus Bromus; species Bromus sterilis. Next base: position 345,751,901 of record OX465595.1, read on the forward strand.
TGAACACTTTTAAAAATTCCCTAACATTTTTTTCCAGAAAGTGTTCTTGGGTTTCAAAAAATAATATTTTTTACAACACAATCAAATTTAGAAAAGCGAACGCCTTTTCAAACATAAACATTGTTAAAAAATGGAAACATCTATTAATTTATGAAAAAATTTGTACACCTTTTCATAAAATGTTGGAGAATTTTAAAAAATGTTCACGCATTTCAAACTTTGTTCAGAAATTAAAAAAGTTCTTCTTTACGTAAACTATTTCCTTTTTTCCATAAATTAAAAATATATTTATTGTTACTACGAAAAAGCAATTTTTATTACAATTACAAAAAAGAAAAAGGGAAAAAAAAGAAAAAAAAAGTGCAAAGCGAGCGCGCCAAAGATCGCTAATGGGCCGACCCAATTCATTCTAACGCCTACATTTGTCATTGTGCCAAACAGGTACATAGTTCCATCTAAACATAGATTCAATAGTTCAATGTACGAACGACATGGATTTCACTTCAGGGTTCAGTCGTCAAACCTCTACGATTTCAGAGTTTAAAATAATTTGTTTTCCTTTTATCTAACCTTGAAAAGGTGTAGTGCACTTGGGGCGCATTTATGGCTTGCTCAGCAGTGCTCTCATTTTGAATTCCATCAACTCCAAAATCAGAGCTGGGCGGAACTGGATAACCATTGGATTTATAAAAAAAAAGTTGACAACCCATCGATGTGTATATTTGGTGGAATTGAGGAGCGAGACTTTTGCATCTCTCCAAAATCAAAGAAACGGGAGTTGATACAAAATACACGAGGATTTCCACCACCAAGTGAGGTTGAATCGGTGTCGGAAGACAAAAAACACGATATCACACCATCCTTCGTGAAAATCAAAACGGGATCGATCCCTTTTTCATTTGATCGGCCTCCCTTTGCATAGAATCCCTAGCCTCCAGGGGCACCCTCGCCACTGCCACGGGCGTCCCTCTCCACGCCTCTTCGTTCCCGCCACACCCCGCCCCCCGGTCATCCCCCGTCGCTCCATCTTCCATGGGCACATTGGCCGATCTCTAGGTTCCACGAAGCTAGCGCACCGACTGTTCCATGTGCTCCAGGAGTTAAGGATAAAACTTGGTTGTTGGAGCTGAGAGCTGGAGTTGAGGATGTGGAAGGCATAGAGCACTAACAAACATGCCCTTAGTAACATGCAGTATGTCCAATCAACCCCACATGATGTAAAAAATGGGCATTTGGTAGCCTGCATTGCACCCACTTCCCGACATGCGTGAAACTAAAAGCTCTTCCGAACCAGGCTGAGGGGGAATGACTAAATCAACATTTTTTCTCAGCTAGGCTCGGTCGATACACCTCCCGCATGCATCATGCAGGCGTGGGACTTAGCTTTTGAGTCCCAATCTTATAATACCACCACTTGGGATACTTATCTTTGAGTCATGTGCAACATAACGCTGCAATACTCTTGTGTAGTGTTTGAGTTATTTATGATTAATGCGAGGTTGATGCCTCATGCACTTCCGCTATATCTTATATTGCTAGGTTCTACGGTACCCAACATTTCTGATGATACGAATTAACGTCCCCTCGTTGGTTACCCAAAGTGGAAGGTTGAGATGTAGCGTAGCGGCAATTTCCCTTAGCGAAGATGCTAAGGTTGAGTATCGAACTAGTAGGAATCCAACAGATACAAGAAGGTGGTGAAGTGAACAATGGCGCCGTTCACAACCTAAGATTTCTTACTTCACCTGGACCTGCACACACAACAAATAACTTTGCTTCCCAACGAGTACAGAGGAGTTGTCAATTCCTCCGGCCTTGTTGTTTACAAAGGATAAAACACACGGAATAATAATGATAGTGATAACAACGGAAAAGTAAATAAATCAGTAAATTGATAATGGGTGTAAACAGTATTGGAAATATGGACCGGGGTCCTATGATGTTCACTAGTGATGTCTCTCTCCCAAAAGACGATAAAATAATCATACGAGGTAAACAAATTATAGCTGGGCAATTGACAGGATTATGTGCGCAAACCAATGCTAACTATGCTATAAAGAAAGGAAGATGCTCAAAAGAATGGGCGGTACACCAAGACAAGTAGACCGAAATCCATCTGCATCTACCTACTAATCATCCAGCTTGAGATATCTATCCAGAACATCTCGCTGGTATTAAGTTGCGAATCCCATCCAAAGTGTAAACTCAAAGCAACAGACAACTGCATTAAAGAACTTTGCATAAAGTAAACAATCCTTGCACCCGCAAGTAAAAACACCATTGTTTTCCCCCTTGTGGAAACAACACATCCCCTAGACTCATGTTTCTGTCACTCAAGCTAGTCATCAGGGGGCATGAACCCACAATCATGCATAACGCTCCCTCTTGGAGTCACTACCTACTACTTGGCCAAAGCAATAAACAACAACGGAGAACATGAAAGAATTACTCTTAGAACATAAATATAAAAGAGGAGAATAAAATATATTACTCAAACACAATCTGAACATAGTCTAATAATCCATCGGATCCCAGCAAACTCAGCATAGCAACAGCAGAAAGATTACATATGTGCCTCGATCATGTAGGGCAGCTCACGAGGTCTAATCCATTAAGAACAAAGAGGAGAGGAGAACATCACATAGCTACTGATCATAGACCCATGGTCCAAGGTGGACTACTCATGGTTCATCCGGGAAGCATCCATGGTGGTTGAGAAGCTCCCGGAGGTGATTCCTCCCTCCGGCAGGGTGCCGGGAAGAGGTCTTCAGTTGCTCTCGATCTTGGAAGCGTGGCGGCGGCGGAACAGAGGAGAGATCACGAAAAAGAGTTCCCGTCACGGGGGTTTCACGTCACGAGGGATATATAGGCGAAGGGGGGCAGTCAGGGGGTCCACCAGGGGTCCAGGCGGCCCCCTGGCGCGGCCCCACCCTAGGGCGCGTCAGGAGGGCGCCTGCGGCCCTGGTGGGTCCCCTCTGCCCCCCCCTCGGTGATTCCCGAAGCTTCTTCTGCGCTGATCTTTTATTGTATTTTTCCTGAATTTTTGGAGCAATTTTAATATGGGGGAAACCTGAAATAGAAAAACAACAGAAAACAGGAACTGGCACTGGGGTGCATTGAGTTAATAAGTTAGTCCAAATATGATCAAAAGTGTATGGAAGTTCATCAATATCATAGCAATATTACACAAAAGAGGCATGGAGCAAGCAGAAATTATAGATACGTTTTGGACGTATCAACATCCCCAAGCTTAATTCCTGCTCGTCCTCGAGTTGGTAAATGATAAAAGCATAATTTATGTGGTGACATGCTAACAACCATATAAGAACTTTTAATTAAAGCAATCAAGACATGTAATTCAATTCAAGTCATAACAGGCAAGAGTCTATATTTAGCATTGAAACAAGCAACATAAGAACATAAAGGTGCAAGAGCTCTCGCTGTCCGTGACTCGAATGTCTCCAAATGATGTTTGCGTGCAAGAAAGGGGATAGGGATATATGAGAAAAAATATTTTTGTGTTGAGAACTCAATCTACTAAAGTTTCACACTTGGTCTTCTTTTGAATCTTATCTTGACTCATCCCCAGACCACTAGCCAGGTACAAGTCAAAATGATCCACTCTTTTTCGACATTGTGAGCACTCATGCAATGGATGAGCGTAAGCAAGAAAGTTGACACTTAGGATGGCAAAGAGAGAATATGTTGGACGAGGAAGACAAAAAGGTGTGAAAGGCTCACATCAATGAGGAAAATCATAGGCGAGAGAAAGCCAAATGATAGATATGATGTGAGGAGTAGGGATTGCCATGCAACGGATGCACATATGAGCTAAAAACTCTCCAATGGAACTAGTGGGGGTGCATCCAACTTGCTTGCTCAAGAAGACCTAGAGCTCATTTGAGGAGGCTCATCATTGGAATATACAAGCCAAGTTCTATAGTGTGAAGGTCCCCACATAGCTATATTCATAAATGATAATCTCTATGGAGTACAAGATATAAGAGGGAGTACGAGTGTGGATCTCTCAAGAGGAATAGTAGTGTGCCCCTTCTCTCTTTTTATTTCTTTTTCTCTTTTTTTTCTTTTTTTGTATTTTTTGATGGCCTCAATGGCTCTTTCTATCTCTCGCATTTGTCCTCTTTGGGATCTTTTAATTTGTCCTCTTTGGGATCTTTTTCATTTGTCCACTTTGGGATATTTTCCTCACTTTAGGGGCAACACTCTATATATTACAAAAAGTATAGAAGATCTTTCACACTTTACAAAATTACTCAAATCATAAAGAAGATGTAACTATCATGATGTATGCAAATGTATGCCTCTGCCAGGGTAGCAGGATATGCAATGATACTAGCGCATCATGTAGCAATGATTAGGGCAAGGCCCAACTAGCATGCGGCTCATCGATCAAGCAAGTAGCATGTATGACCCTAGCATGCCAAATATATATAACTGCACATGTACGGTACAATGTAGACACCGCCTAAGGCCCCCTAGGTCGGCTCTGTCGAGCCACATCAAGTGGAGTTACCGAGGAGTAATCCTCGTACTCCACTCGTTGTTGACTCCGTATAGCCGCCCTAGGGACCTGAGCCCCGGTTGTCCTTAAGGTAAGAAGTCGGGCGACCCAACGGTGCCCGCGAGCGGTATTGCGTCGGGAACGACAGGGAGGGTACGACCGACGTTACTGGCGTGCTTGGCCCCTGCTCGTATCTCGCGAGAGTTACCAAACTATGAAAAGTTGAGCTCTACCAAGAGAACTCACGAGACAAGGTAAGAAGACGGTTCACCTTGTTGGTAACCGCAGAGACTTGGTGGGACGACAGGGCAGGCACCGATGTACTGGTGGTCCTGACTGCTGTCGTTGTCCGCGGGTCAGTTAAGTCGAGGCAACGATAATGGTTGTCACGCAGGTTAATTAAAATGCTAAATGGTTCGGCGGATGTCTTGAGTAGCCTTTTGGCTTGTACGCACTACCTACACGTGGGATAAGGAGTGTGGGCTCCCCTGCATCGTAGTCTCGTTCGAGGGTCTTCAGACGTCAAAAGTATCGCGGGCTGATTGTCGGGAAGTGGTGTTGTCTTCTCTTGCTCGAGCGGTGTATTTGTATATGCTTTGATTTTGCTTCACCGGCCAGTCACGCACCGTGCAGGAGTACGTTCGGGTTAGGGTCCAAAGCCCGGCGTACATAGGATATAGTCCGGCAGATGACCTCTCTGTTGATTGCCGAAGGATGGGCTACTTTGTGTCGGATAACTTCGGTGGGGTGTTCCCTAACAAGGTGTACGCCACCCTAGAGATCCGAGTGTCGTAGAGTCATGCCAGTGCACCCCTGCAGGGAAGATTAATCTATTCGAATAGCCGTGTCCACGGTAACAGGACGCTTTATGCTAAAGCTGGATCTTACCACTACAAACTACTACTATTAAACTGTATGGTTCCGGGTCTTCTTCCTCGCAGGGAGTCGAGGAAGGGAACTCGGAGGCATTATTATTATTAATTATTACAACTTACTATTATACAATGCTGCAGCAACTTCTGCTGCATTGTTATTACATTCATGTTATTGAACTGTTGGCTGTTCTCTTCTTGTGCTGCAAGACATCGTTGGAAGATGCTAGTCTTCGATAGGCCTAGCTTCTTACCCTTATTCTGATTTCTATCTTGCAGTCCACTATATATAGCCTCCCCTTCCTTTTGATACAATTGCATAAATGCTTAGTAGCGGACGTAAGACTCGCGGGTATGCTAGATACTCACCTTTGCTTTATTCCCCCCCTTTTTGTTTTGCCTGATCGGCCGCTGCAGTCGACATTGGAGTCCAGGATCAGGAGATCCCCGATGCCGACCACCGCAACATGAAGATCCCTGATGCCTTCTACGACGTCAAGTTCCCCGTTGACCAGGAGTATTTTGGAGGTTCCCAGGCAGGAGGCCTCGCCTTTTCGATCTGTTGTTATTTGTGCTAGCCTTCTTAATGCAACCTTGTATTCTTGTGTCTCTACTCAGATACCATTGCTTCCACTAACTTTGTGCTCTCGAGCTGTTGTATTCGAGCCCTCGTGGCCCCTGGCTTGTATTAAACAGCTTGTATTATTTTATTGTAGAGTTGTGTTGTGATATCTCACCGTGAGTCCCTAATCTCGGTCGTGTACCTTGCGTGTATGATTACTGTACACGGTATGATTTTGGGGGCGTCACACGGGGGCATCCCCAAGCTTAGACTCCTGAGTCTCCTTGAATATTTCTTGGGTATCCATGGGGGCATCCCCAAGCTTGAGAGCTTGACACTCCTGAATCTTCTTTCATCATCTTCCCTCGCACACTTGAAAACTCCCTTCATACATAACTCATCATAATCTGATTAGCGAGGTTAGTACCCATAATAAAATAATTTTTCTCTACTGGAAACAAGGATATTCTTGAATATCTACTGTTTCTCAAGATTGCCAAAAAGTTTTTGCAAAGAAAAAGCAAGCTTAAGGTTTGCAAAACGAAGAAGAGGCAAAACAGGACAGAATCTGTGAAAAACAGACCATCAGGTAGTAAAGAATTTTTTAGGGATAGTTCTGCAACTCAAATCAAAAAACTCATAACATATGAAAGTTCCGTAATTTTATAGAGCACTCTGTGTAAAAATTTCAGCTCAAATAGATGAACTGGGATTTTTCTGTGATTTTTCTAGTCACGAGGACAGAATTCATTTTCTGGACAGCATGTCACAACTTTCACTTCCCTTGTCATATGAGGCTATAAATGGAACAAAGTTTGAAAAGTAAAGATACAATGATGTTGTTACAGTAGTAAAAATCATCAAGTCCACTAAAAATAGAAGAAAAACAAAAAGGAAATCCTAAATTCGTTGCGGGCTGCCTCCCGAAAGCGCTTTTTTAAAGCCATTAGCTAGGCTTAATGCAAATAGATCAAGTCTTTTCAAGAAAATAACTAGCCCGTGTGACGGACTCAAAAGACAACTTAATATTTTTCCTAGGGAAGTGTTCCATCCCTTTCTTGAGAGGGAATTGGAATTTTATAATCCCTTCTTTCATATCAATAATAGCACCCACGGTGCGAAGAAAAGGATGTCCCAAAATAATTGGACAAGAAGGTTCACATTCAATGTCCATAATAGTAAAATCAACGGGAACATAATTATCATTGACAATAATAAGAACATCATCGATCTTCCCCAAAGGTTTCTTTACGGAAGAGTCGAAAAGACGAACACCAAAAGAACAAGAATCAAAAGGTTTCAATTCAAATATATCATACATTCTTTTGGGCATAACGGAGGTACCAGCTACAACATCACATAAAGCATAGCAAGAAAAGTTATTCAACTTAATTATTATCATAGGATCCCAACCATATTCTAGCTTTCTAGGTATGGAGGCTTCTACCCTAAGATTCTCCTCCCTAGCTTTAATGAGAGCATTAGTGATATGCTCCGTGAAGGCAAGATTAAGTGTGCTAGTGTGGGGGTCTCTAGACATCTTGTGAAGGAAACGAATAACTTCAGAAAGGGTGCAATTATCAAAATCAAGGTCACTACTATCAAGTAAAGTGGTAGTGGTGTCCTTTAGGCTCACTTGTTTGGTAGCTTCTATAGTCATAGGAATTTCTTCTTCTACGGTTGAGGTCATAGCATCTCCATTAATAGGTCCTATGGGACTAGGGGTGCATTGGGTGCTAAGAGTTTGGATATCCTCAACTACTTGGATAGTAGCAATGGTATGGTGTGTAGGAAGGCTCTTAATTCTATCTTCTTCCTTCTTTTCTCTAGCCCATCTCTCTTTGAGTTTAGCCATCATCCTAATGTTTTCATTAATTTGCATTTGAATAGCATTCATAGGAGTGACATTCCTCTCCTCAAGAGGAGAAGTTCTAATTTTAAGCAATTGTACTTCATGGGCTAAATTGTCTACCTTCGACGAGAGGTTATCTAATTTGTCTAGTTTTTCCTCTACACTCTTGTTGAAGGCTTTTTGGGTAGTGATAAAGTCTTTAAGCATACTCTCAAATTCAGAAGTGGAGTTCTTGGTGCTAGGATAAGTGTTGTTGTTCCCATAGTTGTTGGAGGGGAACGGTCTAGGATTGCTACCAAAATTACTCCTATAAGCATTGTTATTGAAGTTGTTTCTAGATATAAAGTTCACATATACTTGATCTTGAGCAATCAAAGAATTTAAAGGAACATCATGAGGATCAATAGGAGATTGCTTAGTAAGTAGAGACATAATCAAATCAACTTTTTCATTTAGGGAGGAGATCTCCTTGACAGAGTTTACCTTCCTACCTGTTGGAGCTCTTTCGGTGTGCCATTGGGAATAGTTGGTCATCATCACATCGAGAAGTTTTGTGGCAGAACCAAGTGTAGTTGACATAAAGGTTCCTCCCGCAGCCGAATCTAGCAAGTTCCGCGAGGTAAAGTTCAAGCCTGCATAAAAAGTTTGGATAACCATCCAAGTAGTCAAACCATGCGTAGGGAAATTCTTAACAAGAGATTTCATGCGTTCCCAAGCTTGGGCAACGTGTTCATTACCCAATTGCCTAAAATTCATAATATAGCTCCTCAGTTGGATAATCTTAGCAGGGTGGTAGTATTTCCCAATAAAAGCATCCTTGCACTTGTCCCAAGAATCTATGCTATTCTTAGGCAAGGATTGAAACAAGATTTTAGCTCTGTCCCTCAAAGAGAAAGGAAAAAGCTTAAGCTTAGTAATATCACCATCTACTTCTTTGTACTTTTGCATATCACAGAGCTCAATAAAATTATTTAAGTGCAAAGCAGCATCATCTCCAGCACCGGAGAATTGATCTTTCATAACAAGGTTAAGCAAAGCAGATTTAATCTCATAAGAAGGTGCTGAAGTAGCAGGTGTAGAAATAGGAGTGCAGATAAAGTCATTGTTGTTGTGACTAGTGAAGTCACACAACTTGGTGTTCTCGGAGGAACCCATAGTAGCAGCAAGCAAGATAACTATTTTTTTGATTTTTGATAAAGAGAACTAAAGCAAAAACTGAAAGGTAAACTAACAAGACTAAAAAGCAAAGATAAAAGATAGTGTGCAACTCCCCTATCTTGAAGAGTGAAGTCCCCGGCAACGGCGCCAGAAATTTCTTTTGATGGTACGAATTAACGCCCCCTTGTTGGTTACCCAAAGTGGAAGGTTGAGATGTAGCATAGCGGCAATTTCCTTAGCGAAGATGCTAAGGTTGAGTATCGAACCAGTAGGACTCCAATAGATACAAGAAGGTGGTGAAGTGAACAATGGCGCCGTTCACAACTTAAGGTGGCTTACTTCACCTGGACCTGCACACACAGCAAATAACTTTGCTTCCCAACGAGTACAGAGGATTTGTCAATTCCTCCGGCCTTGTTGTTTACAAAGGATAAAACGCACGGGATAATAATGATAGTGATAGCAACGGAAAAGTAAATAAAGCAGTAAATTGATAGTGGGTGTAAACAGTATTGGAAATATGGACCGGGGTCCTATGATGTTCACTAGTGATGTCTCTCTCCCAAAAGACAATAAAATAGCCATGCGAGGTAAACAAATTACAGCTGGGCAATTGACAGGATTATGTGCGCAAACCAATGCTAACTATACTATAAAGAAAGGAAGAGGCTCAAAAGCATGGGCGGTACGCCAAGACAAGTAGTCTGAAATCCATCTGCATCTACCTACTAATCATCCACCTTGAGATATCTATCCAGAACATCTCGCTGGTATTAAGTTGCGAATCCCACCCAAAGTGTAAACTCAAAGCAACAGACAACTGCATTAATGAACTTTGCATAAAGTAAACAATCCTTGCACCCGCAAGTACAAGCACCGTTGTTTCCCCCCTTGTGGCAACATCACATCCCCTAGACTCATGTTTCTGTCACTCAAGCTAGTCATCAGGGGGCATGAACCCACAATCATGCATAACGCTCCCTCTTGGAGTCACTACCTACTACTTGGCCAAAGCAATAAACAGCAATGGAGAACATGCAAGAATTACTCTTAGAACATAAATATAAAAGAGGAGAATCAAATATATTACTCAAACACAATCTGAACATAGTCTCATAATCCATCGGATCCTAGCAAACTAACCATAGCAACAGTAGATAGATTACATATGTGTCTCGATCATGTAGGGTAGCTCACGAGGTCTAATCCATGAAGAACAAAGAGGGGAGGAGAACATCACATAGCTACTGATCATAGACCCATGGTCCAAGGGGGACTACTCACGGTTCATCCGGGAAGCATCCATGGTGGTGGATGATGGAAAGAGAGTGCTAATACTCTTCAAGCCTCGTTGGTTAACCCAAGTGCAGAGTGAGATATAGTGCAGAGGCAAGTTTTCCCTTGGCAAAGATACCAAGGTTTGTCTCCCGTAGGACTCCGAAGGATACAAGAAGGTGGTAAAGTGAACAATGGCGCCGAGGTTGCTAACTTCACCTGGACCTGCACACAGATACAAATAACTTTTCTCCCAACGAGTACAGAGGAGTTGTCAATTCCTCCGGCCTTGCTGTTTACAAAGGATCAACACAAGAGATAATAATAGTGGCAACTGAAAGTAAAGACTGAAAGTAATAAGGGTGTAAACAGTGATATGAAGATGGACCGGGGTCTCGTGATTTTCACTAGTGATGTCTCTCTCCCAAAAGACGATAAAAGTGCTAGCGAGGTAAACAAATAACAGTTGGGCAATTGACAGGATTATGAAGGCACCGCAATGCTAACTATGTTGCAAAGAAAGGAAGGGCTCAAAAGCAATGGGCAGTACGCCAAGGTAAGTAGACCGAAATCCATCTGCATCTACTACGAATCATCCACCTTGAGATATCTATCCAGAACATCTCGCTGGTATTAAGTTGCGAATCCCACCCAAATTGTAAACTCAAAGCAACAGACAACTGCATTAAAAGAACTATGCGTAAAGTAAACAATCCTTGCACACGCATGTACAAGCACCGTTGTTTTATCCCTGGTGGCAACAACACATCCCCTAGTCTCATGTTTCTGTCACTCAAGCTAGACATCAAGGGGCTGAACCCACAATAATTTACTCAAGAACAAAATATAAAAGAGAAGAACCAAATATATTACTCATCACAATCTGAACATAGTCTCATAATCCATCAGATCCCAACAAACTCAGCATAGCAACAACAGAAATTACATAGATGCCTCGATCATGTGAGGCAGCTCACGAGGACTCGAAAGTGGAAGCACAAAAGGGGGAGAGATAGATCACATAGCTACTGGTCACGGACCCATGGTCCAAGGGAAACTACTCACGGTACATACGGGAGGCGTCCATGGCTATGGAGGGTCTCTCGGAGGGGGTAGCTTCTCCCGGCAGGGTGCCAGAGCAGCTTCTCCAGGAAGCCCCGATCTAGAAACGGCGGCGGCGGCGGAACAGAGGCGAGATCGCGAAAGAGGAGTCTGTATTAGGGGTTTCCACCCGGAGGGGTAAATATAGGCGAAGGGGGCGTCGAGGGGACCCACGAGGCAGTCAGGAGGGTGCCTGGCGTGACCCAGGGTGGGGCTGCGCCACCTGCCCTCTTGGCTGCCTGGTGGTGGCCCCCCTTCCCTCTCTTGGTGATTCCGGAAGCTTCTGTTGCGCTGATTTTTTATATATTTTTCTCGGAATTTTTGGAGCACTTTTAAAGGCCGGAAAACCTGAAATACAAAAACAGCAGAAAACAGAAACTGGCAACTGGGTGCATTGAGTTAGTAGGTTAGTCCAAATAGGTTCAAAAGTGTATGAAAGTTCAAGCAAAACATGGCAAAGTCACACAAAACATGCATGGAACAAGCAGAAATTATAGATACGTTTGGGACGTAATCAACATCCCCAAGCTTAATTCCTTTTCGTCCTCGAGTAGGTAAATGATAACAAGCATAATTTCTGTGGTGACATGCCACACAACCATAAAAGGACTTTTAAGTAAAGCAATCAAAGCATGCAATTCAATTCAAGTCTTAACAAACAAGAGTCTATATTAGCATTGACACAAGCAATGAAAGAACAAAAGGTGCAAGAGCTCTCGCTGTCCGTGACTCGAATGTCTCCAGATGGTGTTTGCGTGCAAGCAAGGGATAGGTAAATACGAGAGAAAAAATAAGGTTTTTGAGAACAACTATCTACTAAAGTTTCACACTTGGTCTCCTTTGGATTCTTATCTGGACTCGTCCCCAGACCACTAGCCAGGTACAAGTCAAACTGATGCACTCCCTTTCGATATTTTGAGCACTCATGCAATGGATGAGCGTGAGCAAGAAAGTTGACACCTAAAAGGCGAAACAGAAAGAAGGTGGAGGAGGAAGACAAAAAGGTGTGAAAGGCTCACATCAATGAGGACAATCATAGGCGAGAGAAGGCCATATGATAGATATGATGTGAGGAGTAGGGATTGCCATACAACGGATGCACATGTGAGCTAAAAGCTCTCCAAGGGAACTAGTGGGGGTGCATCTAACTTGCTTGCTCAAGAAGACCTAGAGCTCGTTTGAGGAGGCTCATCATTGGAATATACAAGCCAAGTTCTATAGTGTGAAGGGTCCCCACATAGCTATTTGCATGATGATGATCTCTATGGACTACAAGGGATAGGAGATGAAGTACTAGTGTGGATCTCTCAAAAGGAATAGTAGTATGCCCCCTTCTCTCTTTTTATATTTTTTCTCTTTTTCTCTTTTATTTTTATTTTTTTGGTGGCCTCAATGGCTCTTTCTATTTAACTCTCATTTGTCCTCTTTGGGATCTTTTGATTTTGTCCTCTTTGGGATCTTTTCCTCACTTTAGGGGAAATACTCGATATTTTACAAGAATATAGGAGATCTTTCACACTTTACAAAGGTACTCACATAAAGAAAATGTAACTATCATGATGCAAATGTATGCTTCTGCCAGGATAGCAGGATATGCAATGATACTAGCGCATCATGTAGCAATGATTAGGGCAAGTCCCAACTAGCATGCGGCTCATCGATCAAGAAAGTAGCATGTATGACATGAAGATCAAGTCATGAGAAGGTGGATGTTGCATGGCAATGTATCTCGGAAAGGCTATGGAAATGCCTTGTAGGTAGGTATGGTGGATGTTTTGAGGAAAGATATAAGGAGGCTTATGATGACAGAGCGTATCGTGCCAAGGGTTTGGATGCACCGGCGAAGTATGCGCCAACTCTCGAGGTGAGAAAGGGCAATGCACGGTACCGAAGAGGCTAGAAAAAGTATAGGTGGGTGGAAGTGTCAACTTTCGAATACTCACATTAGTCCGAAGAACTCATGCACTTATTATCGGTAACTCTCAATCTAATCAGGAGGTTCACAAAGAGACAGGTACCCCGAGGAGGAGTGTATGGGGGTTTGGTTATCCTTGCGCATCCTCGACTCATGGTACGTGAGTGTACTCTAATATTCGAACCCTCCAAAGGTTAGTGATCCATCTAGTAGCTAGAGTTCTCAATAGGGGTTTTTGGTTTTCAAAAAACACACGGATTGCCCAAAATACGACATCTACCACTAATAGGCAAGAGCTCTTGACACCATAAGTTCAAACATTACTCTAGTCAATACCTCAAAACTATTGCAAGTTACTACTACAAAGAGAACAACAACTTTAACTACCTACTTTCAGCCAAGACACAAAACTCAGTGCAACAGACAAACTATCTAACAAGATAAAACATGCAACCTATAGAAAGTTCAACCTAAGACAAAAGAAAAGCTCTAGAAAAACTAAAGCACTACAACTAAACAGAACAACGGCTAAGAAAAGAAAAAGAACAGCTCACAACTAAAAGAATAAGCATGCAAATCCTATGAGGAGTTCTAGTTCAAGCGGAGCGTGAATATCTCCCACACAAAAGAGTAAGCTGGGGTCTAACTTGTTACTACAGAAAACAAAACAAAAGAAAACTAAAAACAAAACCTAAGAGCGAGACGCTCCAAGAATAGCACATAACGCATGAAGTGATAAAAATATAGTGCAACGAGAGACGAACTGATAATTGTTGATGAAGAAGGGGATGCACGGGGGCATCCCCAAGCTTAGACTCTTGAGTCTCCTTGAATATTTATTGGGGGTGCGCATGGGCATCCCCAAGCTTGAGCGTTTGACCCTCCTGAATCTTCTTTCATCATCTTCCATCGCGCACTTCAAAACTCCCTTCATATATAACTCATTGTAGGCTGATTAGAGAGGTTAGTACCCTAATAAAATAATTTTCCTCTACTGAAAATAAAGATTTCCAAAAGGTTTTTGCAAATAAAAAGCAAGCTTAAGGTTTGCAAAAGTGAAGAGAGACAAAACATGGCAGGATCTGTGAAAAACAGAACAGCAGATAGAAACGAATTTTTTATAGGTACTTCTGCAACTCAAATAAAAAAACTCAGAACATAAGGAAGTTTCGTAATTGTATAGAACACGCTGTGTAAAAAATTCAGCTCAAAAAGATGAACTGATATTTTTCTCTGATTTTTCTAGTCACGAGGACAGAATCTGTTTTCTGGACAGCATGTCACAACTTTTACTTCCCTTGCCGTATGAGGCTAAACTTGGCACAAAGCTTGAAAAGTAAAGATAAAATGATGTTGCTACAGTAGTAAAAATAATCAAGACCACTAAGAACAGAACAAAAGCAAAGAGAAAAACCTAAATTCGTTGCGGGCTGCCTCCCGAAAGCGCTTCTTTAGAGCCATTAGCTAGGCTTAAAGATTATAGAAGATGCTCTCACAAGAATAAGAATTTTGAAGCAAAAGAGAGCATCAAGAATCCAATATGAAACAAATTTAAGCCTAACCCACTTACTATGCATAGGCATCTCGTAAGAAAATAAATCAAAGAAGCACAAAGTGACATGCATAGGAAGGTGGAACAAGAACAACTTCGAAAGTTTCAGTTTAGAGAGAGGTGTTTTTGTCACACGGAAGTTTCTATAACCAAACTTTCCTCTCTCAAAGTAATTTTCAGTAGTATCATGAAAAACATCAAGAATATAACTATCAAATAAATCATATTGTTCATGACCTACAAGCACACGTGTATTGTTTTCAACACGGTTTTTAGGATCATAAGATAAATGCAACCCATCACATTGAGCTTTGATAAGAGAAAAATTCTCCGGAGTTGGAGATTTTAAAAGGATAATAGGACACTCAAGTTTGGGTGCGATAGCAAAAATTTCATGCTTTACATGAGGAACTATAGAAAGTTCATCTCCGTAAGCATCATCCATAGTGGCATCACGGCCATAAGCATAGAAGGCATCAACTTCATCAAAAAGGGATATTTCAAAAGAATCCATAGGATCATAATACTCATATAAGGGAAGATTCAAAGAGTTACTCTCATCAGAAGTTAGACATGGATGGCTCCATTCTTCCTCCTTTTGTTCGTCACTCTCCTCCTCTTTTTCATCCAAAGAGCTTTCAGGTTCATAAATTTCTTCTTCCATAGAGTCCTGCAAATCATTAGTCTCTTCCTTTGGGGGAGAGATTCTCTCAAGATGATCAGTAATGTAATAATTTACATCGTAATTTTCCAAACAATAGTTAAGTATAGCAAGAATCTCATATTTTTAAGGGGCATCATCAATATTTTTATGAAGAGAAGTAATTTCATAGGCACCCTTATAATCAACAAATTCTTCTATTTCCTCTGCATCATAAAAATCATAGTTTCTCTTAGCATAAGAAGCTAAGATTTCATCATCGTTGTACTCACATTGGAAAGAAAGGTGTTTGTGCCTCATACAACAACAAGATTCATCCCTACAGAAAGATATATTATATATTGAGCACAAGTTTCTAGCATACTCATACAACTCATGTATTTGTTTC
The DNA here is from genome assembly GCA_950022295.1 of Bromus sterilis. Taxonomy (NCBI): domain Eukaryota; kingdom Viridiplantae; phylum Streptophyta; class Magnoliopsida; order Poales; family Poaceae; genus Bromus; species Bromus sterilis. The sequence goes on from OX465595.1 coordinate 345,767,759, forward strand.
CATAAGTGTATCCCCTTTTTAGACAAGCGGTGTTCCTTGTACCACTTTTGTTGATCCTCGGTGAATCCTCCATGCCAATAAGATCTAGTTTCAAAGAAGTCAGACATTGATCGGCATGTAAGGAACTAGACATAATATTTTTTTTGATTTTTGATAAAGGATACGAAGATAAAAACTGAAAGGTAAACTAACAAGACTAAAAAGCAAAGATAAAAGATAGTGTGCAACTCCCCTATCTTGTAGATTGGAGTCCCTGGCAACGGCGCCGGAAAACTTGCTGATGGGAAGAGAGTGTTAATACTCTTCAAGTCTCGTTGGTTACCCCAAGTGCAGAGTGAGATATAGTGCAGCGGCAAGTTTTCCCTTGGCAAAGATACCAAGGTTTGTCTCCCGTAGGACTCCGAAGGATACAAGAAGGTGGTAAAGTTAACAATGGCGCCGAGGTTTCTAGCTTCACCTGGACCTGCACACAGATACAAATAACTTTTCTCCCAACGAGTACAGAGGAGTTGTCAATTACTCCGGCCTTGCTGTTTACAAAGGATCAACGCAAGAGATAATAATAGTGGCAACTGAAAGTAATAAGGGTGTAAACAGTGATATGAAGATGGACCGGGGTCTCGTGATTTTCACTAGTGATGTCTCTCTCCCAAAATATGATAAAAGTGCTAGCGAGGTAAACAAATCACAGTTGGGAAATTGACAGGATTATGAAGGCACCGCAATGGTAACTATGCTGCAAAGAAAGGAAGGGCTCAAAAGCAATGGGCAGTACGCCAAGGTAAGTAGACCGAAATCCATCTGCATCTACTACGAATCATCCACCTTGAGATATCTATCCAGAACATCTCGCTGGTATTAAGTTGCGAATCCCACCCAAATTGTAAACTCAAAGCAACAGACAACTGCATTAAAAGAACTATGCGTAAAGTAAACAATCCTTGCACCCGCAGGTACAAGCACCGTTGTTTTATCCCTGGTGGCAACAACACATCCCCTAGTCTCATGTTTCTGTCACTAAAGCTAGACATCAAGGGGTTGAACCCACAATCGAGCATAACGCTCTCTCTTGGAGTTGCAAATAAAATACTTGGTTAAAGCAAATACCGCAACGGAGAACATGCAAGAATTTACTCAAGAACAAAATATAAAAGAGAAGAACCAAATATATTACTCATCACAATCTGGACATAGTCTCATAATCCATCAGATCCCAACAAACTCAGCATAGCAACATCATAAATGACATAGATGCCTCGATCATGTGAGGCAGCTCACGAGGACTCGAAAGTGGAAGCACAAAAGGGGGAGAGATAGATCACATAGCTACTGGTCACGGATCCATGGTCCAAGGGAAACTATTCACGGTACATACGGGAGGCGTCCATGGATATGGAGGGTCTCCCGGAGGGGGTAGCTTCTCCCGGCAGGGTGCCGGAGCAGCTTCTCCAGGCAGCCCCGATCTAGAAATGGCGGCGGCGGCGGAACAGAGGCGAGATCGCGAAAGAGGAGCCCGTATTAGGGGTTTCCACCCCGAGGGGTAAATATAGGCGAAGGGGGGCGTCGAGGGGACCCACGAGGCAGTCAGGAGGGTGCCTGGCGCGGCCCAGGGTGGGGCCGCGCCACCTGCCCTCCTGGCTGCCTGGTGGTGGACCCCCTTCCCTCTCTTGGTGATTCAGGAAGCTTCTGTTGCGCTGATTTTTTATATATTTTTCCCAGAATTTTTGGAGCACTTTTAATGGCCGGAAAACCTGAAATACAAAAACAGCAGAAAACAGAAACTGGCAACTGGGTGCACTGAGTTAGTAGGTTACTCCAAATAGGTTCAAAAGTGTATGAAAGTTCAAGCAAAACATGGCAAAGTCACACAAAACATGCATGGAACAAGTAGAAATTATAGATACGTTTGGGACGTATCAGTGGAGAAGCTCCCAGAGGTGATTCCTCCCTCCGGCAGGGTGACGGGAAGAGGTCTTCTGGTGCTCCCGATCTTGGAAGCGCGGCGGCAGAGGAACAGAGGAGAGATTGCGAAAAAGGGTTCCCGTCACAGGGGTTTTCACGTCACGAGGGATATATAGGCGAAGGGGGGCAGCCAGGGGGGCCACCAGGGGTCCAGGCGGCCCCCTGGCACGGACCCACCCTAGGGCGCGCCGGGAGGGCGCCTGGGGCCCTATTGGGTCCCCTCTTCCCCCCCCCCTCGGTGATTCCCGAAGCTTCTTCTGCGCTGATTTTTTATTGTATTTTGCCCGAATTTTTGGAGCACTTTTAATATGGGGGAAACCTGAAATAGAAAAATAGCAGAAAACAGGAACTGGCACTGGGGTGCACTGAGTTAATAAGTTAGTCCAAATATGATCAAAAGTGTATGGAAGTTCATCAATATCATAGCAATATCACACAAAAGAGGCATGGAGCAAGCAGAAATTATAAATACGTTTTGGACGTATCAATTTCCCACTCCCACATTGTGATTTGACGCATATTTCGCTGGTGCATCCAAACCCGTGGGAGGATTTTCTGTTGTTTCCGTAAACATAAACCTATACATCTCCTAGGCACCATACCTACCTATCATAACATTTAAAAACCTATTCTGAGTATATCGCCTTGCACTACCATCATATTACATTACATGACGTCATGTTATTCATTGCCATTTGCTTTGCATGATCATTGTATGGCTATCTGGATATTTTCATGGATTGTCCATTTTTTGATGTCTATGCTACATTGCACATCTCAGTACAATGATGGAGGCATTCATATAGAGTTCTCTCGTGTTTTCTCATTGGGTTTATGATTACATTTACTTGGAGTGTGTCAAAAGAAAATGTGAATCGTTCATTCTTGTAAGGTGTTGCCTCTAAAATGAAAGATCAAATAAAATATGCACCATGGAGATACCAAAAAAAGAAACATGCACCATAAAGTTGCCAAAAAAGAAAAAAAAGAGAAGGAGGAGCACCATTATGTTTTTTAGTATATACAACATGTTTTTTTGGGGAATATATACAACATGTTTCAAAGTAGCACCACTCCATATACTTCATAGTAGAAAATCTTGAGCTTCATGTTTCATATATTAGTGGAGATTTCACATTATAGAACTTGACTTGTATATTCTGATGACGAGCTTTCTCAAATGATTGAGGTCTTTATGAGCAAGCAAGTTGAATGAACCCCCACTTAGTCCATAAGATAGCTTTCATACATTCATAGATCTATGTGCATTGTGGTTTCATGTCGATCACTACACCTTGCATTGACATCGGTAATAAGGTCTTCTTAATTGCCTAATGGTCAGTTGTTTTGATGCAAGACTTTCTGGAAAAAATGACTTCTTAAAACCCCACTCATTTTCTCCAATAAGTGTGAGGCTGAGGCTTGCGCTCAGCTCTACATATGTAGTTTAGAGGTTGAATAACGCAGAAATATGATCTCGTTATTATATCTGGTATGCCTTGGGTTGATGTGTTTGAAGCGATCACTAATGCATTACTTATTTTATCAATATTGACATTCTTTCTAAATCTTTGGCAATGGAGCTTTAGGCTCCATAATTTCCCCTTTTTCTTGACCTCCATCGCAATGGAACTAAGAGGATTGCAGATAGTGATCCCATTCTAGCTAAATTTTGTAAGTTTGCACTAAGGACATCAATACATCTTTATACTTTTGTTTTTAGTGGAAGTTGTAGAGTTAACAACATCAAACTTAGTTAATCAACTTTCTTACTCGTGGATGAGCAAGGTTTAAACATGTAGAGGTTGATGAGTCCAATTCTTAAATATTTTAGGGCTCACATGTTGCGTATTATGTCTTTATATCATGCCCCCATTGAACCAAATTCATGCCTACTATGCATGATTTTTAGTTTTATATTTTTATGTGAGTATTGCATAATATAATTTATGTTTTTTTATTACTAAAGTTAGAAACCTTTATGAATGTTGTGATGGTCTTGAAGTGTGCTACTACTAAAGTAGATAGGATAGTAGAGATAATATCATCTCTTACTTGCCTTTGCGAAGTGGTACGAAAGTAATAAGGAAACCCAAAATCTGATTGTATCGATGGGAAAACACTTATTTACTGATACATCCCAAACGTATCTATAATTTCTACTTGTTTCATGCCTTTTTATGTGACATTGTTACATATTTTGCTACACTTTTATATCATTTTACACATATTTGGACTAACCTACTAACTTAGTGCACCCAATGCCAGTTTCTGTCTGCTGATGTATGTAAGTTGCAGGTTTTCCCCCCAATTTACAGAGCTCAAAAAATTCCAGAAAAATCAGATAAAAATCAACAGAACGGAAGCTTCCGGAGCCCCGAAGGAGAGCCGGAGGGGCCCCACCCCCTCCCAGGCGGCCAGGTGGCGCGGCCCACCTCCTGGTCACGCCACCAGGGCGCCTGGGAGGTGGGGCCACCCCCTGGTGCCCCCTTGGCCTATATTACCTCCTCATCCCGAAAACCCTCAAAGACCCCCCCGCATTGCGATTTTCCTCTCTGTTCCGCCGCTGCCGTGCTTCCAAGATCGGGAGCACCAGAAGACCTCTTCCTGGCACCCTGCCGAAGGGAGGATTTACCTCCAGGAGCTTCTGCACCACCATGGACGCTTCCCGGATATGTCGTGAGTAGTCCCCCTTGGACCATGGGTCCATGACCAATAGCTATGTGATGTCTTCTCTCCAATCTTGTTCTTCAATTCTTAGTCCTCGTGAGCTTCCCTACATGATCAAGGCACCTATGTTATTTTTCCTGCTGTTGCTATGCTGTGTTTGTTGGGATCCGATAGATTATGAGATTATGTTCAGATCGTGATGAGTTATATATTCGGTTTACCTTTTATATTTTGTTCTCGAGTAATTCTTGCATGTTCTCCATTACTTTTTATTGCTTTGGCCAAGTAGTAGATAGTAACTCTAAGAGAGAGCGTTTATGCTTGATTGTGGGTTCATGCCCCCGATGTCTAGTTTGAGTGACAGAAACATGAGACTAGGGGGTGTGCTGTTGCCACCAGGAAGAAAACAACGGTGCTTGTAACCGCGGTTTTAATGATTGTTTACCTTACACAAAGTTTGTTAATGCAGTTGTTTGTTGCTTTTAGTTTACACTTTGGGTGGGGCTCACAACTTAACACCAGCGAAATTTTCTGGATAGATATATCAAGGTGGATGATTAGTGAGTAGATGCAGAAGGATTTCGGTCTACTTGTCTTGGCGTACTGCCCATACTTTTGAGCCTCTAGCTTTCGAGTAGCATAATTAGCATTGCGGTGCGTTTATAATTCTGTCAAATGCCCAGCTGTTATTTGTTCACCCAGCTTAGCTATGTTATCGTCTTTGGGAGAGAGACATCACTAGTGAACATCATGGGACCCCGGTCCAAATTTCCTCCATTGTTTACATCTCCACTTTACTTTCTGCTTTTATTTCCAGTTGCTACTATCACTACCATTATCCTCTTGTGTTTAATCCTTTGTAAACAACAAGACCAGAGAGATTGACAACCTCTCTGTACTCCTTGGGAGCAAAGCTATCTGTTCTGTCTGCAGGTCCAGGTCAAGTAAGCAACCTTGGTTGTAAATGGCGCCATTGTTTCCTTGCCACCTACTTATCGATCTTTGAGTCCTACTGGATTGACTCAAACCTTGACATATTTGCCAAGGGAAATTTGCTGCTAGGCTACATCCAACCTTCCACTTGGGGTAACCAACGAGAAGCGCTTACTCGTGCGCTATCAATTACCATAGTGAAAACCGACACATGGAAGCTACAGTAGTGGCGTATGTGTGCATAGATGATACGTCCCAAACGTATCTATAATTTTTGCTTGCTCCATGCATGTTTTGTGTGACTTTGCCATGTTTTGCTTGAACTTTCACACACTTTTGAGCATATTTGGACTAATCTATTAACCCAGTGCACCCAGCTGCCAGTTGTTGTTTTCGGCTGTTTTTGTATTTCAGGTTTTCCTGCCATTAAAAGTGCTCCAAAAAATCCGGAAACATCAGATAAAAAATCAGAGACCTGGAATCTTCCAGAATCACCAAGGTAGTGGAGGGGGGCAACCACCAGGAGACCAGGAGGGTCCCTGGCGCGGCCCCACCCTAGGCCGCGCCAGGAGGCCTCCTGGCTGCCTGGTGGGTCCCCTCGACACCCCCCTTCGCCTATATTTAGCCCTCGGGGTGGAAACCCCTAATATCGATCTCTTTTCCGCGAACTCTCCTCTGTACCGCCGCCGCCACCGTTTCAAGATCGGGGCTGCCTGGAGAAGTTGCCCCGGCACCCTGCCGGGAGGAGGAACCCCTCTGGGAGACCATCCATAGCCATGGACGCCTCCCGGATGTGCCGTGAGTAGTCCCCCTTGGACCATGAGTCCGTGACCAGTAGCTATGTGATGTACCTCTTCCCTCTTTGTGCTTCCACTTTAGAGACCTTGTGAGCTGCCTCACATGATCGAGGCACTTTTGTAATTTCTGATGTTGCTATGCTGAGTTTGCTGGGATCTGATGGATTATGAGACTATGTTCAGATTGTGATGAGTAATATATTTGGTTCTTCTCTTTTAAATTTTGTTCTTGAGTAAATTCTTGCATGTTCTCCGTTGCAGTATTTTGCTTTGGCCAAGTAGTTTGCTTGCAACTCCAAGAGGGAGCGTTATGCTTGATTGTGGGTTCAGCCCCCTAATGTCTAGCTTGAGTGACAGAAACATGAGACTAGGGGATGTGATGTTGCCACCAGGGATAAAACAACGGTGCCTGTACCCGCGGGTGCAAGGATTGTTTACTTTACGCAAGTTCTTTTAATGCAGTTGTTGTTGCTTTGAGTTTACACTTTGGGTGGGATTCGCAACTTAATACCAGCGAGATGTTCTGGATAGATATCTCAAGGTGGATGATTCGTAGTAGATGCAGTTGGATTTCGGTCTACTTACCTTGGCGTACTGCCCATTGCTTTTGAGCCCTTCCTTTCTTTGCAGCATAGTTAGCATTGCGGTGCCTTCATAATTCTGTCAATTGCCCAGCTGTGATTTGTTTACCTCGCTAGCACTTTTATCGTCATTTGGGAGAGAGACATCACTAGTGAAAATCACGGGACCCCGGTCCATCTTCACATTATTGTTTACACCCTTAGTTTAGTTTCAGTTCCACTTTTATCTCTTGCGTTGATCCTTTGTAAACAACAAGGCCGGGGGAATTGACAACTCCTCTATACACGTTGGGAGCAAAGTTATTTGTATCTGTGTGCAGGTCCACGTCAAGCGTCGTGACACCTACTTGTATCTCTTGGAGTCCTACTGGTTCGATACTCAACCTTAGCATCTTTGCTAAGGGAAACTTGCTGCTACACTGCATCTCACCTTCCACTTGGGGTAACCAACGAGGAGAGTTGCCACTCTGTATCAAGCGAATTTCTGTCGTCGTTGCCGGGGACTCCTGTCTACAAGATAGGGGAGTTGCACACTATCTTTTATCTTTGCTTTTTAGTCTTGTTAGTTTACCTTTCAGTTTTTACTTTTGTGTCCCTTATCAAAAATACAAAAAATACCTGTTACCTTGTCAGTAGTTACCACTATGGCTGGTCCTTTTGCCTTTGGTGAGGCAGAAGTACTTACCTTTACTCAACGAGGTGGTGAAAGTTTGAAAGATGCTTGGTATAGAATTAATGATTCTCAAAAAAGAGCCCCCAAGAAGCAATCCACTACTATCTTGCTTAGAAATTTTTATGTTGGGATCACTTCTTGGAATAGGTTTCTTTTAGACACTTCTATCAATGGGAACTTCGTAGAGGCCCAGTTTGGGAAGCCCTTAATGTTATTGAATATCTTGTTGGAAGTCTCCCAGTTGTTAGCATTAAGGAGGACATTACTTTAGCTCATATTATGAGAAAACTTGAAAAAATAGAGCTAGAGATGCCAAGTATCGATAGGGTGAATGAGTTGGTGATAACCCTCAACTGTAGGGGATCGAGATAGTCTTCGCGGGCAAGATAACCCAATTTATTGATTCGACACTTGGGGACACAAAGAATACGTACAGGCTTTGATAATTGAGTGGTCAATTCAACCGCACCTGAAATAAACACTTGCTTGCACAAAGGTATTAGTAGCAACTGTGATATGGTAGTGGTGGTAATGATAATAGTGGTGATAGTGATAGTGGAACAGCAAAGGTAAACAACTAGTAACCAGCAGAAGGAAAACACTGTAGGCTAGGGAGATGGATGGTTGGGCGCTTCTTGGATGAGAACGAACATGTAACAAATTCTAACTTGGGAAAGGCTCACAGAAAACAAAGGATCATCTAGGCAAATATCAAACATCAGGCATGTATCCCAAGGTAGTTGTACGTGCTTGCAATAAGAACTTTGCACAACATCTTTTGTCCTACCCTCCCGCTACAAACAGGGCCAAAAGGAACTTAGGGAGATTAAGGTACTCCTGTCAAAGAGCACCGGAACAAAGCATTAACACTTCATGGATACACGGAATCCTCAAATCATAGTCCATCCCCTTTGGTGTCCCAAGCTGTCACCATTGGGATCGCCGGTTCCGGACTATAATAGGTGCATACAACTCATAGATAGGATCAAGAACACCACAAACTCAAGAAACAAAAGGGTGATCAGATCTGAAATCATGGCACTCGGGCCCAAAGTGGCAAGCATTAAGAGCAACAAGTTGTAACAGAGATGATAAACACCAAGTAGATGATAGGCAACATGCCCCCAACAATCTGATTAAACTATTACATGATCTAACTCATCCAATCCCTACCATCCCCTTTGCCTACAGCAGGGAATTGCTCACACATGAGAGGTGAAGTCATGGAGGGGTGATGGAGAGGCGATGATGATGACGATGGCGATGATTTCCCCCTCACCGGAGGCCAATTCAGCCTCCAGATTAGCTCTCTGAGGAAGAACAGAGGGTTGCGGCGGCTCCGCGACGTAGATTGGAAAAGCGACTTCTGTTTCGGGGTTTCTGCGTCGGGAGAATAAATAGGAGCCAAGGTAGGTCACCCAGGGGGTGTGGGACCCAGCCAGGAGGGAAGGTGGCGCGGCCAGGGGCTGGGCCGCGCCAGGCACCCTCCTGGCTGCCCTGTGGCCCCCTTTGGCCTGGTGGAAGCTTCCGGAACACTGATTTTTTATATATATTTTTTGGAATTTTTCCAGCGTACCTAAATGTCCAGAAACCTGCACAAAAGAAAACAACACTGGTAGCTCTGCTGAAAACAGCGTCAGTCCGGGTTAGTTTCGTTCAAATCATGCAAGAATGAAGGCAAAACAATAGCAAAAGTGTTTGGAAAAGTAGATACGTTTAGGACGTATTAACTCCCCAAGCTTAGCCTTTGCTTGTCCTCAAGCAATTCAGTTCAACGAACTGGACGCGACAAAGAAAACTTTGACAAACTAGTTTGCTTCATTAGATGTATATAAGCATGTACTACGAAAGAGTTTAGCAAGTTTTGACACCATGCTACAAGGACAATGCACGAAGCAATCCTTCTTTCATGTAATCAGTCAGAAACAAACAAAAAGTAAACAATATGCTGCTGAAAATCAATCTAAGATCACAATGCACATAGCATGAACATATTAGAGTGGTATCTCGCTAGCCTCCATGAGTGAAGCAAAAACATAAATGTAGAAACTCCTCCGGAGTTTTAAAGGAGACTAGAACTTAGAACTCAAAGTAAGAAACATCACAAGCATGCAGAAGACAATGTGGTACTTTGGGACAATGCATGTTACACTAAGAATAACAATTATGCTCTCATAGTTGGTGCTTTGGAGAAAGGAAGGTGGAGACTCTCGAACCGTGGCTTTTGATGGCAAGGTTGAAAACCCGTGAAAGGAAGCAAAGACTAAACATGTGCCAGAGCTCTTGGTTTTGAAAACAAAGATAAAACTCTTTTGAGAGGTGCAACTTTCCAGTCAACGGTGAACGGTAAAGGTCTCTCAATATCTCCCATGCCAACCATATTAATGCCTTTTTCTTACACATGTTCCCTTATCCATAAATCCTTTGATGGTCTACGGAACCTTTTATTTTTCCTCAAGGATGGAAGGAGGATATCGTTCCATCTATCATAAGCAGCATTTGGTCCATTTCACTCCATCATCAAGTATGGGGGAGGTGTAACTCTCATATATTTTTTATTGACTAGTTAAAACTTCCGTCAAAATATTTTTGGCATGAAAGATACTGATTTTCCCTCACCGCACCATGAGCTTGTACGGTTACAAAGGGGATGCTTTTGAATAAATTTCGAGATGGCACAAGAAAGTCTAAGTTAGGAGTGGCCGGTAAATACCACATATAGGTAGGTATGGTGGACTCAAATGGAACAACTGGGTTTAGAAAGGTGATTGTGGAAGCACAAGCAGAATTCCGCTTGGTGCTGGAGGAAGGCTAGCAAAAGACGGGGAAGCGACCAACTAGAGAGCATAACATTCATAATCATGCAGAGCGACAAAGCAACATTGAATCGGGCATGAAAGTGATATAACTCACCCTGAAGTAAAAAGATCATCAAGGCAGAACAGACTTTTTAGTCTTAACATGCGTGAACATGTGCCAAGTCAATCCAATAATCCTCCGGAGGGAAATACCACTTCAATATGCCACACCATGAACAATGCAATGCATGTCAATCATCTCAAGCAACACATTATAAACTCTAGCTATTTGAGACCAATCACAAAGAAAGCATGAACCACTGGAAAAGCATTGTAAACATAGCACTATGTCGCTACAAGCTGGTCTCTAATCATAAGTACAGTCATATGTACAATAGTAGAAACAAAAAGAGTTCATACCGGCTTTCCTTGTTGCATCCCTTCCGTCGATCTTCGTCATTACTGCCTTGTCACTTGCACGATCGAACATAGGAAATTATAATCATCACGGACTTGAGCTGAACTCTGAAAACAAAGCAAACTAAAGAGCAAAGGAAACATATTTTTGGGTCTTTTAAAGTTTAACGAAAGCAAAAGAAAGGAGAATTGCAAACTAGAAGAACAAAGAAGAACAGGCAAAAACTTGCAAAAAGATAAAAGCGAACCAACGGTAGATACAAAGGAAAGGGGAGGAGAGAACGTACTCCCCCAAGCTTAGGATTTTGGCCTAAGTTGGGCTCTTCTACTGCGGTCCCGCGGAGCTTCCTGCTTCGGGATAATGGTAATCCCACGGGTTGTATGAGCCCTCCGGTGCGTACACTGAAGTCCTCGGATCCTCCCACGTGGAAGAGGAAGGTCCTGCCCCCCATCCAGAGGAAGACCCTTCACCCCAGGGGGTGACGGTCTCCTCTTGAACTGATGGATATACCACGTGCTCCTCCTCGTCTGGCTCGACCCCCTCCGTGGGGTCGTGAAACTGGTATCTCCCCGTGATCTCATCAAACTCGGCCACTGAAAAACGAAATCCGTTCCTGCGAGAAAAATCAAACACAAGTGGTGCAGGTAGACGGACAACACGTTCCACACCGTCTTTAAACCGTAAAACATAATCAAGTGCATAGCGGTCAGAGGCCTTAGTAACAAAGAAATGCCTCTTCATGGCAGCCAAGTCAAGGCTAACAAAAGGAAAGACTGTATCATCTGGGCGCGGTTCTGCTTGGAGAAACTGCAAAAGAAGTGTGGCATAGACACCACCAAAGAGGTCCCCCTTGTTACTATTAGTAGCAAGGCGTTTCGCAATAAGAGAACCCACATGATACTCATGCTTCCCTGAGAGGGCATTCGCCATGATAGCAGTATCAGGCGTAGAAGTGATGCTCGTGTTGTCTCGAGCCAACACTCCTCTAGCAATATAATAGACGAAATACCTGAGGTGAGGGAACATAATGTTGGAAATCTTCTGACCGTTGGATGCCCTCACTTCAGTGTTACAGAACGAGTCGAGGAGGGTGTTGAGTGCAACAGTTTGGACATTTTTCCTCTTCTTCTTTTCGACCAAGCCTGGCAAACCTAAAGCTTCACAAAATGTACTCATAGGCATGGTCAGCAACCTTTCATAAAGTCTAAACACCATAGTATCATTGTCAGGATAAAACCTGAAACTGTTAACAAAAATAGCGGTGAGTGTCTCGTACTGTGGTACACGGCTCGTAACGAGCCGTGTTTAATCCTGCATGGGCACACAGAGCATAGAACTCTTCTCGTATGCCGGCACCCTCCATGAAGTCTTCGCATGGAAATGCCATAGCTCTTGCGGGTGACGCGTCCAACATCTCCATGGGTACGATATCTTCATTATAGCTCACCCTCGTGGCCGAAGGTGAAGTTGCGGAACGCGTAACACGGCTAGAGCGCTCGGGCTTCTTCTTCCCAAGCCACTTTCCTAGCCTCTCCATTTCTGAAATTTTTAACAATTCACAAAAACGAAGATTTAAGCAAAACTAGTTTGGGAAAAACATTCTACTTACTTTACCAAGGCTCAAACTAGCAACAAAACTTGAAAAATAAATTTCTACACAAACATTTAAGCTCAACTAAACAGCACCAAGAACCACTAAATACTCACTAATGAAGCCACCAACTAGAAAACTAATTGGAGGGGTGAGGGAGTCACATACCAGAGAATATTTTTCCCAAATTTCAGCTCAAATGAGTAGTTGTAGAGGGAGATCGAAGTTCCGTGCTCAAGAACAGCAAGAACACGAAACCAGAGCAAGAACACGAGTTTTCGGGGTGAAAGAGAGAGAGAGTGGAAGAAGAGATGCCAGCAGGGGGTGCCTGTGGGCCCCAGGAGGGTGGGTGGCGTGGCCAGGAGCTGGGCCGCGCCACCTGGCCTCCTGGGCCAGGGGTGGACCCCCCCTGGTCAGCCACAGGTACTCCCCGATGGCTTTTTACCTGGAATTTTTTTTTTGATTTTTCTGGGCAACTTCACTGTAGAGAATTTTTCAAAGTTCAAAAAGCTGCAAAAACTTTCGTGAACTTGAGAAAAAAGTTAGGACAAGTGAAGTTTTAAACAAAAACTTGGGTAGAGCAAGGAGAATAAAAGCTAAAGGAAATGAAAACATAACAAGATCAACTTTTTTACTTATATAAAACTTGCTAGTTAGCAAGGTTGATAAAGTCTTACCAACACACCGGTGATATATAGCGCAGAAAGTCTCGCCTCTTATGAAGTGATCATTGCACTCTCACTTTAATGGACATGGTCCCCACCATAATTGTTTTGTATTTGTGGTATACATATAGTGGACAATCCCATTCTCCAATCTTCACAGTCTCGATATTCTCAATGGAGTTAAGGCCATGCCTTTTGTCGATTTTCTTCGGAAAATACACCGTGTGTTCTTTGTCATTTACGTTGAAGGTAACCTTCCCTTTATTGCAATCAATAACGGCACCTGCGGTGTTAAGAAAAGGTCTACCAAGGATAATGGACATGCTCCCATCCTCGGGCATGTCAAGCATAACAAAATCAGTAAGTATTAAGAAATTGGCAACTTCAACAGGAACATCCTCACAAATACCGATCGGGACGGCCGTGGACTTGTCGGCCATCTGAAGAGAGATATCTGTAGGAATTAGTTTCTATAAACAAAGCCTTTTGTAGAGAGAGAAGGGCATAACACTCACTCCTGCACCAAGATCACATAAGGCAGTTCTAACATAATTATTCTTTATGGAGCAAGGAATGGTGGGTATACCTGGATCACCGAGCTTCTCAGGAATCTTTCTACTGAAAGGGTAGTTAGCAAGCATAGCAGATATTGCCTCATTATTGACTTTTCTTTTATTAGTTACAATATCTTTCATATATTTTGAGTAAGGAGGTAATTTAATAGCATCAGTCAAAGGAATTTGAAGAAAAGAGGTTTCATCCACTCAGAAAACTTGTTATAGTGCTCTTCTTCTTCGGATTTGACGGACTTGCTTGGGAAAGGCATGGGTTTCTGTACCCATGGTTCTCGTTCCTTCACGTGTCTCCTTGCAAGGAAGTCTTCTCTAGTATACTTCTTGCGCTTATCGGGTGCTTCTTCTTCACGAACCTCGGGTGGATCATTCTTTTCAGTATCTTTTTAGGGTTCAGCACCGTCTTCAGTCTCAGCATCGGATGTAGATATGTTGTTTGGATCCACAGCTTGTTCTTCTTCTTCTTCTATAGGATCATTGGAATTGTCAGCTTCCTTGTGTTTCTTTTTCTTCTTCTTCTTCTTTGGGGAGCTAACAATTTCTTCTTCCTGCACTTGAGAATCTTGCTCGATCCTCTTTGGATGCCCCTCTGGATAGAGAGGGTCCTGGGTGTGTGTGCCACCCCGGGTCTTTATACCGTAAGCTTGTAAATTGTCCTGTTTGGCATTATTAGAAAGCAAATATTTTTGCACATTAGAAATTTGTTCAAGCTGAGTTTGAACCATATGAAAATGCTTCACAAGACATTTAACATCATTAATTGTTCTACCTAGAACATCAAGCAAACTTTTGATAGCAAGAGTATTATCATGCAACTGACCTTGTATCTTTTTATTGAAGTGATTCTGCTTCATAATAAAATTATCAAGCTCATCTAAACATTGGTCAGGAGGTTTACCTTTAGGGATGTCACTTGCATTGAAATCTAAAAGAGAGTGTACTTCTACCATAGGTGGGTGAGTGGTAGGCTCACACAGCTTCTCAATTGGAGGTAGATTCTTCACGTCGTTATCTTTAATACCTTTCTCTCTTATGGACTTCTTTGCTTCTTGCATATCTTCCGGGCTTAGGACTAGCATGCCCCTCTTCTTTGGTGGTGGAGGTGGTTCAGGCACGGACCAATCTTCATGGGTTTTTGGCAATTTTGCCCATCAATTCTTCCGCATCGTCCGGTGTTCTTTGCCTGAAAACACAACCAGCACAACTATCTAGGTAGGATTTAGCCCCATCGGTTAGACCAGCATAAAATATATCAAGTAATTCATTTTTATGTATTTCATTTCCCGGTCTAGCTTTTAGAAAACTGCAAAATCTCCCCCAAGCTTTAGGGAGATGCTCATCCTGCAACTGTTTAAAGTTATAAATTCTTTGTAAAGCAGCATGTTGCATATGAGCAGGAAAATACTTATCAACGAAAGATATAGCCATATCTTAAGGACTCTGAATGGAACCACATGGTAGTGCATCGTACCATGCTCTAGCATCTATTTTCAAGGAAAAAGTAAGAAGCTTGGTCACATAAAAGTTCCTGATCCTTTCATCTGTGGTAAACAAGCCGCCTAACTCAGTGAGTTTGGTCAGGTGCCCGATAGCATCATCATTTTCTCTGCCATAAAAGGGATCAACTTCAACTGTGGATATAAGTGAAAGGTCAACAGACAAATCAAAATCAGGATCAGCGATGCGTATAGGAGATGTAGCAAAAGTAGGATCGGGAGTAAACTTGTTCTTCAGGGAGTGTTTTGCTTGCAACTTCTTTATAGTAGCAGGGTCGGAATCAGCACATTCATTAAGTTCCGTGCAAAAATCATCATCAAGTGTAATATAATCATCCTCAAGGAGTTTCTCCTTAAAGTCAGCAAAGTTATGAATTTTCCCAATAGGAGTTTGGATAACAGGAATTTTAACACCCGAGAGTCGGGCAACAACAACAATCTGTTCTTCTATAAAAGAACCAAGTGAACCTGTAGTCTCAAAAGTAGTAGAAGCATCATCAAAAGTATCTGACATATTGCCAGACTCAGCAGAAGTAGCATCTAATTGAGGTGAATCAAACCGACTCATAACCGAAGGTGAATCAAGTTTAGCACTAGTGCTAAGAGCAGTACCTCGTCTCGTACGAGATGGTAGGATCGGAACTTTAGGGTCTCCCTTCTTACCCATAGAGGATAACATGAAGTAGGTAGGATACTTCGAGTAGACCTGTAAATAAAGTTATGGTCCCCGGCAACGGCGCCAGAAAACAGTACTTGATAACCCTCAACTGTAGGGGATCGAGATAGTCTTCGCGGGCAAGATAACCCAATTTATTGATTCGACACTTGGGGACACAAAGAATACGTACAGGCTTTGACAATTGAGTTGTCAATTCAACCGCACCTGAAATAAACACTTGCTTGCACAAAGGTATTAGTAGCAACTGTGATATGGTAGTGGTGGTAATGATAATAGTGGTGATAGTGATAGTGGAACAGCAAAGGTAAACAACTAGTAACCAGCAGAATGAAAACACTGTAGGCTAGGGAGATGGATGGTTGGGCGCTGCTTGGATGAGAACGAACATGTGCAAATTCTAACTTGGGCAAGGCTCACAGAAAACAAAGGATCATCTAGGCAAATATCAAACATCAGGCATGTATCCCAAGGTAGTTGTACGTGTTTGCAATAAGAACTTTGCACAACATCTTTGGTCCTACCCTCCCCCTACAAACGGGGCCAAAAGGAACTTAGGGAGATTAAGGTACTCCTGTCAAAGAGCACCGGAACAAAGCATTAACACTTCATGGATACACGGAATCCTCAAATCATAGTCCATCCCCTTTGGTGTCCCAAGATGTCACCATTGGGATCGCCGGTTCCGGACTATAATAGGTGCATACAACTCATAGATAGGATCAAGAACACCACAAACTAAAGAAACAAAAGGGTGATCAGATCTGAAATCATGGCACTCGGGCCCAAAGTGGCAAGCATTAAGAGCAACAAGTTGTAACATAGATGATAAACACCAAGTAGATGATAGGCAACATGCCCCCAACAATCTGATTGCACTATTACATGATCTAACTCATCCAATCCCTACCATCCCCTTTGCCTACAGCAGGGAATTACTCACACATGAAAGGTGAAGTCATGGAGGGGTGATGGAGAGGCGATGATGATGACGATGGCGATGATTTCCCCCTCACCGGAGGCCAATTCAGCCTCCAGATTAGCTCTCCGAGGAAGAACAGAGGGTTGCGGCGGCTCCGCGACGTAGATTGGAAAAGAGACTTCTGTTTCGGGGTTTCTGCGTCGGGAGAATAAATAGGAGCCAAGGTAGGTCACCAGGGGGTGTGGGACCTAGCCAGGAGGGCAGGTGGCGCGGCCACGGACTGGGCCGCGCCAGGCACCCTCCTGGCTACCCTGTGGCCCCCCTTTGGCCTGGTGGAAGTTTTCGGAACACTGGTTTTTTATATATTTTTTTGGAATTTTTCCAGCGTACCTAAATGTCCAGAAACCTGCACAAAAGAAAACAGCACTGGTAGCTCTGCTGAAAACAGCGTCGGTCCGGGTTAGTTTCGTTCAAATCATGCAAGAATGAAGGCAAAACAATAGCAAAAGTGTTTGGAAAAGTAGATACGTTTAGGACGTATCAGTTGGATCGTAAGATTCAAGGGAATTTGAATAGGCTAGATAACTCCATGCAGAAAATTGTCAAAACTTTGGAGACTATTAAATCCCTTGATGAGAAGTCTTCTAGGATATAAAAGATTGAGGAAGTTATTGAAACTCTAGGAACTACCTTTTCGTCAATCAAAACCAAAAAGGATGAAACTCCGGCAAAGAGGAACCTAAGTTCGTTTACGTCCCCAAGGTTCGAAAGGGAGTGGATCAGTTTGACTTGTACCTGGCTAGTGGTCTGGGGACGAGTCAAGATAAGAATCCAAAGGAGACCAAGTGTGAAACTTTAGTAGATAGTTGTTCTCAACAACCTTTTTTCTCTCTTTTTCCCAGTCCCTTGCTTGCACACAAACACCATCTGGAGACATTCGAGTCACGGACAGCGAGAGCTCTTGCATCTTTTGTTCTTTTGTTGCTTGTGTCAATGCTAATATAGACTCTTGCTTGTTAAGACTTGAATTGAATTGCATGCTTTAATTGCTTTACTTAAAAGTCCTTATATGGTTGTGTGGCATGTTGATACGTCCAAAAAGCATCACTATTTTATATTGTGATTTCACCCTATTCATTGATATATTCAACTTTAAAGTATTGTTCTTACGTTGTTTTGGCTTATTTTACACAGTTTACAACTTTCCAGTGCCGAAGCAGCAGAACCAGAATTCAGCGGTAAAAAGTGGATACCAAGTTGCTAAATTAGATCAAGTCCAAATGCGATGAAATTTTACGGGGAGAATTTTTATGAACATTGACTGGGGATCACCGAAAGAGGAGGTGAGGGGACCCACCAGGCAGCCAGAAGGGTGCCTGGCGTGGCCCCCCCTCCTGGCCGCGCCAGGCACCCTCCTGGGTGCTTGGTGGCCCCCCACGGTGCCCCCTTTCTCCTATATAAGCCCCCTGGGGAGGAAACCCCAAAAGAAGAGTCATTTCCGTGTTTCGCCGCCTCCACGGGGCGGAAACCTACAGAGGAGAAAAGCCATCTCCGGCGGGCAGATTCCGCCGGGGAGATCACCTCCCGAAAGGGGAGATCGTCGCCATCATCATCATCATCGTCATGGGCATCATCGAGATCATCATCAACATCATCCCCAACATCAGCGCCATCTCCATCTCCATCCCATCTCATCTCACAATTGAAACTTGTGTTGTAATCCGTACTATCCATCCTCTCTACTTTGTTGGTGTTGATTACTACTTTGTGGTGAATGCTATTGAGTTTTGTTGGAGAAATATCATTGTGTCCAGATTGTTTATCACCCATCTATCACCTCTGATCATGATCTCTTTTATGTCTTGTGAGTAGTTACTTTAGTTCTTGAGAACATGGGAGAAGTCTAGTTGTTGATACGTCTCAAACGTATCTACTTTTCCAAACACTTTTGCTATTGTTTTGCCCTCATTCTTGCATGATTTGGACGAAACTAACCCGGACTAACGCTGTTTTCAGCAGAGCTGCCTGTATGGTTTTATTGTGTGCAGGAAAATGGATTTTTTGGTATCTCAGAAAATTCCGGGAAAATTCACAGAAAATCCACGCACCAGAAGCTTCCACCAGCCAGAAGTGGGGCCAGAGGGGGGCCACAGGGGCCCCAGGCGCCTAGCTGGCGCGGCCCCACCCCTGGCCGCGCCGGGGGGCGCCTGGGAGGCCCCCACCTCCTCTCGTGCCCTACCTCGACTCCTATTTATTCTTGTGACGGGAAAACCCCAGAACCGAAGTCGTTTTTCCAGTTTCCGTCGCGGAGCCGCCGCCACCCTCTGTTCTTCTTCGGGAGGGCTAATCTGGAGGCTGATTTGGCCTCCGGAGAGGGGAGATCGTCGCCATCGTCATCACCATCACCAATCCATCCCTTCTGCATGACTTCTCTTCACATGTGTGAGTAATTCCCTGCTGTAGGCAAAGGGGGTGGTAGGGATTGGATGAGTTAGATCATGTAATAGTTTATCAGATTGTTGGGGGCATGTTGCCTATCATCTAGATTGGTGTTTATCTTCTTTTCTTCAACTTGTTGCTCTTAATGCTTGTCACTTTGGGCCTGAGTGCCATGTTTTCAGATCTGAACCCTATGTGTTTTCATGAATATATTTGTGTTCTTGATCCTATCTATGAGTTGTATGCACCTATTATGGTCCGGAACCGGCGATCCCAAAGGTGACAGCTTGGGACACCAAAGGGGATGGTCCATAATTTGAGGATTCCATGTATCCATTGAGTTTATTGCTTTGTTTCGGTGCTCTTTGACAGGAGCACCTTAATCTCCATATGTTCCCTTTGGCCCCGTTCGTAGCGGGATGGTAGGACAAAAGATGTTGTGAAAGTTCTTATTACAAGCACGCACAACTACCTACGGGATACATGCCTAATGTTTGATATTTGCCTAGATGATCATTGCTTTTCTGTGTGCCTTGCCCCGTGTTAGAATCTATTACATGTTCACTCTCATCCATGCAGCGCCCAACCATCCATCTCCCTAGCCTACAGTGTTTTGAATCCTGCTGGTCATTAGTTGTTAATTTTGCTGTTTACTTTTGCTGTCGCCACCATCACTATCATATCACCATTACCACTTATCTTTCATTGCAAGCAAGTATATTTCAGGTGCGGTTGAATTGACACTCAACTGTCAAAGCTTATAAATACTCTTTGGATCCCCGTGTGTCGAATCAATAAATTGGGTTAACTTACCCGCGAAGACTATCTCGATCCCTTACGGTTGTGGGTCATCAAGTACCGTTTTCTGGCGCCGTTGCCGGGGAGCATAGCAATATTTACAAGTCTACTTGAAGTATCCTGCCTGTTGCACATCATCCGCTATGGGTAAGAAAGGAGACCCCAAGGTTCCGATCTTACCATCCCGTACAAGAAAAGGTACTGTTCTGAACACTAGTGCTACACTTGATTCACCTTCTG
The DNA here is from genome assembly GCA_950022295.1 of Bromus sterilis. Taxonomy (NCBI): domain Eukaryota; kingdom Viridiplantae; phylum Streptophyta; class Magnoliopsida; order Poales; family Poaceae; genus Bromus; species Bromus sterilis. Next base: position 345,787,990 of record OX465595.1, read on the forward strand.
TTATGAGTAAGTTTACTTCACCACCACCACATGATGCTTCTACTGAGTCTGTCACTATGTCCGATACTTTTGATGGTGCTTCCACTACTCTTGATGATACTACTTTTCTTGGCTACTATATTGAAACTCAGACTGCTAAGGCTGCAGTAGAATCCAAGACCGAGACCGCTGCTACCTATATTCCTACCTGCAAAACCTTTGGTTACCCGTGCTTAGATGAACTCAAGGAGAGAATCCTTGATGATGATTATGTTACTCTTGATGATGATTTTTGTAGGGAACTCAGAGAGTGTGTCGACTCTGACCCTGGTGCTGTTAAGGAGTTGCTCAAAAAGCACTCCATGAAGAACAAAGTTATTCCTGATCCTAAATTCGCCACATCTCCTATATGCATCACTAATCCTGATTATGATTTCTCTGTTGATCTTTCACTTATATCTACAGTCGAGGCTGGCCCCTTTTATGGCAGAGAAAATGATGATGCTATAGCACACTTGACCAAACTCGCTGAGCTAGGTAACCTATTCACTATTGATGAGAAGATACGAAACTTCTATGTGGCCAAGCTTTTTCCTTTTTCTTTGAAGGAAGACGCTAAATCGTGGTACGATGCACTACCCTATGGTTCCATTAAGAGTCCTCAGGACTTAGTCCAATTCTTTGTTGATAAATATTTCCCAGCTCATATGCAACATGCTGCTTTGCAAAGAATCTATAACTTTAAACAATTGCAGGATGAGCACCTCCCTAAAGCTTGGGGGAGGTTTTGTGATTTACTTAAGGTTATGCTGGGACATGGAGTCCCCAAGAATGAACTGCTTGATATATTTTATGCTGGTTTAACCGATGAATCCAGATCCTACCTGGATAGTTGTGCTAGTTGTGTTTTCAGGGAAAGAACACCGGACGATGTAGAAGAATTAATGTGAAAAATTGCCAAGAACTATGAAGATTGGTCCGTTCCTGAACCACTTCTACCACCGAAAAAGAGGGGCATGCTAGTTCTGAGCCCCGAAGATATGCAAGAAGCAAAGAGGTCTATAAAGGAGAAAGGTATTAAAGCTGAAGACGTGAAGAATTTACCGCCTATTGAGAAGTTGTGTGAGCCTACTACTCGCCCTCCCTTGGTAGAGGTACACTCTCTATTAGACTTTACTGAAAGTGACATCCCTAAAGGTAAGCCTCCCGACCATTGCTTAGATGAGCTTGATAATTTTATTATTAAGCAAGACCATTTTAATAGGAGGGTACAAAGTCAGTTGCATGATAACTGTCTTGCTATCAAAAGTTTGTGTGGTGTTCTAGAAAGAACAGTTAATGATGTTAAATGTCTTGTTAAGCATTTTCATATGGTTCAAACTCAGCTTGAACAAATTTCTAATGTGCAAAAATATTTGCTTGCTAATAATGCCAAACAGGACATACAAGCTTATGGCATCAAAAGTAGGGGTGGAACACACACCAAGGACCCACTCTATCCTGAGGAGCATCCAAAGAGGATCGAGCAAGATTCTCAAGTACAAGAAGAGGACGAGACTGTTAGCTCTCCGAAGAAAAAGAAGAAAAAGAAACACAAGGAGGCTGACAATCCCGATGATCCTATTATAAGTGAAAAGCCAGCTGTTGATCCTAACAGCATATCTACCTCCGATGCTGAAACAGAAGATGGTGCCGAGCCTGAAGAAAAGGACGCAAAGAAGGATGATTCTCCCGAGGTAAGAGAAGAAGAAACACCTGATAAACGCAAGAAGTACTCTAGAGAAGACTTCATCGCAAGAATACATGGGAAGGAAAGAGAACCATGGATACAGAAGCCCATGCCCTTTCCAGGTAAGTCCCTCAAATCTAAAGAAGAAGAACACTATAATAAATTTTGTGAATGGATGAAACCTCTTTTTCTTCAAATCCCTTTGACTGATGCTATTAAGTTACCTCCCTATTAGAAATATATGAAAGATATTGTCACAAATAAAAGAAAAGTTCCTAATGAGGCAATATCTACTATGCTTGCTAACTACTCTTTTAGTGGCAAGATTCCTGAGAAGCTTGGTGACCCAGGTATACCCACCATTCCTTGCTCCATAAAGAATAATTACGTCAGAACTGCTTTATGTGATCTTGGTGCAGGAGTGAGTGTTATGCCTTTCTCTCTTTACAAGAGGATTTGTTTATAGAAACTAATCCCTACAGATATCTCCCTTCAGATGGCTGACAAATCAACAACTGTCCCCATTGGTATTTATGAGGATGTTCCCGTTGAAGTTGCTAACTGTTTGATCCTTATAGATTTTGTTGTGCTTGACATGCCCGAGGATGGGAGCATGTCCATTATTCTTGGTAGACCTTTTATTAACACCGCATGTGCTATTATTGATTGTAATAAAGGAAATGTCACTTTCAATGTTGATGATAAAGAACACACGGTGTATTTTCCAAAGAAGACCGACAAGAGGCATGGCCTTAACTCTATAGAGAATGTTGAGACCGAGAAGATTGGAGAATGGGACTGTCCACTACATGTGCACCACAAATACAAAACCATTATGGTGGGGACAATGTCCATTAAAGTAAAGGTGCAATGATCACTCCATAAGAGGTGAGACTTCTTGTTCTATATATCGCCGGTTTTTTGGTAAGACTTGATCAACCTTACTAGTGAGGTTGTTTTATATAGGTAAAAAGTTAAGCTTGTTATGTTTTCATTTGCTTTAGCTTTTATTCTCTTTGTTGTACCAAGTTTTTGTGTTTTTGAAGCTTCACAATACTAATCATTGCTTTAAGTTTTCAGAAAGTTTTGCAGCTTTTTGAACTCCGAGAAATTTTCAACAGTGAAGTTTTCAGTAAAAATCCAGAAAAATAAAAATAAAAATTTCCATGCCGAGAGTGACCCAGAGGTACCTGGGGCTGACCAGGGGGCCACCAGTGGCCCAGGCGGCCAGCTGGCACGGCCTGCCCCCTGGCCGCGCCCATAGGGCGCCTGGGGCCCACAGGTCCCACCTCCAGGTGAGTCTTCTTCCTCTCTCTCTCTTTCTTTCCAAAAACACGAGTTCTGGCCCTGGAACTTGCGTTCTTGCTGTTCGTGGAGGTGATTTTCGATCTCTCTCCACAACCCATCATTTGAGCTGAGATTTTGAGCAAATACTATCCGGTATGTAACTCCTCCACTCCTCCAAATAGATTTTTGGTTGGTGGCTTCATTTGTGAGTATTTAGTAGTTCTTGGTGTTGTTTAGATGAGCTTGCTTGCATGTGTAGAAGTTTATTTTCCAAGTTTTGATGCAAGTTTTCTCCTTAGGTAAGTGGGTTGAGTAGTTTGCCTTAACTCACTTTGTTTAAATCCTTGTTTTTGTAATTTGTCAAAAATTTCAGAAATGAGTTTGCTAGGAAGAGCAAAGGGGTGGCTTGGGAAGAAAAGGCCCGAGCGCTCCGATCGAGTTACAAGAGCTGCAGCTTCACCCTGGACTGCTAGGGTGAGCTACAACGAAGATCATGTGCCCTTAGAGTTGTTGGAGGACACAAATCTAGCACGTGCAATGACTTTCCCGTGCAATGAATGTTGGATATGTTCCCTAGAGACAAATTAATAAAGATATTTGTCACATATCCGTTTTGTTCATAATACGTTTTATACCGTGCTATAACTGTATTACTTGGAAATACTAATACATGTGTAGTATAAAGCATGGTCTGTAGTTTAACTCGGGTAAACTATCTCATTGGGCAATTGATTGATCAAGCTTTCCTGATCATGGCGACACTTAAGTCCATTGACAATGAGGTCATATCGTTAAGGGGAATGATGTGATGGACGTACACCCACCTAAAGTATTGCAATGTGATCGAGTCACATAGTTCAGTGTTGCTATGACTTTGAAACGTATGGCTTAGTCCTTAGACCGTAATGATCATACGTAATTGTCATCTATGAGGAGACTTTGATTTGTATCCCACCGCCTGACTGAAATATGCTGGCTATAACGGTGCACTTTGGGTATTCCGAAATAGATGGTTGATGAGTATGTTAATAGATCAGAGCAGGATTTGTCAGTCCTTGTGACAGGACAGGTACTCTAGGCCCACTCGGTGATATTGCATCAACACCTTGCAAGGACGTGACTAGGTCACAAGGGATGCAATGATCATGGACGAGAGAAGTTGTTTGTTGTGAACGATATGTGAACACGGTATGTAGGATACCGACGATCAAACCTCGGACAAACAAAGTACCGCAGCACAAAGGGATTGCGTCGTATCGTTAACGGTTTCCAAAAGCGATCGAAGTTCATTCGATGGAAGCGCAGGGGCTGTCAAGGATTGTAACCAGGTCCAACTGACTAGTCATTGGTCAATGAGAAGAGTCTCGACCATGTCTGCTGTTTCCCGGACCGTTAGGGTGTTACTGTTCAGGGCAATCGATGCATAAGGCAGGTCTGCCCCCTTGGGCTTGGCGCCAAGGGTGGGGCCCACCACCCCCCTTGGCCGGCGCACTCCCCCCCCTTGGGAGTTTAGTCCCACATGGGGGAGGGGAGGAGGATGGCACCCCCCTTGGCCTATATAAGGAGGGGTAGACCCCCCTTTTTCCAACACACCAATATCTCCTTCTTCCTCCTTCTCCTTCCCGGAAGTGGACTCCCCTTGTTTGGAGTCTGCACCTGGATTGGAGTTCTCCACCATAAGGCAGGCCGTCGTTATGCTGGAGTCGGGATCCGTAGCCGTCTTTCTTCCGCTGCTCGCCTGGTTCGGGGCCCGGGAGGAACATCGGTTGTATCGTACGTGTATAATCTCTTCGAGGCACTACACCTGTGGTGCTACTTCGTCGCTGGAGGTTTACCGGGAGTCATCCTCGCCGGTGGTGGTCTTCTACACGACAGGGAGGTCGTAGTTCCGAGTCTACGCCAGCCACGTTCGCAAGAACGTTTCCCTCTTTCGGTCTTCAAAGTATGAACACCGATTCCCTCCGTTACTTTACATCACCATAGCATAGATCTTGGGTTCGGGTACCGTAGGTATGAAAAATTTGTGTTTTCTGCCCCGTATCCCAACAATGAATTCCTTGAAGCTGCAGGGATTAAGGAGGAGTTCTATAATCTTTGTGCTAATGCAGGCCTGACGCGGCTCGCAATGTGTCGTGTTGCTTAGTATAAAAAACTCACCTCCTGTTTCATTAAAAGTTTTAGATATAACCTTGATACTGGTTCTGTTGAGTTTAAAATTTACAATAATCTTTTGACCATGCCTTTGGAAAAGTTTTGTGAAATAATAGGTGTGCCGAACGTTGGACTGACGGCGAAGATAAGCTCTCAGCCCTCCGAGCTGAGAACCGTCTTCAACTCTCTCTGTAGCATGGATACGAGGGATATTCATCGGTCAAAAATCTCCAGCATCTTATTCCCACACCTCAGGTATTTTGCGTACTATATTGCTAGAGGGGTGTTAGCTCGTGACAACACGAGCAACATTTCTGCGCCGGATATTGCTATCCTGGCAACCGCCCTCTCGGGGAGGTTTGATTATAATGTGGGTGCCTTAATTGCTCGACGCCTTGCTATGAACGGTAACAAGGGAGATTTATTTGGTGGCGTTTACGCCACACTTATCCTAGAGTCTCTTAATGGCACCCACACCCTGATGATAAGCCTTTTACTTATTTAAGTTTTGATCTTGCTGCTATGAAAAGGCATAAGTTTGTTACCATGACTTCCGAGTTTGGTAACCTTGATTATATCTTGCGTTTCGGAGCCACCACGGAACGCAAGATCCATCTACCTGCACCTCTTTTGTTCGATTTCTCTCGCAGGAACGGATGGTCCTTTGATGTTATCCAGTTCGATGAGTTCGTGGTCCAGCATCAGTTTCATAACCCCATGGAGGGGGTTGTGCTCGACGAGGAGGGGCATGGTGAGTTACCACCTTTCCAGGGGGAGACCGTCACCCAGTTTGGTGAAGGGTCTTCCTCTGCTTGGAGCGCTGATCCTTCTTCGTGGGAGGATCCGAGGACTTCGGTGTACGCACCGGAAGCCTCATACGACCCTTGGACTCACCAGTATCACCCTAGAGCAGGAGGCTCCTGGGGACATTAGCTACTACCAACTTCGGCCAAAAGCCTAAGCTTGGGGGAGTACGTGCCCTTCTCACTCTTCCATTGTATTATCCGTTTTATTTTTGTTCGCTTTAATCTTTTCGAAGTTTTTGCTTGTTCTTCTTTGATTCTTTCTTTGCAAAAACAACAAAATGATTTTCTCTTTCCTTTTTCTCTCGTTTAAACCTTAAAAAAAACCCAAAAAGATTTCTTTTCTCTCTTTAGTTTGCTTTGTTTTCAGAGTTCAGCTCGAGTCCGTGATGGCATTTGATAATATTTCCCATGTTCGATCGTGCAAGTGACAAGGCAGTAATGACGAAGATCGACGGAAGGGAAGCAACAAGGAAAACCGGTATGAACTCTTCTTGTTTCTACTTTTGTACATATGCCTGTACTTATGATCTAGAGACCAGCTTGTAGCGACATAGTGCTATGTTTACAATGCTTTCCCAGTGTTCATGCTTTCCTTGTGGCTAGTCTCAAATAGCTAGAGTACATAATGTGTTGTTGAAATGATTTACATGCATTGCATTGTTCATGGTTTGGCATACTGAAGTGGTATTTCCCTTCGGAGAATTTTTGGATTGACTTGGCACATGTTCACACATGTTTATGACTAAAAAGTCTACCATGCCTTGATGATCTTTTTGTTTCAGAATAGTTATATCACTTTCATGCCCGATTCAATGTTTCTTTGTCGCTCTGCATGATTATGACAGTTATTGCTCTCTAGTTGGTCGCTTCCCAGTCTTTTGCTAGCCTTCGCTCGCACTAAGCGGAATTCTGCTTGTGCATCCAAAATCCTTGAAACCAGTTATTCCATTTGAGTCCACCATACCTACCTATATGTGGTATTTACCGGCCACTCCTAACTTAGACTTTCATGTGCCATATCGAAATTTATTCAAAAGCTTCCCTTTTGTAACCGTACAAGCTCATGGTGCGGTGAGGGGAAATCAATATCTTGCATGCCAAAAATATTTTGACGGAAGTTTTAACTAGTCAAGAAAAAAAATATGAGAGTTACACCTCCCCCATACTTGATGATGGAGTGAAATGGACCAAATGCTGCTTATGATAGATGGAACGATACCCTCCTTCCATCCTTGAGGCAAAATAAAAGGTTCCGTAGACCATCAAAGGATTTATGGATAAGGGAATAGGTGTAAGCAAAAGGCATTAATATGGTTTGCATGGGAGATATTGAGAGACCCTTACCGTTCACCGTTGACTGGAAATTTACACCTCTCAAAAGAGTTTTATCTCTGTTTTCAAAACCAAGAGCTCTGGCACATGTTTAGTCTTTGCTTCCTTTCACGGGTTTTCAACCTTGCCATCAAAAGCCACGGTTCGAGAGTCTCCACCTTCTTTCTTCAAAGCACCAACTATGAGAGCATAATTGTCATTCTTAGTGTAACATGCATTGTCCCAAAGTATTACATTGTCTTCTGCATGCTTGTGTTATTACTAGTCTGAAATACTGAGTTCTAGTCACCTTTAAAACTCCGGAGGAGTTTCTGCATTTATGTTTTGCTTCACTCATGGAGGCTAGCGAGATGCCACTCAAGTATGTTCAAGCTATGTGCATTGTGATCTTGTCTTGATTTTCAGTAGCATACTATTTACTTTTAGTTGTTTGTGATTGATCACATGAAAGAAGAATTGCTTCGTGCATTGTCCTTATAGCATTGTTTCAATACTTGCTAAACTCTTTTCGTAGTACATGCTTATATACATCTAATGAAGCAAAAGAGTTTGTCAAAGTTTTCTTTGTCGCGTCCAGTTCGTTGAACTGAATTGCTTGAGGACAAGCAATATGCTAAGCTTGGGGGAGTTGATACGTCTCAAACGTATCTACTTTTCCAAACACTTTTGCTATTGTTTTGCCCTGATTCTTGCATGATTTGGACGAAACTAACCCAGACTAATGCTGTTTTCAGTAGAACTGCCTGTATGGTTTTATTGTGTGCAGGAAAATGGATTTTTTTGGTATCTCAGAAAATTTTGGGAAAATTCACAGAAAATCCACGCACCAGAAGCTTCCACCAGCCAGAAGTGGGGCCAGAGGGGGGCCACAGGGTCCCCAGGCGCCTGGCTGGCGCGGCCCCACCCCTGGCCGCGCCGGGGGGGCGCCTGGGAGGCCCCCACCTCCTCTCGTGCCCTACCTCGACTCCTATTTATTCTCGTGACGGGAAAACCCCAGAACAGAAGTCATTTTTCCAGTTTCCGTCGCGGAGCCTCCGCCACCCTCTGTTCTTCTTCGGGAGGGCTAATCTGGAGGCTGATTTGGCCTCCGGAGAGGGGATATCGTCGCCATCGTCATCACCATCACCAATCCATCCCCCCTCCATTACTTCTCTTCACATGTGTGAGTAATTCCCTGCTGTAGGCAAAGGGGATGGTAGGGATTGGATGAGTTAGATCATGTAATAGTTTATCAGATTGTTGGGGGCATGTTGCCTATCATCTAGATTGGTGTTTATCTTCTTTGCTTCAACTTGTTGATATTAATGCTTTTCACTTTGGACCCGAGTGCCATGTTTTCAGATCTGAACCCTATGTGTTTTCATGAATATATTTGTGTTCTTGATCCTATCTATGAGTTTTATGCACCTATTATGGTCCGGAACCGGCGATCCCAAAGGTGAGAGCTTGGGACACCAAAGGGGATGGTCCATAATTTGAGGATTCCATGTATCCATTGAGTTTATTGCTTTGTTCCGGTGCTCTTTGACAGGAGCACCTTAATCTCCATAAGTTCCCTTTGGCCCCATTCATTGCGGGATGGTAGGACAAAAGATGTTGTGCAAGTTCTTATTGCAAGCACGCACAACTACCTACGGGATACATGCCTAATGTTTGATATTTGCCTAGATGATCATTGCTTTTCTGTGTGCCTTGCCCCGTGTTAGAATCTATTACATGTTCACTCTCATCCATGCAGCACACAACCATCCATCTCCCTAGCCTACAGTGTTTTCAATCCTGCTGGTCATTAGTTGTTACTTTTGCTGTTTACTTTTGTTGTCGCCACCATCACTATCATATCACCATTACCACTTATCTTTCGTTGCAAGCAAGTATATTTCACGTGCGGTTGAATTGACAACTCAACTGTCAAAGCTTATAAATACTCTTTGGCTCCCAGTGTGTCGAATCAATAAATTGGGTTAACTTACCCGCGAAGACTATCTCGATCCCTTACGGTTGTGGGTCATCAGTTGTTAGTAGTCATATGATGTTGAAGTATTATGTGTTGTTTGATACTTAAGTTGTGTTGTTATTTCTCTAGTGGTGTTATGTGAGTCGAACACATAACACTTCACCTTTCATGGGCCTAGAGGAATACATTGTGCACAAAGGATGCTTATGGTGGGTTGCCGGAGTGACAGAAACCTGAACCCCAGTTCGCAGACTTTCGCACAAGGGAGTTATGGATCCTTGATCGTAATGTTGTGGTTAGGCTTATGCCTTAATTACTATCTTGTATTTGCGTATGCTTGCAAGGTGTGTAATCATAAGAGTACACTTATCTTAGTCTATAAGGTGTACTAGCATTGATCCACCCACCGACACTTATCAACACGATACATATTACTTGGCGGAGTATGGTGAAAGTGACTTGACTATCTCTCCCGTGTTTTCTCGAGAACGCTTTAGCTTTTATAAGTTCAGTTCCTAGGCTTATCCTTGTTAAAGGATTGGGCCACTTGCTACTCCTCAGTTACCCTGTTTACTTTGCTTGTCTTTTACTTTTCAGTTGCTTAAACCAAAAACCCCTAAATATTTACCTTTGAGTGTTTGCAGCCCTTTCCTTATCCAGTGTCACTTATCAACACCTTCTGCTCCTCGTGGGATCGATACTCTTATTTATCGAAAAGCTACAATTGATCCCCTAGACTTGTGGGTTATCAAGAATCGTTTATTGGCGCGGTTAGTAGGGAAGGCAACCCAACTAAACCTATTAACTTCTCCGCCATCAACGAGCTTTTCTGGCGCCGTTGCCAGGGAGTGTAGCGCTATTAGTAAGTGAAGCCGGTAAGGGAACTTTTATTTTCTGTTGTTACTTTCAGTCCTTATGGACTCTTCTGCTGTTGGTTCGTTGCTGGTAAGGAGCCGCCCCACGACTGTGGTGGTCACTCCTACCCCTACTGAAATTGTGCCCTATAAAATACCATCTGGTATTGTTGATTTTGTCTTGGCTAATCGTTATACAGGAGAAGGACATCCGGGAGAACACCTGCTATATTTCTCACAATTATGTTCTTTATTTAAGCTTGCAGGTGTGACGATGGAGTTCGTCATGAAGAAACTATTCTCCATATCACTCAAAGATAAAGCTTCAGATTGGTATAAGCTACTCGATAACTCTGATCTACTTGAATGGCCAGAGCTTATGTCTCTCTTTTATGCAAAGTTTTATCCTCTTCGTGAAATTCACCAAGACAGGAACTACATCTACAACTCTTGGTCTCGCGACGGAGAGAGCATCGCTCAAGCTTGGGGGAGACTGAAGTCCCTGATGCTCAAATGCCCAAACCATGAGCTCCCCAAGGAAATTATACTTACAAATTTTTATGCCAGGCTTTTTTGTCAGGACAAGGAGATGTTGGATGCCTCCTCTAGTGGGGTATTCCAGACCAGAAGTATGGAAGAAAAATGGGATCTTATAGAAAGGATCCAGAAGAACACTGAAGACTGGGAAATTGATAAAGGTATTGAACCCGCTATAAACTATGAGTATGACTACATTGAGAGTTATGTGAAGACTGATTACTTTAATACCTTTTTCTATAAAATTGGTCTTGATTCCCAGCTAATGGTTGACTTTTGCAAGAAATTTGCTTCTCATATTGATTCTTCCAGGAAGAAGGAGAGTCAACATCATAAACCTTTCAAGGAGTCACAAATTTAGATTAATGTTACTGATCCTGTTTTACCTGCAGTTGTGTATGAACAACCTCCTTATCCCTCCAGGATAAAGGAGCACTCTTTTGTTACAGGTATTCTAAAGAAGAATGGAAGGACCACTGACGAACCTGAGGACATGATCAAGGTCCAGCCTCAAGTTGCAATGGTCAAGGATCTGGTAACCAGTGATATCGAAGAATCCACTATTAGTTTTTGTGCTGTTGCCACTAACATTGTGACAGCCAGGAACAAAGGCCCAATTTCAGGTACAACAGTTGTATCTGTCAAAATAGGAGATCATAATTACTATGGGCTATGTGATTTGGGATCTAGCGTCAGCGCTATTCCCTTCACACTTTATCAAGAAATCATGCATGACATTCAGTCGTGTGAGATCGAGGACATAGATGTCACTATCCATCTTGCAAATAAACAAACAATCTCTCCAGTTGGGATTGTAAGAGATGTTGAAGTACTCTGCGGGAAGGTAAAATATCCTACAGACTTTCTTGTACTTGGTTCAGTGCAAGATAGTTTTTGCCCTATTATCTTTGGTAGGCCCTTCCTCAGCACTTGCGGAGCTATAATAGATTGCAAGAAAGGTAAAGTTTCTGTTGAATTCAACGGTGAGCCGTATGAATTTAATTTTTCTAAGTTTTCTAAGCAGCCTCGTGGTCCTGACCTGTCAAGTAATGACAAAATTATTGAAGAAATTGCTTCCATTGCTATACCTCCTAATGACACTTTGCAGCAATTTATGGAAGACCACGAGAATGATATACATATGCAGGAAGGGGATGAACTAGAAGACATATTTTTAAGACAAACTCCCATCCTGAAGCACAACCTCCCGGTTGAACCTTTAGGAATCCTCTCGCAACCGAAAGAAGACCATGTGTTCGACCTAAAACCACTACCCGATACGCTCAAGTATGCTTATTTAGATGAAAAGAAAGTATATCCTGTTATTATCAATTCTAACCTTTCAGGGTATGAAGAAGAGCGATTATTGGAGACACTCTGCAGACACCGAGGTGCTATTGGATATACTCTTGATGATCTCAAGGGTATTAGTCCATCCATTTGCTAACATACTATCAATCTCGAGCCGATGCTAAACCGGTTGTTGATCATCAACGACGGTTGAACCAAAAGATGAAGGACGTGGTTAGGACGGAGGTTCTCAAACTTCTAGCCGCAGGTATCATCTATCCTATAGCTGATAATAAGTGGGTAAGTCCTGTTCATTGTGTTCCTAAGAAAGGAGGTATGACTGTTGTTCCTAATGATAAAAATGAACTAATACATCAGAGGACTATTATTAGATATAGAATGTGTATCAATTTCAGGAAGTTAAACAAGGCCACCCGGAAGGACCACTATCCTTTGCCCTTTATTGATCAGATGCTCGAGCGGTTTTCTAAAAACACCCACTTCTACTATCTTGATGGGTACTCTGGCTTCTCCCAGATTCACGTCAACACCGCGGATCAAGAGAAGACCACTTTCACGTGTCCTTACGGTACTTATGCTTATGGGCGTATGCCTTTCGGTTTGTGTAATGCACCTGCTACTTTTCAGAGGTGTATGTCTGCAATATTTCATGGTTTCTGTGAGGAGATTGTAGAAGTTTTCATGGACGACTTTTCCGTCTATGGAAACTCCTTTGACCACTGTCTCCACAATCTTAATAAAGTTTTGCAGAGATGTGAAGAAACAAATTTGGTGCTCAATTGGGAGAAGTGCCATTTCATGGTTAACGAAAGGATAGTTCTTGGACACAAGATTTCCGAAAGGGGAATTGAAGTGGACAAGGCAAAAATTCAAGCTATTGAAAGGATGCCCTTTCTAAGGGACATCAAAGGTATTCGTAGTTTTCTAGGTCATGCTGGTTTCCATAGAAGATTTATCAAGGACTTTTCTAAGATCTCGAGACCGCTTACCAATCTTCTCCAGAAGGATGCCCCTTTTGTATTTGATGAAGATTGTAAGGAAGCTTTATAAGTTCTTAACAAAGCCTTGATAACCGCTCCTATAGTACAACCACCTGACTGGAATTTGCCATTTGAAATTATGTGTGATGCTAGTGATTTTGCTGTTGGAGCTGTTTTAGGACAAGGGTTGACAAGAAGTTTAATGCCATCCACTATGCCAGCAAAACACTTGATAGTGCTCAAAAGAATTATGCTACTACCGAGAAGGAATTCTTGGCAGTGGTGTTTGCTTGTGATAATTTTAGGCATTATGTTGTTGATTCTAAAGTTATTATTCATACTGACCATGATGACATTAAGTATCTTATGCAGAAAAAGGATGCCAAACCAAGACTCATTAGATGGGTACTCCTTCTTCAAGAATTTGATTTGCAGATTGTCGATAGAAAAGGAGAAGACAATCCGGTGGCGGATAATCTTTCAAGGATGGAAGATATCCCGCACGATCCTATTCCAGTCAACGATAGTTTCCCAGATGAACAGCTTGCTGTTGTAAAAGTACAATCTCATTCTGACCCTTGGTTTGCAGATTATGCTAATTTTATCGTTGCAAATTTTTTGCCTCCAGGTTTCACAATTCAGCAGAGGAAGAAATTCTTCACGGATTTGAGCCATTACTTTTGGGATGATCCACATCTTTATAAAGAAGGTGTGGACGGGATCGTAAGAAGGTGTATACCGGAGCACGAGCAGCGGGACATTCTTCGACAATGTCACGATAGTCCCTATGGAGGACATCATGCCGGTGAAAGGACCGCACATAAAGTTTTACAATCAGGTTTTTATTGGCCTACTCTCTTTAAGGATGCCCGAAGGTACGTTCTATCTTGTGATAAGTGTTAGAGAGTTGGTAACATTAGCAGGAGAAATGAGATGCCTATGAATTACTCACTAGTGATCGAACCTTTCGATTGCTGGGGTTTTGATTTTATGGGTCCTTTTCCTCCTTCGCACAGGTACACACACATCTTAGTTGATGTTGATTATGTAACCAAGTGGGTTGAAGCAATCCCCACTGAGAGTGCTGATCACAAAAAATCTTTGAAAATGCTCAAAGATGTAATTTTTCCTAGGTTTGGAGTACCAAGGTACCTCATGACAGATGGAGGGTCACACTTCACGCATGGAGCTTTTAGGAAAGCTCTAGCCAAGTACGATGTCAATCATAGGATTGCATCACCGTACCACCCTCAAACTAGTGGGCAAGTTGAGCTGACCAATAGGGAGATCAAGTTGATCTTGCAGAAAACAGTAAACAGTTCTAGAAAGGACTGGTCAAAGAAGTTAGGAGATGCTTTGTGGGCATATAGAACTGCTTACAAAAACCCCATGGGCATGTCTCCGTATAAGATGGTCTATGGAAAGGCTTTCCATTTACCATTAGAGTTAGATCATAAAGCTTTCTGGGCTGTCAGAGAGATGAATGCGGACCCAAAGTTAGCTGGTGAAAAGCGTCTCATGAACTTGACTTCTCTAGATGAGTGGAGAAGTGAAGCTTACGAGAGCACTAAAATGTTCAAGGAAAAGGTAAAGAATTGGCACGATAAAAGAATTCTGAAACGTGAATTTAATCTTGGTGATAAAGTTTTGTTGTTTAGATCTCGTTTCAGGTTTGCTCCAGGTAAACTACTTTCCAGATGGGAAGGACCTTTTCATATTGAAGAAGTATATCGGTCGGGTGCAATCAAGATCAATAATTTCGAAGGAACCAAACCTCAAGTTGTGAATGGACAAAGACTCAAACATTATATGGCAGGTGATCCAATCAATGTGGATGCAAACATGATATATACAAGTACTCATGAAGAACATGTTGCAGCCCAGTTTCAGACTCCGGCAGGAGAAGAATTAGAAAAGGTATGAATTATGGTAAGAAAACACCGCGAGCGTCAATAAAAGTTAACTTTTCAGAGTTTTTGCAAAATTAGGAAAATTCCAAGCCCGAGTGGAGCCGGAGAGGAGCTCCAGGGAGGCCAGGAGGCCCCCTGGCGCTGCCCCACTCCTGGCCGCGCCGGGCACCCTCCTGGCTGCCCTGGACTCCGCCTCCGACTCCACCTAGGCTTGAAACCTTCCTTCTGTTGCGGAAATTTTTGCTATATATTTGCCCGGATAGTCCCGGCACCGTATCTCTCGATTTCGCGTGTTTTCTTTCTCGGTCTGTTTCTGCCAGGAAAACTTTCAGCAGATCTAGGTGCCATGGCTTCTCCAAGTTCCCCCAAGGACAAGTTTGTCGTCAACGTCATAAACCCTTATCTCGCAGAGGTGAAGAAGCACCCCCAGGTCCTTCGTGTGGAGGACGGTGTCCTCCGCAAGGAAGATCTGGATGGACCAGTCAAAGAGGGGAGCACAGAAGATCGGCTGAAGGAGATGGAACATGAGGTCTTCAAGGTCAAGAAGATGGTGGAGCGCGGTGTTGAAGCTAACTTCGACATCATGAACGAGATCGAGGCTTCCCACAAGAAGGAGATGAAGGAGATGTGGTCAAGTTTGGACGCATTAGAAGAAAAAGTTTATGAACTCCAAGCACAGATCTATGATCTCCAGAACCAGAACTGTGAGTATGAACTAAAGTTTCTGCACATGGCTTTAGGTGCTGAGTGCAGGATCTTGGAGACGGGAATGTCCTTCGAGACTGGAGAACAACTGCCATGGAAGCGCTTCGCCAAGGAGTACCTGACTGAGAAGAACAAGAATGAGGAGTAAAACTCCTCGGGTAATGGCACCCCCTTAGCTTGTTCCAAGCTTGGGGGAGTGCCCGGTATCTTTTTCTTTATCTTTTTCTTTAGGAGTCAAGTAGAGCTGTATCATGTCTAGGGAGGTCACTTTATGAAATAGGTGTTGCTTTGAGGTCTATCACTCCTCTTGTGGAGAGCTTTGTATCTGTGAGTGTGGAGTCGTATATGAAGGAATATTAATGAGAAGTCTATTGGTTTCTTCGCTGCACTTGGTATTCTCTTCACGCAATCGACATTATGAGCTGATTCTTATGGGGAGTATTGACCTTATATCAGGTATGGCTTCGAAAACTTTATTTAACCTTGGCAAGTATAGCTTTGGTCATAACAACAAGCATGTTTTTCTCAAAGTAGTGACATACCCAAAACCTTTGTGTTATTATGCTTGAAGTGTTATGTTGACAAGGAAGACAACTTGATGTTTCATGCTAGTTTTGATGTTTATACTTTGTATTGCTTGCATCTAAGTTGTCATCAATTGTCATCTCTCTCAAAGCCTTGCTAGCCAAAACTCTGTACTAAGCGGAATTCTGCTTGTACTTCCATACCTTGAAACCAACTTCTTCCACTTGAGTCTACCATACCTTCCTACTTGTGGTATTCCACTACCACTCCTAAAGTATATAATTTATGTGCTATCTTTAGATGTTCAAAATCTTCTGTTTTGTGCCGCTGATTCAGCTCATGAGGAAGTGGTGGGTGACCCATGATCTTCTTAATTTGGACAAGTTTTATCTTGGGATTGCATGTCTAATCTGCAAACCCCTAATACGAGAAGGGACTGGCATGAGTGCCCAGCTCGTAAAAGATAAATACTAACACACAAGTTCCTTCGCCCTTTTACGAGTGATAAACAAAGGAATCCAAGGGGATGTGATCGTCCCCACATGGGAGCCGTTCCTCGAAACTTGTCCAAATCATGAAGTGAGTGAGTTATCTATCAGCAGTCGTTGACGGATCATGCACCTCCCAAAAGTTAGTTTTTATTCTGTTTGATCTAGAGTGGCACATAAGTTTTCCCTGCTTACCCTTTTTCACGGGGTTTATCTTTATTTTGTGCTGAGTCAGTCCTGCCTACTTCCTTCCTTTCTTGAGAGAGAACAGACATTTGATGTTGATAAAGATTCTTGCATATAAAGTTGCATTGAAATCTAGCATGTTACATCTTTGTTGACATTATCTTTTGATAAGTGAGTTTTTTGCAAAATCTCATGCTTAGTAAACATCTTTCTTTGTGTTGACATGTGCACTTCTTGACTAATAGCATGTTCTTTCAAAAGCTTCAACTGTTCCATTATAAGTGAAAGAAAAAAAGTAAAATTTATTAGTTGTTCCTTGACCAAGGCTATGTTTTTCATGATTTGATGAGTTTTCCAGGTCCTACTTTGTTATAATTGTTACTACATTCTCATAAGGACCTTATGAGTTGAGGTTGCTGTTGAGGATGTTTAAGTTTGGTGAGGAATCTTGATGCTTCTTGTTCGTATTCTTTTATCGACACTTCACTCTCTAAACTTGTGGACAGGTTTACCGAGCTCAGCAATCGCTTGAGGACAAGCGAGGTCTAAGCTTGGGGGAGTTGATACGTCCAAAAAGCATCACTATTTTATATTGTGATTTCACCCTATTCATTGATATATTCCACTTTAAAGTATTGTTCTTACGTTGTTTTGGCTTATTTTACACAGTTTACAACTTTCCGGTGCCGAAGCAGCAGAACCAGAATTCAGTGGTGAAAAGTGTATACCAAGTTGCTTAATCAGATCAAGTCCAAATGCGATGAAATTTTACGGGGAGCATTTTTATGAAGATTGACTGGGGATCACCGAAGGAGGAGGTGAGGGGACCCACCAAGCAGCAAGAAGGGTGCCTGGCGCGGCCCCCCCTCCTGGTCGCGCCAGGCACCCTCCTGGGTGCCTGGTGTCCCCCCTCGGTGCTCCCTTTCGCCTATATAAGCCCCCTGGGGAGGAAACCCCAAAAGAAGAGTCGTTTCCGTGTTTCGCCGCCGCCACGGGGCGAACCTACAGAGGAGAAAAGCCATCTCCGGCGGGCAGATTCCGCCGGGGAGATCACCTCCCGGAAGGGGAGATCGTCGCTATCATCATCATCATCATCATCGTCACGGGCATCATCGAGATCATCATCAACATCATCCCCAACATCAGCACCATCTCCATCTCCATCCCATCTCATCTCACAATTGCAACTTGTGTTGTAATCCGTACTATCCATCCTCTCTACTCTGTTGGTGTTGATTACTACTTTGTGGTGAATGCTATTGAGTTTTGTTGGAGAAATATCATTGTGTCCAGATTGTTTATCACCCATCTATCACCTCTGATCATGATCTCTTTTATGTCTTGTGAGTAGTTACTTTAGTTCTTGAGAACATGGGAGAAGTCTAGTTGTTAGTAGTCATATGATGTTGAAGTATTATGTGTTGTTTGATACTTAAGTTGTGTTATTATTTCTCTAGTGGTGTTATGTGAGTTGAACACATAACACTTCACCTTTCATGGGCCTAGAGGAATAGATTGTGCACAAAGGATGCTTATGGTGGGTTGCCGGAGTGATAGAAACCTGAACCCCAGTTCGCAGACTTTCGCACAAGGGAGTTATGGATCCTTGATCGTAATGCTGTGGTTAGACTTATGCCTTAATTACTATCTTGTATTTTTGGATGCTTGCAAGGTGTGTAATCATAAGAGTACACTTATCTTAGTCTAGAAGGTGTACTAGCATTGATCCACCCACCGACACTTATCAACACGATACATATTACTTAGGGGAGTATGGTGAAAGTGACTTGACTATCTCTCCCGTGTTTTCTCGAGAACGCTTTAGCTTTTATAAGTTTAGTTCCTAGGCTTATCCTTGTTAAAGGATTGGGCCAATTGCTACTCCTCAGTTACCCTGTTTACTTTTCCTGTCTTTTATTTTTCTGTTGCTTAAACCAAAATCCCCTAAATATTTACCTTTGAGTGTTTGCAGCCCTTTCCTTATCCAGTGTCACTTATCAACACCTTCGGCTCCTCGTGGGATCGATACTCTTATTTATCGAAAAGCTACAATTGATCCCCTAGACTTGTGGGTTATCAAGAATCGTTTATTGGCGCGGTTAGCAGGGAAGGCAACCCAACTAAACCTATTAACTTCTCTGCCATCACATGTCACCACAGAAATTTTGCTTGTTATCATTTACCTACTCGAGGACTAATGGCGGTGAAGTTAATAGGTTTAGTGGGATTGCCTCCCCTGTTAACCGCGCCAATAAATGATTCTTGATAGCCCACAAGTCTAGGGGATCAATTGTAGCTTTTCGATAAATAAGAGTGTCGAACCCAACGAGGAGCAGAAGGTGCTGATAAGTGACGCTGGATAAGGAAAGGCTGCACACACTCAAAAGGTAAATATTTAGGGGTTTTTGGTTTAAGCAACAGAAAAGTAAAAGACAAGAAAAGTAAACAGGGTAACTGAGGAGTAGCAAGTGTCCCAATCCTTTCACAAGGATAAGCCTAGGAACTAAACTTATAAAAGCTAAAGCGTTCTCGAGAACACAAGGGAGAGATAGCCAAGTTACTTTCACCATACTCCGCCAAGTAATATGTATTGTGTTGATAAGTGTTGGTGGGTGGATCAATGCTAGTACACCTTCTAGACTAAGATAAGTGTACTCTTATGATTACACACCTTGCAAGCAACCGCAAATACAAGGTAGTAATTAAGGCATAAGCCTAACCACATCATTACGATCAAGGATCCATAACTCCCTTGTGCAAAAGTGTGCGAACTGGGGTTCAGGTTTCTGTCACTCCGGCAACCCACCATAAGCATCCTTTGTGCACAATGTATTCCTCTAGGCCCATGAAAGGTGAAGTGTTAAGTGTTCGACTCACATAACACCACTAGAGAAATAACAACACAACTTAAGTATCAAACAACACATAACACTTCAACATCATATGACTACTAACAACTAGACTTCTCCCATGTTCTCAAGAACTAAAGTAACTACTCACAAGACATAAAAGAGATCATGATCAGAGGTGATAGATGGGTGGCAAACAATCTGGACACAATGATATTTCTCCAACAAAACTCAATAGCATTCACCACAAAGTAGTAATCAACACCAACAGAGTAGAGAGGATAGATAGTACGGATTACAACACAAGTTGCAATTGTGAGATGAGATGGGATGGAGATGGAGATGGAGATGGTGCTAATGTTGGGGATAATGTTGATGATGATCTCGATGATGCCCGTGACGATGATGATGATGATGGCAACGATATCCCCTTCAGGGAGGTGATCTCCCGGGCGGAATTTGCCCGCCGGAGATGGCTTTTCTCCTCTGTAGGTTTCGCCCTATGGCGGCGGCGAAACACGGAAACTCTTCTCTTCTTAGGGTTTCTACCCCAGGGGGTCTTATATGAGAGAGGGGGCACCGAGGGGGGCCACCAGGCATCCAGGAGGGTGCCTGGCGTGGCCAAGAGGGGGCCGCGCCAGGCACCCTTCTGGCTGCCTGGTGGGTCCCCTCACCTCCATCCTCGGTGATCCCCCGTCAATCTTCATATTAACACTCCCCGTAAATTTTCATCGCATTTGGACTTGATTTGATTCAGCAACTTAGTGTCCACTTTTCACCGCTGAATTCTGGTTCTGCTGCTTCGACACCGGAAAGTTGTAAACTGTGTAAAACAAGCCAAAACAACATAAGAACAATGCTTTAAATTTGAATATATCAATGAATAGGATGAAATTACAATATAAAATAGTGATGCATTTTGGACGTATCAACTCCCCCAAGCTTAGACCTCGCTTGTCCCCAATCGATTGCTGAGCTCGGTAAACCTGTCCACAAGTTTAGAGAGTGAAGCGTCGATAAAAGAATACGGACAAGAAGCATCAAGATTTCTCACCAAACTGAAGCATCCTCAACAACAACCTCAACTCATAAGGTCCTTATGAGAAAGTAGTAACAATTATAACAAAGTAGGACCTAGAAAACTCATCAAATCATGGCAACTATCGCCTTGGTCAAGGAACAACTAATAACTTTTACTTTGGCTCTTTCACTTATAATGGAACCAGTTGAAGCTTTGGAAAGAACATGTTATCAGTCAAGAAGTGCACATGTTAACACAAAGGAAGATGTTTACTAAGCATAATCTTTTGCAAAAAACTCACTTATCAAAAGATAATGTCAACAAAGATGTAACATGCTAACTTTCAATGCAGCTTTGTATGCAAGAATCTTTATTAACATCAAGTGTCTGTTCTCTCTCAAGAAGGAAGGAAGTAGGAAGGACTGACTCAGCACAAAATTAAGGATAAACTCATGTGCCATCTCTAGATCAAACGGAATAAAAACAGGCCTTTGGGAGGTGCATGATCCGTCAACGACTGCTGATAGATAACTCACTCACTTCATGATTTGAAAAAGTTTCGAGGAACGGCTTCCATGGGGGACGATCACATCCCCTTAAATTCCTTTGTTTATCACTCATAAATGGGCGAAGGAACTTGTGCGTTAGTATTTATCTTTTACGAGCTGGGCACTCATGTCAGTCCCTTCTCGTATTAGGGGTTTGCAGATTAGGCATGCAATCCCAAGATAAACTTGTCCAAATTAAGAAGATCATGGGTTACCCACCACTTCCTCATGAGCTAAATCAGTGGCACAAAACAGAAGATTTTGAACATCTAGAGATAGCACATAAATTATATACTTTAGGAGTGGTAGTGGAATACCACAAATAGGAAGGTATGGTGGACTCAAGTGGAAGATGTTGGTTTCAGGGTATGGAAGTACAAGCAGAATTCCGCTTAGTACAGAGTTTTGGCTAGCAAGGCTTTGAGAGACCAGACAATTGATGACAACTTAGATGCAAGCCATACAAAGCATAAACATTAAAACTAGCATGAAACATCAAGTTGTCTTCCTTGTCAACATAACACTTCAAGCATAATAACACAAAGGTTTTGGCTATGTCGCTACTTTGAGAAAAACATGCTTGTTGTTATGACTAAAGCTATACTTGCCAAGATTTAAATAAAGTTTTCGAAGCCATACCTGATATAAGGTCAATACTCCCCATAAGAATCAACTCATAATGTCGATTGCGTGAAGAGAATACCGAGTGCAGCGAAGAAACCAATAGACTTCTCATTAATATTCCTTCATAGACGACCCCACACTCACGGATACAAAACTCTCCACAAAAGGAGTGATAGACCTCAAAGCAACACCTATTTCATAAAGTAACTTCCCTAGACATGATACGACTCTACTTGACTCCTAAAGTCAAAGATAAAGATAAAGATACCCGGCACTCCCCCAAGCTTGGAACAAGCTAAGGGGATGCCATTACCCGAGGAGGTTTACTCCTCATCCTTGTTCTTGTCGGTAACGTACTCCTTGGCGAAGCGCTTCCATGGCAACTGTTCTCCAGTCTCAAAGGACATTCCCGTCTCCAAGATCCTGTACTCAGCACCTAAACCCATGCGCAAAAACTTTAGTTCATACTCACAGTTCTGGTTCTGTAGATCACAGATCTGTGCTTGGAGCCCATAAATTTTTTCTTCTAGTGCGGCCAAACTTGACCACATCTCCTTCATCTCTTTCTTGTGGGAAGCCTCGATCTCGTTCATGATGTCGAAGTTAGCTTCAACACCACGCTCCACCATCTTCTTGAACTTGAAGACCCCATGTTCCATCTCCTTCAGCCGCTCCTCAGTGTTCCCCTCCTTGACTGGTCCCTTCAGATCCTCCTTGTGGAGAACACCGTCCTCCACATGAAGGACCTGGGGGTGCTTCCTCACCTCTGCGAGGTAAGGATTGATGACGTTGACGACGAACTTGTCCTTGGGGGAACTTGGGGAAGCCATGGCACCTAGATCTACTGAAAGTTTTCCTGGCAGAAACAGACCGAGAAAGAAAACACACGAAATCGCGAGATGCGGTGCCGGGACTATCCGGGCAAATATATAGCAAAAATTTCTGCAGCAGAAGGAAGGTTTCAAGCCTAGGTGGAGTCTGAGTCGGAGTCCAGGGCACCCAGTAGGGTGCCTGGCACGAACAGGAGGGGGGTTGCGCCAGGAGGCCTCCTGGGCCCCCTGGAGCTCCTCTCCGGCTCCACTCGGGCTTGGAATTTTCCTAATTTTGCAAAAACTTTGAAAAGTAAACTTTTATTGACGTTCGCGGTGTTTTCTTACCATAATTCATACCTTTTCTTATTCTGCTCCTGCCAGAGTCTGAAACTGGCTGCAACATGTTCTTCGTGAGTCTTTCTATATATCATGTTTGCATCCACATTGATTGGATCACCTGCCATATAATGTTTGAGTCTTTGTCCATTCACAGCTTGAGGTTTGGTGCCTTCAAAATTATTGATCTTGATTGCACCAGACCGATATACTTCTTCGATATGAAAAAGTCCTTCCCATCTGGAAAGTAGTTTACCTGGAGAAAACCTGAAACGAGATCTAAACAACAAAACTTTATCACCAACATTAAATTCACGTTTCAGAATTATTTTATCGTACCACTTCTTTACCTTTTCCTTGAACATTTTAGCGCTCTCGTAAGCTTCTCTCCTCCACTCATCTAGAGAAGTCAAGTTCATGAGACGCTTTTCACCAGCTAACTTTGGGTCAGCATTTAGCTCTCTGACAGCCCAGAAAGCCTTGTGCTCTAACTCTAATGCTAAATGGCAAGCCTTGCCATAGACCATTTTATATGGAGACATGCCCATGGGGTTTTTGTAAGCAGTTCTATACGCCCACAAAGCATCTCCTAACTTCTTTGACCAGTCCTTTCTAGAACTATTTACTGTCTTCTGTAAGATCAACTTGATCTCCCTATTGGTGAGCACAACTTGCCCACTAGTTTGAGGTTGGTAAGGTGATGCAATCCTATGATTGACATCGTACTTGGCTAGAGCTTTCCTAAAAGCTCCATGCGTGAAGTGTGACCCTCCATCTGTCATGAGGTACCTTGGTACTCCAAACCTAGGAAAAATTACATCCTTGAGCATTTTCAAAGATGTCTTGTGATCAGCACTCTCAGTGGGGATTGCTTCAACCCACTTGGTTACATAATCAACAACAACTAAGATGTGTGTGTACTTGTGTGAAGGAGGAAAAGGACCCATAAAATCAAAACCCCAGCAATCGAAAGGTTCGATCACTAGTGAGTAATTCATAGGCATCTCATTTCTCCTGCTAATGTTACCAACTCTCTGACACTTATCAAAAGATAGAACGTACCTTCGGGCGTCCTTCAAAAGAGTAGGCCAATAAAAACCTGATTGTAAAACTTTATGTGCGGTCCTTTCACCGGCATGATGTCCTCCATAGGGACTATCGTGACATTGTCGAAGAATGTCCTGCTGCTCCTGCTTTGGTATACACCTTCTTATGATCCCGTCCGCACCTTCTTTGTAAAGATGTGGATCATCCCAAAAGTAGTACCTCAAATCCGTGAAGAATTTCTTCCTCTGCTGAAATGTAAAACCTGGAGGCAAAAACTTTGCAACGATAAAATTAGCATAATCTGCAAACCAAGGGTCAGAACGAGATTGTACTTTTACAACAACAAGTTGTTCATCTGGGAAACTGTCGTTGACTGGAATAGGATCGTGCGGGATATCTTCCATCCTTGAAAGGTTATCCGCCACCGGATTGTCTTCTCCTTTTCTATCGACAATCTGCAAATCAAATTCTTGAAGAAGGAGTACCCATGTAATGAGTCTTGGTTTGCCGTCCTTTTTCTGCATAAGATACTTAATGGCAGCATGGTCAGTATGAATAATAACTTTAGAATCAACAATATACTGCCTAAACTTATCACAAGCAAACACCACTGCCAAGAATTCCTTCTCGGTAGTAGCATAATTCTTTTGAGCACTATCAAGTGTTTTGTTGGCATAGTGGATGACATTAAACTTCTTGTCAACCCTTGTCCTAAAACAGCTCCAACAGCAAAATCACTAGCATCACACATAATTTCAAAGGGAAAATTCCAGTCAGGTGGTTGTACTATAGGAGCGGTTATCAAGGCTTTCTTAAGAACTTCAAAAGCTTCCTTACAATCTTCATCAAATACAAAAGGGGCATCCTTCTGCAGAAGATTGGTAAGGGGTCTCGAGATCTTAGAAAAGTCCTTAAAAAATCTTCTATGGAAACCAGCATGACCTAGAAAACTACGAATACCTTTGATGTCCCTTGGATAGGGCATCCTTTCAATAGCTTGAATTTTTGCCTTGTCCACTTCAATTCCCCTTTCGGAAATCTTGTGTCCAAGAACTATCCTTTCGTTATGTCAGAACCCTCTGTTAGGTATGTGCTAGGGTCAGCTAGTACCTTTGCATCATGTCAAAATTTCAAAAAGAAATCTTGGAAATCAAATTCAAAATCAAAATGGAAGAAGGAACACCCCCCAGATGAATTAATTCAAAAGGCCAGATAAAAATATTTTCCAAAAATTCATGTTAGAGTTTTGAAAAGTCTTATAAATGAGTGTGATCACATATCAAGTGATGTGGGACCCACCCCATGCTCATAGATTTTTCAAATATTCAAACAGTACCTTGGAATTAAAGAAAAACCCCTTTTTGATTTAAAATTCAAATCTTTTGAATTTTAAAATTTTTGAAAGTTTATGAGTGGCTAGTCTATATTATTATGAGGCCACATAAAAGTTTTCAGCATTTAATAAAATGGTTTGGTATTTTTATCAGAGCCAAAACAAATTACAGAAAAAGAAAGGAAAGATTAAACAGAAATCAGAAAAGCTTACCTCTCGCACTAGGCGAGGCCCAACTCCCCTGGACGGCCCAGCCCACCTGGACCCTCCCCTGTCGTCTTCCTCCCCTCGCCTCCAAGCTGCTCGGTGGAATGCCACCGAGACAGCCGGTCACGGCGTCGTCTCCCCAGCCTCCACCTGCCCTCCCCGACCCTTCTACGCGCCCCTGGAGACGCACCCGAGTGCCACGCCTCCATTCCCCCCCTCTCCTTCGTCTTCCTCCTCCTCCTGCGCCCGATTTCACCGCCGCCCGAAGACCGCCGTGGAGCACGCTGTCGAGAACACGTAGCCACCGTCGTCCCCGAGCCGTGCCGCCGTGTCCAGGAGAACCGCAGCAAGCCTTTTCATCGTTCCCCTCAAGCAATCGACCCCGAGCACCTCAGCAATCGACGCCAGCTTCACCGAGGGCTCGCCGGACCCGTGAGTCGCCGTCGTCAAATTCCTCGGCTACACAGCATCCCCGGCCTCACCGTCTTCTCCTTTAGCTTCAGGGTGAGCTTCTTCACCTTTCCCCTAAGTTTGCAGCGCCTCGTTTGCCCCACAACCGAATCCGCCATGGATCCCGAGCAAGCTCGCCGCCATGGCCGAACTGGAGCTCGTTTCATTGCCCCTGGCGTTGCACCCGTGCGTGCGTTTGGCACCTAGCCTTCCCAGTTTTCGAACGCAACCAAAATCACCCCAAACCGTGCTCCCTAGCCTCGGCTACGACCTCGCCGGTTCTCTGTTTCCGCCGGAGTCGTCGCCGCCGTCTCTCCTGACCACCTCGTGACCCCCTATTGCCTCCAGATGATGCGGAAGACGATGCTGAGTCGATTGGTGTCCTCCCTGTGCTCTCCCGTGGCCGTTTGGTCACTCCGGCGACCACGCCGCCGTGTCCAGTGCCGCCGGCGGCTAGCCGCCGGTAGGCTGGGTTAATTAGGGGACTAACCCCTGTTTAGTTAGGCCATGGGCCACTGACAGGTGGGGCCAGCCCCCTCTAAGTTAATCAAAATCTTTAATTAAAACGGATTAACCCCTACAGAGGCTGACCAGTGGGACCCCTTGTCAGTTTGACTCGGGTCAAACCCCCTGATGTCATGCTGATGTATTAATGACGCAGTAATGCTTTTCCAGAAAAGAAAAATAAGTTTAATAATTCCAGAAATTCCAAAAAATACCCCAAACTTTGGAAATTGATAGAAAATTCATATTAACTCCAAATTGGACAAATAATATATGAAAAATGATCAGGAGAAAATTATCTTTCCAAATATGCAACTTTCAACTCTGTTTGAGTTGAATTTAAAATGTGATCAGTAGCATTTGCTATTTGATTTAAATGGAATTAAATCAAATTCAATTCAAATATTTTTGGCAACTTGAACCATGGAAACATGCTACATTTCACTTACACATCAGAGGCATATCATACACATTTGAAGTTGATTCAAAATGATCAAACTATATCACATATAACTTGGTTAATGTTGAATTCAAATGTGGAGTTTGAATTTGCATTTTAAATGCAATATATTCCACTTAAATGGAATTGCCTCACACATCCAAACTTATACTTCAAGCTTTAACATTCAATCATGTGCTTGAGCATTGCATTCATATTGTTTGCTACTTCGTGCTTTGTTTGTCGAGTAGAGGTGGAACCGGAGCAAGAGGTCACCCCCTTCGCTGAAGATCCAGAACCCGAACCTCGTCAGCAAGGCAAGCAAACCCCCATTGATCATGTCGATAAAATCCCACTTCCCTCTCATGTCTCGCTTATGCATTGTATAGGATGATCACCATGTTACGATTCTACCGCATAGATGAACCCATTCCTTTGCATGACCTATCATTTTGTCACAGTAGTAAGCAAACCACAATCCTAGCAACTGTAGGAGTTGAATGATATCATGTGGCCCCTGCAATTGTTATCTCTTATTGCATGCTTAGTATGATACCATGTTGTTACTGTGATGTGAGTCGGGATGGTAGTGATCATGTTGATGAAGGTAGAAAAGTGTTGGTGAATCGACCCTAATACAAGGTGAACGATGAGAGGCTGTGTAGGAGTACACGGTGGGTTGTCTCGTTGAACACCGCCCTAAGTCCGAGTTCTTGTGTGGTGATCCAAGATGAAGAGTACAACCACGCATTGGGCTCACTGACCCCTCTCAACTTATTAACTCATCCCTTTCGATGTCCAGATGTCGCAGTAGTTCGGAGTTCTGGTAGACTTGTGGCCTGGATGCTAAGTGAGAGAACGGCTCAACCGAGACCGGCTTATGCACCACGCACACATCGCTTGGGTCCACTTCGGTAAACCGGCCGGGTTCACGATTGTGGTAGCCAACCCAAGTAGGCGGCTTTCTTGGACTAGATAGGCTATGAGGTAACAGTTGTGGTGAGCATCCTCGCTGGCACCCCTTGAATGGTGTCGAGATCAAAGGCGGTAAATGATGGTCATGTGTGTGTAGAATTACACCCTTGCAAGGTTAACAAAACTATTCGAATAGCCGCGTCCGCGGTTATGGACTGCTTGGAAAGCTTAGCTTGATTATTAGATAACTTGAACCGGATACTTCTAAAATACACCAAGATAAGTGTGAGTGCTATGGCGTGCTTTCTCGTGGGGAAGTCGAGGAAGGCACCATAGTGGTGTAATTGGTTGGTGAAAGTAGTGGACTCGTGTACGCTTCTTACCTCAAAGTCTGGTACTCGTAGTTCAGGATTAGCCAAGTCAAAGCTGGCATTTCTGCAAGTGAAACCCCACCTCCCTTTACCTTGATACATGTGCATGAGTAGTATAGCTCCTATGTAAGTCTTGCTGAGTACGCCTTTGTACTCACGTTTGCTTAATCTATGTTTTAGATGACGCCACTGACCCCGAAGGTGGCTTCTTCATCGAGCTGGACAACTGAAGTTAAGCTAGTCTAGTCCCAGTCAGCAGACTGGTTCCCTCGTGGAGGGCTTTATGTTTGAATAAGGCTTCTTAAGCCAATTTGTTAAACTTGTCTGTACTCAGACATAATTTGCTTCCGCTTTATGTTGTAATGTTGGATCACATGTATGTGATCTCTGTGTGTACTCTATAAGAGTTATAAATAAAATGTACACTTTGTAGAGAATTGCAATGGTACCTACTGTTCATACAAGGCATGTGTGCTGCGTGTATGTTTATAACATGCATGTCTTTGTATGGGTTTTCGAGACCTTAGTTGTGTTCTGGCTGGCGGTCTTTCATACACCAAGTGGCCCTTAGATGTGCGCAGCTTGGGGCATCGCGATGCGATTGCTCGAGACTCCGTCTCGTGCACACTTTGTGGTATGATCGAGCCCGCCCTAGACCCCGACTAAGTGATCGGGCTGGAGTAAGTCTATGTAAGGGTTATAATACAATCGATAGTATGGTTGAGGCGACTTGTCTATGAGTATGGGAATTCACCACCCATATCAGTTAGACTTGTGTGCGGACGATGAGGACCCATCTCAGTGGATCATCCGGCCTGAATGGGATGCCCCTCATGTTCGATGCTTTCCGAGAACGTTCTGTGCTTGGCCTTGTCTGCTTAGACAAGTGGGTACGGTTCTCGGCTCTCCATATGATTGTGTTGTAGCGAGGCTTATATACGCTAATTCCGGGTCCCGACACGTTAACCATGAAATGGCACTTCTCCCAATTGAGCACCAATTTTGTTTCTTCACATCTCTGCAAAACTTTATTAAGATTGTGGAGACAGTGGTCAAAGGAGTTTCCATAGACGGAAAAGTCATCCACGAAAACTTCTACAATCTCCTCACAGAAACCATGAAATATTGCAGACATACACCTCTGAAAAGTAGCAGCTGCATTACACAAACCGAAAGGCATACGCCCATAAGCATAAGTACCATAAGGACACGTGAAAGTGGTCTTCTCTTGATCCGCGGTGTTGACGTGAATCTGGGAGAAGCCAGAGTACCCATCAAGATAGTAGAAGTGGGTGTTTTTAGACAACCGCTCGAGCATCTGATCAATAAAGGGCAAAGGATAGTGGTCCTTCCGGGTGGCCTTGTTTAACTTCCTGAAATCAATATACATTCTATATCTAATAATAGTCCTCTGATGTATTAGTTCATTTTTATCATTAGGAACAACAGTCATACCTCCTTTCTTAGGAACACAATGAACAGGACTTACCCACTTACTATCAGCTATAGGATAGATGATACCTGCGGCTAGAAGTTTGAGAACCTCCGTCCTAACCACGTCCTTCATCTTTTGGTTCAACCGTCGTTGATGATCAACAACCGGTTTAGCATCGGCTCGAGATTGATAGTATGTTGGCAAATGGATGGACTAATACCCTTCAGATCATCAAGAGTATATCCAATAGCACTTCGGTGTCTGCGGAGTGTCTCCAATAATCGCTCTTCTTCATACCCTGAAAGGTTAGAATTGATAATAACAGGATATACTTTCTTTTCATCTAAATAAGCATACTTGAGCGTATCGGGTAGTGGTTTTAGGTCGAACACATGGTCTTCTTTCGGTTGCGAGAGGATTCCTAAAGGTTCAACCGGGAGGTTGTGCTTCAGGATGGGAGTTTGTCTTAAAAATATGTCTTCTAGTTCATCCCCTTCCTGCATATGTATATCATTCTCGTGGTCTTCCATAAATTGCTGCAAAGTGTCATTAGGAGGTATAGCAATGGAAGCAATTTCTTCAATAATTTTGTCATTACTTGACAGGTCAGGACCACGAGGCTGCTTAGAAAACTTAGAAAAATTAAATTCATACGGCTCACCGTTGAATTCAACAGAAAATTTACCTTTCTTGCAATCTATTATAGCTCCGCAAGTGCTGAGGAAGGGCCTACCAAAGATAATAGGGCAAAAACTATCTTGCACTGAACCAAGTACAAGAAAGTCTATAGGATATTTTACCTTCCCGCAGAGTACTTCAACATCTCTTACAATCCCAACTGGAGAGATTGTTTGTTTTTTGCAAGATGGATAGTGACATCTATGTCCTCGATCTCACACGACTGAATGTCATGCATGATTTCTTGATAAAGTGTGAAGGGAATAGCGCTGACGCTAGATCCCAAATCACATAGCCCATAGTAATTATGATCTCCTATTTTGACAGATACAACTGTTGTACCTGAAATTGGACCTTTGTTCCTGGCTGTGACAATGTTAGTGGCAACAGCACAAAAACTAATAGTGGATTCTTCGATATCACTGGTTACCAGATCCTTGACCATTGCAACTTGAGGCTGGACCTTGATCATGTCCTCAGGTTCGTCAGTTGTCCTTCCATTCTTCTTTAGAATACCTGTAACAAAAGAGTGCTCCTTTATCCTGGAGGGATAAGGAGGTTGTTCATACACAACTGCAGGTAAAACAGGATCAGTAACATTAATCTAAATTGGTGACTCCTTGAAAGGTTTATGATGTTGACTCTCCTTCTTCCTGGAAGAATCAATATGAGAACAAATTCCTTGCAAAAGTCAACCATTAGCTGGGAATCAAGAATAATTTTATAGAAAAAGGTATTAAAGTAATCAGTCTTCACATAACTCTCAATGTAGTCATACTCATAGTTTATAGCGGGTTCAATACCTTTATCAATTTCCCAGTCTTCAGTGTTCTTCTGGATCCTTTCTATAAGATCCCATTTTTCTTCCATACTTCTGGTCTGGAATACCCCACTAGAGGAGGCATCCAACATCTCATTGTCCTGACAAAAAAGCCTGGCATAAAAATTTGTAAGTATAATTTGTTTCTTCACATCTCTGCAAAACTTTATTAAGATTGTGGAGACAGTGGTCAAAGGAGTTTCCATAGACGGAAAAGTCGTCCATGAAAACTTCTACAATCTCCTCACAGAAACCATGAAATATTGCAGACATACACCTCTGAAAAGTAGCAGGTGCATTACACAAACCGAAAGGCATACGCCCATAAGCATAAGTACCGTAAGGACACATGAAAGTGGTCTTCTCTTGATCCGCGGTGTTGACGTGAATCTTGGAGAAGCCAGAGTACCCATCAAGATAGTAAAAGTGGGTGTTTTTAGACAACCGCTCGAGCATCTGATCAATAAAGGGCAAAGGATAGTGGTCCTTCCGGGTGGCCTTGTTTAACTTCCTGAAATCAATACACATTCTATATCTAATAATAGTCCTCTCATGTATTAGTTCATTTTTATCATTAGGAACAACAGTCATACCTCCTTTCTTAGGAACACAATGAACATGACTTACCCACTTAATATCAGCTATAGGATAGATGATACCTGCGGCTAGAAGTTTGAGAACCTCCGTCCTAACCACGTCCTTCATATTTTGGTTCAACCATCGTTGATGATCAACAACCGGTTTAGCATCGGCTCGAGATTGATAATATGTTGGCAAATGGATGGACTAATACCCTTGAGATCATCAGGAGTATAGCCAATAGCACCTCGGTGTCTGCAGAGTGTCTCCAATAATCGCTCTTCTTCATACCCTGAAAGGTTAGAATTGATAATAACAGGATATACTTTCTTTTCATCTAAATAAGCATACGCACCGTTGAATTCAACAGAAATTTTACCTTTCTTGCAATCTATTATAGCTCCACAAGTGCTGAGGAGGGCCTACCAAAGATAATAGTGCAAAAACTATCTTGCACTGAACCAAGTATAAGAAAGTCAGTAGGATATTTTACCTACCCACAGAGTACTTCAACATCTCTCACAATCCCAACTGGAGAGATTGTTTGTTTATTTGCAAGATGAATCGTGACATCAATGTCCTCGATCTCACACGGCTGAATCTCGTGCATGATCTCTTGATAAAGTGTGAAGGGAATAGCGCTGACGCTAGATCCCAAATCACATAGCCCATAGTAATTATGATCTCCTATTTTGACAGATATAACTGGTGTACCTGAAATTGGGCATTTGTTCTTGGCTGTGACAATGTTAGTGGAAACAACACAAAAACTAATATTGGATTCTTCAATATCACTGGTTACCAGATCCTTGACCATTGCAACTTGAGGCCTGACCTTGATCATGTCCTCAGGTTCGTCAGTGGTCCTTCTGTTTTTGCTTAGAATACCTGTAACAAAAGAGTGCTCCTTTATCCTTGAGGGATAAGGAGGCTGTTCATACACAACTGCAGGTAAAACAGGATCAATAACATTAATCTCAATAGGTGACTCCTTGAAAGGTTTATGATGTTGACTCTCCTTCTTCTTAGAAGAATCAATATGAGAAGCAAAGTCCTTGCAAAAGTCAATCATTAGCTGGGAATCAAGACCAATTTTAGAGCAAAAGGTATTAAAGTAATCAGTCTTCACATAACTCTCAATGTAGTCATGATCATAGTTTATAGCGGGTTCAATACCTTTATCAGTTTCCCAGTATTCATTGTTCTTCTGGATCCTTTCTATAAGATCCCATTTTTCTTCCATACTTCTGGTCTGGAATACCCCGCTAGAGGAGGCATCCAACATCTCCCTGTCCTGACGAGAAAGCCTGGCATAAAAATTTGTTGGTATAATTTCCTTGGGGAGCTCATGGGTTGGGCATTTGAGCATCAGGGACTTCAGTCTCCCCCAAGCTTGAGAGATGCTCTCTCCGTCGCGAGACCAAAAGTTGTAGATGTAGTTCCTGTCTTGGTGAATTTCACGAAGAGGATAAAACTTTGCATAAAAGAGAGACATAAGCTCTGGCCATTCAAGCAGATCAGAGTTATCGAGTAGCTTATAACAATCTGAGACTTTATCTTTGAGTGATATGGAGAATAGTTTCTTCATGGCGAACTTCATTGTTACACCTGCAAGCTTAAATAAAGAACATAATTGTGACAAATATAGCAGGTGTTCTCCCGGATGTCCTTCTCATGTATAACGATTAGCCAAGACATAATCAATAATACCAGATGGTATTTTATAGGGCACAATTTTAGTAGGGGTAGGAGTGACCACCACAGTCGTGGGGCGGCTCCTTACCAGCTGCTACGGTGAGGATAGTTCTCTCACTCCTCGTTGGTTACCCCAAGTGGAAGGTGAGATGTAGCATAGCAGCAAATTTCCCTCGGTGAAGATACCAAGGTTTGTCTCCAGTAGGACTCGCAGAAATACAAGAAGGTGCCAACTGCGCCATAAAATAGGCGGTTGTCGGGAGTTGACAGGACCTGCACACATAAACAAATAACTTTGCTCCCAACGACTACAGAGGAGTTGCCAATTCCTTCGGCCTTGCTGTTTACAAAGGATCAACGCAAGAGATAATAATAGTGGCAACTGAAAGTAAAGACTGAAAGTAAACTAAGGGTGTAAACAGTGATGCGAAGATGGACCGGGGTCCCGTGATTTTCACTAGTGATGTCTCTCTCCAAAAAGACAATAAAAGTGCTAGCGAGGTAAACAAATCACAGCTGGGCAATTGACAGAATTATGACGGCACCGCAATGCTAACTATGCTGCAAAGAAAGGAAGGGCTCAAAAGCAATGGGCAGTACGCCAAGGTAAGTAGACTGAAATCCAACTGCATCTACTATGAATCATCCACCTTGAGATATCTATCCAGAACATCTCGATGGTATTAAGTTGCGAATCCCACCCAAAGTGTAAACTCAAAGCAACAGACAACTGTATTAAAAGAACTTTGGTAAAGTAAACAATCCTTGCACCCGCGGGTACAAGCACTGTTGTTTTATCCCTGGTGGCAACATCACATCCCCTAGTCTCATGTTTCTGTCACTCAAGCTAGACATCAGGGGGCTGAACCCACAATCAAGCATAACGCTCCCTCTTGGAGTTGCAACAAACTACTTGGCCAAAGTAAAATACTGCAACGGAGAACATGCAAGAATTTACTCAAGAACAAAATGTAAAAGAGAAGAACCAAATATATTACTCATCACAATCAGAACATAGTCTCATAATCCATCAGATCCCAGCAAACTCAGCATAGCAACATCAGAAATTACAAAAGTGCCTCGATCATGTGAGGCAGCTCACGAGGTCTCGAAAGTGGAAGCACAAAGAGGAGAGAAGTACATCACATAGCTACTGGTCACAGACCCATGGTCCAAGGGGGACTACTCATGGTACATCCGGGAGGCGTCCATGGCTATGGATGGTCTCCCGGAGGAGGTTCCTCCTCCTGGTAGGGTGCCGGGGCAGCTTCTCCAGGCAGCCCCGATCTAGAAACGGCGGCGGCGGCGGTTGATACGTCCAAAATGCATCACTATTTTATATAGTAATTATTTCTTATTCATTGATATATTTCATGATATGATACTATTATTATGTTGTTTTGGCTTATTTTACATAGTTTACAACTTTCCGATGCCGAAGCAGCAGACGCAGGATTCAGCGGTAAAAAGTGGGCGCTGAGTTGCTAAAGAAGAACACCTCCAAATTACCTGAAAATCGACGGAGGCTGTTTTCCAGAAGGATAACGAAGGCACGCAAAAGAGCAACCGTAGGGGGGCCACAGGGTGCCCAGGCGGCCACCTGGCGCGGCCCCACCTCTGGCCGCGCCGGGAGGGCGCCTGGGCCCCCTGGAGCTCTCCCGGCTCCCCCCTCTGGCTTATATACCCCTCGTCGTCCAAAAAACCTAAAAGAGGAGAGTTTCCGGAGTTCCGCCGCCGTTCCGTGGCGCAAACCTACAGAGAAGAAAATCCATCTCTGGAGGGCAGATTCCGCCGGGGAGATCACCTCCCGGAAGGGGAGATCGTCGCCATCGTCATCACCATCGTCACGGGCATCATCGAGATCATCATCAACATCATCCCCACCATCAGCACCATCTCCATCTTCATCCAATCTTGTCTCACAATTGCAACTCGCGTTGTAATCCGTACTATCTATCCTCTCTACTCTATCGGTGTTGATTACTATTTTGTGGTGAATGCTATTGAGTTCTGTTGGAGAAATATTATTATGTTCAGATTGTTTATCATCTATTTATCTCCACTGATCATGATCTCTTTTATGTCTTGTGAGTAGTTACTTTAGTTCTTGAGGACATGGGAGAAGTCTAGTTGTTAGTAGTCATATGATG
Organism: Bromus sterilis; assembly: GCA_950022295.1. Taxonomy (NCBI): domain Eukaryota; kingdom Viridiplantae; phylum Streptophyta; class Magnoliopsida; order Poales; family Poaceae; genus Bromus; species Bromus sterilis. The sequence goes on from OX465595.1 coordinate 345,823,540, forward strand.
TTGAAGTAATATGTGTTGGTTGATATTTAAGTTGTGTTGTTATTTTCCTAATGGTGTTGGGTGAGTCGAACACTCAACACTTCGCCTTATCAAGGACCTAGGGGAATGCATTGTGTATAAAGAATGCTTACGGTGGGTTGCCGGAGTGACAGAAACCTGAACCCCAGTTCGCACGCTTTTGCACAAGGGAACAATGGATCACCGATCGTATTGCTATGGTTAGGCTTTTGCCTTAATTATTATCTTGTATTTGCGGATGCTTGCAAGGTGTTTAATCATAAGAGTGCATTCATCTTAGTCTAGAGGGTGCACTAGCATAGATCCGCCCACTCAACACTTATCAACACAGCACATAGTATCGATGCGGAATATGGCGAAAGCACATGACTACCTCTCCCGTGTGTCCTCAAGAACACTTTAGCTTTTATAAGTTCAGTTGCTAGGCCTCTCCTTTGTTAAGAAAGGATTGGGCCACTCTTTACTCTTCAGTATCTTTTGCTTTGCTAGTCTTTACTATCCTGTTGCTTATACCAAGAAAATCCCTAAAAAGTTATCTTTCAGTGCTTGCAGTTATCTCCTTACCAAAGTCACTTGCTATTACCTTCTGCTCCTCGTTGGGTTCGACACTCTTATCGAAAACACTGCAATAGATCCCATTACGTCGTGGGTCATCAAGCTACGTTTTCTTGCGCCGTTGTCGAGGAGTGTAGCGCTATTAGTAAGTGAAGCTGGTAAGGAAGCTTTTATATTTCTGTTTTAGTTTTGCTGTTGCTTTTTTGTCCTTATGGAGACCCCTACTATTGGATCGTTGTTCTCGGGGAGCCGCCCCACCGCTAAGGTAGTTACTCCTACCCCTACTGAAATTGTACCTTATAAGATACCATCTGGTATTATCGATTATGTCCTATCTAATCGCTATGCAGGAGACAGACATCCAGGTGAACACTTGCTATATTTAACACAACTATGTTCATTATTCAAGCTTGCAGGAGTATCACTGGAGTTCGTTATGAAGAAGTTATTCTCCATATCGCTTACATACAAAGCTTCAGATTGGTATAAGCTCCTCGATAACCCACATTCTCTTAATTGGGAAGAGCTTAAGTCTCTCTTTTATACAAAGTTTTACCCTCTTCATGAAGTTTATCGAGACATGAATTACATCTATAACTTTAGGTCTCGCAAAGGAGAGAGCATCTCTCAAGCTTGGGGGAGGCTTAAGTCCCTAATGTTTAAATGTCCTATCCATAAGCTCCCCAAAGATATTATACTTACAAATTTTTATGCCATGCTTTCTCGTCGGGACAAGGAAAGGCTGGATGCCTCCTCTAGCGGGGTATTTCAGACAAAGAGCGTTGAAGAAAGATGGGATCTCATCGAAAGGATCCAGAAGAATACTGAAGATTGGGAAATCAATAAAGGTATTGAACCTACTATAAATTATGAGCATGATTATATTGAGAGTTATGTAAAGACTGATTATTTCAATACCTTTTGCTCTAAGATTGATCTGGATTCCCATCTAATGATTGATTTTTGTAAGAACTTTGCCTCTCATGTTGATTCTTCTAAGATGAAGAAGGATCAGTACCATAAGCCTTTCAAAGAAGTGCCTATTGATATTCACGTTGTTGATCCTATTTTGCTTGCAGTTATATATGAACAACCCCCTTTTCCTTCCAGAATAAGGGAGCACTCTTTTGTGACAGGCATCATAAATAAAAGTGAGAGAAGAACAGGTGAACCTGAGGACCAGATCAGAGTCGATCCTCAAGTTGCTATGGTTAAAGATTTAGTTACTAATGATGTTTCAGATTCTATTATAAATTTTTGTGCTGTTTCAACTAACATTGTCACAGCCAAGAATAAAAGCCCAGTTTCAGGTACACCAGTTGTATCTGTTAAAATAGGAGATCACAATTATTACGGGCTATGCGATCTGGGATCGAGCGCTAGCGCGATTCCTTATTCACTTTCTCAAGAGATCATGACTGAGATTTCACCTTGTGAGCTCGAAGAGATTGATGTTACTATTCATCTTGCAAACAAAAGTACTATCTCCCCTATTGGGATTGTCAGAGATGTTGAAGTCCTTTGCGGAAAGGTAAAGTATCCTACCGACTTTCTCGTACTTGGTTCAGTGCAAGATAGTTTTTGTCCTATTATTTTTGGTAGACCTTTTCTCAGAACTTGTGGAGCTATTATAGATTGCAAGAAAGGTAAAGTTTCTGTTGAATTCAATGGTGAGCCATATGAATTTAATTTTTCCAATATTTCCAAGCAGCCTCGTGGTACTGAATTACCTAGTGATGATAAAATTATTGAAAGTATTGCTTCTATTGCTATTCCCCTAATGATCCTTTGTAGCAATACATGGAGGACCACGAGAATGATACTCGTATGCAGGAAAGAAATGAAATTGATGAAATCTTCTTGAGACAACCTGCTATCCTGAAGCACAACCTTCCGGTTGAACCTTTAGGAATTCTATCCAAACCAAAAGAAGACCCGGTGTTTGATCTCAAACCTCTTCCCGATACGCTCAAGTATGCTTATTTAGATGAAAAGAAAATATATCCTGTTATTATCAACTCTAACCTTTCAGGATATGAAGAGGAGCGATTATTGGAAGTACTTCGTAAACACCGTGGTGCAATTGGCTATACCCTTTATGACCTTAAGGGAATTAGTCCATCTATCTGTCAACATACTATCAACCTCGAGCCCGATGCCAAACCTGTTGTTGACCATCAACGACGGTTGAACCCAAAGATGATGGATTTTTTTTGTTTCGAAACCCTCAAGCTTCTAGCTGCAGGTATTATCTACCCTATAGCCGATAGTAAGTGGGTAAGTCCAGTTCATTGTGTTCCTAAGAAAGGAGGGACAACTGTAGTCCCTAATGATAAGAATGAACTAATACCTCAGAGAATTATTATTGGGTATAGAATGTGTATTGATTACAGGAAGTTGAACAAGGCAACCAGGAAGGACCACTACCCGCTTCCCTTTATTGATCAGATGCTTGAGAGGCTGTCCAAAAACACCCACTTCTGCTATCTTGACGGGTACTCTGGCTTCTCTCAAATTCATGTTAACACCGCCGATTAAGAGAAGACCACTTTCACTTGTCCTTATGGTACTTATGCTTATAGACGTATGCCTTTTGGTTTATGCAATGCCCCTGCTACTTTTGAGAGATGTATGTCTGCAATATTTCATGGTTTCTGTGAGGAGATTTTGGAAGTATTCATGGACGATTTCTCCGTCTATGGAACTTCCTTTGACCACTGTCTCCACAATCTTAATAAAGTTTTGCAGAGATGCGAGGATACAAACTTAGTTCTAAACTGGGAAAAGTGCCACTTCATGGTTAACGAAGGGATCGTGCTTGGCCACAAGATTTCTAAGAGGGGAATTTAAGTGGACAAGGCGAAGATTGAAGCTATCGAAAGGATGCCCTATCCAAGGGACATTAAAGGTATTCGTAGTTTTCTCGGTCATGCTGGTTTCTATAGAAGATTTATTAAAGACTTTTCTAAGACCTCGAGACCCCTCACTAATCTTCTCCAGAAGGATGTTCCTTTTGTATTTGATGAAGATTGTAAGGAGGCTTTCGAAGTTCTTAAGAAAGCTTTAATAACCGCTCCTATAGTACAACCGCCTGACTAGAATTTGCCCTTTGAAATTATGTGTGATGCTAGTGATTTTGCTGTTGGAGCTGTTTTAGGACAAAGGGTTGATAAAAAGTTGAATGTTATTTATTATGCTAGCAAGACCCTTGATAGTGCTCAAAAGAACTATGCTACTACTGAGAAGGAATTCTTGGCAGTGGTGTTTGCTTGTGATAAGTTTAGGTAGTATATTGTTGATTCTAAAGTTATTATTCATACTGACCATGCTGCCATTAAGTATCTTATGACGAAGAAGGATGCCAAACCAAGGCTCATCAGATGGGTACTCCTTCTTCAAGAATTTGATTTGCAGATTGTTGATAGAAAAGGAGCAGACAACCCTGTAGCGGACAATCTTTCAAGGATGGAAGATATACCGCATGATCCCATCCCAGTCAACGACAGTTTTCCAGACGAACAACTTGCTGTTGTTAAAGTACAATCTCTTTCCGATCCTTGGTTTGCAGATTATGCTAATTTTATCGTTGCAAAGTATTTTCCTCCAGGTTTAACATTTCAGCAAAGGAAGAAGTTCTTCCATGATTTGAGGCATTACTTTTGGGATGACCCACATCTTTTCAAAGAAGGTCCAGACGGGATCGTGAGAAGATGCGTACCGGAACACGAGCAGAAGGACATTCTCAAGCAATGTCACGACAGTCCCTACGGAGGACATCACGCCGGTGAGATGACCGCACATAAGGTTCTCCAATCAGGTTTTTATTGGCCTACTCTCTTTAAAGATGCTAGAAGTTATGTTTTAGCCTGTGATAAATGTCAGAGAGTTGGTAATATTAGTAGGAGGAATGAGATGCCTATGAATTACTCACTAGTGATTGAGCCTTTTGATTGTTGGGGTTTTGATTTTATGGGTCCTTTTCCTTCTTCACACAAGTACACTCACATATTAGTTGTTGTTGATTATGTAACCAAGTGGGTTGAAGCAATCCCCACTGAGAGTGTTGATCACAAAACATCTTTGAAAATGCTCAAATATGTAATTTTCCCTAGGTTTGGTGTACCTAGGTATCTCATGACTGATGGAGGATCACACTTCACGCATGGAGCTTTTAGAAAAGCTTTAGCCAAGTACGATGTCAATCATAGGATTGCGTCACCGTACCATCCTCAAACTAGTGGGCAAGTTGAGCTCACCAATAGAGAGATCAAGTTGATCTTGCAGAAGACAGTACTGGTCAAATAAGTTAGGAGATGCTTTGTGGGCATATAGAACTGCTTACAAAACCCCATGGGCATGTCCCCTTATAAAATGGTCTATGGCAAGGCTTGCCATTTGCCATTAGAGTTAGAGCACAAAGCTTTCTGGGCTGTTAGAGAGCTTAATGCTGACCCAAAGTTAGCTGGTGAAAAGCGTCTCATGAACTTGACTTCTCTAGATGAGTGGAGAAGTGAAGCTTACGAGAGCGCTAAAATGTTCAAGGAAAAGGTAAAGAAGTGGCATGACAGGAGGATTCTGAAACGTGAATTTAATGTTGGTGATAAAGTTTTATTGTTTAGATCCCGTTTTAGGTTTTCTCCAGGTAAACTACTTTCCAGGTGGGAAGGGCCATTTCATATTGAAGAAGTCTACCGGTCTGGCGCAATTAAGATTAACAATTTTGAAGGCACCAAACCTCAAGTTGTGAATGGGCAAAGACTCAAGCATTACATAGCAGGAGACCCCGTCAATGTTGATGTAAATATAATACGCACAACAACTCATGAAGAACATGTTGAAGCCCTGTTTCAGACACTGACAGAAGAAGAATAAGAAAAGGTATGTATTACGGTAAGGAAACATCGCGAACCGCCATAAAAGTTCCATATTACGAGTTTTTGTAAAATTAGGAAAATTTGAGGCCTAAGTGGAGCCGGAGACGAGCTCCAGGGGGCCCAGGCGCCCCCCCTGGCGCGCCCTACCCCCTGGCCGCGCCGGGAGGCCGCCTGGGCACCCAGGACTCCGTCTCCGACCCCACTTTGGCTCGTTACCTTCATTTTGTTGCAGAAATTTTTGCTATATATTTGCCCGGATCGTTCCGGCAACGTATCTGGCGATTTCGTGTGTTTTCTTTTCGATCTGTTTCTGCCAGGAAATCTTTTAGCTAGACCTAGGTGCCATGGCTAAGTTCCCCCAAGGACAAGTTCGTCGTCAACGTCATCAACCCTTACCTCGCAGAGGTGAACAAGCACCCCCAGATCCTTCGTGTGGAGGACGGTGTTCTCCACAAGGAAGATCTGAAGGGGCCAGTCATGGAGGGGAGCACCGAGGAGCGGCTGAAGGAGATGGAACATGAAGTCTTCAAGTTCAAGAAGATGGTGGAGCGTGGTGTTGAAGCAAACTTCGACATCAGGAACGAGATCGAGGCTTCCCATAGGAAAGAGATGAAGGAGATGTGGTCAAGCTTGTCCGCACTAGAAGAGAAAGTTTATTAGCTCCAAGCACAAATCTATGATCTGCACAACCAGAACTGTGAGTATGAACTAAAGTTTCTGCGCATGGGTTTAGGTGTTGAGTGCAGGATCCTGGAGACGGGATTGTCCTTCGAGACTAGAGAGGAGCTGCCATGGAAGCGCTTCGCCAAGGAGTACCTTATTGAGAAGAACAAGAATGAGGAGTAAATCTCCTCGGGTAATGGCATCCCCTCATCTTGTTCCAAGCTTGGGGGAGTGCCCGGTATCTTTATCTTTATCTTAGTCTTTTAGAGTCAAGTAGATTCGTATCATGTCTAGGGAGTTTATTATATGAAATAGGTGTTTGCATTGAGGTCTATCACTCCGTCTGTGGAGAGATTGTATCCGTGAGTGTGGAGTCGTCTTTAATAGAATATTAATGAGAAGTCTATTGGTTCCTTCGCTGCACTCGGTATTCTCTTCACGCAATCGGCATCATATGACGATTCTTATGGGGAGTATTGACCTTATATCAGGTATGGCTTTGAAAACTTTATTTAAATTTTGGCAAACATAGCTCTGGTCTTGACAACATGCATGTTTTCTCAACTAGCGACATAGCCAAACCCTTTTTGTTATTATGCTTGAAGTGTTATATTGACAAGGAAGACAACTTGATGTGTTATGCTTACCTTAATGTTTATGCCTTATATGTTTTGCATCTAAATTAGCATTGTAAGTGCATCAAGTGCCCTCCCCTTGAGGTGTTGGAGTTTGATGACAAAACGGTTAAGGGACTGATGTGTTTGTGAGTATACACAGGAGAACAGTCCCTGATGAGGTGTTTAACCACCAATGTTGACCCCCCAAAATGTTGAGGAACATTGGAGAAATCGGTGCGTTTCGTGAAGAATGAAGTCGCGCGAAATCCTGAGGAAACAGGATCCTGAAGCGTTCGTTTGAAGCTGAAGCTGAAGCCGATCCTGAGGAAGTTCGCGCTGAAGACGAAGTTGAAGCGTAGTCTTCGCTAAGACTTTTTATACTTCTTGAGTCATAGGAAAACACCGCACTGTTGGAGGGGTTGAAGAAAACGAGTTCCGAAGGTCTGAGGAAGTGCTCAGTTAGGAATCCTGAAGAAAAACCCTGAGGAAATCTCCTGCAGTAGAAGTTCAGTCCTCGGGTGTCTGAGACGTTGTTCTTCAGGACACTGAGGTAACTAACTTCGGTTGAGGAGTCTGAAGATCGCCAGTGCGACTCTTCTGAAAATCGTGAGGAGAGAGAATACTTTGACCGTGCCACGTGTTGCGTGGTGAGAGGCTAGAACCTGTCTAACAACGGTCATTTCCGAGGGCATGAGAGTAATTGCATGCATGGGCATTTATGTCCTTTCACCTCGGGTTGCTCCGCGGCTATAAATAGCCACCCCCAGCCCCATTTGTGGGTTGGATGCTCGGAGAGAAAAACTGACACTTGTCATCTGAGAGCAACCCACCTCTGAGGATACTGAAGAACCTATGTGAGGAAAACCACCAGCCTGAGTAGTTGAGCATTTCTGAGGAAGTCGGTTCGAGTGATCCGAAGCTTTTTACTCTTGAAGACTGTGATCTTCCAGCCGGTGTAGAAGTCTTCAGTCTGAGGAAGTCAAGATGCAATTGTGACTTCCCGGAGTGATCGAGTCTGTGAAGGTTTCGGGAGTCTACCTTGAAGACTCACCTGAGTTATTGGACGGAGTCTGAGGACTTTATTTCAAGGAGAACAAGGTGAAGACTATGTCTTCTGAGTTGAATCTCAGCCTCTCCAACCAGACGTAGAGTTGTCACAGCAACTTGAACTGGTCTACCAAACCAATGTCTTCAATCTCTGGTGCTATCTCTTCAACCTCTTAAGCTTCAGTATTTGATATGATATGCTTCAGCTCTCCCTCTGCTCTTTGTCTTCATACTACGCATCTGAAGCACTTCTGCTTATTTGAATTGATTTATTGTTGCGCATTATGATGAGCTGCCCTAATGATTACATTCAGTGAAGTTTTATTTCTTCATGATTTTGGTTACTTCTTCAGCTTCATGATTTTCTTCAGCTTCATGATTGCTTCAGTCCTGAAGAAAACCAAAATCTGGTAGTAAAATTGAAAATCTCCCATTCACCCCCCTCTGGTCGATATATTGCACTTTCAATTGGTATCAGAGCAAGGTACTCCCTTGTTCTGTGTGATTCGGTTTAACCACCTGGAGTTTTAGTTATGTCGACCTCAGGTACAATGAGCGTTGCCTCAAACTTCCCCATCTTCGACGGAACAGACTATCCATACTGGAAGAACAAGATGAGGATGCATCGTGAAGCCATTGACAAGGATCTGTGGGACATTGTTGATCAAGGCATTCCTGAGGCAAATCTGATGACTGCTCCCGAAGTTGTCAAGAAGAACTGGCAGCTTGATGCAAAAGCTCGAAGCATCATTGGTGGTCATCTCAATAAGGCTCAGTTCAACCGTATCAGTGGTCTGGATACTGCAAAGAAGATATGGACAAGACTGTCTAAAGTCAATGAAGGAGTCTCAGCTCAACGAGACTCACGAGTTGATACACTCCGCAGTCTCTTCAATCGTTTCAAGAGGCTGGACAATGAGCACGTGCAACAAACCTTTGACAGACTCACTGACATATCCAATGAACTTCAAGCACTGGGTGCTGCTGATATCACAGATCATGAAGTTGTGAAGAAACTACTGAGGTCACTGCATGACTCATTTGAGTTCCTATCACTGATGATTCAAGAAAGGCCTGACTTCAAGACTCTGGATCCAGCGGACATTCTCGAGCGCCTCAATGCTCATGAACTGAAGCTCTCTGAAAAACGAGACTTATACATCCCCACGCCTAAGGTCCGCGCACTAAAAGCTAGAGCACGAAGAGTGTCCTCTGATGAAGAGTCTGATGCTGATACTGATAATCCTGAGACTCTCAGCCGTGAACTTGCTCTCCTCACCAGAAAGTTTCAAAGGTTCACGAAGAAGAATCGCTTCGGAAATTCCTCAAGATCGTCCTCAAGAAAAAGCAAAGATGATGATTCTGTCGAAGCTAGAAAGAGAGTTTGCCACAAGTGCAAGAAACCTGGGCATTACATCGCTGAGTGTCCTTTATGGGAAAAGGAAGCTAAGCTGAAGAAGAAGAAGAAAGGGAAAGATGACAGTTCTGATGAAAAGACAAAGAAGAAATCCTCAAGATCCTCAAAGTCTGCTGGATACAGGAATAGCAGTTCCCGTAAGGCTCGCGCTTATCTCAGGAAAGAATTGGACTCGGAAGAATCTGGTTCCAACCCTGATGCTGAGGAAGAAGAATCTGAAGAATCTAAGGGTGTGGCTGGTTTGGCTCTTGCCACGACGTTTGTCTCAAAGTCAATCTTCAGCACTGAGGAATCTGGTCTATCACATGCTGATGATGAAGCTGAAGACACAACTCCTTCCTTCCGCTTCATGGCCAAGTCCTCCAAGGTATCTTCTTACTCATCATCAGATGAACCCTCTGATGAAGAACCTGATCAAAACTATGCTAAACTTGCTAAACTTGCATCTAAGCAACAACGTGCACTTGAAAAGACTCGGATCTCACTAAACAAAAGTGATGATATGTTGGTTGAGGAAATGACGAAGACTCAAAAGTTGACTGATGAATCAAAAATTCTTCAGTCAAAGTTTGATGACTTGTTCAGTCGTCATGAGGCACTCCTTACCGATCATGAAAAGCTGTCTCATGAGTTCCTCATGAGGAAACAAAAACTTGAACGTGTAAGGATGTCTCATGACGATCTGAGGAAAGCAAATGATTCACTCCTCTCCCAACAGATCATCATGCCACAAGAAGGATTCAATCCTCCCTGTTTAAAATGCATTGAACATGATCAAATCATCTCTGTGTCTAGTTCCTCAATGTCTTCAGACTCTGTTATTTCTATTGCCTCTGTGGTATCTAACCCCTCATCTTAGGATACCATAGACATTGTTGAAGAAAATGCTAGGTTGAAGAGTCTACTGGAAACCGGCATGTTCAAGAGTCTGAAAGGACATCAGACCCTTTGTGACATCCTCAAGAAACAGATCCTCAACAGGAACCCGAGGAAAGAAGGTGTCGCATTCACTCGGAAACTCAACCCCGATGGGTCTTACTGGAAACCTGAACAATATCCAGAGACCACCTGGGTTCGGGCAAAGATGCCCCCTCCTGATCCCTATACCTTATCTGGTTATGATGTTGTTTCTTCAGATGTGATGATTGAGTCGTTTGACTCAAACTATAAACTGTATAAGAATGGTAATGGTGAGGTATTTGCAAGATACATCGGAACTAACTGCAGGAACGGTCCTCCAGTCAAGCAGATCTGGGTTCCGAAGGACCTCATCACTAACCTTCCAGTGAATGCAGATGCAAATGAGCTGAGGAGATCATCTGAGGACGATACCTCAAAAGGAAATGATTATAATCATATATCTGCTAATCATTTTGTTCACAAGGAAGCTCCTCATAAGAATGCTTATTCATTTGTTTATCCTGATGCTGCCACCTCACACCCCATTAGGTCTCATCACCCTCATCAATCCTCATGTGCCTCAAGACCACCCATAAAGATGTGGGTGGTTAAGAACTAATCATCCTTGCAGGGACATGTCCTGAGGCAATTACAATTTCTGCAGATCATATGCCCAGGACAACAACATTTGAGTCAGTTGAAGGATAATTATATTGTTTGGTTTCATAGAATAAATCCTGAGGAATTAATTCTTAGGAACCTTAAATTCCTCAAACTGAGACTGGCTCATAACTTGTTGTATGAGATACTAATTCATTTGCAGGGAAAGACTGAATGGGTGATGGACAGTGGATGCACCAATCACATGACTGGTGACAGAAGTCTTCTTATGGAATCATCACTGAGTCCTTCTTCAAAGAAAACCATCACCTTCGCTGATAAAGGTAAAAGTAAGGTATTGGGTCTCGGTAGAGTGGCTATCTCTCGAGACCAACACATTGATAAAGTCATGCTTGTTGAATCCCTTGGATACAACTTGATGTCTGTATCTATGTTGTGTGATCTTGATCTCGCTGTTCTCTTCGGAAAACATGGTTGTATTGTCTTCATGGTTAGCGATAACTCTGTTGTCTTCAGTGGGGTTAGGAAAGGTGACCTGTATATTGTAGATTTCTCTGAAGGTCCTCAGGTTGCTACATGCCTCTTGGCACGAGCCTCAGAGTGCTGGCTATGGCATCGAAGACTCGGCCACGCTGGAATGAGAAATCTTCAGAAGCTGGTACTAAAGAAACATGTCCTCGGGATTGAGGAAATCAGATTCTCAAAGGACCGGCTCTGTGGGGCCTGTGAAGCTGGAAAGATGACCAAGGCCAACCACCCAGCAAAGACCATCATGACTACTACGAGACCACTAGAATTGCTTCACATGGATCTATTCGGTCCTCCAAAGTATTCAAGCTTTGGAGGTAATATGTATGGTCTTGTTATTGTTGATGACTTCTCATGATACACTTGGGTGCATTTTCTTCTCTATAAGTCAGAAACTCCAGCAATCCTCAAGCGCTTCGCCCTGCGTGTCATGAACAACTACAACCTGAAGATCAAGCACATTCGAAGTGACAACGACACTGAGTTCAAGAACTTCGGTGTGGAAGAATTCCTCGATGACTTGGGAATTACTCATGAATTCTCTGCGCCATACACTCCTCAGCAAAATGGCGTTGTTGAGAGAAAGAACCGAACACTCATCGAGATGGCTCGCACGATGTTGGCTGAGTACAATACTCCACTCAGGTGGTGGGCTGAAGCAATCAACACTGCATGCCACATCATCAATCGAGTGTATCTTCACAAGTTCTTCAATAAAACATCTTACGAGTTAATGGTCGGTAAGAAACCCAATGTAAGCTACTTCAAAGTATTCGGTGCACCTTGCTGGATCCGTGATCCTCATCACGAGTCCAAATTTGCACCCAAAGCATGTGAGGGTTTCATGCTTGGTTATGGTATCAACTCGCACACCTACAGAGTCTTCAACATTAGTCATTATAAAATTGTTGAAACTGTAGACGTGCGATTTGATGAGTCTGATGGCTCCCAAAGAGAGCACCTGCCACATGATTTAGGTGAAGCACCACCTGAAGAACAGATCAAGAAGATGGGTACTGGTGACATCATTCCTGTGGATCATCCTGAAGAAATCCACATACCTCCTGCTCCTGAAGAACACCCAAATCCGGAAGCAAATAATCCTGATCCTGAGGCACCTGATACGCCTGAAGCTCCTGAAGCACCTGAAGCTCATGCAAACGAATCTGACAGCAGTGACGAAGATGCGCCTCAAGATCATCTTCCTCGACTTCCTCGTGTGGCAAATGAAGTTCAAGTGGACAAAATCCTCGCTGATGTCAACCTACCAGGTCCTCTTACTCGTGCAAGAGCTAATCGTATAGCTAACTTTTGTGGGCATTTCTCGTTTGTATCGATTTCAGAGCCCACCAAAGTTACTGAGGCATTCCGAGAAGCGGAATGGATTCAGGCAATGCAAGACGAACTTCTTCAGTTTAAACTGAATGATGTTTGGGAACTAGTCAAACGTCCTGATCCTCGAGTTCACAATGTCATCGGCACGAAGTTGATCTACCGCAACAAACTTGATGAAGATGGACAAGTCATCAGAAACAAAGCTCGTCTCGTAGCTCAAGGATATACTCAAGTCGAGGGGATCGACTTCGGTGAAACCTTTGCTCCTGTTGCTAGACTTGAGTCCATTCGTATTATGCTTGCTTTCGCTAACCATCATAATATCAAGTTATATCAAATGGATGTGAAAAGTGCTTTCCTCAATGGTAATATCGAGGAAGAAGCGTATGTTGCTCAACCTCCAGGTTTTGAAGACGCAAAGAAGCCTGATATGGTGTACAGATTGAAGAAGGCCCTCTATGGACTGAAGCAAGCCCCTCGGGCTTGGTATGACACACTAAGGGACTTCCTCATCAGCAAGGGCTTCAAATCTGGTTCCCTCGATCCAACTCTTTTCACAAAACAATATGATGATGCATTATTCATATGTCAAATTTATGTTGATGGCATAATATTTGGATGCACTAACAAGAAATACAGTGAAGAATTTGCATTCTTGATGAGTGAACAGTATCAGATGTCGATGATGGGCGAACTGAAGTTCTTCTTAGGGATCCAAATTCGTCAACAACGCAACGGCATCTTCATCTCTCAGGAGAAGTACCTCAAGGAGTGCCTGAGGAAATTCGGGATGCAAGACTGCAAGGGCATCAAGACACCGATGCCCACAAATGGACAACTTGGTCCTGATGAAAATGGAAAGGACTACGATCAAAAGGTATACCGCTCCATGATAGGTTCTCTGCTATATCTATGTGCATCTAGGCCTGATATAATGTTGAGTGTTTGCATGTGTGCCCGATTCCAAGCGGCACCAAAGGAATCGCATCACCAAGCGGTGAAACGAATTCTTTGATATTTGGCTCACACCCCGTCGCTAGGCTTATGGTATCCAAAAGGAACACAGCTGGATCTCGTCGGATACTCAGACTCAGATTATGCTGGAGATCGAGTGGATCGGAAGTCTTCCTCAGGAACATGTCACTTCCTCGGACGTTCTCTTGTATGCTGGTCATCGAAGAAGCAGAACTGCGTCTCCCTCTCCACTGCTGAAGCTGAATACATTGCTGCTGGTGCAAGCTGCTCACAACTTATTTGGATGAAGCAAACCCTGAAGGACTACGGCATCAACCTGAAGAAAGTACCGCTACTATGTGACAATGAGAGCGCCATCAAGATCTCTCAGAATCTAGTACAACACTCGAGGACGAAGCATATTAAGATTCGGCATCACTTTCTTCGGGATCATGTATTGAAGGAAGATATCGTCATCAGCCACGTGAAGGCAGAAGACCAACTTGCTGATATATTCACTAAGCCTTTGGATGAGAAGCGATTTAGCACTCTGAGGTGTGAGCTAAATATCTTAGATTCCTCAAACGTCCAGTGAATGGACACACATCCTAACGCTTAAACAATATTGAAGAATCCTGATGCACAACACACGATGCGTCATACTCCTCAAATCATGAGGAACTACCTTGCTAAGTGTGAAGAAATTAACGTGGAATTGACTCAAGATCCATACGACAATTGTATGGTATCAAGTGTCTCATTCCCTATAAGGTGGGTAGCGCCACCGCCCAAACACCTCAGGATTTGGTGTTCCTCAACTTCCTCAGGATTTGATGTTATTCAGCTTCCTCAAGATTCGATGTCTTCATTACTGATGATTACCGAGTTTTGTCCTCAACAGCGTTCACCTATAGTTATTAATCTTCAGCTTTTGCTTCTTCATCTAGGTGAACGTGATCGGACCCGTCCCTCTGTGCTCACTTATCTAATCTATCTATCTCATATGCGTTCATCCGGAAATCATTTATTCCTCAGGCTAAGACCATTAGTCTTCATCATCATCCTGAGACCAGTTGTTTTCATCCTCAGCCCTTGTCCTCAAGTTCCTCAAATCACGGATTTCCTGGTACAACTGTCTTCAATTTGTTGCGATTTTACCGCACGTCGTAATTATCCATCATCACGATATTCACTGAGGATCCCAACAATCAGGGGCAATCTGGTCCACAAATTTCGCAACCCCTCAGTTTTTACCCCTCTATAAATAGCCCTCTACCCACTCCCCCGGTCATTTACCCCCCCCCCCCAACGCCTCCCTCACTCTCGCGCCGCCGCCCTTGAGCTCCTCAAGCTCGAGCGCTAACGTCGCCGGAGTTCGCCGTCGCCGGGGACGAAGACTCATTGTTCCTCTGCATTCTCCTCAAGTCTGGTATACTTATTCCTCAGTGGTTTATTCCTCAGCATATTATTCCTCAGCATATTATTCCTCAGTACTTGTGTGTCCTCAAGCCAGTTCATCTTCAACTGTACTGCTAGCTTTCTGAAACCTGTACCTATGCCTCATTCCTTTGTTTTCCTCAGACTATTCCTCATGAACGCATATAACCGTACCCCACTTCCCTTGCAACTTAATTCTGTCACAGGTACATGTCTGCTGAGGAATCGTATGGTTCTCATAGTCTCACTTCATTTGCAGCTCAGCTCGAACGTACAATTCCTCAGTCTCCACCGCTGAAGCAAATGGCTCCTCGACGTAAGCACACTGATACCGCTAAAGACTTGCCCCCAAAGCTATATGAAAAGCTGAAGACTCCTGAACGAGAAACCGCTGATGAACGTAAGAAAAGGGTACAGAAGATCACGAGGGAATGGCCAAGCGTTGGGCGGCCTATCAATGGCTTAATCCTCATCATGAGGAAATGTTTGCAGTTAATCCGCCACTGAAGACCTTGGGTATCAAGGCTCGACCTCCACCAGCTCCTGGAGTTATTCCTGATCCCACAACAATGCGCACTCCTGAAGATTTTCCTGCGGCATATGAGCAGTACCTCAAGCGCACTCGCAGCCGTGTCAAAAATCTGGTCTATGACTTGACTGCTTCAATACAGATTCCGCCTCAAGATCAGTCTCAACCCAGACAACCGCCTCAGCACCGCAAAAAGGTTCCTGGCATGAAATCTTCCCAGAAGACCTCAGCTAAGGCTCAAGTTGTTGGCTCCTCATGTCAACGCACAGATGGTGTTGCCCCCTCCTCAAGGATACGCACTGATAAATCAGGTGCTCCTGAGGCCTCAACCACAATGCCTCAGCCTCTGCTGAAGACCAAAACTGTTCTTCAACGCGGCCCTCGCCCCTCACCAAAGAAAACTGCTATGCGTGGCGCCATTCATCATACTCCTCAATCTTCTGATGATGAAGATGAATTTGAGGATTTGGCCGGCTTCGTCGCCACTGAAGCAGATAAGATTGAATATGTGCGTGCTGCAGCCAGACGCAAAGCTGAAGCAACGGGTTCAGAAATCCCGCATCTCCTTGATCCCAAGAAGGTCTTGGAGTACATTGAAATTTGGTCTGTTAAGCCTGACACTCCGCTTGATGATTTGGACATCCCGAAAGACATCAAATTCTATGTTCAACAATTCCTCATAAACGAGATTCATCAACGAGATCTTCAGAAACAGTTGAAGGCCAAACTGAAGAAAGTCCTCAGTGACTTCAAAAATAAACCTATCACTGATGTTACTCCTCAGGAGTTTATAGAGCATCAATGTGAAGTTCAACGCCTCAACATTGAGTTCGCTGCCAACCGTACTTATATTGGCAAATCCAAAGAACGGATCTCTCAACAGATGGCAAAATTGATGAAGCTTCGACAGCCTGCTTCCTCAGTACCCACTGATGCCACTGCTAAAAGCCTCAAGCGCCTGCCCGAAGCCCAACCCTCAACTCCACCTGCTGCGAAGAGGCCTACTATTGAAGAACCCATTGATGCTACACCACTTTCCTCAGCTCCTCCGACCAAACAGGTCGATGATCCCACTGTTCATATTACTGTTGCCTCAACTCCACCTCAAAATCCTCAGCGCAGCTTAATCGTATTCACTCCACCCCCTGCTGCAACACCCATTGTTCCAACTCCACCGTCCCCACCGCCACCTGTTATCACTGAGGTTGAAGACATGGACGTCGACATTATGGATGATGGAACTCCTCGTGTCCATGATGATGACTATGGGCTGACACACTCACCCACTCATACCGTCTTCTCACCTGAGCCTCACTCCGACACCGTAACCGAGGTGCTTCCTGACTTCTCTGCAGTCTGAAGACTCTGTCGGTGCATCGTCCTCCGCGTCTGATGCTGATGACCCTGAAGCCTCCAGTGCTCCAACAAATTCTGTTGCTGATACTGATGCTGCAGCACACACTATCACTGATACTGATGCTGCTGACACTAAAACTGCTGATCCTCAGCCAGACCCACCAGCCGCTGAAACTGAAGCTGAAGCCGAACAAAGAACAAATGCCCCTCCTGAAGCAGAAAATAGTACAAATGCTGAAACCTCCAAGGATGGCTCTGAAGACAAACAGGCCACCTCACCTCGTCTCCCCAAGGACATCAACACATCTGTGCCTGACGCATCTGCAGCGACTCCGCCTCAGCCTCAAGCCATCTTCAGATTGAAGTGCCTCAAGCGCCTTCACCACCTCAAGGCCCAGTTCAAGCTCGGTCCTTGTGTCCGAAGCAGAAGCAACCATTCTTCCGTGACCTTGAAGCTGATGATACTCCAAGCTTTGATGCTACTGATTTCTTCAACGCCATGAGCTTCTTTCAAGAGGGGATTCAAAATCCATATCATTTTGCTCCACCTCGAAAGCTGCTGAGGTTCTGGACTGCCACTCAGAAGAACTATTATGCTTCAGTACTCTACAAGCAAAACAAATTGTTTCCTCACAAGCACATTCCTCTGATGGATATGGAAGCCCTTCCCTGCTTCAACAATGTGCTTCAGGATCTGCATCATGCCAAGCTGCTTCAGTTCTGCTCTGAATGCATACACTGGAATGAAGAGCTTGTGCTTCAGTTTTATGCAACGTTGTATGTTTCAGGAGATCCTCTGGATATCAACACCTGGGTCCTCGAGTGGATGACTGAGCATCATCACTACACCATCACTGTTCCTGAATCAATTGATATTCTTGAGTTGCCTCAGTGCACTTCCCCAGCTGCCTGCTCCTATGGGGCTCAAATTCTTCGTGATGACCTGATGAACATGCTCATGAAGCCTCAGGCCCCTGAAGCCCCAGCTCGCACAAAGTTTCCAGTCTCTAAGCTTCTGTATCTGCCAAGTACGTTGTATCGGATTCTGGCGAAGACCTTCTGCCCCATTAAAGGCTATGAATCCACGGCTGAAGAAGTCATTGGCATCATGAAGAATATACTCCACAACCTTTGCATGTCTGGGCCAATCAACGTCCCTGACTTCTTCTTCAGAACTATGGTTGATGCTGCACAGAATCCTCATATCCTGAAGCCATACGCGCCATGGATCATGAAGCTCATTCGCGCCAAGACTGGTATTGATTTCCAACCGGATCACCCGAATCACAGGACCTATCTTCCGCCTGTCGAAGTGCTTCAGCATACTATTGCTTCAAATAACAAAGGCAAAGGCATCTTCTATGAAGAAGTTCTCCCGACAAATTCCCTCGGTGGAAGCATTCGTCATCCTCAGTCTCGCACAACTGATGAAACCAGAACTCATGCCTCAACTGAGGATACAACTCAGGCTCGAGTGATGACTGACCGAGAACTTCTGATTAGTCTTCATCAGAAAGTTGATCGTAATCATGATTGGGTGAAGCGTCAGTTTTCTGAAATACTCAGCTATATGGCTCAGACGCATTCTTCAGTGAAGAAAGTGCACTAGTATACTCATCATACATATCAACATCTTGATGCCTTGATGAAAGAAGTACTCACCCCTGAAGCGTTCGTTTGAAGCTGAAGCTGAAGACGATCCTGAGGAAGTTCGCGCTGAAGACGAAGTTGAAGCGTAGTCTTCGCTAAGACTTTTTATACTTCTTGAGTCATAGGAAAACACCGCACTGTTGGAGGGGTTGAAGAAAACGAGTTCCGAAGGTCTGAGGAAGTGCTCAGTTAGGAATCCTGAAGAAAAACCCTGAGGAAATCTCCTGCAGTAGAAGTTCAGTCCTCGGGTGTCTGAGACGTTGTTCTTCAGGACACTGATGTAACTAACTTCGGTTGAGGAGTCTGAAGATCGCCAGTGCGACTCTTCTGAAAATCGTGAGGAGAGAGAATACTTTGACCGTGCCACGTGTTGCGTGGTGAGAGGCTAGAACATGTCTAGCAACGGTCATTTCCGAGGGCATGAGAGTAATTGCATGCATGGGCATTTATGTCCTTTCACCTCGGGTTGCTCCGCGGCTATAAATAGCCACCCCCAGCCCCATTTGTGGGTTGGCTGCTCGGAGAGAAAAACTGACACTTGTCATCTGAGAGCAACCCACCTCTGAGGATACTGAAGAACCTATGTGAGGAAAACCACCAGCCTGAGTAGTTGAGCATTTCCGAGGAAGTCGGTTCGAGTGATCCGAAGCTTTTTACTCTTGAAGACTGTGATCTTCCAGCCGGTGTAGAAGTCTTCAGTCTGAGGAAGTCAAGATGCAATTGTGACTTCCCGGAGTGACCGAGTCTGTGAAGGTTTCGGGAGTCTACCTTGAAGACTCACCTGAGTTATTGGACGGAGTCTGAGGACTTTATTTCAAGGAGAACAAGGTGAAGACTATGTCTTCTGAGTTGAATCTCAGCCTCTCCAACCAGACGTAGAGTTGTCACAGCAACTTGAACTGGTCTACCAAACCAGTGTCTTCAATCTCTGGTGCTATCTCTTCAACCTCTTAAGCTTCAGTATTTGATATGATATGCTTCAGCTCTCCCTCTGCTCTTTGTCTTCATACTATGCATCTGAAGCACTTTTGCTTATTTGAATTGATTTATTTCTGTTGCATTATGATGAACTGCCCTAATGATTACATTGAGTGAAGTTTTATTTCTTCATGATTTTGGTTACTTCTTCAGCTTCATGATTTTCTTCAGCTTCATGATTGCTTCAGTCCTGAAGAAAACCAAAATCTGGTAGTAAAATTGAAAATCTCCCATTCACCCCCCCTCTGGTCGATATATTGCACTTTCAAGCATCAATTGTCTGTTCTCTCAAAGCCTTTGCTAGCCAAACTCTTTGCCAAGTAGATTTCTGCTTCTACATCCATACCCTGAAACCTTTACCTTCCTTGTGAGTCCACCATACCTTCCTATTCGTGGTATCCCCCTACCACTCCTATAAGTATAGAATTTATGTGTTATCCTTAAATGTTTAAAATCTTCTGTTTTGTGCCTCTTGTTTAGCTCATGAGGAAGTAGTAGGTAATTCATGATCTTCTCAAGTTGGACAAGCTTTATCCCGGGATTGCATGTCTAATCTGCAAACCCATAATACGAGGAGGAACTGGCATGGGTGCGCCCATCTCGAAAGATAATATAACAAACAAACCCTCCTTCACGCTGGTCTATGAGAAATCAGAAACTTTGGCAGTGATAAACAAAGGAGATTAAGGGGATGTGATCGTCCTCACTTGGGAGCCATTCCTCGAAACTTGTCCATCTTGAGAAGTAATTGAGCTATCTATTAGCATTCGTTGAAAAACTATGCACCGCCCCAAAATCTATTTTTATTCTGTTTGATTTAAGGATAGCACATGAGTTTTCCCTTCTTGCCCTTAACAAGGCCTTTCTTCCACTTTCTTGTTGAGTCAGTTTTCCCACTTCCTTCTTTTCCCCAAGAGAACAGACATTTGATGTTAATGAGGATTCATCCATATAGAGTTGCATTAAGTTTTCCCATGCCATATCCTCGTTGACATTATCTTTTGATAAGTAAGTTGTTTTGCGAAAGCTTTTGCATAGCAAGCATCTTCCTTTGTGTTAGCATTTTCACTTCATGACTATTAACTTGTTCTTTCAAAAGCTTCAAATTGTTTTTAGTAGTCCTTTGACCAAGGTTATGTTTGCCATAATTTGATGAGTTTCCTCAGCCCTACTTTTGATTATAGTTTTTATTACTTTCTCATGAGGGCCTTATGAGTTGAGGATGCTATTGAGGATGCTTGAGTTTGATGGAGAAACCTTGATGCTTCTTGTCCGTATTTTGTTTATCGACACTTCACTCTCTAAACTTGTGGACAGGTTTACCGAGCTCAGTATTCGCTTGAGAACAAGCGAGGTCTAAGCTTGGGGGAGTTGATACGTCCAAAATGCATCACTATTTTATATAGTAATTCTTTCTTATTCATTGATATATTTCATGATAAGATGCTATTCTTATGTTGTTTTGGCTTATTTTACACAGTTTACAACTTTCCATTGCCGAAGCAGCAGACGCAGGATTCAGCGGTAAAAAGTGGACGCTGAGTTGCTGAAGAAGAACACCTCCAAATTACCTGAAAATCGACGGAGGCTGTTTTCCAGAAGGATAACGAAGGCACGCAAAAGAGCAACCAGAGGGGGGCCACAGGGTGCCCAGGCGGCCACCTGGCGCGGCCCCACCTCTGGCCGCGCCGGGAGGGCGCCTGGGCCCCCTTGAGCTCTCCCGGCTCCCCCCTCTGGCTTATATACCCCTCGTCGTCCAAAAACCCTAAAAGAGGAGAGTTTCCGGAGTTCCACCGCCGCTCCGTGGCGGAAACCTACAGAGAAGGAAATCCATCTCTGGCGGGCAGATTCCGCCGGGGAGATCACCTCCCCGAAGGGGAGATCGTCGCCATCGTCATCACCATCGTCACGGGCATCATCGAGATCATCATCAACATCATCCCAACCATCAGCACCATCTCCATCTTCATCCAATCTTGTCTCACAATTGCAACTCGCGTTGTAATCCGTACTATCTATCCTCTCTACTCTATCGGTGTTGATTACTATTTTGTGGTGAATGTTATTGAGTTCTGTTGGAGAAATATTATTGTGTTCCGATTGTTTATCATCAATTTATCTCCACTGATCATGATCTCTTTTATGTCTTGTTAGTAGTTACTTTAGTTCTTCAGGACATGGGAGAAGTCTAGTTGTTAGTAGTCATATGATGTTGAAGTAATATGTGTTGGTTGATATTTAAGTTGTGTCGTTATTTTCCTAGTGGTGTTGGGTGAGTCGAACACTCAACACTTCGCCTTATCAAGGACATAGGGGAATGAATTGTTTATAAATAATGCTTACGGTGGGTTGCCGGAGTGACAGAAACCTGAACCCCAGTTCGCACGCTTTTGCACAAGGGAACAATGGATCACCGATCGTATTGCTATGGTTAGGCTTTTGCCTTAATTACTATCTTGTATTTGCGGATGCTTGCAAGGTGTTTAATCATAAGAGTGCATTCATCTTAGTCTAGAGGGTGCACTAGCATAGATCCGCCCACTCAACACTTATCAACACAGCACATAGTATCGATGCGGAATATGGCGAAAGCACATGACTACCTCTCTCGTGTGTCCTCAAGAACACTTTAGCTTTTATAAGTTCACTTGCTAGGCCTCTCCTTTGTTAAGAAAGGATTGGGCCACTCTTTACTCTCCAGTATCTTTTGCTTTGCTAGTCTTTACTATCATGTTGCTTATACCAAGAAAATCCCTAAAAAGTTATCTTTCAGTGCTTGCAGTTATCTCCTTACCAAAGTCACTTGCTATTACCTTCTGCACCTCGTTGGGTTCGACACTCTTACTTATCGAAAACACTGCAATAGATCCCATTACGTTGTGGGTCATCAGCGGTACAGAGGCGAGTTCGCGGAAAAGAGATCGATATTAGGGGTTTCCACCCCGAGGGCTAAATATAGGCGGAGGGGGCTGTCGAGGGGACCCACAGCGCAGCTAGGAGGCCCCTTGGCGCGGCCTAGGGTGGGGCCGCGCTAGGGACCCTTCTGGAGTCCCTGTGGTGGCCCCCCTCCGCTGCCTTGGTGATTCTGGAAGCTTCCGGGTCGCTGATTTTTTATCTGATTTTTCTGGACTTTTTGGAGCACTTTTAATGGCCGGAAAACCTGAAATACAAAAACAGCAGAAAACAGCAACTGGCAGCTGGGTGCATTGGGTTAATAGATTAGTCCACATATGCTCAAAAGTGTATGAAAGTTCAAGCAAATCATGGCAAAGTCACACAAAACATGCATGGAGCAAGAAGAAATTATAGATACGTTTGGGACGTATCAACATCCCCAAGCTTAATTCATGCTCGTCCTCGAGTAGGTAAATGATAACAAGCATAATTTCTGTGGTGACATGCCACACAACCATATAAGGACTTTTAAGTAAAGCAATTAAAGCATGCAATTCAATTCAAGTCTTAATAAGCAAGAGTCTATATTAGCATTGACACAAGCAACAAAAGAACAAAAGGTGCAAGAGCTCTCGCTGTCCGTGACTCGAATGTCTCCAGATGGTGTTTGCGTGCAAGCAGGGGACTGGGAAAAAGAGAAAAAGGTTGTTGAGAACAACTATCTACTAAAGTTTCACACTTAGTCTCCTTTGGATTCTTATCTTGACTCGTCCCCAGACCACTAGCCAGGTACAAGTCAAACTGATCCACTCCCTTTCGATATTTTGAGCACTCATGCAATGGATGAGCGCGAGCAAGAAAGTTGACACCTAAAAGGCGAAACAGAAAGAAGGTGGAGGAGGAAGACAAAAAGGTGTGAAAAGCTCACATCAATGAGGACAATCATAGGCGAGAGAAGGCCATATGATAGATATGATGTGAGGAGTAGGGATTTCCATGCAACGGATGCACATGTGAGCTAAAATATCTCCAAGGGAACTAGTGGGGCTGCATCTAACTTGCTTGCTCAAGAAGACCTAGAGCTCGTTTGAGGAGGCTCATCATTGGAATATACAAGCCAAGTTCTATAGTGTGAAGGTCCCCACATAGCTATATGCATGATGATGATCTCTATGGAGTACAAGGGATAGAGGATGAAGTACTAGTGTGGATCTCTCAAAAGGAATAGTAGTGTGCCCCCTTCTCTCTTTTTATTTTTCTTTTTCTCTTTTTTCTATTTTTTTATTTTTTTGGTGGCCTCAATGGCTCTTTCTATTTAACTCTCATTTGTCCTCTTTGGGATCTTTTGGTTTTGTCCTCTTTGGGATATTTTCCTCACATTAGGGGCAACACTCTATATTTTACAAGAATATAGGAGATCTTTCACACTTTACAAAGGTAATCACATCAAGAAGATATAACTATCATGATGCAAATGTATGCCTCTGCCAAGATAGCAGGATATGCAATGATACTAGCGCGTCATGTAGCAATGATTAGGGCAAGGCCCAACTAGCATGTGATGGCAAGAGGGTGTTAATACTCTTCAAGCCTCGTTGGTTACCCCAAGCGCAGGGTGAGATATAGTGCAGCGGCAAGTTTTCCCTTGGCAAAGATACCAAGGTTTGTCTCCCGTAGGACTCCGAAGGATACAAGTAGGTGGTAAAGTAAACAATGGCGCCGAGGTTGCTAGCTTCACCTGGACCTGCACACAGATACAAATAAATTTGCTCCCAACGAGTACCGAGGAGTCGTCAATTCCTCCGGCCTTGTTGTTTACAAAAGATAAACGCGATAGATAATAATAGTGGCAACTGAAAGTAAACTAAGGGTGTAAACAGTGATGTGAAGATGTACCGGGGTCCCGTGATTTTCACTAGTGATGTCTCTCTCCCAAAAGACGATAAAAGTGCTAGCGAGGTAAACAAATCACAGCTGGGCAATTGACAGAATTATGAAGGCACCGCAATGCTAACTATGCTGCAAAGAAAGGAAGGGCTCAAAAGCAATGGGCAGTACGCCAAGGTAAGTAGACCGAAATCCAACTGCATCTACTACGAATCATCCACCTTGAGATATCTATCCAGAACATCTCACTGGTATTAAGTTGCGAATCCCACCCAAAGTGTAAATTCAAAGCAACAGACAACTGCATTAAAAGAACTTTGCGTAAAGTAAACAATCCTTGCACCCGCGGGTACAAGCACCATTTTTTATCCCTGGTGGCTACAACACATCCCCTAGTCTCATGTTTCTGTCACTCAAGCTAGACATCAAGGGGATGAACCCACAATCAAGCATAACGCTCCCTCTTGGAGTTGCAACAAATCACTTGGCCAAAGTAAAATACGGCAACGGAGAACATGCAAGAATTTACTCAAGAACAAAATATAAAAGATAAGAACCAAATATATTACTCATCACAATCTGAACATAGTCTCATAATCCATCAAATCCCAGCAAACTCAACATAGCAACAGCAGAAGATTACAAAGGTGCCTCGATCATGTGAGTCAGCTCACGAGGTCTCGAAAGTGGAAGCACAAAGAGGGGAGAGGAACATCACATAGCTACTGGTCACGGACCCATGGTCCAAGGGGAACTACTCACGGTACATACGGGAGGCGTCCATGGCTATGGATGGTCTCCCAGAGGGGGTTCCTCCTCCCGGCAGGGTACCGGGGCAGCTTCTCCAGGCAGCCCCGATCTAGAAACGGTGACGGCGGTGGTACAGAGGCGAGTTCGCTAAAAAGAGATCCGTCCTAGGGGTTTCCACCCCGAGGGCTAAATATAGGCGAAGGGGGGCACCAAGAGGGGCCACAGGGCATCCAGGAGGCTCCCTGGCGCGGCCTAGGGTGGGGCCGCGCCAGGGACCCTTCTGGAGTCCCTGTGGTGGCCCCTTCCTTCCTTTGGTGTTTCCGGAAGCTTCCGGGTCGCTGATTTTTTATCTGTTTTTTCCGTATTTTTCTGGAGCACTTTTAATGGCCGGAAAACCTGAAATACAAAAACAGCAGAAAACAGCAACTGGCACCTGGGTGCACTGGGTTAATAGATTAGTCCAAATATGCTCAAAAGTGTATGAAAGTTCAAGCAAAACATGGCAAATTCACACAAAACATGCATGGAGCAAGCAGAAATTATAGATACGTTTGAGACGTATCAACATCCCCAAGCTTAATTCCTGGTCGTCCTCGAGTAGGTAAATGATAACAAGCATAATTTCTGTGGTGACATGCCACACAACCATATAAGGACTTTTAAGTAAAGCAATCAAAGCATGCAATTCAATTCAAGTTTTAACAAGCAAGAGTCTACATTAGCATTGACACAAGCAACAAAAGAACAAAAGGTGCAAGAGCTCTCGCTGTCCGTGACTCGAATGTCTCCAGATGGTGTTTGTGTGCAAGCAGGGGACTGGGAAAAAGAGAGAAAAAAGGTTGTTGAGAACAATTATCTACTAAAGTTTCACACTTAGTCTCCTTTGGATTCTTATCTTGACTCGTCCCGAGACCACTAGCCAGGTACAAGTCAATTTGATCCACTCCCTTTCGATATTTTGAGCACTCATGCAATGGATGAGCGTGAGCAAGAAAGTTGACACCTAAAAGGCGAAATAGAAAGAAGGTTGAGGAGGAAGACAAAAAGGTGTGAAAGGCTCACATCAATGAGGACAATCATAGGCGAGAGAAGGCCATATGATAGATATGATGTGAGGAGTAGGGATTTCCATGCAACAAATTCACATGTGAGCTAAAAGCTCTCCAAGGGAACTAGTGTGGGTGCATCTAACTTGCTTTCTCAAGAAGACCTAGAGCTCGTTTGAGGAGGCTCATCATTGGAATATACAAGCCAAGTTCTACAGTGTGAAGGTCCCCACATAGCTATATGCATGATGATGATCTCTATGGAGTACAAGGGATAGTGGATGAAGTACTAGTGTGGATCTCTCAAAAGGAATAGTAGTGTGCCCCCTTCTCTCTTTTTATTTTTCTCTTTTTTCTCTTTTTTGTATTTTTTTGGTGGCCTCAATGGCTCTTTCTATTTAACTCTCATTTGTCCTCTTTGGGATCTTTTGATTTTGTCCTCTTTGGGATATTTTCCTCACTTTAGGGGCAACACTCTATATTTTACAAGAATATAGGAGATCTTTCACACTTTACAAAGGTACTCACATAAAGAAGATATAACTATCATGATGCAAATGTATGCTTCTGCCAGGATAGCAGGATATGCAATGATACTAGCGCGTCATGTAGCAATGATTAGGGCAAGGCCCAACTAGCATGCGGCTCATCGATCAAGCAAGTAGCATGTATGACATGAAGATCAAGTCATGAGAAGGTGGATGTTGCATGACAATGTATCTCGGAAAGGCTATGGAAATGCCTTTTAGGTAGGTATGGTGGCTGTTTTGAGGAAAGATATAAGGAGGCTTATGATGACAGAGCGTATCGTGCCAAGGGTTTGGATGCACCGGCGAAGTATGCGCCAACTCTCAAGGTGAGAAAGGGGCAATGCACGTTACCGAAGAGGCTAGAAAAAGTATAGGTGGGTGGAAGTGTCAACTTTCGAATACTCACATTAGTCTGAAGAACTCATGCACTTATTATCGGTAACTCTCAATCTAATAAGAAGGTTCACAAAGAGACAAGTACCCCGAGGAGGAGTGTATGGGGGTTTGGTTATCCTTGCGCATCCTCGACTCATGGTACGTGAGTGTACTCTAATATTCGAACCCTCCAGAGGTTAGTGATCCATCTAGTAGCTAGAGTTCTCAACAGGGGTTTTTGGTTTTCGAAAAACACACAGATTGCCCAAAATACGAAATCTATCACTAATAGGCTCGAGCTCTTGACACCAAAAGTTCAAACATTACTCTAGTCAATACCTCAAAACTATTGCAAGTTACTACTACAAAGAGAATAGCAACTTCAACTACCTACTTCTAGTCAAGACACAAAACTCAGTGCAACAGGAAAACTCTCTAACAAGATAAAACATGCAACATATAGAAAGTTCAACCTAAAACAAAAGAAAATATCTAGAAAAACTAAAGCACTACAACTAAACAGAGCAGCGGTTAAGAAAATAAAAAGAACAACTCACAGCTAAAAGAAATAAGCATACAAATCCTATGAGGAGTTCTAGTTCAAGCGGAGCGTGTAACTCTCCCATACAAAAGAGTAATCTGGGGTCTAACTTGTTACTACAGCAAACAAAGCTAAAGAAAACTAAAAATAAAACCTAAGAGCGAGACGCTCCAAGCATAGCACATAACGCATGAAGTGATAAAAATATAGTGCAACGAGAGACGAATTGATAATTGTTGATGAAGAAGGGGGTGCACGGGGGCATCCCCAAGCTTAGACGCTTGAGTCTCCTTGAATATTTATTGGGGGTGCACATGGGCATCCCCAAGCTCGAGCGTTTGACACTCCAAAATCTTCTTTCATCATCTTCCACCGCGCACTTGAAAACTCCCTTCATACATAACTCATTGTAGACTGATTAGAGAGGTTAGTACCCTATTAAAATAATTTTTCCCTTACTGGAAATAAATATATTCTTGAAGATCTACTGTTTCTCAAGATTGCCAAAAAGTTTTAATGGCAAGAGAGTGTTAATACTCTTCAAGCCTCGTTGGTTACCCCAAGCGCAGGGTGAGATATAGTGCAGCGACAAGTTTTCCCTTGGCAAAGATACCAAGGTTTTTCTCCCGTAGGACTCCAAAGGATACAAGTAGGTGGTAAAGTAAACAATGGCGCCGAGGTTGCTAGCTTCACCTGGACCTGCACACAGATACAAATAACTTTGCTCCCAACGAGTACAGAGGAGTTGTCAATTCCTCCGGCCTTGCTGTTTACAAAAGATAAACGCGATAGATAATAATAGTGGCAACTGAAAGTAAACTAAGGGTGTAAACAGTGATGTGAAGATGTACCGGGGTCCCGTGATTTTCACTAGTGATGTCTCTCTCCCAAAAGACGATAAAAGTGCTAGCGAGGTAAACAAATCACAGCTGGGCAATTGACAGAATTATGAAGGCACCGCAATGCTAACTGTGCTGCAAAGAAAGTAAGGGCTCAAAAGCAATGGGCAGTACGCCAAGGTAAGTAGACCAAAATCCAACTGCATATACTACGAATCATCCACCTTGAGATATCTATCCAGAACATCTCGCTCGTATTAAGTTGCGAATCCCACCCAAAGTGTAAACTCAAAGCAACAGACAACTGTATTAAAAGAACTTTGCGTAAAGTAAACAATCCTTGCACCCGCGGGTACAAGCACCGTTGTTTTATCCCTGGTGGCAACAGCACATCCCCTAGTCTCATGTTCCTGTCACTC
Source organism: Bromus sterilis (assembly GCA_950022295.1). Taxonomy (NCBI): domain Eukaryota; kingdom Viridiplantae; phylum Streptophyta; class Magnoliopsida; order Poales; family Poaceae; genus Bromus; species Bromus sterilis. The sequence continues at coordinate 345,852,301 of OX465595.1, forward strand.
AAGCTAGACATCAAGGGGCTGAACCCACAATCAAGCATAACGCTCCCTCTTGGAGTTGCAACAAACTACTTGGGCAAAGTAAAATACTGCAACGGAGAACATGCAAGAATTTACTCAAGAACAAAATATAAAAGAGAAGAACCAAATATATTACTCATCACAATCTGAACATAGTCGCATAATCCATCAGATCCCAACAAACTCAGCATAGCAACGGCAGAAATTACAAAAGTGCCTCGATCATGTGAGGCAGCTCATGAGGTCTCGAAAGTGAAAGCACAAAGAGGAGAGAAGTACATCACATAGCTACTGGTCAAGGACCCATGGTCCAAGGGGGACTACTCACGGTACATCCGGGAGGCGTCCATGGCTATGGATGGTCTCTTGGAGGAGGTTCCTCCTCCCGGCAGGGTGCCGGGGCAGCTTCTCCAGGCAGCCCCGATCTAGAAACGGCGGCGGCGGTACAGAGGCGAGTTCGCGGAAAAGAGATCGATATTAGGGGTTTCCACCCCGAGGGCTAAATATAGGCGGAGGGGGTGTCGAGGGGACCCACAGGGAAGCCAGGAGGCCCCCTGGCGCGGCCTAGGGTGGGGCCGCGCCAGGGACCCTTCTAGAGTCCCTGTGTGTCCCCCCTCCGCTGCCTTGGTGATTTCGGAAGCTTTCGGGTCGCTGATTTTTTTTCTTCTGATTTTTCCGGATTTTTTGGAGCACTTTTAATGGCTGGAAAACCTAAAATACAAAAACAACAGAAAACGGCAACTGGCAGCTGGGTGCACTGGGTTAATAGATTAGTACAAATATGCTCAAAAGTGTATGAAAGTTCAAGCAAAACATGGCAAAGTCACACAAAACATGCATGGAGCAAGCGGAAATTATAGATACGTTTGGGACGTATCACCAGCAACGAACCAACAGTAGAAGAGTCCATAAGGACTGAAGGTAACAACAGAAAATAAAGGTTTCCTTACCGGCTTCACTTACCAATAGCGCTACACTCCCCAGCAACGGCGCCAGAAAAGCTCGTTGATGGCGGTGAAGTTAATAGGTTTAGTGGGATTGCCTCCCCTGTTAACCGCGCCAAAAAATGATTCTTGATAACCCACAAGTCTAGGGGATCAATTGTAGCTTTTCGATAAATAAGAGTGTCGAACCCAACGAGGAGCAGAAGGTGCTGATAAGTGACGCTGGATAAGGAAAGGCTGCACATACTCAGGTAAATATTTAGGGTTTTTTGGTTTAAGCAACAGAAAATTAAAAGACAAGCAAAGTAAACAGGGTAACTGAGGAGTAGCAAGTGGCCCAATCCTTTCACAAGGATAAGCCTAGGAACTAAACTTATAAAAGCTAAAGCGTTCTAGAGAACACAAGGGAGAGATAGCCAAGTTACTTTCACCATACTCCGCCAAGTAATATGTATTGTGTTGATAAGTGTTGGTGGGTGGATCAATGCTAGTACACATTCTAGACTAAGATAAGTGTACTCTTATGATTACACACCTTGCAAGAATCCGCAAATACAAGGTAGTAATTAAGGCATAAGCCTAACCACAACATTACGATCAAGGATCCATAACTCCCTTGTGCAAAAGTGTGCGAACTGGGGTTCGGGTTTCTGTCACTCCGGCAACCCACCATAAGCATCCTTTGTGCACAATGTATTCCTTTAGGCCCATGAAAGGTGAAGTGTTAAGTGTTCGACTCACATAACACCACTAGAGAAATAACAACACAACTTAAGTATCAAACAACACATAACACTTCAACATCATATGACTACTAACAACTAGACTTCTCCCATGTTCTCAAGAACTAAAGTAACTACTCATAAGAAATAAAAGAGATCATGATCAGAGGTGATAGATGGGTGGCAAACAATCTGGACACAATGATATTTCTCCAACAAAACTCAATAGCATTCACCACACAGTAGTAATCAACACCAACAGAGTAGAGAGGATAGATAGTACGGATTACAACACAAGTTGCAATTGTGAGATGAGATGGGATGGAGATGGAGATGGTGTTGATGTTGGGGATGATGTTGATGATGATCTCGATGATGCCCGTGACGATGATGATGGTGACGATCTCCCCTTCCGGGAGGTGATCTCCCCGGCAGAATCTGCCCGCCGGAGATGGCTTTTCTCCTCTGTAGGTTTCCGCCCCGTGGCGGCGGCGAAACACGGAAACTCTTCTGTATTTAGGGTTTCTACCCCAGGGGGGTCTTATAGGCGAGAGGGGGCACCGAGGGGGGCCACCAGGCATCCAGGAGGGTGCCTGGCGCGACCAGGAGGGGGGCCGCGCCAGGTACCCTTCTGGCTGCCTGGTGGGTCCCCTTACCTCCATCCTCGGTGATCCCCAGTCAATCTTCATAAAAACACTCCCCATAAATTTTCATCGCATTTGGACTTGATCTGATTGAGCAACTTGGTGTCCACTTTTCACCGCTGAATTCTGGTTCTGCTGCTTCGGCACCGGAAAGTTGTAAACTGTGTAAAACAAGCCAAAACAACATAAGAACAATGCTTTAAAGTGGAACATATCAATGAATAGGATGAAATTACAATAAAAAATCGTGATGCATTTTGGACGTATCAAGGACGAGCAGGAATTAAGCTTGGGGATGTTGATACGTCCCAAACGTATCTATAATTTCTGCTTGCTCCATGCATGTTTTGTGTGACTTTGCCATGTTTTGCTTGAACTTTCATACACTTTTGAGCATATTTGGACTAATCTATTAACCCAGTGCACCCAGCTGCCAGTTGCTATTTTCTGCTATTTTTGTATTTCAGGTTTTCCGGCCATTAAAAGTGCTCCAAAAAATCCGGAAAAATCAGATAAAAAATCAGCGACCCGGAAGCTTCCGGAATCGCCAAGGTAGCGGAGGGGGGCCACCACCAGGAGACTAGGAGGGTCCCTGGCGCGGCCCCCCCCCCTAGGCCGCGCCAGGAGGCCTCCTGGCTGCCTGGTGGGTCCCCTCGACACCCCTCCGCCTATATTTAGCCCTCGGGGTGGAAACCCCTAATATCGATCTCTTTTCCGCGAACTCGCCTCTGTACCGCCGCCGCCGCCGTTTCAAGATCGGGGCTGCCTGGAGAAGCTGCCCCGGCACCCTGTCGGGAGGAGGAACCGCCTCCGGGAGACCATCCATAGCCATGGACGCCTCCCGGATGTGCCGTGAGTAGTCCCCCTTCGACCATGGGTCCGTGACCAGTAGCTATGTGATGTACCTCTCCCCTCTTTGTGCTTCCACTTTCAAGACCTCGTGAGCCGCCTCACATGATCGAGGCACTTTTGTAATTTATGTTGTTGCTATGCTGAGTTTGCTGGGATCTGATGGATTATGAGACTATGTTCAGATTGTGATGAGTAATATATTTGGTTCTTCTCTTTTATATTTTGTTCTTGAGTAAATTCTTGCATGTTCTCCGTTGCAGTATTTTGCTTTGGCCAAGTAGTTTGCTTGCAACTCCAAGAGGGAGCGTTATGCTTGATTGTGGGTTCAGCCCCCTGATGTCTAGCTTGAGTGACAGAAACATGAGACTAGGGGATGTGATGTTGCCACCAGGGATAAAACAACGGTGCTTGTACCCGCGGGTGCAAGGATTGTTTACTTTACGCAAAGTTCTTTTAATGCAGTTGTCTGTTGCTTTGAGTTTACACTTTGGATGGGATTCACAACTTAATACCAGCGAGATGTTCTGGATAGATATCTCAAGGTGGATGATTCGTAGTAGATGCAGTTGGATTTCGGTCTATTTACCTTGGCGTACTGCCCATTTCTTTTGAGCCCTTCCTTTCTTTGCAGCATAGTTAGCATTGCGGTGCCTTCATAATTCTGTCAATTGCCCAGCTGTGATTTGTTTACCTCGCTAGCATTTTTATCGTCTTTTGGAAGAGAGACACCACTAGTGAAAATCACGGGACCCCGGTCCATCTTCACATTATTGTTTACACCCTTAGTTTACTTTCAGTCTTTACTTTCAGTTCCACTTTTATCTCTTGCGTTGATCCTTTGTAAACAGCAAGGCCGGAGGAATTGACAACTCCTCTGTACTCGTTGGGAGCAAAGTTATTTGTATCTGTGTGCAGGTCCACGTCAAGCGCCGTGACACCTACTTGTATCTCTTGGAGTCCTACTGGTTCGATACTCAACCTTAGCATCTTTGCTAAGGGAAACTTGCTGCTACACTGCATCTCACCTTCCACTTGGGGTAACCAACGAGGAGAGTTGCCACTTTGTATCAATAGACTACCGCGAGCAGCGTGTATATGTAATGGGAACCGCCCACTTAGACACATAAACAATGGATAAGAGATACAATAGTTCATATTAGTAGTGAGGATTTCCGAATCCCCAATAATACTTTACTGCTCAAACATCGTCTTTACTAACTTAATTTATTTTTATCATAGTCAAGATATCTTCCGATATTCTGATAAATCGGTCATTTATCGTTTACCTAAGATAAATTGGCTAATATGCCGATATCGGTCGATATGCCGATAAACTGACTGATTTACCACTTATCTTCAGTCAACCGATAAGCAATATCCTCAACATTGCTTTTTATTACTATTTCAACATTTAAGTGGCAATATCCTCAACATTGCTTTTTATTACTATTTCAACATTTAAGTGTAGTTTAGTTTATACTTTATATCCTATAGAATATGCTATTTTCAAACTACGGTGTAGGTGCATATGAAACTGTGTAAGTGACAACACAATTACGAGGTTTGTGGTGCCTTCCTTTTCGCTCTCAATGGGATTCAACACTTATGTATCGTGAAATTTCTACAATAACCTTGTACACTTGTAGGACATCAGTACCTCCAGATGTCTAAGAACACATGCGCATATGCCATGGTGAGATTTTTAGTACCGCGGTGGTCAAGGTGTTTGGTCCTTCATACTTGAGAGAACCGTCTGCCCCAGACATAGAGTTGACCATGGCAATGTCGGAAGCAAGAGGATGACCATGTATGATCGGATCTTTCGATTGTGTGCATTAGAGATGGAAGAACCGTTCATATGCTCTACAATGACAATATCAGAGCCATGTTAAGAAACTCATCATCGTCCTTAAAGCAGTTGCTTCACATCACCTCTGGATTTGACATGCTTTATTTGGCATGATCGAATCTCACAATGATATCAATGTGATGCAACAATCTCCATTATTTTCTCGTTTCACTGATGGCCAAGCTCCTTCGTGCATCCTCCATGGATGACCTTCATCAAGACCATCTGTGAACCAATATGTCTGAAAAAGCTCACTTTACCCAAAGACAAGAAGAAGATAGAAATGATATAGAAAGGGCATTTGAAGTGCTCCAAGATGATTTTGTAGTTGTTCGAGGACTTGTACAAATATGGGATCGAAACACCTTGTGAGAGGTGATGATATGTTGCATAAAGTTGGTCCGAAGCCAATCTTTGCAAAGTTCCACCAACTTTATAGAAAAAAACTATCGACATTCACGATGCAAAATCAATATGGGATCGAAACACCTTGTGAGAGGTGATGATATGTTGTATAAAGTTGGTCTGAAGCCAATCTTTGCAAAGTTCCACCAACTTTATAGAAAAAAACTATCGACATTCACGATGCAAAATCAATATCATTAGATGCATCATAAAATTAATTTTCATATTATATTACTTTTATATATTGTATATATATTATTTTTTCTAACAATAATTTCATCAAACTTTATAAAATTTTCTTTAAAAAAATCTTATACGCGGAGTAAAAAAAAACAAAAGAAGTATCAATCTATGAACGGCCACAATATTAGATTTAGGAGTCGCCGTTGAACTTAACACCTCATTTAGCACGTATGCATCTAAAGAAGCCTAAGTAGTAGAATCGAGACTAATAAAATAAAAAAACTTTTTTTAACGAAAAAATGAAGATTGCAAGAGCGTGGTTATTGACATTTATCGGTTCACCCCTTGTAAAAAGAAGAAGATATTTACGGGTTCACCCCTTGCAAAAAGGAAAAATATATTTACGGCTTTACCGGGTTCTTCTCCAATCTTCCCTAGCAAGGCTCTCGGCTCTTCTTCTTCCCGCTCTGCTGCTCCCCCACACAGCTACAAACCCCACCCCCAAATCCAGCCAAATCCCACGCGAATGTGATGGAATCCTCTACCACCACGCCACCGGCGGCGGGCGCCAGCAAGCGGCGGCGGAAGGCGGCGCTGCCTCTAGGGGATCTGACCAACCTCCTCCCGAGCACCCTAGCCCCGAGAAACCCTAGCACCAAGCGGCCCCTCCCGCCGCTGCGGTCTGACGCCTCCGCGTGCACCTCCACCGCGTCGGCCACGCCCGTATCCAAGGACTCTTCCGCCGCCGGTGAGCTCACTGCCCCCATCTCTGCTCAATCCTTGGTTCACTAGCAGCAGCGTCTTAGCCAGTCACGTCGATTTCCTTTACCATTATCACACCGCAACGCCTTGTCAGTTCGGTTTCTGAGATGCTGTGGATTATTTCTTTCCACTACTTGCGTGGGCGCGTGGCACCAATTTGAGTTTCTGACTCTGGATCTTTGCAGCTGTTGAGGAGCCGAGCTTGGTGAAATCACCCATCTCTACGATTTACACGAGTCGCTCCACTCGGGGAAGAAAGAATCCCACCAGTGTCGAGACGCCCTTTCCTACTGGAGCAGCAGCAAGTTGCCCCCCTCTTGGGAAAGCTACAAGGGCCAGCAGGTGAGCAACTTGATATGTAGTTTCCTTTTGGTTCAGAACTGGCTTACATTTCATTGCTTCAGTTCAGACTCTGCAGTTGTATTTAGTTTGTCTTGAAATTGGCACAAGTACAATGAAGCTTTAATTAGTGCAGGTTTTTATCAGTTGATGAGAATAAATTTTCATTGCAAGTGGTAGAATAAGGCGCAAGAACGCACCAACCAGGCAACCATCATAATGACAATGTCCACCCAATTTTGCACAGTGCTATTTTTGTTGCGTACCCACAGCCCACTCATTTTGTTTCATTATCTCGGTAAACCCGCAATAATTCAGTTCAAAACACAATGTTTAAGCTCTAACTGCTCTAGACGGTCAGGATACTTGTCTGCTTATTATGTTTGGATGGTTTTGTCATTCTGGTTCTCTATTTGTTTTTCTCTATGTGCTTTGTGTACTAGTAGATTGTGCAGTGTCTTTTGGGTTTTCAAGAGAATGAAAGTATCAAATCATATACTGTGTCATTTGTATAGGGTAACTGGATGAGTGAATGTTCCCAGATGTCTAGATATCTGCAAGTTCTGAATGCAAAGTCCGGATATTGGCATAGCTAATGCTTGCAATGTGAGCGCATTTAGTTAACTCAATTGCACCTTCCTTTCAGTCACTCGACTAAGAGAACCCCAGCGGCTCAGGACTCTCATACTATTTCATCCTCAGCCCCTTGTCATCAAGCTAAAAAGGTAAGCAGTAGCACACTCTGAGCCAACCCCAACAATTCTCCATTGATCATAATGTTCTATTTGAATGGTCCGTATGATCTGAGTGTTAATTATGCTTGCAGTTTGAAACTCATGGTTTGCCCAAACTTTGTCATCCAGTAATATGTAGCCAGTAGAACAGTGATAAAGCCCACATTGATTTTCTCTTTCATGCTGCTTTTCATGTGTATCTCTTAAGCAGCATGTATTCGATACTGTATATGAAGATATGCTTGTTTGAGTATTTTGACACTGCATTTACATGCTGTAGAGTAAGTACTGACACCATAGTGCCTACTGTCTAGTACTCCCTCCGTCCACGAAAGAGTGCACTTCCAGCTTTTTTGGGGAGTCGAGTATTTTAAACTTTGACCATGTTTATACAAAAATATAACATTACTTATGAAATCAAATGGTTATATGATGAAAATATATTTTATCATAAATATAATGATACTAATTTGGCTGCATAAATGTTGGGGTGTTTTTGTATAACCACGCTCAAACTTAAAAATGTTTGACTTTCCAATAATGTTGGAAGTACACTCTTTCGTGGACGGAGGGAGTATCACACAAACATAAGAAGTCAGTTCATGAGTAGAGTGATTTGGAGGACACGCTCCATGGAGCCTGTTATTTTTTTTCTCAAACTATTCAGTTTCAAAAAATTATGAAAAAACGTACACACTTACAAGGATGTAATATACTACCTCCGTTCCGCATTATAAGACGTTTAAGCTTTTTCAGTTTAGCTTGCTGTGTGTGTGTGTCCGAATTCTATAGAACGACATATATAAAAGAACAGAGGTAGTATATGTGTGTAAAATTTGGCGATGAAATACCTTAATCACAAGCTGCACAAAAAAATCACGGACTTTGAGAGTGAAGAGTGCATGTGCTAAAAAGCCACATATTTTATATATCTGACTATATGTGTATTTTTTCTTCAAAGTTCGGGCTCCATGGGCCTCAGATATCCATTTCGCATTTTCGGCAGTTCATGGATTATTTATCTTAGGTCCATATAAAGATCCACCGATGGTGTTTATTTTGAATGCAAAGTACTTGAGGAGTACATGTGTGAGTGTAAACAACGGTGGTAAAGTCTAATGTATAGACAGTCTTCCACATAATCAACCTTAGGAACAAAATTGAGAATGTTGAAACCCTCGCAACAGTCTATTCAACTTGTTTGGCTCCATGAATTTCTTAACAGAAGAGGCACATGGGGGTGGAAAACTCATCTTCTGGCAGACCCAAGTTACCAGATGATTTTGTCAAGAAGCAGAGAGCATACTTCCAGGAGATCGACGCCTTTGAATTGCCAGAAGAAGAGGCATCAGAAACTGAGTGACCTCAAAATCAAGCCGACCTGTTGATCATGTATGATACAGCTGTACAAAAATGTACTGGCTCGCGTTACTTTTATGGCGTGACTGCAGTTATGGAGTAGCAACAGACAGTCCTTGTAACATAGGTGGTGTGCTTTAGTGATGACTGATGCCCTGTTTCGTCTGCTTGTAGCTGTTGTAGTGTAGTAGTATCTGGAGATGTTGTCAGCTATGATGATGTCTTTGCAAGTTTGTTTCTCTAATGTAAGATGCTCACTAGAATTTACTGGAGAATGATCATGTTGTATAACAGAAGGAAGTCAAGGATCTCCTGCGACTTAAAACTTTCCACTGACATTGTGATTTTTAGTTACCGGAGAATTATCTCGGCGACAGAGGCAGAGCACAACATCAGTTAGATGTAGAGCACACCGTACAATACCAGAGCTCATGCAAAACAGTGCAGCAATTTAACATCATTACAACACTCGCTGCAGAACCACCAAAGTCCGTCAGGTAATATTAAGACCCCTTCCATATGTCCGTGGATAAAGCAAGATATAAACACATGGGCGTAGATAAAAACATAGGACAATCAAATGTAACATTTGACATACTCCCTCCGTTCTAAATTAGACGACTTCTATTTATTCACATGTGTATCTAGACATACAAAAAAGAAAGCCATCTAATTTGAAACAGAAAGAGTACTACATACATACTAAACACACAAAAGAATATTATGCATAGAACAAACTTCAAACTATCCTACTCATTGAAGGAGAGTTGATGACCTCCTTTGCTGCACCCACTGACTTTGTGATCATTATCGGTGGAGAGAATAGGGGGCATCCTCGTTGTTAGGGTCCTTCGTAACGAGTTGCTCCTACTCGGCATCGTGAAGGTGTATCACATGTAGCCAGCCTCCAGTTGTGCCTTCTCCAACGAGAGGAGGCGGAATATCGTCGGCCCCATCTGTCGCCACATCGGGTTCCTCCTCCTTTGAGCTCGACTCCGCATATCTTGGAGGTTGGCTACATGCAATGTGTGTTGCGCACACCTCTGCCCCGATTTCGGCGACCCACTCCGGCATGAGTTGGTTGTACCAAATGATCTTCTCACACATGATGGAGACAACGTGCAACAAGCTTGGACGAGAGACATGAATGGGCCGCGATGATGGTGTGGGCGCTATGGAAAAAGAGGGGAAGTGTGTGCGGCTAGGTTTTGGTTCTTCGACTTTAATAGCAGGGGATGCACACAAGTTAGGTTTCTTGGGAGGCGTGTCGGGCGCCTCGCCATGAACGTGTGAAATCAAACTGGTGAATTTTCACACGAAAGGTTATGTTGTTCCATGGGTCCGAATTATAAATCCGTCCTAGTGAACGTGTCTTGAATCCGTTCCACATATGGACTGGGTTCGGAAAGTGCCAGATAACCCGAACAGCTGAGTTGAATTTGAAGAGTTTGTTGAAGACATCTTCACTCCGAGCTATTTAACTAGACAAATGGGAACATAATGGAGGGTTAGATTAAAAATGCTCTACATAGTGTTTGGTTCATGAGAATTAGAGATGGGTAATGAGAGCTAAGGGGTAAGGTAATGGGAGTTTAAGTGGAAATGGGAGTGGGAATTGATCGACTCAATTCCCATTGATTTTTTTATGAGGTATCGTGATAATTTGTGGGCAAAACTTTTGTTATCTTTTATATCTAAATAGCTAGCCTCCACTAATATATTTCTTTCAACATGCAAGCATGTCACCTCATCATTCAACATGCATGAGAAAATGCTCACCTCAACATTCTACTATGCATAATAAAAATTCGGCCAAACTTGCAACATACATGCATGAGAATTTCCATTCTATTATGATATTTATATTATTTCTCTCAACATGCAAGCATGCCACCTCATCATTGAACATGCATGAGAAAAGGCTCACCTCAACATTCTACTATGCATGATAAAAATCCATCCAAACATGCAACACACATGCATGAGAATTTCCATTCTATTATGATATTTATATTAAATACATATATTAATTTAAAACTATTATTATAAATATTCAAGTTTTTTTAACCAAAAAATTCATTGAAATATATTACAAAATAAATCCGCAACAACGTGCGGAGCATCATCTAGTATACTAAACAATGAAATCACTACTATTAAAGGGGAGGTTGTACGTTGTTCATCCCCTCAAGGCTTCACCGATAGAAGGATCTTCCCACAATCATTTATTTTCCTTCATTGAACGCAACCTCGTCCAATTTGTATATGCGAAAAACCACACAACAAAAAAATATGTTACACGGTTACATCCAAGATCACTATGAAGAGGTGAGGTGCGATGATTTTCGGAGCTAGGTTATATATACCTCCAAGCCGCGAGAGACAAAGTAGACGAATCCTTCGACGTATTCACGCATTTCAAAGAAGTGATCTGGCACCACTTTGTTGTCAAGGAAGAAGAGTTCCGAAAGAGAGAGAGAGAGAGAGAGAGAGAGAGAGAGCCTACCGGGGTCCTCGTGTAGTTCAACTAGGTGGGAGAGAGAGGTGTGCGAGCAGAGGGAAGAAGCTCTTCTCCAAGGATTGGTGTGCTCAAGGGGGAGCCCCTCCCACATATATAGAGGTGGCGAGGAAGGGCCGATCCAATAATAGGAGGACCCCCACCCCCAATTTGGTTTGCCCTTTCCTTTATGGGGGGAGGGCTGAACCCTTATGGGACTTCTCATAAATATTCAGAACCTTCTCGGGTACTTCCGGGACACTATTGTAACTACCGGGACACTCCTAAGACCATACGAAACACTTCTAAAAACCATTCTCTTATCACTCTGTATATCCTAATACTTTTATTAATCATTATTTGCTAAGCGTGTGATCCTGCAGGTTTGGGAATAATTTGACAAATTTGTTTTTATTTGAGTATACTTAAGGATTTCAGAAGCGTGCCTGATAGATTGCACACCCCACACATTTTAGTAACTATGAACGATTGCGAATGAGGGGTAGGGGTCCATTGTTTTGCAGCCGTGAATTTTCACCGTCCATATCACAGACGGTTGTTTGGATGAACCGTCAGCCCTGATTGCCCACGAAATGATTTTCATAAGGGTGGCTGACGGCCTGTATTTTCCAGACGATTCAGTTTCGGGCACACATATTTTTGTTTCTACAATTTGTGTTCATAGCATCACAAACAATTTCGACCAATTGTTTGGGAAAGGGGTGTTGTGATAGCACCTCTTTGCACTAGTGGAGGGGCATTGCACCCTTATGAGACTCATAAAAATTCAGAATCTTCTTGGGTACTTCCGAGACACTACGGAACTACCGGGACGCTCCTAAGACCATCCGAAACACTTCGAAAAACCATTCTCTTGTCACTCTATATGTGATCATTATTCGCTAAGCGTGTGATCCTGTCGGTTTTGGAATAATTTGACAAATTTGTTTTTATTTGAGTATACTCAAGGGAAGGCAATGAAGTTTTAGTTTATTTGGGAATAATTTGAGGTTTTGGTAAGATTTGATTTCATTGAATTAACGCGGGACATAGTTTTGATAAGATTTGATTGAGTTAATGAAGGGCATGATTTCTCACAGGACAAGAAAAGGACAATAACGATTTAATTTAAAGGGGAAGGAGGTAAAAAAATGTACCAACTCCTTTTTAATAATATATAAAGATACATTAAGTTTAATTAAGTATTTTAAAAAAAGATGAACTCACGAAAGAGGAGAAATTATTTAACGGAAAATCGGATCGACAATATCATGTAATGTACATAAATATTTCAAAACTATATAATACTTGCAGATAAGATTAATTTTAAATCATTAAAATGTGTATGGTTTCATTGCAAAGCACAAAACAACTAACCAATGATAATAATTCTTTTTACTTTTTTTTTGCGGGTGAATTCTTTTTTACTTCTCGCACCTAATCAGTAGACAACAAACGCGCTCATGCAAATTTCATTCCCCACCCACCCAATGGCTAGCAAACACGTACTACTACGTTGTGCTGGCCGTTTAGATGTTTTTCCTCCATTGGCACGTACAAGTCGCCGTTGAACCACGCTTGTGTAACGCACAGCTCTCCTTCGAATAACATGTCGACACGTGGACAGGAGCACAAACTTGATGACTCGTCGTTGGGCCCACTTGCTCAGCGCCGGCTCGTCTCGGTCTCCCCGATTTGGACATCTCGGCCTTTCGCCTCCTCGATCACGTGATCATCTCCTTCCATTCTCGGCTCTCCCCCACCCCCCTGCCCGGCCACACCGCCCCCCACTGTCTGTCACTACAGCTCTGGCGGCGATCGGCGACTCGCCTCCACCCCCAACGCCGCCGCGGGCGCGAGGTGAGCCCAAACCCTCCGATCCCCTCCCCCCTCTCTCTTCCCGGCATTGGTTGGATTGGACTGGACTGATCCTCGCGGGGCCTTAAAACCCTAGGTTCGTTCGTGCCGGCGGCGGGGTCACCCATCCATGGATCCCGGCGATGCACCTGAACGGTACGTGACGCCCAGCCCAACCCCTCCTCTTCCCGTCTCTCGAGATTTCGCTCCCGTATCCCGCGAAACAAGGAACGCGGCGGCTCCAATTTACCGCCTTTATTTTCCGATTTTGTCAGGATCCGCGAGGAAAGGGGCTCCCGGAGCAGCAGAGATGGCCTGCCCCATCGTCACGCGACCAGAGAAGGCTCCGATGCCGATCGCCACTGGAGAGACCGCGTCCCTACCAAGCGCGTCAAGGACGATTTGCCTGCCGCATCGGAGCCGCCGCATCAATCACGGCTGAAGAAGGCCGTGGAGCCCCACCACTCTGTTCAGAACAGAGAGGAGCAGTTCGTCTGGCCCTGGATGGGCGTTCTGGTCAATGTCCCCACCGAGCGCAAGGGCGGGCGCCAGGTCGGGGAGAGTGGGAACCGCTTGAAGGAGCAGCTCTCGGGCTTTTGCCCCCAAAAGGTCATTCCTTTGTGGAACCACAGAGGCCACACGGGGACTGCCATCGTCGAGTTTGGAAAAGACTATGCTTGTCTCTGCAACGCCTTCAAGTTTGAGAACCACTTCGACGCGGAAGGGTATGGCAAACGGGACTGGGAGGCGCACAGGTTTCGCGGAGGCCCCGAGATGTTTGGATGGGTTGCAAGGGCTGATGATCTAAGGACCCCGGGCCTGATCGGGGACCATCTGCGCAAAAATGGTGATCTCAAAACTGTTGCAGAGCTTGAGAATGAAGGAACGCGCAAAACCGACAAGCTGGTAGCTAATCTAGCCAGCCAAATTGAGTTGAAGGCAAAGCATGTCCAACAACTTGAATGCAAGTACAACGAGACCACCACCTCACTTGACAAGGTGATGGAAGAAAGGGACCTGGTCCTTAAGAGACACAATGATGGTTTGTTGCCATCTTTCGCTCTTTATATCTTCTTTTAGTGTAGAACAGCACATATGCATTTCTCTCCTTTGAGCATTGGGACCTTTCACTTATTTAATAATGCATTGTCAACTTGCATTGTCACCAGAAATCGAGAATATGCAGCAACTTGCTCGTAGGCATTCTCAGTTGATCATTGCTGACAATCAGAAGGTCCGTTCAGAATTGGAGTCCAAGATGCAGGAACTTGAATTGGAATCCAGGAAGCTTGATGAGCTTGCTGTGCGTAGTGACTCGGACAGAAGGAACCTTCAGAAAGAGAAGGAACAGGTGCGCGCCCATTGTCACCAATGAAGAATTTTGGGAGTTATAGGTTTCTGTGCCCTTTCCTTTTGTTTGTTTTGGAGGATGGTTGATTGTTGCTGCCCTTCTTTTACATAGCACCTTTCTGTTTACTAGTAACCAGCAGGATGACAAACGCATTTTCATGGCTAGAATTATCCGTACCATTATGTTGGTATTGTCTTCTCCTTCCTATTTGTAACCGAATGATCCACGGTTTAATTCATGACACATTTATTAATATTTGTATATCTTTTCTAATATAAAAATGGTTGTAGCCACTGGCCAGTGAATTTTATTTAACAAAGGAAGACCATTAGCTTTGAGATTGGTAGCCCACTATATACAGAACAATAGACTTTCTTACTAACCTCTAATTTACCTCATCCACTCTTGTTTGTCTCATGTTCTCTACCTTTTTGAGAATATTTTTGTTCAGATTCTCCACCATGAGTTAACTTTAAACGTGGGTCACTAGTAGTACTTAAACATTGTGTTCTGTTGTTTTTAGTTGTCCTGTTATCCAATAATATCACGTCTTCTGATGCTTCCATGCATTCTCATGTTGCTCTAGCTGTTTCTGCCATCTACCCATCTAAGGCATGTAATTATCTGAGCATATTTATTCAAAATTGCTAGTACTCCCTCTAATCCATATTACTTGTCTTGAAATGGATGTAAGGAGTACAATATTTTCACTTGTGGTAGTTTTTTCTCCTGTTGTACACATGTTGTATTGAATCGGTTTATATTTTCAGCACGGTTGAAACAACATATTAGATTCTTCACGCGATTTGTTGCGTCCAATATTTACTTTGACAATGAGACTATTTTGCATTTTCTATACGATATGTTCTCGCTCGTACACACAATGCATTATCATCGATCCACCAATTATTCTTACCTGATGGCGTGCATGCCTTGTATGCAGTCCTTATACATGCTTAGACTTTCGTTTCTTTCCAATCTACCATTTCTCTGTCTCTTCTAGTTACTATAAACTTTTCACTGCCAATCCATACGTGCATGCATGGTTATACAACTATGCACCCGATGCATGTACTTAGATCTGCGGCATGTTAGAGTAACATTGCTGGTCCGTGTTGCTCTTTTATCAGATTTTACACAGTTTCTAGTAATCTACACAGCTGCAATCTGATTTTAGCAAAATAAATGGCATATGTAGGTAATTTCTACTAGTGCATAGACTGATCTACACCACTATAGTACATTCATCGAAATAACCTGCGTAACGTTCTTATTAGCTAGAAATAACCTAGTCATGTCTCATCAAAATATGTGATGTAGATATTCTATAAGTAACCTAAGATGTTATCATTTTGGTCCATAAAAGTAAACAGTGCAAACCTTTCTTTCTTAACATACTGTGTACTAGTATTGCTATTGAATATGTGGAATGTATTTCTATATCGTTCGGTCGAGACCTGCTGATAGTATTTTGCACTTTCCTCGCACAATATCTACGGAAGTAGTAACCTGTTTTCTTTGCGTTTGATGTGTAGGTTTGAGATGCAAAGTTTTCAATAAATAAATAAAATCAGAACTTGATCAGTTTGACATTACTATTTATTTGCACTTTGCTCAAAATTCTAAGAGTAATAACCTGAAGTTGATGTTTAGTACACACTGGGATGCATGATGTGGTGCAGATATTCTAGAAGTAATCTAAGCTGTTATCATTTTCGTCCATAAAAGTAAACAGTGCAAACCTTTCTTTCTTAACATAGTGTGTACTACTGTCACTATTGAGTATGCAGAAAGTATTTCTATATTATTCAATCTAGGTCTACTGACAGTTTTTCTTGCACTTTCCTCGCACAATATCTACACAATTGTAAGAGTAGTAACCTGCTTTCTTTGCGTTTGATGTGTAGTTTTGAGATGGACGTTTTTTTTTCAGAACTTGATCAGTTTAACATTACTATTCTTGCTCAAAGTTCTAAAAGTACTAGCCTGAAGTTGATGTGTAGTACCAATTGGGCATGGTTTATAAGGCGGTAAAGCGACCTAAAGCGAGCACCACTTCTTTGACGCTTAAGCGACGCCTAAGCGCCTAAAGCGGGCATATTTCTAAGGCGCTGCCAGGGCGCCTTATCGCTTAAGCGATGCTTAAGCGTCTGAAGCAAGACGCTTTATAAACAGGGCAATTGGGACGCATGATGTTTCCTAAATCGGCTCCTAAGTTGATTCAAACGTATTGGCTCTGATTTTCTTTTCTGAGGAGTACATCTTAATTGAGATGCATGCAGGACTTTTCCCTATTCGATTCATAAGATGATTCAAGCGTACAGGCTCTTATTTTGAGAGGAGTACGCGTATGTGATTCTGAATTCAGATGTACATAAGTTCTTTCCTAGTTTTATCTTAATTTGTCAGTTAGAATTGGTCTATGGTTTTATACATAAATCTGAACGTCTTAGTTTTCACAGTTGAATTGATGTTGATGAATCTCATCATCCAAATTATCTAACCTTGAATTGGTGAATCTTCACCTTTCACTTTCTGTTGTTTTAATAATATAATGTGTTCCTATCTTTGTATTTTTCTTATTCTTGTTGTCATTCGAGATTTCGCTCTTGGACAACTATAAGCATTAGGTCAATTTCAGTAAAATGCATGCAATTAGTTCTTTTACTTTTAGTGAGGGTATGATGCTAGGAACGAAATGTAGATGCCAATTGGTACTCCCTTCCCCCTCTTCAGTGTTTCTGCATAAAACTCATGCCAGGCTGTTGTGGTGAATATAGAACGAGATGAAAGCAAAATATCTTAAGATGGCAGCATTGGAGCAACAGAGGTCGGATGAAAATGTGCTGGAGCTTGTGGCAAAACACAAGGTTTGTGCCTTAATTTATTGTTTCACTTAAGGTTTTGAGATACTAATTTATATGACTGTCTTACTGTGCTGAAAATGACAAACTGCAGAGGGAGAAAAAAGCTGCTCAAGAGAAGATTATCAAGTTAGAGCAGAAACTGGATGCCAAACAGAAGCTTGAGTTGGAAATAAAGCAGCTACAGGGGAAATTGGAAGTGATGAAGCATATGCCAGGTGAGGAAGACTCTGAATCAAAGAGGAAAATAGCTGAACTTAGTGCCGAGCTTCAGGACAAGTATGATGAAATGGATGGCATGGAATCACTCCATCAGACTCTCTTGGCGAAGGAAAGGGAAAGCAATGATGAGTTGCAAGATGCTCGGCAGAAGCTAATAGATGTAAGTTACCTCAATGATTGAGTACTTGAACTTGTCTAATATTTATGTTTGAATTACATGTCAGAGCTATCTGTTGCATATGCTGCAGGGTTTGCGGGGTCTGAATACTGGACGAATTATAGGCGTTAAAAGAATGGGTGATCTTGATCTGAAATCATTTGCGAGTGCTTGCAAAAATAAAATGTCAAAAGAAGATGCAGACATTACTGCTTCAATTCTTTGTTCAAAGTGGGAGTCGGAGATTAAAAATTCAGAATGGTACCCTTTTAAAGTTATCTTGGTTGACGGCAAAGAGAAGGTGATAATTTCTTCACTCTTGTCTTTATACAATCGCTGTTCTCTTGTAATCTTGAGTTATCGATTTCATACTGAATCTCTTGTTCTGCAAACATTAACATGGTTCGTCTATTTATAAGTAAATGGTGGTGGTGAGAGCTGAAAACTGGAGACACCAAGTTTAATTTACTCTCCTAGATATTCTTACATGAATCTAAAGGTACACAAGTAGCAGAAATTCTCACATTGATAATAAAAGTGGGAAATACCTAATCTATCGATCAAAGTATTATCAACTATAGATATCAAGAGAAAGAATATTGTCATAATACAAACATTGGGCTTATCGAGTTAAGGGCCCCGAATAGCATTATAGTTTTTGAATCTTGCTGTATTTGAGCATGTCCCAAAAACGTCAGTTACATTCTAATTCAGGTCCTTTCTGTTTACTACATCTGTAACTTCTTTGGTCCTTCATTACTTGCAAAAAGGAGCAGAGGAAAACTAGAAAACACCAGCCATCAAGTATCACCAGCCGAGGGGCTATATTCTTGTGTTCTTTGAATAATCTAGTTTTTCATGGGTGTTATAATATCTTGTTTTTTATGGCATGATGTGGATGTAAACCACCACATTGATGGTTTTACAGTTAACCAACTAGCCACTTAACTAAGCTATGCCATAAATAATTTTCCTTCTGCGCAATAGAAAATATTCTCACCAAAGACCTAGCCATGGACAGGGTTGCGCGTAAGTTAGCTATCCACATGCCAAAACCCTGACTAGGTTTCGAGATCTTATGGGTTTCAACTCTAGCCTACCCCAGCTTGTTTGGGAATGAAAGGCTTTGTTGTTGTTTGTTGCAATTGCAAATATTCGATTGATGCTTGATGATGGAATCTGAAAATTTAGCCATATGTTATCTATGCTTGTAGTAAAGGCTAGCTAAGTTCCATCTGCTACTGGATTCGTCACCTTGTGGAGAGTTCGGTCATATCCATAGATTTGTGCTACTTCAATGCTATGAAGCAACATTGTCGAGTTCCTGGGTACAAAACCTTATCATGATGTTAGCTGCTCTAGATTGAGATGTATAGCATCTTGAATAAATGTTGCTTTTCTCTAAAGCTGACGGTCAGTTAAGTTATACTATTTAATTCGTCAGCTTTAGGAAGATAGTACGTGTAGCATCTGCTCGTGGAGTTGGTACTGATCAAAAAGCTTGCCACTTGGTTCCCGCATTGCCGGATGCTAATACCTTTGGTCAACTAGAAGTTCATTCTCAGTTCATAGCTTTGCTAAGTTGGACACATCTCGTGTCCTGGGTGTCGAAATTTGACATGATACATGATACTTAGAGCTCAAAGTTCTGCCTGCTGCCATCTGTAAACAATGTTTTCCCTGAGCTTTCTGTAGCATATATACTTGTTTCACAAGCATGGAAAGGTCCCCTTGTATATATTTCTGATACATTTCTATGCAGTGATGCATTACGAGACGATATAATGAAGTAGGCGAGCATTACAATATTTATAGTGAGTAGTGTTGTTCACCATGTTTTGTTGTACTGTGCAACATTTGACGTTCAGGCAATATTTAGATGCTACACACTTCCTGTATGAATATACTTTGCTAAATTCACAGCAATTTTTTTGCTAAATGCACTTCTAGTGATCCTTGATTACTGTCTGTCTTGGGCATGTTTGTGGCGTGCGAAGTTTTGAAGCTGTTAATGCTCTGTTTCATCTTACAATTTTCGAATGGAGGTATGTCTACCTAATGATGGTGCTTGCATTGATGCTAGGAAATTCTCCTTGAGGATGATGAGAAGCTGCGGGAACTGAAAGAAGAGCATGGTGAGGAAGTGTATGGGTTGGTGACAAAGGCTTTGCTTGAATTGAATGAGTATAACCCCAGTGGCCGCTATTCTGTGCCCGAGCTGTGGAACTTCAAGGAGAAGAGGAAAGCAACCCTCAAAGAAGTGATCCAGTACGTCCTGAAACAGTGGCGCACACAGAAGCGGAAGCGCTGAGCCCAAGAATCTTGGTTCTTGAAGCAGCGAACTAAAGCGCATTAAAGTAATTTCGTCATGAATATGGGCACTAATCGTTTAGTTGTCGGAGTTGTGGATTATTCAGCCGTGTAATTGGAGACCGTGAGCTGCCCTGTTAGGATAAGAGTACTCCTAGGATAATGTGTTTCGTGCCATCTATGGTTATGGAGTATTATGAATGAATGTGGACTAGTTTATTAATTTGCATGATGTGATGCCTGATGTAGAGTGATGCGGATGGATCGCGGTAAATCCTATGGTTAGGTACCTTAGGTTCCGTGAAAGGACAGAGGTGCGTCGTTGCTGATCTCGTCGTCTAATAGGACATGAAATTTTACCTAGGTCCGGGGCCCTCTAACGGTAAAATCTTTGCTCCTTCTGGATTGATTATATGGCAAAGGTGTTACAATGGTGGTTTCGGCGAGATTGCTCTAGCCAGGGGGCTTGCGAGATGAGATTGGGATATCCCTAGACGTTCTTTCCCAGCCTTTATATTCTACTCTCTTTGTAAACTAATATAAGATGTTTTAGATCACTATATTAGTTTACGAAGGGAGTATTTTATCTTGTACGTCAAGTCTTGAACTCCAGGTTGGTGCAGCCGACGATGCCTTCGGTGGGTCCAGTGAACTAAAGTTGGGTCTGCCAAGGCTTCTAGTGGCCCACGAGTCTTGACACACACCGGATACCCTCACGGTGGGGTCCCACGGGGTATTCCCTTGTCATAGAGCATTTTGACTCAACATTCAAGAACGACATTATATGAGTAACCAACCTATTCACAAGCCAAAAGGGGGCCAAGGTATTTCCGAGAGCAACTAGTTATAGAGTATTCCTTCGTAGCCCACACAATGAACACTTTAAGATCACGCCATGTCGTGTCCTCATGCTTTCCTTAGGTTTCTTTTTTTTTGTGAATGCATTTTCGGTGTTTAAATTGTTTTTTTTATCTTTTACAACTTTCGACGGTTTTTTCTTACATTTTGTAAAAAAAAGTTTTTTAAAAACAAAAAATGCACGATCGTGCATCTCACGGAGGGACGAATCTGATTTCACGAGGGACACACCGCGTGCCTCTAAAAAGAGGCACGAGTTTACTTAAACGAGAGGCACACCACATGCTTCTAAAAAAATGGCACGACCCGTGACTCTTAAAACGGTACGATCGTGCCTCACGAATTTACTTCCTCCAAAGGCACACCGTGTGCCTCTAAAAAAAGTGGCATGATCCGTGCCTCTAAAAAGGGCACGATTGTGCCCCCTGTGAAGGCACAAATTTAGTTACGCGAGAGGCATTCCACGTGCTTCGAACAAAGAGAAAAAGAGAACATCGGAGCATGACACCCATACAGAGCGCCACTTGTCAGGCGCGAAGGGTTTAGCAGGTTCTTTGGAAGGAGTACTCGCTAATTAATGATTTCACGTATTTCCGACTATAGGTTGATTTCACGCTGGGCATAAAACCCGAAACCCGAAAAACCCGAACCCGAACCTGAAAAACCCGAATGCTATATTGGGTAGCAAAATTAAAAACCCGAAATTAATATGGGTAATTCGGGTTTATAACCACGGTACCCGAATAACCCGATTAACCCGAAAATACACAACCCAAAAATCTAGCAACTCCCCCGTAAGGCCATAACGAAGCCCACCCCAGCCCAACTCCTCGTCCCTCCTCCCTCCCGTCCTAGAGCCTGGAAAACCTAGCGTCCCCACTCCACGACCCACGCAGTCACACATCCACTCCCCCCACCCCACGACCCACGCGCCCCAACCCACGCCGCCAGTGCAGCGGCCGGCGGCTGCCCCGCGCCGGCGCACCCCGCCCCACCGACCCAGGCGCCGCCCCACGAGGGCACGCCCCGCCTCCCCACCCCGACACACCCCCATGCCCTCCTTCTGCATGTGTCCGCGCCGCCATGTGAGGAAGCCGCCTCACCACGGCCGTGATGAGGAAGTCGCACGCCGCACCGCCGTGACTGACGAGGAAGTCGTGCCGTTGTGCCTCGGATTCGTGACCACGGTGTTCGAGTGATGAGGAAGCCGCGCTGCCTGAGTCCGTGATAAGGAAACCGCCCCACGCCCCTCGTTGTTTTTCTCTGCTGCCATCTCACCTTGTTCTGTTCGGGCAAATCGGGAAAACCCGAACCCGAACCCAAAATTTCGGGTACCCGAAATATCGGGTTTTAATTTTTCCAGTAAAATTTCGGGTGTCAGATCTGAAAACCCGAATTAAAAAAAACCCGACCCGAAATTTCGGGTTAACCCGAACGCCCAGGCTGAGGTTGATTAGTATCATCTTGACCATTTCTTACTAGGTAGTCCATGAAGACATGCGATCCAACAAATACATGTGAAGGCTTGAGCCCATATGCATATATGGCCCAACACACCATTCATGATGGTATGGATCTTTAGTCTTGTACGGACACCGGGGAAAACTACGTTGAGTCGAGCTGAAACATCAGTCGGTCACATAAGCATCAGTCGGGTCATGTATTGGCTTGAGTAACTATCACTCGGTGACTTGGTCAAGCCAACGGTCAAGATCATAAAGACGAACGATACCAAAACGGTTTCACTACACTGTCAAGTCTGGCGTTACATCAAACTAGATGACCCGTTGCGCCAAATGGCGCAGAGTCCCAGTTGAAACCATGTAATCGTAGAAACAACTTGCATTTTCAAAACCCAATCATTCATGTAGTTATACCCATTCAAATATGGAATTGACAATTAAACTAACAAATGATCAAGCTAAATTAGGAACTGCAAGTGGAAATCGATTGTAGCAAATTCAGCAATTTCCAATGATATAGTCAAGCATTATATTAAGTATAATCCATGGAACATAAAACACAATACATAATATATATAGAGCAAAAAGCAAACATAACGATTTACCAAAAGCAAAAAAAGAATGGAAGAGCCTATTGCGCCAAATGGCGCAAAGTTCCATTTGAAACCTTGTTTTCATAGATATTTTTTTTGCATTTTGAGAAAGAATCATAGCTCCAAAGTTTTTCAGTATGTGTAAAAATGAAGAAAAAAATTGATACATAAAGATGACCTATTTACAAACACATAGGTAGCATAAGCAACATATGTTTTAAACACTGAACTTTTTAGTTACGGAAATATGGTGTATTAACATTGATGACCTTAATTGCAATGTTCAAAGGAACATAGATGGCATAAACAAAAAGGATTTTAAATAAAACCATTCGTCCTGTCATAGAATTTTTTGGAAAGTAGCATTAAATTTTCAGCGGCACGAGTAAATTAGGCCAACCATTTAGGTTATACAAATTTTCTAAGCCCAATGAAAAATTGATCCCTACTAAGTAATGAAGAATCAGTGAAAATGAAAATTTGTAAATATAAAATGATCAGGGGGCAGCTCAGGGACAACAGACATCAACCCGTTGACTATCTTCAGCTTCTTCAGCCTCCCACGGTCGGCTCTTAGAGCCATCTCGAACACTTCTATGGAAAGTCATGAGAGGAGCACCATATTTACATCGTGGAGGCACCTCAAAGAGCTAAGCATGTCGCAAAAGTCTAACCCAGTAACTTGGCAGTATGATATAGTAAGCTGCAGAATATGGAGAAGCTAATAAGGTTCCTGCCTCATCAGAACTTGTACAGGAAGAAGCTAAATTCTGCATACCATTTACATGTCTAAGGTTTTGATCATATGGGGCGAGTGCCCACAGGCCAGAATCATCGACAGCAGCGCTTCAAGTCAAGTTCTATCAGTCTCTTACAACAAATTAGAACGAAAGAAATTCAAATGCATGTAATGTGTACCAGGCATCTCATTCCAAGGATTGTGAGCTCCTCTAGAGCGCCCAGGTGGCTCAAATCACTATCAGTTATCTTGTTGCAGCAACGAAGGTTCATCAGCTTAATTTTCTTACAACTGTTGGCTAAGGATGCCAACCCATCATCGGTGATATAACTGCAGCTGAGGAAAGAAAGATAATTTGCATGTTATTATTGTAAGGGGAAGTTGGCTGCAAGTCACTATAAAGAAAAAAGGAGATCACATTACCATCAGAGGTCAAGTTCAATGAGGTTTCCACATTTTAAACTAATAAATCCAAGGCCTTTGTCCAAAATAGTTGAGCTCATGCCTAATTTCAATTCAGAGCACTTTGCGAGACAATGTAACACTGCAAGGGAGTTTTACATCTTATCATAATGCTCGAATCAGACATGCTTGGATGTAAATATAAGCAAAAATGCAATATCTGATATCACAAATCTTCATCATTCACTCAAAGGGTGGTTGAACCCAGGCCTCACAAAAATTCAAAGCATGACTAAAACCCAATGCAAATACAAAGAGAATCCAAGAGTAATTCAAGCACATTCTTCTAACTATTCCAAGTACAACAAATTAGAACGAAAGAAATTCAAATGCATGTAATGTGTACCAGGCATCTCATTCCAAGGATTGTGAGCTCCTCTAGAGCGCCCAGGTGGCTCAAATCACTATCAGTTATCTTGTTGCAGCAACGAAGGTTCATCAGCTTAATTTTCTTACAACTGTTGGCTAAGGCTGCCAACCCATCATCGGTGATATAACTGCAGCTGAGGAAAGAAAGATAATTTGCATGTTATTATTGTAAGGGGAAGTTGGCTGCAAGTCACTATAAAGAAAAAAGGAGATCACATTACCATCAGAGGTCAAGTTCAATGAGGTTTCCACATTTTAAACTAATAAATCCAAGGCCTTTGTCCAAAATAGTTGAGCTCATGCCTAATTTCAATTCAGAGCACTTCGCGAGACAATGTAACACTACAAGGGAGTTTTACATCTTATCATAATGCTCGAATCAGACATGCTTGGATGTAAATATAAGCAAAAATGCAATATCTGATATCACAAATCTTCATCATTCACTCAAAGGGTGGTTGAACCCAGGCCTCACAAAAATGCAAAGCATGACTAAAACCCAATGCAAATACAAAGAGAATCCAAGAGTAATTCAAGCACATTCTTCTAACTATTCCAAGTACATACATATCCAATATAAGGGAATATGGGAATCTAAAAATGATTGTGAGGATATCAGAGGGAAAATGGGAATCTATTTTAGTAACAACCGTTTCCTAATTTTTTTTAATATTACAGTCATATTCTTCAAGTTATACTTCAGCTTTTGTCCGTTTGCTATGTGTAATACAAGCATGATTGTCTTCTATTTAACCATCCAATTGGTTAAGTTATTTCAAGCAGGTAGATCCTTCTTAATTAACTAAAATCATTGATCTTCCCTCTTGGTATTCATAATTTTCCCCATTGGACACTCCTGTCTGAAATATTTGTCTTAACAATCTTATGTTGGTTCACATGAAGGTCAAAGAGTAGCCCATGTATCATGTACGATGACTGTTGAGTGTTGATGATCTTTTTAATAGGAGACAATGCTTTTCAGTTTAATGACATATGGTCATTATCAAAAGGTAGTTATGTCCTTTGCGATATTTAGCATACCTCCTTTTTTCTGAAAATAAGGGTAATTATTTTTCTTTATGGTTCACTTGATACCATCGAGCGGGTTTTTATGAATGATTATATGGCTTGTTAAATAATGCCACATATATACATTTAGCATTTACCCATTCGTTTCCACTATGGTCAAGGGTTAGCTAATGGACGGCTTTCATTTTCTGCTAGCAAATAACACTGACCTCATGCATCTACTGAAATCATATAGGACATGGACTAAACTGAAAGTATCTCAAGCTATCTATTTTGACCAATCGGTTATGCCTTTGAAAATATACTTGAGAGTGCAGCATTATATAAGTATCATTACATGTAATTGTAGCATGATTATCCCATTTGTCTAAAGTGTAAACCTTAGTTGATAGATAGGATGGGGAACAGCTAAAGATACGGGCAGCTAACACAATTAACTGAATATTTTAAACATCTGCTTGAAGCATGAAAGGCAAGGAAAATATGTAGAAGTCTACCTTTGCTTATCCAAGAAGCCAGGCATGAAAGGTTAAGCATACAAAAAATAAGGGATAAGAAGTTAAAAAACATATATACTGGCACCATACTTGAAGAACAATAACAAATTGCACTTCCTATATTAGCTTTCTTAGTTTTGATCATATGTAAAAAAGGAGGATTTATTCTTGTATGACCACCCATTTCTACCTCTGAACAAATATTATAATTGGAATGTATAGTTGAGCACATCAAATAACTTTAAAATAAAATGCAGACTTTTAAAACCATTAAGGCATTTTTAAAATCTTTTAACAGTATTTTAGAGATTAAACTAACGCACATCATAATCTTGATAAATGCAGGCATATAGAAGTATAGACCTTAATGCCATTAACATTTTTATGCGAATATATTTAACTATGTTATGGCTGTCAGCTAAAAAAATGCATGTCACATCATTTCAGCAACACGAAGTGACGTTTGAAGAAAATTCCTTGCCAATCTTACCTTTGGCACATCATCACACAGAAATGCAGTATCAGTAAAGTGTGCTAGAAATGAACGACAATCTGCAGTCACACACTCATAGCAGCCAATGGAATTTTCACAGATTAGAGTAGCAAGGTGACAACATGAAAACATACAGCTAACCTAGGACAACTTCTTAAACAAGACGATTGATTCTTTTTTGTTTCCTATGAAAGGAGTACTCTCTAGGCAGTAGGCATCAAGAAGATCCTATATGTCAATAGAAGTACCTTGCTAAACGATGGACACCTTCTGCAAAGAAAGCCATGGCTGTCACCCTCTGCAGCAATTAAAATAAATCCACGGTAAGCATAACAAATAAATGCAACTTCATGCTAAGTAAAATCAACATTACCTCATGCAGCAAGACGAATACATAACTAATTAAAAAATGGCACAGAAAATCAGATATGCGCAGCTCATATTTTATGAGTATGATAGCTGATGACAAATCTTTTTACCTGCAGAATCTTTTACTTCTCAGGACTTCCTAGTTCCTACTTGCTTTTTCTTCCACTTCTCCTTCTATTACTACATGCTTATAGATGATTATAGTTAATTACTCCTTCCACATATGGAGGATTAGGCAGACCTATCATAACCAATCATGCTTATAGATAAGATAATTATAGTTATGAGATATTAGCTGCTGCATGTCCCACATCTCATATATATTTACTAATGGCTCAACTTGTTTTATCATTTCCCTCAGATGAAGTAGTACATCAAACTCGGGTAGCAATTAAGTATGAACTGCAAATAGATCTCCAAAAAAACTAAGAAAATGATTTGTGAATCATCAAGAATAACCTCTCACTATAGGAATCATGAAAAAGAAATCCCGCTTTGAGTAACTTATTACAAAACCACATACTGGTACATGCACACAACTCCCACCTCCACCCATGCTTAATCCTTCTCAGGAGAAGAAATTACATTTAAGGGAAAAGAACAAAATCACTAAGGGAGTTGGTGATTGGTTACCTAGGCATCGGCCATCCTGAAACTGCAAGCCAACTTCACCACTAAGCCTGAACAAGAGGCAGAAGAATGAGTTAATGAGAGGAGGCAAGCAGGCAGGGAGGAACAAGGGGATGTGATCCTTTGTCTACCTAAGGAGCACGGTTCTGCAGCTATTCTCTGCCTCGCCCGGCTGCCGCTGACGGAGGACCAAAAATAAATCTTTCAATCACCAGATCAATGGGAAGTTTACTTTTTATCGTAGTCTGAAAGCTCCCAATATTATTTTTATCATGTCATCGTTATAAAAGATCAACTTGTATTTATGGATAGAATCTGCACAATCAGCAAAATAAATATCTATGTTATCGGATTCCTGCTCTCAAACAAGCAGTAGCACAAATAAATCTTTCGCTCCTCGCCGCTCTCTCACACAATGTGTAAAAGAAATATCAAGCAGCAGTTAAGTAAAAAAACAATGTGCAATAGCATATCTTACCGGAAGATGATCAGGGACCAGCAACAGAGTCAAACCAACACCATACAACCCTGAAAAAGTAACACACAGAGGAGTGAGCAAACATGTAGCATAACTGAATGAGAACAAGAAATCTCACGACAACAACGGCACAAAGGAAATTAATTAACAGAACCAAGAAATCGCCGCCTATTTCAATTTAATCAAACACCCAAGAAAGCGCATAAGAAAAACTCAGCAAAACAAAATGAACAGGATATTAACGTAGCATCCAACCACTACCTATCACAAGAGGCAGAGACAAAACACAATTCTATTCTAACCAAGCATGCAGCGTCCCTGATGCTAAAAACAGACAAATTTTGTTAGCGAACAAAACTGCATGTGTATTCTCCGTGGAAAAAACAAGTACAACCACAAGAGAAATCAACACACACAATCCTTTACTAACCAAACGCGCACCCTCCCCATCGGACAGAGTAACAACAAAAAACAACGACCCAAGCAGATTGCTTCTAGGCCCTACAAATTAATGCATCCTACGAAAACAACAATAACATGAAGAACTTACCAATGGATACGTGGGCACCAACCACGTCCGCCGAGACCGCCGAAGCTCGCCGGAATCGAGCGGAAACAAAGGGGATCACGAGAGAGAGCAGTCGAGCGAGAGAGGGAGGGAAGCACCCGCCCGTGGCCTCACCACGCACACTGGCCGCCACGCCCCCGCCCATGGCCGCGCCATCGCCTTGCGTGGCTGCGCCGTCGCCTCCCGTGGTCGGCCGTGGTCGAGCCCGGCAGCTCGTGGCCGCGCTGTCGCCAACAGCGACGAGGAGAGGAGGCGAGCACGAGGGGTGAGGGAGGAGGCGGCTGAGGGAGCTGGAGAGGAGGGGATGGGGGCTAGGGTTACAGGAGAGAAAGCGGGGGGAGAGAGGGGTGTGGAGCGGCGGCCAGTACTTATTCCTTTCCTCTTCCTGAGCATCCAACGGTGCAGAGCGCGTGGACAGTAAATCGAACGGAGGACAAAGAGTGCCCCTTGAGGAGCGCCCTGGAGGCTCTCTGGCTAGGGTCTTTTAAGAGTTAAATAACTATGGTTGTTTAAGATGTAAGTTATTGTAGATAGTGAGCTCATTAACGTTTGTAATAAACAATCATAGTTATGTGGCCTCCTTCTGAGATGACACTTGGATGTGACATGCCGGGGTTCATAGTTGCTTGGTGATGTCATGCCCCAATGGTGTCGATCCTGCGTTCACAGAGGAGTAGCTCGACGTCTTCGGCTACTTTCACCTTCACTCATCTTCAATGCTCGTAGTGTTTGAGGTTTAACTTGTTGCTTGACAGCGGCGCGTCCTGGACTCGCTTCAGTGCTTGTAGTCGTCGCTAGATGGTCTACGAATATAGATGCATTTTTTATTATTATTTATGTTCGTTGTACTGCCATGATTGAAGATGAATAGATCGAAAGTTTTTTCGCAAAAAAACTTGTTGCTGTCATGTGTCCTTGTATCTTTCTGCTTTGTTTTTCTTCTCGCTGCCTGCAGACGCATGCTTGGAATCCTGGCCGGTTGATGGCTTTCTTAATTTAAATTTGGGCTAGGATCGAGCCCCATCTCGGGCTCGGACGACAGCTTCTCTCTAAGAAATGTATATGAAGCACTTTTAATAACTAATTTTAAGGGGAAAACGCTTTCAATCATCCCCAGGCCGCTCCCGTGTTCGACCAGAGAGAGAACCCTAGACGCCGTCAACAAATCCCCATTGTACCCTCCTTCCCTCGTTGCCGCTGGTGAACGTCGCCTAGGAAATTCCCGTGTGACTCGACGACGGGCCATTCCTGTTGGGGCACGTAGCACTACGCTAGCGCCAAATAAAATTTCTACCGCGCTAACCAAGATCATGCTGCTAGAGATGAACTACATGATTAGGGTTTACCACTAGACGCGCAGTCACGACAACGGAAGGAGAGTTGGCGATGCGCGCCGACGGCTACTCCTCGCGAATCCCTCGAACGGTTCGTCCTGAGCGCCACGGGTGCACGCCTCCAAGGTATCCGCGCATGCAGAGAGGAGCGTAGGCGGGGGGCTGCTAGGTCTGATGGCACATCCCGGACGTGGAGTGGAATCTAGGGTTGTGGAATGTTTTGTACCCCTTCGGGGTTTGCCCTCCAACTTATATAAACGTCCATGGTATGGGCTCAACTCTTGAGGTTATCCATATCCTCCATCCAAACTTCACACAGATCACATTCAAATGAGATCCTTCCCCTTAAGCGTGACCCTATAGGTTCATGTGCACATGGACACGACACGGATCACATCTAGTTCGATCAGTCGATAGCGGTTCCTAGAAAAACGTGCTAACTCTCGTGTGTGCGCAAATTCATAAGACAAACCATTACAAAGTGTCATATGCATCATTACTTTTGCATTTTGTCGAGCTCGAGGCGAGTACTTGTCACCCTTGTTGATAGCTTGACCTCTCTTCTTGAAACCGTGATATAGATTCCTAAATCGGGTTAACACTTAACCCATGTCGCATGGTCATGCTTTCTGAATCTTATCACCCGAGAGGCCCTAGAGAATATTTCTCCAAGTTGGAGGGGCAAATCCCATCTTGATCAACCATGTCTCACGACATGTATCATGAATCACCTGAAAGCTATCTTTATAACTACCCAGTTACGATGTAGCGTTTGATAGACCCTAAGTGAGTTAATCCTCATTTAGAGAACATGGGAGGACCTCAGGTCTAGTACATGGCATATATATTGTATTGAGACTAACACATGACATCATGTCACCGCGTATCAATCTAGGTCTTTGTCAGACTCAGTGATCCCATCACTGAGTCCATACTATCGGGTAGCATCTCTATGCCCATGTCCTGGGAAAGTAGTCATCCACTGAATCATATACTAGTCAAGGGTATTTTTCCGCATAACCTTATCAACTAGGGACCATTAGAACAATCATCATACAATATATAGTCTCACAAATAAGTCACATACTTATTGATACATATCAGTGATGATGTTCAAGGACAATACAAATAACTCATGAATACACATAAAGAAACAACATCATCTCATGATTGCCTCTAGGGCATATCTCCAACAATTTACTCTTCCCGTGGAGATTCAACAATCCAGGCTGCTAACCTGATGTGATTTCCCGCGTTGCATCTTGCCGGTGCGTGCACTAGCAAGGGTGGCCGCGACTGGGTGCCGGGCCGCGGGGACAAGGCAATGCATCATGGCTGGTTCAAGGTCTACGGCCGTGATTCACGGAAGAGGCTGCGGGGTCACCGAATCTGGTGCCGGGTTGGTGTGAGGTGTAGCATGGTGGCCTCAATGTGCAACAGGCTTGGCCGTGTAGAGCGGCACAACGGGTGTGCACAAGGCACAACGTGTGTGCTCATGGTCTCCAGGAAGTGCGGATCTCGCGCTTGGATGTAGCTTGAAGGCCCGGGGCGACATGAGGAGGTGGTTTAGTGTTGGTCGATGCTTTGCCTTCTCTAGCGGGCGTACGTGACTGCAGCCAGGAACCGTGGCGGTCCTTGGCCCGGGCGTTGCTCCTCCGTGCCTTGTTGGCGATGTGATTGATTTCAGCGTGAAGGCTCATCCCGCACCCAGTGGACAGTGGTCTTGCTCCCAGTCGGGTGATGATTGATTTGCTAGCCCGTGCCAGGGGAGTGGCGGACCAGATCATGTAGTTGGTGGTCTAAGAGACGATACAAGGCGAACATTTTTCACCGGCTATGGTTGGTGCCAGTAGCGGCGACGCCCGTGGGTGTCGTTAACTTTTTTAAGGCATGGCTGTGGAGATGCGCTCTTACCATCTTCGTCTCTTTCTCCGAGGGAAACCTCAAATTTGTGCTCTCTCATGATGGTGACGCCTTCAATCGTTCCCCCATGTGGACTTCATTTTTAGAGTAGAAATAAGTCAGAGGGACCAGTGTGGGTTTGATGGTGGTGGTGGTGGGTCTTGGGGTCGATGGTGGTTGTTCGGTGGAGTTCTTTGGGGACCGGAAGCGGTGCTTGCGGCACCGCGGGGCGGCCATATATTTCCCCCCTCATGAAGGTATCTCTCCCCCAGTGCTATGCATGATCAACACCCTCGGATAGTTGCGGTTATGTTGTGGCGAGCTTCGTGCTCTTGGTGTTGTCTCGGTCCATATTTGCCCAACAATGATGTAAGACTCCTCCCCGACTCGCTAATCATACCGAATTCCTGTGGCAGAGCATCGCTCTCGAGTGTTGTCGTGGGGTTCAATACGGACGCAAGGCAGTGCACTAGGCTGCTTGCTAAGTTTGGGTATTGTGATCCTTCGATGACACCCCGATTCTACTACCGTCTCTCGTGCCGTTGGTCCCTTGATCTACTAGCTAGGTGTAACTTGTCTTGGGTGTCCATTTTAGTTTTTTCATCTTCGTTCTTCCTGTTCTTGTTTGGTTTTTGATTTGGTTTTCCTTATAAACGGGATCAACTTGTTCAGGTTTTCAATACGGTTTTACTTATGAAGTGGATCAAATGCATGTCATTATGGACACTTTGAGCAATATATTCGGTCGGGGAAGCTGCCCCCCTCCCCGGTGACCGTTCAGAAAAAAACTAATTATAAGCACTACTGTAGTATATGAGTATACAAATCTGTTTATCATTTTTGTTCATAGGAAGCACTTTTACTAACTAATTGTAAGCACTGCCGCAGTACTATTTGAGTAGATTGGTAGTACAGGCAATTCCCTGCAATATGGCATATGCGTGAGGCAAGCCATCAACATCGATTGGGGGCGCGCGTCCATTGCTGAATAGTTGAGTGTTGATGGTGTGGTGCTTTGCTGTTGTTGGTCAAATCATTCTTGTGTTTCGGCACATTAAAATATAGTCGTTGATCGTAGAATTGCTAAGATAGAAGCCCAATTTTGGACTATGCAAGATTAGTGTAAGGATGCTCAAGAAGAATTACTTTGATCTAAGGATGAAGTGCAGTATATTAACCATCTTCAAAACCAAAATGATGTTGTAAAATTGGCCTAAGATAAAACTCTTGCTGCAAAATCAGATCTTGATCGATGTCTGCGGTCTTCTGAGCAGTTGAAAAATGAGATAGGGATCATCGATGAAGATATTTGTTAGTTTATCGATTGACCTTGAAAGGAAAAGAGATTATACCCACTTTCTAAGGAAGAGATGCGAGGATCCTCAGAAACTATACAGAGTAAGTTTATCACCTTGGTACCTGTTAAATGTTGATCATATTTTACTTAGCTAATATTTGGCTCTTTATTTCGATAGGTTTCTTCCCTGGCCTCCCTCAAAGAGCATCGAAGGCTTCAATTTTTACAACCGAATTTAGAACCCTGAGCATAATATTGCACACACATTCTTGGTTCAATACCGAGATGCCTCTCGTCTAGTGACAATTGGTGAACAAGTTGCCCAACTTGGTTAACTTCAGAGGCTAGCCCATCCAACTATGGAAAGAATATGATAGGTTATTTAGCATGGATCTGATGTTCCCGACCAGGGTGAGGGTACACCCGTTTTTCTAGTTCGACCAGGGGCTGAAGAGGAAAACCTCTCATCCTCTTCACGGGTCACCGATGGCATGAAGCAAACAAGAATGACATGGGAAATACCCAGGTTTAGTCCACTTTGTCAGTTTAACACTCTACTCCTACATGTGATCTCTTGGAATAATAACCTTGGGAAGGAACCACTTCACGTGTCTTGGGATTATCGGGTAGTTGACACCTAGACGAGGCCCCGAGATGCACTTCCCAGGAGCATGGCTCCGGCAAGCGAGGTGGGACCGTGCCCCTGTTGGCAGAATGTTCTCCCCCTATCGGGTCATCTTAGTATGTGTGAAAGTACCAACTAGGAGTCCTTCAGGATGATGGGGCCAACCGGAGCATGGCCCTTCTCGGTGTTGAACCCTCATCGGGTGCCACTATCAGGGGCCCGTGTGCAGCCGACCCAGTGACCCTGGTTCCCATTGGCCCGATAGTAGCCCCCGGGCCCATGTTTTACACGCAGTTTAACTTAAAGTACATGAAAGGACATGTATCCCAAAGTCATGAGGGACCTGGCACGTGGCCCGCGTTAACCTAATACAGGAAAGGCACAATTACATTTGAGACCTAAGTTTGGGCACACACGTTTGGTTTTCCCTTAAATAGAAAAAACCCTCAGCTTTTCCGAAGTCACTTCGCTCCTCTTATTTTTTGCCCTCTGATGCGCGAGAGATGATAATGGCTTCTCGCCCTTCGTTGGTTACCCCAAGTGGAAGGTGACATGTAGGATAGCAACAAATTTCCCTCGATGAAGATACCAAGGTTATCAAACCAGTAGGACTCCAACAACGACAAGTAGGTGTCAACGGCGCAACTGACGCGAACCTGCACACAGAACAAATAACTTTGCTCCCAACGAAGTTCAGAGAGGTTGCCAATCTCTTCGGCCTTTTTGTTTACAAAGGGTGAAATGTAACAGATAATAGATAGTGATAATTGCAACGGGAAAGTAAAACAAGAAATAAATTGAGCGTGTAAACATTGATGAGAATATGGACCGGGGTCCCATGATGTTCACAAGTGATGTCTCTCTCCCAAAAGATGATAAAACTTCTATGCGAGGTAAACAAATCACACCTGGGCAATTGACAGTATTACAGGCGCAAACCAATGCTAACTATGCTACAAAGAAAGGAAGAGGCTAAAAAGCATGGGCGGTACGCCAAAATAAGTAGACCGAAATCCAATTGCATCTACTACTAATCATCCACCTTGACACATATATCCAGAACATCTCGCTAGTATTAAGTTGCGAGCCCCACCCAAAGTGTGAACCCAAAGCAACAGACAACTGCATTAAAAGAACTTTGCGTAAAGTAAACAATCCTTCCAATCGCGGTTACAAGCACCATTGTTTCCACCTTGTGGCAACACCACATCCCCTAGATTCATGTTTCTGTCACTCAAGCTAGTCATCAGGGGGCATAAACCCAAAATCAAGCATAACACTCCATCTTGGAGTCACTACCTACTACTTGGCCAAAGGAATAAACAACAACGGGGAACATGCAAGAATTACTCAAGAACAAATTTATAAAAGATAGGAACCAAATATATTACTCAATCACAATCTGAACATAGTCTCATAATCCATCAGATCCTAGCAAACTCAGCATAGAAACAACAGAAAGAATTACATATGTGCCTTGATCATGTAGGGCAGCTCACAAGGTCTAATCCATGAAGAACAAAGAGGGGAGGAGAACATCACATAGCTATTGATCATGGACCCATGGTCCAAGGTAGACTACTCACGGATCATCCGGGAAGCGTCCATGGTGGATGAGAAGCTCCCGGAGGTCAATCCTCCCTCCGGCAGGGTGCCGGAAAGAGGTCTGTTGGAGCTCCCGATCTTGGAAGCGAGGCGGCGGCGGAACAAAGGCGAGATCACGAAAAAGTGTTCTTTTTTTGGAGGTTTCCCGTGACAGAGAATAAATAGGCGAAGGGGGGCCAACAGGGGTCCAGGCGGCCCCTTGGCGTGGCCCCACCCTAGGGCTCGCCGGGAGGGCGCCTGGGGCCCTGGTGGGTCCCCTCTGGCCCCTCCTCGGTGATTCCCGAAGCTTCCGGTACACTGATTTTTTATTGTATTTTCCCAGAAATTTTGGAGCTTTTTTAATATGGGGGAAACCTTAAATAGAAAAACAACAGAAAACAGGAACTGGCACTGGGGTGCACTGTGTTAGTAGGTTAGTCCAAATATGATCAAATGTGTATGAAAGTGTATATAAGACATAGCAATATCACACGAAACATGCATGGAGAAAGCAGAAATTATAGATACGTTTGGGACGTATCAACATCCCCAAGTTTAATTCCTGCTCGTCCTCAAGTTGGTAAATGATAACAAGCATAATTTCTGTGGTGACATGCTAACAACCATATAAGAACTTTGAAAGTAAAGCAATCAAGGTATGTAATTCAATTCAAGCCATAACAAGAAAGAGTCTATATTAGCATTGAAACAAGCAACATATGAACATAAAGGTGCAAGAGCTCTCGCTGCCCGTGACTCGAATGTCTCCAGATGGTGTTTGCGTGCAAGAAGTGGGAGATGGGAATGCGAGAAAAAATATATATTTGTTGAGAACTCTACCTACTAAAGTTTCACACTTAGTCTTCTTTGGAATCTTATCTTGACTCGTCCCCAGACCACTAGCCAGGTACAAGTCAATTTGATCCACTCCCTTTTGATATTTTGAGCACTCATGCAATGGATGAGCGTAAACACGAGAGTTGACACTTAGGATGCCAAAGAGAGAGATATGGTGGAGGAGGAAGACAAAAAAGGGGTGTGAAAGGCTCACATCAATAAGGACAATCATAGGCGAGAGAGGGCGAAATGGTAGATATGATGTGAGGAGTAGGGATTGCCATGCAACAGATGCACATACGAGCTAAGAAAAGCTCTCCAATGGAACTAGTGGGGGCGCATCCAACTTCTCGCTCAAGAAGACCTAGAGCTCAGTTGAGGAGGCTCATCATTGGAATATACAAGCCAAGTTCTATAGTGTGAAGGTCCCCACATAGCTATATGCATATATGATCATCTCTATGGAGTATAAGGTATAGAGGGAGTACGAGTGTGGATCTTTCAAAAGGAATAGTAGTGTTGGCCCCTTCTCTCTTTTTATTTCTTTTTCTCTTTTCTTTCTTCTATTTTTTCTATTTTTTGGTGGCCTGAATGGCTCTTTCTATTTAACTGTCATTTGTCCTCTTTGGGATCTTTTAATTTGTCCACTTTGGGATCTTTTCCTCACTTAAGGGCAACACTCTATTTTACAAGAAGTATAGAAGTTCTTCACACTTTACAAGGTACTGAACATACAGAAGATATTGCTATCATGATGTATGCAAATGTATGCCTCTGCCAGTGTAGCAGGAACATGTATGAAATGAAGATCAAGTCATGAGAAGGTGGATGTTGCATGTCAATGTATCTCGGAAAGGTTATGGAAATGCCTTGATAGGTAACTATGGTGGATGTTTTGAGGAAAGATATAAGGAGGTGTATGATGACAGAGCGTTTCATGCCAAGGGTTTGGATGCACCGGCGAGGTGGATGCCAACTCTCGGAGTGAGAAGAGGGCAATGCATGGTACCGAAGAGGCTAGCAAATATGAGGAGGTGGAAGTGTCAACTTTCAATACTTATTTTAGTCCAAAGAACTCATGCACTTATTATCAGTAACTCTCAATCTAATAAGGAGGTTCACAAAGAGACAAGTGATGGTACAAATTAACGCCCCCTCGTTGGTTACCCAAAGTGGAAGGTTGAGACGTAGACAGCAGCAAGTTTCCCTTAGCGAAGATGCTAAGGTTGAATGTCGAACCAATAGCACTCCAACAGATACAAGAAGGTGGTGAAGTGAACAATGGCGCCATTTACAACCGAGGTTGCTAACTTCACCTGGACCTGCACACACAGCAAATAACTTTGCTTCCCAACGAGAACAGAGGAGTTGTCAATTCCTCCGGCCTTGTTGTTTACAAAGGATAAAACGCACGGGATAATAATGATAGTGATAGAAACGGAAAAGTAAATAAAGCAGTAAATTGATAGTGGGTGTAAACAGTATTGGAAATATGGACCGGGGTCCTATGATGTTCACTAGTGATGTCTCTCTCCCAAAAGA
This sequence comes from Bromus sterilis, assembly GCA_950022295.1. Taxonomy (NCBI): domain Eukaryota; kingdom Viridiplantae; phylum Streptophyta; class Magnoliopsida; order Poales; family Poaceae; genus Bromus; species Bromus sterilis. The sequence goes on from OX465595.1 coordinate 345,890,039, forward strand.
CGATAAAATAGCCATGCGAGGTAAACAAATTACAGCTGGGCAATTGATAGGATTATGTGCGTAAACCAATGCTAATTATGCTATAAAGAAAGGAAGAGGCTCAAAAGCATGGGCGGTACGCCAAGACAAGTAGACCGAAATCCATCTGCATCTACCTACTAATCATCCACCTTGAGATATCTATCCAGAACATCTCGCTGGTATTAAGTTGCGAATCCCACCCAAAGTGTAAACTCAAAGCAACGGACAACTGCATTAAAGAACTTTGCGTAAAGTAAACAATCCTTGCACCCGCAAGTACAAGCACCGTTGTTTTCCCCCTTGTGGCAACAACACATCCCCTAGACTCATGTTTCTGTCACTCAAGCTAGTCATCGGGGGGCATGAACCCACAATCATGCATAACGCTCCCTCTTGGAGTCACTACCTACTACTAAGGATGGCAATGGGTAGGGTATGGGCAGGGTAGAGCAATACCAAACCCATACCCATATAGTTCATGGGTACAAAATTCTACCCATACCCTTACCCGTGGGTATAAAACTATACCCACACCCATACCCGGTGGATACCCGTACCCATCGGGTACCCATTGGGTAGATCAAATAGTACATTATTTTCATCTTTTTACATTCATTGGTAGCGCGTTAGCAAAAAAATATTGACAACTCAATAGCAGGTAGATGAATACATGAAAATTAACTATATAGGCTATAGGTACCCACTTAGTAGATAAAATAGTATATAGTATATATACACATTGAATTGGTCAAATAGTACATCGTTATACATGGATAGGGTATGGGTATACCCATGGGTACAAAGCTATACCCGTGCCCTACCCACGACTTGATGGGTAGGGTATGGGTACTACCCATGGGTATAAAAATGTACCCATACCCTACCCATGCGGGTAGGGTACCCGCGGGTACCCGTACCCATGGGTAAAATTGCCATCCTTACCTACTACTTGGCCAAAGCAATAAACAGCAACGGAGAACATGCAAGAATTACTCTAGAATTACCAGGGGTCCAGGAGGCCCCCTGGCGCGACCCCACCCTAGGGCGCACCGGGAGGGCGCCTCGGGCCCTGGTGGGTCCCCTCTGCCCCCCTCGGTGATTCCCGAAGCTTCTTCTACGCTGATTTTTTATTGGATTTTCCTGAATTTTTGGAGCACTTTTAATATGGGGGAAACCTGAAATAGAAAAATAGCAGAAAACAGGAACTGGCACTAGGGTGCACTGAGTTAATAGGTTAGTCCAAATATGATTAAAAGTGTATGGAAGTTCATCAATATCATAGCAACATCACACAAAAGAGGCATGGAGCAAGTAGAAATTATAGATACGTTTTGGATGTATCAACATCCCCAAGCTTAATTCCTGCTCGTCCTCGAGTAGGTAAATGATAAAAGCATAATTTCTGTGGTGACATGCTAACACCCATATAAGAACTTTTAAGTAAAGCAATCAAGGCATGTAATTCAATTCAAGTCATAACAGGCAAGAGTCTATATTTAGCATTGAAACAAGCAACATAAGAACATAAAGGTGCAAGAGCTCTCGCTGTCCGTGACTCAAATGTCTCCAAATGATGTTTGCGTGCAAGAAAGGGGATAGGGATATACGAGAGAAAAATATTTTTGTGTTGAGAACTCAATCTACTAAAGTTTCACACTTGGTCTTCTTTGGAATCTTATCTTGACTCATCCCCAGACCACTAGCCAGGTACAGGTCAAAATGATCCACTACTTTTCGATATTTTGAGCACTCATGCAATGGATGAGAGTAAGCAATAAATTTGACACTTAGGATGGCAAAAAGAGAATATGGTGGAGGAGGAAGACAAAAAGGTGTGAAAGGCTCACATCAATGAGGACAATCATAGGCGAGAGAAAGCCAAATGATAGATATGATGTGAGGAGTAGGGATTGCCATGCAACGGATGCACATATGAGCTAAGGTAAGCTCTCCAATGGAACTAGTGGGGGTGCATCCAACTTGCTTGCTCAAGAATACCTAGAGCTCATTTGAGGAGGCTCATCATTGGAATATACAAGCCATGTTCTAAAGTGTGAAGGTCCCCACATAACTATATGCATGAATGATAATCTCTATGGAGTACAAGATATAAGAGGGAGTACGAGTGTGGATCTCTCAAAAGGAATAGTAGTGTGCCCCCTTCTCTCTTTTTATTTCTTTTTCTCTTTTTTCTGTTTTATTTTATTTTTTGGTGGCCTCAATGGCTCTTTCTATTTCTCTCATTTGTCCTCTTTGGGATCTTTTAATTTTGTCCTCTTTGGGATCTTTTAATTTGTCCACTTTGGGATCTTTTCCTCACTTTAGGGGCAACACTATATATTACAAGAGGTATAGAAGATATTTCACACTTTACAAAAGTACTCATATCATAAAGAAGATGTAACTATCATGATGTATGCAAATGTATGCCTCTGCCAGTGTAGCAGGATATGCAATGATACTAGCGCGTCATGTAGCAATGATTAGGGCAAGGCCCAACTAGCATGCGGCTCATCGATCAAGCAAGTAGCATGTATGCCATGAAGATCAAGTCATGAGAAGGTGGATGTTGCATGGCAATATATCTCGGAAAGGCTATGGAAATGCCTTGATAGGTAGGTATGGTGGCTGTTTTGAGGAAGGATATAAGGAGGTTTATGATGACAGAGTGTATCATGCCAAGGGTTTGGATGTACCGGCGAAGGTGGACGCCAACTCTCGGAGTGAGAAGAAAGCAATGCACGACACATGAGAGGCTAGAAAAGTATGGGAAGGTGGAAGTGTCAACTTTCGAATACTCACATTAGTCCGAAGAACTCATGCACTTATTATCGATAACTATTAATCTAATAAGGAGGTTTCACAAAGAGACAAGTACCCCGAGGAGGAGTGTATGGGGGTTTGGTTATCCTTGCGCATCCTCGACTCATGGTACGTGAGTGTACTCTAATATTCGATCCTTCCAAAGAGTAGTGATCCATCTAGTAGCTAAAGTTCTCAACTAGTCTGTAAGTTTTGAAAATAAACACTGATTGCCCAAAATACGACATCTATCACTAATAGGCTAAAGTTCTTGACACGAAAAGTCCAAACATTACTCAAAACAATACCTCAAAACTATTGCAAGTTACTACTACAAAAGAATAGCAACCTCAATTACCTACTTCAAGTCAAGATACAAAACCCAGTGCAACAGGCAAACTCTCTAAACAATATAAACATGAAAACTCAAGAGAGTTCCAGCAACAAATTAAACAAAAGCTCTTTGAAAAGATAAACATGAAAACTAAGAGCAAAACATGGCAGTAGCTATGACAAAGATAAAGAACACACACAACAAAGATAAGCAGGAAAATCCTATGTTGTGTTCTAGATTTTGAAAGTGGAGCGTGTTTCTCTCCCACACAAAGAAAGCTGGGTTCTAACTTGTTATGAACAGCAAGCAAATCTAAAGAAAACTAAAACTAAAACCTAAGAGTGAGACGCTCCAAGCATAGCACATAACGCATGAAGTGATAAAAATATAGTGAAACGAAAGACGAACTGATAATTTTTGATGGATAAGGGGATGCACGGGGGCACCCCCAATCTTAGACGCTTGAGTCTCCTTTAATATTTCTTGGGGATGCATGGGGGCATCCCCAAGCTTGAGCGCTTGACACTCCTGAATCTTCTTTCATCATCTTCCCTCGCACACTTGAAAACTCCCTTCATACATAACTCATCATACTCTGATTAGCGAGGTTAGTACCCATAATAAAATAATTTTTCCTCTACTGTAAATAAGGATATTCTTGAAGATTTACTGTTTATAAAGATTTCCAAAAAGTTTTTTCAAATAAAAAGCAAGCTTAAGGTTCGCAAAATGAAGGAAAGGCAAAACAAGACAGAATCTGTGAAAAACAGACCAGCAGGTAGTAAAGAATTTTTTAGGGATACTTCTGCAACTCAAATAAAAAAACTCAGAACATACGAAAGTTCCGTAATTGTATAGAGCATGCCGTGTAAAAATTTCAGCTCAAAAAGATGAACTGTGATTTTTCTGAGATTTTTCTAGTCACAAGGATAGAATCTGTTTTCTGGACAACATGTCACAACTTTCACTTCCCTTTTTATATGAGGCTATAAATGGAACAAAGCTTGAAAAGTAAAGATACAATGATGTTGCTACAGTAGTAACAATCATCAAGACCACTAAAAACAGAAGAAAAACAAAAAGGAAATCCTAAATTCGTTGCGGGCTGCCTCCCGAAAGCGCTTCTTTAAAGCCATTAGCTAGGCTTAATGCAAATAGAAGGAATCAAAGATCATCATAATAATCGGAGTTGTAAATCGATTCAAATGGTTCCTCAATAAGTTCATCCTTGTTTCTTTTAGGAAAGGGGTATATACCTTTTGCTTTCCCGCGTAGGCGTATTTGTCCCTTACCTATATCAATGAAGCCTTTCACGGCCCGGAGGAAATCCCTCCCAAGCACTATGTTTCCTTGGTTTGGCTTCATGACGAAGAAATCAACCATTGCAATCCCTTTAAGGAATGTCACTGGTACATCTTTTATCCTTCCCTGGATCTCAGAAATATCTCCATTAGCATGTTCATGATAGGATGACAATTTGTCCATGTTAAATTTTAAAGAATCATAAACAACTTTTGGCATAGTAGAAACCATGGATCCAATGTCACAGAAAGCAAGGAAGTCCTGTCCTGGTTAGAGATGCTAATCCTAACAAAGGGTTCTCAGTCACCATCTAACTCATAAACATCTTTCTTATTTGGCTGGGGTTTCTTTACTTTTCTCAAGTCTAGAGCATCCAATCTCTTTTCAATAGTAGCAAGTCTATCTATAACAGTATCAAAACTATGATCATAAACAAAGTAACTAGATAGACCATGTATAATTTCAAGAGCTCTAGCTTCATCACAAGCTAAGAAATTCCCTTCGGCTATAATATCCAGGGAGTGTTTGCACCATCTAAAAATACCATGGTAAAAATTTCTAAGCACAATTTGTATAGGTATCTAGGGCATAATTCTCCTATGTGCATCAGAAATCCTATCCCATGCCTTCTTCATATTTTCTCCATCCCTTTGATGGAAATCTAAGACCTCCGATTCCCTCAAGGCACCAAATCCTAACATGCTTGACTAAACAGAAAGGATAACTAAAAGCAAGATAACTATTTTTTTGATTTTCGATAAAGGACACTAAAGAAAAAACTGAAAGGTAAACTAATAAGACTAAAAAGAAAAGGTAAAAGATAGTGTGCAACTCCCCTATCTTGAAGAGTGGAGTCCCCGGCAACGGCGCCAGAAATTGCTTTTGATGGTACGAATTAACGCCCCCTCGTAGGTTACCCAAAGTGGAAGGTTGAGATGTAGACAACAACAAGTTTCTCTTAGCGAAGATGCTAAGGTTTAATGTCGAACCAATAGGAGTCCAACAGATACAAGAAGGTGGTGAAGTGAACAATGGCGCCGTTTACAACCGAGGTTGCTAACTTCACCTGGAACTGCACACACAGCAAATAACTTTGCTTCCCAACGAGTACAGAGGAGTTGTCAATTCCTCCGGCCTTGTTGTTTACAAAGGATAAAACGCACGGGATAATAATAATAGTGATAGCAACGGAAAAAGTAAATAAAGCAGTAAATTGATAGTGGGTGTAAACAGTATTGGAAATATGGACCGGGGTCCTATGATGTTCACAAGTGATGTCTCTCTCCCAAAAGACGATAAAATATCCAACAGAGGTAAACATATTACAGCTGGGAAATTGACAGGATTATGTGCGCAAACCAATGCTAATTATGCTATAAAGAAAGGAAGAGGCTCAAAAGCATGGGCGGTACGCCAAGACAAGTAGACCAAAATCCATCTGCATCTACCTACTAATCATCCACCTTGAGATATCTATCCAGAACATCTCGCTGGTATTAAGTTGCGAATCCCACCCAAAGTGTAAAATCAAAGCAACGGACAACTGCATTAAAAAACTTTGCGTAAAGTAAACAATCCTTGCACCCGCAAGTACAAGCACCGTTGTTTTCCCCCTTGTGGAAACAACACATCCCCTAGACTCATGTTTCTGTCACTCAAGCTAGTCATCGGGGGGCATGAACCCACAATCATGCATAACGCTCCCTCTTGGAGTCACTACCTACTACTTGGCCAAAGCAATAAACAGCAACGGAGAACATGCAAGAATTACTCTAGAACATAAATATAAAAGAGGAGAATCAAATATATTACTCAAACACAATCAGAACATAACCTCATAATCCATCGGATCCTAGCAAACTCAGCATAGCAACAGCAGAAAGATTACATATGTGCCTCGATCATGTAGGGCAACTCACGAGGTCTAATCCGTGAAGAACAAAGAGGGGAGGAGAACATCACATAGCTACTGATCATAGACCCATGGTCCAAGGTGGACTACTCACGGCTCATCCGGGAAGCGTCCATGGTGGTGGAGAAGCTCCCGGAGGTGATTCCTCCCTCTGGCAGGGTGCCGGGAAGAGGTCTTCTTGTGCTCCCGATCTTGGAAGCGCGGCGGCGGCGGAACAGAGGAGAGATCGCGAAAAAGGGTTCCCGTTACGGAGGTTTCACGTCACGGGGAATATATGGGCGAAGGGGGGCAGCCAGGGGGGCCACTAGGGGTCCAAGCGTCCCCTGACGCGGCCCCACCCTAGGGCGCGCCGGGAGGGCGCCTGGGGCCCTGGTGGGTCCCCTCTGGGCCCCCCTCGGTGATTCCCGAAGCTTCTTCTACGCTGATTTTTTATTGGATTTTTCCCGAATTTTTGGAGCACTTTAATACGGGGGAAACCTGAAATAGAAAAACAGCAGAAAACATGAACTGGCACTGGGGTGCACTGAGTTAATAGGTTGGTCCAAATATGATTTAAAGTGTATGGAAGTTCATCAATATCACAGCAATATCACACAAAAGAGGCATGGTGCAAGCAGAAATTATAGATACATTTTGGACGTATCAACAAGTACCCCGAGGAGGAGTGTATGGGGGTTTGGTTATCCTTGCACATCCTCGACTCATGGTACGTGAGTGTAGTCTAATATCTGATCCCTCCAAAGATTAGTGATCCATATAGTAGCTAGAGTTCTCAACTAGTTTTTGTATTTTTTGAAAATAAACAAGGATTTCCAAAAATACGACACCTATCACTAATAGGCTAGAGCTCTTGACACCAAAAGTTCAAACATTACTCACAACAATACCTCAAAACTATTGCAAGTTACTACTACAATTGAATAGCAACCTCAATCACCTACTTCAAGACAAGACACAACTTAGTGCAACAACCAACTCTCTTAACAAGATAAACATGAAAACTAAAGAGAGTTCCATCAACAAACTAAAATAAAGCTCTTGAAAAAGATAAACATGAAAACTAAGAGTTAAACATGAAATCATCTAAGAAAAGATAAAGAACACACAAGAAAAGAAAGATAAGCATGAAAATCCTATGATGTGTTCTAGTTTGAAGGGGAGCGTGTTTATCTCGCACACAAAGTAAGCTGGGTTCTAACTTGCTATGAACAACAAACAAAGCTAAAAAAATAAAAAGGAAGCCTAAGAGTGAGACGCTCCAAGCATAGCACATAACGCATGAAGTGATAAAAATATAGTGAGATGGAGGACGAACTGATGATTGCCGATGGAGAAGGGGATGCACAGGGGCAGCCCCAAGCTTAGATGCTTGAGTCTCCTTGAATATTTATTGGGGAAGCATGGGGGAATCCCCAAGCTTGAGCGTTTGACACTCCCGGATCTTCTTTCATCATCTTCCCTCGCAAACTTGAAAACTCCCTTCATACATAACTCATCATAAGCTGATTAGAGTGGTTAGTACCCTTAATAAAATAATTTTCCTCTACTGGAATAAAGATTTTCTTGAATGGCTACTGTTTTTAAGATTGCCAAAAAGTTTTTCCAAAGAAAAAGCTAGTGCAAGTCTTGCAAAAGTAAGGAAAGGCAAAACGTGGCAGAATCTGTGAAAAACAGACCAGCAGATAGTAAATAATTTTTTTGGGGTACTTCTGCACCTCAAATAAAAAAACTCAAAACAGACCCTCGAAATTCAATTGTATGGAGCACGCTGTCCAAACAATTCAGATAAAAAAGATGATCTGGTGAATTTAGGCTAATTTTTCTGTCCATGGACAGAATCTGTTTTCTGGACAGCATGTCACAACTTTGGAACTTTCTTGCAATCGGAGGCTAAACTTGGCACAAAGCTTGAAAATTAAGATACAATGATGTTGCTACAGTAGTAACAATCATCAAGACCACTAAAAACAGAAGTAAAAACATCTTGGGTTGCCTCCCAACAAGCATTTTCTTTTATGCCTTTAAGCCAGGCATAAAGCAAAAACGAAGAATCAAAGGTCCCCGAGATCATCGGAGTCATAAAAACCTTCAAATTGATTTGCAACAAGTTCATTATTCTTTTTCCTAGGGAAGAGGCACTTACCTTTCGGTTTTCCACGTAAGCGTATGTGCCCCTCACCAATATCAATGAAGCCTTTCATAGCTCGGAGTAAGTCCCTTCCAAGCACGATGTTACTTTGGTTTGGCTCCACGATGAAGAAATCCATCGTTGCAACCCTTTTAAGAAATGTAACTTGGACTTCTTTTACCTTTCCCTTCTTTCATGTCAATAACAACACCAACGGTGCGAAGAAAAGGACGTCCCAAAATAATTGGACATAAAGGTTCACACTCTATGTCCATAATAGTGAAATTAACGGGGACATAACGAGCACGGAAGGTAGTCTTGAAGTCATTCCAGGTGACGATAGTCCCTTTAACTAGCGAGCCCTTGTAAGTGTCCCACCACCGAGCAGCGGGGCCACGCAGGAAATAGGACGCAAAGTTGACGTAATCAGCAGCACTCACATTAGCGAACTCCAGCTGTCGAGTGATGTCACGAAGCCAATCATCAGCATCCAGCGGCTGTTCAGGCTGGTGGAAGAGAGGGGGATTGAGACGCATGAAATCCCGCAGAGTAACCACGGGCGGTTGGTTCTGGTGCTGGTTCTGGTTCTGATTCTGGTTCTGGAGCTGATCTATGACTCCTTGCATAAACACTTGGTTCATCTGAAACTGCTGCATCATCGCGGCCATGTAGTCCGGCGGCGGAGGTGGATCGTTGGCACCACGACCACAACCACGACCACCACGACCAGCCATCCTGCTAGAATTTAACAGGGGTATTTCAACGATGAACATTTTAACGAGATGCCGGAAATGAGTAAGAGGTAAAGCGACAACAAAGAGGAGGCGCGGGTATATAGGAGTAGTGTCAGAACCCTCTGTTAGGTAATGTGCTAGGGTTAACCAGTACTCCTGCATCATGTTAAAATTTCAAAAGAAATCTTTGAAATCAAATTCAAAAGCAAAATGGGAGAAGGAACCCCCCCCAGATGAATTAATTCAAAAGGCCAGATAAAAATCTTCTCCAAAAATTAATGTTAGATTTTTGAAAAGTCTTATAAATGAGTGTGACCACATATCAAGTGATGTGGGACCCACCGCATGCTCATAGATTTTTCAAATATTCAAACAGTGCCTTGGAATTATTCAAATACCCCTATTTGATTTAAAATTCAAATCTTTTGAATTTTAAAAATGTTAAAAATTTATGAGTGGCTAGTATATTGTTTTATGAGGCCACATAAAAATTATGAGCATTTATTAAAATGTTTAGCTAATTTATTTAGCTAAAAAGAACAAAGGTCAGAAGAGAAAACAGAAAGAAAAAGAAAAACAGGAAAGTGGCCCACTTACCTGGGCCACCTCGGCCCGACTTACCTCTCCCGCAGCCCAAGCCCACCTGGCTCCTTGTCGTCTTCCAGCACGGCGGCAAGCAGCTCGGTGGCCGGCATGCCACGGCCGCCACGCCACCTGCTTGCCTGGCGCCTCCCGAGCCCTCTAGGCACGTCCTGGAGACGCCTCTCAGCCGTCCCAATCCATTCCCCCCCTCCTTATCGTCTTCCCCCTCCTCCTGCGCCCGATTTCATCGCCGCCCGTGAGCATCCGTGGAGCACGCCGCCGTCTTCACGTGGCCACCGTCGACGAGAGGCTGCTACGCCAAGTCCAACCGCTCCGCCGTCGTCTACAACCCCACCGTGCAGAAGGAATCGGAGCCAGACGCCTCCACGAGCTCGCTAGCTTCGTCGTCTTCGTCTCTGGCCGCCGCGGATCGACCTTGAATTCCGGCAGCACCAGAGCCTCCCCGAGCAAGCCGTCGCTTCAGTTAGACTCAGGGTGTGCTCGGGATCAAAACCCCTAACTTTTCCCCCTTGATTGCTTCCTCTAGCCGGATCCTCCATGAGAACCCGAGCTCCTCGACGCCATGGTCGTCGCCATCCTCGCTCCAGTGCCCGTCGTGAAGCTCCAGTGCACACGTTTGACTCCTGTGTGTACTAGCGTTCGAACGCGCCACAAATCAGCTCAATCCGTGCACTGCAGCGACAACTACGATCTTGCCGCCGTTCTGTTGCCGCCGAAGACGTCGCCGCCGTCGATTCCGAGCTCCCCGTGACCCCCTGTTGCTTCCAGACGACGCGGACGACGATGCTGCACCCGATGGTGTCCTCCCCGTAGCCTCCCGTGGCCCCTAGCCCATTCCGGCGAGTGCGCTGCCGTGGCCAGGTCGCCGACGTTTAACCGCCGGTGGGTTAGCCCTAATCCACCCTAATGACCCCCCTGAGCCACTGACCATTGGGCCCAGTGGCTTAATTAAGCCACTGGTTAAGTTCCCAGCCGGGTTAATTAACCCAGCCACTGGTAGGTGGGACCCCCTTGTCAGCCCCCCCTGACGCCAGCATGAAGTCAGCATGACGCAGTAATTCAATTCCAGAAATTTAAATTGAATTAAAGAAATTCCAGAAAATAACCCAAACTTTGGAAATTCATGGAAAATTCATATCAACTCCAAATTGGACAAATAATATATGAAAAATGACCAGGAGAAAATAAGCTATCCAAAAATGCAACTTTCAACTATGTTTGAGTTGATCTTAAAATGGGACCAGTAGCATATGTCATTTTATTTATTTGAAATTAATTCAAATTCAATTCAAATGATTTTGCAACTTGGACCATGGAATTATGCTACATTTCAACCACACTTCAGAGGCATATCATACACATTTACAAAAGGTTCAAAATGATCAAGCAATGTCACATGTAACTTGGATAAGTTTGAATTCAAATTGGAGTTTGAATTTACAATTCAATTTGCAATATACTCCATTTAAATGGAATTGCTTCACACATCAAAGCATATACATCAAGTTTCAACCTTTCATCATGTGATTGTGCATTGTATTTACTTTGCTACCTTGTTTGTTGTTTGTTGAGTAGAGGTGGAACCGGAGAAGGAGGCTGCCCCCTTCGTTGAAGACCCAGAACCCGAACCTCATCAGCAAGGCAAGCAAACCCCCATTGATCATGTCGATAAAATCCCACTTCCCTCTCATGTCTCGCTTATGCATTGTATAGGATGATCACCATGATAACGATTCTATCGCATAGATGAACCCATTCCTTTGCATGACCTATCATTTTGTCACAGTAGTAAGCAAACCATAATCCTAGCAAATGTAGGAGTTGTTTGATATCATGTGGCCCCTGCAATTGTTACCGCTTATTGCATGCTTAGTATGATACCATGATGTTACTGTGATGTGAGTCGGGATGGTAGTGATCATGTTGGTCATGGTAGAAAAGTGTTGGTGAATCGACCCTAATACAAGGTGAACGATGAGAGGCTGTGTAGGAGTACACGGTGGGTTGTCTCGTTGAACACCGCCCTAAGTCCGAGTTCTTGTGTGGTGATCCAAGATGAAGAGTACAACCACACATTGGGCTCACTGACCCCTCTCAACTTATTAACTCATCCCTTTCGATGTCCAGATGTCGCAATAGTTCGGAGTTCTGGTAGGTCTGTGGCATGGATGCTAAGTGAGAGAACGGCTCACCCGAGACCGGCTTATGCACCACGCACACATCACTTGGGTCCACTTCGGTAAACCGGCCGGGTTCACGATAGTGGTAGCCAACCCAAGTAGGCGGCTTTCTCGGACTAGATCGGCTATGAGGTAACAGTTGTGGTGAGCATCCTCGCTGGCACCCCTTGAATGGTGTCGAGATCAAAGGCGGTAAATGATGATCATGTGTGTGTAGCGGTACACCCCTGCAGGGTTAACAAAACTATTCGAATAGCCGCGTCCGCGGTTATGGACTGCTTGGAAAGCTTAGCTTGATTATTAGATAACTTGAACTGGATACTTCTAAAACACACCAAGATAAGTGTGAGTGCTATGGCGTGCTTTCTCGTGGGGAAGTCGAGGAAGGCACCATAGTGGTGTATTGGTTGGAGAAAGTAGTGGACTCGTGTACGCTTCTTACCTCAAAGTCTGGTACTCGTAGTTCAGGATTAGCCAAGTCAAAGCTGGCACTTCTGCAAGTGAAACCCCACCTACCTTTACCTTGACACATATGCATGAGTAGTATAGCTCCTATGTAAGTCTTGCTGAGTACGACTTTGTACTCACGTTTGCTTAATCTATGTTTTAGATGAAACCACTGACCCCGAAGGTGGCTTCTTCATCGAGCTGGACGACTGAAGATCAAGCTAGTCTAGTCCCAGTCAGACGACTGGTTCCCTCGTGGAGGGCTTGTGTTTAAATAAGGCTTCTTAAGCCATTTGTTAAACTTGTCTGTACTCAGACATAATTTGCTTCCGCTTGTGTTGTAATGTTGGATAACATGTTTGTGATCTCTGTGTGCACTCTATAAGAGTTATCAATAAAATGTATACTTTGTAGAGAATTGCAATGATACCTACTGTTCATACAAGGCATGTGTGCTGCGTGTATGTTTATAACATGCATGTCTTTGTATGGGTTTTCGAGACCTTAGTTGTGATCTGGCTGGCGGTCTTTCATACACCAAGTGGCCCTTAGATGTGCGCAGCTTGGGGCATCGAGATGCGATTGTTCGAGACTCCGTCTCGTGCACACTTTGTGGTATGATCGAGCCCGCCCTAGACCCCGACTAAGTGATCGGGCTGGAGTAAGTCTATGTAAGAGTTATGAGATAGTCGATAGTATGGTTAAGGCGACTTGTCTTGAATATGGGAGCTCATCACCCATATCATTAGACTTGTGTGCGGACGATGAGGACCCATCTCAGTTGATCATCCGGCCTAGATGGGATGCCCCTCACGTACGATGCTCTCCGAGAACGTTCTGTGCTTGGCCTTGTCTGCTTAGACAAGTGGGTACGGTTCTCGGCTCTCCATATGACTATGTCTTAACTGGACTTGCATACGCTAACCCCGGGTCCCGACAAGTAGTCATATAAGACATACACATCCACACATAGAATCAATCGAAAATCGGGCAGCGTAACGTCGTAGAAATTAAGGAAAAATGACACACTAGGCGGCGCGCAGACCGCGGTTAGGATTACATGACGCGACATAGATTCCACTATGTCAATCGCGCCGCAAGAAAACTGTTGGCCACAGGAGTTAATGCCAGAGAACGCGCGGACTGCCCAGAATGAGAATGGGATCCGCGGTCCGAGACCTGGGGTATGACTCCTGCGACACGACTCAATCAATGGGGGAAGCACCAAAAACGCCGGGTGGAATCAAGAGAACGTGATCCTAATGTCAGATTTTGTAAAACTTACCAGCAAGGATAAGAGAGCAGATTCGCAGAGCATAGGTAAGAAGAAAAGGATCCTAATACCATAGATATCACACGTAGTGACATCAATGTGGGCCCATAAGCCAAATATTAAGTTAGCAAAATAGTTTTTCAAAGTCTAGACTCAACTTCGACCAGGTAGTGGTGGGGTGGCTTCCTACATGCAGTCGGCTCTGATACCAACTTGTGACGCCCCCAAAATCAATCCGTGTACAGTAATCATACACGCAGGGTACACGGCTGAGATTAGGGTGCCACGGTGAGAATATCACAACACAACACTAAACACAAAAGGATAAACCAATATGTTACAATAAAAGGGGGGTCACTCGGACCCGAATACATAAGTTATACAAACCATAATATCTGAGTACAGACATAGTTAGTCAAGTTTTGCCTTAAGAAGGCTAGCACAAATAACATCAGAGATACAGATTGAAAAGGCAAGGCCTCCTTCCTGGGAGCCTCCGAAACTACTCCTGGTCCTGGTCAGCGGGGGTCTCGACGTAGTAGTATCCGCCTCCGGGGTACTCCTGCTCCTGGGCTCCAACGTCGACTGCAGCGGCCGATCAGGCAAAACATAAAGGGGGAAATAAAGCAAAGGTGAGTATCTAGCATACCCGCGAGTCTTACGTCCGCTACTAAGCATTATGCATTGTATCAAATGGAAAGGGGAGGCTGTATATAGTGGACTGCAAGATAGAAATCAGAATAAGGGTAAGAAGCTAGGCCTATCGAAGACTAGCATCTTCCGACGATGTCTTGCAGCATGAGCAGAGAAACAACCAACAGTTCAATAGCAGAAATGTAATAACAATGCAGCAGAAGTTGCTGCAGCATTGTATAATAGTAAGTTGTAATAATTAATAATAATAATGCCTCCGAGTTCCCTTCCTCGACTCCCTGCGAGGAAGAAGACCCGGAACCATACAGTTTAATAGTAATAGTTCGTAGTGATAAGATCCAGCTTCAGCATAAAGCGTCCTGTTACCGTGGACACGGCTATTCGAATAGATTAATCTTCCCTGCAGGGGTGCACTGACGTGACTCTACGACGCTCGGATCTCCAGGGTGGCGGGAACCTTGTTAGGGAACACTCCACCAAAGCTATCCGACACAAAGTAGCCCATCCTTCGGCAATCAACAGAGAGGTCATCCGCCGGACTATATCCTATGTACGCCGGGCTTTGGACCCTAACCCGAACGTACTCCTGCACGGTGCGTGACTGGCCGGTGAAGCAAAATCAAAGCAAACACAAATACACCGCTCGAGCAAGAGAAGACAACACCACTTCCCGGCAATCAACCCGCGGTACTACTGACGTCTGAAGACCCTCGAACGAGACTACGATGCAGGGGAGCCCACACTCCTCGTCCCACGTGTAGGTAGTGCGTACAAGCCAAAAGGCTACTCAAGACATCCGCCGAACCATTTAGCATTTTAATTAACCTGCGTGACAACCGTTATCGTTGCCTCGACTTAACCGACCCGCGGTCAACGACAGCAGTCAGGACCACCAGTACATCGGTGCCTGCCCTGTCGTCCCACCAAGTCACTGCGGTTACCAACAAGGTGAACCGTCTCCTTACCTTGTCTCGCGTTTGCTCTTGGTAGGGCTCGACTTTCGTGGTTTGGTAACTCTCACGAGATACGAGCAGGGGCCAAGCACGCCAGTAACGTCGGTCGTACCCTCCCTGTCGTTCCCAACAATATACCTCTCGCGGGCACCGTTGGGACGCCCGACTTCTTGCCTTTAAGGACAACCGCTGTCCAGGACCCTATGGCGGCAAGACAAAGTCAGCCTCGAGTGGAGTACAAGGATTACTCCTGGATAGCTCACACTTGAGGTGACTAGGCATAACCCAGATAGGGCCCTTTGGCGGTGTCTGCTTTGTACCGTACCTGTGCAGTTGTATATATTGTATCTGTGTTCACTCCCCTGAGTGATCACGGCCCGCTATCTAGTCCTAGCTAACAATGTGCAGGGTTCACTGCTGAATAATGCATAAATATAATAGGCAACATTGGATAAAGGAGGTACATCAAAGGGCGACAAAATCAGGCTATGCAATTGAATAGGATTGTAATTGTAGCAACAGCAGTAACAATGCCTAGTGCAAGAAAGTAAGGAAAGGTAGGCGATATCTGGGGAAGAGAATGGCTCTGCTTGCCTGGAAGCTCGCGGGTAGGGGCAGGGTCGTCGACGAAGTAGTCGTACCCGGCAGCGGTGTAGTCAACGACAGTCTCGGGGTCTACCGGAGATTAAGGGGGGGAGGAAACAGTAAATACACAGCAATAATATACAAACATATGCATGACATGACAAATGAAACGTTAACGATGCTCTAACGCAGTGCGATGCACGTTGCTCGGAGCGGGAATTCATCCGGGGATGAACTACCGGCTCCGGGTGATTACCGGACAAGGTGTCCGGAGGGGAAGGTACCTTGCCAGAGGTGTCGTGGACATCCGGCAAATATGAGGGGGGTGTATCCGTGTTAGTTGAACCATTCCGGACAACTTTCGTGTTCGAAATAAATTCATCCGGCAGGTTTTTACCGGCACCGGTAATTATCGACAGACAGCCCGGAGGGGGGAATGTCGATGATCGGTGTGTTAGGGGGGTGGGGTAGACATACGGATAGCGTATCTGTATTCGTTATATTTTTCTGATCAATTTTCATGTATAAAGTTTTTGAATCTGACTTACGGATTAAAATATTTTGATTTTATAAGTTTTAAATCATTTAAATGATTTTCTGAATTTCTTTTATTATTATAACAACATTATCCAGAACATTATCCAAAACAGTGCCTGACATGTGGGACCCACATGTCAGCCTCTGTTTATTTATAAAACATTTTATTAAATTTTAAATATCCCTGGACCCACATGTCATACTCTCAACAATTACCAAAAATCATTTTATTTAATAAAAAGGAAGTGGGGCCCAGGTGTAAGTGTAACAGTGCTAAATAATTGTTAATTTTATTTCTAAATGGCCAGGGCGTTTTATTTCTTGTTAATTAGGGGGGTTAGGGAGGTGGGCCCCCCTTGTCAGCGGGGTAACCCCACGGTTTAGCAGAGGAGGGCTCGGCTGCCCATGGAGAGCCGACCGTCGCCAAGGCCACCACGGCGGCGCTGCCGTCCCGGCGAGCAGGGGAGGAGCCGGGGGCGGGACGTGGCCGGGTGAGGCGAGACACGCACTGCGGGGAGGGGCGGATGGGCGCGAGCAGGAGCACGCCGCGGGCTTGGCCGAACTCACGGCTATGGCGGCCGATGGTAATGGCGCCGACGGGAACGACGAGCTAGTGCACGGAATCAAGCCCGGAGAGAGGAAAAACGGGGAGGGGCTCACATTGGAGCTCGGGAGCGCGCACACGGAGCCCGGGGCGCGGTGAGGACGACGTATTCGTCGCCGGAACGCGGCTACCGTGGCGGAGGAGATGGCGTCGCAGGCGAGCGCGCGAGGCCTCCCCGCTCGATTCAGTGCGCGGGGTGATGGGGATGACGACGCCGGAGCTCCCAGACGTGATGGCTCGGCCCGGGGAGGTGGGTGGCCGCGCCGGTGACGACGACGCGCCCACGGCTGCGCGCGACGAGCGAGGTAGGGAGGGTGGCGGCGGCACAAAGGAAAAAAGGAAGGGGGCTAGGGTTTTGTCGAGGCAGTGGGCGCGAGGGGGCCTTATCTGCTCCAGGGAGCCAGGGGATGGGTGACACGGCGATGGGGGAGGCCATGGCGGGCGTGGATGCCTGCCACAGTCGCCCTCTCCTGTAGCGAGGTAGGGGAAGGGGGGGGGTGGGCTAGTGGGCTGGTGGTTAGCTGGGCCGGGGACCCAGTGGGGGAGGGGGGTAGATTAGGTTGCCTTTTATCTATTTCATTTCCTATTTTTCCTTTTCTTTATTTCTGTTTTGTAATTGTTTTCAACCCTAGGCATTTTTGTAAAGTGTTATTGGTTGCCCATAATTACTGTTATAACATAGGCTAGTGCCACAAAAGATTTGGGCACTTTTAAAAGTCATTTAATATTTCTATTAAATATTAAATGATTTAAATAGGGTTTTTATCCACTGTTTTGATTTGTTTAGAAATATTTATAGATTAATAAAATCTCCAACTAGGTGGGACAGGACCCACTGGATATTTAGGATTTAATAAAAGTAGTTTCACAATTTTTGGAGTAAGTTGATTTTGCACTTTGGTTTTTAATAATCCACCAAAGGCAATTGAAGATTTAAATTGATTTCAATTCAAAGGTCATTTGAATTGAGCTAGGTATTGGTTTGATTCATCATGACCAAGGTCCATGGTCACAATGCATTCAAGAATAACAAAGTGGAAATTGAATTTGAACTGATCCAAGTTGATTAAATAAAAGTTTTGAACAGTAGTGATGAACAGTAACAGTGATTACTGTTCACTGACAGTGAGGGTGTTACAAATCTCCCCCACTACAAGAATTCTCGTCCCGAGAATTTAGGTGGTAGAGGGGAAAAGATCGGGGTATTCATCGCGAAGACGATCTTCGCGTTCCCAAGTGGCTTCATCTTCAGAATGATTTGACCACTGAACCTTGTGGAACTTGGTTGTCTTGTTGCGGGTTTTGCGTTCAGGCTGATCGAGAATGCGGCTTGGATGTTCTTGATAAGTCAAGTCCTGTTGCAGCTCGATCATATCATGCTCCACTTCACGAATAGGGTCCTTGAAGCAGCGTCGGAGTTGCGACACGTGGAATACATCGTGGACTTGAGAGAGCTTCGGCGGCAATTCCAATTGGTATGCCACTGGTCCACTCCGGGAGAGAATACGGAACGGGCCAATGTAGCGAGGAGCTAACTTGCCTTTGATTCCGAAGCGATGAGTGCCCCTCATGGGAGTGACACGAAGGTACGCGTATTCACCAGGTTGATAGACCATTTCCTTGTGCTTGCGGTCATAGTTGCTCTTCTGACGAGACTGAGCAGCTTTCAAGTGTTCACGAATAACGCGAACCTGATCTTCGGCATGCTGAATAATGTCCGGACCAATGAGGGTTTGTTCCCCAGTTTCTGACCAATTCAGAGGGGTTCGACACTTACGTCCATAGAGAACTTCGAAGGGAGCCATCTGCAGACTAGCCTGATAGCTATTGTTGTACGAGAATTCAGCAAATGGAAGAGATTCCTCCCATTTCTTACCGAATGAGATGACACAAGCTCGCAGCATATCTTCAAGCACTTGATTAACTCGTTCGACTTGTCCTTGCGACTGGGGGTGATAAGCGGTGCTGAAATTCAGGTGAGTGCCCATAGCTTCTTGGAAACTATCCCAAAATCTTGAGGTGAAAATACTGCCACGGTCTGAACTGATCTCCAACGGAATGCCATGGAGGGACACAATTCTGGAAACATACAAGTCTGCCAACTGACTAGCAGAGATCGTCTCCTTGACAGGCAGAAAGTGGGCAACCTTGGAGAATCGGTCGATGACAACAAAGATCGCATCATGACCCTTCTGTGATCGCGGAAAACCGGTGACAAAGTCCATTTCAATCTTGGCCCATTTCCATTCAGGGATAGAGAGGGGTTGCAGAGTTCCAGCAGGTCTTTGATGTTCTACCTTCACGCGACGACAAACGTCACACTCATCAACATAACGAGCGATGTCTTGCTTCATGTTAGACCACCAATACCGTTGACGAAGGTCTTGGTACATCTTGGTACTACCAGGGTGAATCGACAAAGGAGTATCATGAGCTTCTTTCATGACGCGCGGGGTCAAGTTTAGATTGGGCTTACTCCTAGGGACCACTAAACGATTTTTGAAGTACAACGTACCATCATCAGCGACAGTGAAGCATGATGGCTTTCCTCTAGCGATATACTTCTTGATCTTCTCGACAGCAGAGTCACATGTTTGTATCCACTTGATGGTGCTGTCGAGGTACGGCTCAACAACAAGGTTATTCACATATCCCTGAGGAACAATCTCAAGGTTTAGCTTGCATAGCTCTTCATACAGAAGTGGCTGTTGTACTTGAACTTCAAGTTCACTACAGTAGGCTTTGTGGCTTAGGGCATCAGCCACCACATTAGCTTTTCCAGGGGTGTAAGAAATTCCCATGTTGTAGTCGGCTATTGTCTCGAGCCATCTCTGCTGGCGGAGATTTAGGTCGGGCTGAGTAAACAGGTACTTCAGGCTTTGGTGGTCGGTGTAGATCTCGCAACGATTACCGACGAGGTAATGTCGCCACAGCTTCAACGCATAAATGACCGCTGCCAATTCAAGATCATGTGTTGGATATTTATCTTCGTGAGCACGCAATTGACGAGAGCCATAAGCAATCACTTTGCGCTCTTGCATTAGGACACAACCTAATCCTTGACGAGATGCGTCGCAATATATCACGAAGTCCTTCTGAGTATCAGACGGAGCAAGCACTGAGGGAGAAGTGAGCTTGTCCTTGATGGCTTGGAAACTTTCCTGACATTTATCTGTCCACTCAAACTTGACGCCTTTGTGAAGCAGGTTAGTCAGAGGCCTGGCAATCTTGGAGAAGTTCTCGACGAAACGGCGGCAATAGCTGGCAAGGCCGAGGAAACTTATGACTTGCTTGACAGTCCTGGGCGGAGTCCAGTCAAGAATAGCCTGGATACGTTCTGGGTTGACGGCAATGCCATCCTTGGAAATCACGTGACCAAGGTAGGTCACTTCAGGAAGCCAGAACTCACACTTAGAATACTTAGCGTAGAGTTTGTGTTCTCGAAGCTTCTCCAGTATAAGGAGAAGATGTTCAGCATGCTCCTCTTTATTCTTGGAGTATATTAAGATATCATCCAGATAAACCACGACAAACTTGTCGAGGTATTCCATGAATATATAGTTCATCAATCGGGAGAAAGTGGCTGGAGCATTCGTCAAGCCAAAGGACATGACAGTGTACTCGTATGAACCATAGCGATTAATGAAAGCGGTCTTCGGAATGTCCTCTTCACGGACTCGGATCTGATGGTAACCCAACCTCAAGTCAAGTTTCGAAAACACCGTGGATCCAGCAAGTTGATCATACAGATCGTTGATCCGGGGAAGCGGATATTTGTTCTGGATGGTGGCTTGGTTGATGGGTCGGTAATCTTGGACCAAACGATTTGTTCCATCGCTCTTCTTGACAAAGAGCGAAGGTGCTCCCCAAGAAGAGGAACTTGGGCGAATGAATCCTTTGTGAAGTGCTTCGTCGATCTCCTTCTTCAGTTCAAGGAGGTGGTGAGGTGGCATCTTATAGGGACGCTTGGCAATAGGAACGGTGCCGGGTTTCAGGTCGATGACAAATTCAACCTCACGGATCGGGGGTATTCCCGGGAGTTCTTCTGGGAAGACGTCGGGAAAATCACGAACGACTGGAACGTTCTCAATCCCGTCAAGAGGTGAGATATTCAGCGCATTCATCATATATATCTGTGTTTCCGCATCTTGGGTAATTCGGGTGGTGTGGTTAACAATCTCGCCAGAGGGGTGAAAAAGTTGGACAGAACTGGTGCCACAATACAGTGCGGCATCATGGACTCTCAACCAATCCATGCCCAGAATGAGGTCTATGGTGGAAGAATTCAGGATGATGGGAGAAGCAAGGAACTCAATTCCTTCAATTTCGACGATGGTTTTGGGCACCATCTTGGAGGTGTGGCAATGGCCTATCGGAGTGCGGACAACCATCGGTGGATCCATCTTTTCTACCATGAAGTTATGCGACAATGCAAATGCTTCCGACATGAATGAATGCGATGCTCCTGTATCAAATAAAACAGTAGCAGGTACTGAATTAACAAGAAGGGTACCCATCACGGTAGCAGGTTTCTCCTGAGCTTCTTCGACATTAATGTTGTAAGCATGTCCGCGAGTGTGAGAAGAAGACCCAGTGTTATAGTTGGGGTCCTATTGTTGCCACGGCCATTTCCACGGCCAGCAGGGTGAACTACCAGTTGATTCTGTCGCTGGGGGCAGTCTCTGGAAAAGTGACCTGGCTGATGGCACTTGAAGCACAAGCCATCCTGAGGACGGAGGGGTGCAGTCTCAGTCTTCGGCTGTCTCGGCGGGGGCGGAGGCAGACGAGGTGCAACATACGACGGCCTTGGTGCAGGGGCAGGTGGACGATACACATTGTGTGGAAGCCAAATGCGTTGCTTCTGTGCTGTGCCCGAAGATGAGCCAGCCTCACGGGGGCGCTTCGGCGAACCACCGAACTTAAGTTGAGCGGTCTCAAGAGTGATAGTCTGATTCACCATGGTGGCGAAGTCGGGGAAGACGTGCAAAGCAAGTGCAAGCTGGAGATCTGGGTTGAGTCCATCACGGAACTTCTCTTGCCTACTTGCATCATTGGGGAGGTCACTTGCAGCATAGCGGGAGAGGCGGAGGAACTCCCTCTGATATGCCTCGACAGTTTTGTTGCCCTGAACGAGGTTGCGGAAATCGGCCTTCATACGGTTCATAATCGCCCGGGGGACATAACAAGCACGGAAGGTAGTCTTGAAGTCATTCCAGGTGACGATAGTCCCTTCAACTAGCGAGCCCTTGTAAGTGTCCCACC
Source organism: Bromus sterilis (assembly GCA_950022295.1). Classification (NCBI taxonomy): domain Eukaryota; kingdom Viridiplantae; phylum Streptophyta; class Magnoliopsida; order Poales; family Poaceae; genus Bromus; species Bromus sterilis. Next base: position 345,912,370 of record OX465595.1, read on the forward strand.
ACTGAGCAGCGGGGCCACGCAGGAAATAGGACGCAAAGTTGACGTAATCAGCAGCGCTCACATTAGCGAACTCCAGCTGTCGAGTGATGTCACGAAGCCAATCATCAGCATCCAACGGCTGTTCAGGCTGGTGGAAGAGAGGGGGATGGAGACGCATGAAATCCCGCAGAGTAACCACGGGCGGTTGGTTCTGGTGCTGGTTCTGGTTCTGATTCTGGTTCTGGAGCTGATCTATGACTCCTTGCATAAACACTTGGTTCATCTGAAACTTCTGCATCATCGCGGCCATGTAGTCCGGCGGCGGAGGTGGAACGTTGGCACCACGACCACTACCACGACCACCACGACCAGCCATCCTGCTAGAATTTAACAGGGGTATTTCAACGATGAACATTTTAACGAGATGCCGGAAACGAGTAAGAGGTAAAGCGACAACAAAGAGGAGGCGCGGGTATATAGGAGTAGTCATATAAGACATACACATCCACACATAGAATCAATCGAAAATCGGGCAGCGTAACGTCGTAGAAATTAAGGAAAAAGGACACACTAGGCGGCGCGCAGACCGCGGTTAGGATTACACTACGCGACATAGATTCCACTATGTCAATCACGCCGCAAGAAAACTGTTGGCCACAGGAGTTAATGCCAGAGAACGCGCGGCCTGCCCAGAATGAGAATGGGATCCGCGGTTCGGGACCTAGGGTATGACTCCTGCGACACGACTCAATCAATGGGGGAAGAACCAAAAACGCCGGGTGGAATCAAGAGAACGTGATCCTAATGTCAGAATTTGTAAAACTTACCAGCAAGGATAAGAGAGCAGATTCCCAGAGCATAGGTAAGAAGAAAAGGATCCTAATACCATAGATATCACACGTAGTGACATCAATGTGGGCCCGTAAGCCAAATATTAAGTTAGAAAAATAGTTTTTCAAAGTCTAGACTCAACTTCGACCTGGTAGTGGTGGGGTGGCTTCCTACAGGCAGTCGGCTCTGATACCAACTTGTGACGCCCCCAAAATCAATCCGTGTACAGTAATCATACACGCAGGGTACAAGGCTGAGATTAGGGTGCCACGGTGAGAATATCACAGCACAACACTAAACAGAAATGGATAAACCAATATGTTACAATAAAAGGGGGGTCACTCGGACCCGAATACATAAGTTATACAAACCATAATATCTGAGTACAGACATAGTTAGTCAAGTTTTGCCTTAAGAAGGCTAGCACAAATAACATCAGAGATACAGATCGAAAAGGCAAGGCCTCCTGCCTGGGAGCCTCCGAAACTACTCCTGGTCCTGGTCAGCGGGGGTCTCGACGTAGTAGTATCCGCCTCCGGGGTACTCCTGCTCCTGGGCTCCAACGTCGAGTGCAGCGGCCGATCAGGCAAAACATAAAGGGGGAAATAAAGCAAAGGTGAGTATCTAGCATACCCGTGAGTCTTACGTCCGCTACTAAGCATTATGCATTGTATCAAATGGAAAGGGGAGGCTGTATATAGTGGACTGCAAGATAGAAATCAGAATAAGGGTAAGAAGCTAGGCCTATCGAAGACTAGCATCTTCCGACGATGTCTTGCAGCATGAGAAGAGAAACCGCCAACAGTTCAATAGAAGAAATGTAATAACAATGCAGCAGAAGTTGCTGCAGCATTGTATAATAGTAAGTTGTAATAATTAATAATAATAATGCCTCCGAGTTCCCTTCCTCGACTCCCTGCGAGGAAGAAGACCCGGAACCATACAGTTTAATAGTAATAGTTCGTAGTGATAAGATCCAGCTTCAACATAAAGCGTCCTGTTACCGTGGACATGGCTATTCGAATAGATTAATCTTCCCTGCAGGGTTGCACTGACGTGACTCTACGACGCTCGGATCTCCAGGGTGGCGGGAACCTTGTTAGGGAACGCTCCACCAAAGCTATCCGACACAAAGTAGCCCATCCTTCGGCAATCAACAAAGAGGTCATCCGCCGGACTATATCCTATGTACGCCGGGCTTTGGACCCTAACCCGAACGTACTCCTGCACGGTGCGTGACTGGCCGGTGAAGCAAAATCAAAGCAAACACAAATACACCGCTCGAGCAAGAGAAGACAACACCACTTCCCGGCAATCAGCCCGCGGTACTGCTGACGTCTGAAGACCCTCGAACGAGACTACGATGCAGGGGAGCCCACACTCCTCGTGCCACGTTTAGGTAGTGCGTACAAGCCAAAAGGCTACTCAAGTCATCCGCCGAACCATTTAGCATTTTAATTAACCTGCGTGACAACCGTTATCGTTGCCTCGACTTAACCGACCCGCGGTCAACGACAGCAGTCAGGACCACCAGTACATCGGTGCCTGCCCTGTCGTCCCACCAAGTCACTGCGGTTACCAACAAGGTGAACCGTCTCCTTACCTTGTCTCGCGTTTGCTCTTGGTAGGGCTCGACTTTCGTGGTTTGGTAACTCTCGCGAGATACGAGCAGGGGCCAAGCATGCCAGTAACGTCGGTCGTACCCTCCCTGTCGTTCCCGACAATATACCTCTCGCGGGCACCGTTGGGTCGCCCGACTTCTTACCTTTAAGGACAACCGCTGTCCAGGACCCTATGGAGGCAAGACAAAGTCAGCCTCGAGTGGAGTACAAGGATTACTCCTGGATAGCTCACACTTGAGGTGACTAGGTATAACCCAGATAGGGCCCTTTGGCGGTGTCTGTTTTGTACCGTACCTGTGCAGTTGTATATATTGTATCTGTGTTCACTCCCCTGAGTGATCACGGCCCGCTATCTAGTCCTAGCTAACAATGCGCATGGTTCACTGCTGAATAATGCATAAATATAATAGGCAGCATAGGATAAAGGAGGTACATCAAAGGGCGACAAAATCAGGCTATGCAATTGAATAGGATTGTAATCGTAGCAGCAGCAGTAACAATGCCTAGTGCAAGAAAGTACGGAAAGGTAGGCGATATCTGGGGAAGAGAATGGCTCTGCTTGCCTGGAAGCTCGCGGGTAGGGGCAGGGTCGTCGATGAAGTAGTCGTACTCGGCAGCGGTGTAGTCAACGACAGTCTCGGGGTCTACCGGAGATTAAGGGGGGAGGAAACAGTAAATACACAACAATAATATACAAACATATGCATGACATGACAAATGAAACGTTAACGGTGCTCTAACGCAGTGCGATGCACGTTGCTCGAAGCGAGAATTCATCCGGGGATGAACTACCGGCTCCGGGTGATTACCGGAAAAGGTGTCCGGAGGGGAAGGTACCTTGTCGGACGTGTCGTGGACATCCGACAAAGATGAGGGGGGTGTATCCGTGTTAGTTGAACCATTCCGGACAACTTTCGTGTTCGAAATAAATCCATCCGGCAGGTTTTTACCGGCACCGGTAATTATCGACAGACAGCCCGGAGGGGGGAATGTCGATGATCGGTGTGTTAGGGGGGTGGGGTAGACATACGGATAGCGTATCCTTATTCGTTATATTTTTCTGATCAACTTTCATGTATAAAGTTTTTGAATCTGACTTATGGATTAAAAGATTTTGATTTTATAAGTTTAAATCATTTAAATGATTTTCTGAATTTCTTTTATTATTATAACAACATTATCCAGAACATTATCCAAAACAGTGCTTGACATGTGGGACCCACATGTCAGCCTCTGTTTATTTATAAAACATTTTATTAAATTTTAAATATCCCTGGACCCACATGTCATACTCTCAACAATTACCAAAAATCATTTTTATTAATAAAAAGGCAGTGGGGCCCAGGTGTAAGTGTAACAGTGCTAAATAATTGTTAATTTTATTTCTAAATGGCCAGGGGTTTTTCTTTCTTGTTAATTAGGGGGGTTAGGGAGGTGGGGCCCCCTTGTCAGCGGGGTAACCCCACGGTTTAGCAGAGGAGGGCTCGGCTGCCCATGGCGAGCCGGCCGTCGCCAAGGCCACCACGGCGGCGCTGCCGTCCCGGCGAGCAGGGGAGGAGCCGGGGACGGGACATGGCCGGGTGAGGCAAGACACGCACTGCGGGGAGGGGCGGATGGGCGCGACAGGCCGATGCGAGCAGGAGCACGCCGCGGGCTCGGCCGAACTCACGGCTATGGCGGCCGATGGTAATGGCGCCGATGGGAACGACGAGCTAGTGCACGGAATCAAGCCCGGAGAGAGGCAAAACGGGGAGGGGCTCACATTGGAGCTCGGGAGCGCGCACACGGAGCCCGGGGCGCGGTGAGGACGACGTATTCGTCGCCGGAACGCGGCTATCGTGGCGGAGGAGATGGCGTCGCAGGCGAGCGCGCGAGGCCTCCCCGCTCGATTCAGTGCGCGGGGTGATGGGGATGACGACGCCGGAGCTCCCAGACGTGATGGCTCGGCCCGGGGAGGTGGGTGGCCGCGCCGGTGACGACGACGCGCCCACGGCTGCGCGCAACGAGCGAGGTAGGGAGGGTGGCGGCGGCACAAAGGAAAAAGGAAGGGGGCTAGGGTTTTGTCGAGGAAGTGGGCGCGAGGGGGCCTTATCTGCTCCAGGGAGCCAGGGGATGGGTGACACGACGATGGGGGAGGCCATGGTGGGCGTGGATGCCTTCCACGGTCGCCCTCTCCTGTAGCGAGGTAGGGGAAGGGGGGGTGGGCTAGTGGGCTGGTGGTTAGCTGGGCCGGGGACCCAGTGGGGGAGGGGGGTAGATTAGGTTGCCTTTTATCTATTTCATTTCCTATTTTTCCTTTTCTTTATTTCTGTTTTGTAATTGTTTTCAACCCTAGGCATTTTTGTAAAGTGTTATTGGTTGCCCATAATTACTGTTATAACATAGGCTAGTGCCACAAAAGATTTGGGCACTTTTAAAAGTCATGTAATATTTCTATTAAATATTAAATGATTTAAATAGGGTTTTTATCCATTGTTTTGATTTGTTTAGAAATATTTATAGATTAATAAAATCTCCAACTAGGTGGGACAGGACCCACTGAATATTTAGGATTTAATAAAAGTAGTTTCACAATTTTTGGAGTAAGTTGATTTTGCACTTTGGTTTTTAATAATCCACCAAAGGCATTTGAAGATTTACATTGATTTCAATTCAAAGGTCATTTGAATTGAGCTAGGTATTGGTTTGATTCATCATGACCAAGGTCCATGATCACAATGCATTCAAGAATAACAAAGTGGAAATTGAATTTGAACTGATCCAAGTTGATCAAATAAAAGTTTTGAACAGTAGTGATGAAGAGTAACAGTGATTACTGTTCACTGACAGTGAGGGTGTTACATAGGATTGCTAGCAAAATTTCCCCTATAAGTATTTTTTTTGAGTTTTTCAGGACAGTAGGGGAAACCCCTACTGAGTTTTATAGAGAGTAACAGAGAAGGTTACATGGTGAGTATATACACATGTGGGTGAGGAGGAGGGGGGGGGGGAGAGGGGAGAGGAAAGAAGTTCAAACAGAAAGTACAAGTTGAGTGATGAAAGGCTCTAGTCCTTCCTTATTTCTATGTCTAAGCATATCAAAGTCTAGCTTAAACCTCTGAGCCCAAGAGTCAACAGATTGATGAACACCTCTGAAGTGTTTGTTATTTCTCTCTTCCCACAAGCTCCAAGCTCCAACAATAAAGACCTCGATAAACATAGGCTTATCCCAAATTCGTTTCCCTTCATGCACTAGGTCCATCCTGTTCCCTTGCACAGGCCAAGAGATCCCCAACCTAGCCCAACAGGCCGAACTAAAAGAGCATGTGAAGAAGAGGTGCTCAACGGTTTCTTCAGGTGGGTTATGGCACAGAAGGCACCCGTAATCATTGTCCCGCAGTGCAAATTGTCTTCTCCTAAGGATGTTACGAGTGTTCAATCTGTCATTATAGTTGAAGTTATTTCTAGAGATAAAGTTTACATCTACTTGTTCTTGAGCAACCAAAGAATTTAAAGGGACATCATGAGGATCAATAGGAGATTTCTTGGTAAGTAGAGACATAATCAAGTCAACTTTTTCATTTAGGGAGGAAATCTTCTCGACAGAGTTTACCTTCCTACCTGGTGGAGCTCGTTCGGTGTGCCATTGGGAATAGTTGGTCATCATATCATATAGGAGTTTTGTGGCAGCACCAAGTGTTGTTGACATAAAGGTTCCTCCCGCGGCCGAATCTAACAGGTTCCGCGAGGTAAAGTTCAAGCCTGCATAAAAAGTCTGGATAACCATCCAAGTAGTCAAACCATGTGTAGGGCATTTCTTAACAAGAGATTTCATTCGTTCCCAAGCTTGGGCAACGTGTTCATTATCCAATTGCTTAAAATTCATAATGTTACTCCTCAATTGGATAATTTTAGCAGGTGGGTAGTACTTCCCAATACAAACATCGTTGCACTTATCCCAAGAATCTATGCTATTCCTAGGCAAGGATTGAAACCAGATTTTAGCTCCTTCCCTCAAAGAAAAAGGAAAAAAGCTTAAGCTTAACAACATCACCTTCTACTTCTTTATACTTTTGCATATCACATAGCTCAACAAAATTATTTAAGTGTAAAGCAGCATCATCTCCAGCACCAGAGAATTGATCTCTCATAACAAGGTTTAACAAAGCAGGTTTAATTTCATAAGAGGCAGCTGAAGTGGCAGGTGTAGCAATAGGAATGCAGATAAAATCATTGTTGTTGTGACTAGTGAAGTCACACAACTTGGTGTTTTCAGTGGAACCCATAGTAGCACAAGGTGTGACAAACATTTTTTTTGTGATTTTTGATAAAGGACACTAAAGCAAGAACTGGAAGGTAAACTAACAAGACTAAAAAGCAAAGGTAAAAGATAGTGTGCAACTCCCCTATCTTGAAGATTGGAGTCCCCGGCGACGGCACCAGAAATTTTCTTGATGCGCGAGAGATGATAATGGCTTCTCGTCCTTCGTTGGTTACCCCACGTGGAAGGTGAGATGTAGGATAGCAACAAATTTTCCTCGGTGAAGATACCAAGGTTATCGAACCAGTAGGACTCCAACAACGACAATTAGGTGTCAACGGTGCAATTGATGCGAACCTGCACATAGAACAAATAACTTTGCTCCCAACGAAGTTCAGAGAGGTTGTCAATCTCTCCGGCCTTGTTTACAAAGGGTCAAACGTAACAGATAATAGACAATGATAATTGCAACTGGAAAGTAAAAGCAGGAAATAAATTGAGCGTGTAAACAGTGATGAGAATATGGACCGGGGTCCCATGATGTTCACTAGTGATGTCTCTCTCCCAAAAGACGACCAAACTTCTATGCTGATATGTCCCAAACGTATCTATAATATCTTCTTGCTCCATGCATGCTTTGTGTGATATTGCTATGATCTAGATACACTTTCATACACTTTTGATCATATTTGGACTAACTTATTAACTCAGCGCACCACAGTGCCAGTTCCTGTTTTCTGCTATTTTTTTATTTCAGGTTTCCCCCATATTAAAAGTGCTCCAATTTTTTTGGAAAAATCAGATAAAAAATCAGTGTGAAGGAACCTTCCTGAATCACCTTGGTGGGGCCAGAGGGCCACCAACAGGGGCCCAGGCGCCCTGGCGGCGCGCCCTAAGGGTTGGCCGCGCCAGGGGGGGGCCTGGACCCCTGGTGGCCCCCCTTACTCCCCCTTTCTCCTATTTATTCTCCGTGTCGCGAAACCCCCGAAGACAGAACCCTTTTTTTCGCGATCTCGCCTCTGTTCCGCCGCCGCCGCGCTTCCAAGATCGGGAGCGCCAGCAGACCTCTTCCCGGCACCCTGCCAGAGGGAGGGTTGACCTCCGGGAGCTTCCCCTGCACCATGGACGCTTCCCGGATGTGCCGTGATTAGTTTCCCTTGGACCATGGGTCCATGATCAGTATCTATGTGATGTTCTCCTCCCCTCTTTGTTCTTCATGGTTTAGACCTCGTGAGCTGCCCTACATGATCGAGGCACATATGTAATTTTCTGCTGTTGCTATGCTGAGTTTGCTGGGCTCGGATGGATTATGAGACTATGTTCAGTTTGTGATTGAGTAATATATTTGGTTCTTATCTTTTATATTTTTTTCCTAAGTAATTCTTGCATGTTCTCCGTTGCTGTTTATTGCTTTGGCCAAGTAGTAGGTAGTAACTCCAAGAGGGAACATTATGCTCGATTGTGGGTTCATGCCCCCCGATGACACGCTTGAGTGACATAAACATGAGTCTAGGGGATGTGATGTTGCCACAAGGGGGAAAACAACGGTGCTTGTAACCGCGGTTATAAGGATTGTTTACTTTACGCAAAGTGCTTTTTAATTCAGTTGTCTGTTGCTTTGGATTTACACTTTGGGTGGGGCTTGCAACTTAATACCAGCGAGGTGTTATGAATAGATATCTCAAGGTGGATGATTAGTAGTAGATGCAGTTGGATTCGGTCTACTTATTTTGGCGTACCGCCCATGCTTTTGAGCCTCATCCTTTCTTTGTAGCACAGTTAGCATTGCGATGCATTTTTAATCCTATCAATTGCCTAGCTGTAATTTGTTTACCTCGCATAGCAGTTTTATCGTCTTTTGGGAGAGAGACATCACTAGTGAACATCACGGGACCCCGGTCCATATTCTCATCACTGTTTACACGCTCTTTTATTTTCCTTCTTTTACTTTCTAGTTGCTATCATTATCATTATTATCGGTTGCGTTGATCCTTTGTGAACAACAAGGCCGGAGAGATTGACAACCTCTCTGCGTTGGGAAGAAAAGTTATATGTGTCGTGTGCAGGTCCACGTCAGTTGCGCCGTTGACACCTACTTATCATTGCCGGAGTCCTACGGGAGACAAACCCTATCCTCTACATAGGGAAAATTTGCCGCTACGCTACATCTAACCTTCCACTTGGGGTAACGAACGAGGATAGAGTATCATATGCGAGGTAAACAAATCACAGCTGGGCAATCGACAGGATTATGGGCGCAAAGCAATGCTAACTATGCTACAAAGAAAGGAAGAGGCTCAAAAGCATGGGCGGTACGCCAAAATAAGTAGACCGAAATCCAACTGCATCTACTACTAATCATCCACCTTGAGATATCTATCCAGAACACCTCGCTGGTATTAAGTTGCAAGCCCCACCCAAAGTGTAAACCCAAAGTAACAGACAACTGCATTAAAAGAACTTTGCGTAAAGTAAACAATCCTTGCAACCGCGGTTACAAGCACCATTGTTTTCCCCCTTGTGACCACAACACATCCCCTAGACTCACGTTTCTGTAACTCAAGCATGTCATCAGGGGGCATGTACCCACAATCTAGCATAAGGTTCCCTCTTGGAGTTACTATCCACTACTTGGCCAAAGCAATAAACAACAACGGAGAACATGCAAGAATTACTTAGGAACAAAAATATAAGAGATCAAAACCAAATATATTACTCTATCACGATTTGAACATAATCTCATAATCCATCGGATCCCATCAAACTCAGCATAGCAACAACAGAAGAATTATATATGTGCCTCGATCATGTAGGGCAGCTCTTGAGGTCTAAACCATGAAGAACAAAGAGGGGAGGATAACATCACATAGCTACTTATCACGGACCCATGGTCCAAGGTAGACTACTCACGGCACATCCGGGGAGCGTCCATGGTGGAGGAGAAGCTCCCGGAGGTCGATCCTCCCTCCGACAGGGTGCCGGGAAGAGGTCTGCTGGCGCTCCCGATCTTGGAAGTGCGGCGGCGGAGGAACAGAGGTGAGATCGCGAAAAAGGGTTCTTTTTTGGAGGTTTCCCGTGACGGAGAATAAATAGGCGAAGGGGGGCAGCCAGGGGGGCCACCAGGGGTCCAGGCGCCCCCTGGCGCGGCCCTACCCTAGGGCGCACTGGGAGGGCGCCTGGGGCCCTGGTGGGTCCACTCTGGCCCCTCCTCGGTGATTCCCGAAGCTTCCGGTACGCTGATTTTTTATTGTATTTTCCTGGAATTTTTGGAGCATTTTTAATATGGGGGAAACTTGAAATAGAAAAACAACATAAAACATGAACTGGCACTAGGGTGCATTGAGTTAGTAGGTTAGTCCAAATATGATCAAAAGTGTATGAGAGTGTATATAAAACATAGCAATATCACACAAAACATGCATGGATCAAGCAGAAATTATAGATACGTTTGGGACGTATCACCCTCCAGTCACGGTTCCTCCTGGTGAAAGGTGTTTGACTGTTACATAGGTTTTTTGTCGGAGCATTTTTCCTCTCCTTGCGACTCCAACAAAAATCTCACATTTGAATATGGTTGCCTCCCATTTGCAAACATCAATCAATAAAATATGTTGCAGAATGACCATATTGTACAATATCACTATTAGTTATTATAACAATTTAAGCTAATCATTCTAGTAAAATATGAAAACTACCTAATGTTTTGATAACATACAAACACAAAATTCATAAACAGTGCACTGCATTCATATACTAGAAAACAATACAAGTCATGTACTTTACAGGATTTCAATTGGTGCAATAGGGTCATCATTAGAACATTTAACTCCTCGCTGAAAGGTCCATCGTCTACCTCCTTAAGAACCAGTACACTCAAAGTGTTCAACTTAGTGAACATATCAGCAAGTGATGAATCATTTAGTAGTACTAAGATGCAACACTGAAAAAGTACCATGATGTGAAATTACTCAGCACCAAGAAAGCATTTGAGGAAGGTTGACATCATATGTTGATATACTTTTGAGCTCCAAAACACACATGCAAACTCAAAACTTTGACATTTGTGAGCCTCATGCTTGGGCTCTCCTCTAGTGACTCTTTGGAATGTACTCAGTTCAATGAAAAAAGATCACACATTTAGTGATCATTCAATGCATCACACAAAAGAGTATTTTTTTGCTCCACTTCAAATGGGAGGCGCACAAAGGGAGTTGATTGCTGAACGGATATGCGAGGGATGCGCGGATGAGCTGCTCAACTACATATGGACACCGGCAGGGAAAGTTGGATTGTGATTTTTTTTGGGATTGAAGAAGCTTAGGAGTTACGGCTGGTTTGTTCGATTCATTGGAAGCAAAACTTGTTGCTCGGCTGTCATATTAGAGCATCTCTAGCAGATCCGTCGTAAGTTTGACCCACATATTCAGTTTGTCGTTTGATCTAAAAAGAAAATGCGGTACAAAATCGAACGCGGCAGAATAGATCCGTCATCGCAAACTCCATACAACTTCAGAAATAAGCGTGCAATCAACTTGTAACAGCGCCTCCTCGATAAGTTTACCAAGCACCACCTCTTGCATCTTATTGTTTGGATGACCGGCTGCCGCTTTTTGTTGCAAATTCTAACTCATTCTGTAAGTATGTAATGTTGTTGGCTTCTCTGTGTAAGATTCTTGCCATTAACGTCCACCATTGTTTGTGTACCAATTGGTCACTTACTTTACTAACAATATGGCATGATAAGCTCCCCAGACACGAAATTATGCATCATGAGATTGGTAAGAAAATTTTAGTTTTTGTTCTACGATATTGTATATGTTATTCTTTGCTTTCTCATCTACAACAGCTTATTGCTTACATTTAATTATTTCCACATAATGTCAAAATCAACAATATTTATACATATCACTTTACACGATTCTATGTGTTCTGTTTCCGCCACTCTGAAAAAAAGGTGCAGAAATATGGCGTCCATTCTCGAGATGTGCATGGTATGAGTAAAACCTCATTATAAAATAAACAAATGAGTCTCACCTTCATCACAAAGCACACTTAAACTTTTCATCTTATGGAAGGGTGATTTTGATATATATACTAGCCCCGCCTCATGGACAAAATTTTAATGTCTCTTCTATGCAGATCATGATACATATTGTACTTCTATACTCCTAATTTTTTTTTCACATATTTACACTTTTATCCACACAATATTTATTTCTATAAAATCCCGCAGCAACGTGCCGAGTATTATCTAGTTTAGTGATAAATTTAGAGCATCACACAGAAGAGGAAAAAATTGCTCCACGCTAGGAGTTGATTGATGGACAGATAAGGGCGGGATGCGCTGACGCCGACAGTGAAATTTGTTTTTTTAGGATTGAAAAAGCTTAGGAGTTACGGCTCGGTTGGTCCGATTTCGTTGGAAATGAAATGTGTTGCTCAGTTGCCCTATTAGCACACGGGCTAAGGGGAGCAGCCACGGCCGTGGGTCGTCGGAGCTCGAAGAGGAGACAAAATAGGATAAAAAATGGTTGGGATCAAACTAGTCTGGCCCAAGGGGAAAATGAATCAATGACCCGCTTCACACATCCGTTAAATTCTTCCCCTCCCCCTTTCGCGTACTCAGATGCTCCAAGGCTTCTTCCTCCTCCATCCCAACACCACCCCGCACCCTGCTCCCCAGCTCCACCGGAAACCACCCTCCACTTAAAACCGAAAACTACCCACGACCACCGCCGTCCTCCCTCCAAATCCTCCAGAATGGAGCAATTTGGAAAGAGGACACCATCGCCTGTGCGGGTGCCACACCCTCCACCACCGCCGGTGCGGGTGCCATACCCTTCACCTTCTCCGGAGACCTGGATCGGGAAATTGCCCACATTATCCGCTTCAACGGGGTTCCCTTGCTCTCCTTGTTGTTGCTATTGTGGCGCAAGTGTAAGGCCGGATATGCGGTACTGTTCCAGATCTAGATGTTTCCATCCAGATCCGGGGACGAAGCACATATCAGTCCCACCGCGACATATGACAATGCCATATGCCCCGGATTTCCAACATGATATCACAACATTACAGATACAAGGATACAACATCTCATACAAGCGGCATACAACTGCCTTAAATACAATACAACAACGGAAGATACATGTCTGAGTACAGACTGCAAGCAAATGCCTATTGGCAAAGAGAAAAACATCGATCCCCATAACCACATGGGTCCAGGCCCTCCGCCGGGATCCGCCTAACTAGTCGTCGTCGAGTCTCCACGTGAAACGTCGATCACCATACCTGTTGTCGATCAAGAACCCTGAAAAGAGTTTGGGGGTAGTATCATGAGTACAGAAGTACTCAGCATCCAACTGTAGTGGTCATCTGACCCAGCAAGGACTTCATCACTCGTCATTCTAGGACAACTAGTAGTTTACGGTAAGGATGGGGTAAGTGGTGAGGTTGCTGCCGCACTAGCATTTATGAAGTGGCTAACGATCTAGAGAGCAAGCTAAGAAGCCAAGCATTCGATGAGGAATCGCCTCCAACAAGTCTTGTTATCAACTACTTACGCAATCATAACACCTATCCTATCCTTGTCCTCCTCTCTGCATCCCGACGAAGAAGAAGCAGTCAAGGCACACACACGTTGCTCAAGTTATATTAAGATTATCTCGGTTGTTGTTGTCTATGAACAAGGAGTAGGTGTCAAGTCGTCCATAACCGTGGACACGGCTTCTCGAAAAGATTTAACCCTGCAGGGGTGTACCAACTGCCCATTACAAGGCTCCGCATGCACGCCCATCACTCTCAGTTGCTACACATTATAGGCAACAATTTTATGATTTAATTCCGAGAGATCCGAAAACGACAGGTCCGTCTAGCTAACAACGAACAAATCCGGGTGGCCCCCGGGGAGTCGACACCCAATCCAAAAGCCGGCCACGCTCTCGGATCGGACTCTTCCGTATGACGCAGGTCGGATAGCCGGTTAATCACACATGGGAAACCGGGTCCTAGCTGATCGGGTGGACCAACAGAGAAACCATGTCTCCACTGGCCCAAGTTGTTTTAAAACAGCTGGGGGGCCAACCAAGCACACACACGGTTTTCAAATGGTAAATCAGCTTGGGCCACCACTAGAAATGTTTGAAGATAGGTAGGTAAGAAAAGGGGACCCCATAAAATCCCACACGCGGTTAGGCACGCTCAGTCTTAAAACCAATACCCGGAACTTGGATCCTAGGTGACTCGAATGGAACAAAGCTTCGGGGCGGGATAGCCTAGACCTTCCATCTTTCGTCGAATATAGTCAACATTATAACAATCATATCATCAACAACAATATAATAATGTGATATCCCAAACCAAGGAGTAACAGGGGGTAACATCGTAGCATCCTAAGCATGCAGACTAAGCATGGGCTGAGCAACGAGCAATAGTAACATAGCAGTACAAGGTTTGCTGGAAGGGGACATGGCTGTATCGGTTTGAAAGAGGTTGTAAACATGTGGTAGGATCAAACATCAAACCTATCCTAGACTAGCATGCATACCGCTGGTTGAAATAGAATGGATCATAAGTAATGTATAGTCCTTGCCTGTTGATAAGTCGGGTTCCGAAGGTGTAGTTGATCGCAAGCTCGCATCGTCTCCGAGAGGTACCCGCGGAAGCACACAAGACGGTAAACACTGCAAAGCAATCAACGAGAAAGCACTCTATTACTACGAGGCAAACACGAGCAAGCATCAACAAGAAGGCAACACGAGACATCACACCTACAGTCGAGAGCGGTTACTAACAGGTTAAGTGGAGTACTCGTCACACACAACGATACCGCACATTTAGAAAGGTTCAAGTTGTTTAGCTACACAAGGTGAGCAAAGGTTATTAACATGGCATCTCACTCAAGCAAGGCATAGCACACAAACATGGAAAGAGGTGAAGCATAAAGGAAACTATCTATGCTAGTCAATTTAAGTGAGGCACAACCTCAACATGGCATAACACTAAGTACCCCACGACAATTAAAAGATTTGGTACTGTTCTGTCCTAAACCTTATTTTAGGTTGGTTAACAACAGCAAACAAAAGCATAAACACAAAGTACACGAAAAACTAACCAAGTTACATATAAAGAACACTCCAAACGGAGTTACGGTTAAAAAGATACAAGCAAAACTAGTTTGGAACACAATCTGCCAAACATCAGAAAGCACACTTTAGAGCAATGCATAAACAGGGTAATGAATGCAAACATGCTCAAAAATGATATGAAACTAAATTAGACATGGCAGGGAAGGCATGGAAAAAAGAATCATGCAAATAGGCATCATGAACAACTAATTATAGCCATGCAAAATGCAATAAAACATTACTGGTCTAGGACTTGGTGAAAATAAGAGAAACATGGAAGAAAATGTTATTTTTATGCTGTATAAACAAGGGTATAACTACATGCAAAAGTACAGCAACATGACATGGCAATACATGGGCATGAAGTATACATGATGAGGATCAGGTACAAACAAGAATCAAGGTCATAGGCATAACAGATCAAAAGATATTAAGCATGCAACATGGCATCGGAACGTTACATACTTAGAGAAAAACAGAGGTGGCTTTCAAAAACAACGGGATAGCAACTTTGGAGCAATAAATAATATAGCTACAGCAGGAAAACATGATAAGTGATTGCATATATCTTAAGTAGACATGATGCTTAACAATTTGCAACAAGAATCACTCAATTCCGATGAACGGCTGCGACGCAACCGTCACCCGAAGTTTCAATCAAGCAACAATTTTCAGCAGCCATTAACAACAGTTTGCAATTAACGACGGGATGCCCTGTTTGACCAACAATAACACAATCAACATGGCCTCAAATGGATTAACTCCCAAAAGCATTATGATAGAGCACATCAACAACAACAAAATTTATTTTGGGCGCAAGTTCATCCGAGGTACAGATCTACCGTAAAACTAGTCGCAAAACAATACAAAACATTGACAGAAAAGGACTTAGCAGAAATTACCAAGGGGAAAAAAACTTGAATGGGTCGAGCCCATCTGGCCCGAGGTGGGCTGGCAGCTGCTGGTGGCCCATGAGGCCGGCTGGATCTGGGGGCGCCTGCTGGCGCGGTGGAGATGGGCCGCCGGCCCACCTGGCGCGAGCGAACGAGCGCTCGGGCTCATCCCGATCGGGCGCAGAGAAGACGCCACCGGCGGTGGTTGGCTCGCCGGCCGGCGAGGTGGCTGGCGGCTTCGATGAGGGGCGTTGCTAGGCGGCGGATCCGGGGCGCACTGACCAGATCCGGCGGCTGGGTGGTTTCTTCGGTGAGGGGCGGCTCGGGTGAGCTCCAAGCTTGGAAAGGGGCGTCCATGGCGGCCTCAAATCATGAGAGAGAGCAGAGAGAGAGAGGTTAGAGAGGAAAGGGAGACATGGAGGAGAGTGAAGGCGGAGAGGAGAGGCGTGGGAGGACCTGCGAGCGCGGCTGCTGCCGGAGGCGCGCGGCGGCCGGCTACGTGCGGCGGCGGTGCCCACGGGATGGAAGCGGCGTGGAGCTCGGGATGGAGGAGAGAGGAGGGCCACATGGCGGCTTTTGAGCCGCAAATCTCGCGATCTGACGGCCAGAATCGCCTGGGGATTAGGGTTTCGGGATTTGGGGCTGTTTGGGGCAGATCTGGGCAAAGTGGAGGGGGGTGGCTGCAAAATTTTGGCTAGGGAAACCCTATAAAGGGGTGGGAGTGTGGTGGTCTTTATATAGCCCAGGTGGCTGGCAGTTTGCAAAAACATCCCCAGTTTTTCTCTCGCGCGCGCGGTGTTTACGTTTCTGACCGCCGGGGGTCCGCAGTACCTCCGATTCGGGTAAAACTTCTAACTGCGCGATCAGCGCGCCGAGTCGGCGGCGTTCATCTCGTGTTGGAACCGTTCCGAGAAAACTTTCTGGCGTGCTATAAAAATATCCCGTTTAATTATTAAACTGGGTTTTTTTCGTTCCGTTGGCTGCGGCTGGTCCCGTGCGGTTTTCGCGACGGTGATTGGGTGAAACCCGGTGTCGCAAAGGTCGAGTGTCAGGGTGGCAAGGGTCGGTCTCCGTCCGATACGAGATAAGAGGGGGAAAAATAATCGCCGATCGATAAATCGGGGATGCAAACACTGCAAACAATTTAGACAATCAAACAATTCACACCGAAAACAATTTTTTTTAATTTTTGTGAAATCTGGGCTGTTACAATACAACACCACTAACAAGGGATCTCACCCCGAGATACAGGACGATCCGGGGGAGAGGGGGGGGGGTAAAATAAAAGAGACACGACGTTCGTCAACACCACCAACAAGGGACTCTGCTCCATGTCGACGTCGAACTTCTATCGAGATAAATTTCCGCAGAGAGACGACATCGTCGAAAAAATGAAACCGTCAGTGTCAAGAGGGAGAACGACAATGAAAGCTGGATCAAAGGACAGTGCATTTCGACGCAAGTCGTGAGAACACTGGGCAAAAGGATGGATGGCAACGGGTGACCAAGATGTGAACCAGAGTTGGAAGAACTAAAGGTACTACATGATTTACCAACCTGAGATCGGAATCGAGATAATACGCTGCAACCAAGGCATTGTAACGGTTCCAAAACTCCACACACTCGAGATCCTAGAGTTTTGAAGGGGATAAGACGAGAATTAAAACACTTACGACACTTGTCCTGACCAGAGCAAGGGTAAGGAGTAAAAAGATCCCACTTTTCGACAACTAACTTAGTAACTACAAAATAGTTTTTGTCTAGACTCGACTTCGGCCAGAGAGGGGATCCTATGGTCGACAAGGCTCTGATACCAAGTTGTATGTAACGACCCAATTCACATAGAATTGAAGTCTCTGTGATCAAGTGCCAGTCCCTGGATCGAACTCGCTGGCACACACAGTATCATAGATGTATATCAAAGTACAAGTGCATCATTATTACAACGTATGATCCAGAATAAAACAAATAACAAGTTGTATAGCTCAAGGCTAGCTTATTCAACATAAATATAGCGGAAGAAAAAGCAAGTAACGTGGAGTCCCATCATCAGCCACAAGCGAACATGCTGAGTGTAGACCCGCAACCCTAAACGCACCTTACTGGTCGTCTGAAAAACCTGCAACACCGAAGGTTACAGCCCGACAACGGGTCAGTACATCTGATTTGTACGGCAAGTGACACGGAAAAGGTATATATAAAGGACCTACATCTACATGCAAGGTGAGTCAAAGGAAAGGCTTATGGTTTTTTTTGCAGAAAGCCAATTTTCTCCTGAACTAAACTAGTCAAAATTTTAAGTTGAATTATACCTGAAACACACAGCAACCCATGCTAATCTTTCCCACCAGAATTATTATTAAGTGTTCATCTGTCAAGATCATTCATCAACAGTACTGACTAGTTTCTCAAGGTTCGTCCGTAGCCGTGGACACGGCTAATCATGATCAGTTTATACGCTCTGCAGAGGTTGTACACGTTCCCCACTGGACTCAACCCGAAGATTGAGACGAAGACTTTCCGAAGAGGTTGCCTCCACCCTTTGGTAGCCGGTACACCTAGCACACATCTACATCAGCTAGCTACTAGGGCCAGGTTCCCCACAACGTACTCATGCTAAGCCAGAGCCCATATAGCCAGTGGCTGTACACGGAAGCTACTAGTAATATTGCCTGTCTGATCTTTTTGAGCTTGGACGGCGCCCACTGCGTTCAGAGGGTAGACACCATGTCTCACCCGGTTCACCACCAAAACAACCATTGGGTGCATTTAACCCCGGCACTGTCCTTAGACAAGGCACAGCCACAAGGATGCAACCCACCCGTCCAGAAGTGATTTCTATTTATTATAAAGTTGCTACACAAATTATTAAATAGCTCACATGCACTCCATGAATTCTCACAACCCAAACCACGTCTACCAAGCATAACAATAAAGTAACAACACGTGCTAGGTTGATCTACAACTACAAGTCAAGACATGTGGCTATCCTAACTGGTTTTGCAGCAACAATAAAGTAAACTACCTATCATGCAATAAGGTGATATTCTTAACATAATTTATATAAAAATTATAGGTATGAGTATGGTCAAAGCATCACTTGCCTTCTTCCTGTTCCTGACGATCACAATCCTCACAAAACGATGCGGCGCACTCCGGACAATCTATACGAGCAAACATAACACCAACCAAAAAATATTCATCACAAATATGCACAAACAGTAATAAACATTCAAAGAACAGTAGCAAAATGGCCTAACAGAATCTAAACTTAAAGTTCTCGACAAAATAAAACCAACGCAAAAAGAAACGGCGCAAACGGGCGCACCGTTAAAAAGATACTGCTACCGGAAGTTCAAATTTGATTCCGCTTGGGATTCAAATTTGAAAACTTCAAACTTCTGTAAAAGTTAGTCTACTGGCTAGAATTTTTTGTCACGGTCGCAACGCAACTGGAATCACTCGATTTCGAGCTACGGTTAAAAAGTACTCGTGAAAACGGTATCGGGTGAAATCGGGGTCCAATCTGCAAAAAGGACCCATCCGTAATTAAAATTTTGCCAAAAAACGCGATCCGTTCCCCTGTCGGATTTGACCGGATCTGGCCGGATTGACTGACCGGCGGAGGCGGAGGTTCCCGGCCGGCGGCGGCGGCTGCTCGCGCGGCGCGGCGAGGCGCGGGGCTCACCTCGAGGCGGCGGCGGACGACGAACTCGGCGGCGGCAGCGGCAACGTCCGAGGCGGCGGCGGCGAGGCGGATTCGCGAGTCGGGCGAAAAAACCCTAATCCGCGGACCCGCGGACGTTTTTATAACCCGCTCCGGATTTTTTTAATCCGAAATAAAAACGAAATCGGCCAGGCGAAAAAAAAAACAGAACAGGCCCATTAGGCCCAAAACAGTTTTAGAAAAATAACGGATAAATATTTTTAATTTCCTTTTTCACCAAAAAATTTAGAATAATAAAATTGAATTTTAGGCATTATCAAAATATTAAATAAAAATAAAAACTTTGCAATTTATTTTTAAATATTTTAAATACTTTTCCGGCAATTTTAAAATACCGAAAAACTCCGCGAATGATTTTAAAACTTTTCCGGAGCATAAATAAATTCCCAAAATATTTTTAGAAATGATTTATATCCCCAATAGTAAATTTAAAATGTCTCCAAAAAATATTTTTAACTATTTTCCAACAATTTAAAAAAGGGGATAAGTCATTTTATATCCTCTCCAGCGAACTGCCATGTGTTGAAAAATGTTTAAAATATTTTTAAAACTCGAGCAAAATGCGGAAACAACATGAGATGCATATGATGATCTATTAACATCCGAATTTAGAAAATTGGGATGTTACAAACCTACCCCCCTTAAGATGAATCTCGTCCTCGAGATTCGTGCTGGCAAGCAAAGAGGTGTGGATGATCTTGCTTCAAATCTTCTTCTCGCTCCCAAGTGGCTTCTTCCTCGGTATGATGATCCCACTGAACCTTGCATAACCTGATTGTCTTGGTGCGGGTAACTCTTTCTGCAGTCTCCAGAATCTTCACAGGTTTCTCCTCATAAGTCAAGTCACTCTCCAACTGAATTGCCTCAAGTGGCACTGTATCTCTCAAAGGAATATCTGCCATCTCTGCATGACACTTCTTCAGCTGGGATACGTGAAACACATCATGAACTCCTGACAAAGCTTCTGGCAACTCCAACTGATAATCTACCTATCCTTTGCGCTCCAAGATCTTGCAAGGCCCCACAAAACGTGGTGCTAACTTTCCCTTGATTCCAAACCTCTTGATTCCGCGAATTGGTGAAACTCTAAGATATGCACAGTCCCCAACTTCATAGGTTACATCCTTGCGCTTGGCATCTCCATAACTCTTCTGCCTGGACTGTGCTATCTTCAGTCTATCACGGATCAACTTGAATTTCTCCTCAGCATCTCTGATCAGGTCAAGTCTGAAAAACTGACGCTCTCCTACCTCATCCCACATCAACGGTGTCCTGCACTTCCTGCAATACAGTATCTGGAATGGTGCCATCTGAAGACTAGCCTGGTAACTGTTGTTGTACGAGAACTCAGCATACGGTAAGTTGTCATCCCAACTCGAACCATAATCCAACGCACAAGCTCTCAACATATCCTCCAAAATCTGGTTGACTCTCTCGGTTTGCCCATCTGTCTGAGGATGGAACGCTGTACTGAACTCCAGCCTAGTTCCCAAAGTCTCATGCAACTGACGCCAAAACATCGAAGTAAACTGAGTACCTCTATCAGACACAACCTTGCTTGGAACTCCATGCAGACAAACGATCCTGGTCATATAATTCTTGGCTAGCTTAGCACTTGTATAAGTTGTCTTTATTGGAATGAAGTGAGCAACCTTCGTCAAACGATCAAGAATCACCCAAATAGAATCATATCCTGACCGAGTCCTGGGTAAACCAGTAATAAAGTCCATACCTATCTGATCCCACTTCCAATCTGGTAGAGGCAAAGGCTGCAACAATCCTGCTGGCTTCTGATGCTCAGCTTTGACTCTCTGGCAAACATCACACAATGCAATATACTGAGCTATATCTCGCTTCAGGCTAGGCCACCAAAATCTCTCCCTCAAGTCCAAATACATCTTGGTATTCCCGGGATGAATAGAATAAGGTGAATCATGTGCCTCCTAAAGAATCAACTTCCTGATCTCTGATTCTTGCGGTACAAAAATGCGCTTCTCAAACCAAATGGCTCCATGCTCATCCTCACGGAAACCCTCTGCTTTACCTTTGGTCATATTCTCCTTTATCTCATCAATTCCTGCATCACCCTTCTGAGCTTCTCTGATTCTTTCCAACAGATTTGGCTTCACCTCCAATGTTGCCACATATCCCTTAGGAACTATCTCCAACCTGAGATCTTGAACTGCTCACATAACTCACGTGGCATATCCTCAACATTAGCAACATTGACATGACTCTTACGGCTCAATGCATCAGCAACCACATTTTCTTTACCAGGATGATACTACACATTCAAATCATAATCCTTAATAAGCTCCAGCCATCTGCTCTGCCTGAGATTTAACTCCTTCTGAGTAAAGATATACTTCAAACTCTTATGATCAGTAAAAAAATCACAATGATTACCAACAAGATATTGCCTCCATGTTTTCAATGCATGAACAACTGCAGCTAACTCCAAATCATGTGTAGGATAGTTCTGCTCATGGTTCTTAAGCTGACGTGAAGCATAAGCAACAACTCTACCCCCTTGCATCAAAACACAACCAAGTCATCGACAAGATGCATCACAATATACTTGGAAATCCTTATGTATATCAGGCAAACATAAAACAGGTGCAGTTACTAACCGTTTCTTCAACTTCTGAAAGCTGGTTTCACATGCCTCACTCCAAACAAACTTATTCTCTTTCTTCAACGGCGCAGTCATTTGTTTTGCAAACTTGGAGAAATTCTCAATGAACCTCCTATAATATCCTGCAAGACCCAAGAAACTGCGAATGTCTCCAACTGTCGTGGGCGTCTCCCATTCCGTAACTGTTGAAACCTTGGATGGGTCCGCAGCTACTCCTTCTCCTGACACAACATGTCCAAGGAATCCTACCTCCTTCAACCAAAACTCACACTTGCTGAACTTGGCATACAATTTGTGCTCCCTGAGCTTCTCCAATACCAAACGCGGGTGTGCCTCATGCTCTTGATCATTCTTGGAATACACCAATATATCATCAATGAACAACACAACGTTGTTGTTCAAGAACTCCATAAACACCTTGTTCGTCATATTCATGAAGTATGCAGGAGCATTAGTCAATCCAAATGACATAACGGTATACTCATACAACTCATACCTTGTAGTAAAAGAAGTCTTCGGAATATCCTTCTCCCGAATCTTCACTTGATGATAACCAGAACGAAGATCAATCTTAGAGAATACACAAGCTCCCTCCAACTGGTCAAATAGATCATTAATCACAGGTAAAGGATACTTGTTCTTGATAGTAACATCATTCAGAGAACGGTAATCAACACACATCCTCTGGGTTCCATCCTTCTTCTCAATAAACAACATTGGAGATCCCCAAGGTGACGAGCTTGGGCGAATGAAACCCTTTGCCTGAAATTCTCTAATCTGTTCCTTCAACTCTGCAAGTTCATTAGCGGGCATCCTATATGGTCTCTTAGTAATAGGACCAGTGCCTGGTATTAAATCAATAAGGAACTCAATCTCCCTATCCGGTGGCATACCTGGCAACTCATCTGCAAACACATCCGGATAATCCCTCACAACACGCACATCATCCAGGCTACCCCCTTAAGAGAATTCACCTGAGCGTGCTGATGTTTATACTTGGACACATATCTGATCTTCTGCCCATTCGGTGTACGGAGAGTGATAGACCGACTGGCACAATCAATAACACCTTGGTGCTTAGCTAGCCAATCCATGCCCAATATAACATCCAAACCTTGTGACTCCAAAATAATCAAATCTGTAGGAAAAACATGCTTCCCTATGGCTAGGCTCATCTGATAGCATCCCAAACTAGCTGACATCCAAACCTTGTGAACTTATGAGCATAGATGACTTAAGAACTACGGTAGGTAACTCATGCTTATCCACAAATACCCTTGATATGAAAGAATGCGATGCACCAGAATCAAAAGAACAAGTGCGGGTACTGAATTGATAAAGAACTTACCAATCACAGCATCAGGCTCATCATAGATCTCCTCCACGTTGACATGGTTCACATGCCCCTTGTTGAAAGGATTGGGCTTGACGACTCCATTCCCATTGGACTCTGGGCAGTCTGTGGCATAGTGTCCCATGTTCTTGCACTTGAAACAACTGATGTGACTCAAGTCCTTTGGTTCCTGGCCATTCTGACGGTTGCTTCCATTGCTTCTCCCATTCCCATTGTTCCTTCCATTTCCATTGCCATTGCCATTTCCCTTCCTGTTACCATTGTGGTGGTTGTGGCCATTATGGTTGTGACCATTCCCACCATGATGGTTGTGTCCTCCACTGTGAACATGGCCATTCCCACCATTGTGGTTATGTCCATGGTTATGTCCTCCATTGCCACCGTAATGACCCGATTCACTAAGAATCCAAGTCTCTGTGCATTCTGTGCTAGTCCTAAGTATGGTTGAATCGGGCTACACCAGTTCCAACCATCCCTTTATTAAAATTTCCCACTCAAATTCTTATTAAGGTGAATTATCTGTCAAGACCATCCAACAACAATAATGCCCAGTTTCTCAAAGTTGTCCGTAACCGTGGACACGGCTAATCATGATCAGTTTTACACTCTGCAGAGGTTTGTACACTTTCCCCACTGGACTCAACCCGAAGATTGAGACATAGTCTTTCAGAAGAGGTTGCTGATGGCTTCTCGCCCCTCGTTGGTTACCCCAAGTGGAAGGTTGAGATGCAGCGTAGCGGTAATTTCCCTCAGTAAAGATACCAAGGTTTGTGTCCAGTAGGACTCAACGATAAGTACGATAGGTGGCAACGGCGCCAGAAATTATTCTGATGCGTGGAGTTGTCGTGGACCTGCACAAAACAAATAACTTTGCTCCCAACGAGTTCAGAGGAGTTGTCAATTCCTCCGGCCTTGTCGTTTACAAAGGATCAAACGCAAGATATAAAAAGGTACTAGTAAAAGTAAAACAGAAAGGTAGATAGTGGGTGTGAACAATGGTATGAAGATGGATCGGAGTCCCGTGATTTTCACTAGTGATGTCTCTCTCCCAAAAGACGATAAAAATGCTAGCGAGGTAAACAAATCACAGTTGGGCAATTGACAGGATTATGAAGGCACCGCAATGCTAACTATGCTGCAAAGAAAGGAAGGGCTCAAAAGCAATGGGCAGTACGCCAAGGTAAGTAGACCGAAATCCATCTGCATATACTACGAATCATCCACCTTGAGATATCTATCCAGAACATCTCGCTGGTATTAAGTTGCGAATCCCACCCAAAGTGTAAACGCAAAGCAACAGACAACTGCATTAAAAGAACTTTGCATAAAGTAAACAATTCTTGCACCAATAGGCACAATCACCGTTGTTTTATCCCTGGTGGAAACAACACATCCCCTAGTCTCATGTTTCTGTCACTCAAGCTAGACATCAGGGGGCTGAACCCACAATCAAGCATAACGCTCTCTCTTGGAGTTGCAAGCAAATAACTTGGCCAAAGCAAATACTGCAACGGAGAACATGCAAGAATTTACTCAAGAACAAAATATAAAAGGGCAAACCAAATATATTGCTCATCACAATCTGAACATAGTCTCATAATCCATCAGATCCCAACAAACTCAGCATAGCAACAACAGAAAATTACATAGGTGCCTCGATCATGTGAGGCAGCTCACGAGGTCTCGAAAGTGGAAGCACAAAAGAGGGAGAGGATATCACATAGCTACTGATCACGGACCCATGGTCCAAGGGGGACTACTCACGGTACATACGGGAGGCGTCCATGGCTATGGATGGTCTCCCGGAGGGGTGATCTCCTTCCGGCAGGGTGCCGGGGCAGCTTCTCCAGGCAGCCCCGATCTGAAAACGGCGGCGGCGGCGGAACAGAGAGGTTTTCGCGAAAAAGAGTTCTTGTTAAGGGGTTTCTACCCCGAGGGGATTATATAGGCGAAGGGGGCGTCGAGGGGCCACCCAGGGCAGCCAGGAGGGTGCCTGGCGCGCCCTAGGGTTGGGGCCGCGCCAGGGACCCTTCTGGCTCCCTGGTGGTGGTCCCGGCTCTCTCCCTTGGTTATTCCGGAAGCTTCCTGCCCGCTGATTTTTAATATATTTTTTGCGGAATTTTTTGGGCACTTTAATCAGCCGGAAAACCTGAAAAACAAAAACAGCAGAAAACCAGAAGCTGGCAACTGGGTGCACTGAGTTAGTAGGTTAGTCCAAATTGGTTTAAAAGTGTAATAAAGTTCAACCAAAACATGGCAAAGTCACACAAAACATGCATGGAGCAAGCAGAAATTATAGATACGTTTGGGACGTATCAACATCCCCAAGCTTAATTCCTTCTCGTCCTCGAGTAGGTAAATGATAACAAGCATAATTTCTGTGGTGACATGCCACACAACCAAATAAGGACTGTTAAGTAAAGCAATCAAAGCATGCAATTCAATTCAAGTCTTAACAGGCAAGAGTCTATATTGGCATTAACACAAGCAACAAAAGAACAAAAGGTGCAAGAGCTCTTGCTGTCTGTGACTCGAATGTCTCCAGATGGTGTTTGCGTGCAAGCAAGGGACTGGGAAGAAAGAGAAAAAAGGTTGTTGAGAACAACTATCTACTAAAGTTTCACACTTAGTCTCCTTTGGATTCTTATCTGGACTCGTCCCCAGACCACTAGCCAGGTACAAGTCAAACTGATCCACTCCCTTTCGATATTTTGAGCACTCATGCAATGGATGAGCGTGAGCAAGAAAGTTGACACCTAAAAGGCGAAACAGAAAAAGGGTGGAGGAGGAAGACAAAAAGGTGTGTGAAAGGCTCACATCAATGAGGACAATCATAGGCGAGAGAAGGCCATATGATAGATATGATGTGAGGAGTAGGGATTGCCATACAACGGATGCACATGTGAGCTAAAAGCTCTCCAATGGAACTAGTGGGGTGCATCTAACTTGCTTGCTCAAGAAGACCTAGAGCTCGTTTGAGGAGGCTCATCATTGGAATATACAAGCCAAGTTCTATAGTGTAAAAGTTCCCCACATAGCTATATGCATGATGATAATCTCTATGGAGTACAAGGGATAGAAGATGAAGTACTAGTGTGGATCTCTCAAAAGGAATAGTAGTATGCCCCCTTCTCTCTTTTTATTTTTATTTTTCTCTTTTTATTTTTTTTTTATTTTTTGGTGGCCTCAATGGCTCTTTCTATTTAACTCTCATTTGTTCTCTTTGGGATCTTTTGATTTTGTCCTCTTTGGGATCTTTTCCTCACTTTAGGGGCAATACTCTATATTTTACAAGAATATAGGAGATCTTTCACACTTTACAAAGGTACTCACAAAAATAAAATGTAACTAATCATGATGCAAATGTATGCCTCTGCCAGGATAGCAGGATATGCAATGATACTAGCGCGTCATGTAGCAGTGATTAGGGCAAGGCCCAACTAGCATGCGGCTCATCGATCAAGCAAGTAGCATGTATGACATGAAGATCAAGTCATGAGAGGGTGGATGTTGCATGGCAATGTATCTCGGAAAGGCTATGGAAATGCCTTGCAGGTAGGTATGGTGGCTGTTTTGAGGAAAGATATAATGAGGCTTATGATGACAGAGTGTATCATGCCAAGGGTTTGGATGCACCGGCGAAGTATGCTCCAACTCTCGAGGTGAGAAAGGGAAATGCACGGTACCGAAGAGGCTAGAAAAAGTATGGGTAGGTGGAAGTGTCAACTTTCGAATACTCACATTAGTCCGAAGAACTCATGCACTTATTATCGGTAACTCTCAATCTAATAGGAGGTTCACAAAGAGACAGGTACCCCGAGGAGGAGTGTATGGGGGTTTGGTTATCCTTGCGCATCCTCGACTCATGGTACGTGAGTGTACTCTAATATTCGAACCCTCCAGAGGTTAGTGATCCATCTAGTAGCTAGAGTTCTCAACAGGGGTTTTTGGTTTTCGAAAAACACACGGATTGCCCAAAATACGACATCTATCACTAATAGGCAAGAGCTCTTGACACCAAAAGTTCAAACATTACTCTAGTCAATACCTCAAAACTATTGCAAGTTACTACTTCAAAGAGAAAAGCAACTTTAACTACCTACTTTCTAGTCAAGACACAGAACTCAGTGCAACAGGCAAACTCTCTAACAAGATAAAACATGCAACCTATAGAAAGTTCAACCTGAAAAGAAAAGCTCTAGAAAAACTAAAGTACTACAGCTAAACAGACCAGCAGCTAAGAAAAGAAAAAGAACAACTCACAGCTAAAAGAAATAAGCATGCAAATCCTATGAGGAGTTCTAGTTCAAGTGGAGCGTGTTTCTCTCCCACACAAAAGAGTAAGTTGGGGTCTAACTTGTTACTACAGCAAAGAAAGCAAAACAAACCTAGAAAAGTAAAGAGTGAGACGCTCCAAGCAAAGCACATAACGCATGAAGTGATAAAAATATAGTGCAACGAAAGACAGACCGATGATTGTTGATGAAGAAGGGGATGCACTGGGGGCATCCCCAAGCTTAGACGCTTGAGTCTCCTTGAATATTTATTGGGGGGTGCACTTGTGCATCCCCAAGCTTGAGCGCTTGACACTCCTGGATCTTCTTTCATCACCTTCCATCGCGCACTTGAAAACTCCCTTCATACATAACTCATTGTAGGCTGATTAGAGAGGTTAGTACCCTAATAAAATAATTTTCCTCTACTGCAAATAAAGATTTCCAGGAAGAGCTACTGTTTCTCTTGCCTGCCCAAAAAAGTTTGCAAAGAAAAAGCAAGCTTAAGGATTGCAAAACTGCGAAAAGAAAAACTGGGGCAGAAGCTGAGAAAAACAGAACAGCAGAGAAAGGGGAATTTTTTCGAGGTACTTCTGCAACTCAAATCAAAAAACTTTGAACAGGGGCTAGCAAGCCAATTGTATGGAGCATGCTATCAAAACATTTCAGATCAAAAAGATGATCTGGTGATTTATCGCGAATTTTCCCGTCAAGAAGACAAAATCTGTTTCTAGACAGCAAGCTCCAACTTTTGAACTTTCAAGCACTCTGAGGCTAAACTTGGCACAAAGCTTGAAAAATAAACATACAATGATGTTGCTACAGTAGTAACAATCATCAAGACCACTAAGAACAGAACAAAAGCAAAAAGAAAAACCTAAATTCGTTGTGGGCTGCCTCCCGAAAGCGCTTCTTTAGAGCCATTAGCTAGGCTTAAAGCAGAAGATCAAAGTTCTCGAAAATCATCGGAAGGTTCACCAGGGATTTCAAAGGGGTTTTCAATAAGCTCATCCTTGTTCTTCCGAGGGAAGAGATACGTACCTTTCGCCTTACCACGCAAACGTATTTGTCCTTTACCTATATCAATGAAGCCTTTCATGGATCGGAGGAAGTCCCTTCCAAGCACTATATTTCCTTTATTGGCCTTCATGATGGCAAAGTCAATCTCCACACTCCTTTTAAGAAACATGACTTGAACATTTTTCAGTCTTCCCTGTATCTCAGAAATATCACCATTAGAATGTTCATGGAAAGACGGAAATTTGTCCATGCTTGCAAGGTACAAAGAATCATAGATAAAGCTTGGCATTATAGAAACTGTAGATCCAATGTCACAAAAAGCAAGGAAGTTTTGATTAGAGATAACAACCCTAATAAAAGGCTCCCAGTCATTTTCTATTTCCAAAATCTCCTCTCTAGGAGGATTTAGGCACTCTACTTTTTTTAGGACTAGAGCATCAAGTCTCTGTTCAATAGTAGCAATTCTATCTATAACAGTATCAAAACCATCATAAACAAAATAGACAGATAAACCATGTATAATTTCAAGTGCTCTAGCTTCATCACACTCTAAAAAGTCTCCTTCGGCTATAAGATCAAGAGAGTGCTTACACCACTTAAAGAGGCCAAAGTAAAAATTTCTAAGCACAATTCTTGTAGGTAACCAAGGCATATTTGCCTCATGTGCTTCAGAAATTCTGTCCCATGCCTTCTTCATATTCTCCCCGTTCTTTTGGTGGAAATCCAAGACCTCGGATTCCCCCATAGTACCAGCTCTTAACATACTTCACCACGCAAGAAAGGTAACAGGTATTTTTGGTATTTTTGATTAGGGACACAAAAGTAAAAACTGAAAGGTAAACTAACAAGACTAAAAAGCAAAGATAAAAGATAGCGTGTAACTCCCCTATTTTTGATACAGGAGTCCGACAACGGCGCCAGAAATTGGCGGTTATCAGGACTCGCGTATTTGTACTTCCTTTGAGTCCCCGGCAACGGCGCCAGAAATTAGCTTGATGGCTTCTCGCCCCTCGTTGGTTACCCCAAGTGGAAGGTTGAGATGCAGCGTAGCGGTAATTTCCCTCATTAAAGATACCAAGGTTTGTCTCCAGTAGGACTCAACGATAAGTACGATAGGTGGCAACGGCGCCAGAAATTATTCTGATGCGTGGAGTTGTCGTGGACCTGCACAAAACAAATAACGTTGCTCCCAACGAGTTCAGAGGAGTTGTCAATTCCTCCGGCCTTGTCGTTTACAAAGGATCAAACGCAAGAGATAAAAAGGTACTAGTAAAAGTAAAACAGAAAGGTAGATAGTGGGTGTGAACAATGGTATGAAGATGGACCGGAGTCTCGTGATTTTCACTAGTGATGTCTCTCTCCCAAAAGACGATAAAAATGCTAGCGAGGTAAACAAATCACAGTTGGGCAATTGACAGGATTATGAAGGCACCGCAATGCTAACTATGCTGCAAAGAAAGGAAGGGCTCAAAAGCAATGGGCAGTACGCCAAGGTAAGTAGACCGAAATCCATCTGCATCTACTACGAATCATCCACCTTGAGATATCTATCCAGAACATCTCGCTGGTATTAAGTTGCGAATCCCACCCAAAGTGTAAACTCAAAGCAACAGATAACTGCATTAAAAGAACTTTGCGTAAAGTAAACAATTCTTGCACCAATAGGCACAATCACCGTTGTTTTATCCCTGGTGGCAACAGCACATCCCCTAGTCTCATGTTTCTGTCACTCAAGCTAGACATCAGGGGGCTGAACCCACAATCGAGCATAACGCTCTCTCTTGGAGTTGCAAGCAAATAACTTGGCCAAAGCAAATACTGCAACGGAGAACATGCAAGAATTTACTCAAGAGCAAAATATAAAAGGGCAAACCAAATATATTGCTCATCACAATCTGAACATAGTCTCATAATCCATCAGATCCCAACAAACTCAGCATAGCAACATCAGAAAATTACATAGGTGCCTCGATCATGTGAGGCAGCTCACGAGGTCTCGAAAGTGGAAGCACAAAAGAGGGAGATGACATCACATAGCTACTGATCACGGACCCATGGTCCAAGGGGGACTACTCACGGTACATACGGGAGGCGTCCATGGCTATGGATGGTCTCCCGGAGGGGTGATCTCCTTCCGGCAGGGTGCCGGGGCAGCTTCTCCAGGCAGCCCCGATCTGAAAACGGCGGCGGCGGCGGAACAACGAGGTTTTCGCGAAAAAGAGTTCTTGTTTAGGGGTTTCTACTCCGAGGGGGTTATATAGGCGAAAGGGTGCGTCGAGGGGCCACCCAGGGCATCTAGGAGGGTGCCTGGCGCGCCCTAGGGTTGGGGCCGCGCCAGGGTCCCTTCTGGCTCCCTGGTGGTGGTCCTGGCTCTCTCCCTTGGTTATTCCGGAAGCTTCCTGCCCGCTGATTTTTAATATAATTTTTGCGGAATTTTTTGGGCACTTTAATCAGCCGGAAAACCTGAAAAACAAAAACAGCAGAAAACCAGAAGCTGGCAACTGGGTGCACTGAGTTAGTAGGTTAGTCCAAATTGGTTTAAAAGTGTAATAAAGTTCAACCAAAACATGGAAAAGTCACACAAAACATGCATGGAGCAAGCAGAAATTATAGATACGTTTGGGACGTATCAGTTGCCTCCACCCTTTGGTAGCCGGTACACCTATCATATCTACATCAGCTAGCTACCAGGGCCAGGTTCCCCACAACTTACTCATCTAAGACAAAGCCCATATAGCCAGTGGTTGTACATGGAAGCTACTAGTGACACTGTCTGTCCGATCTTTTTGAGCCTGGACGGCGCCCACTGCGTTCAGAGGGTAGACACCATGACGCACCCGGTTCACCACCAAAACAACCATTGGGTGCATTTAACCCCGGCACGGTCCTTAGACAAGGCACAACCACCAGGATGCAACCCGCCCGTCCAGAGGTGATTTCTATTTAAGGTTGCTAGTCAAGTCATTAATCCTCACATAGCTCAATGATAACTCAACCAATCCCCGTCTACAAAGCAATAGAAGTATATAACAACCACGATCCTAGGGTGACAATGAAATACAAGGTCAGAACATATGGCTATCCTACTAGGTTTAAAATCATAACTAATATATAATCCTACACATGCATAGAGTGATAATTTGCTACATGCATAATAGAAAATATAGGTTGAGGTATGGTCAAAGTGTAACTTGCCTTTTCCATTCGGTGAAGTTCTTTGCTCTCACGGTCCAGTCAACTCTACTCGTCACACTCCGAGCAATCTATCGCAAATGAAGGAACTCGAATGAGCAATCACATCACAAGGACAAAACAAAAGATCAACAAAACAATCACTAAGGTTTTAGCAACAAAACAAAAAGGTTTTGAAGGGTAAAGGTGTCGATGTGCTCGAAGGTGATCAGTGGAATTGAACTCGAGAGAGTCAACAGATAAAGATTCATCGGTAAGGAATAGTGATCATGGACATTATGAATTCAAGTTGAATATCATGCCCACATGACAAGTGTGTGAATCTTACCGATAACATGTCTCAAGTGATCCGATATGCAAAAAGAATCACGTGAAACGGAATACTACAACGCAGGTCATAGCAAGTGAAAAATTGAATTGAATTTGAATTTAAACAGACCAAGAAAGTTATGAATTTTTGGGTACACATGATATGGACAGAAACTACATGGAACGAGTGATCCAACGCAAAAAGAATCACTCGATTTGGATCAACGGTTTAAAAGATACGGCCTCCGGAATTTGAATTTGGATTTGAAATAAATTCAAATTCAAAAGTGTGCAAAAGTTTTAAAAGTTGTTTCTATACTAAAGTACAGAACAACACGAGCGCGTAGGAAAAAGTTTCACCTCGATCCGACGCACGGTGAAGGAGATATTGCGGAAACGGCGCCGGGGTGTTTTCTGCCAACAGGGACCTAACCATGGTGGCAATGGAGGACATAACCATGGACATAACCACAATAGTTGGAATGGCCATGTTCACAGTGGAGGACACAACCATCACGGTGGGAATGGTCACAACCATAATGGCCACAACCACCACAATGGTAACAGGAATGGCAATGGCAATGGCAATGGCAATGGAAGGAACAATGGGAATGGGAGAAGCAATGGAGGCAATAGAAGCAACCGTCAGAATGGCCAGGCACCAAAGGACTTGAGTCACATCCAGTGTTTCAAGTGCAAGAACATGGGACACTATGCCACAGACTGCCCAGAGTCCAATGGGAATGGAGTCGTCAAGCCCAATCCTTTCAACAAGAGGTATGTGAACCATGTCAACGTGGAGGAGATCTATGATGAGCCTGATGCTGTGATTGGTAAGTTCTTTATCAATTCAGTACCCTCACTTGTTCTTTTTTATTCTGGTGCATCACATTCTTTCATATCGAGGGTATTTGTGGATAAGCATGAGTTACCTACCGTAGTTCTTAAGTCATCTATGCTCATAAGTTCACCGGGAGCGGAGATGTCAGCTAGTTTGGGATGCTATCAGTTGAGCCTAGCCATAGGGAAGCATGTTTTTCCTACAGATTTGATTATATTGAAGTCACAAGGTTTGGATGTTATATTGGGCATGGATTGGCTAGCTAAGCACCAAGGTGTTATTGATTGTGCCAGTCGGTCTATCACTCTCCGTACACCGAATGGGCAGAAGATCAGATATGTGTCCAAGTATAAACATCAGCACGCTCAGGTGAATTCTCTTAAGGGGGTAGCCTGGATGATGTGCGTGTTGTGAGGGCTTATCCGGATGTGTTTCCAGATGAGTTGCCAGGTATGCCACCGGATAGGGAGATTGAGTTCCTTATTGATTTAATACCAGGCACTGGGCCTATTACTAAGAGACCATATAGGATGCCCGCTAATGAACTTGCAGAGTTGAAGGAACAGATTAGAGAATTGCAGGCAAAGGGTTTCATTCGCCCAAGCTCGTCACCTTGGGGATCTCCAGTGTTGTTTGTTGAGAAGAAGGATGGAACCCAGAGGATGTGTGTTGATTACCGTTCTCTGAATGATGTTACTATCAAGAACAAGTATCCTTTACCTGTGATTAATGATCTATTTGACCAGTTGGAGGGAGCTTGTGTATTCTCTAAGATTGATCTTCGTTCTGGTTATCATCAAGTGAAGATTCAGGAGAAGGATATTCCGAAGACTGCTTATACTACAAGGTATGGGTTGTATGAGTATACCGTTATGTCATTTGGACTGACTAATGCTCCTGCATACTTCATGAATATGATGAACAAGCTGTTTATGGAGTTCTTGGATAAATTCGTTGTGGTGTTCATTGATGATATATTGGTGTATTCCAAGAATGAGCAAGAGCATGAGGCACACTTGCGTTTGGTATTGGAGAAGCTCAGGGAGCACAAATTGTATGCCAAGTTCAGCATGTGTGAGTTTTGGTTGAAGGAGGTAGGATTCCTTGGACATGTTGTGTCAAGAGAAGGAATAGCTGTGGACCCATCCAAGGTTTCAACAGTTACGGAATGGAAGACGCCCACGACAGTTGGAGACATTCGCAGTTTCTTGGGTCTTGCAGGATATTATAGGAGGTTCATTGAGAATTTCTCCAAGCTTGCAAAACCAATGACTGCGCTGTTGAAGAAAGACAATAAGTTTGTTTGGAGCGAGGCATGTGAAACCAACTTTTAGGAGTTGAAGAAACGGTTAGTAACTGCACCTGTTTTATGTTTGCCTGATATACATAAGTATTTCCAAGTATATTGTGATGCATCTCGTCGAGGACTTGGTTGTGTTTTGATGCAAGGGGGTAGAGTTGTTGCTTATGCTTCACGTCAGCTTAAGAACCATGAGCAGAAATATCCTACACATGATTTGGAGTTAGCTGCAGTTGTTCATGCATTGAAAACATGGAGGCAATATCTTGTTGGTAATCATTGTGATGTTTTTACTGATCATAAGAGTTTGAAGTATATCTTTACTCAGAAGGAGTTAAATCTCAGCCAGAGCAGATGGCTGGAGCTTATTAAGGATTATGATTTGAATGTGCAGTATCATCCTGGTAAAGCAAATGTGGTTGCTGATGCATTGAGACGTAAGAGTCATGTCAATGTTGCTAATGTTGAGGATATGCCACGTGAGTTATATGAGCAGTTCAAGAATCTCAGGTTGGAGATAGTTCCTAAGGGATATGTGGCAACATTGGAGGTGAAGCCAAATCTGTTGGAAAGAATCTGAGGAGCTCAGAAGGGTGATGCAGGAATTGATGACATAAAGGAGAATATGACCAAAGGTAAAGCAGAGGGTTTCCGTGAGGATGAGCATGGAGCCATTTGGTTTGAGAAGCGCATTTGTGTACCGCAAGATGCAGAGATCAGGAAGTTGATTCTTCAGGAGGCACATGATTCACCTTATTCTATTCATCCCGGGAATACCAAGATGTATTTGGACTTGAGGGAGAGATTTTGGTGGCCTAGCCTGAAGCGAGAGATAGCTCAGTATATTGCATTGTGTGATGTTTGCCAGAGAGTCAAAGCTGAACATCAGAAGCCAGCAGAATTTTTGCAGCCTTTGCCTCTACCAGATTGGAAGTGGGATCAGATAGGTATGGACTTTATTACTGGTTTACCTAGGACTCGGTCAGGATATGATTCTATTTGGGTGATTGTTGATCGTTTGACCAAGGTTGCTCACTTCATTCCAATAAAGATAACTTATACAGGTGCTAAGCTAGCCAAGATTTATATTACCAGGATCGTTTGTCTGCATGGAGTTCCAAGCAAGGTTGTGTCTGATAGAGGTACTCAGTTTACTTCGAAGTTTTGGCGTCAGTTGCATGAGACATTGGGCACTAGGCTGGAGTTCAGTACAGCGTTCCATCCTCAGACAGATGGACAGACCGAGAGAGTCAATCAGATTTTGGAGGATATGTTGAGAGCTTGTGCGTTGGATTATGGTTCGAGTTGGGATGACAACTTACCGTATGCTGAGTTCTCGTACAACAACAGTTACCAAGCTAGTCTTCAGATGGCACCATTCGAGTTACTGTATGGCAGGAAGTGCAGGACACCGTTGATGTGGGATGAGGTAGGAGAATGTCAGTTTTTCGGACCTGACCTGATCAGAGATGCTGAGGAGAAAGTAAAGTTGATCCGTGATAGACATAAGATAGCACAGTCTAGGCAGAAGATTTATGGAGATGCCAAGCGCAAGGATGTAACCTATGAAGTTGGGGACTGTGCATATCTTAGAGTTTCACCAATTCGCGGAATCAACAGGTTTGGAATCAAGGGAAAGTTAGCACCACGTTTTGTGGGGCCTTACAAGATCTTGGAGCGCAGAGGAGAGGTAGCTTATCAGTTGGATTTGCCAGAAGCCTTGTCAAGAGTTCATGATGTGTTTCACGTATCCCAGCTGAAGAAGTGTCATGCAGAGATGGCAGATATTCCTTTGAGAGATACAGTGCCACTTGAGGCAATTCAGTTGGACAGTGACTTGACTTATGAGGAGAAACCTGTGAAGATTCTGGAGACTGCAGAAAGAGTTACCTGCACCAAGACAATCAGGCTATGCAAGGTTCACTAGGATCATCATACGGAGGAAGAACCACTTGGGAGCGAGAAGAAGATTTGAAGCAAGATCATCCACACCTCTTTCCTAGCCAGCCCGAATCTCGAGCACGAGATTCATCTTAAGGGGGTTAGGTTTGTAACATCCCAATTTTCTAAATTCGGATGTTAATAGATCATCATATGCATCTCATGTTGTTTCCGCATTTTTCTAGAGTTTTAAAAATATTTTAAACATTTTTCAACACATGGCAGTTCGCTGGAGAGGATATAAAATGACTTATCCCCATTTTTAAATTGTTGGAAAATAGTTAAAATATTTTTTGTAGACATTTTAAATTTACTATTGGGGTTATAAATAATTTCTAAAAATATTTTGGTAATTTATTTATGCTTTAAAAAAGTTTTAAAATCATTCTCGGAGTTTTTCGGTATTTTAAAATTGCCGAGGAAAAGTATTTAAAAATATTTCAAAAAAATTGCAAAGTTTTTATTTTTATTTCATATTTTGGTAATACCAAAAATTCAATTTTATTATTTTAATTTTTTTGGTGAAAACGGAAATGAAAAATATTTATCCGTTATTTTTCTAAAACTGTTTTGGGCCTAATGGGCCTGTTCTGTTTTTTTTCGCCTGGCGGCTTTCGTTTTTATTTCGGATTAAAAAAAATCCGGAGCGGGTTATAAAAACGTCCGCTGGTCCGCGGATTAGGGTATTTTCGCCCGAACCGCGAACCCGCCTCGCCGCCGCCGCCTCGAGGTAAGCCCCACGAGTCGCCGCGCCTCGCCGCGTCGTGCCAAGCCGCGCGCGCAGCCTCGCCGTCGGCCGCCGCCGCCGCCGGCCGGCCACCTCCGCCGCCGCCGGCCGGTCAAGCCGGCCAGATCCGGTCAAATCCGACCGGGGGACCCGATCACGTTTTTTCGCAAAATTTTAATTACGGATGGATCCTTTTTACAGATTGGACCCTGATTTCACCTGGTACCGTTTTCGCGAGTACTTTTTAACCGTAGCTCGGAATCGAGTGATTCCAGTTGTTTTGCGACCGTGACGAAAAATTCTAGCTAGTAGACTAACTTTTACAGAAGTTTGAAGTTTTCAAATTTGAATCCCAAGCAGAATCAAATTTGAACTTCCGGTAGTCGTATCTTTTTAACGGTGCGCCCGTTTCTTTTTGCGTTGGTTTTATTTTGTCGAGCACTGTAAGTTTAGATTCTGTTAGGCAAGTTTTTCTACTGTTCTTTGAATGTTTATTACTGTTTGTGCATATTTGTGACGAATATTTGTTGATTGGTGCTATGTTTGGTCGTACAGATTTCCGGAGTGCGCCGCATCGTTTTGTGAGGATTGTGATCGTCAGGAACAGGAAGAAGGCAAGTGATGCTTTGACCATACTCATACCTGTATTTTCTATATGCATTATGTTAAGAATATCACCTTATTGCATGATAGGTAGTTTAATTTACTGTTGCTGCAAAACCAGTTATGATAGCCACATGTCTTGACTTGTAGTTGTAGATCAACCTAGCACGTGTTGTTATTTTATTGCTATACTTGGTAGACGTGGTTTGGGTTATGAGAATTCATGGAGTGCATGTGAGCTATTTAATAATTTGTGTAGCAACTTTATAATAAATAGAAATCACTTCTGGACGGGCGGGTTGCATCCTGGTGGTTGTGCCTTGTCTAAGGACAGTGCCGGGGTTAAATGCACCCAATGGTTGTTTTGGTGGTGAACCGGGTGCGACATGGTGTCTACCCTCTGAACGCAGTGGGCGCCGTCCAGGCTCAAAAAGATCAGACACAAAATATTACTAGTAGCTTCTGTGTACAGCCACTGGCTATATGGGCTCTGGCTTAGCATGAGTACGTTGTGGGGAACCTGGCCCTGGTAGCTAGCTGATGTAGATGTGTGTTAGGTGTACCGGCTACTAAAGGGTGGAGGAAAACCTCTTCGGAAAGTCTTCGTCTCAATCTTCGGGTTGAGTCCAGTGGGGAACGTGTACAACCTCTACAGAGCGTATAAACTGACCATGATTAGTCGTGTCCACGGTTACGGACGAACCTTGAGAAACTAGTCAGTACTGTTGATGAATGATCTTGACAGATGAACACTTAATAATAATTCTGGTGGGAAAGATTAGCATGGGTTGCTGTGTGTTTCAGGTAGAATTCAACTTAAATTTTTTGACTAGTTTAGTTCAGGAGAAAATTGGCTTTCTGCAAAACAAAACCATAAGCCTTTCCTTTGACTCACCTTGCATGTAGATGTAGGTCCTTTATATATACCTTGTCCGTGTCACTTGCCATACAAATAAGATGTACTGACCCGCTGTCGGGCTGTAACCTTCGGTGTTGCAGGTTTTTCAGACGACCAGGAAGGTGCGTTTAGGGTTGCGGGTCTACACTCAACATGTTTGCTTGTGGCTGATGATGGGACTCCACGTTACTTACTTTTGCTTCCGCTATATTTATGTTGAATAAGCTAGCCTTGAGCTATGCAACTTGTTATTTGTTTTATTTTGGATAATACGTTGTAATAATGATGCACTTGTACTTTGATATACATCGATGATACTGTGTGTGCCAGCGAGTTCTATCCAGGGACTGGCACTTGATCACAGAGACTTCAATTCTATGTGAATTGGGTCGTTACGCAGAGGTTGTACACGTTCCCCACTGGACTCAACCCGAAGATTGAGACGAAGACTTTCCGAAGAGGTTGCCTCCACCCTTTGGTATCCGGTACACCTAACACACATCTACATCAGCTAGCTACCTGGGCCAGGTTCCCCACAACATACTCATGCTAAGCCAGAGCCCATATAGCCAGTGGCTGTACACGGAAGCTACTAGTAATATTGCATGTCTGATCTTTTTGAGCCTGGACGACGCCCACTGCGTTCAGAGGTTAGACACCATGTCGCACCCGGTTCACCACCAAAACAACCATTGGGTGCATTTAACCCCGGCACTGTCCTTAGATAGGGCACAGCCACCAGGATGCAACCCGCCTGTCCAGAAGTGATTTCTATTTATTATAAAGTTGCTACACAAATTATTAAATAGCTCACATGCCCTCCATGAATTCTCACAACCCAAACCACGTCTACCAAGCATAGCAATAAAGTAACAACACGTGCTAGGTTGATCTACAACTACAAGTCAAGACATGTGGCTATCCTAACTGGTTTTGCAGCAACAGTAAAGTAAACTACCTATCATGCAATAAGGTGATATTCTTAACATAATGCATATAGAAAATATAGGTATGAGTATGGTCAAAGCATCACTTGCCTTCTTCCTGTTCCTGACGATCACAATCCTCACAAAACGATGCGGCGCACTCCAGACAATCTATACGATCAAACATAGCACGAATCAACAAATATTCATCACAAATATGCACAAACAGTAATAAACATTCAAATAACAGTACCAAAACTTTCCTAATAGAAGCTAAACTTAAAGTGCTAGACAAATAAAACCAACGCAAAAAGAAAGGGCGCAAACGAGCGCACCGTTAAAAAGATACGGCTACCGGAAGTTCAAATTTGATTCCGCTTGGGATTGAAATTTTAAAAATTCAAACTTCTGTAAAAGTTAGTCTACTTGCTAGAATATTTCGTCACGGTCGCAACGCAACTGGAATCACTCGATTCCGAGCTACGGTTAAAAAGTACTCGCGAAAACGGGACCGGGTGAAATCGGGGTCCAATCTGCAAAAAAGACCCATCCGTAATTAAAATTTTGGGAAAAAACGCGATCGGGTCCCCGGTCGGATTTAACCGGATCTGGCCGGCTTGACCGGCCGGCGGAGGTGCCCGGCCGGCGGCGGTGACGCGGCGAGGCACGGGGCTCACCTCGAGGCGGCGGCGGACGGCGAACTCGGCGGCGGCGGCGAGGCGGGTTCGCGGGTTGGGCGAAAAAAACCCTAATCCGCGGACCCGCGGACGTTTTTATAACCCGCTCCGGATTTTCTTTTTAATCTGAAATAAAAACGAAATCGGCCAGGCGGAAAAAAAACAGAACAGGCCCATTAGGCCCAAAACAGTTTTAGTAAAATAACGGATAAATATTTTTAATTTCTGTTTTCACCAAAAATTTTAAAATAATAAAATTGAATTTTGGCATTACCAAAATATTAAATAAAAATAAAAACTTTGCTTTAAATATTTTTAAATACTTTTCCGGCAATTATAAAATACCGGAAAACGCTGAGAAGGATTTTAAAACTTTTCCGGACATTAAATAAATTCCCAAAATATTTTTTAGAAATTATTTATAACCCCAATAGTAAATTTAAAATGTCTCCAAAAAATATTTTAACTATTTTCCAACAATTTTAAAAATGGGGATAAGTCATTATATATCCTCTCCAGCGAACTGCCATGTGTTGAAAAATGTTTAAAATATTTTTAAAACTCCAGAAAAATGTGGAAACAACATGAGATGCATATGATGATCTATTAACATCCGAATTTAGAAAATTGGGATGTTACAAACCTACCCCCCTTAAGATGAATCTCGTCCTCGAGATTCGGGATGGCTAGCAAAGAGGTGGAGATGATCTTGCTTCAAATCTTCTTCTTGCTCCCAAGTGGCTTCTTCCTCGGTATGATGATCCCACTGAACTTTGCATAGTTGGATTGTCTTGGTGCGGGTAACTCTTTCTGCAGTCTCCAGAATCTTCACAAGTTTCTCCTCATAAGTCAGGTCACTCTCCAACTGAATTGCCTCAAGTGGTACTGTATCTCTCAAAGGAATATCTGCCATATCTGCATGACACTTCTTCAGCTGGGATACGTGAAACACATCATGAACTCCTGACAAAGCTTCTAGCAACTCCAACTGATAAGCTACCTCTCCTCTGCGCTCCAAGATCTTGTAAGGCCCCACAAAACATGGTGCTAACTTGCCCTTGATTTCAAACCTCTTGATTCCGCGAATTGGTGAAACTCTGAGATACGCACGGTCTCCAACCTCATAGGTTACATCTTTGCGCTTCGCATCTGCATAACTCTTCTGCCTGGACTGTGCTATCTTCAGTCTATCCCGAATCAATTTGACTTTCTCTTCATCATCTCTGATCAGGTCTGTTCCGGAAAACTGACGCTCTCCTACCCCATACCACATCAACGGAGTCCTGCACTTCCTGCCATACAGTAACTCAAATGGTGCCATCTGAAGACTAGCCTGGTAACTGTTATTGTACGAGAACTCAGCATACGGTAAGTTGTCATCCCAACTCGAACCATAATCCAACGCACAAGCTCTCAACATATCCTGCAAAATCTGATTGACTCTCTCAGTCTGCCCATCTGTCTGAGGATGGAACGCTGTACTGAACTCCAGCGTGGTGCCCAAGGTCTCATGCAACTGACGCCAAAACTTCAAAGTAAACTGAGTACCTCTATCAGACACAACCTTGCTTGGAACTCCATGCAGACAAATGATCCTGGTCATATAAATCTTGGCTAGCTTAGCACTTGTATAAGTTGTCTTTACTGGAATGAAGTGAGCAACCTTGGTCAAACGATCAACAATCACCCAAATAGAATCATATCCTGACCAAGTCCCGGGTAAACCAGTAATAAAGTCCATACCTATCTG
The DNA here is from genome assembly GCA_950022295.1 of Bromus sterilis. NCBI lineage: Eukaryota > Viridiplantae > Streptophyta > Magnoliopsida > Poales > Poaceae > Bromus > Bromus sterilis. Next base: position 345,954,232 of record OX465595.1, read on the forward strand.
ATCCCACTTCCAATCTGGTATAGGCAAAGGCTGCAACAATCCTGGTGGCTTCTGATGCTCAGCTTTGACTCTCTGGCAAACATCACACTATGCAATATACTGAGCTATCTCTCGCTTCAGGCTAGGCCACCAAAATCTCTCCCTCAAGTCCAAATACATCTTGGTATTCCCGGGATGAATAGAATAAGGTGAATCATGTGCCTCCTGAAGAATCAACTTCCTGATCTCTGCATCTTGCGGTACACAAATGCGCTTCTCAAACCAAATGGCTCCATGCTCATCCTCACGGAAACCCTCTGCTTTACCTTTGGTCATCTTCTCCTTTATGTCATCAATTCCTGCATCACCCTTCTGAGCTCCTCAGATTCTTTCCAACAAATTTGGCTTCACCTCCAATGTTGCCACATATCCCTTAGGAACTATCTCCAACCTGAGATTCTTGAACTGCTCATATAACTCACGTGGCATATCCTCAACATTAGCAACATTGACATGACTCTTACGTCTCAATGCATCAGCAACCACATTTGCTTTGCCAGGATGATACTGCACATTCAAATCATAATCCTTAATAAGCTCCAGCCATCTGCTCTGCCTGAGATTTAACTCCTTCTGAGTAAAGATATACTTCAAACTCTTATGATCAGTAAAAACATCACAATGATTACCAACAAGATATTTCCTCCATGTTTTCAATGCATGAACAACTGCAGCTAACTCCAAATCATGTGTAGGATAGTTCTGCTCATGGTTCTTAAGCTGACGTGAAGCATAAGCAACAACTCTACCCCCTTGCATCAAAACACAACCAAGTCCTCGACGAGATGCATCACAATATACTTGGAAATCCTTATGTATATCGGGCAAACATAAAACAGGTGCGGTTACTAACCGTTTCTTCAACTCCTGAAAGCTGGTTTCACATGCCTCGCTCCAAACAAACTTATTCTCTTTCTTCAACAGCGCAGTCATTGGTTTTGCAAGCTTGGAGAAATTCTCAATGAACCTCCTATAATATCCTGCAAGATCCAAGAAACTGTGAATGTCCCCAACTGTCGTGGGCGTCTCCCATTCCGTATCTGTTGAAACCTTGGATGGGTCCACAACTACTCCTTCGCCTGACACAACATGTCCAAGGAATCCTACCTCCTTCAAACAAAACTCGCACTTGCTGAACTTGGCATACAACTTGTGCTCCCTGAGCTTCTCCAATACCAAACGCAGATGTGCCTCATGCTCTTTCTCATTCTTGGAATACACCAATATATCATCAATGAACACCACAACGAATTTATCCAAGAACTCCATAAACACCTTGTTCATCATATTCATGAAGTATGCAAGAGCATTAGTCAATCCAAATGACATAACTGTATACTCATACAACCCATACCTTGTAGTAAAAGAAGTCTTCGGAATATCCTTCTCCCGAATCTTCACTTGATGATAACCAGAACGAAGATCAATCTTAGAGAATACACAAGCTCCCTCCAACTGGTCAAATAGATCATTAATCACAGGTAAAGGATACTTGTTCTTGATAGTGACATCATTCAGAGAACGGTAATCAACACACATCCTCTGGGTTCCATCCTTCTTCTCAACAAACAACACTGAAGATCCCCAAGGTGACGAGCTTGGGCGAATGAAACCCTTTTCCTGCAATTCTCTAATATGTTCCTTCAACTCTGCAAGTTCATTAGCGGGCATCCTATACGGTCTCTTAGAAATAGGCCCAGTGCCTGGTATTAAATCAATAAGGAACTCAATCTCCCTATCTGGTGGCATACCTGGCAACTCATCTGGAAGCACATCCGGATAATCCCTCACAACACGCACATCATCCAGGCTACCCCCCTTAAGAGAATTCACCGGAGCATGCTGATGCTTATATTTGGACACATATCTGATCTTCTGCTCCTTCGGTGTACGGAGAGTGATAGACCGACTGGCACAATCAATAACACCTTGGTACTTAGCTAGCCAATCCATGCCCAATATAACATCCAAACCTTGTGACTTCAATATAATCAAATCTGTAGGAAAAACATGCTTCCCTATGGCTAGGCTCAACTGATAGCATCCCAAACTAGCTGACATCTCCGCTCCCGGTGAACTTATGAGCATAGATGACTTAAGAACTACGGTAGGTAACTCATGCTTATCCACAAATACCCTCGATATGAAAGAATGTGATGCACCAGAATAAAAAAGAACAAGTGAGGGTACTGAATTGATAAAGAACTTACCAATCACAGCATCAGGCTCATCATAAATCTCCTCCACGTTGACATGGTTCACATGCCCCTTGTTGAAAGGATTGGGCTTGACGACTCCATTCCCGTTGTTGTCCTTGTTCTCCGGGCAGTCTGTGGCATAGTGTCCCACGTTCTTGCACTTGAAACACTGGATCTGACTCAAGTCCTTTGGTGCTTGTCCATTCTGACGGTTTCTTCCATTTCCTCCATTGGCTCCATTGCTTCTCCCATTCCCATTGTTCCTTCCATTGCCATTGCCATTCCTGTTACCATTGTGGTGGTTGTGGCCATTATGGTTGTGACCATTCCCACCATGATGGTTGTGTCCTCCACTGTGAATATGGCCATTCCCACCATTGTGGTTATGTCCATGGTTATGTCCTCCATTGCCACCATAAGAGTTGCGTGGCTTCTGGTGCGGTCCAGAGTTATACTTGCCACCATTGTTGTTGTTGTACTTCCTCTTGCGGTTCTCAATGGCCTGCTGCTTGCCTTCCAACACAATAGCTTTGTCTATGAGCCCCTGGCAGTTAGCAAAGGTAGCCACTGTCAACTGGACTCCCAACTCATCGTTCAGCCCCTCCAAGAATTTCTCCTGCCTTGCTGCATCATTCCTGACATCATCTGGAGCGTATCTTGCAAGCTTGTTTAACACCTCAACATACTCGGCCACTGAACGGCCTCCCTCACGCAAGCTGCGGAACTCCTTCTTCTTCAAGCTCATGGCGCCTGCTGAAACATGTGCGGCGCGAAAAGCAGACTGAAACTGCGCCCAAGTGATTGTGTTGATGGAATAAGTCACCAAGTAGTTGTCCCACCATGCTGCGGCAGGACCCTCCAGCAAATGTGAGGCAAACCTCGCCCTCTCTGCCTCAGTACAACCAACTATCTCAATGTTCCGGCCCACTGAACGAAGCCAGTCATCCGCCACTATGGCTTCAGGAGTGCTAGAGAACCTCTGAGGATTCAACCTCAGGAACCTCACAAGCGTGTCCACAGGTGGTGGTGGTGGTGGTGGCGCATTGTTGTTGTTGCCCATATTCTGAGTGAGCAACTTGATCAACTGAGCTTGTCCTTGAAGTAACTGTTGCATGTAAGCTGGCACTTCATTGTTGTTGTTCCCATTCCCCATGGGATCACGTCTCGGCGGCATCTGTTGGGCAGGAATAGGTAAGTTGTAGACAGAAAGTAGCTAGGGAAATATACTCCTACCCCATATGCTTATGATGATCATGGCAAGCATTATATATACAATACATATATCACCAATCAACTTCACCAAACAATAACACCATAGCATCAAACATATAACAATCATCAACCAATGCACTCATACGAAAAACCATCACATATCACACCATATAGTTTAAAATATATTGTATAACTGATATAAGATCCTCAACACAACCACGAATAATAGTATATCAAGCAACCTAGTATTGCCACACCGAATAAGACGACATGGTCAAATACGCTAACACGATAATGAGAGTAAACTAATTGCCGGTGAAGTAATTCCGAATGCTGTCTTTGCTAAACAGCATGCGGTATTCGCGCCCGCTAATGCGGTTGCGCCTTTTGGGACTCGTCTCATCTTCTTCTGGTTCCTCTTCTTGTTCTTCAATTCCATTTGCCTTCATCTTCTCCTTAAGCCTCTTTATCTCTTCTTGCATCTCCACCCTCTCCTTCTTCAGCTTGTTGGTGTCCCTCTTGAGCTTGGTGTTCTTTTGATGCAACTCAGTGATCGTGTAGAGGTCTGACTGAGTGTCCTTCTCCAGGCTGTGGATGTGCTTCTCCAGGCTTTGGATGAAGTAGCTAGTTGGACCTGGCCAAATGGCCCCAGGCACATACTTGAACTTCTTTGGCCATATGTTCCCCGATGGAAGGATCTTGGTCATCTCCGCGTACACCGTACCCTTTAGTCGGCCGGCATACGTCTCAACGATGCGTCCAAGAGCTATGTGAGCGGCTATGCGCACACACTGCTCCTTCTCCTGGGCATGCACCTCTAATGACTCTGTGATCACCCTTTCTTCCGTCATGCTTCCTAGGATAAAAGTCTCCACTTGCCAGTAGTCATCAGCTCCCCTTGTCTCCACTATGTCCGGCTGAAAGACTGGCGCATAGATGTTCAGGTAATGGCAAATCCCCCTGAGCTCAGGTCCAAACGCCATAGCGCGGTATGACAAAGTGGTCATCTATAATCAAAGAGAGGAAAGGCAAGATTAGAACAGGTATGAATACGAGATAGAGAAGGTAAGTAAGTACAAGACAGAGTGATGTAAAGTAATATTTTCATTCCTATGGCTTTTCTAATCCATTTTCTAGGGTCACGTCCTATAGTCAACACACTAATCCGATACCATCTGTAACGACCCAATTCACATAGAATTGAAGCCTCTGTGATCAAGTGTCAGTCCCTGGATCGAACTCGCTGGCACACACAGTATCATAGATGTATATCAAAGTACAAGTGCATCATTATTACAATGTATGATCCAGAATAAAATAAATAACAAGTTGCATAGCTCAAGTCTAGCTTATTCAATATAAATATAGCGGAAGCATAAGCAAATAACAAGGAGTCCCATCAACATCCACAAGCGAACATGCTGAGTGTAGACCCGCAGCCCTAAACGCACCTTACTGGTCGTCTGGAAAACCTGCAACACCGAAGGTTACAGCCCGACAACGGGTCAGTACATCTGATTTGTACGGCAAGTGACACGGAAAAGATATATATAAAGGACCTACAACTACATGCAAGGTGAGTCAAAGAAAGGCTTATGGTTTTGTTTTGCAGAAAGCCAATTTTCTCCTCATCTCACTAGTCAAAATTTTAAGTTGAATTCTACTTGAAACACACAGCAACCCATGCTAATCTTTCCCATCAAATTATTATTAAGTGTTCATCTGTCAAGATCATTCATAAACAGTACTGACTAGTTTCTCAAAGTTCGTCTGTAACCGTGGACACGACTAATCATGATCAGTTTATACGCTCTGCAGAGGTTGTACACGTTCCCCAATGGACTCAACCCGAAGATTGAGACGAAGACTTTCCGAAGAGGTTGCCTCCACCGTTTGGTAGCCGGTACACCTAACACACGTATACATCAGCTAGCTACCAGGGCCAGGTTCCCCACAACGTACTCATGCTAAGCCAGAGCCCATATAGCCAGTGGCTGTACACGGAAGCTACTAGTAATATTGCATGTCTGATCTTTTTGAGCCTGGACGGCGCCCACTGCGTTCAGAGGGTAGACACCATGTCGCACCGGTTCACCACCAAAACAAACATTGGGTGCATTTAACCCCGGCACTGTCCTTAGACAAGGCACATCCACCAGGATGCAACCCGCCCGTCCAGAAGTGATTTCTATTTATTATAAAGTTGCTACACAAATTATTAAATAGCTCACATGCACTCCATGAATTCTCACAACCCAAACCACGCCTACCAATCATAGCAATAAAGTAACAACACGTGCTAGGTTGATCTACAACTACAAGTCAAGACATGTGGCTATCCTAACTGGTTTTGCAGCAACAGTAAAGTAAACTACCTATCATGCAATAAGGTGATATTCTTAACATAATGCATATAGAAAATATAGGTATGAGTATGGTCAAAGCATCACTTGCCTTCTTCCTGTTCCTGACGATCACAATCCTCACAAAACGATGCGGCGCACTCCAGACAATCTATACGAGAAAACATAGCACCAATCAACAAATATTCATCACAAATATGCACAAACAGTAATAAACATTCAAATAATAGTAGAAAAACTTGCCTAACAGAATCTAAACTTAAATTTCTCGACAAAATAAAACCAACGCACAAAGAAACGGCGCAAACGGGCGCACCGTTAAAAAGATAAGGCTACGGGAAGTTCAAATTTTATACCGCTTGGGATTCAAATTTGAAAACTTCAAACTTCTGTAAAAGTTAGTCTACTGGCTAGAATTTTTCGTCACAGTCACAACGCAATAGGAATCACTCGATTCTGAGCTACGGTTAAAAAGTACTCGCGAAAACGGTACCGGGTGAAATTGGGGTCCAATCTGCAAAAAGGACCCATCCGTAATTAAATTTTGCAAAAAAAACGCGATCGGGTCCCCGGTCTGATTTGACCGGATCTGGACGGCTTGACCGGCCGGCGGCGGCGGCAGCGGCAGAAGCCGGCGGCTGCCCGCGGCGACGGAGGTGCCCGGCCGGCGGCGGCGGCGCCCGTCGGCGCGGCTGTGCGCGCGGCGCGGCACGACGCGGCGCCGACGCAGCGAGGCGCGGGGAGGCGCGGGGCTCACCTCGAGGCGGCGACGGACGGCGAACTCGGCGGCGGCGGCGGCGTCCGAGGCGGCGGCGGCGTCCGAGGCGGCGGCGGTGAGGCAGGTTCGCGGGTCGGGCGAAAAAACCCTAATCCGTGGACCCGCGGACGTTTTTATAACCCGCTCCGTCTTTTTAATCTGAAATAACAACGATTGTAACGCCCCGGTCACACCCACCGGTTTCCGGGGTACGCCTGGCGGGATCTAATCTTTCCTGCGCACTTTGTCCTCACTCGTGCGCACCCGGGAACAACTTCCCGGTCGGTCACCAATCTTCAAATCGCTCCAAGCCAAGGACGCTTAACTTTGGAGTTCTTTGGATCTGGGCTCTGATACGTCCAAAACGTATCTATAATTTCTGCTTGCTCCATGCATCTTTTGTGTGATATTGCTATGATCTAGATACACTTTCATACACTTTTGATCATATTTGGACTAACCTATTAACTAAGTGCACCCCAATGCCAGTTCCTGTTTTCTGCTGTTTTTCTATTTCAATTTTCCCCCATATAAAAAGTGCCAGAAAAATTCGGGAAAATTCAGATAAAAAATCAGCATGATGGAAGCTTCGAGAAGATCCCGGGAGGGGCCAGAGGGGAGCCAGGGGGCCCAGGCGGACACCCGGCACGGCCCCACCCCTGGCCGCGCTAGGGGGGCGCCTGGGGCCCCTGGTCCACCTCTGGCTGCCCCCCTTCGCCTATTTAATCTCCGTCACGGGAAAACTCCAGAAGAATAAGCCTATTTCGCGAACACGCCTCTGTTCCGCTGCCGCCGCGCTTCCAAGATCGGGAGCAACAGAAGACCTCTTCCCGGCACCCTGCCGGAGGGAGGATTGACCTCCGGGAGTCTCCTCTCCACCATGAATGCTCCCCGGATGTCTCGTCAGTAGTTTTCCTTGGACCATGGGTCCGTGATCAGTAGCTATGTGATGTTCTCCTCCCCTCTTTGATCTTCATTGTTTAGACCTCGTGAGCTTCCCTACATGATCGAGGCACCTTTGTAATATTTCTGCTGTTGCTATGCTGAGTTTGATGGGATCTGATGGATTATGAGATTATGTTCAGATTGTGATAGAGTAATATATTTGGTTTTTATCTCTTATATTTTTGTTCCTAAGTAATTCTTGCATGTTCTCCGTTGCTGTTTATTGCTTTCGCCAAGTAGTAGGTAGTGACTCCAAGAGGGAGCGTTGTGCTAGATTGTGGGTTCATGCCCCCCGATGACACGCTTGAGTGACAGAAACATGAGTCTAGGGGATGTGCTGTTGCCACAAGGGGGAAAACAACGGTGCTTGTAACCACGGTTACAAGGATTGTTTACTTTACGCAAAGTTCTTTTTAATTCAGTTGTCTGTTGCTTTGGGTTTACACTTTGGGTGGGGCTCGCAACTTAATACCAGCGAGATGTTCTGGATAGATATCTCAAGGTGGATGATTAGTAGTAGATGCAGATGGATTTCGGTCTACTTATTTTGGCGTACTGCCCGTGCTTTTGAGCCTCTTCCTTTCTTTTGTAGCATAGTTAGCATTGCGGTGCGTTCATAATCCTGTCAATTGCCCTTCTGTAATTTGTTTACCTCGCATAGCAGTTTTATCGTCTTTTGGGAGAGAGACATCACTAGTGAACATCACGTATACCGGTCCATATCCTCATTACTGTTTCCAAGCTATATTTACTTTTCTGCATTTACTTTCATGTTGCTATCATTATCCCTTGCGTTTTATCATTTGTGAACAACAAGACCGGAGAGATTGACAACCTCTCTGAACTTCGTTGGGAACAAAGTTATCTGTGTCTGTGTGCAGGTCCGCGTCAGTTGCGCCGCTGACACCTACTTATCATCTCTGGAGTCCTACTGGAGACAAACCTTGGTATCTTCACCGAGGGAAAACTGCTGCTCCACTGCATCTCAAACCTTCACTTGGGGTAACCAACGAAGGGCGAGAAGCCACCAAGCAAAGTATTTCTGGCGCCGTTGCCGGGGACTCCGAGTGCTAAGATAGGGGAGTTGCACACTACCCTTTACCTTTGTTTTTTTAGTCTTGTTAGTTTACCTTTCTGTTTTTATCTCAGTGTCCTTTATGAAAAACCACAAAAATAGTTGCTACCTTTTGCCTTTGTCTTGCTTTGCCTATTTATGCTATCCTCACCATGGGTGATGAACCACCCAAATATGGTAGGATGGACATGTTTCACTTGGATCGTCTTCGATCAATTTGTGCTCGCGCTAAAAACCCAACCGACTTGGTTGAGGGAAAATCATTGGATGAGCATGCTCATTATACGCGGCACCGCCTATCTCAGAAAGGGAAACACTTATGGGATCAAATACATGTTTCTTATTGCCATGCTAAACTTTTGTGCCACATTTATGATTTTACTTGTTGTTCTAATATGGATCATAAACACCTTCCTTTCCAATGTGAGTTTAATGAAAATGAGATCTTATCTTCTTATGCTAAAGGTGTTTATGATTACTTTGATGTTGAAAAGATTGAAGAGTTTGTTGCTTTTAAAGGTGCCTATGAGATTGCTTCTTTGATTGAAAAGTATCACGATACTATTTTCGAGTTTGAAAACTTTGTAGTTCTTTCTTATTGCTTCGAGAATTATACTTCCAATTCTTATATTGAGGATTTTAAAAATAAAATGTTAGCTGCCCAAGAAGAGGCCAATGATTGCTTTGAGGAGGAATCCCATGATTCCGAGGACTCACTTGAAATATCCCTTTCCGAAATTTTTGATACTTGCTTTGTTGATGGACAAGATGCCACTATGGATGATGCTGACAAAAATGAACTCTCTATAGTTCCTTATGTTAAGCATGAAATTGTTGCTATTGCACCCACACTTGATTGTCCTATTATCCTGTTGAAATCTCCAACTCATATTCCGGAGAGTTTTGTCCTTATTAAACGTCAATGTGAGGGGTTGCATTTATCTTATGATCCTAAAGACCGTGTTGAAAACTATACACGCGTGCTTGCAGGTCATGAACAACATGATTTATGTGATAGTTATATTCTTGATGTTGTTCGCTACTGAAAATTACTTTGAGAGAGGAAAGTTTGGTTGTAGAAACTTCCATGTTACAAAAACACCTCTCTTCATGTTGAAAGTTTGGAAGTTGTTCTTGTTCCACTTTCCTATGTTTCTTTGATTTATTTTCTTACAAGATGCCTATGCATAGGAAATGGGTTAGTCTTAAATGTGCTTTCATTTTTTCTTCTTGATGCTCTCTTTTGCTTCAAATCCTTATTCTTACGCGAGCATCTTTTATAATCTTTAAGCCTAGCTAATGGCTCTAAAGAAGCGCTTTCGGGAGGCAGCCCGCAACGAATTTAGATGTTTCTTTTTGCTTTTGTTGTGTCTTGATGGTTGTTACTTCTGTAGCAACATCATTGTATCTTTATTTTTCAGCTTTGTGCCAAGTTATAGCCTCTTACGGCAAGGGAAGTAAAAGTTGTGACAAGCTGTCCAGAAAACAGATTCTGTCCTCGTGACCAGAAAAATTCCAGAAAAATACCAGTTCATCTTTTTGAGCTGAAATTTTTACACAGTATGCTCTATACAATTAAGAAACTTCCGTATGTTATGAGGTTTTTGATTTGAGTTGCAGAAGTACCCCTAAAAAATTCTTTACTATCTGCTGTTCTGTTTTTCACTGATTCTGCCAAGTTTCGTCTCTCCTAACTTTTGCAAACCTTAAGCTTGCTTTTTCTTTGCAAAAACTTTTTGGAACTCTTGATAAACAGTAGATCTTCAAGAATATCTTTATATCCAGTGGGGAGAAATTATTTTATTAAGGCTACTAACCTCTCTAATCAGCTTATGATTAGTTATGTATGAAGGGAGTTTTCAAGTGTACGTTGGAAGATGATGAAAGAAGATCCAGGAGTGTCAAGCGCTCAAGCTTGGGGATGCCCCCATGCATCCCCAATAAATATTCAAGGAGACTCAAGCGTCTAAGCTTGGGGATGCCCCCGTGCATCCCCTTATCCATCAACAAATCATCAGTTCGTCCTTCGTCTCACTATATTTTTATCACTTCATGCGTTATGTGCTATGCTTGGAGCGTCTAGCTCTTAGGTTTTGTTTTTAGTTTTCTTTAGCTTTGCTTGCTGTTCATAACAAGTTAGATCCCGTCTTACTTTGTGTGGGAGAGAAACACACTCCACTTTCAAAATCTAGAACACATCATAGGATTCTTCATGCCTATCTTTTTTCTGTTGTGTGTTCTTTATCTTTTCATAGCTGCTGCCATGTTAAGTTTTAGTCTTAGTTTGTCTTTAGCAAGAGCCTTGGCTTTTGTTTAGTTTGTTGCTGGAAATCTTTTTAGTTTTCATGTTTATCTTGTTAAAGAGAGTTGGTTGTTGCACTGAGTTGTGTCTTGTCTTGAAAGTAGGTAATTGAGGTTGCTATTTAATTTTAGTAGTAGCTTGCAATAGTTTTGAGGTATTGTTGTGAGTAATGTTTGGACTATTGGTGTCAAGAGCTCTTTCCTATTAGTGATAGGTGTCGTATTTTGGGCAATCCGTGTTTATTTTCAAAACCTACAAAACTAGTTGAGAACTCTAGCTACTAGATGGATCACTACTCGTCTGAGGAGTCGAATATCAGAGAACACTCACGTACCATGAGTCGAGGATGCGCAAGGATAATCAAACCCCCATACACTCCTCCTCGGGGTACTTGTCTCTTTGTGAACCTCCTTATTAGATTGATAGTTACCTATAATAAGTGCATGAGTTCTTCGGACTAATGTAAGTATTGAGAGTTGACACTTCCACCTTCCCATATTTTGCTAGCCTTTCCCGTGCCGTGCATTTCCTTCTTCTCACTCCGAGAGTTGGTGTCCACCTTCGCCGGTACATCCAAACCCTTGGCATGATACGCTCTGTCATCATAAGCCTCCTTATATCTTTCCTCAAAACAGCCACCATACCTACCTATCAAGGCATTTCCATAGCCTTTTCGAGTTATATTGCCATGCAACTTCCACCTCTTCATGACTTGATCTTCATGCCATACATGTTCTTGCTACACTGGCAGCAACATACCTTGCATACATCATGATAGTTACCTCTTCTTTATGATTTTGAGTACCTTGTAAAGTGTGCAAGATCTCCTTTACCTTCTTGTAAAATAAGTGTTGCCCTTAAGTGAGGAAAAGATCCCGAAGTGGACACAATAAAAGATCCCAAAGAGGACAAATGAGAGTTAAATAGAAAGAGCCATTGAGGCCACAAAAAAATACAAAAAATAGAAAAAAGAGAAAAATAAATAAAAAGAGAGAAAGGGGCAACACTACTATCCTTTTGAGAGATCCACACTAGTACTCCCTTTTTATCCTTGTACTCCATAGAGATGATCTTTATGCATATAGCTATGTGGGGACCTTCACACTATAGAACTTGGCTTGCATATTCCAAAGATGAGCCTCCTCAAACGATCTCTAGGTCTTCATGAGCGAGCAAGTTAGATGCACCCCCACTAGTTCCATTGGAGAGCTTCTTAGCTCGTATGTGCATCCGTTGCATGGCAATCCCTACTCCTCACATCATATCTATCATTTGGCATCTCTTGCCTATGATTATCCTCATTGATGTGAGCCTTTCTCATCCTTTTTGTCTTCCTCGTCCACCATATTTCTCTCTTTCCATCCTCAGTGTCAACTCTCGTGCTTACGCTCATCCATTGCATGAGTGCTCGAAATATCGAAAAGGAGTGGATCAAATTAACTTGTACCTGTCTAGTGGTCTGGGGACGAGTCAAGATAAGATTCCAAAGAGGACCAAGTGTGAAACTTTAGTACATTGAGTTCTCAACACAAAAATACTTTTTTTTCTCGTATTCCCTATCCCCTTCTTGCACGCAAACACCGTTTGGAGACATTCGAGTCACAGACAGCGAGAGCTCTTGCACCTATTGTTCTTTTGTTACTTGTTTAAATGCTAATATAGACTCTTGCATGTTATGACTTGAATTGAATCTCTAACCTTGATTGCTTTACTTTTCCAAGTTCTTTTATGGTTGCTAGCATGTCACTACAGAAATTATGCTTGTTATCATTTACTACTCGAGGACGAGCAGGAATTAAGCTTGGGGATGTTGATACGTCCAAAACGTATCTATAATTTCTGCTTGCTCCATGCATGTTTTGTGTGATATTGCTATAATCTAGATACACTTTCATACACTTTTGATCATATTTGAACTAACCTATTAACTCAGTGCACCCCAGTGCCAGTTCCTGTTTTCTGCTGTTTTTCTATTTCAGTTTTCCCCCATATAAAAAGTGCCAGAAAAATTCGGGAAAATTCAGAAAAAAAATCAGCTTGACAGAAGCTTCGAGAAGAGCCAGGGAGGGGCCAGAGGGGAGCCAGGGGGCCCAGACGGCCACCCGGCGCGGCCCTACCCCTGGCCGCGCCAGGGGGGCGCCTGGGGCCCCTAGTCCACCTCTGGCTGCCCCCTTCGCCTATTTAATCTCCGTCACGGGAAAACTCCAGAAGAAGAACCCTATTCCGCGAACTCGCCTCTGTTCCGCCGCCGCCGCACTTCCAAGATTGGGAGCACCAGAAGACCTCTTCCTGGAACCCTGCCGGAGGGAGGATAGACCTCCGGGAGTCTCCTCTCCACCATGGATGCTCCCCGGATGTCTCGTGAGTAGTTTTCCTTGGACCATGGGTCCGTGATCAGTAGCTATGTGATGTTCTCCTCCCCTCTTTGATCTTCATTGTTTAGACCTCGTGAGCTGCCCTACATGATCGAGGCACCTTTGTAATATTTCTGCTGTTGCTATGCTAAGTTTGATGGGATCTGATGGATTATGAGATTATGTTCAGATTGTGATAGAGTAATATATTTGGTTTTTATCTCTTATATTTTTGTTCCTAAGTAATTCTTGCATGTTCTCGGTTGTTGTTTATTGCTTTGGCCAAGTAGTAGGTAGTGACTCCAAGAGGGAGCGTTGTGCTAGATTGTGGGTTCATGCCCCCCGATGACACGCTTGAGTGACAGAAACATGAGTCTAGGGGATGTGCTATTGCCACAAGGGGGAAAACAACGGTGCTTGTAACCGCGGTTACAAGGATTGTTTACTTTACGCAAAGTTCTTTTTAATGCAGTTGTCTGTTGCTTTGGGTTTACACTTTGGGTGGGGCTCGCAACTTAATACCAGCGAGATGTTCTGGATAGATATCTCAAGGTGGATGATTAGTAGTAGATGCAGATGGATTTCGGCCTACTTATTTTGGCGTACTGCCCGTGCTTTTGAGCCTCTTCCTTTCTTTTGTATCATAGTTAGCATTGCGGTGCGTTCATAATCCTGTCAATTGCCTTTCTATAATTTGTTTACCTCGCATAGCAGTTTTATCGTCTTTTGGGAGAGATACATCACTAGTGAACATCACGTATCCCGGACCATATCCTCATTACTGTTTCCAAGCTATATTTACTTTTCTGCATTTACTTTCAGGTTGCTATCATTATCCCTTGCGTTTTATCATTTGTGAACAACAAGACCGGAGAGATTGACAACCTCTCTGAACTTCGTTGGGAACAAAGTTATCTGTGTCTGTGTGCAGGTCCGCGTCAGTTGCGCCGCTGACACCTACTTATCATCTCTGGAGTCCTACTGGAGACAAACCTTGGTATCTTCACCGAGGGAAAACTGCTGCTGCACTACATCTCAAACCTTCACTTGGGGTAACCAACGAAGGGCGAGAAGCCACCAAGCTGGCTCCCGGAAAAGAAGGTACACCTTGTTGATATGAGTAGTCTATCATCCCTATTAAGCCAGGATGTCACATACACCCCCACTCAAAGGAACCGATGTCCTCATCGGCCCACAGGAATGTTACCTCTTGGCACACGTCTGTGCGTCCAGTGCCGACACGTGTCCCACATGTTCGCGCACTGACCCACACACGCCCGTATAACCGCAAGAGTCGGCTCTGATACCATTTGTAACGACTCAATTCACATAGAATTGAAGTCTCTGTGATCAAGTTCCAGTCCCTGGATCGAACTCGCTGGCACACACAGTATCATAGATGTATATCAAAGTACAAGTGCATCATTATTACAACGTATGATCCAAAATAAAACAAATAACAAGTTGCATAGCTCAAGGCTAGCTTATTCAACATAAATATAGCGGAAGCAAAAGCAAGTAACATGGAGTCCCATCATCAGCCACAAGCGAACATGCTGAGTGTAGACCCGCAACCCTAAACGCACCTTACTGGTCGTCTGAAAAACCTGCAACACCGAAGGTTACACCCCGACAACGGGTCCGTACATCTGATTTGTACGGCAAGTGACACGGAAAAGGTATATATAAAGGACCTACATCTACATGCAAGGTGATTCAAAGGAGAGGCTTATGGTTTTGTTTTGCAGAAAGCCAATTTTCTCCTGAACTAAACTAGTCAAAATTTTAAGTTGAATTCTACCTGAAACACACAGCAACCCATGCTATCTTTCCCACCAGAATTATTATTAAGTGTTCATCTGTCAAGATCATTCATCAACGGTACTGACTAGTTGCTCAAGGTTCGTCCGCAACCGTGGACACGGCTAATCATGATCAGTTTATACGCTCTGCAGAGGTTGTACACGTTCCCACTTGACTCAACCCAAAGATTGAGACGAAGACTTTCCGAAGAGGTTGCCTCCACCCTTTGGTAGCCGGTACACCTAACACACATCTACATCAGCTAGCTACCAGAGCCAGGTTCCCCACAACGTACTCATGCTAAGCCAGAGCCCATATAGCCAGTGGCTGTACACGGAAGCTACTAGTAATATTGTCTGTCTGATCTTTTTGAGCCTGGACGGCGCCCACTGCGTTCAGAGGGTAGACACCATGTCGCACCCGGTTCACCACCAAAACAACCATTGGGTGCATTTAACCCCGGCACTGTCCTTAGACAAGGCATAGCCACCAGGATGCAACCCGCCCGTCCAGAAGTGATTTCTATTTATTATAAAGTTGCTACACAAATTATTAAATAGCTCACATGCACTCCATGAATTCTCACAACCCAAACCACGTCTACCAAGCATAGCAATAAAGTAACAACACGTGCTAGGTTGATCTACAACTACAAGTCAAGACATGTGGCTATCCTAACTGGTTTTGCAGCAACAGTAAAGTAAACTACCTATCATGCAATAAGGTGATATTCTTAACATAATGCATATAGAAAATATAGGTATGAGTATGTTCAAAACATCACTTGCCTTCTTCCTGTCCCTGACGATCACAATCATCACAAAACGATGCGGCGCACTCCGGACAATCTATACGAGCAAACATAGCACCAATCAACAAATATTCATCACAAATATGCACAAACAGTAATAAACATTCAAAGAACAGTAGAAAAACTTGCCTAACAGAAGCTAAACTTAAAGTGCTCGACAAAATAAAATCAACGCAAAAAGAAACGGCGCAAACGGGCGCACCGTTAAAAAGATACGGCTACCGGAAGTTCAAATTTGATTCCGCTTGGGATTCAAATTTGAAAAATTCAAACTTCTGTAAAAGTTAGTCTAATGGCTAGAATATTTCGTCACGGTCGCAACGCAACTAGAATCACTCGATTCTGAGCTACGGTTAAAAAGTACTCGCGAAAACGGTACCGGATGAAATCGGGGTCCAATCTGCAAAAAGGACCCATCCGTAATTAAAATTTTGCGAAAAAACGCAATCGGGTCCCGGACGGATTTGACCAAATCTGGCCGGCTTGACCGGCCGGCGGCGCGGCACGGCGCGGCGCCGCCGCGGGCAGGCGCGGGGCTCACCTCGAGGCGGCGGCGGCAGCGTCCGAGGCGACGGCGGCGAGGCGGGTTCGCGGGTCGGGCGAAAAAAACCCTAATCCGCGGACCCGCGGACGTTTTTATAACCCGCTCCGGATTTTTTTAATCCGAAATAAAAACGAAATCGGCGAGGCGAAAAAAACAGAACAGGCCCATTAGGCCCAAAACAGTTTTAGAAAAATAACGGATAAATATTTTTAATTTCTGTTTTCACCAAAAAAAAAAAATAATAAAATTGAATTTTTGGCATTACCAAAATATTAAATAAAAATAAAAACTTTGCAATTTATTTATAAATATTTTTAAATACTTTTCCGGCAATTTTAAAATACCGAAAAACCCCGAGAATGATTTTAAAAAATATCCGGAGCATAAATAAATTCCCAAAATATTTTTAGAAATTATTTATACCCCAATAGTAAATTTAAAATGTCTCCAAAAAATATTTTAACTATTTTCCAACAATTTAAAAATGGGGATAAGTCATTTTATATCCTCTCCAGCGAACTGCCATGTGTTGAAAAATGTTTAAAATATTTTGAAAACTCCAGAAAAATGCGAAAACAGCATGAGATGCATATGATGATCTATTAACATCCGAATTTAGAAAATTGGGATGTTACATTGTAAGGCCCGATATGCGGTACTGTTCCAGATCTAGATGTTTCCATCCAGATCTGGGGACGAAGCACATATCGGTCCCACCGCGACATATGACAATGCCATATGCCCCGGATTTCCAACATGATATCACCACACTACAGATACAAGGATACAACATCTCATACAAGCGGCATACAACTGCCTTAAATACAATACAACAGCGGAAGATACATGTCTGAGTACAGACTGCAAGAAAATGCCTATTGGCAAAGAGAAAAACATCGATCCCCATAACCACACGGGTCCAGGCCCTCCGCCGGGATCCGCCTAACTAGTCGTCATCAAGTCTCCATGTGAAACGTCGATCACTATACCTGTTTTCGATCAAGAACCCTGGAAAGAGTTTGGGGGTAGTATCATGAGTACAGAAGTACTCGACATCCAACTGTAGTGGTCATCTGACCCAGGAAGGACTTCATCACTCGTCATTCTAGGACAACTAGTAGTTTACGGTAAGGATGGGGTAAGTGGTGAGGTTGCTGCCGCACTAGAATTTATGAAGTGGCTAACGATCTAGAGAGTAAGATAAGAAGCCAAGCATTCGATGAGGAATCGCCTCCAACAAGTCTTGTTATCAACTACTTACGCAATCATAACACCTATCCTATCCTTGTCCCCCTCTCCGCATCCCGACGAAGAAGAAGCAGTCAAGGCACACACACACGTTGCTCAAGTTATATTAAGATTATCTCGGTTGTTGTTGTCTATGAACAAGGAGTAGGTCTCAAGTCTTCCATAACCGTGGACACGGCTTCTCAAAAAGATTTAACCCTGCAGGGGTGTACCAACTGCCCATTACAAGGCTCCGCACGCACGCCCATCACTCTCAGTTGCTACCCATTATAGGCAACCATTTTATGATTTAGTTCCGAGAGATCCGAAACGACAGGTCCCTCTAGCTTACAACGAACAAATCCGGGTGGCCCCCGGGGAGTCGACACCAAATCAAAAATCTGGCCACGCTCTGGGATCAGACTCTTCCGTATGACGCAGGTCGGATAGCCGGTTAATCACACATGGGAAACCGGGTCTTAGCTGATCGGGTGGACCAACAGAGAAACCATGTCTCCACTGGCCCAAGTTGTTTTAAAACAGCCGGGGGGCCAACCAAGCAAACACACGGTTTTCAAATGGTAAATCAGCTTGGGCCACCACTAGAAATGTTTGAAGATAGGTAGGTAAGAAAAGGGGACCCCATAAAATCCCACACGCGGTTAGGCACGCTCAGTCTTAAAACCAATACCCGGAACTCGGATCCTAGGTGACTCGAATGGAACAAAGCGTCGGGGCGGGATAGCCTAGACCATCCATCCTTCGTCGAATATAGTCAACATTATAACAATCATATCATCAACAACAATATAATAATGTGATATCCCAAACCAAGGAGTAACAGGGGGGTAACATCATAGCATCCTAAGCATGCATACTAAGAAGGGGTTGAGCAACGAGCAATAGTAACATAGCAGTACAAGGTTTGCTGGGAGGGGACATGGCTGTATCAGTTTGAAAGAGGTTGTAAACATGTGGTAGGATCAAACATCGAACCTATCCTAGACTAGCATGCAAACCGCTGGTTGAAATAGAATGGATCATAAGTAATGTATAGTCCTTGCATGTTGATAAGTTAGGTTCCGAAGGTGTAGTTGATCGCAAGCTCGCATCGTCTCCGAGAGGTACCCGCGGAAGCTCACAAGACGGTAAACACTGCAAAGCAATCAACGAGCAAGAACTCTATTACTACGAGGCAAACACGACCAAGCATCAACAAGAATAAAACACGAGACATCGCACCTACAGTCGAGAGCGGTTACTAACAGGTTAAGTGGAGTACTCGTCACACACGACGATACCGCACATTCAGAAAGGTTCAAGTTGTTTAGCTACACAAGGTGAGCAAAGGTTATTAACATGGCATCTCACTCAAGCATGGCATAGCACACAAACATGGCAAGAGGTGAAGCATAAAGGAAACTATCTATGCTAGTCAATTTAAGTAAGGCACAACCTAAACATGGCATAACACTAAGTACCCCACGACAATTAAAAGATTTGGTACTGTTCTGTCCTAAACCATATTTTAGGTTGGTTAACAACAGCAAACAAAAGCATAAACACAAAGTACACGAAAAACTAATCAAGTTACATATAAAGAACACTCCAAACGGAGTTACGGTTAAAAAGATACAAGCAAAACAAGTTTGGAACACAATCTGCCAAACATCAGGAAGCACACTTTAGAGCAATGCATAAACAGGGTAATGAATGCAAACATGCTCACAAATGATATGAAACTAAATTATACATGGCAGGGAAGGCATGGCAAAAAGAATCATGCAAATAGGCATCATGAACAACTAATTATAGCCCATGCAAAATGCAATAAAACATTACTGGTCTAGGACTTGGTGAAAATCAGAGAAACATGGTAGAAACTGTTATTTTTATGCTGTATAAACAGGGGTATAACTATATGCAAAAGTACAGCAACATGACATAGAAATACATGGGCATGAAGTAGACATGATGAGGATCAGGTACAAACAAGAATCAAGGTCATAGGCATAACAAATCAAAAGATATTAAGCATGCAACATGGCATCGGAACGTTACATACTTAGAGAAAAACAGAGGTGGCTGTCAAAAACAGCGGGATAGCAACTTTGGAGCAATAAATAATATAGCTACAGCAGGAAAACATGACAAGTGATTGCATATAACTGAAGTAGACATGATGCTTAACAATTTGCAACAAGAATCACTCAATTCCGATGAACGGTTGCGAAGCAACCGTCACCCGAAGTTTCAATCAAGCAACAATTTTCAGCAGCCATTAACAACAGTTTGCAATTAACGACGGGATGCCCTGTTTGACCAACAATAACACAATCAACATGGCCTCAAATGGATTAACTCCCAAAAGCATTATGATAGAGCACATCAACAGCAACAAAATTTATTTTGGGCGCAAGTTCATCCGAGGTACAGATCTACCATAAAAGTAGGCGCAAAAAAGTACAAAACATTAACAGAAAAGGACTTAGCAGAAATTACCAAGGGAAAAAAACTTGACTGGGCCGAGCCCATCTGGCCCGAGGTGGGCTGGCAGCTGTTGGTGGCCCATGAGGCCGGCTGGATCTGGGGGCGCCTGCTTGCGCGGTGGAGATGGGCCGCCGGCCCACCTGGCGCGAGCGAACGAGCGGCTCGGGCTCATCCCGATCGGGCGCAGAGAAGACGCCACCGGCGGTGGTTGGCTCGCCGGCCGGCGAGGTGGCTGGCGGCTTCGATGAGGGGCGGTGCTAGGCGGCGGATCCGGGGCGCGCTGACCAGATCCGGCGGCTGGGTGGTTGCTTCGGTGAGGGGCGGCTTGGCTGAGCTCCAAGCTTGGGAAGGGGCGTCCATGGCGGCCTCAAATCACGAGAGAGAGCAGAGAGAGGTTAGAGAGGAAAGGGAGACAGGGAGGAGAG
The DNA here is from genome assembly GCA_950022295.1 of Bromus sterilis. NCBI lineage: Eukaryota > Viridiplantae > Streptophyta > Magnoliopsida > Poales > Poaceae > Bromus > Bromus sterilis. Next base: position 345,974,777 of record OX465595.1, read on the forward strand.
GGAAGGCGGAGAGGAGACGCGTGGGAGGACCTGCGAGCGCGGCTGCTGCCGGAGGAGCGCGGCGGCCGGCTACGCGCGGCAGCGGCGCCCACGGGATGGAGGCGGCGTGGAGCTCGGGCTGGAGGAGAGAGGAGGGCCATGTGGTGGCTTCTGAGCCGCAGATCTCGCGATCTGACGGCCAGAATCGCCTGGGGATTAGGGTTTCGGGATTTGGGGCTGTTTGGGGCAGATCTGGGCAAAGTGGAGGGGGTGGTTGCAAAATTTTGGATAGGTAAACCCTAGAAAGGGCTGGGAGTGTGGTGGTCTTTATATAGCCCAGGTGGCTGGCAATTTGCAAAAATATCCCCAGTTTTTCTCTCGCGAGCGCGGTGTTTACCTTTCTGACCGCCGGGGGTCCGCAGTACCTCCGATTCGGGCAAAACTTCGAACTGCACGATCAGCGCGTCGAGCCGGCGGAGTTCATCTCGTGCTGGAACCGTTCCGAGAAAACTTTCCGGCGCGCTATAAAAATATCTCGTTTAATTATTAAACGGGGTTTTTCGTTCCGTTGGCTGCGGCTGGTCTCGTACGGTTTTCGCGACGGTGATCGGGTGAAACCCGGTGTCGCAAAGGTCGAGTGTCAGGATGGCAAGGGTCGGTCTCCGTCCGATACGAGATAAGAGGGGGAAAATAATCGCCGATCGATAAATCGGGGATGCAAACACCGCAAACAAATCAGACAATCAAACAATTCACACCGAAAACAAATTTTTTAATTTTTGTGAATTCTGGGCTGTTACAGCAAGCTTTGCTCACCGACCAGCCAAGGCAAGAAGATGGTAAATCCGGCGGGTGGCGAAGACGATGAGGAACGCAAGAAGAGAATAAGAAAACAAGGAATGCCTGAATACTGTTATCGCTTTTTTCATATTCGAGAATCACCACCTGCATTAGGAAGGAAGAGTTATGTACTAATGATGTATGCCTTGCTAATTAATTTGCCTGCTTTGATTATCCATTGTGCCTCTTTCTCCCTAGCATATTTCAGAGTAGTTTTATTTTGCTTGTATTATTTTGTACTAAATTTGTATACTTATCCAAATCTTTTTTAGCATGCTATAGTCTTACAATAATGAATTTTCTATGGTAGCATAATTTAACAACATAATAACTTAATAAATATTAGTTGATATGTTTTCTTTTATACCAAATATCATATATAGATAATAAAATGTATTTTCTAACAAATTTTTGATCTAAGACTATTTTTCTACAATGCACAACTTATACTATTTATGGTAAATATTTGTAAAGAGTATGATCGAATAAATATCACGATAGTGGTTTCTATTATATATTACAATAGTGGTTTCTGGTATCTAATAAAGTAAGCATATGTATAGAATGTTGTAGAATACATAAATATTTTTTAAGTGTATGGGTTAAGCTGTATAAATGACATCACTTCATTTTGTCTTGTGGAATACTTTTGTTCATATGTATTGATAATAATGTAGACATATTATAAGTAAAAAATTCATGGTCAAAGTTGGATATTGTTGACAAGAAAAATTATTCACAAATTTTAATAAATATAGTATTAATATTTTGTTGTGTGCACTGGATAATAATATAGTGATTGGTATATACTTTACATTTGGGACCCTTATTTTTTGGGCCCCTAAGCGGTCGCCCCTATTGACCGGCGTATATGCCAGCCCTATGAACACAGTAAGCTCAACAACAAGCAATGGACTCAATGCATGATCTGCTACTTCACCAAGAATGACTCTTAATATGAAAGTAGTGACTACCAGGTAGTTGTTTTCCTGAACTTTCTAGTTGATTGTGGTAATATGAAAGTAGTGATTAACAAGAACTTTTTAGATGAATCGCCACATTAATAGTTATACAAAGGAGGAGCAACAAAATGCAGGAAGGCGGGTTGCTTTGTAATAGCCAAGGACAAGAGCGAACTCGGGAAGTAACAGTACTATTGTCACAAAATGAGTAAGTGAGTGCTCTTTAATGGTGTTAAGTTGGCATGAGCTTGACAATATTATGCAACAGTTGAAGAACGGACACAATGAGTGGCTGGTATACATCAGATATAGCACCTTGTAAAATTAGATGGATATTGGCATTATGATTGTTGCGCGGTTCATGCATTTTTGCACCTTATTCTGCCATTTTTGCCATGAAAATATACTGAAAAAAAATCTGCATCAGTTGTAACTTTATTGTACTTGGTCTGTTTTCAAGACAAAACTAAATACAGATGCAAATCTACAGCTACAGGGTCTGAACTAAAGTAGTGAGATGTAAATTCAGAACAAGCCAGAATGATCTGGCCCTTACATAATTTCTCAGAACCTATCATAAGGACTAAAAGGCATCAACCTACAAATAAAAACCCTTTGCACGCCTAACTGGACAGCCCTCTTCTTGACAGTCTTCAACCGAATAGCATTGGGCACATGCAACAGCTTGCATGCGCTTGCAGCTAGAAAAGACACACTATTTCTTGTAGTAGTATCCAGTGTATTCTCTTGATTTCCCGAGCAGCATCATCAAGATCTAACAAGATGTTACTGCTGATGGTCGGTTGTGTATCAAATTCCGGCTGACAAGTATTTGCATCGTAGTTTATCATCCTCTGTGCATATGTGGCTTGAACCTGTTAAATGCCCCATAGCATGTGTAAGTGGGAATCGACAAAAATCGTTTCTTGTACTATATAAGTATAGTGTGGTATTTGGATGAACAATGCACCATTCAATATTTTTCTAGACATCTATCCAATCTTTTGTAAGTGTTGAACGCCTCTTGTTAGTCCAAGCATAACGAGGCTGCTTCAGAAGAACACAAAAGTTACGAATTGTGTAAACCAATGTCAAAGAAACCGCACTGTTTCATAAGCAGGAGTATATTTTTTATTTATTCAAATGTACTACTCACCAATGGCATCAATGGCAAATATCGTCTGACAAATCTGCAATTCCCACTCACCAATGGAAGTCGTGCTCTGTGAAAACAGATTCTTCTGTACCATTAGAGCATCTTCAATAGATGATGTATATTTGGTGATGTAAACTAGGTGTTGTATAATTCACAATACCAAAAAGTATTTTTTACATTATTAAAAAACACCTAACTCCAACACATGATGTATATTCATGATGTAAAACTTCAACTCCAATAAATGATGCAAATGGAGATGTAAAACTAAACTTTAACTACTATTTCATTTAAAACGCATACTTCAAACATAGAGAATTGAACTACTACTTCATTTCAGACATAAATTAAACATAGTTTCACATTCATCTACTACTACTAGTTCAACCTCTACTAGTTCGAGATACTAGAATTCATCTACTACTACTAGTTTGAACTACATCTACCTTTTCTCATCGGAGCTCAGGAGGCGATCCCAGAACTTATCCTTGCTCGGATCGTCGTCGTCATCCTCTTCCTCCTCCCAATCGCTGTAAGGCCCGATATGCGATACTGTTCCAGATCCAGATGATTCCATCAAGATCCGGGGACGAAGCACATATCGGTCCCACCGCGACATATGACAATGCCATATGCCCTAGATTTCCAACATGATATCACAACATTACAGCTACAAGGATATGACATCTCATACAATCGGCGTACAACTGCCTTAAATACAATACATCAGCGGAAGATACATGTCTGAGTAAAGACTACAATCAAATGCCTAATGGAAAATGTAAAACACACCATTTTCGTAACCACACGGGTCTAGGCTCTCCGCCGGGATCCGCCTAACTAGTCATCGTCGAGTCTCAACGAAGGCGTCCAGAAGAAGGGTCGTCGAGCTCCTCTGAAGTGCAAGGTTGTTTGCATAATGTGCGTAAAAGAGAGAAGAAAGAGGTGAGCTATATCAACAAGTCTTGGAACTAACTTCTCACGGTAAGATGGGGGTAGTAGTGAGGTTGCACCCGCACTAGCAATATATGAGTGGCTAACGTTCTATTTAGAGTAAGATGAGAACCAAGCAGTCGATGAGGAATCGCTTCCAAAAGTCTGCTATCAGCTACTTACGCAAACATAACACCTATCCTATCCTTGTCCTCCCCTTCGCATCCCGACGAAGAAGAAGAAGTTGATGGCTTCTCGCCCCTCGTTGGTTACCCAAAGTGGAAGGTTGAGATGTAGACAACATCAAATTTCCCTCGGTGAAGATACCAAGGTTTGTCTCCAGTAGGACTCCGACAACGACAGGAAGGTGACAACGGCGCCAACAATTAGGCGGTTGACGTGGACCTGCACACACAACAGATAACTTTGCTCCCAATGAGTACAGAGAGGTTATCAATCCCTCCGGCCTTGTTGTTTACAAAGGATCAAACACATGGGATAATAATGATAGCGATAGCAACAGAAAAGGAAATAAAGCAGAAAAATAAATAGCGGGTGTAAACAGTGGTGGAAATATGGACCGGGGTCCCATGATGTTCACTAGTGATGTCTCTCTCCCAAAAGACGATAAAATAGCCATGCAAGGTAAACGAATTACAGCTGGGCAATTGACAGGATTATGTGCGCAAACCAATGCTAACTATGCTACAAAGAAAGGAAGAGGCTCAAAAGCTAGGGCGGTACGCCAAGACAAGTAGACCGAAATCCATCTGCATCTACCTACTAATCATCCACCTTGAGATATCTATCCAGAACATCTCGCCGGTATTAAGTTGTGAATCCCATCCAAAGTGTAAACTCAAAGCAACAGACAACTGCATTAAAGAAGTTTGCGTAAAGTAAACAATCCTTGCATCCTCAAGAACAAGCATCGTTGTTTTCTCCCTTGTGGCAATAGCACATCCCCTAGACTCATGTTTCTGTCACTCAAGCTAGTCATCAGGGGGCATGAACCCACAATCATGCATAACGCTCCCTCTTGGAGTTACTACCTACTACTTGGCCAAAGCAATAAACAACAATGGAGAACATGCAAGAATTACTCAAGAACATAAATATAAAAGAGGAGAATCAAATATATTACTCAAACACAATCTAAACATAGTCTCATAATCCATCAGATCCCAGCAAACTCAGCAAAGCAACAGCAGAAAGATTACATATGTGCCTCGATCATGTAGGGCAGCTCACGAGGTATAAACCATGAAGAACAAAGAGGGGAGGAGAACATCACATAGCTACTGATCATGGACCCATGGTCCAAGCTGGACTACTCACGGTTCATCCGGGAAGCATCCATGGTGGTGGAGAAGCTCCCGGAGGTGGTTCCTCCCTCCGACAGGGTGCTGGGAAGAGGGCTCCTGGTGCTCCCGATCTTGGAAGCGTTGCGGCAGCGGAACAGAGGAGAGATCGCGAAAAAGGGTTCTGTCTCGAGGGTTTTGGGATGAGAGAAATATATAGGCGAAGGGGGGAAGCCAGAGGTGGACCAGGGGCCCCAGACGTCCCCCAGGCGCGGCCTAGGGGGTGGCCGCGCCAGGTGGCCGCCTGGTCCACCCCTGGCTCCCCTCTGGCCCCACTTTGGCTCTTCCCGAAGCTTCCTATACGCTGATTTTTCCTATATTTTTCCCGGAATTTTTCTGGCACTTTAAGTAATGGGAAAACCTGAAATACAAAAACAACAGAAAACAGGAACTGGCACTGGGGTGCACTGAGTTAATAGGTTAGTCCAAATATGATCAAAAGTGTATGGAAGTGCATCAATATCATAGCAATATCACACAAAAGATGCATGGAGCAAGCAGAAATTATAGATACCTTTTGGACGTATCAACATCCCCAAGCTTAATTCCTGCTCGTCCTCGAGTAGGTAAATGATAACAAGCATAATTTCTGTGATGCCATGCTACCTACCATATAACAACTTTTAAATAAAGCAATCAAGGCATGTAATTAAATTCAAGTCATAACAGGCAAGAGTCTATATTAGCATTGAAACAAGCAACATAAGAACATAAAGGTGCAAGAGCTCTCGCTGTCCGTGACTCGAATGTCTCCAAATGGTGTTTGCGTGCAAGAAAGGGGATAGGGATATACGAGAGAGTAAAACATAGTTTTTATTGTTGAGAACTTAATCTACTAAAGTTTCACACTTGATCTTCTTTGTAATCTTATCTTGACTCATCCCCAAACCACTAGTCAGGTACAAGCCAAAATGATCCACTCCCTTTTGATATTTTGAGCACTCATGCAATGGATGAGCGTAAGCAAGAAAGTTGACACTTAGGATGGAAAAGAGAGAAAATGATGGAGAAGGAATACAAAAAGGGTGTGAAAGGATCACATCAATGAGGACAATCATAGGCGAGAGAAAGCCAAATTATAGATATGATGTGAGGAGTAGAGATTGCCATACAACGGATGCACATATGAGCTAAAGTAAGCTCTCCAATGGAACTAGTGGGGGTGCATCCAACTTGCTTGCTCAAGAAGACCTAGAGCTCATTTGAGGACGCTCATCATTGGAATATACAAGCCAAGTTCTATAGTGTGAAGGTCCCCACATATCTATATGCATGAATGATAATCTCTATGGAGTACAAGATATAAGATGGTGTACGAGTGTGGATTTCTCAAAAGGAATAGTAGTGTGCCCCCTTCTCTCTTTTTATTTCTTTTTCTCTTTTTTCTATTTTTTTTGTATTTTTTTGGTGGCCTCAATGGCTCTTTCTATTTAACTCTCATTTGTCCTCTTTGGGATCTTTTGATTTTTTTCCTCTTTGGGATCTTTTCCTCACTTTAGGGGCAACACTCTATATATTACAAGAAGTATAGAAGATCTTTCACACTTTACAAAAGTACTCAACATAAAGAAAATGAAACTATCATGAAGTATGCAAATGTATGCCTCTGCCAGTGTAGCAGGATATGCAATGATACTAGCGCGTCATGTAGCAATGATTAGGGCAAGGTCCAACTAGCATGCGTCTCATCGATCAAGCAAAAGCATGTATGACATGAAGATCAAGTCATGAGAAGGTGGATGTTGCATGGCAATGTATCTCAGAAAGGCTATGGAAATGCCTTGATAGGTAGGTATGGTGGCTGTTTTGAGGAAGGATATAATGAGGCTTATGATGACAGAGCGTATCATGCCAAGGATTTGGATGCACCGGCGAAGTATGCGCCAACTCTCGAGGTGAGAAAGGGCAATGCACGGTACCGAAGAGGCTAGGAAAATATGGTTAGGTGGAAGTGTCAACTTTAAAATACTCACATTAGTCCGAAGAACTCATGCACTTATTATCGGTAACTCTCAATCTAATTAGAAGGTTCACAAAGAGACAAGTACCCCGAGGAGGAGTGTATGGCGGTTTGGTTATCCTTGCGCATCCTCGACTCATGGTACGTGAGTGTACTCTAATATTCGATCCCTCCAAAGATTAGTGATCCATCTAGTAGCTAAAGTTCTCAACTAATTTTGTAGGTTTTTCGAAAATAAACACGGATTGCCCCAAATACGACATCTATCACTAATAGGATAAATCTCTTGACACCAAAAGTTCAAACATTACTCATGGCAATACCTCAAAACTATTGCAAGTTACTACTACAATTGAATAGCAACCTCAATTACCTACTTCAAGTCAAGACACACAACTCAGTGCAACAGGAAAACTCTCTAAACAAGATAAACATGAAAACTCGAGAGCGTTCCAGCAACAAACTAAACAAAAGCTCTTAAAAAGATAAGCATGAAAACTAAGAGCTAAACATGACAACAGCTACGAAAAAGATAAAGAACACACACAACAAAGATAAGCATGAAAATCCTATGTTGTGTTCTAGTGTGAGGTGGAGCGTGTTTCTCTCCCACACAAAGAAAGCTGGGTTCTAACTTGTTATGAACAACAAGCAAAGCTAAAGAAAAATAAAAAGTAAATAAAGAACAAGACGCTCCAAGCATAGCACATAACACATGAAGTGACAAAAATATAATGGAACGAAAAATGAACTGATAATTGTTGATGGAGAAGGGGATGCATGGGGGCATCCCCAAGCTTAGATGCTTGAGTCTTCTTGAATATTTCTTGGGGGTGCACGGTGATACGTCCAAAACGTATCTATAATTTCTTCTTGCTCCATGCCACTTTTGTGTGATATTGCTATGATATTGATGAACTTCCATACACTTTTGATCATATTTGGACTAACCTATTAACTCAGTGCACCCAAGTGTCAGTTCCTGTTTTCTGCTGTTTTTCTATTCCAGGTTTCCCCCTTATTAAAAGTACCAGAAAAAATCCGGGAAAAATATAGGAAAAATCAGCGGACCGGAAGCTTTGCGAAGAGCCCAGGAGGGGCCAGAGGGGAGCCAGGGGGCCCTGGAGGCCAGAGGGCGTGGCCAGGCCCCTGGCCGCGCCAGGGGGGCGCCTGGAGCCCCTGGCCCACCTCTGGCTGCCCCCTTTCGCCTATTTATTCCCCGTGACAAGAAACCCTCGGGGACGGAACCCTTTTTCGCGATCTCTCCTCTGTTCCGCCGCCGTCGCGCTTCCAAGATCGGGAGCACCAGAAGACCTCTTCCCGGTGTGACGCCCCCAAAATCAGACCGTGTACAGTAATCATACACGCAAGGTACACGATCAAGATTAGGGACTCACGGTGAGATATCACAACACAACTCTACAAATAAAATAATACAAGTTGTTTAATACAAGCCAGGGGCCACGAGGGCTCGAATATAACAACTCGAGAGCACATAGTCAGCAGAAGAAAAAGTATCTGAGTACAGACACAAGGATACAAGGTTGTCTTAAGAAGGCTAGCACATAAACAACAACGATCGAAAAGGCGAGGCCTCCTGCCTGGGAACCTCCAAACTACTCCTGGTCAAAGGGGAACTCGACGTCGTAGAAGGCATCGGGGATCTTCATGTTGTGGTGATCGGCATCGGGGATCTCCTTCTCCTGGACTCCAAGGCTTCAACGTCGACTGCAGCAGACGATCAGGCAAAACAATAAAAGGGGAAAATAAAGCAGGTGAGTATCTAACATACTCGCGAGTCTTACGTCCGCTACTAAGCATTATGCATTGTATCAACGGAAAGAGGAGGCTGTATATAGTGGACTGAAAGACAGAAATCCAGAGCAAGGGTAAGAAGCTAGGCCTAACGAAGACTAGCATCTTCCGACGAGTCTTGCAGCATGAGGTAATAATCAGCCAACAGCTTATATAAAGCATAAAGTAACAATGCAGCAAAAGTTTTTGCAGCATTGTTTAATAATAATTTGTAATAATTAACAATGCCTCCGAGTTCACCTCCTCGACATCCCAGCGAGGAAGAAAACCCGGAACCATACAGTTTAATAATAATAGTTTGTAGTGGTAAGATCCAGCTTCAGCATAAAGCGTCATGTTACCGTGGACACGGCTATTCGAATAGATTAATCTTCCCTACAGGGGTGCACTTGTGTTACACTACACACACGGATCTCCAGGGTGGTGGGCACCTTCTTAGGGAACGCTCCACCGAGGCTATCCGACACTCTATAGCCCATCTTTCAAACTCAACAGAGAGGCCATCCGCCGGTCTAAATCCTAAGTACGCCGAGCCTTGGACCCCAACCCGAACGTACTCCTGCACGGTGCGTGGCTGGCCGGTGAAGTTAAAGGAAATCCAAATAAGACACCACCGCGCGAGCAAATAAGACAACACCACTTCCCGGCGCAGGCCGCGGTACTGCTGACGTCTGAAGAGTCCTCGGACGACACTACGAAGCAGAGGAGCCCATAACTCGTAATTCCCACGGGTAGGTAGTGCGTACATGGCATATAGCCAACTCAAGACATCCACTGAACCATTAGTCATTTTATTAACTTGCGGGACAACCGTTATCGTTGCCTCGACTTAACTGACCCGCGGACAACGACAGCAGCCAGGACCACCAGTACATCGGTGCCTGCCCTGTCGTCCCACCAAGTCACTGCGGTTACCAACAAGGTGAACCGTCTCCTTACCTTGTCTCGCGTGTGCTCCTGGAGGAGCTCGACTTTCGTGGTTTGGTAACTCTCGTGGCCAATGACCAGGGCCAAGCACACCGGTACACTGGTCGTACCCTCCCTGTCGTCCCATCGCAATACCACTCGCGGGCACCGTTGGGTCGCCCGACTTCTTACCTGAAGGACAACCGTTACTCAGGTACCTAGAGCGGCTATACAGAGTCAGCAACGAGTGGAGTACAAGGATTACTCCTTGATGGCTCACACTTGATGGTGACTCGGCAGAGCCGAGATAGGGGCCTGAGGCGGTGTCTGCATTGTACCGTACCTGTGCAGTTATAATACGTTGTGTCCGCGTCACTCCCCTGAGTGATCACGGCCCGCTATCTAATCCTAGCTAACAATGCGCAGGGCTCACTGCTGAATATAATATATATTTATATAGGCAGCATAGGGTAAAGGAAGGTACATCAAGGGGCGACAAAAACAGGCTATGCAATTGAATAGGATTGTAACGTAACTGCAACAGTAACAATGCCTAGTGCAAGAAAGTACGGAAAGGTAGGCGATACTGGGGAAGAGAGTGGCTCTTCTTTCCTGGAAGTTCGACGGTAGGGGTAGGGTCGTCGACGAAGTAGTCGTACTCAGCAGCGGTGTAGTCGACGGCAGCAGCGGGGTCGACGAAGTTTTAAATCATTTAAATGATTTTCCGAATTTATTTTATTATTAAATTCCAACATTATCCAAAACATTATCCACAACAGTGCCTGACATGCGGGACCCACATGTCAGCCTCTGTTTATTTATAAATCATTTTAATAAATCAGAAAAGCCTCTGGGCCCACTGGTCATAGACTCAACATTTTATAAAACCAATTTATTAAATAAAAACTCAGTGGGGCCAAGTGGTCAGTGACACATAAGCTAAATAACTAGTTTAAATTAATTTAAATGGCCAGGGCCCCACATGTCATTGACAGTGGGGGGTTTAACTTGCTGTTAAGCTAATCAGTGGGATTAGCCTACGGTTAATCGACCGTAGGCTGCCGTAGACTGATACAGAGGAGGCCGGCGATGGGGGAGGTGCTCACAGGAGGACTGTCACGGCTGGGCGGCGCGGCCAGGGAAGGCGGAGCGCGGGCGTGGTGGTGGCCTACTGGGACGGTGGCGAGCTCGTTGGTGGAGACAAGGCAGGGCGAGGCCCGGGCGTCCGGCAGGCGAGCGCGGCGTGGCTTGGCTCCGGGGCGAGGGCGAACTGCAGCCGGCGTCCCAGATGCGTGGAGGCACCAGGAGGGTGGCGGGCGCCCACGGCGCATTCGATGGAGAGCCCGGGAGCGCGGTGGCGGTGGAGGTGCGAGCTCCCGAAGGCACGCCCATGGCGGCTCGGGTGGGGATGGGGAAAGGGGAAACGCAGAGGAGGGGGGAAATGGCCAAGGGGGCGGCAGACCGGGGGCTTATCCAGAGAGCATGGGGGGAAGTAGGTGGAGGGGAGGGGGGCAGGTGAGCGGGGGGGCCGACGGCATGGCCACGCCCCTGCCATGGCGCCCTGTCGCTGGGGGTGGTTGGGTTCGGGGTGGGGAGAAAGAGATCGAGAGAGATGGGGATCGTGGGGGGTTGACCGGGGGGAGGCTTCTCGGTGGGTTGCTCAGGGGGCCCTAGCGCAGAGAGAAAATGTGGGTCGGCCCAGTGGAGAGGGGGGGGCTTGCCCCGGACAGTAGATAGGGGTTTCCCCCTTTCTTTTTCTTTTGTTGTTCTTTTTATTTTTCTACACTTTGTTTTATTTTTGCTAGTCCATTTTATAGTTTTGTAAAATATGGGGCTAGCCCTAATATTATCTACAACCCTGCTTTAAGTGCCACAAAAGTTTTTGGGGCTCAAATAAAATCATTTAGATTTTATTTAATTATTAAAATGATAATTTGAGTTGTTCTAGCTACTGGTTATATTTATTTATAATATTAAAATATTTTAATAGACCCTCAAATAAATTTTAATATGACCTACTGATTATTAGTTAATTTTATAAAATTGGTTGCATTGCTTTGGATCAACTTTATTTTCCAATATTATTTAATTCCTAGGGGCCATTTAACATTCAACCATGATGGGTTTCACCACTTTTTTATTGTCTTGGAATCTTTCAAAATGCAACGAATAAATTTTCTAATTGTTTGCAAAGGTTTTCCTTGACTGGCCATTGCATTCTTGGCTGAAGTTGAGTTGTAAATTTTTGTTTTCAATTCCATCCCACGGGGGATTTGAATGTGATTGAATCAATGATGATCAAAGCATGATTAAGCGCAGTGATTTAACGATAACAAAAAGGATTACTGTTGCTTGACAGTGAGGGTGTTACACCCGGCACCCTGCCGGAGGGAGGAATCACCTCCGGGAGCTTCTCTACCACCATGGATGCTTCCTGGATGAACCGTGAGTAGTACACCTTGGACCTTGGGTCCATGATCAGTAGCTATGTTATGTTCTCCTGCCCTCTTTGTTCTTCATGGATTAGACCTCGTGAGCTTCCCTACATGATCGAGGCACATATGTAATCTTTCTGCTGTTGCTATGCTGAGTTTGCTGGGATCCGATGGATTATGAGATTATGTTCAGATTGTGATTGATTTATATATTTGATTCTCTTCTTTTATATTTATGTTCTTGAGTAACTCTTGCATGTTCTCCGTTGTTGTTTATTGCTTTGGCCAAGTAGTACGTAGTGACTCCAAGAGGGAGCGTTATGCATGCTTGTGGGTTCATGCCCCCCGATGACTAGCTTGAGTGACAGAAACATGAGTATAGGGGATGTGCCGTTGCCACAAGGGGGAAAACAATGGTGCTTGTACTTGCGAGTGCAAGGATTGTTTACTTTACGCAAAGTTCTTTAATGCAGTTGTCCGTTGCTTTGAGTTTACACTTTGGGTGGGATTCACAACTTAATACCAGCGAGATGTTCTGGATAGATATCTCAAGGTGGATGATTAGTGGGTAGATGCAGATGGATTTCGGTCTACTTGTCTTGGCGTACCGCCCGTGCTTTTGAGCCTCTTCCTTTCTGTTTTGCATAATTAGCATTGGTTTGCGCACATAATCCTGTCAATTTCCCATCTGTAATTTGTTTACCTCGCATGGCTATTTTATCGTCTTTTGGGAGAGAGACATCACTAGTGAACATCATGAGATCCCGGTCCATACTTCCACCACTGTTTACGCTATCAATTTACTTTCAGTATTTACCTTTCAGTAGCTATCACTATCTATCATTATTATCCCGTGCGTTTTATCCTTTGTAAAAAACAAGGCCGGAGGAATTGACAACTCCTTTGTACTCGTTGGGAAGCGAAGCTATTTGTGTGTGCGAGGTCCAGGTGAAGTTAGCAATCCTTAGATTGTCAACGGCGCCAGTTGTTCACTTCACCACCTACTTGTTGACCCAGGAGTCCTACGGGTTCGATACTTTAAACTTAGCATCTTTGCTAAGGGAAACTTGTCGTTATGCTAGATCTCACCTTCCACTTGGGGTAACCAACGAGGGCGAGAAGTTATCTCGTGTATCAAGAAAATTTCCGGCGCCGTTGCCGGGGACTCCACTCTTCAAGATAGGGGAGTTGCACACTATCTTTTATCTTTTCTTTTTAGTCTTGTTAGTTTACCTTTCAGTTTTTGCTTTAGTGTCTTTTATCAAAAATAAATAAAAATAGTTATCTTGCTTGCTGCTAGCATGGGTTCCTCTGAAAACACCAAGTTGTGTGACTTCACTAGTCACAACAACAGTGACTTTATCTTCACTCCTATTGGTCCTACTTCAGCCCCTTCTTATGAGATTAAACCTGCTTTGCTGAACCTTGTTATGAAAGATCAATTCTCTGGTGCTAGAGATGATGTTGCTTTGCATTTAAATAATTTTATTGAGCTTTGTGATATGCAAAAGTACAAAGAAGTAGATGGTGATATTGTTAAACTTAAGCATTTTCCTTTCTCTTTGAGGGATGAAGCTAAAATCTGGTTTCAATCCTTGCCTAAGAATATCATAGATTCTTGGGATAAGTGCAAGGATGATTTTATCGGGAAGTACTACCCCTTGCTAAGATTATCTAGTTGAGGAGATTTATTATGAATTTTAAGCAATTGGATAACGAACACGTTGCCCAAGCTTGGGAACGCATGAAATCTCTTGTTAAGAATTGCCCTACGCATGGTTTGACTACTTGGATGGTTATCCAGACTTTTTATGCAGGCTTGAACTTTACCTCGCGGAACTTGTTAGATTTGGCCGCGGGAGGAACCTTTATGTCAACTACACTTGGTGCTGCCACAAAACTTTTTGATGAGATGATGACCAACTATTCCCAATGGCACACTGAAAGAGCTCCAATAGGTAGGAACGTAAACTCTGTCAAGGAGATCTCCTCCCTAAATGAAAAAGTGGACTTGATCATGTCTTTACTTACCAAGCAAGCTCCTATTGATCCTCAAAATGTTCCTTTAAATTCTTTGATTGCTCAGGATCAAGTAGATGTGAACTTTATCTCTAGAAACAACTTCAACAACAATGCTTATAGGAGTAACTTTGGTAGCAATCCTAGACCGTTCCCCTCCAAAAACTATGGGAACAACAACACTTATCCTAGCACCAAAACTCCACTTCTGAATTAGACAGTATGCTTAAAGACTTTATCACTACCCAAAAAGCCTTCAACAAGAGTGTAGAGGAAAAACTAGACAAACTAGATACCCTCTCGTCGAAGGTAGACAGTTTAGCTCATGAAGTAGAATTGCTTAAAATTAGAACTTCTCCCCTTGAGGAGAGGAAGGTCACTCCTATGAATGATATCCAATTGCAAATTAATGAAAACATTAGGATGATGGCTAAACTCAAAGAGAGATGGGATAGAGAAAAGGAGGAAGAAGATAGAATTAAGAGCCTTCCTACACACCATACTGTTGCTACTATCCAAGTGGTTGAGGTTATCCAAACTCTTAGCACCCAATGCACCCCTAGTCCCATAGGACCTATTAATGGTGATGCTATGACCTCAACCTTAGAAGAAGAAATTCCTATAACTATAGGAGCTACCAAACAAGTGAGCCTAAAGGACACCACTACCACTCTACTTGATAGTAGTGACCTTGATATTGATAATTGCACTCTTTCTGAAGTTATTCGTTTCCTTCACAAGATGTCTAGAGACCCCCACACTAGCACACTTAATCTTGACTTCACGGAGCATATCACTAATGCTCTCATCAAAACTAGGAAGGAGAAGCTTAGGTTAGAAGCCTCCATACCTAGAAAGCTAGATGATGGTTGGGATCCTATGATTAAAATTAAGTTGAATAACTTTTCTTGCGTTGCTTTATGTGATCTTGGAGCTAGTACCTTTGTTATGCCCAAAAGAATGTATGATATATTTGAGTTGAAACCTTTTGATGCTTGTTCATTTGGTGTTCGTCTCGTCGATTCTTCCGTAAAGAAACCTTTGGGGAAGATAGATGATGTTCTTATCATTGTCAATGACAACTATGTTCCCGTTGATTTTACTATTATGGACATTGAATGTGAACCTTCTTGTCCAATTATTTTGGGACGTCCTTTTCTTCACACCGTAGGTGCTGTTATTTATATGAAAGAGGAGAATATCAATTTCCAATTCCCTCTCAAGAAAGGGATGGAACATTTCACTAGAAAAAGATTAAGTTGCCTTTTGAGCCCGTCACACGGGCTAGTTATTTTCTCGAAAAGATTTGATCTATTTGCATTAAGCCTAGCTAATGGCTTTAAAGAAGCGCTTTCGGGAGGCAGCCCGCAACCAATTTAGGTTTTCCTTTTTGTTTTTCTTCTGTTTTTAGTGGTCTTGATGATTGTTACTACTGTAGTAACATATCGTATCTTTACTTTTCAAGCTTTGTGCCTTTTATAGCCTCATACGACAAGGGAAGTGAAAGTTGTGACATGCTGTCCAGAAAACAGATTCTGTCCTCGTGACTAGAAAAATCAGAGAGAAATCCGAGTTCATCTTTTTGAGCTGAATTTTTTACACTGGGTGCTCTATACAATTGCGAAACTTTCATATGTTCTGAGTTTTTTATTTGAGTTGCAGAAGTACCCCTAAAAAATTCGTTTCTACCCGCTGGTCTGTTTTTCACAGATTCTGTCCTGTTTTGCCTTTTCTTCGTTTTGCAAACCTTAAGTTTTCTTTTTCTTTGCAAAAACTTTTTGGCAATCATGAGAAACAGTAGCTCTTCAAGAATATCTTTATTTCCAGTAGAGGAAAAATTATTTTAGTAGGGTACTAATGCCCCACAAACGTAAGGGATCGAGATAGTCTTCGCGGGTAAGTTAACCCAATTTATTGATTCGACACAAGGGGAGCCAAAGAGTATTTATAAGCTTTGAAAGTTGAGTTGTCAATTCAACCGCATCTGAAATATACTTGCTTGCAACAAAAGATAAGTGGTAATGGTAATATGATAGTGATGGTGACGACAGCAAAAGTAAACAGCAAAAGTAACAACTAATGACCAGCAGGATTGAAAACACTGTAGGCTAGGGAGATGGATGGTTGGGCGCTGCATGGATGAGAGTGAACATGTAATAGATTCTAACACGGGGCAAGGCACACAGAAAAGCAATGATCATCTAGGAAAATATCAAACATTAGGCATGTACCCCGTAGGTAGTTTTGCATGCTTGCAATAAGAACTTGCACAACATCTTTTGTCCTACCATCCCGCTACGGACGGGGCCAAAGGGAACTTATGGAGATTAAGATGCTCCTGTCAAAGAGCACGTGAACAAAGCAATAAACTCAATGGATACATGGAATCCTCAAATTATGGACCATCCCCTTTGGTGTCCCAAGCTGTCACCTTTGGGATCGCCGGTTCCGGACCATAATAGGTGCATACAACTCATAGATAGGATCAAGAACACAAATATATTCATGAAAATACATAGGGTTCAGATCTGAAAACATGGCACTCGGGCCCAAAGTGTCAAGCATTAAGAGCAACAAGTTGAAGCAAAGAAGATAAACACCAATCTAGATGATAGGCAACATGCCACCAACAATCTGACGAACTATTACAGGATCTAACTCATCCAATCCCTACCATCCCCTTTGCCTACAGCAGGGAATTACTCACACATGTGAAGAGAAGTCATGGAGGAGGGATGGATTGGTTATGGTGATGACGATGGCAACGATCTCCCCTCTCCGGAGGCCAAATCAGCCTCCCGATTAGCCCTCCCGAGGAAGAACAGAGGGTGGCGGCGGCTCCGCGACGGAAACTGGAAAAGCGACTTTTGTTCTGCGGTTTTCCCGTCACGAGAATAAATAGGAGCATCGGTAGGGCACCAGAGGAGGGGAGAGGCTCCCAGGAGGCCAGAGGGCGCGGCCCCACCGCTGGCCGCGCCTGGGGCCACCAGGACTCCCCTCTGGTCCCACTTCTGGTATCTGGCTCCTTCGGGTGTGTGGATTTTCTGGTATTTTTCTGGGAATTTTCTGGGATACCTAAAAATCTATTTTCCTGCACACAATAAAACCATACTGGCAGCTATGCTGAAAACAGCGTTAGTCCGGGTTAGTTTCATCCAAATCATGCAAGAATGAGGGCAAAACAATAGAAAAAGTGTTTGGAAAAGTAGATACGTTTGAGACGTATCAACTCCCCCAAGCTTAGCATATTGCTTGTCCTCAAGCAATTCAGTTCAACGAACTGGACGCGACAAAGAAAACTTTGACAAACTCTTTTGCTTCATTAGATGTATATAAGCATGTACTACAAAAAGAGTTTAGAAAGTATTGAAACAATGCTATAAGGACAATGCACGAAGCAATTCTTCTTTCATGTGATCAATCACAAACAACTAAAAGTAAATAATATGCTACTGAAAATCAAGACAGGATCACAATGCACATAGCTTGAACATACTTGAGTGGCATTTCGCTAGCCTCCATGAGTGAAGAAAAACATAAATGCAGAAACTCCTCCGGAGTTTTAAAGGTGACTAGAACTCAGTATTTGAGACTAGCAATAACACAAGCATGCAGAAGACAATGTAATACTTTGGGACAATGCACATTACACTAAGAATAACAATTATGCTCTCATAGTTGGTGCTTTGAAGAAAGAAGGTGGAGACTCTCGAACTGTGGATTTTGATGGCAAGGTTGAAAACCCGTGAAAGGAAGCAAAGACTAAACATGTGCCAGAGCTCTTGGTTTTGAAAACAGAGATAAAACTCTTTTGAGAGGTGCAACTTTCCAGTCAACGGTGAACGGTAAAGGTCTCTCAATATCGCCCATGCCAACCATATTAATGCCTTTTGCTTACACATATTCCCTTATCCATAAATCCTTTGATGGTCTACGGAACCTTTTATTTTGCCTCAAGGATGGAAGGAGGGTATCGTTCCATCTATCATAAGCAGCATTTGGTCCATTTCAATCCATCATCAAGTATGGGGGAGGTGTAACTCTCATATATTTTTTCTTTTTCTTGACTAGTTAAAACTTCCGTCAAAATATGTTTGGCATGCAAGATACTGATTTCCCCTCACCGCACCATGAGCTTGTACGGTTACAGAAGGGAAGCTTTTGAATAAATTTCGAGATGGCACATGAAAGTCTAAGTTAGGAGTGGCCGGTAAATACCACATATAGGAAGGTATGGTGGACTCAAATGGAATAAATGGTTTCAAGGATTTTGGATGCACAAGACGAATTCCGCTTAATGCGAGCAAAGGCTAGCAAAAGACTGGGAAGCGACCAACTAGAGAGCAATAACTGTCATAATCATGCAGAGCGACAAAGCAACATTGAATCGGGCATGAAAGTCATATAACTATTCTGAAACAAAAAGATCATCAAGGCATAATAGACTTTTTAGTCATAAACATGTGTGAACATGTGCCAAGTCAATCCAAAAATTCTCCGAAGGGAAAAACCACTTCAGTATGCCAAACCATGAACAATGCAATGCATGTAAATCATTTCAACAACACATTATGTACTCTAGCTATTTGAGACTAGCCACAAGGAAAGCATGAACACTGGGAAAGCATTGTAAACATAGCACTATGTCGCTACAAGCTGGTCTCTAGATCATAAGTACAGGCATATGTACAAAGTAGAAACAAGAAGAGTTCATACCGGTTTTCCTAGTTGCTTCCCTTCCGTCGATCTTCGTCATTACTGCCTGGTCACTTGCACGATCGAACGTGGGAAATATTATCAAATGCCATCACGGACTCGAGCTGAACTCTGAAAACAAAGCAAACTAAAGAGAGAAAGGAAATCTTTTTGGATTTTTTTAAAGGTTAAACGAGAGCAAAAGAAAAGAGAAAATCCTTTTGTTGTTTTTGCAAAGAAAGAAAGAAAGAAGAACAAGCAAAAACTTTGAAAAGATCAAAGCGAACAAAAATAAAACGGATAATACAATGGAAAAGTGAGAAGGGCACGTACTCCCCCAAGCTTAGGCTTTTGGCCCAAGTTGGTAGTAGCTAATGTCCCCAGGAGCCTCCTGCTCTAGGGTGGTACTGGTGAGTCCAAGGGTCGTATGAGGCTTCCGGTGCGTACACCGAAGTCCTCGGATCCTCCCACGAAGAAGGATCCGTGCTCCAAGCAGAGGAAGACCCTTCACCAAACTGGGTGAAGGTCTCCCCCTGGAAAGGTGGTAACTCACCATGCTCCTCCTCGTCGGGCACAACCACCTCCATGGGGTTATGAAACTGATGCTGAACCACGAACTCATCGAACTGGATAGCATCAAAGGACCATCCGTTCCTGCGAGAAAAATCGAACAAAAGAGGTGCAGGTAGACGGATCTTGCGTTCCGTGGTGGCTCCGAAACGCAAGATATAATCAAGGTTACCAAACTCGGAAGTCATGGTAACAACTTATGCCTTTTCATAGCAGTAAGATCAAAACTTAATAAGTAAAAGGCTTATCATCGGGGTGTGGGGTGCCATTAAGAGACTCTAGGATAAGTGTGGCGTAAACGCCACCAAATAAATCTCCCTTGTTACCGTTCATAGCAAGGCGTCGAGCAATTAAGGCACCCACATTATAATCAAACCTCCCTGAGAGGGCGGTTGCCAGGATAGCAATATCCGGCGCAGATATGTTGCTCGTGTTGTCACGAGCTAACACCCCTCTAGCAATAAATACACAAAATATCTGAGGTGTGGGAATAAGATGCTGGAGATCTTTGACCGATGAATATCCCTCGTATCCATGCTACAGAGAGAGTTGAAGACGGTTCTCAGCTCGGAGGGATGAGAGCTCATCTTCGCCGTCAGTCCAACGTTCGGCACACCTATTATTTCACAAAACTTTTCCAAAGGCATGGTCAAAAGATTATTGTAAATTTTAAACTCAACAGAACCATTATCAAGGTTATATCTAAAACTGTTAATGAAACAGGAGGTGAGTTTTTGATACTGAGCAACACGACACGTTGCGAGCCGCGTCAGACCTGCATTAGCACAAAGATTATAGAACTCCTCCTTAAATCCTGCAGCTTCAAGGAATTCATCGCACGGGAAAGTCATTGCACGTGCTGGATTTTTGTCCTCCAACAACTCTAAGGGCACATGATCTTCGTTGTAGCTCACCCTAGCAGTCGAGGGTGAAGCTGCAGCTCTTGTAACTCGATCGGAGCGCTCGGGCCTTTTCTTCCCAAGCCACCCCTTTGCTCTTCCTAGCAAACTCATTTCTGAAATTTTTGACAAATTACAAAAACAAGGATTTAAACAAAGTGAGTTAAGGCAAACTACTCAACCCACTTACCTAAGGCAAAAACTTGCATCAAAACTTGGAAAATAAACTTCTACACATGCAAGCAAGCTCATCTAAACAGCACCAAGAACTACTAAATACTCACAAATGAAGCCACCAACCAAAAATCTATTTGGAGGAGTGGAGGAGTTACATACCAGGGAGTATTTTCCCAAAATCTCAGCTCAAATGATGGGTCGTAGAGAGAGATCGAAATTCTGGACGGAGAGCAGCAAGAACACAAAAACAAAGTGTAGAACTCGTGTTTTTGGAGAGAGAGGAAGGAGGAGGAAGAAGACTTACCTGGAGGTGGGACCTGTGGGCCCCAGGCGCCCTATGGGCGCGGCCAGGGGGCAGGCCGTGCCAGCTGGCCGCCTGGGCCACTGGTGGCCCCCCCTGGTCAGCCCCAGGTGCCTCTGGGTCACTCCCGGCATGGAAATTTTCATTTTTATTTTTCTGGAATTTTTCTGAAAACTTCACTGTTGAAAATTTCTCAGAATTCAAAAAGCTGCGAAACTTTCTGAAAACTTAAAGCAGTGATTAGTATTTTGAAGCTTCAAAAACACAAAGACTTGGTACAGCAAAGAGAATAAAAGCTAAAGCAAATGAAAACATAACAAGCTTAACTTTTTACCTATATAAAACAAGCTCACTAGTAAGGTTGATCAAGTCTTACCAACAAACCGGTGATATATAGAACAAGAAGTCTCACCTCTTATGGAGTGATCATTGCGCCTTTACTTTAATGGACATTGTCCCCACCATAATGGTTTTGTATTTGTGGTGCACATGTAGTGGTCACGCTGGGCATAAAACCCGAAACCCGAAGCCCGAACCCGAAAAACCCGAACCCGAACCCGTATAACACGAACCCGAAAAACCCGAATGCTATATTGGGTAGCAAAATTAAAAACCCGAAATTAATATGGGTAATTCGGGTTTATAACCACGGTACCCGAATAACCCGATTAACCCGAAAATATACATCCCAAAAATCTAGCAACTCCCCTGTAAGGCCATAACGAAGCCCACCCCAGCCCAACTCCTCGTCCCTCCTCCCTCCCGTCCTAGAGCCTGGAAAACCAAGCGCCCCCCCCCACTCCACGACCCACGCAGTCACACACCCACTCCCCCACCCCACGACCCACGCGCCCCAACCCACGCCGCCAGTGCAGCGGCCGGCGGCTGCCCCGCGCCGGCGCACCCCGCCCCACCGACCCAGGCGCCGCCCCACGAGGGCACGCCCCGCCTCCCCACCCCGACACGCCCCCATGCCCTCCTTCTGCATGTGTCCGCGCCTCCATGTGAGGAAGACGCCTCGGCACGGCCGTGATGAGGAAGTCGCACGCCGCACCGCCGTGACTGACGAGGAAGTCGTGCCGTTGTGCCTCGGATTCGTGACCACGGTGTTCGAGTGATGAGGAAGCCGCGCTGCCTGAGTCCGTGATAAGGAAACCGCCCCACGCCCCTCGTTGTTGTTCTCTGCTGCCATCTCACCTTGTTCTGTTCGGGTAAATGGGGAAAACCCGAACCCGAACCCGAAATTTCTGGTACCCGAAATATCGGGTTTTAATTTTTCCAGTAAAATTTCGGGTGTCAGATCTGAAAACCCGAATTTAAAAAAACCCGACCCGAAATTTCGGGTTAACCCGAACGCCCAGGCTGATGTAGTGGACAGTCCCATTCTCCAATCTTCACGGTCTCAACATTCTCTATAGAGTTAAGGCCATGCCTCTTGTCGATCTTCTTTGGAAAATACACCGTGTGTTCTTTATCATCAACGTTGAAAGTGACCTTTCCTTTATTACAATCAATAATAGCACCTGCGGTGTTAAGAAAAGGTCTACCAAGAATAATAGACATGCTCCCATCCTCGGGCATGTCAAGCACAACAAAATCTGTAAGGATCAAACAGTTAGCAACTTCAACGGGAACATCCTCACAAATACCAATGGGGACAGCTGTTGACTTTCCAGCCATCTGAAGAGAGATATCTGTAGGGATTAGTTTCTCTAAACAAAGCCTCTTGTAAAGAAAAAAAGGCATAACACTCACTCCTGCACCAAGATCACATAAACCAGTTCTGACGTACTTATTCTTTATGGAGCAAGGAATGGTGGGTATACCTGGATCACCAAGCTTCTTAGGAATCTTGCCACTGAAAGAGTAGTTAGCAAGCATAGTAGATATTGCCTCATTAGGAACTTTTCTTTTATTTGTGACAATATCTTTCATATATTTCGAATAGGGAGGTAACTTAATAGCATCAGTCAAAGGGATTTGAAGAAAAAGAGGTTTCATCCATTCACAAAATTTATTATAGTGCTCTTCTTCTTTAGATTTGAGGGACTTACCTGGAAAGGGCATGGGTTTCTGTATCCATGGTTCTCTTTCCTTCCCATGTATTCTTGTGATGAAATCTTCTCTATAGTACTTCTTGTGTTTATCGGGTGTTTCTTCTTCTCTTACCTCAGGAGAATCATCCTTCTCCGCGTCCTTTTCTTCCGGCTCGGCACCGTCTTCTGTTTCAGCATCGGAGGTAGATATGCTATTAGGATCAACAGCTGGCTTTTCACTTGTAATAGGATCATCGGGATTGTCGGCCTCCTTGTGTTTCTTCTTCTTCTTTTTGTTCGGAGAGCTAACAGTCTCGTCTTCTTCTTGTACTTGAGAATCTTGCTCGATCCTCTTTGGATGCCCCTCAGGATAGAGTGGGTCTTGGGTGTGTGTTCCACCCCTAGTTTTGATGCCATAAGCTTGTATGTCCTGTTTGGCATTATTAGCAAGCAAATCTTTTTGCACATTAGAAATTTGTTCAAGCTGAGTTTGAACCATATGAAAATGCTTAACAAGACATTTAACATCATTAACTGTTCTTTCTAGAACACCACACAAACTTTTGATAGCAAGAGAGTTATCATGCAACTGACTTTGTATCCTCCTATTAAAATGGTCTTGCTTAATAATAAAATTATCAAGCTCATCTAAGCATTGGTCGGGAGGCTTACCTTTAGGGATGTCACTTTCAGTAAAGTCTAATAGAGAGTGTACCTCTACCAAGGGAGGGTGAGTAGTAGGCTCACACAACTTCTCAATAGGCGGTAAATTCTTCACGTCTTCGGCTTTAATACCTTCCTCCTTTATAGACTTCTTTGCTTCTTGCATATCTTCGGGGCTCAGAACAAGCATGCCCCTCTTTTTCGGTGGTAGAAGTGGTTCAGGAACGGACCAATCTTCATGGTTCTTGGCAATTTTGCACATTAATTCTTCTGCATCGTCCGGTATTCTTCCCTGAAAACACAACTAGCACAACTATCCAGGTAGGATCTGGATTCATCGGTTAAACCAGCGTAAAATATATCAAGCAGTTCATTCTTGGGGACTCCATGTCCCGGCATAACCTTAAGTAAATCAAAAAACCTCCCCCAAGCTTTAGGGAGGTGCTCATCCTGCAATTGTTTAAAGTTATAGATTCTTTGCAAAGCAGCATGTTGCATATGAGCTGGGAAATATTTATCAACAAAGAATTGGACTAAGTCATGAGGACTCTTAATGGAACCATAGGGTAGTGCATCATACCATGATTTAGCGTCTTCCTTCAAAGAAAAAGGAAAAAAGCTTGGCCACATAGAAGTTTCGTATCTTCTCATCAGTAGTGAATAGGTTACCTAGCTCAGCGAGTTTGGTCAAGTGTGCTATAGCATCATCATTTTCTCTGCCATAAAAGGGGTCAGCCTCGACTGTAGATATAAGTGAAAGATCAATAGAGAAATCATAATCAGGATCAGTGATGCATATAGGAGATGTGGTGAATTTAGGATCAGGAATAACTTTGTTCTTCATGGAGTGCTTTTTGAGAAACTCCTTAACAGCACCAGGCTCAGAGTCGACACACTCTATGAGTTCCCTGCAAAAATCATCATCAAGAGTAACATAATCATCATCAAGGATTCTCTCCTTGAGTTCATCTAAGCACGGGTAACCAAAGGTTTTGCAGGTGGGAATATAGGTAGCAGGGGTCTCGGTCTTGGATTCTGCTGCAGTCTTAGCAGTCTGAGTTTCAATATAGTAGCCAAGAAAAGTAGTATCATCAAGAGTAGTGGAAGCATCATCAAAAGTATCGGACATAGTGACAAACTCAGTCGAAGCATCATGTGGTGGTGCTGAAGTAAACTTACTCATAACAGAAGGTGAATCAAGTGTAGCACTAGTGTTCAGAACAGTACCTTTTCTTGTACGGGATGGTAAGATCGGAACCTTGGGGTCTCCTTTCTTACCCATAGCGGATGATGTGCAGCAGGCAGGATACTTCAAGTAGACTTGTAAATATTGCTATGCTCCCCGGCAACGGCGCCAGAAAACGCTGCTTGATGCCCCACAAACGTAAGGGATCGAGATAGTCTTCGCGGGTAAGTTAACCAATTTATTGATTCGACACAAGGGGAGCCAAAGATTATTTATAAGCTTTGACAGTTGAGTTGTCAATTCAACCGCACCTGAAATATACTTTCTTGCAACAAAAGATAAGTGGTAATGGTAATATGATAGTGATGGTGACGACAGCAAAAGTAAACAGCAAAAGTAACAACTAATGACCAGCAGGATTGAAAACACTGTAGGCTAGGGAGATGGATGGTTGGGCGCTGCATGGATGAGAGTGAACATGTAATAGATTCTAACACGGGGCAAGGCACACAGAAAAGCAATGATCATCTAGGCAAATATCAAAGATTAGGCATGTATCCCGTAGGTAGTTCTGCGTGCTTGCAATAAGAACTTGCACAACATCTTTTGTCCTACCATCCCGCTACGAACGGGGCCAAAGGGAACTTATGGAGATTAAGGTGCTCCTGTCAAAGAGCACCGGAACAAAGCAATAAACTCAATGGATACATTGAATCCTCAAATTATGGACCATCCCCTTTGGTGTCCCAAGCTGTCACCTTTGGGATCGCCGGTTCCGGACCATAATAGGTGCATACAACTCATAGATAGGATCAAGAACACAAATATATTCATGAAAACACATAGGTTCAGATCTGGAAACATGGCACTCGGGCCCAAAGTGTCAAGCATTAAGAGCAACAAGTTGAAGCAAAGAAGATAAACACCAATCTAGATGATAGGCAACATGCCCCCAACAATCTGACGAACTATTACATGATCTAACTCATCCAATCCCTACCATCCCCTTTGCCTACAGCAGGGAATTACTCACACATGTGAAGAGAAGTCATGGAGGAGGGATGGATTGGGGATGGTGATGACGATGGAGACGATCTCCCCTCTCCGGAGGCCAAATCAGCCTCGAGATTAGCCCTCCCGAGGAAGAACAGAGGGTGGCAGCGGCTCCGCGACGGAAACTGGAAAAGCGACTTCTGTTCTGGGGTTTTCCGTCACGAGAATAAATAGGACCATCGATAGGGCACCAGAGGAGGGGGGAGGCTCCCAGGCGGCCAGAGGGCGCGGCCCCACCCCTGGCCGCGCCAGGGGGGCGCCTGGGGCCCCCAGGACTCCCCTCTGGTCCCACTTTTGGTATCAGGCTCCTTTGGGTGCATGGATTTTCTGCTATTTTTCTGGGAATTTTCTGGGATACCTAAAAATCCATTTTCCTGCACACAATAAAACCATACAGGCAGCTCTGCTGAAAATAGCGTTAGTCCGGGTTAGTTTCGCTCAAATCATGCAAGAATGAGGGAAAAACAATAGCAAAAGTGTTTGGAAAAGTAGATACGTTTGAGACGTATCAGTTACTAACCTCTCTAATCAGTCTACAATGAGTTATGTAGGAAGGGACTTTTCAAGTGCGCGATGGAAGATGATGAAAGAAGATCTTGGAGTGTCAAATGCTCAAGCTTGGGGATGCCCATGTGCACCCCCAATAAATATTCAAGGAGACTCAAGCGTCTAAGCTTGGGGATGCCCCCCATGCATCCCCTTCCCCATCAACAATTATCAGTTCGTCCCTCGTTGCACTATATTTTTATCACGTCATGCGTTATGTTCTATTCTTGGAGCGTCTCGCTCTTAGGTTTTGTTTTTAGTTTTCTTTAGATTTGCTTGCTGTAGTAACAAGTTAGACCCCAGCTTACTCTTTTGTGTGGGAGAATTACACGCTCCGCTTGAGCTAGAACTCCTCATAGGATTTGCATGCTTATTCTTTTAGCTGTGAGTTGTTCTTTTTCTTTTCTTAGCTGCTGCTCTTTTTAGTTGTAGTACTTTAGTTTTTCTAGAGTTTTTATTTTGTTTTAGGTTGAACTTTCTATAGGTTGCATGTTTTATCTTGTTAGAGAGTTTGCCTGTTGCACTGAGTTTTGTGTCTTGACTAGAAGTAGGTAGTTGAAGTTGATATTCTCTTTGTAGTAGTAACTTGCAATAGTTTTGAGGTATTGACTAGAGTAATGTTTGAACTTTTGGTGTCAAGATCTCAAGCCTATTAGTGATAGATGTCGTATTTTGGGCAATCCGTGTGTTTTTTGAAAACAAAAAAACCCTATTGAGAACTCTAGCTACTAGATGGATCACTAACCTCTGGAGGGTTCAAATATTAGAGTACACTCACGTACCATGAGTCGAGGATGCGCAAGGATAACCAAACCCCTATACACTCCTCCTCGGGGTACTTGTCTCTTTGTGAACCTCCTGATTAGATTGAGAGTTACCGATAATAAGTGCATGAGTTCTTCGGACTAATGTGACTATTCAAAAGTTGACACTTCCACCCACCTATACTTTTTCTAGCCTCTTCGGTATCGTGCATTGCCCTTTCTCACCTTGAGAGTTGGCGCATACTTCGCCGGTGCATCCAAACCCTTGGCACGATACGCTCTATCATCATAAGCCTCCTTATATCTTTCCTCAAAACAGCCACCATACCTACCTACAAGGCATTTCCATAGCCTTTCCGAGATACATTGCCATGCAACATCCACCTTTTCATGACTTGATCTTCACGTCATACATGCTACTTGCTTGATCGATGAGCCGCATGCTATTTGGGCCTTGCCCTAATCATTTCTACATGACGCGCTAGTATCATTGCATATCCTGCTATCCTGGCAGAGGCATACATTTGCATCATGAGAGTTATATCTTCTTTATGTGAGTACATTTGTAAAGTGTGAAAGATCTCCTATATTCTTGTAAAATATAGATTGTTGCCCCTAAAGTGAGGAAAAGATTCCAAAGAGGACAAAATCAAAAGATCCCAAAGAGGACAAATGAGAGTTAAATAGAAAGAGCCATTGAGGCCACCAAAAAATACAAAAAAGAGAAAAAAGAGAAAAATAAAAAAAATAAAAAGAGAGAAGGGGAAACACTACTATTCCTTTTGAGAGATCCACACTAGTACTTCATCCTCTATCCCTTGTACTCCATGGAGATCATCATCATGCATATAGCTATGTGGGGACCTTCACACTATAGAACTTGGCTTGTATATTCCAATGATGAGCCTCCTCAAACGAGCTCTAGGTCTTCTTGAGCAAGCAAGTTAGATGCACCCCACTAGTTCCCTTGGAGAGCTTTAAGCTCACATGTGCATCCGTTGCATGGCAATCCATACTCCTCACATCATATCTATCATATGGCCTTCTCTCACCTATGATTGTCCTCATTGATGTGAGCCTTTCACATCTTTTTGTCTTCCTCATCCACCTTCTTTTTGTTTCTCCTTTTAGGTGTCAACTTTCTTGCTCACGCTCATCCATTGCATGAGTGCTCAAAGTATCAAAAGGGAGTGGATCAGTTTGACTTGTACCTGGCTAGTGGTCTGGGGACAAGTCAAGATAAGAATCCAAAGGAGACTAAGTGTGAAACTTTAGTAGATAGTTGTTCTCAACAACCTTTTTTCTCTCTTTTTCCCAGTCCCCTGCTTGCAAGCAAACACCATCTGGAGACATTCGAGTCACGGACAACGAGAGCTCTTGCATCTTTCGTTCTTTTGTTACTTGTGTCAATGCTAATATAGACTCTTGCTTGTTAAGACTTGAATTGAATTGCATGCTTTGATTGCTTTACTTAAAAGTACTTATATGGTTGTGTGGCATGTCACCACAGAAATTATGCTTGTTATCATTTACCTACTCGAGGACGAGCAGGAATTAAGCTTGGGGATGTTGATACGTCCCAAACGTATCTATGATTTCTGCTTGCTCCATGCATGTTTGGTGTGACTTTGCCATGATTTGCTTAAACTTTCATACACTTTTGAGCATATTTGGACTAATCTATTAACCAAGTGCACCCAGCTGCCAGTTGTTGTTTTCTGCTGTTTTTTATTTCAAGTTTTCCGGCCATTAAAAGTGCTCCAAAAAATCCGGAAAAATCAGATAAAAAATCAGCGACCCGGAAGCTTTTGGAATCACCAAGGTACCGGAGGGGGCCACCACCAGGAGACCAGGAGGGTCCCTGGCACGGCCCCACCCTAGGCCGCGCCAAGAGGCCTCCTGGCTGCCTGGTGGGTCCCCTCGACACCCTCCTCCGCCCATATTTAGCCCTCGGGGTGGAAACCCCTAATATCGATCTCTTTTCCGCGAACTCGCCTCTGTACCGCCGCCGCCGCCGTTTCTAGATCGGGGCTGCCTGGAGAAGCTGCCCGGGCACCCTTCCGGGAGGAGGAACCCCCTCCGGTAGACCATCCATAGCCATGGACGCCTCCCGGATGTACCGTGAGTAGTCCCCCTTGGACCATGGGTCCGTGACCAGTAGCTATGTGATGTACTTCTCCCCTCTTTGTGCTTCCACTTTTGAGACCTCGTGAGCTGCCTCACGATGATCGAGGCACTATTGTAATTTCTGTTGCGGCTATGCTGAGTTTGCTGGGATCTGATGGATTATGAGACTATGTTAAGATTGTGAAGTAATATATTTGGTTCTTCTCTTTTATATTTTGTTCTTGAGTACATTCTTGCATGCTCTCCGTTGCAGTATTTTACTTTGGCCAAGTAGTTTGTTGCAACTCCAAGAGGGAGCGTTATGCTTGATTGTGGGTTCAGCCCCTTGATGTCTAGCTTGAGTGACAGAAACATGAGACTAGGGGATGTGTTGTTGCCACCTGAGATAAAACAACGGTGCTTGTATCCGCGGGTGCAAGGATTGTTTACTTTACGCAAAGTTCTTTTAATGCAGTTGTCTGTTGCTTTGAGTTTACACTTTGGATGGGATTCGCAACTTAATACCAGCGAGATGTTCTGGATAGATATCTCAAGGTGGATGATTCGTAGTAGATGCAGTTGGATTTCGGTCTACTTACCTTGGCGTACTGCCCATTGCTTTTGAGCCCTTCCTTTCTTTGGAGCATAGTTAGCATTGCGGTGCCTTCATAATTCTGTCAATTGCCCAGCTGTGATTTGTTTACCTCGCTAGCACTTTTATCTTCTTTTGGGAGAGAGACATCACTAGTGAAAATCATGGGACCCCGATCCATCTTCACATCACTATTTACATCCTTAGTTTACTTTCAGCCTTTACTTTCAGTTGCCACTATTATTATCTCTTGCGTTGATCCTTTGTAAACAGCAAGGCCGGAGGAATTGACAACTCCTCTGTACTCGTTGGGAGCAAAGTTATTTGTTTCTGTGTGCAGGTCCTGTCAACTCCCTAGCCAGAAGCCAATTTCTGGCGCTGTTGGCACCTTCTTGTATTTCTGCGAGTCCTACTAGAGACAAACCTTGGTATCTTCACCGAGGGAAATTTGCTGCTACGCTACATCTCACCTTCCACTCAGGGCAACCAACGAGGAGTGAGAGAACTATCCTCACCGTATCAATAGTAGAAACCATGGATCCAATGTCACAAAAAGCAAGGAAGTCTTGATTAGAGATGCTAATTTTAACAAAGGGTTCCCAGTCACCATATATCTCATAAACATATTTCTTATTTGGCTTGGGTTTCTTTACTTCTCTCAAGTCTAGACTATCCATTCTCTTTTCAATAGTAGCAAGTCCATCTATAACAGTATCAAAACTATGATCATAAACAAAGTAACTAGATAGACCATGTATAA
Source organism: Bromus sterilis (assembly GCA_950022295.1). NCBI lineage: Eukaryota > Viridiplantae > Streptophyta > Magnoliopsida > Poales > Poaceae > Bromus > Bromus sterilis. The sequence goes on from OX465595.1 coordinate 346,005,491, forward strand.
TTTCAAGAGCTCTAGCTTCATCAAAATCTAAGAAATCTCCTTCGGCTATAATATCAAGAGAGTGTTTGCACCATCTAAAAAGACCATGGTAAAAATTTCTAAGAACATTTTTTATAGGTATCCAAGGCATAATTCTCTTATATGCGCATCAGGAATTCTGTCCCATGCCTTCTTCATATTTTCTCCATCCCTTTGATGGAAATCTAGGACCTCCGATTCCCTCAAGGAACCAAATCCTAACATGCTTGGCTAATCAGAAAGGATAACTAAAAGCAAGGTAACTAAATTTTTTTTTGATTTTTGATAAGAGACACTAAAGCAAAAACTAAAAGGTAAACTAACAAGACTAAAAAGAAAATATAAAAGATAGTGTGCAACTCCCATATCTTGAAGAGTGGAGTCCCAGGCAACGGCGCCAGAAATTAGGCGGTTGACGAGCCCACTCTTTTGCTGCGCTTCTGAGTCCCCGGCAACGGCGCCAGAAATTAGCTTTGATGGCTTCTCGCCCCTCGTTGTTTACCCAAAAGTGGAAGGTTGAGATGTAGACAGCAGCAAATTTCCCTCGGTGAAGATACCAAGGTTTGTCTCCAGTAGGACTACGAAAACGACAGGAATGTGACAACGGCGCCAGCAATTAGGCGGTTGACGTGGACCTGCACACAGAACGGATAACTTTGCTCCCAACGAGTACAGAGAGGTTGTAAATCTCTCCGGCCTTGTTGTTTACAAAGGATCAAACGCATGGGATAATAATGATAGCGATAGCAACAGAAAAGGAAATAAAGCAGAAAAATAAATATAAGGTGTAAACAGTGGTGGAAATATGGAACGGGGTCCCATGATGTTCACTAGTGATGTCTCTCTCCCAAAAGACGATAAAATAGCCATGCAAGGTAAACGAATTACATGTGGGCAATTGACAGGATTATGTGCGCAAACAAATGCTAACTATGCTACAAAGAAAGGAAGTGGCTCAAAAGCTAGGGTCGTACGCCAAGACAAGTAGACCGAAATCCATCTGCATCTACCTACTAATCATCCGCCTTGAGATATCTATCCAGAACATCTCGCTGGTATTAAGTTGCGAATCCCACCCAAAGTGTAAACTCAAAGCAACAGACAACTACATTAAAGAACTTTGCGTAAAGTAAACAATCCTTGCACCCGCAAGTACAAGCACCGTTGTTTTCTCCCTTGTGGCAACAACACATCCCCTAGACTCATGTTTCTGTCACTCAAGCTAGTCATCAGGGGGCATGAACCCACAATCATGCATAACGCTCCCTCTTGGAGTTACTACCTACTACTTGGCCAAAGCAATAAATAGTAATGGAGAACATGCAAGAATTAGTCAAGAACATAAATATAAAAGAGGAGAATCAAATATATTACTCAAACACAATCTGAACATAGTCTCATAATCCATCAGATCCCAGCAAACTCAGCATAGCAACAGCAGAAAGATTACATATGTGCCTCAATCAAGTAGGGCAGCTCACGAGGTCTAAACCATGAAGAACAAAGAGGGGAGGAGAACATCACATAGCTACTGATCATGGACCCATGGTCCAAGGTGGACTACTCACGGTTCATCCGGGAAGCATCCATGGTGGTGGAGAAGCTCCCGGAGGTGGTTCCTCCCTCCGGCAGGGTGCCGGGAAGAGGGCTCCTGGTGCTCCCGATCTTGGAAGCGCTGCGGCGACGGAACATAGGAGATAACGCGAAAAAGGGTTCTATCTCGAGGGTTTTGGGACGAGAGAAATATATAGGTGAAGGGGGGCAGCCAGAGGCGGACCAGGGGCCCCAGGCGCCCCCCTGGCGCGGCCTAGGGGTGGCCGCGCCAGGTGGCCGCCTGGGCCACCCCTGGCTCCCCTCTAGCCCCACTTTGGCTCTTCCCTAAGCTTCCTGTACGCTGATTTTTCCTATATTTTTCTCAGAATTTTTCTGGCACTTTAAGTAATGGGAAAACCTGAAATACAAAAACAGCAGAAAACAGGAACTGGCACTGGCACTGGGTGCACTGAGTTAATAGGTTAGTCCAAATATGATCAAAAGTGTATGGACGTGCATCAATATCATAGCAATATCACACAAAATATGCATGGAGCAAGCAGAAATTATAGATACGTTTTGGACGTATCAGCAGTCAAGGCACACACACATTGATCAAGTTATTAAGATTATCTCAGTTGTAGTTGTCTATGAACAAGGAGTAGGTCTCAAGTCATCCATAACCGTGGACACGGCTTCTCGAAAAGATTTTACCCTGCAGGGGTGTACCAACTTCCCATTACAAGGCTCCGCACGCACGCCCATCTCTCTCAGTTGCTACCCATCACAGGCAACCATTTTATGATTTAGTTCCGAGAGATCAGAAACGACGGGTTCCTCTAACTAACAACGCACAAATCCGGGTGGCCCCGGGGGAGTCGACACCCAATCCAAAAGACGACCACGCTCTTGGATCGGACTCTTCCGTCTGGCTAAGGTCGAGGTAACTGGTCCCCTCACATGTGGGAAGGCCCCTAGCTTACCAGTGTGGACTAACAAAGAAACCATGTCTCCGCTGACCCAAGTTGTTTTAAAGGATATCTGGTAGGAGCTACCCGACAGGCATATATGCATGGTTTGCAAATGGTAAATCAGCTTGGGCGACCTCTAGAAATGTTTGAAGCTAGGTAGGTAAGAAAAGGGGACCCCATAGTATCCCACACGCGGTTCGGCACGCTCGTCAAGAGACACAATACCCGGAACTCGGGTCCTAGGTGACTCGAATGGAACAAAGCATAAGGGCGGGATAGCCTAGACTTTCCAACCTTCGTCGAGTATAGTCAACATTATGATAATCATATCATCCACAACAATATAATAATGTGATAAACCAATTCAAGGAGTAACAGGATAACGGTTGATATCATTCTAGCATGCATAATAATCAGTGGTTAAGCAAGCAAGGTACATGGCCAAATAATGGTTTGCTAGGATGTGGGGGACATGGCTGTTTGGGTTTATTTGAGAGGCATAAATATGAAGTGGTAGGATCAAGCAATCATTCTATCCTATACCTAGGCACAAGCGAGCTGAAAGTTATAAGCATGATATATGCTCCCCCTTACCTGATGAGAAGATCGGTGTCGAAGGTGTAGTCGATCGCAAGCTTGCATCGTCTTCGAGAGTAACCACGGGAGCACACAAGAAGGAAACACTAGAAAGGCAATCGACGAGCAAGCATCTATTACTATGAAGCAATCACGAGCAAACATCAACAAGAAGGCAACACGATACAACGCACTACGGTATCGCATCTATCGTTGAGAGCGGTTACTAACAGGTTAAGTGGAGTATTCTTCACACACGACGATACTGCACATTTAGAATGGTTCAAGTTGTTTGGCTACACAACATGAGAAAACATTGTTAACATGGCATCTCACCCAAGCATGGCATATCACACAATCATGGCCAGAGATGAAGCATAAAGTAAACTATCTATGCTAGTCAAGTTAAGTGAGGCAAAATCCTAAACATGGCATAACACTAAATACCCCACAACAATTTAAATCATTTGGTAGTGTTATGCCCTAAGCCATATTTTATATTGGTTATCAACAAAAAACAATAGCACAATCATAATCTAAATGAAATTCTAATCAAGTTACATATAAAGAACACCCCAAACGGAGTTACGGTTAAAGAGATACAAGCATCGCAAGTTATGAACATAATCGGCCAACATCAGGTAGCACACTTCAGAGCAATGATCAAACATGCTATAGGTTGTAAACATGCACCAAAATGACATGGGTTAACATTAGACATGACAAGGAAGGCATGGCATCAAAGTTTCATGTATATGAGCATCAAGAAATAATATTTATATCCCATGCAAAATGTTATAAAATACTATTGGTTTAGGACTTAGTGAAAAACAGGGGCAAGGAAAACTGTTATAAACATGCTATATAAATAGTAGCAAAAGTAATATTAAACAAGATCCAAAATGAACATGCAATACATCTACATCAAGCCTACATGAGGCTCATGAGTTCATACATAGCACTTGTGATCAAAGGACCCATGGAAGAATAAGTATTAAGCATGCAAGACAGCTATATTATATTCCATACTTGGTGAAATCTCAGGGTATGTGATAGAAAACAGTAGGGTTGCACATTGGGAGCTCAATAACTATATGAATAGCAACCATATCATGGAAAATAAAAGCATGGCATCAAATTAAACATAACAAGGAGCATTGCATTCCATGGGAGCTATAGCATATGAAACATGGATCATTAACTATAAGGCATCAAAGTAGCAACTTCATATAAACATCAGCACATGTTAATAGGGTCACCGCTTTGGAGCAATAAATAAAATAGCTACAACTTGCAAACATGGCAAATTAATGCATCCAATTGGATTACATATGATGCTTAAAACATGCAAGAAAGAATCAATGGCATATGCCTCATGTATGTGACACAATCATCAATCAAACTTGCAAGAAAATAACAGCAGCAGTAGTAAACGATCTGGTGCACACTTCAACACAGGTTTACAACAGCTAGATGGCCTCAAAACAATTAATTCACTAAAGCAAAACAGTAGAGCACACACAACTGAGCACTTTTCCTTTTGGGCGCATCGTCATCCGGGCTACGGTTCAATCGCAATACTACGCGCAAAACACAACACAACAGTAGGTAAAAAGGACTTAGCAGAAATATCACCAGGGGAAAAAAGGGGCTCACTTGGGCCGGCCCATGGCGCAGGGGTGGGCGACGGATAGGTCGGCCTCGCCCAAGGGGAGCAACTAATTAGTGGGTACCCTCCCGCACGCCTCCGCGGAGGTCACTTTTCGTGTGCTCCGGTGTTGCCACGTAGCACGTTTTGGACGCACAACGTGCATCCACAACGCAGGTCAGATTCAGCCACAGTTTTCCGCGCAGCCATAGTCCTGCCACAGCTCAGTTTTTCAGCCACAGTCGCACAACCACAGTTTTTTCAGCCACATCTTCTGCCAAAGCCACAATTTTTTCAGCCACAACCACAATTTTTTCAGCCACAACTCCCTGCCATAACCCAGTTTTCAGCCAAAGCCACAGTTTTTTCAGCCACAGCCAAGTTTTCAGCCAAAGCCACAGTTTTTTCAGCCACAGCCACAGCCCTGCGACAATCCAAGCCACAGGTCCGCGCATAGCCATAGGAGAGTCTGCGCGCAGCCACAGTGTTGTTCGCGCGGGACACAGTAAAAACGCGACACGTGTCGGATCCAGAGAACGCCAAAAGTGACCTCTGCAGGGGCGCGCGGGAGGGTGCCCACTAATTAGTGATTGACTCGCCCAGGGCGGAGGCGACGCAGTCTGGGGAGCTGGAGTTAGGCCGCGACTGAGGGCCGTGGTGGCGCTGGCAGGCCGGCCCACAGGTGGGACGGTTGGCGTCGGGGAGGCCGAGCCCTGTCATGGGAAATTCACGGCAGATGTTCAAAGATTCGAACTTGACATGGTACCTTTGTTGCGAGGCGGTTTCGTGGAGAGAGTCGGCATGGACAAGAGACTCGGCGATTTACCCAGGTTTCAGCCCCTCTTTGTCTCGAGGTAAAAGTCTACTCCTGCTTCTTATTATTATGGGTTCCGACTCTCGAAAGAAGAGTCAGTTTATCGATTACAAGAGAGTCGACTCGTAAACTTAGTCTCGATGAGATCTAGGTTACGCCGACAAGTGTCTAGTCCTATCTTAGGTTGAGATCGTTCTCTGAACCTGTATCCCATGGACCTCGTCTTATAAAGGCGCTAGGTCCCGGGATTCCGCGAGTCCGACTCCGACACGAGGTGGAGTCCTATTCTACTTTACAAACATGCTATGTGCTATACAAGGTAGGTCAAATTCCTTCTACGGCTTCGATCTTCTTTCCTTGGCGCAGCCGGCCCGTGGCCGGGTCTTCTCTTGTGGGCCTTCCGTAGGTGAGTCAGCCCATAGATCTAATGTCGGGTTATGGGCTTCGGCCATCCCCCCGACAAGCCCCCTGCCGGCCATGGCGCGGCTGCGGTCGCGGCGGCCAGCCTCCGGCGAGGGGCGGCGCGGCGAGGAGGGGGTCGAGGAGCGGCGGAGGTGGCTGGAGGAGGCATATCCGGGCGGGCCTCGCCGGATCTACGCGGCGATGGTGACGAACGGCGGGCGTCTCAGCCGACGAGCTTGAGCTCGCCCTGTCAATGGCATCCGGCGGTCGGCGGCGGCTCCGGTAGGACCTGGACAGGGAGGATGAGGGGTGAGGCGAGGGAGGAGGAAAATTTGGGAATTTTGTGAGGGGGGTGGCTGCAAATTTTGTTTAAGGAAAACCTAGAAGGGCTAGGGGAGAGTGGTGGTCTATATATAGGCTGACCTAGGTGGCAAGTTTACGCAAACGCCCCCGGTCTCTCTCGCGCGCGTTCGGTGCTCCACGTTTCTGACCGCCGGGAGTCCATACGACCTCCGGTTTGGACGAAATTTCGAACCACGCGCTCAGCGCGGCGAGGCCGTCAGTCCTACCTCACTTTGATACCGTTCTGAGAACATTTTCTGGCGCCCAATAAAATAATCTATTTATTAAATAAACAGGGTTTTCGTTCCGATGGCGATGGTTGGTCTTGTGACGGAAGTTGCGACGGTGCTCGGGTGAAACCCGGTGTCGCAAAAGGCCGTGTGCCATGGTGGAAAGGTTCGGTCCCGCATCTGATACGAGAAAGAGGGGGGAGAATATTCACCGATTAATAAATCGGCGAAGCAAATACTGCAAACAATTCTAGCAATTAACATAATAAAGCAACAAACAGTTTTTTTTAATTTGGGTGAAAATCCCGGGTTGTTACAATCGCCCCATTCCTCCTCCGAGGACTCGACCGATAGGTATCACCTTCGAGGGCCCGGCCTCGGTCTCCTCCTTGATCTTCTTCTTCTTCTCGGCCTCACGCTTTCAGTAGAACTCCTGCTCGGCCTGCACATACTCCGGGAGCTCACGCGCAAACCTCGCCATCGCGTCCTCGTCACTCTCACCGGGACTGACGACAATGGCGGGCCTCTTCTTCTTCGTCGTGATCCCCTCCATGCGGATGCCCTCCGGCACGAGCATCACCTCAGCCGCCTTGGTCTCGATCTTCGGGAAGTTGAGGTCCTTCCTCAGCCTCCCGGCACGCCACACCTCCACGTCGTAGGCACGCGCGGCCTTGTGGATGGTTGGGTAGGTGTCGAGCCAAAAACGGCGGCCGACATCGGTGAACTCCGCCCCGTAGTTGCCGGAAGGCTTCGCCCTCGGCGGCATGGCGACGGCGGCGCGGTGGCGACGAAAGCAAGGCAGAGGCGAGTCGGAGGGGCGACGGCGGCGCGGTGGCGACGAAGACAACGGAGGCGACGTGGATGTGAGTCGAGGGGGGCGACAGCCAGGCGGTGGCGGGCGGCGACGGCGAGTCGACGGAGGCGAGTTAGGGGGCGACGGCGAGGTGACGACGTCGCGGTGGCGGGCGGCGACAGAGACGACAAAGACGAGTCTGGAGGGCGGCGCCGAGCGTCGACGGAGCCGAATCGGAGCGGCGACGGCGAGGCGGAGATGGCGGCTGTCGCGGCCGATTCCACCGCGGACGACGATAGGAAAGTGGGGAAACGGCGGCGCTGGCAGGGCGGTCGTGCGGGCGTTGGGCGACCGGCCGGTGGCGAATCTGGACGGCGGCGACGGTCGGAGGGGGGGGGAGGGGGGAAACTGGTGGTTGGCGCGCGGCTGGCCGTTTTACAACATTTGGTGGTGGTGTTGTATATTTGCAACACCAACTACAAAAATATACTACACTTGGAGCTGGTGTCGTAAAAATTTATACATATACATCATCTGTTGAAGCTTATTTTTGAACCTCGGTGATGTAAAAATTAGTTATTTATACATATACATTATTTATTGAAGATCCTCTTAAGATACATCTAAAATATGGAGCTTTCAGTAATACACTGATTAGACTACAGATTGATGAAAAATCTGAAGGTAAATAATCAGAATTGCATAAATTTGCAGGGAGAACATATGGAGTTGTGCCACAAGATCCGCATGTGTTTATGCTCATATTATGTTCTGTAATTTTTCCGACATGCATACCTTTTTTTATTTTTAACCAAGACAAGGGCATGCCTTACGGCTGGGAGCATAAAACTGCATGGTATACAAGAAAAGAAATGTACAGCAGCTAAACATATAGAGAATTGGCATTGATAAGCACTAGAAGTGTTTTGCGCGCTTTGCGCGCTGCCTTCATCAATGGACTATGCCATATTTATGTGTATATTCATAACAACTTATCATATTTAACATGCTTTAACCTTAACTTTCTCGAGATGAATGTCCACGACATGTAAACATGGTCTGGCAGCCCCTATAGTGGTGTTATCGTTGATAATAATACTTCGGCATATTACCTGAAGAAACTATTGGTCTGGCAGCCCCTATAGTGGTGTTATCGTTGATAATAATACTTCGGCATATTACCTGAAGAAACTATATATAGTTAATCATTGCCACACATCAATATCTAGATGGAGGCGTCCAAAGCTTGTTCAACACCGGCTAACCAGTGGGAATAGAAGCAAAACAAACTCCAGATTGTGGTGGGCGCTTGAAATTGTTGCCTTAAATCGACTCACATCTTTCCACCATCCAATCATTTACTAATGGGTCCATACATCTTTTATATTACTATGCTCCCTAAGATTGAGAGCACCACAATCAATTGAGATCTCAATTTACCTTTTACATCTCGATTTTGACCTGGTCCACGCCATCTGTTGTACGGGCCTGTGTTTTGGAAGAGCGTCGGATTTTTTTCTTTCCAAGGGTCTCTCTTAGAATTTGTCGGTGGGATTCATTTCGCTGGGGGCACCGTGACGGCTGGAGGTTGCGTTGTAGCCACGCGTCATTCCCTTTTGGCGATTGCTGCCAGCGGATAGGAGGAGATGGAGGGCATGGGTCTGATGCGCCACAATATTGAGCGTTGCTGTTTCGATCTTCTCGCTGCAAGCACGGCGCCGCCTACTGTCCGCCGGCTTGCCGATGAGGGTGCCTTCGTCGCTCCTCTCTCTCTCTCTGTCTCGCTGCAGACGCGGTCTATCAGCTCGCCCGTGAGGGTGGCTGCCTACGCCACTCCTCCCTCTCTCGCAGGGACGACACCGCTGCTGTCCGTCGGACTTCACGGTGCTACCCATCAGATTCGCACTTGCTCCAAGTTATTGTTTAATTAGAGGGATGATTTGGGGGGAAGGCGGTCAGACCATATGATGGTTTCGTGGTGTTTAAGAGGAGGTGCAAGCTTCAGAGTCACATATCGTCGTCTTGTACTGTACTTGCTATGCTGCCACATCACCTTGGATGTGTTGCGCCGGCTTCTTGCTCACTTCCGGTGGGTGGCCTAGTGAGCCTTCCATCTTGTCCTTCATCATTGCACAGTCGCGTACGACGTCGACGATTGGTGTGTTGTGCGGCCGTCCAGTCTTATGAGGTGATTTCAAATACCTTGTTCATTGCTTTTATGTTAAGGTTTTTTTGGTTTGTCACTATTGCAACACTCGATGCGTATGGAAATCGTGCTCCGGCGGCGAGCAACTTTCTCCGATACCCAGCACGCCTTCTCCGGCGTACGTCCATACCAGCTCATGGACACATCCGAGCACCTTTTAACCAATCAAGCTGTTCAGGGAGGCCTTGATCTGCAGCGCAGTGGTGTTCTGAGGGGCGCTCGACGGTTGTCCTTGTCAGGGGGCAGCTCTGTGCAGCCTTGTTCGCACCGGAGAGATGCTTCCATCTTGAGCCGCACTTCTGGTTTTATTTTTTATGCTAAACACAACACAAGCCATCGCTGTATGTGCCTAATTAGATCGTACGCTCCTACCCCTCTGCCATCAACCCCGGGAGCTAGATGAGTTACTCCTACTTGGCAAGAGTTTGGTATGTGACCCGCTGTCGGCTTGTCGAAAAGGAGATGGCTGGGAAAGTCAAGAGTCGATGGTGATGGACGTGCAAAGTTGCTTCTGCTGCAGGACCAATTCGGTGCCAAGGTGATGCTGGATGCTGGAGTCGTTCGAGCCACCGGCGCCCTTGCTCATGTGTTCGTGAGTTATGTGATCTATTTTCCTCTCTTGGTTATTTTTTCATAGTACTACCGGTAGCTGTTTCTTCAATTAATTATTCAATTCTTTATCGTTGATATCTATCATGCAGTTATGCTATTGGCCTGATGTAGTTTCATGATGACAAGTAGTAGGGCTTACTTTGAATTCCTACTTAATTGGGTTATTATTAGTACTAGACTACGAGGCATGTATGGTATAGGCTAGATTCGCCTATGGCAGGGGTTGCTTAATGTAAGCAATTGTTTACTTTCAATGTGCTAAATCTGAATTCTTGCTAACTACACTTGAACAACATCGAAAAGATGAATGTGAAGGTTTAGGCATGTTGTTAGCCTGGGCATAGCCAACTGGTAGAGATGTGAAGTTGAAACATCAGTTCTGAGTTAGAGTAATATGATCGAGTTAAAAGAATACAAATCGCTTTTTATATCAATCTGTTTAGGCCAGGTTAGAAAATCGAACATGTTTCTATCTCTTGTATAGTTCATGAAAGGAACAATGAATCTAAATCAAAATATCTTCCTGGAGTATAATGTGCTCCCTCTGCACATAAATTAAAACGAATGATCTAAAACTTCAGATATGTATGCACATATAGGGAGTACTGTATTTAGTGGTTGGTGAAGATTTTTACATCCAGTTTTAATTGATTCATCATTAGTCTTATATATATACGGCGCAGCAAAGCGCGCTGTCTGCTTCTAGTTGGTAGATCAATCCATAAAGAACAATGTGTTGCTCAGATCAAAATCATGAACCACTTCAAATTGAATATGTCGATTAATTGCGAGGCTTTCAAAATTAAGGAATAAAGCTTAACGTGATTTATCAAGTACAAATCATGGACCAAATTTCAAATTGAAAGTCTCAATTGATTGTGAGGCCTTTAAAATGAAAATGCTTAGTAGTAGAAATGATATACTCGTCCTAGAAACACCGATTAACCGTATCAGGTTTAGCTTTGAAGTAGAATTCCAAGTTTTTGTGCATGCCGTGGTTGAAATTTGTTGAAACGATATTTGTTTTCTTTTTCAAAAAATGACTTTATTACTTAAAGAGTTCTAAGCATTGCACCCGGCCTCTGCATAAAATGCACGCAGCCGCATCCAAATGTAACTAGAAAATAAAAGTGTAGACAAGGCGAGATACAATGTAAAAGTAAAACGCCAAAGTCAAGGACGATTGTCATAGCCTATGGAGGACCAATGCGGCGGTCAAGCGACCATCCATGTTGGGTAAAAATATTCCTCGCCACCGCTTCCAACCGTGCACGTGCCTTCGTAAAGAGGCAGCGATGCTCCACCCGTTGTAATATGGACCATGAACGGAGAATACTTGTGCATCGGTAGATTACCTGCAAACGAGTAGAATCTTTATCATTAAAAACCTTGTCATTTCTACTTAGCCAAAGCGATCATATAATAGCTATCGCTCCCACCCTAATAACCGGTCTTAACTTATTATCAATCCCATGTAGCCAGTGACCAAATATATTTTCTATTGATGTTGGTGGATATAAGTTAGACACTATTTAGATAGATGACCAAATAGAACGCGCAAAACTGCATTCGAAGAATAGGTGTTTTATTGTCTCATTTAATGGACAAAACACACACTTTGTATTCCCATGCCAATTCTGCTTGACAAGATTATCCTTTGTTAGGATAACCCTCTCCGAAGATACCATGTAAGCACTTTTAGTTTAAGCGGCATCTTCATTTTTCAAGTTTTTTTATTATTCTCATCGATTGGGGCCTCCAATTGGCTTAAAGCACTATACATAGACTCGACCATAAATTTACCATTCCAGAATAGAGTCCAGCGAAACTCATCATGGCCTTGTGTAAGTTGAACAGAGTTCAATCTTACCAAGTCATTCTAAGACGTTAGTCTCGTTCCAATCAGATCTCGCCTGAACGTCACATTTGATGGTGTGGGCTGCATAACCTTGGCTATGGTCTCCTCTTTGTGACGTACAATATTGTATAGCGCTGAATACTGATTTCGGAGTGTGGTATTACCTAGACACTTGTCCTTCCAAAATCTAATCTCTGAACCATCCTTAATAACGAAACATCCGAAACGGAAGAAGTATCTTTTTTGCTACCATCAGACCAGCCCAAAAGTGAGAATCCCCAGGTTTCCAATATCCATGTAATACTTCCTTTGTGCCAACATATTTTATTTTAAGGAGTGTTTGCCAAACCCCTTCTTTTGTTAGTAACTTATAAAGCCACTTCCTCAGAAGAGCTGAGTTCTTAACCTATAGATCCTGGATACCAAGTCCTCCCTGATCTTTAGGTCGGCAAACTATATTCCATTTAGCCAGACGATATTTCTTTTTCTCATTATCTCCTTGCCAAAAGAACGATATTTGTTGCATGAGATGAATCATCCGATCACGAATATCATCCATCCAAAAAAATTATACACTTCATTTGTGGACCATTGATCTTGTTAATTTCAGACACTATTTATGCGGCATACTCAGTTCCCGGGTATCCTAAATTTATTGCTCGAGCACTGCTGATCGATGTGATGTAGAGATAAAACTTCTAGTGACACCAGAATAATAAATTGACCTAGAAATAGATAACAACACAACAGGTGATGCCAGTTGGCCTGGAATCTCACTGCTACTCGAACGAGCAAAATTACCATGCACATAAGCTCGTGCAACCCCATTCCTTGCTCCGCTACCATGGGGCGGCCAGACATGCATCCGCCTGATCTCTGTGAATCACAAATCACAAGCATAAGAGCAAAACGGCACACCATATCGGGTCGACGCAACTACACGAAGACGATGGCATCGATGGTGGCGTCGACGACAGCGTGCGACCTCAGCAGCGGCAATCGGCAGCGGCAGGCAGCCTCTTCCATCCCCGGTGGTAGAGGCGTGGAATCACAGTCCGTTTGTACAGCCGAAACCTCGCGATATGATTGTGAGGCCCGAAATCATTGTCTGTTTGTACGGTTGTTTTCTCTTGGTGTCTCATTCACGTCGAAATATTTTTTCCTTTGTAACGGAATAATAATAGTTTTTTTTACAGGAATAACACAATAGCTTATGGAAAAGGTGTCACTTGTTTACTCTAGAGCCAGCCCATTTCGTTGACTAAGTCAAAATTGAAATTCTTAGGCTCTCATTCGCTTCCTAGGGGATTTATCCCTAGGAGCTTTAGCAATTTAGAAGATACCTACATAACAAGTTGTAGAATTTAGGGGGTTCAAGGTGAGGGAGGGGTTTACATACCAGAGGCACAATGTACATCTACTAGTAGGAGAAGAGCACGGCCACACGCCGCGCGGGTGAGAACGCTTGTGCGAGTGCTCGTGGCTACTTTTGGTTTCTATGAATTATATCTTATTACCATTACTAAGTAACAATACATAAAATAAATAAATAACCATAAGTTTATTGTTGAAATTGTTCTTTCTGGTGATCTATCACTTATTATGTAAGCAGACAACACACATGGATTATATGCATTAGCCAAGGCTGGAGATATTAATTTACATATTGTATGATAAATGGAGATAAACTAAGACGAAACCATCAAACTTCATGACAATAGCTAAGCGATTTTAGCAACAAATCCAATTAATATAATTGTAATGGTTGATGTTTTGTTTTTGGAGATGGAGTATGTGCGAGTTGAGTTAACCATTTATGGAAGAGATAAAACAAATACATGATAACTTACAACAAAGCATGAAAATTCACTATCTTTTGGAACAAAACCTCAATGTACATTTAGTCAAGCTAGCAACAACTCAAGATCTTGAACTATTACAGTTTACATGTGTGCTTCCTCCATCTTCCTAATACAGAAAATACCACAGATTAATTTGTGGTTAACAGGAAATCACCATTTGGTTGTGTGAGAAAGTTATATAGATAGTCTAAAATTTAATTGAGATTTGTTTGAATAGTAAGGAAAATAATAAATAAAAATCTACCAATTGTTTTTTTCCTCCGAACGTAAAAGAAGTCTTGGAGGTGGCATGCATTGCTATTGAAATTTGCATCTTTGATTAGTAAGCAAACATAATAAGATTTTCCTAAAAAACACTAATCAGCTCTCATATTTAGCCACCGATATTTAGATCAGTTTATTGCCAAGAGCTTCTTCTCTTTTCGTGATTTTAATAATAGCACCCAAGGCTTAGAAAATCAGATTTGGATAGGATTCTATGTGGGAAAAACGACAAAGAAGTATATTTATTTTATCAAATAATTCAAATCTGATGCATGGTACATGAAATAGTACATGTTGAAGACCCTAGAAGTTGTTAAAATTGTGTTGATTTTGTTTTAAAAAAGAAAGCAATTTTCCAAACCTTTATACCGATTATATAATTTCTAAGAGAAGAAAGCTTCTATTTTTTTTTAAATTGACGTGTAATAGAAGAATGCATCTATAAAACAGAAAAGTTAAGAATTATTTTGATATTTTACTCTATAAAATGAGTGGTAAATATCTATGCAAATTTAGTATTTGGCGAATAGGAAAAACAAATCAAAGAGTGGTTCTGCTATATCAAAGATGTTGCTGCTTGGCCAAACCCATTTTTGTGGGCTATTTACTTCGAAAACGATAGGCATCGACCGACTGACCGAAGCATTGGTCGGTTGTGTCGCACGCGCTAGCGATCATTTTTTGCTGCAATTGGGTAACGATGGGAGCTGCAATCATGACACTAAAATGTTATTATCTCTACAACCGTCATATTAAAATACTATTATCTCCAATCCATATTACATGTCCTTTAAATGAATATATTTGGATGTATTTTAATGCTAAATTCATTTATATGAGAGTGTGGATGCAAGAATGCTACTACCTTATATTAATTGGCGCTCAAACAAATATATTTATATGTATTTCACAGCTAAATACATCCATTTGAGACAGCATGGCCTGCCACGGTGATACCATGTATTTTTTTTCTGCAAACAAAGATGCTTAAGTGTGGCCGGCGATGATGGGCTAAACATTTACCGCAAACGGCGACGAAGAAGTTACCACCGATGACTAAATTGGTTGCCACCAGGCGATGTCGAGTGTGCCCTGCGATGACGGTTTCACGATTTTTCCGGAATGACTCCAAAATTTGTAAAAAAGAACATTTGAATGCAAGAAACATATTTCTTTCGCAACAGATAGTTCAATTTTCTACAATAGTAATCTATTTTTCTAGCATGGAATCAACTGGCTCAAATTTCGACTGATCAATCGACAGCTAGGGTATCCTTTCTTCATTTATTCACTAAAATTTGGAATTTTTGGCCAGCAGCAATATGTGTACCTTGTATATGGGTTGATAGGTTAAAAGAATCAAATTAGTGATGCAGCGTTGAATAAATCATTATTTGTTTTATAATTAGCTATATTATTCGCTAATTAAGATTAACATGTGTTAGTCTAGAAAAGAGTCGGTCCAACACTTTAAGAGCTCTTCCAATGCATTGTTTCTTAGCACAATATCATAGGAGCAATAAAAACTTAAGATACAACCCTTACAATGTATAGTTTCTTAGAAGTTATATCTTATTTAATGATTTTAGCTTCATGCATAAATGTGATTGGTCTAACCATTCTTTTTGCATTTGGCCACGTGCAAGAGTTGTATCTTAGCTAAGATACAACCTTCCTCTTTTTCTTCGTTAAATAGTATGCCACATAAGCAAAATTCCTATGATTACGTGCTAAGATACAAGCATTGGGAGTGCCCTAAATAGAGTGGTCTCGCGCATTGAGTTAGATAGTTAAAAAATTCAAAAAAAAGGGATGGCACGTGTTAGCCAAAAGAGGACTCGCGCCTTCTCGCTCACTGAGTTAGATGGTTAAAAAAATAGAAAAAAGGATGGCATGTGTCAGCCAGAAGAGCACTTGCTCCTAACACGTACCGTAAACGAAAGCTTAGCCAACTTGTATAATTAAAGTTTGTATGAATTATATCTTATTACCATTACTAAGTAACAATACATAAAATAAATAAATAACCATAAGTTTATTGTTGAAATTGTTCTTTCTGGTGATCTATCACTTATTATGTAAGCAGACAACACACATGAATTATATGCATTAGCCAAGGCTGGAGATATTAATTTACATATTGTATGATAAATGGAGATAAACTAAGACGAAACCATCAAACTTCATGACAATAGCTAAGCGATTTTAGCAACAAATCCAATTAATATAATTGTAATGGTTGATGTTTTGTTTTTGGAGATGGAGTATGTGCGAGTTGAGTTAACCATTTATGGAAGAGATAAAACAAATACATGATAACTTACAACAAAGCATGAAAATTCACTATCTTTTGGAACAAAACCTCAATGTATATTTAGTCAAGCTAGCAACAACTCTCAAGATCTTGAACTATTACAGTTTACATGTGTGCTTCCTCCATCTTCCTAATACAGAAAAATACCACAGATTAATTTGTGGTTAACAGGAAATCACCATTTGGTTGTGTGAGAAAGTTATATAGATAGTCTAAAATTTAATTGAGATTTGTTTGAATAGTAAGGAAAATAATAAATAAAAATCTACCAATTGTTTTTTTCCTCCGAACGTAAAAGAAGTCTTGGAGGTGGCATGCATTGCTATTGAAAATTGCATCTTTGATTAGTAAGAAAACATAATAAGATTTTCCTAAAAAACACTAATCAGCTCTCATATTTAGCCACCGATATTTAGATCAGTTTATTGCCAAGAGCTTCTTCTCTTTTCGTGATTTTAATAATAGCACCCAAGGCTTAGAAAATCAGATTTGGATAGGATTCTATGTGGAAAAAACGACAAAGAAGTATATTTATTTTATCAAATAGTTCAAATCTAATGCATGGTACATGAAATAGTACATGTTGAAGACCCTAGAAGTTGTTAAAATTGTGTTGATTTTGTTTTAAAAAAGAAAGCAATTTTCCAAACCTTTATACCGATTATAAAACTTCTAAGAGAAGAAAGTTTCTAATTTTTTTAAATTGACGTGTAATAGAAGAATGCATCTATAAAACAGAAAAGTTAAGAATTATTTTGATCTTTTACTCTATAAAATGAGTGGTAAATATCTATGCAAATTTAGTATTTGGCGAATAGGAAAAACAAATCAAAGAGTGGTTCTGCTATATCAAAGATGTTGCTGCTTGGCCAAACCCATTCTTGTGGGCTATTTACTTCGAAAACGATAGGCATCGACCGACTGACTGAAGCATTGGTCGGTTGTGTCGCACGCGCTAGCGATCATTTTTTGCTGTAATTGGGTAACGATGGGAGCTGCAATCATGACACTAAAATGTTATTATCTCTACAACCGTGATATTAAAATACTAGTATCTCCAATCCATATTACATGTCATTTAAATGAATATATTTAGATGTATTTTAATGCTAAATTCATTTATATGAGAGTGTGGATGCAAGAATGCTACTACCTTATATTAATTGACGCTCAAACAAATATATTTATATGTATTTCACAGCTAAATACATCCATTTGAGACAGCATGGCCTGCCACGGTGATACCATGTATTTTTTCTGCAAACAAAGATGCTTAAGTGTGGCCGGCGATGATGGGCTGAAATTTTACCGCAAACGGCGACGACGAAGTTACCACCGATGACTAAATTGGTTGCCACCAGGCGATGTCGAGTGTGCCCTGCGATGACGGTTTCACGATTTTTCCCGAATGACTCCAAAAATTTGTAAAAAAAAACATTTGAATGCAAGAAACATATTTCTTTCGCAACAGATAGTTCGATTTTCTACAATAGTAATCCATTTTTCTTGCATGGAATCAACTGGCTCAAATTTCGACTGATCAATCGGCAGTTAGCGTATCCTTTCTTCATTTATTCACTAAAATTTGGAATTTTTGGCCAGCAGCAATATGTGTACCTTGTATATGCGTTGATAGGTTAAAAGAATCAAATTAGTGATGCAGAGTTGAATAAATCATTATTTGTTTTATAATTAGATATATTATTCGCTAATTAAGATTAACACGTGTTAGTCTAGAAAAGAGTCGGTCCAACACTTTAAGAGCTCTTCCAACGCATTGTTTGTTAGCACATATCATAGAAGCAATTAAAACTTAAGATACAACCCTTACAATGTATTGTTTCTTAGAAGTTGTATCTTATTTAATGATTTTAGTTTCATGCATAAATGTGATTGGTCTAACCATTCTTTTTGCATTTGGCCACGTGCAAGAGTTGTATCTTAGCTAATATACAATCTTCCTCTTTTTCTTCATTAAATAGTATGCCACATAAGCAAAATGCTTATGATTACGTGCTAAGATACAAGCATTGGGAGTGCCCTAAATAGAGTGATCTAGATGGTTAAAAAATTAGAAAAAAGGATGGCATGTGTCAGCCAGAAGAGGACTTGCTCGTAACACGTACCGTAAACGAAGTCTTAGCCAATTTGTATAATTAAAGTTTGTATGAATTATATCTTATTACCATTACTATGTAACAATACATAAAATAAATAAATAACCATAAGTTTATTGTTGAAATTGTTCTTTCTGGTGATCTATCACTTATTATGTAAGCAGACAACACACATGGATTATATGCATTAGCCAAGGCTGGAGATATTAATTTACATATTGTATGATAAATGGAGATAAACTAAGACGAAACCATCAAACTTCATGACAATAGCTAAGCGATTTTAGCAACAAAACCAATTAATATAATTGTAATGGTTGATGTTTTGTTTTTGGAGATGGAGTATGTGCGAGTTGAGTTAACCATTTATGGAAGAGATAAAACAAATACATGATAACTTACAACAAAGCATGAAAATTCACTATCTTTTGGAACAAAACCTCAATGTATATTTAGTCAAGCTAGCAACAACTCTCCAGATCTTGAACTATTACAGTTTACATGTGTGCTTCCTCCATCTTCCTAATACAGAAAAATACCACAGATTAATTTGTGGTTAACAGGAAATCACCATTTGGTTGTGTGAGAAAGTTATATAGATAGTCTAAAATTTAATTGAGATTTGTTTGAATAGGAAGGAAAATAATAAATAAAAATCTACCAATTGTTTTTTTCCTCCGAACGTAAAAGAAGTCTTGGAGGTGGCATGCATTGCTATTGAAAATTGCATCTTTGATTAGTAAGCAAACATAATAAGATTTTCCTAAAAAACACTAATCAGCTCTCATATTTAGCCACCGATATTTAGATCAGTTTATTGCCAAGAGCTTCTTCTCTTTTCGTGATTTTAATAATAGCACCCAAGGCTTAGAAAATCAGATTTGGATAGGATTCTATGTGGAAAAAACGACAAAGAAGTATATTTATTTTATCAAATAGTTCAAATCTAATGCATGGTACATGAAATAGTACATGTTGAAGACCCTAGAAGTTGTTAAAATTGTGTTGATTTTGTTTTAAAAAAGAAAGCAATTTTCCAAACCTTTATACCGATTATATAACTTCTAAGAGAAGAAAGTTTCTAATTTTTTTAAATTGACGTGTAATAGAAGAATGCATCTATAAAACAGAAAAGTTAGAAATTATTTTGATCTTTTACTCTATAAAATGAGTGGTAAATATCTATGCAAATTTAGTATTTGGCGAATAGGAAAAACAAATCAAAGAGTGGTTCTGCTATATCAAAGATGTTGCTGCTTGGCCAAACCCATTCTTGTGGGCTATTTACTTCGAAAACGATAGGCATCGACCGACTGACTGAAGCATTGGTCGGTTGTGTCGCACGCGCTAGCGATCATTTTTTGCTGTAATTGGGTAACGATGGGAGCTGCAATCATGACACTAAAATGTTATTATCTCTACAACCGTGATATTAAAATACTAGTATCTCCAATCCATATTACATGTCATTTAAATGAATATATTTAGATGTATTTTAATGCTAAATTCATTTATATGAGAGTGTGGATGCAAGAATGCTACTACCTTATATTAATTGACGCTCAAACAAATATATTTATATGTATTTCACAACTAAATACATCCATTTGAGACAGCATGGCCTGCCACGGTGATACCATGTATTTTTTCTGCAAACAAAGATGCTTAAGTGTGGCCGGCGATGATGGGCTGAAATTTTACCGCAAACGGCGACGACGAAGTTACCACCGATGACTAAATTGGTTGCCACCAGGCGATGTCGAGTGTGCCCTGCGATGACGGTTTCACGAT
Source organism: Bromus sterilis (assembly GCA_950022295.1). Classification (NCBI taxonomy): domain Eukaryota; kingdom Viridiplantae; phylum Streptophyta; class Magnoliopsida; order Poales; family Poaceae; genus Bromus; species Bromus sterilis. The sequence goes on from OX465595.1 coordinate 346,025,842, forward strand.
TTTTCCCGAGTGACTCCAAAAATTTGTAAAAAAAAACATTTGAATGCAAGAAACATATTTCTTTCGCAACAGATAGTTCGATTTTCTACAATAGTAATCCATTTTTCTTGCATGGAATCAACTGGCTCAAATTTCGACTGATCAATCGGCAGTTAGCGTATCCTTTCTTCATTTATTCACTAAAATTTGGAATTTTTGGCCAGCAGCAATATGTGTACCTTGTATATGCGTTGATAGGTTAAAAGAATCAAATTAGTGATGCAGAGTTGAATAAATCATTATTTGTTTTATAATTAGATATATTATTCGCTAATTAAGATTAACACGTGTTAGTCTAGAAAAGAGTCGGTCCAACACTTTAAGAGCTCTTCCAACGCATTGTTTGTTAGCACATATCATAGAAGCAATTAAAACTTAAGATACAACCCTTACAATGTATTGTTTCTTAGAAGTTGTATCTTATTTAATGATTTTAGTTTCATGCATAAATGTGATTGGTCTAACCATTCTTTTTGCATTTGGCCACGTGCAAGAGTTGTATCTTAGCTAATATACAATCTTCCTCTTTTTCTTCATTAAATAGTATGCCACATAAGCAAAATGCTTATGATTACGTGCTAAGATACAAGCATTGGGAGTGCCCTAAATAGAGTGATCTAGATGGTTAAAAAATTAGAAAAAAGGATGGCATGTGTCAGCCAGAAGAGGACTTGCTCGTAACACGTACCGTAAACGAAGTCTTAGCCAATTTGTATAATTAAAGTTTGTATGAATTATATCTTATTACCATTACTATGTAACAATACATAAAATAAATAAATAACCATAAGTTTATTGTTGAAATTGTTCTTTCTGGTGATCTATCACTTATTATGTAAGCAGACAACACACATGGATTATATGCATTAGCCAAGGCTGGAGATATTAATTTACATATTGTATGATAAATGGAGATAAACTAAGACGAAACCATCAAACTTCATGACAATAGCTAAGCGATTTTAGCAACAAAACCAATTAATATAATTGTAATGGTTGATGTTTTGTTTTTGGAGATGGAGTATGTGCGAGTTGAGTTAACCATTTATGAAAGAGATAAAACAAATACATGATAACTTACAACAAAGCATGAAAATTCACTATCTTTTGGAACAAAACCTCAATGTATATTTAGTCAAGCTAGCAACAACTCTCAAGATCTTGAACTATTACAGTTTACATGTGTGCTTCCTCCATCTTCCTAATACAGAAAAATACCACAGATTAATTTGTGGTTAACAGGAAATAACCATTTGGTTGTGTGAGAAAGTTATATAGATAGTCTAAAATTTAATTGAGATTTGTTTGAATAGTAAGGAAAATAATAAATAAAAATCTACCAATTGTTTTTTTCCTCCGAACGTAAAAGAAGTCTTGGAGGTGGCATGCATTGCTATTGAAAATTGCATCTTTGATTAGTAAGCAAACATAATAAGATTTTCCTAAAAAACACTAATCAGCTCTCATATTTAGCCACCGATATTTAGATCAGTTTATTTCCAAGAGCTTCTTCTCTTTTCGTGATTTTAATAATAGCACCCAAGGCTTAGAAAATCAGATTTGGATAGGATTCTATGTGGGAAAAACGAGAAAGAAGTATATTTATTTTATCAAATAATTCAAATCTGATGCATGGTACATGAAATAGTACATGTTGAAGACCCTAGAAGTTGTTAAATTTGTGTTGATTTTGTTTTAAAAAAGAAAGCAATTTTCCAAACCTTTATACCGATTATATAATTTCTAAGAGAAGAAAGCTTCTATTTTTTTTAAATTGACGTGTAATAGAAGAATGCATCTATAAAACAGAAAAGTTAAGAATTATTTTGATATTTACTCTATAAAATGAGTGGTAAATATCTATGCAAATTTAGTATTTGGCGAATAGGAAAAACAAATCAAAGAGTGGTTCTGCTATATCAAAGATGTTGCTGCTTGGCCAAACCCATTCTTGTGGGCTATTTACTTCGAAAACGATAGGCATCGACCGACTGACCGAAGCATTGGTCGGTTGTGTCGCACGCGCTAGCGATCATTTTTTGCTGCAATTGGGTAACGATGGGATCTGCAATCATGACACTAAAATTTTATTATCTCTACAACCGTGATATTAAAATACTATTATCTCCAATCCATATTACATGTCCTTTAAATGAGTATATTTAGATGTATTTTAATGCTAAATTCATTTATATGAGAGTGTGGATGCAAGAATGCTACTACCTTATATTAATTGGTGCTCAAACAAATATATTTATATGTATTTCACAGCTAAATACATCCATTTGAGACAGCATGGCCTGTCACGGTGATACCATGTATTTTTTCTGCAAACAAAGATGCTTAAGTGTGGCCGGCGATGATGGGCTGAAAATTTACCGCAAACGGCGACGACGAAGTTACCACCGATGACTAAATTGGTTGCCACCAGGCGATGTCGAGTGTGCCCTGCGATGACGGTTTCACGATTTTTCCCGAATGACTCCAAAATTCGTAAAAAAAACATTTGAATGCAAGAAACATATTTCTTTCGCAACAGATAGTTCGATTTTCTACAATAGTAATCCATTTTTCTTGCATGGAATCAACTGGCTCAAATTTCGACTGATCAATCGACAGTTAGCGTATCCTTTCTTCATTTATTCACTAAAATTTGGAATTTTTGGCCAGCAGCAATATGTGTACCTTGTATATGGGTTGATAGGTTAAAAGAATCAAATTAGTGATGCGGAGTTGAATAAATTATTATTTGTTTTATAATTAGCTATATTATTCGCTAATTAAGATTAACACGTGTTAGTCTAGAAAAGAGTCGGTCCAACACTTTAAGAGCTCTTCCAATGCATTGTTTCTTAGCACAATACCATAGAAGCAATAAAAACTTAAGATACAACCCTTACAATGTATTGTTTCTTAGAAGTTGTATCTTATTTAATGATTTTAGCTTCATGCATAAATGTTATTGGTCTAACCATGCTTTTTGCATTTGGCCACGTGCAAGAGTTGTATCTTAGCTAAGATACAACCTTCCTCTTTTTCTTCGTTAAATAGTATGCTACATAAGCAAAATGCCTATGATTACGTGCTAAGATACAAGCATTGGGAGTGCCCTAAATAGAGTGGTCTCCCGCATTGAGTTAGATAGTTAAAAAATTCAAAAAAAAAGGATGGCACGTGTTAGCCAAAAGAGGACTCGCGCCTTCTCGCGCACTGAGTTAGATGGTTAAAAAATTAGAAAAAAGGATGGCATGTGTCAGCCAGAAGAGGACTTTCTCCTAACACGTACCGTAAACGAAAGCTTAGCCAACTTGTATAATTAGTACTAGATGGAACGGCGTGCTTCGCCACGCCCAACAATAGTTGTGTTCTTCGTGTTCAATTTTAAATAGACTTGGACCACATATATAGTTGTGATGAATAAAATGCTAAAATGAAAGACATTGATATTTTGAAGCATAACCTTGTTTAATAATGATAGTTTTCTAGAACACAACACTACATGGAACATTGGATGGAACCACACACTTCATTGGATGGAATCACACACTGTATGAAAATGTACAAACAAAATAAACTAAAAAAGTGTCTTCGATGGATTTTACGGGATTTAGTTGGTGCTTGTCTTTAATGGATCTATGTGGCTTCGGTCTTCGGCCGTCTATGTTCGTGCATCTATAGATTGGATCAGACCTGGGCACTGGGAGCCCGGCCCGACCCATCCTGACCATGCCCATAGGCCGAGCTCGGGCCTGAGTTTTAGGTCTGAAGACTGCGTCGGGCTGGGCTTGATAAAAACACGATTTTGGGAAGGCCCGGCCTAAGGCCCGACGATGTTCTATGCACTGATGGGCCAGGCTCGGGCTTGAAATTTTGGCCCGACGGTCTGGTCGGGTTGGACTCGGGCCTTGGTTTTCTGCTGCGGGCTTTTTCAGGCCCGGCCGGATATATGCCCAGGTCTAGGTTGGATCCTTTCAATCTACGTTTCTCTTCATCAACGATGGTTACCGCTCTAGTGTGCTAGTCCATTGAGATCTTATAGCAACTCTAGCAGATACGTCATATCCCTCCGGCTCATAAAATAATCGCCAATATGGCATATAAGAGCCAAAAAAAAGATCAGAACAGATGTGCGATATTTTTCTGGTTCGCAATTTTTTTTGCGGGGAGCGCTATCCCACAGCCCGCATACCTGGCGTATGGCTGGATTGATTTACAGTTTTCTCTATATTTTTACGGGCAGTGTAAAAACGGTTGGCTCGCTGAAACTTCATTCGCGCCACAGCCGGAGCGACGCGGCGACAGCCGGACGGCCACATCGGCGACCGGGGTGGGGCCGATCGGCCACGGCGGTGACTGGGGCGTGGTCGGCGGCCATGGGCGGTCGGCTAGGCGACCACGGGCACACCACAGGAGGCCGGCCACGGCCACGGCCACACCGCGCCACGCGCGTGCGGCCGGGCGGGGATGGGGGGGTGGCTCTTGCAAGGGCGTGGCCAGCCCGATGATCCAATGAGGCTTGTTTGGGAAGAAGGATCTGATTGCATTTAAAAAAATGATGATTTTATAGAAAATTTATAGCACATATGTTTTCTCCGAACGAAAATCCGAGTTTTCGACTATCTACTACTATCTATGTAACATACTCCTTTGGTCTCATAATTCTTGTTATTGTTTTAGTTCAAATTTAAACTAAAACCATGGCAAGAATTATGGCAAGGAGGGATTAATATAAGACATTTTTTTGATACTTTTATAATGTAAAAAAATCTTATATTATGATACAGAGGGAGTACAACAAAGTTTATCAGTCTTCAATAAGGAGCGATGAAAGCAGTGCACATTCAGATGTTTCGAGTGATTGTAGTTATCGCTAGATGGTTTACAGACATAAATATTTTTATTTATTTATGATGTTTTTTGTACTGTTATGATAGTTCATGAATAGATAAAAAGTTATTTTTTTGAAAAAAAAGTTTATTGCAGTTTTGTATCACGTGTTAATGAGTTTTTTCTTTACCTAATTTATTGAGCTTTGTGACAGTTTAGATTTATTAATTTTGCTTTTGGCGCTTCCAGAGTGGGATGGGACCCATATTGAGCTGGGAACCAATCGTTATGTGCTCGCAAGTAAAAAGACAGCCAATGCTCAGGACGCTTGGCCCACATATAAGCCACAGCGGATTTGTAGATGGCCTCAGCGCTCTTCATTTAAGTCAGGCATAAACTTGAAGAAAATACAGATAGTTCAATTTGCTACGATAATAATTGATTGTTCTTGCATGGAATCAACCGGCTCAAATTTCGACTGCAATAGTTAGCGTATTCTTTCTTCTTTTATTCACTAAAATTTGGGTTTTAGGCCAGCAACAATAGGTGTACCTTGTATATGGGTTGATAGGTTAAGAGAATCATATTAGTGATACCAAGTTGCATAAATCATGATTTGCTATATAATTAGCTATATTATTCGATAATTAAGATGAACACGTGTTAGTCTAGAAAAAGCCGGTCCAACACTTTAAATAGTGGTCTCACGCACTGAGTTAGATAGTTAAAAAATTCAAAAAAAGGTATGGCACGTTAAAATTTAGGTTTTTGGCCAGCCACAATAGGTGTACTTTGTATATGGATTGATAGGTTAAAAGAATCAGATTAGTGATACATAATTGAATAAATCCTGATTTATTGTATAATTAGATATAATAATCGCTAATTAGGATGAACGCATGTTAGTCTAGAAAAAAGCCGGTCCAACACTTTAAATAGAGTGGTCTCGTGCACTGAATGAGATGGTTAATAATTTAGAAAAAAGATGGCACGTGTCAACCAGAAGAGGACTCGCGCCTAACACTACCACCGTGTACCGTGAACGAAAGCTTAGCCAACGTGTATACTAAGTATAATTAGTATACAAATAGTTCGATTTGCTACAATAGTAATCTATTGTTCTTGCATGGACGTCTCCTTTCTTCTTTTATTCACTAAAATTTAGGTTTTTGGCCAGCAGCAATATGTGTAACTTCTATATGGTTTTTTTTAGGGTAGTACCTTCTATATGGGTTGATTAAAAGAATCAGATTAGTGGTACAAAGTTGAATAAATTATGATTTGTTTTATAATTAGCAATATTATTTGCTAATTAAGATGAACACGTGTTAGTCTAGAAAAGAGTCGATCCGGCCCAACACTTTAAATAGAGTGGTCTCGCGCACTGAGTTAGATAGTTTAAAAATTAAAAAAAAGGATGGCACGTGTTAGCCAGAAGAGGACTCGCGCCTAACACTACGAACGTGTACCGTGAACGAAAACTTAGCCAACTTGTATAATTAGTATATATGGACATTTTCACCTATGTCCGGACAATCTTCCTCTTTTTAAAAGCAACTTGGCCGAAATGCTTGCCAAAGTATGAAAGAACTGTATGAAGTATCTTAGGAGCAAGAGTGCAATTACATAGTGTTTTAATAAAATCTTCAGTTATCTTCAACCATGGACACAGTGACGGAGCTTCATGGGGCCAACCTGGGCCATGCCCCCCCCCCCCCCAGCTCACAAGAACACCAGTGTATATCTCTTTGTATCATACGTATTTTTCACTGAAATACAACTGAATGTAATTAAGTTTGCCCCCCCCCCCCCATGATTTGTGCTCAAGCTCCGCCACTGCATGGACAGCGATTATCAATAGCACTAACATGTGCTGATAATATTTAGTGCAAGTGATGTCACGTTCAATGGCTAGTTAATGTGAAACATCATAATTAAGTACATGATTCAAGAACAATGAAAACATCAATGCAATCAGAAATAAATAATATTCCATACAGAAAAGAATAACAGGCCATTCTACTGATGGTTACTACGCGGCTTGTATTTCCTGTTATAAGGGAAGAAATATAAAACAAAAGATATTCAGTCAGAATATGCTTGTGAATATTTTTTAGAAAAGGAGTATATATTAATATCTCGGAGATACCAATTACATTCGGCCTCTGCACTAACTAAACACCCTAAAGACGTTACGGATGCACATAAACGGAAAAACAAAAGAAGAAACTAAAAAATAAAAGCCATGCTACAGAGTTCCAGGCCTTATAGTAGCCGCACAACCACCACCAAAACAACACCTGATGTCAAATTCGCCAAAAGCAACGACTTCAAGAAGGAAACAGTGCACAAGCGTCGTCATTTCCTGGTCGAAGATCTTGAGTTCTTACTCTGGAGATAGTCTCCACTATCAAAACAATGCCTTAAACAAGGTCATTGATAGGCACAACCAATTAAGACCAGACCTTGAATTTTTACCATGAGAGACAAGGCTTTGAACTTCACATGTTTTGCCGCCCCCGCTTACATACCACTGCCATAATTTCTGAAACTCCAGGCCAGTTCATCATCGATGCAAAGGTTCCAATCACCATTGCTAGTCCTTCAATCTCAGCCTTCGTGACATTCTCTACCTCTGACTTCACTATGGATTTTCCCATGATGGTAACGGAGGCAGAGCTTCGTGTCACTCCTTGCGCTGCGACCGAATCTCACCTGATCCAGCAATCTCCAGGCATACGCCCATGGGGAAATTCGTTGGCGAAGCCTTTCGGAACCCTGCATTCTGGCCGGATCAAAGAGGACATACGTCGGGCAGATCTTCGTCCTAGCGCAATTTGGAACCCTAGGACCGCCACCTTTATTCAAGCCAAACAAGCAGCCCCCTCGCCGCTCGCCAATCCCGATCCAATCCATCACTGTCATGTTGCTCGCCTTCGGCACTTGGTGTCAACTGGCATCGGAATACCGCCGACGGATCCAGGCGAGGAGATCCATCCTCCCCGAGGGCACACGCCGCAGCCTCTTCACCGCCTACCGGATGAGATCTGTGTCGCACAGGGAACCACCGCGACCGCGCCCCCACCCCTCGCCGGATGCCGCACACAAGCTGCCCCACCGCTGGTGAAGGGTGCCGCCACGAGGAGACCGACATGCAGCCACCACGCAGCCAGACGACGACCCATATGCGGCCGCGCAATCGGGTCGCCGCCTTTAAGATCATCGCCGTCGCGCCGCCAGGATCCGCGCGCCCCGGCTCCTCCGCCCCCGCAAGCCACGAATGCGAGAAGGGAAGAAAGCCCCCGCCGCCAGCCACTGCAAGGGACTTTTCCCCGGCGGCGGGGAATGGAAGGAGGGGGAGGACTAGCGGCTAGAGGTGACGGCAACGCCCGTGTCGCCCACGGGAGGGGTGGCGCGGGGGCTAGGTCTTTTAGATCAGAAAGTAATGTGAGCACAGCAAACGAAAATTTTGTAAAGCACCATTCAAATTCAATAAAGCAGACCAAGTGAGATTCCCATTCCTAATATTTATTTCTCGGTTATAATTTCATCAGATACATCAAATAACATATGAAAAAAGATACCTGCACATGCTTCCGTTGTCATAGAATTTGTCCACAAGGAAAATAATAAATTTGGGTGTCAGACCCAGTAATCAAGGCACATAACAAAAAACTACCTATTTATACAACGGTAAGTTTACCATTGTAAGACTAGGTGTTATCCATATAGGACTCGGCCAGCTGCACCAAAGCGAGGATACAATTTCTTCCGTACTGTCATATTCCAGGTTGAAACACCTATATCCCGGGTATTCGTCTTATAATTCCACTCAAATTTCTCATCATCTGTGAAATATACACAATTTGCCTTCAGTTGTGGATATTCTTCAGCACTAAGGCATAGTGACTGGTTACGCCCAAGAAACAACACGTTATGATGCAAGTTATTTATTTCCATGAGCTTTTCTGCTTTCATATCGACTTTGTGTAAAAAGAATTTATTAGTTTTAACTATGAGCTCCTCATAACCCACATCTATGAGTTCACCCTTCCTGCAAACTTGCAGCAGACCTCCCCATGGAGCTTGAAGAAGGTAGAATTCCCCCTTTTACTCAGAACTGTGAATGGAAATCTCATCTGGAACGATATTCCTCCTGACGGAAGGTCCAGTGAGATCTTCCAGCTGTCATATATAGATACAATAGATCATCCATGTAGATGCATTCTACAAGTTCAAGCTGAAGCCTCACGATTTATATACACCACTACCTGCTTCCTACCACACCTTGGAAAGATGTTAGTATGGATTTTGTGTTAGGATTGCCACGCACTAAACGAGGTCATGATAGTATTTTTGTGGTAGTGGATAGATTTTCTAAGATGACACACTTTATTGCATGCCACAAAAGCGACGATGCGTCGCACATTGCTAATCTATTTTCCAGGGAGATTGTACGCTTGCATGGAGTGTCCAAGACAATTGTTTCTGACTGAGATGTCAAGTTTGTGAGCTACTTCTGAAAGACACTTTGGGGCAAGTTGGGAACGAAGTTGATGTTCAGCACTACATGTCATCCTCAAACTGATAGTCAAATGGAGTTGGTGAATAAAACATTGTCACAATTGCTGCGAGCTATGATCAAGAAAAATATGTGTGAATGGGAGGAGTGTTTGACACATGTTGAGTTTGCTTATAACAGAGCGGTGCACACTACTACCCAGCTTTGTCCTTTTGAGGTGGCGTATGGTTTCAAGCCAATCACGCCACTTGATTTGCTGCCTCTTCCGTTGCATGAGCGAGTTAATAGGGAGGCATCCAAAAGAGTAGATTATGTGAAGAAGATTCATGAGAGGACACGAGAGGCTATTGAGAAGAAAGGCAAGAACATTGCTGCTGCAAGAAGCCATTCAAGAACGCAAGTTTTGTTTCATCCTGAAGATATGGTTTGGGTGCATCTCAGCAAGGATAGGTTCCCACAGTTGCGGAGTTCCAAGTTGAGACCACGTGGTGCTGGTCCTTACAAGGTGCTAACCAAGATAAATGACAATGCCTACTCGATTGATATTACTATTGCTGAGTTTTGTGGCGCTATCAACAGCTTCAACGTTGCTGATTTGCCACCGTATGATGGAGATGAACTTGAAGCGTCGAGGTCGACGTCTTTTGAAGGGACGGGGAGAGATGATGAGGACATCCCTACTGACGTCGCATCTCCAATTTATCATGAAAAACCTATGAAGGATAAGTCCAATGAAATTAGAATTGGGCCTATTACAAGAGCTCGTACAAAGCTAATAGAACAACAGGTGAATTCACTCTTAATAGAATCTGATGTTTTACTTAATGAGAATTATATACTGCCTAAGTCCTTGTATGTATGTATCATCAGGTACCAAGGAGACATCCAAGAAGAGGACATGGGACAAGGGCAAGCTGTACAAGGCAAGGAGTCACGAGAAGACGAAGAGAAGGACAACTTGGCCCAGGAGTCGGACGTCCAGACTCCATGTCGCACCGTCCGGCATAAGCCTGGACCGTCCGAACTGTATCCAGGACCTTCCGGATTATGCACCAGAAGATAAGTGGGAATTACTGGTCACATCGGACCGTTCGGACTCCAAGTCAGACCGTCCGACTTAAGGCGCCAGACATCAGTACTAATTAACGGTCATGTCGAACCGCCCGGGATCCAAGCCGGACCGTCCGGCCCAATCCTGGACCATCACCCCGGACCATCCCCCGGACCGTCAGACCTACCCGATGCCTGCGTGCAGATTTTAGGGTTACGGCACATGTATCACGTTTTTTACCCCTAGCTTATAAATACCTAGACCCTAGCTCGTTTTAGGGTTAGACCACGTTTTAGATAAACCCTAGTTCCTGAGATTTTCTTGTAAGCATTCATCTTGAATCATGTCTTCAATTCGTATCGATTTGGAGGCTACAAATTCTGTGTGATCTGTTGTTTCACTAGGAATTAGTAGATTGCAACTATACCGTTTGTGATCGAGGGCTACGTGTGCAAGTGTGTGACGTTGTGAATATCCAAAGGGTTGAGAGTTGTTGCATTGGCAACAGGGATCAAGCAAGGGAGAGATCACCAGCGACATACACGTTATCTAGTTAGCATCTTCATCATCGCCACCGCTTACTGAGAAGATCGGGCCACCCCTTATCATCGTCCCAACGACACCCCACATCCCGCTCCCCCGCTCAGGGCCGGTCCATAGGCCGAGAAAAAAGGGCCCAAAATTGTAAAATATATACTAATCACTATGCTATTATTCATTACATATAATAAAATGTTTATACTTTTTTTGTTAAATTTAATAAATGAGTTTTCTGGTCAACAACGCGTAACTTTGATTATGATTTTTTATTTATAATATGTCTATATTATTATCAATGCACATAAACAAAACTATTTCATACGAAAAAATGATGAGGTGCCATTTATACAACTCAATGCATACACTTTAGAAATATTTACATATTTAATTATGTGTATTAAACTTTTATTTCATAAATTTAAAGAGACTTCTAAAAACAAGAATCATAACAAGCATAGTTTCATAAGTGTCTATCAAATAATAATATTTACATATGAAAACATATTAGAATGCACATAATTTTATATGTGTTGATGGTTACTCTAAGCATTGTTGTTTCAATACAATGTACAAAGTATGCATATTTTTATTCTAATTTGTATCTTGCTAAACAAATATGGTTATAAAAATGATTAAAAAATGATATCATTAGCTCAGTTTATATTCTACAACTTTCTAGTTTCTATGCATATGCTTACTTACTCATATACTAGAAGACACTATTGTGATATATAATAGAAGCCACTATTGTGATATTTATTGGATCGTACTCTTTACTCTTTAATATATTTATCATAAATATTATAAATTACGTATTGTAGAAACATAATTTTAGCTTAAAATTTTGTTATAAAATATATTTGATTATATTTCTAAGATATACAGTTAAAAACAAAACACATCAACATATATATTAACATTACCATGTGGTTAAATTATGTTATAAAAACAAATTATTCTTGTAAGATTATTATATGCTAAAAGTAAGATTTAGATCAGTACAAAATTTAGTAAAAAATATATTTATTTATTCGCCCCGAGCCAAAAAGATCGTTGGACCGGGCCTGCCCCCGCTCCACCGGAAACCACCCACCGCCGCCTCTTCCACCGAAAACCAAAAACTACCCACCACCATCGCCGTCCTTCCTCCAAATCCTTCTGGATGGAGCAATTTGGTAAGCGGCCACCGCCGCCTGTGCGGGTGACACGCCCTCCACCGTCGCTGGTGCGGGTGTCATGCCCTTCATCGCCGCCGGAGACTTGGATCGGGAAATTTCACAAATTAGCTACTTAAATGGGGGTTCCCTTGCTCTCCTTGTTGTTCCGGTTGTAACGCCAAGCCAAGAAGATGGAAAATCCGGCAGGCGGAGAAGATGATGAGGAGCGCAAGAAGAGGAAGAATGTCGAGAATAAGAAACAAAGAGCAAGGAATGCCGCAAGGATTGCGAGGAAGAAGGAGGAGTCCAAGAAGAAGAAAATAAGAGGAGGAGGAGGAGGCCAAGAAGAACGCCGAGAAAAGGAAGAAGGAGCAGGCCAAGAAAAGGAAGGAGGAGGAGGAGTCCAGAAAGAAGATGGAGGTTGCCGAGAAGAAGAAGAAGAAGAAGAAGAAGAAGAAGCAAGAGGAGGCCATGATGAAGGCACTGGAGGCGAAGAAAAACGCCGACCTGGAGGCGGCTGAGAAAATCAAGGCCGGGAAGAAGGAGAAGGCCAAGAGTAGGGAGGAGGCCAAGAAGAAGGAGGAGGAGGAGGAGAAGGCCGATGCTAGCTGCTCCACTGGTGCTCTGCCGAGGAAGAGGTAAGATCGATCGCCCAAGCCCAAGTGAGGTCTCTTGCAATATCCATGTGCTACTGTCGGTTCAGTTTCAGTGTCGTTTATGTCAAGCATTCATGTTCTACATGTGTTTTGTGTTGAATGCTATCATTCTTGCCAATTGTGATATTTGCCATGGTGTTTTGATTTGTCTTACACACTTATGCATGAATACTGTTATCGCTTCCTTTAGATTCAAGAATCGCCTCCTTTAGATCCTTCAGTTTATACAATCTTTTGAAGTTTATTCACCTTTTATTCATAGTACTAGTGGTTGCTAATTGCTACCATTCTTGCCAATTGAGATGACGAGACTCAAAAGATCCATATATGATACACCAAAGCATAATGTTATCTTAATATTCTCCCTATATGGCATAAGTATTCTCGAATCTGAATGTTGTAAAAAAAATCGCATCAAGCAAATGATTTTTGCATGTAATTCACAAGATCCACATATGAGACACCAAAGCATATATTGTGAGGTTTGATCTTTGGTAGACTGAAATTACCATTGTTTTTCTAACCATTCAACCACGGATTGATCATTATGTACTATACTTTTTTGTGTTAATCTCTACTGTTCACTTTTATGCCTGAATACTGTTATCGCTTCCTTCAGATTCGAGAACCACCTCTTGCATTAGTAAGGAAGAGTTATGTAATAATTAATTATATATGTCTTGCTGATTAATTTGCCTGCTTTGATTCTCCCTAGTAGCTTTTGGAGTCGTTGTATTTTACTTCAACACACTTGAAATGAAATTAAGATCCTTCAGTTTATACAATTTTTCGAAATTTATTCACCTTTTATTCCTAGTGCCCATTATGTGTACACAAGAGATTGCTCTTGCGATTCAGCACAGGAGTATTGCATGTACTGAATAAGAAGTGCCCATTATGTGTTACTAGCTGCATTTTTTTGCTCATAGGCATCAACTTCTGAAATCGGCTTGACCTTTGTAGCTTGAGAAGCGTGCTCATCTCAGATTTTGGGATGTACACCGTGAGGTCAACAACAAGCTATGGACTCAATGCATGATCTGCTACTTCACCAAGAATGACTCTAAATATGGAAGTCGTGTCGACGAGGTAGCTGCTTGCTCTGAACTTTTATAGTTGAGTCTTGCTTGTGGTAAACTACATTTAGAGACTAATATATAGTATTATTTTGTTTCTTTTCAGATGATGCGCCACATCAACAGTCAACACAAAGGAGGAGCAAGAATATGCGAGACGACGGGTTGCTTCGTAATAGCTAAGAACAAGAGCGAACTCGAGAAGCACCACTACTATTGTCACAACATGAGCAATTGAGTGCTCTGTAATAGTGTTAAGTTGGCATGAGCTTGACAATGATATGCAGCAGCTGCAGAACAGACACAATGAATCGTTGGTATACATCAGATATAGCACCATGTAAAATTAGATGGATATTGGCATTATGATTGTTGTGCGGTTAATGCATTTTTGCACCTTATTCTGCCATTTTTCCAATGAAAATATACTGATAAAAATCTGCATCAGTTAAAACTTTATTGTACTTCGTTTGTTTTCAAGAAAAACAAATACAGATGCAAATGTACAACTTCAGAGTCTAAACTAAAGTAGTGAGATGCAAATTCAGAACAAGCCAAAATGATATGGTCCTTACATAATGACTCGGGACCTATCATAAGGACTAAAAAGCATGAAGCTACAAATAAAAGACCTTTGCACGCCTAACTGGGCAGCCCTCTTCTTGACAGCCTTCGACCGAATAGCATTGAGCACATGCAACAGCTTGCTTGCCTTTGCAGCTAGAAAAAGAGACACCATTTCTGGTAGTGTATCCAGTATATTCTCTTGATTTCCCGAACAACATCATCAAGATCTAAGAGGATGTTACTTCTGCTGGTCGGTTTCTGTGTTTATACTCTTCAACTTTTTGATACACCCGTGTGACCGAGGCAAAAGCGTTCTTGGTAGAGAAAATTCCTGCCGACGAGCGTTTCCATCGTAGTTTATCATCCATATTTTGCATCTCTGGCTTGAACCTGCAAAATGCCCAACAGCTCGTGGTAGTGGGGATAGACAAAAAAACATTCTCTTGTTAGTCCAAGTATAAGGAAGTTGTTTCAGAAGATCACAAAAGTTATGAATTGTGTAAACCCATGTCATAGCAACCACACTGTTTCATAAGCAAGGGTACATTTTTCATTCAAATGTCTCATACTAATGTCAGGTTTAACCAAACCATCGTTACAAGAAATGACAATTCAAATCATTAATTGTCATCCCCGTAGATTTCAGTTTTAAGATGAAGATTATGTAGGCATGAGTTCACCAAATGCGAAAGGCAAGATAGTGCATGTTTGCACTGTCGTGGCCCCTTCTTGAACCTCGACAGATCCGTGAGATCAGATTCATAGTTGCTAGGCGCCTTGCAATCTAGCACCAACGACTTCTGTTTTTGGCAAACTGCACCAACTTGAAATCGTGTTGGAATTTTGGATCCTCACTATGGAATGATAAAAATTGTGAAGGTAATACTCAGAATTGCCTAAAATTAGTAATTCTGGCTTGTATTCTCAGTTATAAGGGGAGAAATATAAAACAAAAGATATTCAGTCAGAATATGCTTGTGAATACTCCCTCCATTCCTTTATATAAAGTGTATTGTTTTTCGTGCAAAACAAACATATGTATGTTTAACCAAGATTATAGAGTAAAATACCAACATCTACAATACCTAGTTGA
The DNA here is from genome assembly GCA_950022295.1 of Bromus sterilis. Classification (NCBI taxonomy): domain Eukaryota; kingdom Viridiplantae; phylum Streptophyta; class Magnoliopsida; order Poales; family Poaceae; genus Bromus; species Bromus sterilis. Next base: position 346,041,370 of record OX465595.1, read on the forward strand.
TAAATATGAAACTACTTTTCATGATAGATTAAATGATTCCAAATTTGGTATTGTGGGCATTGATATATTTTTCTAAAAACTTGATCAACCATTCAATCGTTTGACTTTTGAAAAAACAAATACACCTTATATAAAGGAACAGAGGGAGTATATCATAAAGTAATGTGAGAACAGCAAACAAAATTGTTGTAGAGCACCATTCAAGAAAGCAGATCAAGTGATATTTCCATTCCTAATATTTATTTCTTGGTCATAGTTTCATCGGGTACAGAAAATAACATATGAAAAAGAGAACTCGGAACACGCTTCCGTTGTCATAGCATTTGTCCACAAAGAAAATAGCAAATTTGGTTGACAGACCCAATAATCCAGGTACATAATAATAAAAAGTTTCCTATTTGTACAACGATAAGTTTATCACTAAGACTAGTGTTATCCATATGGTACTTGGCCAGCTGCACCAAAGCAGGGATACAATTTTTTCGGTACTGTCATCTTCCAGGTTGAGAACACCTATATCCCGGGGATTCGTCTTATACTTCCAATTAAATTGATCATCATTTGCGAAATATACAAAATTTGCCTTCAGTTGTGGGTACTCTTCAGCACTGAGGCACAATGGCTGGTTACGCCCAAGAAACAACACGTTATGATGCAAGATATTTATTTCCACAAGCTCTTCTGCTTCCATATCAACTTTGTGTAAAAATAATTTATTAGATTTAACTATGAGCTCCTCATAACCCGCATCTATGAGTTCACCCTTCCTGCAAACTTGCAGCAGACCGCCCCACGGAGCCTGAAAAGGTAGAATTCCCCCTTGTACTCAGAACTGTGAATGGCAATCAACTGTATTGGTTTTCATTAATCCTCGATTTCACCTCTTCCCGTCCATGCAACGGCAGGTCCTGTTTTCATAAAACATAATAAGTATCAGATACTCATTAACTGCAAGTGTTGTATAAAGGGAACAAACATTTATAAAGTATATCAAGTATATACCTTCTCCATCCACAACTTTTGCATCCTCAATAGGTGCAATGTCTGGGGCCAAGAGATCAGTCATGAAATTCTGGAGACTCATAATAGCTCCTCTCCCGACATAGCTATGAACATAATCACCATAACTCGATGGAAGTGAGTGCAATAATGTGTTTATCACAAACTCTTTTGTGGTAGATTCGTTCATTGTCCAATATTCATAGTCCTCCATCAGGGTCAGGTACATCTCATGCATCCTGCCTAAGTGGTCACTCAGGCTAGTGCGTCCTTCCATCTTTGTAGATAGAAACTTTCTTTCTAACTCAAATCTGGCCACTCTGAACTCATGTATAAACATTGTCTTTAGCGTGTCCATCATGTCATAAGAGCTAGTATCCTGAAACTGAATGCTCAAATCCTTTAACATGCTGAAAATCATGACATTCCTGACTATGGAGCACTTTTGTCAACGAGCATAGTGATCAAGTATCTCCTGGTCGCCAACATCGTCGTCCGGATGTTCTTCCATATGCATTTCTATTGCGAACAAGATGTTTGCTCTCTTGAGCGAAGTCATAAGGTGTGAGTACCAGTCAGCAAAGTTTGACCCATCTACTCTAAGTCTTTCACCCTCCATGAAGAAAGATAGTTCACGTTGCTCTAGTTCATTCATTTTCTACAAACATAAATGCAAGGAACACAATTAAGACTAGTTCACAACAATGAGTTCATATAATCACATTATAAATGAGCTCGCACTAAAACAATCATCCCTAGAAGTTTTAGTGATTACATGATCCAGATTCACTGTCCTCCCTCAAATATCACACGGCCGGCGGATCAATTTCAAAGATAGACAACAACTTGTGCGGTCACATTAGGTATGTGACTCATGCTCGATCTTTCGATCTCTAGTATTCCGAGGCCATATCTGCATATGCTAGGCTCGCCAAATTGACCTCAGTGTTATATGCTGCTCAGCAAGGCCATATCTGCATATGCTAGGCTTGCCGAACCCAACCTCACGTGAACTCCGTTTAATATGTGTGACACCCGATATGTACAGAATGTCAGCCATATGGGAGAACCTTCCAGGTGGTGCACACTTTGGTAGAATACTTGTGTTTGGTATTTGTTAAGGGATCATCTTATCACAAGCTATCGTTGTGTATCCTATACTAGCAAGTTTTAAGATGTTTGTCCATGGTGGCACTAAGTCTACAGTGTCTCCATTTGAATTTGTTTTATCATGATGAACGTTTACTACTTTCTAATAACACATAGCAAAGCTATCACTACATCACAATCAAACAAACGATAACCCCCACTTAGCAATATAAAGTTTAGACGCCTCAAATTGTATATTGCATGTTTTACGTGGCTGCTATGGCTTTCATAGTGAAACATGTTTTAACCTACGAGTCAACCACAACGCTGACTATATGATTGTCTCTATTACACCCCGTACGGGGCCCTCCGTTGCAAATGCCACATCCGCTAAAGTAGAGAGACAGACACCCCCTGGAGCCACTTTATACGGTAAACGCCGTATGTCAAGCGTGGAACCAGTCTCGTGTAAGAGTACGCGTAAGGTCGGTCGGGGGGCGCTTCATCAAACGATGCCGCAGATGTGAACAAGTACACGTGGGTGGGTAACAATCATACAATCAACGCCCACGTCCCCGATGTGTTCTATCCGTACAGTAATACTAAGCATAGACCTAACTCATGATACCACTGTTGGGGTTCGCAGCGGAAAACAAAATTTTTTCCTAACTAGCGTTTCCCATAACCCAAGATCTAGCTAGCCGTATTACTGTAACGGAGAGGGTTGCGGAATAACATACCTCGGGGTGTAGTCCGTTGCGCGGGAAACGTTCCCGCAAATGTGGTTGATGTAGCCGAAAGAAGTTCACAGCCCCCTGGCTGTGTTAGCACCCGGATGGGTGTAGTGCCACACGTGTAGAACCTTGTGGTATTCGCACATGTACAAGACTCGATGACGACCTCCGTTCTCCGATCCATCGAAGGTGGCGGAAGTAGACCTCCGGAACCGGAGTTTCGGCAGCACGACGGCGTCCGTGTAGCAGAGATGCTTCAATCCCACTATAGGCTCCAAACAAGGGGATCCCACCGTGGAAGAGACGATGAAGGGGAGAAGACCGGAGAAAACCGATCTCAATTCAGAGTTGTATTTATTTTCTCATGAATTTATGTGTCTTTAAAAAGTCCACCCTACATGACTTTATATAGGGGGAGGGGAGGGAGTCAACCCCCCTCCCTTAGCAATGTGGGACTAAAGTCCCTTTGCTAAGGGGGGGTGGCCGGTCAAGGGGGGAGGGGTGCGACACCCACATGGGCCCTAGGGCCCATGGCGCCTCCCCCCTCCTTTTCCTTTATTTCTTTTTATTTCTTTTCCCTTTATTCCCCTAATGGGCCTTTTTCATAAAGAAGGCCCATTGCACTTTTTAATAATAAATAAAATGTTTTTAAATTATTAATTGAATGAATTAATAACTAAACCATATTATTCCATCTTCCGGTGATCCGGAACACCTTCCGGCTCACTCTGAAACTCCTTCGGGTCAACACAGAAATTTTCCGGTGCTGCTTCCTTTATTCTTCGGTAACTCCGATTGTTCCGAAAAGGTCTCCGATTACATCGAGCCCTTAAGTGTGTTACCTTACGCTCCGAGAACACTCCAGTCATCACCGAGATGAGGCTACGGTCAATGATCATCAGGGGGACGTGGATGCCCATAATGACCCCTGTGCATTCCGGATATCAAAACCAATTGGACCTTACGTCGTATAGCATTCCCTTTGTCATCGACACTGGATTAGTCCGAGATTCGATCGATGACATCCTATGTCTAGTTCAACCTCGTTACCGATAAATCCTTATTCACTCGTTCCGTGATATTCATCCCCGTGACCTAGTCACACGATGTGCAGCTTTATGGATGGAATCTCACCGAGTGGGCCCTAAGTATCTTTCCATCACATGGATTGTCAAATCCCTCTCTTGTAACAATACTCCTCAACATATCTCAACAGAATACCCAAGATACACCATTATGGCCAGCATATTTCAGTCAGGCGGTGGGTTGTAGGTCAAAGCATCCGAGAAGATAGCAATTATGCAAGTACTCACGGTCAAAGGAACGGTCTACTACGTTCTGTAGTTACAACACTGAACCTTCATAAGTTTGATCATGATGTAATGCTTATGTTGGGTAATGTTCATCACGTTATTCATCCAATGAGGTGACCTCATGGTCAATTGACTTAATTTTCCATGATCGCGAAACAACGATCATCATGTTGACCATGAACTAATTATTTATATAGAGGCTAACTAGGAACGTTGGGTGTTTCTATACCACACATGTACCATTGTTTCACTGATACAGTTCTAGCACGGTATGAAACTGGTTATGAACTTGCTTAGATATATTGAAATAATCATATATTATTTGCCTCTGGAGCATATATCCAACACCAACACCGTGTTCATACCTCCTTGAAAAGTGGCAGGGGCACAACATAACCGAAAGGGCATCACACGGTACTGATAAAGCCCCTGATGGGTCTGGAATGCAGTTTTTGATTCATCCTCTTCCTTCAACCGGATTTGGTGGTAACCCGCCCTGAGATCAAGCTTCGAAAACCAACACGAACCAGTTAATCCATCCATAAGTTCATCAATGACAGGCAAAGGATATGTGTTCTTCACTGTGATGGCATTCAAATGACGAAAATCCACACACATGTACCACGTCTGGTCTTTCTTTTTCACAAGTAGTACCGGGTAAGAGAACTGGCTATTACTGACCACAATGAGTCTAGATTTCAACAATTCTTTGACTTGAGCTTTAATTTCACTCTTCTGTTCTTGTGTATAAAGATATGGTCTGATATTCACCGGTTTTGCGTCCGGCACTAAGGGAATGTCATGATCCCACTCGCAGCGAGGAGGCAAGGTGGTGGGTTCAGGAAAAACTTGAGAAAACTCATATAGCACAGTTTGAATCACCACTGGAATGTGTTCCACATCCACCTCAGAATCCATGGCACACAAATATACCATGTGTGCAATCGCGTGAACTTCTCCCAAGGCAGTCAGTTGATCCCCAGAGATGAGGGACACCTATTGGAGTTAAGGTTGCACACCGGTCAAATGGACCAACCGGCATGAATGCTGAAATTTTAGTTGTTTTCCTGCCCAGTCGATCCACATGGGACCACAAGCTTCCAACCAATCCATGCCCACAATCATATCATAACAACCGAGGGACAGCACTCTGAGATCAGTGGTGAATTCATACCCTTGCGTAGTCCAGCTGCACGACGAATGAAACCCGAATAAGACAACACCCCTCCATCAGCAATCTTCACTGATACTAGTTTCATTGACTGAATCTGAGACTCAAATTGGGTTGCCACTGCCTCGCTGATGAAACTGTGAGAACTTCCCGAATTGACTAATATCATAATTTCTTGAGAACCCAGGGTGCCAACCAGCCGAATGGTGTGGGAATTGGTCTGGCCAGCGGTAGCAATTTTGGAGATGCACATCATAGAATCATCGTCATACTCTGGTTCTTGAATAGCGGGTGCCCCTTGATCTGCTTGCAGTAGCTCAAGAAGTTCTTCCACCACATGCAATTGCACAGTTGATGCACATTGATGTCCTTGACATTTCTTTCACCACACTTAAAATAGAGCCCTCGCGCCCGGCGATAATTGCGCAAGGCAGCCATGCAATCGTCACCACGCGCATGTTCACGTCTGTCTGGCACATGCGCAGCATCGATCGCCCGGTGATCCTCAGCCACTACCGGTGCCGCTTGCAACAATTGACGCACAGGTGGGGCACCAAGAGCCAGCAGAGGACGTTGGGGAGGCTGGCGCGAATGATGGGCGTCAGGGCGTCGATATTCACACAGCGGCAATGCATCCAAGAGCTCCTCCTGTAACACAACCAGAGAGAAAGCAGAATCCAAGTCCGAAGGCTGACGGAGCATCACAACTGTACAAATTTCTCCCTTCATCAGAGACCGCCTTGATGAGTGATACGTCTCAAACGTATCTACTTTTCCAAACACTTTTGCTATTGTTTTGCCCTCATTATTGCATGATTTGGACGAAACTAACCCGGACTAACGCTGTTTTCAGCAGAGCTGCCTGTATGGTTTTATTGTGTGCAGGAAAATGGATTTTTAGGTATCCCAGAAAATTCCCAGAAAAATACCAGAAAATCCACGCACCCGAAGGAGCCAGATAACAGAAGTGGGACCAGAGGGGAGTCCTGGGGGCCCCAGGCACCCCCCTGGCGCGGCCAGGGGTGGGGCCGCACCCTCTGGCCACCTGGGAGCCTCCCCCCTCCTCTGATGCCCTACCGATGCTCCTATTTATTCTCGTGACGGGAAAACCCCAGAACAGAAGTCGCTTTTCCAGTTTCCGTCGCGGAGCCGCCGCCACCCTCTGTTCTTCCTCGGGAGGGCTAATCTGGAGGCTGATTTGGCCTCCGGAGAGGGGAGATCGTCGCCATCGTCATCACCATCACCAATCCATCCCTCCTCCATGACTTCTCTTCACATGTGTGAGTAATTCCCTGTTGTAGGCAAAGGGGATGGTAGGGATTGGATGAGTTAGATCATGTAATAGTTCGTCAGATTGTTGGGGGCATGTTGCCTATCATCTAGATTGGTGTTTACCTTCTTTGCTTCAACTTGTTGCTCTTAATGCTTGACACTTTGGGCCCGAGTGCCATGTTTTTAGATCTGAACCCTATGTGTTTTCATGAATATATTTGTGTTCTTGATCCTATCTATGAGTTGTATGCACCTATTATGGTCCGGAACCGGCGATCCCAAAGGTGACAGCTTGGGACACCAAAGGGGATGGTCCATAATTTGAGGATTCCATGTATCCATCGAGTTTATTGCTTTGTTCAGGTGCTCTTTGACAGGAGCACCTTAATCTCCATAAGTTCCCTTTGGCCCCGTTCGTAGCGGGATGGTAGGACAAAAGATGTTGTGCAAGTTCTTATTGCAAGCACGCATAACTACCTACGGGATACATGCCTAATGTTTGATATTTGCCTAGATGATCATTGCTTTTATGTGTGCCTTGCCCCGTGTTAGAATCTATTACATGTTCACTCTCATCCATGCAGCGCCCAACCATCCATCTCCCTAGCCTACAGTGTTTTCAATCCTGTTGGTCATTAGTTTTTACTTTTGGCTCCCCTTGTGTCGAATCAATAAATTGGGTTAACTTACCCGCGAAGACTATCTCGATCCCTTACGCTTGTGGGGCATCAAGCAGCGTTCTCTGGCGCCGTTGCCGGGGAGCATAGCAATATTTACAAGTCTACTTGAAGTATCCTGCCTGCTGCACATCATCCGCTATGGGTAAGAAAGGAGACCCCAAGGTTCCGATCTTACCATCCCGTACAAGAAAAGGTATTGTTCTGAACACTAGTGCTACACTTGATTCACCTTCTGTTATGAGTAAGTTTACTTCACCACCACCACATGATGCTTCCACTGAGTCTGTTACTATGTCCGATGCTTTTGATGATGCTTCTACTACTCTTGATGATACTACTTTTCTTGGTTACTATATTGAAACTCAGACTGCTAAGACTGTAGCAGAATCCAAGATCGAGACCCCTGCTACCTATATTCCCACCTGCAAAACCTTTGGTTACCCGTGCTTAGATGAACTCAAGGAGAGAATCCTTGATGATGATTATGTTACTCTTGATGATGATTTTTGCAGGGAACTCGTAGAGTGTGTCGACTCTGACCCTGGTGCTGTTAAGGAGTTGCTCAAAAAGCACTCCATGAAGAACAAAGTTATTCCTGATCCTAAATTCGCCACATCTCCTATATGCATCACTGATCCTGATTATGATTTCTCTGTTGATCTTTCACTTATATCTACAGTCGAGGCTGACCCATTTTATGGCAGAGAAAATGATGATGCTATAGCACACTTGACCAAACTCGCTGAGCTAGGTAACCTATTCACTACTGATGAGAAGATACGAAACTTCTATGTGGCCAAGCTTTTTTCCTTTTTCTTTGAAGGAAGACGCTAAATCATGGTATGATGCACTACCCTATGGTTCCATTAAGAGTCCTCAGGACTTAGTCCAATTCTTTGTTGATAAATATTTCCCAGCTCATATGCAAGATGCTGCTTTGCAAAGAATCTATAACTTTAACCAATTGTAGGATGAGCACCTCCCTAAAGCTTGGGGGAGGATTTGTGATTTACTTAAGGTTATGCCGGGACATGGAGTCCCCAAGAATGAACTGCTTGATATATTTTACACTGGTTTAACCGATGAATCCAGATCCTACCTGGATAGTTGTGCTAGTTGTGTTTTCAGGGAAAGAACATCGGACGATGCAGAAGAATTAATGTGAAAAATTGCCAAGAACCATGAAGATTGGTCCGTTCCTGAACCACTTCTACCACCGAAAAAGAGGGGCATGCTTGTTCTGGGCCCCGAAGATATGCAAGAAGCAAATAAGTCTATAAAGGAGGAAGGTATTAAAGCCGAAGACGTGAAGAATTTACCGCCTATTGAGAAGTTGTGTGAGCCTACTACTCACCCTCCCTTGGTAGAGGTACACTCTCTATTAGACTTTACTAAAAGTGACATCCCTAAAGGTAAGCCTCCCGACCAATGCTTAGATGAGCTTGATAATTTTATTATTAAACAAGACCATTTTAATAGGAGGATACAAAGTCAGTTGCATGATAACTCTCTTGCTATCAAAAGTTTGTGTGGTGTTCTAGAAAGAACAGTTAATGATGTTAAATGTCTTGTTAAGCATTTTCATATGGTTCAAACTCAGCTTGAACAAATTTCTAATGTGCAAAAAGATTTGCTTGCTAATAATGCCAAACAGGACATACAAGCTTATGGCATCAAAACTAGGGGTGGAACACACACCCAGGACCCACTCTATCCTGAGGGGCATCCAAAGAGGATCGAGCAAGATTCTCAAGTACAAGAAGAAGACGAGACTGTTAGCTCTCCGAAGAAAAAGAAGAAGAAGAAACACAAGGAGGCTGGTAATCCCGATGATCCTATTACAAGTGAAAATCCAGCTGTTGATCCTAACAGCATATCTACCTCCGATGCTGAAACAGAAGACGGTGCCGAGCCGGAAGAAAAGGACGCGGAGAAGGATGATTCTCCTGAGGTAAGAGAAGAAGAAACACTCGATAAACGCAAGAAGTACTCTAGAGAAGATTTCATCGCAAGAATACATGGGAAGGAAAGAGAACCATGGATACAGAAACCCATGCCCTTTCCAGGTAAGTCCCTCAAATCTAAAGAAGAAGAGCACTATAATAAATTTTGTGAATGGATGAAACCTCTTTTTCTTCAAATCCCTTTGACTAATGCTATTAAGTTACCTCCCTATTCGAAATATATGAAAGATATTGTCACAAATAAAAGAAAAGTTCCTAATGAGTCAATATCTACTATGCTTGCTAACTACTCTTTCAGTGGCAAGATTCCTAAGAAGCTTGGTGATCCAGGTATACCCACCATTCCTTGCTCCATAAAGAATAATTACGTCAGAACTGCTTTATGTGATATTTGTGCAGGAGTGAGTGTTATGCCTTTTTCTCTTTACAAGAGGCTTTGTTTAGAGAAACTAATCCCTACAGATATCTATCTTCAGATGGCTGACAAGTCAACAGTTGTCCCCATTGGTATTTGTGAGGATGTTCCCGTTGAAGTTGCTAACTGTTTGATCCTTACAGATTTTGTTGTGCTTGACATGCCCGAGGATGGGAGCATGTCTATTATTCTTGGTAGACCTTTTCTTAACACCGCAGGTGCTATTATTGATTGTAATAAAGGAAAGGTCACTTTCAACGTTGATGATAAAGAACACACGGTGTATTTTCCAAAGAAGATCGACAAGAGGCATGGCCTTAACTCTATAGAGAATGTTGAGACCGTGAAGATTGGAGAATGGGACTGTCTACTACATGTGCACCACAAATACAAAACCATTATGGTGGGGAAAATGTCCATTAAAGTAAAGGTGCAATGATCACTTCATAAGAGGTGAGACTTCTTGTTCTATATATCGTCGGTTTGTTGGTAAGACTTGATCAACCTTACTAGTGAGCTTGTTTTATATAGGTAAAAAGTTAAGCTTGTTATGTTTTCATTTGCTTTAGCTTTTATTCTCTTTGCTGTACCAAGTTTTTGTGTTTTTGAAGCTTCACAATACTAATCACCGCTTTAAGTTTTCAGAAAGTTTTGCATCTTTTTGAACTCCGAGAAATTTTTAACAGTGAAGTTTTCAGTAAAATTCCAGAAAATAAAAATAAAAATTTCCATGTCGGGAGTGACCCAGAGGTACCTGGGGCTGACCAAGGGGGGCCACCAGTGGCCCAGGCGGCCAGCTGGCGCGGCCTGCCCCCTGGCCGCGCCCACAGGGCGCCTGGGGCCCACAGGTCCCCCCCTCCAGGTGAGTCTTCTTCCTCTCTCTCTCTCTTTCTCTCCAAAAACACGAGTTCTGGCCCTGGAACTTGCGCTCTTGCTGTTCTTGGAGGTGATTTTCGATCTCTCTCCACAACCCATCATTTGAGCTGAGATTTTGGGCAAATACTCTCTGGTATGTAACTCCTCCACTCCTCCAAATAGATTTTTGGTTGGTGGCTTCATTTGTGAGTATTTAGTAGTTCTTGGTGCTGTTTAGATGAGCTTGCATGCATGTGTAGAAATTTATTTTCCAAGTTTTGATGCAAGTTTTTGCCTTAGGTAAGTGGGTTGAGTAGTTTGCCTTAACTCACTTTGTTTAAATCCTTGTTTTTGTAATTTGTCAAAAATTGCAGAAATGAGTTTGCTAGGAAGAGCAAAGGGGTGGCTTAGGAAGAAGAGGCCCGAGCGCTCCGATCGAGTTACAAGAGCTGCAGCTTCACCCTCGACTGCTAGGGTGAGCTACAACGAAGATCATGTGCCCTTAGAGTTGTTGGAGGACACAAATCCAGCACGTGCAATGACTTTCCCGTGCGATGAATTCCTTGAAGCTGCAGGAATTAAGGAGGAGTTCTATAATCTTTGTGCTAATGCAGGTCTGACGCGGCTCGCAACGTGTCGTGTTGCTCAGTATCAAAAACTCACCTCCTGTTTCATTAACAGTTTTAGATATAACCTTGATAATGGTTCTGTTGAGTTTAAAATTTACAATAATCTTTTGACCGTGCCTTTGGAAAAGTTTTGTGAAATAATAGGTGTGTCCAACGTTGGACTGACGGCGAAGATGAGCTCTCAGCCCTCCGAGCTGAGAACCGTCTTCAACTCTCTTTGTAGCATGGATACGAGGTATATTCATCGGTCAAAGATCTCCAGCATCTTATTCCCACACCTTAGGTATTTTGCGTATTTTATTGCTAGAGGGGTGTTAGCTCGTGACAACACGAGCAACATATCTGCGCCGGATATTGCTATCCTCGAAACCGCCCTCTCAGGGAGGTTTGATTATAATGTGGGTGCCTTAATTGCTCGACGCCTTGCTATGAACGGTAACAAGGGAGATTTATTTGGTGGCATTTACGCCACACTTATCCTAGAGTCTCTTAATGGCACCCCACACCCCGATGATAAGCCTTTTACTTATTTAAGTTTTGATCTTACTGCTATGAAAAGGCATAGGTTTGTTACCATGACTTCCGAGTTTGGTAACCTTGATTATATCTTGCGTTTCGGAGCCACCACGAAACGCAAGATTCGTCTACCTGCACCTCTTTTGTTCGATTTTTCTCGCAGGAACGGATGGTCCTTTGATGCTATCCAGTTCGATGAGTTCGTGGTCCAGCATCAGTTTCATAACCCCATGGAGGGGGTTGTGCCCGACGAGGAGGAGCACGGTGAGTTACCACCTTTCCATGGGGAGACCTTCAACCAGTTTGGTGAAGTGTCTTCCTCTGCTTGGAGCGCGGATCCTTCTTCGTGGGAAGATCCGAGGACTTCGGTGTACGCACTGGAAGCCTCATACAACCCTTGGACTCACCAGTACCACCCTGGAGCAGGAGGCTCCTGGGGACATTAGCTACTACCAACTTAGGCCAAAAGCCTAAGCTTGGGGGGAGTACATGCGCTTCTCACTTTTCCATTGTATTATCCGTTTTATTTTTGTTCGCTTTGATCTTTTCGAAGTTTTTGCTTGTTCTTCTTTCTTTCTTTCTTTGCAAAAACAACAAAAGGATTTTCTCTTTTCTTTTGCTCTAGTTTAACCTTTAAAAACCCCAAAAAGATTTCCTTTCTCTCTTTAGTTTGCTTTGTTTTCAGAGTTCAGCTCGAGTCCGTGATGACATTTGATAATATTTCCCACGTTCGATCGTGCAAGTGACCAGGCAGTAATGACGAAGATCGACGGAAGGGAAGCAACAAGGAAAACCGGCATGAACTCTTCTTGTTTCTACTTTTGTACATATGCATGTACTTATGATCTAGAGACCAGCTTGTAGCGACATAGTGCTATGTCTACAATTTTTTCCCGGTGTTCATGCTTTCCTTGTGGCTAGTCTCAAATAGCTAGAGTACATAATGTGTTGTTGAAATGATTTACATGCATTGCATTGTTCATGGTTTGGCATACTGAAGTGGTATTTCCCTTCGGAGAATTTCTGGATTGACTTGGCACATATTCACACATGTTTATGACTAAAAATTCTATTATGCCTTGATGATCTTTTTTTTTAGAATAGTTATATCACTTTCATGCCCGATTCAATGTTGCTTTGTCGCTCTGCATGATTATGACAGTTATTGCTCTCTAGTTGGTCGCTTCCCAGTCTTTTGCTAGCCTTCGCTCGCACTAAGCGGAATTCTGCTTGTGCATCCAAAATCCTTGAAACCAGTTATTCCATTTGAGTCCACCATACCTTCCTATATGTGGTATTTACCGGCCACTCCTAACTTAGACTTTCATGTGCCATCTCAAAATTTATTCAAAAGCTTCCCTTTTGTAACCGTACAAGCTCATGGTGCGGTGAGGGGAAATCAGTATCTTGCATGCCAAAAATATTTTGACGGAAGTTTTAACTAGTCAAGAAAAAGAAAAAAAATATGAGAGTTACACCTCCCCCATACTTGATGATGGAGTGAAATGGACCAAATGCTGCATATGATAGATGGAATGATACCCTCCTTCCATCCTTGAGGCAAAATAAAAGGTTCCGTAGACCATTAAAGGATTTATGGATAAGGGAATATGTGTAAGCAAAAGGCATTAATATGGTTGGCATGGGATATATTGAGAGACCTTTACCGTTCACCGTTGACTGGAAAGTTGCACCTCTCAAAAGAGTTTTATCTCTGTTTTCAAAACCAAGAGCTCTGGCACATGTTTAGTCTTTGCTTCCTTTCACGGGTTTTCAACCTTGCCATCAAAATCCACGGTTCGAGAGTCTCCACCTTCTTTCTTCAAAGCACCAACTATGAGAGCATAGTTGTCATTCTTAGTGTAATGTGCATTGTCCCAAAGTATTGCATTGTCTTCTGCATGCTTGTGTTATTGCTAGTCTGAAATACTGAGTTCTAGTCACCTTTAAAACTCCGGAGGAGTTTCTGCATTTATGTTTTGCTTCACTCATGGAGGCTAGCGAAATGCCACTCAAGTATGTTCAAGCTATGTGCATTGTGATCCTGTCTTGATTTCCAGTAGCATATTATTTACTTTTAGTTGTCTGTGATTGATCACATGAAAAAAGAACTGCTTCGTGCATTGTCCTTATAGCATTGTTTCAATACTTTCTAAACTCTTTTCATAGTACATGCTTATATACATCTAATGAAGCAAAAAAGTTTGTCAAAGTTTTCTTTGTCGCGTCCAGTTCGTCGAACTGAATTGCTTGAGGACAAGCAATATGCTAAGCTTGGGGCAGTTGATACGTCTCAAACGTATCTACTTTTCCAAACACTTTTGCTATTGTTTTGCCCTCATTCTTGCATGATTTGGATGAAACTAACCCGGACTAACGCTGTTTTCAGCAGAGCTGTCTGTATGGTTTTATTGTGTGCTGGAAAATGGATTTTTAGGTATCCCAGAAAATTCCCAGAAAAATACCAGAAAATCCACGCACCCGAAGGAGCCAGATACCAGAAGTGGGACCAGAGGGGAGTCCTGGGGGCCCCAGGCGCCCCCCTGGCGTGACCAGGGGTGGGGCCGCGCCCTCTGGCCGCCTGGGAGCCTCCCCCCTCCTCTGGTGCCCTACCGATGCTCCTATTTATTCTCGTGACGGGAAAACCCCAGAACAGAAGTCGCTTTTCCAGTTTCCGTCGCGGAGCCGCCGCCACCCTCTGTTCTTCCTCGGGAGGGCTAATCTGGAGGCTGATTTGGCCTCCGGAGAGGGGAGATCGTCGCCATCGTCATCACCATCACCAATCCATCCCTCCTCCATGACTTCTCTTCACATGTTTGAGTAATTCCTTGCTGTAGACAAAGGGGAAGGTAGGGATTGGATGAGTTAGATCATGTAATAGTTCGTCAGATTGTTGGGGGCATGTTGCCTATCATCTAGATTGGTGCTTATCTTCTTTTCTTCAACTTGTTGCTCTTAATGCTTGACACTTTGGGCCCGAGTGCCATGTTTTCAGATCTGAACCCTATGTGTTTTCATGAATATATTTGTGTTCTTGATCCTATCTATGAGTTGTATGCACCTATTATGGTCCGGAACCGGTGATCCCAAAGGTGACAGCTTGGGAAACCAAAGGGGATGGTCCATAATTTGAGGATTCCATGTATCCATTGAGTTTATTGCTTTGTTCCGGTGCTCTTTGACAGGAGCACCTTAATCTCCATAAGTTCCCTTTGGCCCCGTTCGTAGCGGGATGGTAGGACAAAAGATGTTGTGCAAGTTCTTATTGCAAGCACGCACAACTACCTATGGGATACATGCCTATTGTTTGATATTTTCCTAGATGATCATTGCTTTTCTGTGTGCCTTGCCCCGTGTTAGAATCTATTACATGTTCACTCTCATCCATGCAGCGCCCAACCATCCATCTCCCTAGCCTACAGTGTTTTCAATCCTGCTGGTCATTAGTTGTTACTTTTGCTGTTTACTTTTGTTGTCGTCACCATCACTATCATATTACCATTACCACTTTTATTTTGTTGCAAGCAAGTATATTTCAGGTGCGGCTGAATTGACAACTCAACTGTCAAAGCTTATAAATACTCTTTGGCTCCCCTTGTGTCGAATCAATAAATTGGGTTAACTTATCCGCGAAGACTATCTCGATCCCTTACGTTTGTGGGGCATCAAGAAATGAGCGCGGTGAGATGCTCCTCCATCGTGTCGGCTTGCGTTGCCTGCTTGGTGGCGTAGCGTGGTTTGCGGTAGGGATTCTACAGATCGAGTGACTGATGGCGGTGAAGTTAATAGGTTTAGTTGGGTTGCCTCCCCCGTTAACCGCGCCAATAAACGATTCTTGATAACCCACAAGTCTAGGGGATCAATTGTACCTTTTCGATAAATAAGGATGTCGATCCCACGAGGAGCAGAAGGTGCTGATAAATGACACTGGATAAGGAAAGGCTGCACACACTCAAAGGTAAATATTTAGGGGTTTTTGGTTTAAGCGACAGAAAAGTAAAAGACAAGCAAAGTAAACAAGGTAACTGAGGAGTAGCAAGTGGCCCAATCCTTTCACAAGGATAAGCCTAGGAACTAAACTTATAAAAGCTAAAGCGTTCTCGAGAACACACGGGAGAGATAGCCAAGTTACTTTCACCATACTCCGCCAAGTAATATGTATTGTGTTGATAAGTGTTGGTGGGTGGATCAATTCTAGTACACCTTCTAGACTAAGATAAGTGTACTCTTATGATTACACACCTTGCAAGCATCCGCAAATACAAGGTAGTAAATAAGGCATAAGGCAAACCACAGCATTACGATCAAGGATCCATAACTCCCTTGTGCAAAAGTGTGCGAACTGGGGTTCAGGTTTCTGTCACTCTGGCAACCCACCATAAGCATCCTTTGTGCACAATGTATTCCTCTAGGCCCATTAAAGGTGAAGTGTTAAGTGTTCAACTCACATAACACCACTAGAGAAATAACAACACAACTTAAATATCAAACAACACATAAAACTTCAACATCATATGACTACTAACAACTAGACTTCTCCCATGTTCTCAAGAACTAAAGTAACTACTCACAAGACATAAAAGAGATCATGATCAGAGGTGATAGATGGGTGGCAAACAATATGGACACAATGATATTTCTCCAACAAAACTCAATAGCATTCACCACAAAGTAGTAATCAAAACCAATAGAGTAGAGAGGATAGATAGTGCGGATTACAACACAAGTTGCAATTGTGAGATGAGATGGGATGGAGATGGAGATGGTGCTGATGTTGGGGATGATGTTGATGATGATCTCGATGATGCCCGTGACGATGATGATGATGACGACGATCTCCCCTTCCGAGAGGAGATCTCCCCGGCGGAATTTTCCCGTCGAAGATGGCTTTTCTCCTCTGTAGGTTTCCGCCCCGTGGCTACGGCGAAACACGGAAACTCTTCTCTTTCTAGGGTTTTCACCCCAGGGGGGTCTTATAGGCGAGAGGGGCACCGAGGGGGGCCACCAGGCATCCAGGAGGGTGCCTGGCGCGGCCAGGAGGGGGGCCGCGCCAGGCACCCTTCTGGATGCCTGGTGGGTCCCCTCACCTCCATCTTCGGTGATCCCCAGTCAATTCCCATAAAACTACTCCCCGTAAATTTTCATCGCGTTTGGACTTGATCTGATTAAGCAACTTGGTGTCCACTTTTCACCGCTGAATTCTGGTTCTGCTGCTTCGGCACCGGAAAGTTGTAAACTGTGCAAAACAAGCCAAAACAACATAAGAACAATACTTTAAAGTGGAATATATCAATGAATAGGATGAAATTAAAATATAAAATAGTGATGCATTTGGGACGTATCAGTGACCTCTGATACCAGATGTTACGGTCCAATCAAAGTAGAGTAAGGATCTGGGGAAGAAGGGTAGAGAGAAAGGAGGAAGAGGCGTGGAGAAGGGGAAAGAGATTTGGAGGAAGGGCAGCTTCTCTCTCAGCCTCAATTATCTCATAATAATTCTCGATACAAAATCCCTCGTCCACCTACTACTTAACCTGCAGTCTCGCTGCCCACCACACACACACACACATTAGCCAGACCCAGTCCACATACAACACACCCACACTGCCCAGTGGACCATAAGCTATCAGGTCAAGGGAACGGCCTACATGCCAGACGTGACAGAAACGACCGAGACTTGTTGCTGTACAATCTCTGGAAAAGATCCGGAATTCGAATCCCAGCAGTTACCTTCGATTTCCCCACTGTGCCTCGGAAGGGTGCCACCCAACGACGGGATAGGGAGAACCAACTAATCATCCGCCGCAGTGACAGGGTCTGCGAGAAGGCAGTTAGGCTGAAGGTGGCGCCGGCGAGCTGGGGTTTTGTCGGCGGCGGTAAATGGGATGCAGGAGGAGGGACGGGATTAGCAATGGAAGGTGGTGGCAAGAAGGTGATTGGCTCCGTCGTCTTCGTCGCAGGCGGCGGTGATACGTCCAAAACGTATCTATAATTTCTGCTTGCTCCATGCATGTTTTGTGTGATATTGCTATGATCTAGATACACTTTCATACATTTTTTATCATATTTGGACTAACCTATTAACTCAGTGCACCCCAGTGCCAGTTCCTGTTTTCTGCTGTTTTTCTATTTCAGTTTTCCCCCATATAAAAAGTGCCAGGAAAATTCGGGAAAATTCAGATAAAAAATCAGCGTGACGGAAGCTTCGCGAAGAGACCGAGAGGGGCCAGAGGGGAGCCAGGGGGCCCAGGCGGCCACCCGGCGCGGCCCCACCCCTGGCCGCGCTAGGGGGGCACCTGGGGCCCCTGGTCCACCTCTGGCTGCCCCCTTCGCCTATTTATTCTCCGTCACGGGAAAACTCCAGAAGAGGAACCCTATTCCGCAAACTCGCCTCTGTTTCGCCGCCGCCGCGCTTCCGAGATCGGGAGCACCAGAAGACCTCTTCCCGGCACCCTGCCGGAGGGAGGATTGACCTCCGGGAGTCTCCTCTCCACCATGGATGCTCCCCGGATGTCTCGTGAGTATTTTTCCTTGGACCATGGCTCCGTGATCAGTAGCTATGTGATGTTATCCTCCCCTCTTTGATCTTCATTGTTTAGACCTCGTGAGCTGCCCTACATGATCGAGGCACCTTTGTAATATTTCTGCTGTTGCTATGCTGAGTTTGGAGGGATCTGGTGGATTATGAGATTATGTTCAGATTGTGATAGAGTAATATATTTGGTTTTTATCTCTTATATTTTTGTTCCTAAGTAATTCTTGCATGTTCTTCGTTGCTGTTTATTTCTTTGGCCAAGTAGTAGGTAGTGACTCCAAGAGGGAACGTTGTGCTCGATTGTGGGTTCATGCCCCCCGATGACATGCTTGAGTGTCAGAAACATGAGTCTAGGGGATGTGTTGTTGCCTCAAGGGGGAAAACAACGGTGCTTGTAACCGCAGTTACAAGGATTGTTTACTTTATGCAAAGTTCTTTTTAATGCAGTTGTCTGTTGCTTTGGGTTTACACTTTGGGTGGGGCTCGCAACTTAATACCAGCGAGATGTTCTGGATAGATATCTCAAGGTGGATGATTAGTAGTAGATGCAGATGGATTTCGGTCTACTTATTTTGGCGTACTGCCCGTGCTTTTGAGCCTCTTCCTTTCTTTTGTAGCATAGTTAGCATTGCGGTGCGTTCATAATCCTGTCAATTGCCCTTCTGTAATTTGTTTACCTCGCATAGCAGTTTTATCGTCTTTTGGGAGAGAGACATCACTAGTGAACATCACGTATCCCGGTCCATATCCTCGTTACTGTTTCCACGCTATATTTATTTTACTGCTTTTACTTGCTATCATTATCCCTTGCATTTTATCCTTTGTGAACAACAAGACCGGAGAGATTGACAACCTCTCTGAACTTCGTTGGGAACAAAGTTATCTGTGTCTGTGTGCAGGTTCGCGTCAGTTGCGCCGCTGACACCTACTTATCATCTCTAGAGTCCTACTGGAGACAAACCTTGGTATCTTCACCGAGGGAAAACTGTTGCTGCACTACATCTCAAACCTTCCACTTGGGGTAACCAACGAAGGGCGAGAAGCCATCAGGCGGCGGTGTGGGGGCGGTGCGTTTGCCTGGTCGAAACTTTTTCTTTTTCTGAACTTCCGCGCGAGAGATCGATTCATTTACGTTTGTATTTATACATTTTGTTTGATTCATTTCACTCGTGTTTATATCTATCTGTCCTGTGAACTTTCTTTTGACAATTTTATTGCCGATGAACTTGATGGGCCTTCAACTGACTCTGCCACACACCCACAGCCCGCCGGTTTCATTCTCGCCGTTGACGCAACCCCTCCCGTCCCTCCTACCTCCACTGTCGCTTGATGGTTGTCTGAAAGGACGTGGATGTCGCCTAGAGGGGGGGTGAATAGGCGTTTAAAATAATTATGGTTTCGGCTTGAACAAATGCGGAATAAAACTTAACGTTTAATTTGCCAAGCAAGAAACCTAAATAAGCTAGGCTCAACTATGTGCACCAACAACTTATACTAAGCAAGATAAACAACTATGTCATAGCAAGATATATGACAAGAGCACTATGGCTATCACAAAGTATGTGCACAAGTAAATAGGTTGTCTAGAAGAACAACCTAAGGGACAAGCAATGTACAATAATATGAGCAAGCACAAGATAAACAAAGTAATAAGCTTGCTCAAAGTAAGGGTAGAGATAACCGCAAGTGGAGCCGATGGAGACAAGGATTTGTTACCGAAGTTCCTTCTCTTGCGAGAAGTACGTCTCCGTTTGGAGAGGGTGAGGAGCACAATGCTCACACGAAGCCAACGAGGGCCACCCTATTTCTCCTCACGCTCTTACCAATGCAAGATGCCGTGATTCCACTATTAGGACACTTGAGGGCGGTCACCGAACCCGTACAAATGGCAACCCTTGGGGGCGGTCACCGAACCCGTACAAATGCTCGGGGCAATCTCCACAACCGAATTGGAGGCTCCCGTAGCGTCCCGAAGCTTTCCACCACAATGATTGAGCTCCGCAACCACAAGCCTCTAGGTGCCAACACACCCACGAGGTACAAGCTCTAGAGTGCCAATGCACTCAAGAGTAGCTATCTTCTCAACTTCACTTCTACACCGAATCCTCGGAGAGAACTCAAACCGATGCACCAAATGCAATGGCAAGAGCACACAAAGTGCTCAAGTCCCCAACTCTCAAATCCCACCAAAGCAACAAAAGCTATGGAGGAATATGAGAGGAAGAACAAGGAGAACACCAAGAACTCCAAGATCTAGATCCACAAGGTTCCCCTCACTTAGAGGAGAGATGGCTTGGTGGAGAATGTGGATCTAGACCTCCTCTCTCTTTTCCCTCAAAAAGGAGCAAGAATCATAGGAGGGGAAGAGAGTAAGCAAGCTCAAAGAGGTAAACAATGGGGGAAAGAACTTGCACAAAACCGGTGGAGACAAAGGAGGAAGAAGACCCCCTTTTATAGCCTCCCACGAATCCAGCCGTTGGGAACCGTTGGCAGCCCACCAACCACGGTACTACCGCTCGGAGAGCGGTACTACCGCCCCACGGTACTACCGAAGCCCAGTGTCGTGCCCACTACCGCAAATTCCAGTGGACTTACGGTAGTGAGTGCGGTACTTGCCCGCGGTACTACCGTGGCACGGTACTACCGTGGCACGGTACTACCGCACTGGAAGCGGTACTACCGCCCCACGGTACTACTGAAGCCCAGTGCCGTGCCCACTACCGCAAAGTCCAGTGGACTTACGGTAGTGAGTGTGGTACTTGCCCGCGGTACTACCGTGGCACGGTACTACCGCACTGGGAGCGGTACTACCGCCCCACGGTACTACCGGGGGCCAGTACCGTGCCCACTACCGCAAAGTCCAGTGGACTTACGGTAGTGAGTGCGGTACTCGCCCACGGTACTACCGTGGCGCGGTACTACCGCTCCAAGAGCGGTACTACCGCCCTGGCAGAACTAGGGAGCCCAGACCACACAACAGATGAACTCCAAATAAAACAGGCAAACCCTGAACTGCCACAACTTCTGCAAATGAACTCCGATTAAGGCAAACTCAAGCTTAATGGAAATATTTAGAAGTGGCAAGGGAGAAATGTCAAACAAATAGAGGTGTGAAACCTCTAACCGAGACGACCCGACAAATCTCCCACATCGAAAACATACGAGAAGACGCATATGAAATCCGTTTTCGATGAACAAGAGCTTGTCATGAAGAAGACCACAAGCTCCAAAACTCACACGGAGAAAAGCCAAACAAGAACCAATAAAGATGATGCCAAGGATGCAAAAGGTTTGAGCTCTCCACAAACGACTCGGCCTAGCCTATAACACGGTCTCCTAACTACTACCAAGAGACCAGTAAACTAGACACCTATCTAGTCAAACCTTTGTCGCATATGAAATCCGTTTTCGATGAACAAGAGCTTGTCATGAAGAAGACCACAAGCTCCAAAACTCACACGGAGAAAAGCCAAACAAGAACCAATAAAGATTATGCCAAGGATGCAAAAGGTTTGAGCTCTCCACGAACGACTCGGCCTAGCCTATAACACGGTCTCCTAACTACTACCAAGAGACCGGTAAACTAGACACCTATCTAGTCAAACCTTTGTCTTGCGCATAATCCACTTGAGCTTGATGATGACGATCATGCCCGCCTCTAGTTGGAACATCTTACTTGATTCCTCCGGCTCGATGAAGACTTGTAGATAGCTCCCCCATACTCCATTATGGGTGAGCCTCTTTTAGGCACATCTTCACACGACCATTATCACCAAATGGTCGGCAAGCTCCAAGCATGTGATATCTTCATGATGCTCCTCTTGACCTTGCACACATCAACTTGACCAATCTTTGGATAGTTCCATGAAGAGCACCTTGGTCAACACTAAATCTTCATCCTACAACCTTGAAGCCACCATATGATCTTCAAGCGATGCCTATGGACAAACCTTAAAGTATAACTCAAGGAAACCATTAGTCCATAAAGATTGTCATCAATTACCAAAACCAAACATAAGGGCACATGCCCTTTCACTGTCTCCTCTCGTCTTTATTCTCACCGGTGATTGACTTAGTCGAGGGAACGATCACTAGCAGCCTGCCGTTCGGACGGGAGCGAAGCGCCACCTAAACAAATGGGGGCGTGAACTAGGCCGTCTACACCACTGGTGACTCTGCTCCTCGTCGTCATCGCCTGCTACGCTGTGCTCCTCGTCACAGCCGCGTCGCTGCAACACGAACACTATTTTGGTGATGTATAATTTACGTAGTAAATTTTCTTTTCGATTCATCTCACTCATGTTGCGGTGGGTCATCACTTTGTAGGTTTTCTTTTTTTTCATCTGATGAACTTTATGGGTGATACGCGAGAGAGGATAATTGCTTCTCGCCCTTTGTTGGTTACCCCAAGTGGAAGGTGAGATGCAGCGTAGCGGCAAGTTTACCTTGGTGATGTTACCAAGGTTGAGATCGACCAGCAGGACTTCGATAATGATAAGTAGGTGGTTCGGCAAGTGACGCGCCGTTTATGATAATCACTTGCTTCTCCTGGACCTGCACACAGACACTAATAACTTTGCTCCCAACGAAGTTCAGAGAGGTTGTCAATCTCTCCGGTCTTGTTGATTACAAAGGATCAAAAACACGAGGGGTAATGATAATGATAGCAACTGAAAGTAAATACTGGAAAGTAAAAGAGCGTGTAAACAATAATGAGAATATGGAGCGAGGTCCCATGATGTTCACTAGTGATGTCTCTCTCCCAAAAGACGATAAAACTGCTATGCGAGGTAAACAAATTACAGATGGGCAATTGACAGGATTATAAACGCACTGCAATGCTAACTATGCTACAAAAAGAAAGGAAGAGGCTCATAAGTATGGGCAGTACGCCAAAATAAGTAGACCGAAATCCAACTGCATCTACTACTAATCATCCACCTTGAGATATCTATCCAGAACATCTCGCTGGTATTAAGTTGCGAGCCCCACCAAAAGTGTAAACCCAAAGCAATAGACAACTGCATTAAAAAGAACTTTGCGTAAAGTAAACAATCCATGTAACCGTGGTTACAAGCACCGTTGTTTTCCCCCTTTTGGCCACAGCACATCCCCTAGACTCATGTTTCTGTCACTCAAGCGTGTCATCAGGGGGCTTGTACCCACAATCGAGCATAACGTTCCCTCTTGGAGTCATTACCTACTGATGGCTTCTCGCCCCTCATTGGTTACCCCAAGTGGAAGGTTGAGATGCAGCGTAGCGGTAATTTCCCTCAGTAAAGATACCAAGGTTTGTCTCCAGTAGGACTCAACGATAAGTACGATAGGTGGCAATGGTGCCAGAAATTATTCTGATGCGTGGAGTTGTCGTGGACCTTCACAAAACAAATAACTTTGCTCCCAACGAGTTCAGAGGAGTTGTCAATTCCTCCGGCCTTGTCATTTACAAAGGATCAAACACAAGAGATAAAAAGGTACTAGTAAAAGTAAAAACAGAAAGGTAAATAGTGGGTGTGAACAATGGTATGAAGATGGACCGGAGTCCCGTGATTTTCACTAGTGATGTCTCT
Source organism: Bromus sterilis (assembly GCA_950022295.1). Classification (NCBI taxonomy): domain Eukaryota; kingdom Viridiplantae; phylum Streptophyta; class Magnoliopsida; order Poales; family Poaceae; genus Bromus; species Bromus sterilis. The sequence goes on from OX465595.1 coordinate 346,065,112, forward strand.
CTCCCAAAAGACGATAAAAATGCTAGCGAGGTAAACAAATCACAGTTGGGCAATTGACAGGATTATGAAGGCACCGCAATGCTAACTATGCTGCAAAGAAAGGAAGAGCTCAAAATCAATGGGCAGTACGCCAAGGTAAGTAGACCGAAATCCATCTGCATCTACTACGAATCATCCACCTTGAGATATCTATCCAGAACATCTCGCTGGTATTAAGTTGCGAATCCCACCCAAAGTGTAAACTCAAAGCAACAGACAACTGCATTAAAAGAACTTTGCGTAAAGTAAACAATTCTTGCACCAATAGGCACAATCACCGTTGTTTTATCCCTGGTGGCAACAACACATCCCCTAGTCTCATGTTTCTGTCACTCAAGCTAGACATCAGGGGGCTGAACCCACAATCGAGCATAACGCTCTCTCTTGGAGTTGCAAGCAAATACTGCAACGGAGAACATGCAAGAATTTACTCAAGAACAAAATGTAAAAGGGCAAACCAAATATATTACTCATCACAATCTGAACATAGTCTCATAATCCATCAGATCCCAACAAACTCAGCATAGCAACAACAGAAAATTACATAGGTGCCTCGATCATGTGGGGCAGCTCACGAGGTCTAGAAAGTGGAAGCACAAAAGAGGGAGAGGACATCACATAGCTACTGATCACGGACCCATGGTCCAAGGGGGACTACTCACGGTACATACGGGAGGCGTCCATGGCTATGGATGGTCTCCCGGAGGGGTGATCTCCTTCCGGCAGGGTGTCGGGGCAGCTTCTCCAAGCAACCCCGATCTGAAAACGGCGGCGGCGGCGGAACAGAGAGGTTTCCGCGAAAAAGAGTTCTTGTTTAGGGGTTTCTACCCCGAGTGGGTTATATAGACGAAGGGGGCGTCGAGGGGCCACCCAGGGCAGCCAGGAGGGTGCCTGGCGCGCCCTAGGGTTGGGTCCGCGCTAGGGACCCTTCTGGATCCCTGGTGGTGGTCCCGGCTCTCTCCCTTGGTTATTCCAGAAGCTTCCTGCCCGCTGATTTTTAATATAATTTTTGCGGAATTTTTTGGGCACTTTAATCAGCCGGAAAACCTGAAAAACAAAAACAGCAGAAAACCAGAAGCTGGCAACTGGGTGCACTGAGTTAGTAGGTTAGTCCAAATTGGTTTAAAAGTGTAATAAAGTTCAACCAAAACATGGCAAAGTCACACAAAACATGCATGGAGCAAGCAGAAATTATAGATACGTTTGGGACGTATCAACATCCCCAAGCTTAATTCCTGCTCGTCCTCGAGTAGGTAAATGATAACAAGCATAATTTCTGTGGTGACATGCCACACAACCAAATAAGGACTGTTAAGTAAATCAATCAAAGCATGCAATTCAATTCAAGTCTTAACAGGCAAGAGTCTATATTGGCATTAACACAAGCAACAAAAGAACAAAAGGTGCAAGAGCTCTTGCTGTCCGTGACTCGAATGTCTCCAAATGGTGTTTGCGTGCAAGCAAGGGACTGGGAAGAAAGAGAAAAAAGGTTGTTGAGAACAACTATCTACTAAAGTTTCACACTTAGTCTCCTTTGGATTCTTATCTGGACTCGTCCCTAGACCACTAGCCACGTACAAGTCAAACTGATCCACTCCCTTTCGATATTTTGAGCACTCATGCAATGAATGAGCGTGATCAAGAAAGTTGACACCTAAAAGGCGAAACAGAAAAAGGGTGGAGGAGGAAGACAAAAAGGTGTGTGAAAGGCTCACATCAATGAGGACAATCATAGGCGAGAGAAGGCCATATGATAGATATGATGTGAGGAGTAGGGATTGCCATACAACGGATGCACATGTGAGCTAAAAGCTCTCCAATGGAACTAGTGGGGGTGCATCTAACTTGCTTGCTCAAGAAGACCTAGAGCTCGTTTGAGGAGGCTCATCATTGGAATATACAAGCCAAGTTCTATAGTGTAAAAGTTCCCCACATAGCTATATGCATGATGATAATCTCTATGGAGTACAAGGGATAGAAGATGAAGTACTAGTGTGGATCTCTCAAAAGGAATAGTAGTATGCCCCCTTCTCTCTTTTTATTTTTCTTTTTCTCTTTTTCTCTTTTTTTTATTTTTTGGTGGCCTCAATGGCTCTTTCTATTTAACTCTCATTTGTCCTCTTTGGGATCTTTTGATTTTGTCCTCTTTGGGATCTTTTCCTCACTTTAGGGGCAATACTCTATATTTTACAAGAATATAGGAGATCTTTCACACTTTACAAAGGTACTCACAAAAATAAAATGTAACTAATCATGATGCAAATGTATGCCTCTGCCAGGATAGCAGGATATGCAATGATACTAGCGCGTCATGTAGCAGTGATTAGGGCAAGGCCCAACTAGCATGCGGCTCATCGATCAAGCAAGTAGCATGTATGACATGAAGATCAAGTCATGAGAGGGTGGATGTTGCATGGCAATGTATCTCGGAAAGGCTATGGAAATGCCTTGCAGGTAGGTATGGTGGCTGTTTTGAGGAAAGATATAATGAGGCTTATGATGACAGAGCGTATCATGCCAAGGGTTTGGATGCACCGGCGAAGTATGCGCCAACTCTCGAGGTGAGAAAGGGCAATGCACGGTACCGAAGAGGCTAGAAAAAGTATGGGTAGGTGAAAGTGTCAACTTTCGAATACTCACATTAGTCCGAAGAACTCATGCACTTATTATCGGTAACTCTCAATCTAATAGGAGGTTCACAAAGAGACAGGTACCCCGAGGAGGAGTGTATGGGGGTTTGGTTATCCTTGCGCATCCTCGACTCATGGTACGTGAGTGTACTCTAATATTCGAACCCTCCAGAGGTTAGTGATCCATCTAGTAGCTAGAGTTCTCAACAGGGGTTTTTGGTTTTCGAAAAACACACGGATTGCCCAAAATACGACATCTATCACTAATAGGCAAGAGCTCTTGACACCAAAAGTTCAAACATTACTCTAGTCAATACCTCAAAACTATTGCAAGTTACTACTTCAAAGAGAAAAGCAACTTTAACTACCTACTTTCTAGTCAAGACACAGAACTCAGTGCAACAGGCAAACTCTCTAACAAGATAAAACATGCAACCTATAGAAAGTTCAACCTGAAAAGAAAAGCTCTAGAAAAACTAAAGCACTACAGCTAAACAGACCAGCAGCTAAGAAAAGAAAAAGAACAACTCACAGCTAAAAGAAATAAGCATGCAAATCCTATGAGGAGTTCTAGTTCAAGTGGAGCGTGTTTCTCTCCCACACAAAAGAGTAAGTTGGGGTCTAACTTGTTACTACAGAAAATAAAGCAAAACAAACCTAGAAAAGTAAAGAGCGAGACGCTCCAAGCAAAGCACATAACGCATGGAGTGATAAAAATATAGTGCAACGAAAGACAGACCGATGATTGTTGATGAAGAAGGGGATGCACCGGGGGCATCCCCAAGCTTAGACGCTTGAGTCTCCTTGAATATTTATTGGGGGTGCACTTGGGCATCCCCAAGCTTGAGCGCTTGACACTCCTGGATCTTCTTTCATCACCTTCCATCGCGCACTTGAAAACTCCCTTCATACATAACTCATTGTAGGCTGATTAGAGAGGTTAGTACCCTAATAAAATAATTTTCCTCTACTGCAAATAAAGATTTCCAGGAAGAGCTACTGTTTCTCTTGCCTGCCCAAAAAAGTTTGCAAAGAAAAAGCAAGCTTAAGGATTGCAAAACTGCGAAAAGAAAAACTGGGTCAGAAGCTGAGAAAAACAGAACAGCAGAGAAAGGGGAATTTTTTAGAGGTACTTCTGCAACTCAAATCAAAAAACTTTGAACAGGGGCTAGCAAGCCAATTGTATGGAGCATGCTGTCAAAAAAGTTCAGATCAAAAAGATGATCTGGTGATTTATCGCGAATTTTCCCGTCAAGAAGACAGAATCTGTTTCGGGACAGCAAGCTCCAACTTTTGAACTTTCAAGCACTCTGAGGCTAAACTTGGCACAAAGCTTGAAAAATAAAGATACAATGATGTTGCTACAGTAGTAACAATCATCAAGACCACTAAGAACAGAACAAAAGCAAAAATAAAAACTTAAATTCGTTGCGGGCTGCCTCCCGAAAGCGCTTCTTTAGAGCCATTAGCTAGGCTTAAAGCAGAAGATCAAAGTTCTCCAAAATCATCGGAAGGTTCACCAAGGATTTCAAAGGGGTTTTCAATAAGCTCATCCTTGTTCTTCCGAGGGAAGAGGTACGTACCTTTCGCCTTACCACGCAAACGTATTTGTCCTTTACCTATATCAATGAAGCCTTTCATGGCTCGGAGGAAGTCCCTTCCAAGCACTATATTTCCTTTATTGGCCTTCATGATGGCAAAGTCAATCTCCACACTCCTTTTAAGAAACATGACTTGAACATTTTTCAGTCTTCCCTATATCTCAGAAATATCACCATTAGAATGTTCATGGAAAGACAGAAATTTGTCCATGCTTGCAAGGTACAAAGAATCATAGATAAAGCTTGGCATTATAGAAACTGTAGATCCAATGTCACAAAAAGCAAGGAAGTTTTGATTAGAGATAACAACCCTAATAAAAGGCTCCCAGTCATTTTCTATTTCCAAAATCTCCTCTCTAGGAGGATTTAGGCTCTCTACTTTTTTTAGGACTAGAGCATCAAGTCTCTTTTCAATAGTAGCAATTCTATCTATAACAGTATCAAAACCATCATAAACAAAATAGCCAGATAAACCATGTATAATTTCAAGTGCTCTAGCTTCATCACACTCTAAAAAGTCTCCTTCGGCTATAAGATCAAGAGAGTGCTTACACCACTTAAAGAGGCCAAAGTAAAAATTTCTAAGCACAATTCTTGTAGGTAACCAAGGCATATTTGCCTCGTGTGCTTCAGAAATTCTGTCCCATGCCTTCTTCATATTCTCCCCGTTCTTTTGGTGGAAATCCAAGACCTCGGATTCCCCCATAGTACCAGCTCTTAACATACTTCACCACACAAGAAAGGTAACAGGTATTTTTGGTATTTTTGATTAGGGACACAAAAGTAAAAACTGAAAGGTAAACTAACAAGACTAAAAAGCAAAGGTAAAAGATAGCGTGTAACTCCCCTATTTTTGATACAGGAGTCCGACAACGGCACCAGAAATTGGCGGTTATCAGGACTCGCGTATTTGTACTTCCTTTGAGTCCCCGGAAACGGCGCCAGAAATTAGCTTGATGGCTTCTCGCCCCTCGTTGGTTACCCCAAGTGGAAGGTTGAGATGCAGCGTAGCGGTAATTTCCCTCAGTAAAGATACCAAGGTTTGTCTCCAGTAGGACTCAACGATAAGTACGATAGGTGACAACGGCGCCAGAAATTATTCTGATGCGTGAAGTTGTCGTGGACCTGCACAAAACAAATAACTTTGCTCCCAACGAGTTCAGAGGAGTTGTCAATTCCTCCGGCCTTGTCGTTTACAAAGGATCAAACGCAAGAGATAAAAAGGTACTAGTAAAAGTAAAAACAGAAAGGTAAATAGTGGGTGTGAACAATGGTATGAAGATGAACCGGAGTCCCGTGATTTTCACTAGTGATGTCTCTCTCCCAAAAGACGATAAAAATGCTAGCGAGGTAAACAAATCACAGTTGGGCAATTGACAGGATTATGAAGGCACCGCAATGCTAACTATGCTGCAAAGAAAGGAAGGGCTCAAAAGCAATGGGCAGTACGCCAAGGTAAGTAGACCAAAATCCATCTGCATCTACTACGAATCATCCACCTTGAGATATCTATCCAGAACATCTCGCTGGTATTAAGTTGCGAATCCCACCCAAAGTGTAAACTCAAAGCAACAGACAACTGCATTAAAAGAACTTTGCGTAAAGTAAACAATTCTTGCACCAATAGGCACAATCACCGTTGTTTTATCCCTGGTGGCAACAGCACATCCCCTAGTCTCATGTTTCTGTCACTCAAGCTAGACATCAGGGGGCTGAACCCACAATCGAGCATAACGCTCTCTCTTGGAGTTGCAAGCAAATAACTTGGCCAAAGAAAATACTGCAACGGAGAACATGCAAGAATTTACTCAAGAACAAAATATAAAAGGGCAAACCAAATATATTACTCATCACAATCTGAACATAGTCTCATAATCCATCAGATCCCAGCAAAGCATAGCAACAGCAGAAAATTACATAGGTGCCTCGATCATGTGAGGCAGCTCACGAGGTCTCGAAAGTGGAAGCACAAAAGAGGGAGAGGACATCACATAGCTACTGATCACGGACCCATGGTCCAAGGGGGACTACTCACGGAGTCACGGTACATACGGGAGGCATCCATGGCTATGGATGGTCTCCCGGAGGGGTGATCTCCTTCCGGCAGGGTGCCGGGGCAGCTTCTCCAGGCAGCCCCGATCTGAAAACGGCGGCGGCGGCGGAACTGAGAGGTTTCCGCGAAAAAGAGTTCTTGTTTAGGGGTTTCTACCCCGAGTGGGTTATATAGGCGAAGGGGGCGTCGAGGGGCCACCCAGGGCAGCCAGGAGGGTGCCTGGCGCGCCCTAGGGTTGGGGCCGCGCCAGGGACCCTTCTGGCTCCCTAGTGGTGGTCTCGGCTCTCTCCCTTTGTTATTCCGGAAGCTTCCTGCCCGCTGATTTTTAATATAATTTTTGCGGAATTTTTTGGGCACTTTAATCAGCCGAAAAACCTGAAAAACAAAAACAACAGAAAACCAGAAGCTGGCAACTGGGTGCACTGAGTTAGTAGGTTAGTCCAAATTGGTTTAAAAGTGTAATAAAGTTCAACCAAAACATGGCAAAGTCACACAAAACATGCATGGAGCAAGCAGAAATTATAGATACGTTTGGGACGTATCACCTACTACTTGGCCAAAGCAATAAACAGCAACGGATAACATGCAAGAATTACTTAGGAACAAAAATATAAGAGATAAAAACCAAATATATTACTCTATCATGATCTGAACATAATCTCATAATCCATCGGATCCCATCAATCGCAGCATAGCAACATCAGAAGAATTACATATGTGCCTCGATCATGTAGGGCAGCTCACGAGGTCTAAACCATGAAGAACAAAAAGGGGAGGAGAACATCACATAGCTACTGATCACGGACCCATGGTCCAAGGTAGAATACTCACGGTACATCCGAGGAGCATCCATGGTGGAGGAGAAGTTCCCGGAGGTCGATCCTCCCTCCGGCAGGGTGCCGGGTGATACGGTGAGGATCTCTCACTCCTCGTTGGTTACCCCAAGTGGAAGGTGAGATGTAGCGTAGTAGCAAATTTCCCTTAGCAAAAATGCTAAGGTTGAGTATCATCCAGGAGGACTCGCAGAGATACAAGAAGGTGGTAAAGTGAAAAATGGCGCCGTTCTCAACCAAGGGTTGCTAACTTCACCTGGACCTGCACAGAGATACAAATAACTTTGCTCCCAACGAGTACAGAGGAGTTGTCAATTCCTCCGTCCTTGCTGTTTACAAAGTATAAAACGCATGGGATAATGATAGTGATAGCAACTGAAAATTAAACTAAAGCTGTAAACAATGATATGAAGATGGACCGGGGTCCCGTGATTTTCACTAGTGATGTCTCTCTCCCAAAAGACGATAAAAGTGCTAGCGAGGTAAACAAATCACAGTTGGGAAATTGACAGGATTATGAAGGTACCGCAATGCTAACTATGCTGCAAAGAAAGGAAGGGCTCAAAAGCAATGGGCAGTACGCCAAGGTAAGTAGACCGAAATCCATCTGCATCTACTACGAATCATCCACCTTGAGATATCTATCCAGAACATCTCGCTGGTATTAAGTTGTGAATCCCACCCAAAGTGTAAATCCAAAGCAACAGACAAATGCATTAAAAGAACTTTGCGTAAAGTAAACAATCCTTGCATCCGCGGATACAAGTATCGTTGTTTTATCCCTGGTGGCAACAGCACATCTCCTAGTCTCATTTTTCTGTCACTCAAGCTAGACATCAAGGGGTTGAACCCACAATCAAGCATAACGCTCCCTCTTGGAGTTGCAACAAATCACTTGGCCAAAGTAAAATACGGGAACGGAGAACATGCAAGAATTTACTCAAGAACAAAATATAAAAGAGAAGAACCAAATATATTACTCATCACAATATGAACATAGTATCATAATCCATCAGATCCCAACAAACTCAGCATAGCAACGGCAGAAAATTACAAAGGTGCCTCGATCATGTTAGGCAGCCCACGAGGTCTCGAAAGTGGAGGCACAAAGAGGGGAGAGATAGATCACATAGCTACTGGTCACGGACCCATGGTCCAAGGGGAACTACCTACGGTACATACGGGAGGCGTCCATGGCCATGGATGGTCTCCGGGAGGGGGTAGCTTCTGCCGGCAGGGTGCCAGAGCAGCTTCTCCAGGCATCCCCGATATTTAAACGGCGATGGCGGCGGTATAAAGGAGAGATCGCGAAAGAGGGGTCCGTATTAGGGGTTTCCACCCCGAGGGCTAAATATAGGCGGAGGGGGGTGTCGAGGGGAACCACGAGGCAGTCAGGAGGGTCCCTAGCGCGGCCCAGGGTGGGGCCACGCCACCTGCCCTCCTGGCTGCCTGGTGGTGGCCCTCCTCCGCTCCTTTGGTGCTTCCGGAAGCTTCCGTGACGCTGATTTTTTATATGATTTTTTTGGATTTTTTGGAGCACTTTTAATGGTCGGAAAACCTGAAATACAAAAACAATAGAAAACAACAACTGGCAGCTGGGTGCACTGGGTTAATAGATTAGTCCAAATATGCTCAAAAGTGTATGAAAGTTCAAGCAAATCATGGCAAAGTCACACAAAACATGCATGGAGCAAACAGAAATTATAAATACGTTTGGGACGTATCACCGGGAAGGGTCCTGATGGTGCTCCCGATCTTGGAAGCGCGTCGGCGCGAAACAAAGGCGAGATTGCGAAATAAGGTTCTGTCTTCGGAAGTTCCCCGTGGCGGAGAATAAATAGGCGAAGGAGGGCAGGCAGGGGGGCCACCAGGGGTCCAGGCGCCCCCCTGGCCGCGCCAGGTGGCCCCCTGGCCCTCCTTCAGGCTTCGGGAAGCTTCCGACACGCTGATTTTTTATCTGATTTTTCCCGAATTTTTGGAGCACTTTTTATATGGGAGAAAATTGAAATAGAAAAACAGCAGAAAACAGGAACTGGCACTCGGGTGCACTGAGTTAGTAGGTTAGTCCAAATATGATCAAAAGTGTATGAAAGTGTATCTATATCATAGCAATATCACACAAAACATGCATCGAACGAGAAGAAATTATTGATACGTTTGAGACGTATCAACATCCCCAAGCTTAATTCATGCTCGTCCTCGAGTAGGTAAATGATAATGAGCATAATTACTGTGGTGACATGCTAGCAACCATATAAGAACTTTCAAAAGTAAGGCAATCAAGGTATGTGATTCAATTCAAGTCATAACATGCAAGAGTCTATATTAGCATTGAAGCAAGTAACAAGAGAACATTAGGCGCAAGAGCTCTCACTGTCTGTGACTCGAATGTCTCCAGATGGTGTTTGCGTGCAAGAAAGGGGATAGGGAATACGAGAAAAAAATTATTTTTGTGTTGAGAACTCAATCTACTAAAGTTTCACACTCGGTCTTCTTTGGCATCTAATCTTGACTCGTCCTCAGACCACTAGCCAGGTACAAGTCAATTTGATCCACTCCTTTTCAATATTTTGAGCACTCATGCAATGGATGAGCGTAAGCACGAGAGATGACACTTAGGATGGCAAAGAGAGAAATATGGTGGAGGAGGAAGGCAAAAAAGGGTGAGAAAGGCTCACATCAATGAGGACAATCATAGGCGAGAAGGCCAAATGATAGATATGATGTGAGGAGTAGGGATTGCCATGCAACGGATGCACATATGAGCTGAGAAGCTCTCCAATGGAACTAGTGGGGGTGCATCTAACTTGCTCGCTCATGAAGACCAAGAGCTCTTTTGAGGAGGCTCATCCTTGGAATATGCAAGCCAAGTTCTATAGTGTGAAGGTCCCCACACAGCTATATGCATGAATGATCATCTCTATGGAGTACAATGATAAGAGGGAGTACTGGTGTGGATCTTTCAAAAGGATAGTAGTGTTGCCCCTTTCTCTCTTTTTATTTATTTTCTCTTTTTTTCTATTTTTTGTATATTTTTTGGTGGCCTCAATGGATCTTTCTATTTAACTCTCATTTGTCCTCTTTGGGATCTTTTATTTTGTCCACTTTGGGATCTTTTCCTCACTTAAGGGCAACACTCTAATTTACAAGAGGGTATAGAAGGTCTTTCACACTTTACAAGGTACTCAAATCATAAAGAAGATGTAGCTATCATAATGTATGCAATGTATGCCGCTGCCAGTGTAGCAGGAACATGTATGACATGAAGATCAAGTCATGAAGAGGTGGATGTTGCACGGCAATATATCTCGGAAAGGCTATGGAAATGCGTTGATAGGTAGGTATGGTGGCTGTTTTGAGATAGGATATAAGGAGGTTTATGATGACAGAGTGTATCATGCCAAGGGTTTGGAAGTACCGGCGAAGGTGGGCGCCAACTCTCGGAGTGAGAAGGAGGCAATGCACGGCACAGGAAAGGCTAGCAAATATGAGGAGGTGCAAGTGTCAACTTTCAATACTTACATTAGTCCGGAGAACTCATGCACTTATTATCGGTAACTCTCAATCTAATAAGGAGGTTCACAAAGAGACAAGTACCCAGAGGAGGAGTGTATGGGGGTTTGGTTATCCTTGCGCATCCTCGACTCATGGTACGTGAGTGTACTCTAATATCCGACCCCTTAGAAGAGTAGTGATCCATCTAGTAGCTAGAGTTCTCAACTAGTTTTGTAGGTTTTTGAAAATAAACATGGATTGCCCAAAATACGACACCTATCACTAATAGGCTAGAGCTCTTGACACCAAAAGTTCAAACATTACTCACATCAATACCTCAAAACTATTGCAAGTTACTAATAAAATTAAATAGCAACCTCAATTACCTACTCTCAAAACAAGACACAACTCAGTGCAACAACCAACTCTCTTAACAAGATAAACATGAAAACTAAAGAGAGTTCCAGCGACAAACTAAACAAAAGACAAGGCTCTTGCTAAGACAAAACTAAGACTAAAACTAGACATGGCAGTAGCTACGAAAAGATAAAGAACACACAACAGTAAAAAGATAGGCATGAAAGAATCCTATGATGTGTTCTAGATTTTTTAAAGTGGAGCGTGTTTCTCTCCCACACAAAGTAAGACGGTATCTAACTTGTTATTAACAGCAAGCAAAGCTACAGAAAACTAAAAATAAAACCTAAGAGCGGGACGCTCCAAGCATAGCACATAACACATGAAGTGATAAAAATATAGTGAGACGAAGGACGAACTGATGATTGTTGATGGAGAAGAAGATGCACGGGGGCATCCCCAAACTTAGACGCTTTAGTCTCCTTGAATATTTATTGGGGATGCATGGGGGCATCCCCAAGATTGAGCGCTTGACACTCCCGAATCTTCTTTCATCATCTTCCATCGCACACTTGAAAACTACCTTCATACATAACTCATCATAACCTGATTAGAGAGGTTAGTACCCTTAATAAAATATTTTTTCCCCACTGGATATAAAGATATTCTTGAAGAGATATTGTTTATCAAGATTGCCAAAAGGTTTTTGCAAAGAAAAAGCAAGCTTAAGGTTTGCAAAAGTAAGGAGAGATAAAATGTGGCAGAATCTGTGAAAAATAGGACAGCGGGTAGTAGAGAATTTTTTGGGGCACTTCTGCAACTCAAACCAAAAAACTCAGACCATACGAAAGTTTCGTGATTGTATAGAGCACGCTGTAAAAGAAATTCAGCTCAAAAAGATGAACTGGTGATTTATTCCGATTTTTCCCGTCATGAAGACAGAATCTGTTTTCTGGACAACATGTCACAACTTTCACTTCCCTTGTCATATGAGGCTATATCTTGGCACAAAGCTTGAAAATAAAGATACAATGATGTTGCTACAGTAGTAACAATCATCAAGACCACTAAAAACAGAAGTAAAAACATCTTGGGTTTCCTCCCAACAAGCGCTTTATTTTACGCCTTTAAGCTAGGCATAAGGCAAAAGAAAAATCAAGTTTTATCAAGAGAAAGAGAATAGCTAGCCCGTGTAACGGACTCAAAAGGTAACTTGATTTTCTTTCTAGGGAAGTGTTCCATCCCCTTTTTGAGAGGGAATTGAAATTTTATATTTCCCTCTTTCATGTCAATGATAGCACCAATGGTGCGAAGAAAAGGTCGTCCCAAAATAATTGGACATAAAGGTTCACACTCTATATCCATAATAATAAAATCAACGGGAACATAGTTGTCATTGAAAATGATAAGAACATCGTCGATCTTCCCCAAAGGCTTCTTCACGGAAGAGTCGACAAGACGAACACCAAAAGAACAAGAATCAAAAGGTTTCAATTCAAACATATCATACATTCTTTTGGGCATGATGGAGATACTAGCTCCAACGTCACATAAAGCATAGCAAGAGAAGTTATTTAATTTAATTTTGATCATAGGGTCCCAACCATCATCTAGCTTCCTAGGTATGGAGGCTTCTATCCTAAGCTTCTCCTCCCTAGCTATGATGAGAGCATTTGTGATATGCTCCGTGAAGGCAAGATTAAGTGTGCTAGTGTGGGGGTCTCTAGACATTTTGTGTATTAAGCTAATAACTTCTGAGAGGGTGCAACTATCAAAATCAATATCACTACTATCAAAGGTGGTAGTAGTTTCATCTAGGCTCACTTGTTTGAAACCCTCTATGTTCATAGGAGTTTCTTCTTCTACGGTTGAGGTATTAGCATCACCATTAATAGGTCCAATGGGACCAGGAGTGCATTGGGTGCTAATAGTTTCGGTGTCCTCAACAATTTGAATAGTGGCAACTGTGTGGTGTGTAGGAAGGCTCTTAATTCTATCCTCTTCCTCTTTTTCTCTAGCCCATCTTTCTTTAAGTTTAGCCATCATCCTAATATTTTCATTAATTTGTAATTGGATAGCATTAATAAGGGTGGCCTTGCTCTCCTCAAGGGGAGAGGTTCTAATTTTTAACATCTCAACATCAAGGGCTAAGCTGTCTACCTTCAAACAAAGATTATCTAATTTAGCTAACTTTTCTTCTACGTTCTTGTTGATGGCTTTTTGGGTAGTGATAAAGTCTCTAAGCATACTTTCTAGTTCAGAAGTGGGGTTCTTGTTGCTAGGGTAAGTGTTGTTGTTCCCATAAGTGGATGAAAACGGTCTAGGATTACGAGCAAACTTGCCCCTATAAGCATTATTATTAAGGTTGTTTCTAGCAATGAAGTTCACATCTACTTGTTCCCGAGCAACCAAAGAATTTAAAGGAACATCATGAGGATCGATAGAGGGTTGCTTGGTAAGTATAGACATAATTAAATCAACTTTATCATTTAGGGAGGTAATTTCCTCGACAGAATTTACCTTCCTACCTGTTGGAGCGCGTTCGGTGTGCCATTGGGAATAGTTGGTCATCATCTCATCGAGAAGTTTTGTGGCAGCACCAAGTGTAGTGGACATAAAGGTTCCTCCCACGGCCGAATCTAACAGGTTCCGCGAGGTAAAGTTCAAGCCTGCATAAAAAGTCTGGATAACCATCCAGGTAGTCAAACCATGTGTAGGGCATTTCTTAACAAGATATTTAATATGTTTCCAAGCTTGGGCAACGTGTTCATTATCCAATTGCCTAAAATTCATAATGTTACTTCTCAATTGGATAATTTTTTCAGGTGGGTAGTACTTTCCAATAAAAGCATATTTGCACTTATCCCAAGAATCTATGCTATTCCTAGGCAAAGATTGAAACCAGATTTTAGCTTCTCCTCTCAAAGAGAAAGGAAAAAGCTTGATCTTAACAATATCACCTTCTACTTCTTTATACTTTTGAATATAACATAATTCAACAAAATTATTCAAGTGTAAAGCAGCAGCATCTCCAGCACCAGAGAATTGATCTCTCATAACAAGGTTTAGCAAGGCAGGTTTAATTTCATAAGAGGGAGCTGAAGTGCCCCAAAAAAGTCTTTGTTGTTGTGACTGATGAAGTCACACAACTTGGTGTTTTCAGAGGAACCCATAGTAGCAGAAATTTGCTTGATACGCAAGAGAGGATAATTGCTTCTCGCCCTTCGTTGGTTACCCCAAGTGGAAGGTGAGATGCAGCATAGCGGCAAGTTTCCCTTGGTGAAGATACCAAGGTTGAGATCGACCAGTAGGACTCCGATAATGATAAGTAGGTGGTTTGGCAAGTGACGCGCCGTTTATGATAATCACTTGCTTCTCCTGGACCTGCACACAGACACTAATAACTTTGCTCCCAACGAAGTTCAGAGAGGTTGTCAATCTCTCCGGTCTTGTTGTTTACAAAGGATCAAAAACACGAGGGATAATGATAATGATAGCAACTGAAAGTAAATACTGGAAAGTAAAAGAGCATGTAAACAATAATGAGAATATGGACCGGGGTCCCGTGATGTTCACTAGTGATGTCTCTCTCCCAAAAGACGATAAAACTGCTATGCAAGGTAAACAAATTACAGATGGGCAATTGACAGGATTATAAATGCACCGCAATGCTAACTATGCTACAAAAGAAAGAAAGAGGCTCATAAGTATGGGCAGTACGCCAAAATAAGTAGACCGAAATCAAACTGCATCTACTACTAACCATACACCTTGAGATATCTATCCAGAACATCTCGCTGGTATTAAGTTGCGAGCCCCACCCAAAGTGTAAACCCAAAGCAACAGACAACTGCATTAAAAAGAACTTTGCGTAAAGTAAACAATCCTTGTAACCGTGGTTACAAGCACCGTTGTTTTCCCCCTTGTGGCCACAGCACATCCCCTAGACTCATGTTTCTGTCACTCAAGCGTGTCATCAGGGGGCATGTACCCACAATCGAGCATAACGTTCCCTCTTGGAGTCACTACCTACTACTTGGCCAAAGCAATAAACAGCAACGGAGAACATGCAAGAATTACTTAGGAACAAATATATAAGAGATAAAAAACCAAATATATTACTCTATCACGATCTGAACATAATCTCATAATCCATCGGATCCCATCAAACTCAGCATAGCAACAGCAGAAGAATTACATATGTGCCTCGATCATGTAGGGCAGCTCACGAGGTCTAAACCATGAAGAACAAAGAGGGGAGGAGAACATCACATAGCTACTGATCACGGACCCATGGTCCAAGGTAGACTACTCACGGTACATTCGAGGAGCGTCCATGGTGGAGGAGAATCTCCCGGAGGTCGATCCTCCCTCCGGAAGGGTGCCGGGAAGGGTCCTGGCGGTGCTCCCGATCTTGGAAGCGCGGCGGCGGTGGAACAGAGGCGAGATTGAGAAATAGGGTTCTGTCTTCGGAAGTTTCTCGTGGCGGAGAATAATTAGGCGAAGGGGGCAGCCAGGGGGGCACCAGGGGTCCAGGCGCCACCTGGTGGTGGCCCCCTGGCCCTCCTTCAGGCTTCGGGAAGCTTCCGACACGCTGATTTTTTATCTGATTTTTCCCGGATTTTTGGAGCACTTTTTATATGGGGGAAAACTGAAATAGAAAAACAGCAGAAAACATGAACTAACACTGGGGTGCACTGAGTTAGTAGGTTAGTCCAAATATGATCAAAAGTGTATGAAAGTGTATCTAGATCATAGAAATATCACACAAAACATGCATGGAACAAGCAAAAATTATCGATACGTTTGAGACGTATCAATGGGCCTTCTTGTCTTGAAGCTTAAATGGTTTTAAAAATAGAGGAAAATGTTTATATCGGATTGTTGTCAGCTTTGCAGCATGTTTAATTTATGGAGGCACTCATTGATTGAATGCAATGTGGTTCGTTGTGTGTGAGTGTTGTTTGATGATGATATTATTGAGCACATGATGACTATCAGAGAACCAAACGCGAAGGACGAGCTCTTTGCCTTGATTGAATCGTTGAACCATGAGGACCTTACTAAAACTCTAAGCACCTTATGGACTATTTGACATGCGAGGGAAAAGATGGTTCACGATGACATCCATCAAAACCCGCTATCTACTCATCTCTTCATTCAATATTATATCATGGAGATTAGGGTGATTAATAAAACTGAATCGACAACCTACATTAACCAACATGTGAGACGTCATGCGAGGTGGATCCCTCCATCGCAAGGTGTCATGAATATCCGCCTGGGCATGTCCGTCTCGATTGGTGATGGCTCGGATACCCGCTTCTGGCTTGATACTTGGGTTGGAGATAACCCTCTGTGATGTTATTTCCCTAGCCTCTTTGCGATATGTTCCGATCCCAAATTATTGGTCGTTGAGGCTGGGGCTAATGGCACCTGGGATGTCGCCTTTCGTCAAACCATTGGCCCAGATGAGGCCCGAGCTTAGCTCTCCTTTCAGGCTCTGCTCCCATTCGACCGCCCTATGAGTCCGGACCGTGTCTCCTGGTCTCTGGCATCATCCGGGAAATATCCTGTGGCACCCTCCTATGGGGCCCTCTGCCGAGCCCCTTCCATCCCTTGGATGGCTCACCTGTGAAAGGCTCCCATCCCGCTGAAGATTAAGATCTTCCTTTGGCAGCTGCTTCGGGACCGCCTTCCCCCTGGGACTAAGGTCCTTAAGCGCCATGGCCCTGGCACTGTGGTACTTGCCCGCTTTGGGATGTCCCTGAAACTGGACATCACATTTTGTTTTCCTGCACGGCGGCCAGATTCCTTTGGCGCTTCGGCTGTGAGGCTTTGGGGCCCGATTGGGAGGCCACAGAGTTCGCTGAGTTCGTGCAGGCTAAGGCTAATCAACCCAATATTAGAAGATGGTTGTTTTGGCTTATATTCGCGGCTCTGACCTGGACCTTTGGACGACTAGGAATAAAATGGTTATTGAACGCGTCTTCCGTTCGGCGGCCTCTGATATGCTCTTTAAATGCTTGGCCTTTTTACAACACTGGCACCCACTCTCGAGGCGTAGGGATAGATATCTTCTCCTTCACATGACTGAGGCCCTGACTACTGAGCCTAGGCGTCTGGCCTCTCCATCTTCTGCGGGCTGAGCTTTTGGCGGAAGGACCTTGCAGGCGTCCGCTCTTTTTTTTCCTCTTCTTTCCATTTCACTTGGGCGTTATGTGTTGTTGCCCCAGCTGGCTTGTGAACTTATGTGGCGCTCTTGGTTGTTGTTGGGATATTTGCTTTATCTATAAAGCAGGGCAAAAGCCTTTTTTTTGGAGGTGTTATGAAGGTCAATGTGGACAGTGAGTCTCTTGGGATAGTAGCACTGTAGCTACGGTGGCAATGTAGAGATCATACTGGCACATACAAAGGTTCATCTTTTATGTTTTTTTCAAGCATCATTGACCCAACTTGCCTTGAAGCATTGACCTACCAAAAAGCATGTACACTTAACCTTGATCTACTAATCGAAGATGTCATTATTTCATGTGATTCTAAATGCGTCGTTGATGTGACCAACTTGGGCTCCGGTGAAAGATATAGCATGGTCATCAAGGAAAATATGTCAAACAAGCAATAGTTTATCAGATGTAATTTATTTTCAAAGATATATCAAAAAATTAGAGGTTCATAGCTTACTTAAGTTCTCATTTATTCTTAATCAGGTTAGACACATTTAACCTTTGGATCTGCATGATCCAATTTATATTCCCAGAGTTTTACTTATAAATGAATAAAGTGTGCTTTACACCTAAAAAATTATGAGTGTTAATTTTTCAACATATCAAACATTTCTATGTCTAACAAAGTAAAAAAAATACCAACATACAATACCAATTAAACAAAACATGTAAAAACATTTACTGATGATATCCAATGATACATGATTTTCTATTGTATTAGGTACGTGTCAGACATATATAGCCGCGGGAGCGAGATATTTTATCATGAAATAAATAGATCATATGAGACAATTTTAATGCAAAACAAATAATTCCTCCGTTCCTAGATATAGGGTGTATAGTTTTTGGCACGGAAATTAAAGAACACACGTGGAGGAAAAATTACACTGGGTTTGGAAAAGATTATCCATAGGTAATTGATATGAGCAAATAGAGGGGTTTGCAAGAAATAATGAAACATGATCAATTTTTTTTAAAAATGTCTAAACGAGTGTTGTAACACAATACATCCTATATTTTAGATTTTTTTCTTAAAAAACTATAGGTCATATATCTAGGAACGGAGGGAGTAGATAAAATAAAATAACATAAAAATAGCCAATTTTATAATAGTGTATCCAGTTTAGATTTTTTTTAAATGGTTAATGACTTGTACGGTTACGAATGCAATCACCAATCGACGTTTATCATGAAAGGATATAATTCATAAAAATAATATTTAGTTAAGGTAATTAAATGCCTTTTTCGATGGTAAGAAAGGAAATATTTAACGAAGGTAATTAAAGGGTGTTATTCATATATTGGGTCTTCCATCAGGATGATAGTTCAACCTTTTGATCAAAAAATATTTAGGAAACTTAAAGGAATTAAGGACGGTAGAAATAACTAAGGAAGACGGTGATCAAAGACATTAATTAATGATGTTGTATGTGCGTGGGAGAAAATCGATGTTGAACGAAGTGTCTTTGCTAGGCAGAAAAAAAAACTTATAAATGTTATAAATAGTAGAGAATTATATGTATATTTTCCCGCATGTGATGGATTTTAAGGCATTTGATCATTTTCCTCACGTCGCTTTGTCTTTGATTATTTGCCGTCCCACATTTGCCATACCAAAAGAATCTTTTGTCTTTCTAAACCATCTGTCCTCGTAGTTTATTTCTCATGTAAAAAGTGAAACTCTTGGTTCTCTTTTGACTTCGTCCACGCTTCCACGGTGAGATCCTCCTTACCCGCGTGATGACTTAGGGGGATGCACATAGCTGGCTTCGGTATTTGCGGCATGACGCCGCGGATAATGCTAACGTAGACCGAGCAATACATAGCCCTTTAGTTTGAACAAGTTATAAAATGTATTTTATATTATTTAAAAAACATTGAATTTTTTTATGAATATATATACACATGTATATGACATATGTGTAAATTTTCATCCCATTATAATTCAATGTGGCGTATGAAAAAAAGACAAATATTTGATTTTAAATGGACCTTTTTGTTGTTGGTTTTGGGCTGAAATTTTATTTTTTTTGTGCAGACTTCATATTACAATATTTTCAAGCCAAATTTGACATGTTCATACGGAATACATATAAGTTTTCATATATTTTTTTGGATTTTTTCAGAACTTTTAAATATGTTTTATGATTTTTTCAAAATAAAGGGCTAAGTGTAGCTCGGCCTCCAGAAATTCGCACTCCATGACACCGCCACTATTAGCTTAACCTAGGCTTACCTTCTTATTACAACCAATCTCGAAGAAGAAATGTGTCGTTGCCTAGCGTTCGCCCATTTCAGAGCCTATGGTCAACGGAGAAGCCACACTATTCGTCGCATGAGCTTCGTGTTCAAGTCGTCCATGAGGCATGGAGATGCAACGGAGATGCAGTAGCGACTGTAGCAAGCTAAACTCATGTGCACTATGAATTAGATGGACACGTGATACGTCCTAAATGTATCTATAATTTCTGCTTGTTCCATGCTCATTTGGGTGACATTGATATGTGTTTTGCTACACTTTCATACTTTTTTACACATATTTGGACTAACATATTAACTCAGTGCACCCAGTGCCAGTTTCTGTCTGCTGATGTCTGTGAATTTGCAGGTTTTTACCCATATGTATAGTGGCCAAAAAATTCCAAGAAAAATATATAAAAATCAGCGTAACGGAAGCTTCCAAAAGACCGAAGGGCGGCCGGAGGGGGACCAGCCCCCCTTCCAGGCGGCCACCTGGTGCGGTCAGGGGTGGGGCCGCGCCCACAGGACGCCTGGGAGGTGGACACCTCCCTTGGTGCCCCCCTTCGGCCTATATTTACCTCTCGATGCAGAAACCCTGAAAAGATCCCTCGCATCGCGATTTTCACCACTGTTCCGCCGCCGCCGTGATCCCGAGATCGGGACCGTCAGAAGACCTCGTCCCGGCACCCTGCCGGAGGGAGGATTGATCTCCGGGAGCTTCTCCACCAACATGAGCGCTTCACGGATGTGTCGTGGGTAGTCCCCCTTGGACCAGGGTCCATGACCAATAGCTATGTGATGTCTTCTCTCCAATCTTGTGCTTCAATTCTTAGACCTTGTGAGTTGCCTACATGATCAAGACACTTATGTAATATTTCTGTTGTTGCTATGTTGTGTTTGCTGGGATCCGATGGATTATAAGATTATGTTCAGATCGTGACGCCTCTAATTTTCTTGTGACATAATTAACAATGATAATTAGAGGCAATTGACAGAGTTATATTCAGCACAGCAGTTTTGATTTCATATGTAGGTGTTGAAGTGGCAGGTGGAGAAATAAGAATGCTAATAAAGTCATTGTTGTTTTGACTAGTGAAGTCACACAACTTAGTGTTGTTAGTGGAACCCATAGTAACAGCAACAAGTTAGAACAAAGTAACTAATTTTTTTGTGGTTTTTCGTATAAGACTCTAAAGCAAAAAAGTAGAAAGTAAACTAACAAGACTAAAAAGCAAAGGTAAAAGATAGTGTGCAATTCCCCTATCTTGAAGATTGGAGTCCCGGCAACGGCGCCATAATTTTTTTTGATGGCGCGAGAGATTATCTTCTTCTCGCCCCTCGTTGGTTACCCCAAGTGGAAGGTTGAGATGTAGCTAGCAGCAACTTTCCCTCGGTAAAGATACAAAGGTTATTAATCCAGTAGGACTCCAAGGTCTACAAGTAGGTGGTAAGAAAACAATGGCGTCATTTATAACCAAGGGTTGCTTACTTGACCTGGACCTGCACACAAGAACAAATAACTTTGCTCCCAACGAGTTCAGAGAGGTTGTCAATCTCTCCGATCTTGTCGTTTATAAATGATCAAACGTACGGTGGAAATAGTGATGGTGATTGCAACTGAAAGGAAATCAAGCAGTAAAGAGTTGATGTGTAAACAATGGTGGAAATATGGACCAGGGTCTCATGATGTTCACTAGTGATGTCTCTCTCCCAAAAGACCATAAAACAATTAAGCTAGGTGAACAAATTACAGCTGGGCAATTGACAAAATTATAAACGCACCGCAATGCTAATTATGCCACAAGAAAGTTAGAGGCATCATGTGGCATAATTAACAACGATAATTAGAGGCAATTGATAGAATTATAAACGCACCGTAATGCTAATTAGAAAAAAGATTGTCTTATCTCCCAAAACTGAAGAAAAAGATACAATTAGATGTAATATGATTATCACTCTGATAACCATTATGTTCAAAAGTGTAGAAAGAATTTCTTGGCATATTCCTTCAATTATGATAATCCTTCACAGAAGAGAAACACAGCTCTTAGAGCAAATATCGAGTTGTGTTTGCTTGTGATGACAAGTTTAGGCTTTATTGTTGATTCTAAAGTAACTTCCGCTGCCACCTCCGAGGTATCACCAACACCAACAAACCAGGAGTCTTTGAGGTCCTTGAAGATAAGTGCTTGAGGAGGATGAACATCATCCACACACTTCTTGTAAACATGCCCTAGATATCCATATACCGAGCATCAATCTAGTAGGCGTTCGTACCTCACCAAAAAGATTTGGCAGTGTTTTACCCCTGATAAAAGAGAATACACTTTTGGGGGGGGGGTTGAGTTCACTTTGACTCGAACTCTGAAGAAGTTCCCTTCAAAGTCCTACGTTTTCGGTTCAGGATAGACATACTCACCAATTTTCCCCGCTGAGGTTTGAACATTGGAAAGTAGCCATCAAAATTTCATGTACATATACCCAAAGTTTTAGAGTATCCAGCGCAAAGGAGGAAGGCTGAGAGAAACCATCATATTGTTGCAAGATCATTATGTTCCCTCTGAAGGTCCAAGGGCACTCGAGCATCACCCACCCATTCCCAATCACCAACGATCCTGCGGGCGGGGGGGGGGGGGGGTAGGTGGTGGTGGCGTGCTCCACGATTATCACCAGTCGCTGCCGGAAGAAACTAAAATCCTAACAATAGGGGATTGTTGATTGATTTATATTTTTTTGAGAAATTTTTGAGGGGTTGATTGCACGTCTCTATCGTCCAGGAGCAACTAATTAACGGGTACCCTCTCGCACGCTCTCGCAGATGTCACTTTTCGTGCGCTCCGAAGTTGCCACATGACACGTTTTGGATGCACAACGCTCAGCCACAACGTAAGTCAGATCCAGCCACAGTTTTCCGTGCAGCCACAACCTAATTTTTTCAGACACAGCCCTGCCACAATGCCACAAAAACAGTTTTTTCAGCCACAGTCTCTGTCAAAGCCACAGTTTTTCAGCGAAAGTCATAATTTTTTTAGCCACAGCCCAGATTTTCATCGATAGCCACAATTTTTTCAGCCAAAGCCATATTTTTTCAGTCACAACTACAGCTTTTTCAATCACAGCCCTTCCACGGTCCAAAGCCACAGATCCGCGTGCAACCACAGAAGAATCTGCATGCAGCTACAGTTGTTGTTCGCGTGAGACACGGAAAAAACGTGACATGTGTTACATCTGAAGAGCACCAAAAGTGACCTCCGTAAAAGAGGGTGCGCACCAAAACTTCCTCTTATCCTCCCCTCCTCGTTGCTTGGCTCGCCTCGCCTCCACAGAACGCTCCGCACTCTGCAATGGAGGCCACTGCTGCTACACTCACCCTCTCCTCGTCTCCCGCCGGCGCTCGCCGATCGCTGGCCAGGCCCACCGTGGCCCCCCTCCACCTCCGCCGCGTGCCCACTCTGTCCTTCCACCTCCGCGGGGCCCAAGGTCCCGCTGCCTTCCGCCCCCTCTCTTCCCCATTCCCGGTTCGCTCCGAGCATCTGCAACTTCCTAGCTTCTTCCCTCCGAGAACGATCTCGCGCTTAATTATTTATTCTTGACCGGACGGCTTTCTTACCTTGTTACGGTTTGGGACGCCGTCAGGGATGCAGGAGGAGGAGGAGGGGAAGCGGGATGGTTGTGAGGGCGGAGATGTTCGGGCAGCTCACCACCGGGCTCGAGTCCGCCTGGAACAAGCTGCGAGGCGTCGGTGAGTTTGCTTCGCTAGTTTACCTATACTAGTAACCTTGCAAATATTAAAGATTCTTTTATCCATTCTTATTGGTAGGACAATATTAAATAAAATAAGAATAAAAACTTTAGACTTTATGCCACGTTAGTTTTCTTTGTTCATGTCTACCAAAAAACCCTCGTATTCTTCTTTTTGAAATGCAATTGCAGTACCACTGCCTAATTATTCAAAAAAACTACTAATATACGAATATAATATCAGTATTAGTTAAGAGTCTATTTAGTTGCAAAGTATTGGTTATGTGAGCCGAATCGAATGTGGCGGCGTCCGCACAGCCCCGCGCATCGTCGGACCTGATCCAAGAGAGGGTTGGCTGCCACCACCACTCTGCGCCGCCTGCGCCTCCACCAACCAAAGTTGTCGCAACTCTCGTCGGAGCCGTCCTCAGCCCGCACTGCCACATAGGGCAAACCGGCAGGGCCGCCGCCGGCAAACTGACGGCCACGCCAAGATCCTTCGCTGCCCGTAAGACACGCACCATCGACACCCAGAAGAACGCCACGAAACCGCCAGATTGTGCGATCGCAGTCCGCGGCTCCTGCCTGAGCCAAACGTCAACCGAACCCATATCTAGCCATAGGCCGGCAGGACCGCCACAACCCGAAAGGGCCGTCGCCGAGGAGGGTTGTCGAGGCCAGCCCCCACCAGCGGCGAGCTAGAGCCCGGCCGTCGTCGTGCCCATGGCCGCCTGGAACCCCGCTGTGCCGGATCTAGAAAACCATCGCCAATGCAAGTCACGAACGCCCGGCCGCCGCCACTCGCTGCGCCTCCCGTGCCTCGCCGCCGCGCCCCCAGATAGTGCCACATCACCCAACCCGAGGGCCCGCACTCGTCGACACCTCGCGCGGAAGAAGGGCCCCACCGCCCCTCGCGCTTGCCGGACTTTGCTCGCCAGCACGACGGGGCGCCGACGAGGGGGTAGGAGCACGAGGAGGGGGGCTTGTTAGCTGGCGCTAGGCTTTTCCCCCGGCGGCTCCCGCAGGAGCGTCGCAGGAGGGGGGGGGGGTGGGTGGGGAGAAAAATCCGGTCCGAACGCGTATCGGTACAGGGACTCGAAGCTGAAGCTGAATCAACATGCACATCAATACTGATATTTCACATCTTAGGGGATATCATATAATCCACATTATTTCACATATTTGGGGAAAATAATCCACTTCATTTCACATATTCGATACTACTATTATCACCACGAGCAATAGGTATTTTACTGCAGTACAACATTCCCTTAAACAACGTAGATGTGTTTGAAGATGCAAAAAACAAATGATGAGAACAGAATACACATGTTATGTAAGAAATTTCGAGATAGGATTCGTGTTCAAAGCTACCTAGCTTGGTACGTGAACACAATATCTTCGATCACTGTTCCCCATTATCTTCATTCAATTAAGCATAATGTCACACAATCCATGCAACTTCTGTCTGCAACAAAAATTCCAACAAGAAAGTACAGAATAAGAATTTTTAAATAGAGAATTACCATTCAAATCCTAAAACACGTACATAACATCCTGCATGACAAAGTTTACATTTTTTAGTGTTGACACCGCAAAGAAGCATATCATGATTTCCTTACATACTTTCTTGGCACATATATATATACAGAACTCTTAACCTCAACTTACGAAAGAAACTGTAGGTTCTTATTTAATAAAATTCCATCATCCCAAAACAGAACAAATGAGGAATTTTTACTTACAGAACTTCGCTTGAACCTTCTCGCATCTTCCAATTTTGTGAAAAAATACGGAGATCATAAACGAGCTATCATAGCATTTGCTCATTAGGCTATAAACTCTGAATTTGAGTGTTTTCTGCTCTAATTTTCAACTTATAGAGATAGACCAGGATCATAGACGGAGGAACGACGATGGCGTTTTGGGCTTTTGACTAGACCGACGAACGATAGTGAGGATTGTGTACCTGGTACGTGAAGTGTGTGAAGGTATGGCATTGAAATTTGCGTCTTCGGCGTATCCTTCAAAGCGATGGCCTCGGCGTGTGGCAGAACGTGGCGGCAGCTTGTTCATCCTTGGAAGCGGTGGTTACGTATAGCCCCGGCAGCTTTCCCACATCCAACAACGCATCGAATCGGAGGCTGCAGTAGTTACCACGTATCTAGCGGCGTCTCTCGCGCCCTTGAAGCCGTCATCGGATGTGGCGTCGATCGAGCGCGTGCTTAGCAGAGGTAGTGGCGGCTAGCGCAAGGGATTCCAGAAGATTTTGTTAAACGGAGGGAAAACAGGGAGGAGCGATGGGCTGCATAGGCAGTGATGAGATGACATAGGAAGGGATTACCTTTGAATGCCAATGTCAATGAAGAGGTTTTCTTTTTTAACAGACAATCGTATTAATTACTACCTGATAGTTATTCTCTCAGCGGATTATAAGCAATAGGGATTTCCTTTGAACGCCAATGTCAATGAAGATGTTTCCTTTTTTAACAGATAATCGTATTAATTACTTGATAGTTATTCTCTCAGCGGATTATAAGCAATAGGGATTACCTTTGAACGCCAATGTCAATGAAGAGGTTTCCTTTTTTAACAGACAATCGTATTAATTACTTGATAGTTATTCTCTCAGCGGATTATAAGCAATGGCAGTGGTGGGTAATTAATAGTAAATTTCAGGGTATAAGGTGTGTTGTGCTCCGTTAAACATAGAAGTAATCTGCATCGTTAGATCGACATTGTTTAACGGTGAAGATGATTTGGATCAGCACCTCTGGTGCTTTTTATATTAGTAGTAGATACGTACACGTCTGCTTCTCTTCGCAAAAAAATCAAAACACATGTAGGATCAGCCACATTGGCGACGTGGCCTAGTTTGGGGTCGAAAACTTTAGTGTTCAATTATTAAAATAGTTTCTAAGAATACCATAGTATCCTTCAAATACTTCCATCAAAACTTAGGCTACCAAACGCAGCTTCATTGTTGAAAACAAGCCACAAGAAAGTATGCAAGTTCGGTGGATTTTTAATTTTCCAAGTACAATCACCAAGAGGATGAGAAAATCGCTCCAAAGTTAATCATTTTATAAAATGATTTAACAGGAAAAGGAACACCTGAGGCCGCAGGCCACCAGACATGCTTATCTTTAACAGTAGACAAAACTACTCCTTCCATCAAAACCAAACGTTCTTTCCATCTAGAGAATCCACACACCTCCTGGGCAGTTGAGCAATCTTGCTGGTTGCAGATAGAAAAAAGTTTCCAAAAGCGAAGTTTCAAAGAGAAATTACCAATCCATACATCATGCCAAAAGGCAATACTTCTCCATGATCATTTTTTTTGCTTAACTTTGTAATGTGTGGATCATTTTGTCCAAACGATTCAACGTAGTTCATGCTTGATCAGCAATGCTGACTGAACCCTCTGTAGCTTTTTTTTTTAAATCATGATTGTAAATAATGAGGGCAATACCTTTTGTGGTTCAAGATCGACTGACAAAGGAGAATATCGCTGAACCGATGCGGGATATTAGAAGAGCACTTTTGGAGGCAGATGTATGTCTCATCTCTTTTAGTACATGGCTTTCTTGTGGATCTACATTTCTACTTCTTTGTCTTCACAATCTAATGTGGAACCTACTTTGTAGGTAAGTGTGCCAGTAGCAAGAAGTTTTATCGAGTCTGTTACTGAAAAGGCTGTAGGCACTGATGTGATCCGAGGTGTCCAACCTGAGCAGCAGTTGGTGAAGGTATACTTAGATCCGAGGTTCCTAGAAAATTTTAAATTATAAATGTGATAAATTTTCTATGCATATTTTGCATAGGCATTACTGAGGGGTGCATATTATTGTGCACACAAGCGACCTTAATTGAGGAGTTCATTGATTATATTGGACTAATTGAATGTGGTCTTCCAAATCTAATACCATATGTACTTCTAGTTCTAGAGGACTAACAAGAGTTAAATAATGCAGGTTGTGAATGATGAACTTGTACAACTAATGGGTGGCGAGGTGTCAGATTTAGTATTTGCAAAATCTGGTCCAACGGTTATCCTATTGGCAGGTCTGCAGGGTGTTGGAAAAACTACCGTCTGTGCCAAGCTGGCCTTCTATCTGAAAAAGATGGTGCATTCCTGAGCTTTCTTCTTTAAGCATTTTCCTAAGAGGCCCAGGCCGTCAGTGCTTATAGACCAGACTCGGGTTTCAGGGGAAGAGTTGTATGCTGGTTGCTGCAGATGTTTACAGGCCTGCTGCTATTGACCAACTCACTATTCTTGGTAAAAAGGTACACCTGATGAAATTGCTCTTTCCACTGCAGTATTGAATGGAAAACGTTTTCTTGCTAATAACTGTGGATACCTTAGACTCAAAAGGCTGTAGAGTTACCAGTAATGCATATCTGTCTATCCAATTTTGAAATTAAAACTACAGTTACTTTTGACTGTTAATAGGTCGGTGTACCAGTTTACTCAGAAGGAACTGAAGCAAAACCTTCAGAGATTGCCAAGAACGGTTTGAAAGAAGCAAAGAGCAAAAAGACTGATGTAGTTATAGTGGATACTGCTGGAAGATTGCAGGTAACTCTTATCATCTAATTATGTTCCTCCGATTTGCTACAATCATGGTTCTAAAAATATACTCCCTCCGTTCCAAATTAGATGACTTTCATTTGTGTACATGTCTAGATACACATGTGGACAAATGGAAGTCATCTAACTTGGAACGGAGGGAGTATATGTCAGTCCTGTACTTGAATCCAGATCATAATCACGCCAAAGTATGAAATATTAGATATATCGTCAAGGTATACACTAGTAATTTATAAGTCTGTAAAAGGTCAAATTTTGTTTGAAATGTTGGCTTTGGATTAAATGTATATGTTTATTTGAAACTCAATGTAGCGCTTCAACTAAAAGTGTTCATTCTAGTATACTATTTATACTTAGATGTAAAGATAGTCTATTAGAAGTGAGTTGGTGTCGGTCCAGTGACAACCGGGCTCCCTTGAAACCGCCGACCGTGAGGCCCTATGACAGAAGCTAGGTAAACCGAGGTGAGGTTTCGTCGGGAATGGGGGCGGCCACCCGGCAAAGAGGAACGCTAGCCCCGTGAACGCTGTGACCCGACGGGTTTTCCCCGAAAGCACCCCCGAGAGCGCTGCCCCGGAGACGGCCAAGACCCGCGAGGGAGGCGGCGTGCCCTCGGGAGCTCCCCACCGATCGGGCTCCCTGCCTACCCGAAGGTGTCAGCTCTTCGGTGATGGGACGCGCCGATCACGTCGAGCGACTATACGAAGGAATGACCCATCCGGGGTGTCAACCACAGTGTTGGTCGATGGGAGGCGTGCGGAGTGACCCATGGTACGCTGCTAGGCGTCAGCATGACCAGCATCATGCACAATGCCTCTGGCCTTACCTACCTGGAGTAGGGTGAGGTAAGCGGGCCTGATGAGTCCCATCTGGGGCGAGTGAGGTCAGCCACGACGCTGCGCCCGCGAGGGGGCGCCGGACACGTGTCCCTGGAGAATACGTGACGAGCAACGCCCCACGACGAAGGGAGAAAGACGAGGAGGCTATATAAGCTGATAGATTTCAACCGGAGAGGGGGTTCCAACCCATTGTAGCGTACACACACACATCTCTGTACTGTAATCTCTCAAGCAGTGCAAAGACTGAAGCAGGAGTAGGGTCTTGCACCATCGCGGTGGCCTGAACCTGTGTATTTCCGATGTCTCATTCATGCGCGTTGCATTGTGTGATTCAAGGTTGCCCTCGAGAGAAAGAGAGAGGGAACACGCGTTCAGCCCCTGTGGTCTTACTGGTTTTACGGATCCCGTTATCCGACAGTTGGTGTGAAGAATGAGATATGATACTTTTTGATAGGTACTTTCTTTAGCATTAAAATGGTGGTATTTTTTGCCAGCTAGTGTGCATTTCTTCTACTTTCAACTTT
Source organism: Bromus sterilis (assembly GCA_950022295.1). Lineage (NCBI taxonomy): Eukaryota > Viridiplantae > Streptophyta > Magnoliopsida > Poales > Poaceae > Bromus > Bromus sterilis. The sequence goes on from OX465595.1 coordinate 346,094,283, forward strand.
GTTTACCCAGCACAACTGATGCCGGCTAACTCGTCTATCATTAGGTAGATAAAGCTATGATGAATGAGTTGAAAGAAGTAAAGAAGGCAGTGAAACCTACGGAAGTTCTTCTTGTGGTTGATGCTATGACTGGCCAAGAAGCTGCAGGTTCGTTGTTGCTTGTTGTTGTATGAGTAGTCTAGGGATCTAGACCCATGGTTTTATGCTTGGTCTGCTGTAAGTAACTTACCTAATGCACTTTGGCATGCAGAAAAGGAAATTTACATTTTTGAACTTTGAGAAATTACAGTACTTATTAGTTTAAACATGCCATGTATATGGATTTGGAGGTCCCATATTAGTCATGTTTCATCTACATGTATATAAGAGCCATGTATTGTCTAGTTGTGTTTGTTCAGTTTTTCCTATAATTTATTCTGTTCTTTTCAAAGGAGAAGAAGCACGCTCCCTACAGTAGCAGGATTTGTAATTCTGAAACTCTTCATCTGTTTTATTTAACTGAACTTAAACTCTTCGTCATCTGCTAGAGTCGCACTTTTACTTACCGTTGTTGATTTTTCTGATCAGCATTGGTCGGCGCCTTCAATGTTGAAATTGGTATAACTGGTGCTATACTGACAAAGCTGGATGGTGACTCCAGAGGTGGGGCAGCACTAAGTATCAAAGAGGTTTCTCAGCTTGCAAAACTTTGTCCATTTTGTGTGACCATCCAAATTATTGTTTTTGTCTAAATGAACTAGTGATTTTTGCTAATGCATAGAAGGCACTATAATTATTGTGTACATACATTTTTGTCTTATTTGACCTTTCGAGACTTCTCAATTCTCAATTACTGGCAATTACATAAGTTTATTTTACTTATTCCAGGGGTTTAACTTTTCCTCCTGTATAAATTTTTTCATCGTTAATTGTGCCACTGATGTCTTCCCCTACCTGGGACCAATTTCAACTTACAATTTAACAGAAAAGTACACGATGGAGCAAGGTTAAATAATAAATGTTCAGTGTTTACGTGTGTTATAGCTACATTGGCAACTTTTCTGCCTTTATTCCTTTTGTTAGCATGCATATGATAAGTATGACAATGAAGAACCCTGCAGGTGTCCGGAAAGCCCATCAAGTTCGTAGGCCGAGGAGAACGTGTTGAGGATCTTGAGCCTTTCTATCCAGATCGTATGGCGCAGCGTATCTTGGGAATGGGAGATGTACTTTCATTTGTTGAGCAAGCACAACAAGTGGTAGGTATCTTTCTGTAAAATGTCATTTTCCTTGTGTCTTTCATCAAACAATAATGCGATTTTTATATGGTGTAACATATTGCTGCAAGTAGATGCGTCAAGAAGATGCTGAGGAATTACAGAAGAAGATTATGAGCGCAAAGTTTAACTTCAATGATTTCTTGAAGCAAACAAAAGCTATCGCGCAAATGGGTTCGTTCAGTCGTATAATTGGCATGATTCCAGGCATGAACAAGGTGCGGATATGAATTATGTACCCAATTTGTTACATATCTTTGGAACTAGTCTTCTTAATTGACTTTTGCCCCTTATGTTCAAGATATAAAGCATGTTTCGTTGGCATACTAAGCTTGCCACACTTTGCCACACCACAAGCTAAGCAAGTTTGACTGAGTTAGCCCCCTGTTTGGTTTGTAGCCACACTTGTGGCAAGATTCCTTTGATGCAAGCTATACCCCACATGTCATTGACTCGTTAAAGTGTGGGAAGGCTACCTCAAATGTGGCAAAGTGTGGCACCAATTTTGATCGTCTAATCTTAGGATGTGTGGCAAATGGCGGCAACCGTCTAACCTTATGTTATTACTCTTTGTTTTGAGTAGGTTACTCCAGCACAAATCCGTGAAGCTGAGAAAAACGTTCAGTTTATGGAGTCAATGATCAATGTGATGACTGCTGGTATGTATAATCACACTCAGTTCACATCATGAAGATATGCTCTTGCATGTTCTTTCCAAACTCTTGCTATATTAGGGAAAGTGCTCTATATTTTCTTACATACTATTTGTAAGCCTTTAATAACAGATTGGGATCAATTCTGATTAATATTTATCTGTGGATTAGTAGTTTTCCATATATCCGGCAGTTCATACTTGCTTTGTTACAAAATATGAGATGATGTGAATATAAAGACTGAAGTTCATTGGCAATCAGCTATTTGTTTGGTTGGTGTTGTGATGTCCACAAGTAGTATCTTAAGTTGCTGTAGTTTGAAATTTTGCATTCTTTTAATTTTTCATGAATTTTGTATGCGTTTCAAACATACAAAATTAGCTAGTCTGACAAGGGAATCATTCGTGTTGCATATAACTCGGTGAGGTGAGAATCGAGGGCCACCATTTAAATAAATATTTGGCAGTTGCCATAGCTGGAACAATGCTAGTTATGCGTGCCAAGTTCATCGATCAAAAGTGTACCCAGTCCTAATTTTGTTGGAGTATGATTTCAAAGGACTGTTGTGTCACAAACGTTTGTCCAGTACTAATTATCCTGACTCTCTGCAGATGAAAGGGAAAGACCAGAGTTACTTGCTGAGTCGCGCGAGAGGAGGAGAAGAGTGGCTAAGGACTCTGGAAAGACAGAACAGCAGGTTCAGTTGTCATCTCATCACCATTTGATCTAGTAATATATAAACCACAGAACCTCATGGTCATGGAGCTGAATCGACCCTTCTTTTGCTATCAGGTGAGCCAACTAGTATCGCAGCTTTTCAAAATGCGCACTCGAATGCAGAAGATGATGGCTGGCATGCAAGGAAAAGATACACCCGACATGGACAATCTCATGGAGTCCATCAAGTCCGAAGAGCAGGTGAAGGCACCACCAGCAAGGGCCATATTACATCTGTCTTTACTGTGTCTTGTATATGAATTTTGATACTTTTGTGCAACTGTGATCATTCAGGCTGCCGCCGGCACTGGTCAGCGCAGGAGAAAGTATGGCAACCTGAGGCAGCGGGATCTGGACTCAATGCGCGGTTACCGCCGGTGAGATGGGGCCATGGGGGACACTACCAGTTGAACCCAATACAGGTATATTTGAGATCTCTAGCTGCAGCTTTGCAAGTAGTGACAACATATGTATGTACGGCCTTGCTCTGTGTATCAGATGTATATTTTCTGTGTAAGTTCCAATGAACCGGGAGTCTGTTGTTATCTTCAAAAAGCAGGGCTTGCCTTTTCCCCCTTCCCTTTTGATGGTTTAGGAATTTTCATTTCTGCTCTTGTAAATGCTAGTCATTGGGGACAGAGTAGCTAACTGTAAGGCCCATTGTTGTTCCTTCTGTTACTGTATTGTAAGCTGCATGAAATAAAACCGTAGCACTTTGTAAAAAAAACATTTTTTAGGCATCACGAACTCAAAATGCGAAAATGCGCGTTGAGTTATCTTTGGTTCACCCTGGCTAGATGTCACCACCTCGTCGCTGGCGGGATCGGAGCTAAGGTTGGTTGTCGTCGCGGTGGATTTGATCGGCAACAGAGGGGAAGGGAGGGGGGGGGGGGGGGAGAGAGAGAGACGAAAGATTTGTTAATCGATAAAGAGAAAGTGGCAGTTTTTTTTTTCTTTGAGGCAACCATACAAAGCTCTTTATTCATCCCTTAAAATGTTTACAGGTATGAACGGAAGATCGGTGGGCTAACCTAACCAGACATGGCGGCCAGCCCCGAAGTTAACGCATGCTTTGCAAGGTTGTGAGCTTCGACATTAGAACCCCGAAATTCATGAACTACTTTGCAGTAATTAAAACTAGTAACTCTATTAGCTATCTCCTTGATGATTGCTCCATGTTTCGAGAAAGATCCACCTTTGATTTCATGTACCACCAGTTTGCAGTCCGTCGCGATGTGAACTTTGGAAATGTAGATATCCTAAGCCAAAGCCAAAGCTTCCCGAACTGCAATCGCTTCCAGGGTTGGAGGGTCATAAGCATTTTCAAAAACTACAGTAGATGCGCCCAGAAAGACCCCAGCTTCGGACCTGAAGATTGTCGTCGATGCTCCCCTGGTGCCATCTGCAAGACATGTGCCATCAGCATTCCCTTTCTCACAACCCGGCGGCGGTGCAATCCAGCCAGCAGTTCGGGTCCCCCTAGAACTCGGGGCTCCTGCCTTGTTCAACACTGCAATATCATCTATGAAACGATCCACAAAAGCTTTTGTTGCTGCCGGGTGTTGATGGCGATCTTCATGGATGGACTTTCTACGTGCGCTCCAAATGGCCCAAAGGGTCACTGCCATCCTCAGAAATTCGTCCTTGGACAGAATGTCTTACATATCAAACAACCATCTCTTGGGATCATCACATATTCTGGAACTCAAGCTTTCAACTAAGTCCTCATCACCTAAGCTCCACACACAGCTCGCCAGGGGACATGTAATCAGAGAATGAGACCAGGAGTCTTCCCTCGAGCAAAAAGGGCAAATGTGTGTGGTAGACATATTGCAATGATGAAGAACATCCCCTGTCGCCAGAGAGGACCGCGCCAGCCTCCAGAGAAACACCTTAATTTTTGACGGTGCATTTAGCCTCCAAAGATTTTTCCAGTCCTTGCTTTTGGTCTCTCCCGTAGAGCCTTGATTCGCTGATAAGAGGTTGGTGTTCTCCCTTTTTGTCTTGCTGATCAGATGGTATGCAGAGGCCACCGAAAAGACGCCTTTAGGGTCAGCACTCCAAGCCCAGAAGTCTTCCACTTGCGAGGTACAAAGCGGGATGCTCAAGATAGTGACTGCATCAAAGTGGCAAAAGACATGGCGCACCAGCCCCTCGTTCCAGTTAGCTGAGGCTGTATCGATGAGTTCAGAGACCATGGTGGGGGGATTCTGAATGAGTGAAGATATCGGGCGCATCAACCCTTCCCTGGGCAGCCAATTGCACTTCCAAATGGGTGTGCTCGAGCCGTCCCCAATTCTTCTGATAACTGCCATCTCAAGGTCCCGCCTGCCATCTAGAATGGATCTCCAAATTTGCGATGGGTGAGATCCGAGGCTAGCCTCCCACGGGCTTGAATCCGGATAGTACGCAGCTTTTAAAATTTTCGCACTGAGAGAAGCCGGTTCTGTAAGCAGACGCCACGCCTGCCTGCTCAGTAGCGCAATATTGAACACTTCGAGATCCCGGAATCCGAGTCCACCCAGAGAAAGTGGCAGTTGTCTGTGCTTATAACGACGCACTCCACAGCCACGACATACACGACCCACTCGGCCCACAATCGCACACTTACATCCCACTCACTCAACGCCAACGCTGCCTTGCTTCTCCTTCGACAGGGTAGCTGCACTGACAGTGTCCTCCCCTTGAGAACTATTTGGTCCCCAGATAGGCGCCCTTGGAAATTGAAGCTTCAAACTATTGTAGTCTTCCCATGCAACTGACTGCTGGAATGGACGACCACTTGATTAAGACTTGCAAGTGAGCAACATTACCTATCTTGACTAACATCCGCTCCAAAATCTCTTCAAGACACATGCCGGGCAACGACAAATCCACTGGTACTGGTAACATCTAAAAAACTGGAGTGTGATCAGGTATATGAGCCTTCAATTGTGAGACATAAACACTGGATGCACTTGACTGCCATGTGGCAATTCCAAGTGATATGTTGTTGTTCCCAACCAGGCAAGAATCTTGAACGACCCAAAGTATTTCAAAACCAATTTGGGACAAGGTCGATTGACCACCAAACATTGAACATAAGGCTGCAGGCGCAGAAAGACCATTTCTCCTTTAGAGAACTCACGTGGAGAACGCTTGCGATCCGCATATTGCTTGTACTTGAATTGCGCGCGAGCTAGATGTTCCTTGAGAGCGGTTGTGTGCTCAGTGCGCTGTACCAGCCAGGACTGGACATCAACATTGAGGGAAACAGACGCAGCTGGCAGGTTTCCCTGATGAGGATCATGCCCCTTGTATGGAGAGCAACCCAAGGATGAGTGAAACGAAGAAATGTACCAGAACTCGGCTTGAGGTATCCAGGATGCCCATTTGGCAGGAGTGTCATGAACCGCACAACTTGAATACATCTCCAGGCATTGATTGACACGCTCGGTCTGACCATCTGTTTGCGGATGATAAGTTGTACTCATCTGCAATACCGTGCCCCACAGCCGAAACAACTCTTTCCAAAACGCATTGGTGAAAATCTTGTCACGATCAGAGATAATGGACAGAGGCACCCCATGTAATCTGACTATGTTGTTGAGGAACACCTTGACGACAGACGCAGCCTTAGTAAAACGATCGACCACCACTAGTATCACTGTACCCCTCAGACTTGGCAAACCTTCAATGATATCCATGCTGATCGATTTCTAGGGCCCTTCTGGAATCGAAAATGGTTGAAGTAATCCTGGGGTCTTGCACAATTCATGCTTTGCTTGCTGACAGATGCAACATTGTTTCACAAAGTTTTCCACATCCCCTTTCAGGCCAGACGAACTGAACAATTGTTTGATCCTGTGGTAGGTAGCCAGTACCCCTGAATGTCTCCCCATTGGAGAGGAATGGAATGCGTGAATCAACCCAATTTGTAGTCTAGCATTTGCTCCAATCCACACCTTGCCCTGGTGTTTAATCAAGCCATTGGATAACTCATACCTAGGTACAAAAACACCATGCACAGCAAGTTGTTGGAGCATATCCTGAGCAGCGGGGTCAACAGTATACGAATTGAGAACTTCCTAAATCCACACAGGCTGGGAGGTAGAGAGTGCATTCACTGACAACAGGTGTGCCACTCTAGAGAGGGCATCCGCCACTACATTTTCTATCCCTTTTTTTGTATTGAATAGTAAATTACAGGCCCACTAACTTGGTGATAGCTTTCCTTTGCAATTCAGAGGTTAAAACCTGGTCTCCCAAATGACATAAACTATGGTGATCTGTTCTAATGATGAAATGGCCCTTGCAAAGGTATTGTCTCCATTTATCAATGGCCATCATAATTGCTAGGAATTCTTTCTCATAAATAGGCAACTGTTGATTTTTTATGCCCAAAGCTTTACTGTAATATGCAAAAGGATGGCCTCCCTGAGTCAATGCCGCTCCTACACCAGTATTTTTTCAAGGATACGTCATGGAATGACGTATCAGTCTCATAAAAGGCGGCGCCAAGATGGCAAGAGTTTACATGCAGATTAACCACGCCATGGCCAACATGGCCAGAACACACCGACTAATGACTACTCGCTAATAACCCACCCTACCTGCCTGATCGGAAGCGTCCCGTCTGCCCGAAGTAAACCGGCTGCGCGCCAGTTACCTCCCTCGGTGTAGATGAATTGCAGGACCTTGTCAGCGGAGGGAGTCGCCCCATCGAAGACTACGGCGTTGCGGTGCTTCCATAAAGCCCAGAGAGCCAGAGAGATCGCCGTCCAAACCTCCTTTCGAAGCGCACACGGTGGGTGCAAGGAAGTCCACCAGTCGATCAAGCGCGCGTCGATCGATGGGAGCCAGTCTATCCTCCCCCATCTACTCATCATGGTTGCCCAGACCTGTCTAGCCAGCACATAGCCTAGGAGGATGTGATCAATCGTCTCGGGCGCCTAGTCGCAAAAGGGGCAAGCCGCCGGGTGTGGCATGGTCCGGCGAGCAAGGCGGTCGGCCGTCCAGCACCGCCGCCGGGCGGCGAGCCACGCGAAGATCTTGCAAGTTGTCGGGGCCCTGGAATGCCAAATTTGAGTGGCTCCCGCCATCTCCACTCGACCTGCAAAGAGGGCGCGATACGCCGATCGCGCAGAGAACCTACCATCTCCCTCCCAAGCCCAGAACAGCGTGTCCTGCCCTTCTCCAAGAGCAATCATCTGGGTCCTACGCCAGTATCACAGGCATCTGTCTCAATGCAGAATTGTTTGGAAAAATCAGGGAGAGCCAAAACAGGGGTGGCTGCCATAGCCCGTTTAAGTTGCTCAAAAGCCTCTTCTGCTACAAAAGTCCATTAATAAGCTTGTTTCTTGAGCAACATAGTGAGTGGCTTGGCCAAAATGCCATAGTTTTACACAAACTTTCTATAGTATCCTGTCAGCCCCAAAAACCCTCTCCATTCAGTGATATTAGTAGGCACGGGCCACTAGACCATTGCTGCAATTTTGCTGGATCAGTGATGACCCCTTTGTTGGATATGATGTGCCCCAGATATTCCATGGATTGCTGAGCAAAAACACATTTGCTGCTCTTGACATAAAACTTGGTTGCTCCGATAGTTTGTAATACCAGTTTGATGTGATCCAAATGCTCCTCTAAGGACTTGCTATAAACAAGGATATCATCCATGAACACTAATACAAACTTGCGAATAAACTTTGCTACTAGTGGCCAACCCAAATGGCATGACCATGAACTGAAAAAGACCATTGTGTGTTTTGAAAGCAGTTTTGAACTCGCCGGTGTCCTCTGTCTGCGTGGCTCCGGCACCGACATCTTGAAGGTTGTGCTCCTCTCCAGCTCTTCGGCTCGCCGGCCCTGGCCAATGTGTCTCCGGCCTCGGCGGCTCGCCTGGTCTCTTGCAGCCGCGGTTCTGCTCCTACCGCCCGAAGGTTGCGCCCCTTCTAGCCGTTTGGCTCGCTGGTGTATTCGTGGCTCCGTCCGCGCGGCCCTGATCTGCGTGCCTCCAGATCCTGGCTTGCCGCCAGCTTCTGCTGCTGCCTCCACCGCCCCTTTGTCGACAATCACATCCTCAACCCCATCCACCTTCAAGCTTCGTCTTTCCTCCGGATCCAAGGCTCCTTTGTCCAGCGGCGCACGGTGCCTCTCTTGGCAACGAGCGTAACTACTCCTTGCGGTGGTGGCTTCAATCTTCGTTTGGCTTCCTCGTCTTCATATCCAAACCCGGTGATTTGGGATAGCTCGGACACAGCCCAGGGCGAAATCCCTGCTTGGCTTGCCGATGCTGGCGGTTGCGACACTCGCGGGTGTCATCCCCTTCTTGGAGGCGTTGCTACGGCCTCTTTTCCCCCTACTCGAGTACCGGAGGAAACTCTAGGTCCGGTCGCCGGATCGGGCGACGGTGGCGTATTGACGCCGTAACCTTCATGAAGGTGTTGTCTTCGGTTGCTCGTGGTGTGCTTGGTGTTGGAGTAAGGTATTGGACGCCATGTTTATTTGGGTTACTCCTCGTGGCATGGATATCCGGGACGCAATGTACATCATCGACGACGTTCTCTCCATGGCTACTCCTTCCCGTTCGACTAGGTCCTGCATCCCACTTGCCGATCCTCTAGGCACATAAATAGGAGGTACGTTGATCCGGTCTATCTTGGAGTCGTGGCCCTGCGAAGGCGGTGCTCAGCGTTGGTCATGACGCGGTGTAGATATCATGTGTCTTGTCTCTGTGCCTTGTTGGCTGGAGTTCGATCTAAGAGAGTGTATGCTGTGTTGATCCCTCTTTGTTTTCCTACATTCAGTGTGGTGCTTTTCTCCTTTTCTACGTATGCATGTTTCTCTTCTTCGTACCAATGAAATGATATGCAATCTTTGCAAATTCGTGAAAAAGAATTACAAGGCCTCCCAAGATGCATGTTCCGTCCACTAAACACATTTCCATCGTAAGCTCGGTATGCCAAAATGTAGAGGAATACTCGTATTACACCATGCAGAAGGACCCGTATCTACATCAACTGAACCAACGCTTTCCAGTGGAAATTTTCAGCTCCCGCGCTCATCAACTCAAGGCCTACTGGCACCACCCACTACATCCAGCTCCCTCTGCCGCGGCGGCTCGCTCCGCCGTCTCCGTCGTGCGGTGCCAGGAGGTGCCTGAACGATAACAGTCCAGGCAACTGTAAGTTGTCCAGGCAAAAAAAACTGACAGGAGGGAACCTCGTTCACACTGCCAGAGGCGTCGTCCTTACCTTCTCGTCGGCATTAAGCGAGTCCATGAGATCTCCCATTCCTGCAATTGCTTCTTGCCCTTGCATCATACCCATCAATTTCTTCATCTGCGCGCGCATTTGGAAGAGCTGGGCAACCAGTTGGCCCACCTAATAGTGGAAAATGGCAGCCTGTTTAGCTCCATGGAGGGGAATGGGAATGCAAATATGCTGATTGCTGAATGGTGGTATAAGCAAAACCTCTTGTTCTGTCTTCTCGGACTCCTCTGCTACCCTAATCCTCCTCTCGCGTGATTCCGCCAGTAGTTCGGGGTTTTCTCTTTCCTCTGCAAAGTGTAAGGATTAGATGTAGCGACATAAGGAATTATCACCATTTTACAATCTTCGTGTATTCAGCAGTAGTTCAGTAGGAATGTACCGGCTGTCATTGCATTGATCATCGACTCCACGAATGCAAGTCTTTTCTCAGCTTCCCGGATTTGTGCAGGAGTGACCTATTTATAACGACGAGTGTTGTCATGTTCTGGCATTTATTTCATCAATTGGAGGCAATGGATTAACCCCACAGGCTCATGTACCTTGTTCATGCCTGGGATCATTCCGATTACACGGCTCATGGATCCCATTTTGGCAACATTCTGTGTCTGCTTTAAGAAGTCATTGAAGTCAAATTTTGCACTCAGGATCTTTTTCTGCAGTTCCATGGTATCCTCTTGACGAACCTATTTGCAGCAGCATTTAACACCATAAAAAACCATCAAAATGTTGCTTCAGACAAGACCAGAAGAGCAGTCCTACAGGAAGCTACTTACGACTTCTTGTGCTTTTTCAACAAATGAAAGGACATCTCCCATTCCCAGAACACGTTGAGCCATGCGATCGGGATAGAAAAGCTCAAGGTCCTCCATTCGTTCTCCTCGCCCTACAAACTTGATGGGCTTTCCAGACACCTGCATGAACCAACAAGTGATAAGTACGGTCGTACTGATGTACCAGCAGAAAATAGGGAATAAATTATACAATACTTGCACATCGCAGGTAATTACCAAGGATATTGGATTGAGTGAACATAAGTTTGCAAATAGGTAGTCTGGTGATAAAATATATATATTCTTCAACATACAAGTGAATAGGATAATATATACAATTGTACACTAATGCACACAGAGCAAAAGTTATGCCAGTAATAAATTTAGCATCTGCAACTGCAGAACCAGCCATGTACTGATCGACAATTGGTGAAAGGAGCAGGCAAATCCATTATACCGATAAGTCTATTTGAAAAGGAATTCACAGCTCGGGCAAACTAGACAATAATCCTCTCCGAATATCAACTTATTCTAAAAGTGTGGTGTGGGAGATCCTAAACATTTGCGGATATGATAGCCAGAAAAGTTTCTGGTAAGTTTAACCTCTTTAACACTAAGTGCTGCTCCGCCCCTGGAATCACCATCCAATTTAGTCAATATAGCACCAGATATACCAATTTCAATATTGAAGGTGGTGACCAATGCTGCACATCATAGAAGAAATAGTGTAAGTTGTTCACAACTCTATTAAAGGAAAGCATTCTTTAAGCATCCGAAATTATATACGATTAGCAGAAAACTTCTGGCTCTATGAACACATTAGGAACAACAACTTTGTCAGATAGTCAAATTTCAGACCGGTAGTTGATTTACTAAATGTCTATGAAGGACACTGGATGACTGGAATAGTAACAACAAGAAACAGATGGATACCTGCAGCTTCCTGGCCAGTCATGGCATCAACAACAAGCAAAATCTCTGTAGGATTAACTGCCTTCTTTACTTCTTTCAATTCAACCATCATTGTTTTATCAATCTGAATGTCAGAAAGATAATAAGGTACCACCAATGGTGATAGTTATAGCAGGCAGTAGTTTATGATAAGTAAACTGAAAATGTGAAGGAAACACGAGAGAAGGCTGACCTGCAGTCTGCCGGCAGTATCCACTACGATCGCGTCAATATTATTTCTTTTCGCCTCTTCCACAGCATTCTTGGTTATTTCTGCAGGTTTGGCCGTGGTTCCTTCTGAGTAAACTGGCACACCCACCTGTGAACGCCCCTTTTTATCATACCATTGAGAAAGCAAATGCAACTTTGGTAGCTTTAACCTTTCAGTTTCGAAGCAACCCGAGCGCACATTGATTTCGCAAGCCAATTAAGTGTTGCAGCTTTGCGCACTACAGTGTACATAAAAGTTAAGTTGATCAAAGAAGTACCTGTTCACCCAGTACAGTGAGTTGATCAATGGCAGCAGGCCTGTAAACATCTGCAGCGACCAGCATGCAACTCTTTCCCTGTAACCTAACTTTGGTATAAGTATCTAAAGGTTATCGTGTATTGACGCCCTATAAAGATTCTCGAAAATAAAGGCTGTGGAAATCACCAGTTTCTTCAGATAGAATGCAAGTTTTGCACAAACAGTAGTCTTCCCAACACCTTGCAGACCTGCCAGTAGGATGACCGTCGGGCCAGCTTTTGCAAACACCAAGTCTGATACCTCTCCACCCATCAGCTGAACAAGTTCATCATGCACAATCTACAGAACCGATTGATAAATTAGCTTGAGAAGATTGCCACCAACTCACCGTATAAATAAAGCATAACATAATAACATATCATTGATTATAGTGAAAATGTTGAAGTGTGTTGTACAGCATTTTACTTGCTAAGTATTGTTCCATTCCATTGTCCCTCGGGAGAGGAAACAACTTTTCAGTTGTGAAATATCTTGGCTATTTTGGGGGGACACCGAACATACCTTGACTAATTGCTGCTCCGGTCGGATTCCTCGGATAACATCGGAACCTAGAGCCTTCTCGCTCACAGACGACACGAAGCGTCTGACGACCGGCAAACTAACCTGCAGAAAGCAATGGTGGCAGCATTACACGAAGTGCTCATATTCAGATGCAATCGTTAACGAACACTTGCATAAAACTGCACCTACATCTGCTTCCAGAAGTGCTCTTCTGATGTCCCGCATCGGCTCCACTATGGTGTCCTTCGTCAGCACATCTTGAATCACAATAGCATTGCAACCATCAAATCTTTCTTTTTTTCTGTACACTGCAGTACGTTGTGCGAAGTAACAGAAATCGCTTGGTCACTCACCGACGCCACGCAGCTTGTTCCAGGCGGACTCGAGCCCGGTGGTGAGCTGCCCGAACGTCTCCGCCCGCACCACCAGCCCGCTGCCCCTCCGCCGCCGCCTCCACCCCTGAATTCCAAACGGATTGAAGGTGAGGGAAACAAACAATAATGCGGCCCTTTCCGATTCTACTGGAAGAACCAAGAGAGTGGAGCCCACCGAGGAGAGGGGACGTGAGGTCAGGCTCTGGGCGACGCCGAGGCGGGAAGCGCGGACGGGGTAATGCCGGAGGTGGGCGGCGGAGATGGTCGCCCTCGCCGGCGAGCGGCGGGCCGCAGCGGCAGGGGACGAGGAGAGCGTGAGTGTAGCGGTTGCCTCCATTTCCGGGGAGTGAGGGAACCGCCGGGAGGATAAGAGGACAGGTGGCCGTTGCGCGAGATTTGGAGCCTGCGGGTGGGCCTCAAAACAAATTTAATCTTTTTTTAGATGAAATTTCTACTTAATTCTAAAACATTACTGTATAATAGGTGACTGGAGGAATATGCTAAACAAAAGTTACTATTACTAGTAGTATGTCCGTGCGTTGCAACGAAATAACAAAAAAACATCTACTACCTCCGACCCAGTGTGTGCCCATTAATATGGGTCGGAGGGAGTATTAAAAATTATTTTAATTTACAAATGTGCGACATGCATGATATATTGCATTTGGCATTTTTATTCGTTTAACTAAAACTGATTTTCTAACCTATCCCCACCTTCCTCTTGACATTTTTGTGTCTCATTAATCAACATCTTCTTGCAAGAACACAAAGCAACATCTTTATTTTCAATCATTTTTCCCTTCAACGTCATCTCATCACCATTTTTTAGCCCTTTTTTCAAAATCCTGAATATTTATAAAAAAATATCGATTAAAAAGATTTGGTTGAAGTTTTTTTTAATTAGTCAATTCACACGAAGCGCATGCACAAAAAGACAAGCCCTAGGACACTTGGGAAGGTATGAGAAGAGGGTGACGTCCTTGATCTTCTACAAGAGCTCCCCTGCCGGTGAGCGCACAACCGCCACCTGCGCTCCATTTCAGAAATGATTCTCTCTTTCACATATAGTCTTTGTTTTCAACTACGACATGAGGTCAAAAAATCAGCCATAGCAAAAGATTATATTGAATGAGCCTACATCTATAATATCTAAATAGTTCATCCTCATTAATCTATTTTTTTAACACGTAAGCTATCCACATCAACAAATAGGTCCACTATGCAAAACTCTTTTTCACTAACACTCATGCATATACTCTCCATATGCCTCAAAATATTAGAGCAAATAAATTTTTCTTGCTCACTACTTCCTAACACCGATATTATTTAATTTAGAGTTCAAGGCAGTAGTAGAGAAAGATAAAATGAATTTTGAAGATGATGGAGTACCTTCACCGTCGAGGTGGTGCATGGCCTTGCGACGCATCGCCTTGGTCAAGGAATCCTCATCGCGTGTCCGTACACCCGTCCGCATGACCGACATGTCGTTCGCTATGGAGATACAAAGTAGTCATCTGCGGTGGGGGTGTGCGTGCGCTCGACCGTCAATGGAGTGGGTGATATTGGCATTGACACCCTGAACGCAACAGGCTCTGGAGTGAGAGTCGTCGAGATAGGCCACACCGACGACGATGACCGCGGTTGCCATTCAGGCTGCGCAGGTGACAAGTCCATCAATGATGGCCCGGGATCCACGCTGCAAGTCGACGACATGATCTGTGATTGCGCGCATGCCGTCGCAGGTGAGGAGTCCATGAGTGAAGTCCACGAAACGACGATGCCCGGCGCCTGCGTGATCTCAACGAATGAAGACCACCAGACCAGCTATCGTGCCCTGCATTACTTGCATGTCCGGCTCGGTCAGGGCAAAATCCATCCGCGGGAGTGAATCTTCTGGTAGCGACCTGCACTCCAGCATGTTGGCCTGTCCATTTGGTTGGATCATAGTTGGCTGGTTTGCGGGTCGACCATCCGTTCCCTGACCCGGGGTCGATCGACCCCGATCGAGGGTCGGGGAGGATGGTGGGTCGAGCGGGATCGGCTGAGGATCACGACCCCGAACGATAGCTGCCGATCCAGACTTTGGAAAGGAATTTCTCTGATCTCGTTAATTAGGAAACAAATAT
The DNA here is from genome assembly GCA_950022295.1 of Bromus sterilis. NCBI lineage: Eukaryota > Viridiplantae > Streptophyta > Magnoliopsida > Poales > Poaceae > Bromus > Bromus sterilis. The sequence continues at coordinate 346,109,413 of OX465595.1, forward strand.
ACATGACCAAATAAGAAGGCAATAGATCAAATTAACCCATTAAAAATGGAAACTGGAAGCGTGATATGCTCATATCTGAATCTTTAATAGAGCAAAACCCACAATTCCATCCTCCTCCTCATTTGTTCGTCTCTCGCATCAAGGCCTCGGCGCCTCGCCTCCCTCGCAACACGAAGAACACCAGGTACCAAATATTGCTTTTGCTTCAGAAAACGTGCTTTCTAGTTTGATTAAATCTTGTAGACTTGTACTAGTGATATCAGTTTGGATATTGCACTTTGCAGAGATTAGATTAGATGTTGTTCGGGAAACGTAAACGGACTGAAGATGTTGACGGTTCTGAACAAGAAGAACAAAGGGAAGATTAAGATCATCATGAAGTCCATGAGGATGATGATGGTGTTGCCGGTGAAGGAGATGGAGCTAAAGATACGGCCGAGCAAGGTGCTGAAAATTCTGATAAACAACCCCTACTTGATGAGGTAACAATAGTTTCTAAAGCAAAAGGAAAAAATCTGGGTGGATCCGAAGCTTGGCAGTGCAAGCAATGTAGGAGGTCGTTCAGTAGCAGCTATACTAGAATTCGTATTCATTTCTTTGGAGCTCCAGTTGGTCAAAAGGCACAGATCCAACGTTGCACTATGGTTGCAAATAACCGCAGCTTATAAAAAAATATGGGACAAGGTACATGCATGCTTAAATATAGAGTTGTAAACCGAATTTGCTTAAAATTTTACTCTTCTGATTTAGATCTGAATTTGAATAGGATCAAGCAAAGAATGGAGTTTCAAAGACTGTTGTCACCAAGCCATATAACCCAGTAGCAGAAGCATTTGCTGTGGTGGAAAGAGATAGTGTTGATGTGAAAATCATGGAGTTTATTACTGCCAATGGTATTCCTTTCAATGTGATGAGAAGCCCTCAATATTATGAAATGGTATCTGCAATTAAACAATCTCCAAAGGGCTACAAACCACCTTCATATGAGAGAGCTAGAACCGCACTATTAGATGCATGCAAGGCAAATGTTGAGGGAGAGTTAGCACCTGTTCGAGAAACATGGTACTTGTACTTAAAGAAAATGATATATTATTTCCTATGTTACAATACTACATGTTTTCTTACTTCTTACTAAATACATGCTGATTTATGTCATAATCATAGGTATACACATGGTGTTTCTATTGTTAGTGATGGGTGGACGAATATTAGAAAAGAGTCACTCATTAATGTCATAGCTGCGAATAGTCGTGGATCGATGTTTCTCTATGCAGAAGATTTCTCTGGAACTGAGAAAACTGGTGAAGCTATTGCTCAATTTTTACTGAAAGCTATTGATGAAATAGGTCCATCAAATGTTCTCCAAGTAGTGACAGATAATGCATCAAACTGCAGATTAGCCGGCGAAACAATTCAGAAGGTAAGTGCATGGTACATAATCAATATATTTCAGATTTTATAGTCATACTTATTCATGCACCAACGAGTTTTTATTTTTATCTTTTGTTCAACAGGTACACAAGCATATATTTTGGTCTCCTTGTGTGGTACACACTTTGAACCTGGTATTCAAAGATTTAGCAAAACAGTTCCAGTGGCTTGTCAGCACCTATAAGGCTGGAAAGAAAATTGTCAAATACATTCCGAACCACTCACACTGCTTATCACTTTTTCGAGCTAATTCAAAATTAAACCTTCTGAAAGTGGCAAAAACACGCTTTGCGTCACACTATATTTTACTGAAGAGGCTCAAGGATTGCCGGGAGGGTCTTGTTGTGACAGTGCTGAGTACACAGTGGAAAGAATGGACAAAGGTTGGTGATTCACATGATAGAATGACAACAGATTTGGTTACCAGAACAATCAAGGATGACTTCTTTTGGGATGAGGTTGATGTCATCCTTGCAATCATGAAGCCGTTGTATTTGCTTATCAAATTCGGCGATGGGGAAGGCTCAAAGGTTGGTGAGATATATGAGAAAATGGAAAGCATGCTCGGAGAGATAAAGGATGTGATGAAAAGGAGAGACCATCCTCACAAGGAAGATTTCCCCAAGGTAAATGAGATCATTCTTGAGCGTTGGGGTAAGATGAATTGGAAATTTCATTGCTTAGCCTTTGCTCTTTGTCCTAAATATTATGATCTCGAATATCTTTCCACGAATGCTCCAGGGGGCTTTGCCAGAAAAGCTCCAAATGAAGATGGTGAGGTTGTGCACGCTGTTATACAGGCTTTTGAGAAAATAGCAGAAGATGAACATGATCAAGAACTTTTGCGGAAGCAATTTAATCACTTTTTCATGAAGAAGGGGATGTTTGCATTGCAGGCTGTTCAACTAGATGTTGTCACAATGAGTCCCATTGATTGGTGGTTCAGTTATGGTGCCGAAACTCCAGAGTTGGCTGAGGTGGCAAAGAAAGTTTTGTCTCAGCCGATTAGTAACTCATCGGCTGAGAGAAATTGGAGTACCTACTCTCACATCCACAATATCAAGAGGAACAAGCTTAATAGGAAGACATCAGATAAGCTTGTCTATATCCGTGCGAACATACGCCTACTGTCCAGATTTAGAGAGAGTTACAAGAACGAGCCACATTATAAATGGGATATTGATCCTGATAATTCTTCATTAGAGGATTCAATCTCCAAACTAGAGGAGCTACGTTGGAAGAACTTGGAAGAGAATTCTGATGATGATGAACCAACTATGGATGAAGAAGCACCACAAACAAAAAGGCAGAACATCACAAAGACTAAGAAATGAATGGTACTGTATCAACATAATCACTCTTGTAGACTTGTTCATTGCAAGAATAACTTGTTAGACTTGTTTCTGATTAATTCATACTTCATTATTTTTCTTGCAGGTAGATTAAGTACGTGCTGGATATTGGACCAAATTTCCATCCGTCATTGATGCTTGTTTGACCTTTCCTATATGAATAAATTGTTCACTTTTCTATGCCTAGATGTGAAATTATATTTTCCTATAGCCCATGAATGAACTTATGTTTCAAGTCTAAACTTCTATATTATTATATTAATCTTTGGTCTTTTATGTATGTTTTCGTAATTCTTAACACGTCGGGGTCATCGATCCAACTTCGTATGGATCGCGTACCACGACCCAACCTATCGTACCGGGGTCATCGACCCCAAGTTATTTGGATCGCGACCCGCGATCCCAATTAGCGTCCCAAAAAGGTATACTCCTTGTCGCACCACGTTCCGGAGGGGTGTCGACCCACGAACCCGTTCCTCGACCCGGTCGACCCGAATTCCTGGAAACTAATTGCCAGACTCCGCAGCATAGTTGCCAGGAATTCGGGTCGACCGGGTCGAGGAACGGGTTCGTGGGTCGACACCCCTCCGGAACGTGGTGCGACAAGGAGTATACCTTTTCGGGACGCTAATTGGGATCGCGGGTCGCGATCCAAATAACTTGGGGTCGATGACCCCGGTACGATAGGTTGGGTCGTGGTACGCGATCCATACGAAGTTGGATCGATGACCCCGACGTGTTAAGAATTACGAAAACATACATAAAAGACCAAAGATTAATATAATAATATAGAAGTTTAGACTTGAAACATAAGTTCATTCATGGGCTACAGGAAAATATAATTTCACATCTAGGCATAGAAAAGTGAACAATTTATTCATATAGGAAAGGTCAAACAAGCATCAATGACGGATGGAAATTTGGTCCAATATCCAGCACGTACTTAATCTACCTGCAAGAAAAATAATGAAGTATGAATTAATCAGAAACAAGTCTAACAAGTTATTCTTGCAATGAACAAGTCTACAAGAGTGATTATGTTGATACAGTACCATTCATTTCTTAGTCTTTGTGATGTTCTGCCTTTTTGTTTGTGGTGCTTCTTCATCCATAGTTGGTTCATCATCATCAGAATTCTCTTCCAAGTTCTTCCAACGTAGCTCCTCTAGTTTGGAGATTGAATCCTCTAATGAAGAATTATCAGGATCAATATCCCATTTATAATGTGGCTCGTTCTTGTAACTCTCTCTAAATCTGGACAGTAGGCGTATGTTCGCACGGATATAGACAAGCTTATCTGATGTCTTCCCATTAAGCTTGTTCCTCTTGATATTGTGGATGTGAGAGTAGGTACTCCAATTTCTCTCAGCCGATGAGTTACTAATCGGCTGAGATAAAACTTTCTTTGCCACCTCAGCCAACTCTGGAGTTTCGGCACCATAACTGAACCACCAATCAATGGGACTCATTGTGACAACATCTAGTTGAACAGCCTGCAATGCAAACATCCCCTTCTTCATGAAAAAGTGATTAAATTGCTTCCGCAAAAGTTCTTGATCATGTTCATCTTCTGCTATTTTCTCAAAAGCCTGTATAACAGCGTGCACAACCTCACCATCTTCATTTGGAGCTTTTCTGGCAAAGCCCCCTGGAGCATTCGTGGAAAGATATTCGAGATCATAATATTTAGGACAAAGAGCAAAGGCTAAGCAATGAAATTTCCAATTCATCTTACCCCAACGCTCAAGAATGATCTCATTTACCTTGGGGAAATCTTCCTTGTGAGGATGGTCTCTCCTTTTCATCACATCCTTTATCTCTCCGAGCATGCTTTCCATTTTCTCATATATCTCACCAACCTTTGAGCCTTCCCCATCGCCGAATTTGATAAGAAAATACAACGGCTTCATGATTGCAAGGATGACATCAACCTCATCCCAAAAGAAGTCATCCTTGATTGTTCTGGTAACCAAATCTGCTGTCATTCTATCATGTGAATCACCAACCTTTGTCCATTCTTTCCACTGTGTACTCAGCACTGTCACAACAAGAGCCTTACGGCAATCCTTGAGCCTCTTCAGTAAAATATAGTGTGACGCAAAGCGTGTTTTTGCCACTTTCAGAAGGTTTAATTTTAAATTAGCTCAAAAAAGTGATAAGCAGTGTCAGTGGTTCAGAATGTATTTGACAATTGTCTTTCCAGCCTTATAGGTGCTGACAAGCCACTGGAACTGTTTTGCTAAATCTTTGAATACCAGGTTCAAAGTGTGTACCACACAAGGAAACCAAAATATATGCTTGTGTACCTGTTGAACAAAAGATAAAAATAAAAACTCGTTGGTGCATGAATAAGTATGACTATGAAATCTGAAATATATTGATTATGTACCATGCACTTACCTTCTGAATTGTTTCGCCGGCTAATCTGCAGTTTGATGCATTATCTGTCACTAATTGGAGAACATTTGATGGACCTATTTCATCAATAGCTTTCAGTAAAAATTGAGCAATAGCTTCACCAGTTTTCTCAGTTCCAGAGAAATCTTCTGCATAGAGAAACATCGATCCACGACTATTCGCAGCTATGACATTAATGAGTGACTCTTTTTTAATATTCGTCCATCCATCACTAACAATAGAAACACCATGTGTATACCTATGATTCTGACATAAATCAACATGTATTTAGTAAGAAGTAAGAAAACATGTAGTATTGTAACATAGGAAATAATATATCATTTTCTTTAAGTACACGTACCATGTTTCTCGAACAGGTGCTAACTCTCACTCAACATTTGCCTTGCATGCATCTAATAGTATGCTTCTAGCTCTCTCATATGAAGGTGGTTTGTAGCCCTTTGGAGATTGTTTAATTGTAGATACCATTTCATAATATTGAGGGCTTCTCATCACATTGAAAGGAATACCATTGGTAGTAGTAAACTCCATGATTTTTCAGATCAACACTATCTCCTTCCACCACAACAAATGCTTTTGCTACTGGGTTATATGGCTTGGTGACAACAGTCTTTGAAACTCCTTTCTTTGCTTGATCCTATTCAAATTCATATCTAAATCAGAAGAGTAAAATTTTAAGAAAATTCAGTTTACAATTATATATGTAAGCATGCATGTACCTTGTCCCATAATTTTTTGTATAAGCTACGGTTATTTACAACCACAGTGCATTGTTGGATATGTGCCTTTTGACCAACTGGAGCTCCAAAGAAATGAATACGAATTCTAGTATAGCTGCTACTGAACGACCTCCTACAGTGCTTGCACTGCCAAGCTTTGGATCCACCCGGATTTTTTCCTTTTTCTTTAGAAACTATTGTTACCTCATCAAGTAGGGGTTGTTTATCAGAATTTTCAGCACCTTGCTCGACCGTATCTTCAGCTCCATCTCCTTCACCGGCAATACCATCATCATCCTCATGGACTTCATGATGATCTGAATCTTTCATTTGTTGTTCTTCTTTAGAACTGTCAACATCTTCAGTACGTATATGTTTCCCGAACAACATCTAATCTAATCTCTGCAAAGTGCAATATCCAAACTGATATCACTAGTACAAGTCTACAAGATTTAATCAAACTAGAAAGCACGTTTTCTGAAGAAAAAGCAATATTTGGTACCTGGTGTTCTTCGTGCTGCGAGGGAGGCGAGGCGCCGAGGCCTTGATGCGAGAGATGAACAGATGAGGAGGAGGATGGAATTGTGGGTTTTGCTCTATTAAAGATTCAGATATAAGCATATCACGCTTCCAGTTTCCATTTTAATGGGTTAATTTGATCTGTTGCCTTCTTATTTGGTCCTGTGTATTTGTTTCCTAATTAACGAGATCAGAGAAATTCCTTTCCAAAGTCTGGATCAGTAGCTATTATTCGGGGTCGTGATCCTCAGCCGATCCCGCTTGACTCACCATCGTCTGGACAGCATGTCACAACTTTCACTTCCCTTGTCATATGAGGCTATATTTGGCACAGAGCTTGAAAAATAAAGATACAATGATGTTTCTACAGTAGTAACAATCATCAAGACCACTAAAAACAGAAGAAAAAACATCTTGGGTTGCCTCCCAACAAGCGCTTTTTTTACGCCTTTAAGCTAGGCAAAAAGATTTTAGAAGATGCTCTCACAAGAATAAGAATTTGAAACAAAGGAGAGCATCAAGAAGCAAATATGAAACACATTTAAGCTTAACCCACTTCCTATGCATTGGCATATTGTAAGAAAATAAGTCAAAGAAGCACAAAGAGACAAGCATAGGAAGGTGGGACAAGAACAACTTCAAAACTTTCAAGATAAAGAGAGGAGTTTTTATAACATGTGAGTTTCTATAACCAAACTTTCCTCTCTCAAAATAATTTTCAGTGGTATCATGAAAAACATCAAGAATATAACTATCACATAAATCATGTTGTTCATGACCTACAAGCACACGTGTATTGTTTTCAACACGGTTTTTAGGATCATAAGATAAATGCAACCCATCACATTGAGCTTTGATAAGAGGAAGATTCTCCGGAATATGAGTTGGAGATTTCAAAAGGATAACAGGACAATCCAGTGTGGGTGCAATAGCAACAATTTCATGCTTAACATAAGGAACTATAGAGAGTTCATCTTTGTCAGCATCATCCATATTGGCATCATGGCCATCAACAAAGCAAGTATCAAAATCTTCAGAAAGGGATATTTCAAGTGAGTCCTCGGAATCATGGGATTCCTCATCATAGCAACCATTGGCCTCTTCTAGGGAAGCAAACATTTTATTTTTTAAATCCTCAATATAAGAATTGGAAGTATAATTCTCTAAGCAACAAGCAAGAACTGCAAAGTTTTCGGACTGGTGAACAGTATCGTGATACCTTTCAATCAAAGAAGCAATCTCATAAGCACCTTTAAAAGCAACAAACTCTTCAATATTTTCAACATCAAAGTAATCATAAACACCTTTGGCATAAGAAGATAAGATCTCATTTTCATTAAACTCACATTGGAAAGGAAGGTGTTTATGATATATATTAGAACATCAAGTAAAATCATAATTGTAGCACAAAAGTTTAGCATGGCAATAAGAAACAAGTATTTGATCCCATAAGTGTTTCCCTTTCTGAGATAGGCGGTGCCGCGTATAATGAGCTTGCTCATCCAATGATTTTACCTCAACCAAGTCGGTTGGGTTTTTAGCGCGAGCACAAATCGATCGAAAATGATCCAAGTGAAATATGTGAAACAAGTCCATCCTACCATATTTGGGTGGTTCAGCACCCATGGTGAGGATAGCATCACTAGGCAAAGCAAGACAAAGGAAAAAGGTAGCAACTATTTTTGTGGTTTTTTCAAATAAGACACAAAAGCAAAAGAAAAAACTGGAAAGGTAAACTAACAAGACTAAAAAGCAAAGATAAAATATAGTGTGCAACTCCCCTGTCTTTTAGACTGGAGTCCCCGGCAACGGCGCCAGAAATTGCTTGATGCTAGAAAGGAATATAATTCTCTCGCTTCTCATTGGTTACCCCAAGTGGTAGGTGAGATGTAGCATAGCAGAAAATTCCCCCTATCTTGTAGAGGATAGGGTTTGTCTCCCGTAGGACTCGCAGAGATACAAGAAGGTGGTAAAGTGAACAATGGTGCCGAGGTTGCTACTTCACCTGGACCTGCACACACAGCAAATAACTTTGCTCCCAACGAGTACAGAGGAGTTGTCAATTCCTTCGGCCTTGCCGTTTACAAAGGATCAGCGCAAGAGATAATAATAGTGGCAATGGAAAGTAAGAACTGAAAGTAAATTGAAGGTGTAAACAATGGTGGAAATATGGACCGGGGTCCCATGAAGTTCACTAGTGATGTCTCTCTCCCAAAAGACGATAAAAGTGCTAGCAAGGTAAATAAATCACAACTGGGCAATTGACAGGATTATAAACGCACCACAATGCTAACTATGCTATAAAAGAAAGGAAGAGGCTCAAAAGCAATGGGAAGTACGCCAAGGTAAGTAGACCGAAATCCATCTGCATCTACTACGAATCATCCACCTTGAGATATCTATCCAGAACATCTCGCTGGTATTAAGTTGTGAATCCCACCCAAAGTGTAAACTCAAAGCAACAGACAACTACATTAAAAGAACTATGCGTAAAGTAAACAATCCTTGCACCCGCAAGTACAATCACCTTTATCCCTGGTGGCAACAACACATCCCCTAGTCTCATGTTTCTGTCACTCAAGCTAGACATCAGGGGGATGAACCCACAATCAAGCATAACGCTCCCTCTTGGAGTTGCAACAAATCACTTGGCCAAATCAAAATACGGCAACGGAGAACATGCAAGAATTAACTAAAGAACACAAATATAAAAGAGAACCAAATATATTACTCATCACAATCTGAACATAATCTCATAATCCATCAGATCCCAGCAAACTCAGCATAGCAACACAGAAATTACAAAGGTGCCTCGATCATGTGAGGCAGCTCACGAGGTCTCGAAAGTGGAAGCACAAAGAGGGGAGGAGAACATCACATAGCTACTGGTCATGGACCCATTGTCCAAGGGGGACTACTCACAAGACATCCGGGAGGAGTACATGGTGATGGATGGTCTCCCGGAGGGGATTCCTCCTTCCGGCAGGGTGCCGGGGCAGCTTCTCCTGGCAGCCCCGATCTTGAAACGGCGGCGGCGGAATAGAGAGGAGAATGAGAATAGCATATCGATATTAGGGGTTTCCATCGCGGGGCTAAATATAGGCCGAAGGGGGCACCGAAAGGGGCCACAAGGCATCCAAGAGGCCTCCTGGCGCACCCTAGGGTGGGGCCGCGCCAGGGACCCTCTTGGGGCCCTGGTGGGTCCACCCCCTTCCATCTTTGGTTATTCGGGAAGCTTTCGGGTCGCTGATTTTTTATATAATTTTTCCGGGATTTATTTGGCACTTTTAATGGCCGGAAAACCTGAAATACAAAAACAGCAGAAAACAGGAACTGGCAACTGGGTGCACTGAGTTAATAGGTATGAAAGTTCAAGCAGAACATGGCAAAGTCACACAAATCATGCATGGAGCAAGAAGAAATTATAGATACGTTTGGGACGTATCACTTGCGCAAGATGTCAATTCCGCGATCAGTTTGGAAAAATTCAGGCGTCACAATCTACGGCGTAGTACCAGGGGAAGCAGCCTCCTTCCTGGATCAATCAAACTCGATGTAATTTTTGGCAGCAAGGGCAACTTTGCAAGAAAAATGCTCGAGTTTTAAGTACTCGACTGGGAGTCCCAATACCATACCATACCATACTTGGACGACCCGCGTTCGCACAATTCATGGCAGTCCCGCACTACGCATACCTCAAACTCATCACGGTCAATGGAAACTTCGTCAAATCATATCAATGTGACCGAGAGTTCCATCAGGTCCTCGACACGTTTGGAGCACATCAGCAGCTTGAAGAGATAGCCATGGTGGTAGACAAAAGCGTCTTTCCGCTAGCAAGCAGAAGCGAGAAAAAAGAATTCACTCGCGATTTTAGCGTCGACAGCGACGCAACAACTCATCAGGTGCACCCGACCGATAATGCACAAGAGATGATAACGACTTCTCGCCCTTCGTTGGTTACCCCAAGTGAAAGGTGACATGTAGGATAACAACAAATTTCCCTTGGCAAAGATACCAAGGTTGAGATCGAACCAGTAGGACTCCGATAACTACAAGTAGGTAGTGAAGCGAGCAACGCGCCGTTTCAGATATTGCTCCCTTAACCTGGACCTGCACACACACAAGTAACTTTGCTCCCAACGAAGTTCAGAGAGGTTGTCAATCTCTTCGCCTTGTTGTTTACAAAGGATGAAACACAAGGGATAAAGTATAATAGTGATTGCAACTAGAAAGTAAAAGCAAGAAATAAATTGAGCGTGTAAACAGTGATGAGAATATTGACCAGGGTCCCGTGATGTTCACTAGTGATGTCTCTCTACCAAAAGACGATAAAACTGCTATGTGAGTTAAACAAATAACAGTTGGGCAATTGACAGGATTAAAAACACACCGCAATGCTAACTATGCTACAAAGAAAGGAAGATGCTCAAAAGCATGGACGGTACACAAAAATAAGTAGACTGAAATCCAACTGCATCTACTACTAATCATCCACCTTGAGATATCTATCCAGAAAATCTCGCTGGTATTAAGTTGTGAGCCCCACCCAAAGTGTAAACCCAAAGCAGCAGACAACTGCATTAAAAGAACTTTGCATAAAGTAAACAATCCTTGCAACCGCGGTTACAAGCACCGTTGTTTTACCCCTTGTGGCAACAACACATCCCCTAGACTCATGTTTCTGTCACTCAAGCTAGTCATCGGGGGGCATGAACCCACAATCGAGCATAACGTTCCCTCTTGGGGTCACTACCTACTACTTGGCCAAAGCAATAAACAACAACGGAGAACATGCAAAAATTACTCAAGAACAAAAATATAAAAGATAAGAACCAAATATATTAATCAATCACAAACTAAACATAGTCTCATAATCCATCAGATCCGAGAAAACTCAGCATAGCGACAACAGAAAGAATTATATATGTGCCTTGATCATGTAGGGCAGCTCACAAGGTCTAATCCATGAAGAACAAAGAGGGGAGGAGAACATCACATAGCTACTGATCACGGACCCATGGTCCAAGGTAGGCTACTCACGGATCATCCGGGAAGCGTCCATGGTGGAGGAGAGGCTCCCGGAGGTCAATTCTCCCTCCGGCAGGGTGCCGGGAAGAGGTCTGCTGGCGCTCCTGATCTTGGGAGCGCGGAAGCGGCGAGACAGAGGCGAGATCGCGAAAAAGGGTTATGTCTTCGGAAGAATCCCGTCACGGAGAATAAATAGGCGAAAGTGGGGATCCAGGGGGACACCAGGTGTCTAGGCAGCCACCCGGTGCGACCTCCCCCTAGGGTGCGCCACCAGGGCGCCTGGACCACTGGTGGTGGCCCTCTGGCCCCACCTTGGTTATTCCGGAAGCTTCCGGTACGCTGTTTTTTTATCTGATTTTTCACAAATTTTTGGAGCACTTTTAATATGGGGGAAACCTGAAATAGAAAAATAGCAAAAAACAATAACGCACTGGGCTGTGCTGAGTTAATAAGTTAGTCAAAATATGATCAAAAGTGTATGAAAGTGTATCTAGATCATAGCAATATCACACAAAACATGCATGGAGCAAGCAGAAATTATAGATACATTTGGGACGGATCAACATCCCCAAGCTTAATTCCTGCTCGTCCTCGAGTAGGTAAATGATAAAAAGCATACTTTCTGTGGTGACATGCTAACAACCATATAAGAACTTTGAAAGTAAAACAATCAAGGTATGTAATTCAATTCAAGTCATAACAGGCAAGAGTCTATATTAGCATTGAAACAAACAACATAAGGACATAAAGGTGCAAGAGCTCTCGCTGTCCGTGACTCGAACATCTCCAGATGATGTTTGCGTGCAAGAAGTGGGATATGGTGATACGTCCAAAATGCATCACTATTTTATATAGTAATTCCTTCTTATTCATTGATATATTTCATGTTATGATGCTATTCTTATGTTGTTTTGGCTTATTTTACACAGTTTGCAATTTTCCGGTGCCGAAGTAGCATATGCAGGATTCAGCGGTAAAAAGGGGACGCTGAGTTCCTGAAAAAGAACACCTCCAAATTACCTGAAAATCGACGGAGGGCGTTTTTCAGAAGAATGACGAAGACACGCCGAAGAGGGGCCAAAGGGGGGCCACATGGCGCCCAGGCGGCCTCCTGGCGCGACCCCCACCCTGGCCGGGCCGGGAGGGCGCCTAGACCCCTGGGGCCACTCCCAGCTCCCCCTCTGGCCTATATATCACACATCGTCCAAAAACCCTGAAAGGGGAGAGTTTCGCGAGTTCCGCCGCCGCTTCATGGCGGAAACCTACAGAGGAGAAAAGACATCTCCGGCGGGCAGATTCCGCCGGGGAGAACACCTCCCGGAAGGGGAGATCATCACCATCGTCACGGGCATCATCGAGATCATCATCAACATCATCCCCAACATCAGCACCATCTTCATCTTCATCCAATCTCACCTCACAATTTCAACTTGTGTTGTAATCCGTACAATCTATCCTCTCTACTCTACCAGTGTTGATTACTACCGTGTGATGAATGTTATTGAGTTTTGTTGGAGAAATATCATTGTTTCCAGATTGTTTATCATCTATTTATCCCCACTGATCATGTTCTCTTTTATGTCTTGTGAGTAGTTACTTTAGTTCTTGAGGACATGGAGAAGTCTAGTTGCTAGTAGTCATATGATGTTGAAGTAATATGTGTTGTTTGATATTTAAGTTGCGTTGTTATTTTCCTAGTGGTGTTGTGTGAGTCGAACACTCAACACTTCGCTTTATCAAGGACCTAGGGGAATGCATTGTGTATAAAGAATGCTTACGGTGGGTTGCCGGAGTGACAGAAACCTGAACCCCAGTTCGCACGCTTTTGCACAAGGGAACACTGGATCATTGATCGTATTGCTATGGTTAGGCCTTTTGCCTTAATTACTATCTTGTATTTGCGGATGCTTACAAGATGTTTAATCATAAGAGTGCACTTATCTTAGTCTAGAGGGTGTATTAGCATAGATCCACCCACTCAACACTTATCAACACAACACATAGTACCGATACGGAATATGGCGAAAGCACGTGACTATTTCTCCCGTGTGTCCTCAAGAACGCTTTAGCCTTTATAAGTTCAGTTGTTAGGCTGTAACACCCTCACTGTCAGTGAACAGTAATCACCATTATGTTTATCCCTACTGTTCAAAATTTTGTTTGATCAACTTGGTTCACCTCAAATTCAATTCCATTTTAATATTGTTGAAAGCAATGTGATCATGGACCTTGATCATCTTGAATCACAACAAGTCTGACCCCTTTGAATTGAAATCAAATCAAATACTCAATTGCCTTTGGTGCAATATTAAAAACAAGGTGACAATAAAACCTTGTCCAAAAATTGTGCTTCCACTTTTGTTAAATCACTAATATTCAGTGGAGCATGTCACATCAATTTGGGGATTTTATTAATCTCTAGATTAAATCAATTAAATCAAAACATAGATAAAAAACCCTAAATAAATCATTTAATATTTAATCCAAATATTAAACGACTTTTAAAATTGCCTAAATCTTTTGTGGCACTACCCTAGGGTGATTACTAAATTATGGTACACTTACAACATTTTACAAAAATGCCTAGGTGAATAAAATTATTACAAAAAAAAACAGAAAACAATAGAAATATAAATGAAAAACCTAACTCCCGCCCTGGGCAAAGCCCAACCAAGCCCCCTCCCCTCCTCACTGGACCGGCCCAGCCGGCCCACCTCCTCTCTCCTTCCACCTCCTTCACTGTTCCCCCCCCACTGCGTGTCTTCCATCCGCATCGGCCATGGCCGCGCCCACATCGTGGCGTGCATCCGGCGGCTAGCCGCTGGTATAAGACCCTGACCCCCCCGGCGGAACCCTAGCTGCCCCTTCTCCCCCCCTCTGAAAGTCTGCCCCCTCCCTCCCCTGCGTCTTCTCCTCCGATACGAGCCCGCCATGGCGGCCCTCCTTCGACCCCGCGACCAACGGCAACGGCTGGCCGAGCCACCCGGCCGCCTCCCCGGCCTCCTCTCCACGAGCCCTAAATCAGCGTCGGAGCGCCCCGCCTCGCCGAACCGCGCCACCCTCTGCCTCGGCCTCACCAGCCACCGGCGCCCCCCGGCCTCGCCGCGCCACGGCCACCCCGAGCCCACTGCCCCCCCTGCTGCCTCCTCGTGAGAATCCTTCCCCCTCCCTTCCCTGCTTCCTCGCCGTTGAAGCGCCCAGCACCCGTAGCTTGCCATGGCCGGGAGCACATTCCCGTGGTGGTCCCCGTCGTTGTTGCTGTGCGGCTGGGCTTGGCCACGGCCGCGCGTTCCTCTGGTCGCCGCGCCCCAGCGCCCCTGACGCCCGCCTTCGTGCCCCGCCCCTGCTCCAGGCCGCCGCCGTGAACCTCCTCGCCGGCGGGCACGGTTGGGAGTAGCCCACGACTAATCCCCTTGTTAGGCCTAGCCCCTCCCACTGGCAGGTGGGCCAGCAAGGGCTAATGAGCCATTAAGCAGAGAACCCCCCTCCTTTGTCTATTACATGTGGGTCCAACCCATTAAGTTAACCCCTGGATTAATTAATCAGTTATTTAAAATGTGTCTATGACATCTATGGCCCACCTGTAAGAGATTAGTTTAATTAAATAAACTAAATAACCCACTGACATGTGGGACCCCACTGTTAATTAAATTTAATAATTGTTTTATTACCAATGTGAGGCTGACCAGTGGGACCCACTAGTCAGGTTTGACCAGTCAACCCCTCTGTGGATAATGTTGCATTTTACTAATAAAGAAAATCTAGAAATTGATTTAAAATGATTTAAACTTTAAAATTTAATATCTTTTAAACCGTAAGTCAGATTCAAAAACTTTATACATGAAAATTGATTAGAAAAATATAATGAATACGGATAAGCTATCCGTATACCAACCACACCCCTCTAACGCACCGAACATCGAACCGCCCCCCTCCGGACCGTCTGTCCGATGATTTGTCCGGTACTGTTAAAGTATCCGGATGAATTTATTCTGAACACGAATGTTGTTCAGAATAGTTCAACTAACACGGATACACCCCTCTTATGTTTGTCGGATGTCCACGACACCTCCGGCATGGTACCTTCCCCCTCTGGACACCCTGTCAGGTAATCACCCGGAGCTGGCAGTTCATCCCCGGATGAATTCCTGGTCCGAGCAACGTGCATTGCACTTCGTTAAAGCACCGTTAATATTGCATACGTCATGTTATTCATTTGTTTGCTATGATTGCTTTATATTTACTGTTTCTTCCCTCCCCCTCTTATTGTCCGGTAGACCCCGCGACTACCGCCACCACCGTTGATGTGTTCGACTACTTCGTCGACGACCCTACCCCTACCGCGAGCTTCCAGGCAAGCAGAGCCATTCTCTTCCCCAGATATCGCCTACCTTTCCGTACTTTCTTGCACTAGGCATTGTTACTGCTGCTGCTACGATTATAATCCTATTCAATTGCATAGCCTGATTTTTGTCGCCCCTTGATGTACCTTTCCTTCATCCTATGCTGCCTATTATTACTTATGCATATTTCAGCAGTGAGCCCTGCGCATTGTTAGTTAGGGTTACATAGCGGGCCGTGATCACTATGGGAGCGATCGCGGGTACATTAAATAAAACTGCACAGGTACGGTACAATGCAGACATCGCCAAAGGCCCCTATCTGGGTTATGCCTAGTCATGTCAAGTGTGAGCTATCAAGGAGTAATCCTTGTACTCCACTCGAGGCTGATTTTGTCTTGCCGCCATAGGGTCCTGAACAGCGGTTGTCCTTAAGGCAAGAAGTCGGGCGACCCAACGGTGCGCGCGAGCGGTATATTGTCGGGAACGACAGGGAGGGTACGACCGACGTTACTGGCGTGCTTGGCCCCTGGCCGTATCTCGCGAGAGTTACCAAACCACGAAAGTCGAGCTCTACCAAGAGCACACACGAGACAAGGTAAGGAGACGGTTCACCTTGTTGGTAACCGCAATGACTTGGTGGGACGACAGGGCAGGCACCGATGTACTGGTGGACCTGACTGCTGTCGTTGACCGCGGGTCGGTTAAGTCGAGGCAACGATAACGGTTGTCACGCAGGTTAATAAAAATGCTAAATGGTTCGGCGGATGTCTTGAGTAGCCTTTTGGCTTGTACGCACTACCTACACGTGGGACGAGGAGTGTGGGCTCCCCTGCATCGTAGTCTCGTTCGAGGGTCTTCAGACGTCAGCAGTACCGCGGGCTGATTGCCGGGAAGTGGTGTTGTCTTCTCTTGCTCGAGCGGTGTATTTGTATTTGCTTTGATTTTGCTTCACCGGCCAGTCACGCACCGTGCAGGAGTACGTTCGGGTTAGGGTCCAAAGCCCGACGTACATAGGATATAGTCCGGCGGATGACCTCTCTGTTGATTGCCGAAGGATGGGCTACTTTGTGTCGGATAGCTTTGGTGGAGCGTTCCCTAACAAGGTTCCCGCCACCCTGGAGATCCGAGCGTCGTAGAGTCACGCCAGTGCACCCCTGCAGGGAAGATTAATCTATTCGAATAGCCGGGTCCATGGTAACAGGACGCTTTATGCTGAAGCTGGATCTTACCACTAGAAACTTTTACTATTAAACTGTATGGTTCCGGGTCTTCTTCCTCGCAGGGAGTCGGGGAAGGGAACTCGGAGGCATTATTACTATTAATTATTACAACTTACTATTATACAATGCTGCAGCAACTTCTGCTGCATTGTTATTACATTTCTTCTATTGAACTGTTGGCTGTTTCTCTTCTCATGCTGCAAGACATCGTCGAAAGATGCTAGTCTTCGATAGGCCTAGCTTCTTACCCTTATTCTGATTTCTATCTTTCAGTCCACTATATACAGCCTCTTCTTTCCGTTGATACAATGCATAATGCTTAGTAGCGGACGTAAGACTCGCGGGTATACTAGATACTCACCTTTGCTTTATTTCCCCCTTTATGTTTTGCCTGATCGGCCGCTGCAGTCGACGTTGGAGCCCAGGAGCAGGAGTACCCCGGAGGCGGATACTACTACGTCGAGACCCCCGCTGACCAGGACCAGGAGTAGTTTTGGAGGCTCCCAGGCAGGAGGCCTTGCCTTTTCGATCTGTATCTCTGTTGTTATTTGTGCTAGCCTTCTTAAGGCAAAACTTGACTAACTATGTCTGTACTCAGATATTATGGCTTGTATAACTTATGTATTCGGGTCCGTGTGACCCCCTTTATTGTAACATATTGGTTTATCCTTTTGTGTTAGTGTTGTGCTGTGATATTCTCACCGTGGCACCCTAATCTCAGCCGTGTACCCTGCGTGTATGATTACTTTACACATATTTATTTTGGGGGCGTCACATAGGCCTATCCTTTGATCAAAAGGATCGGGCCACTTGTTACTCTTCAGTGCCTTTCACTTTACTCGCTTTTATCTTTTTGTTGCTTATACCGAAAACCCCTAAAAAGTTATCTTTCAGATCCTGCAGCTATTTCTTTACCAAAGTCACTTACCCTAAAAAGCTATTAGTAAGTGAAGCTGGTAAGGAAGTTTTTTTATTTCTATTTTTGTTTTGCCGTTGTTGATTTTGTCCTTATGGACACCTCTACTCTTGGATCGATGTTTATGGGGAAACGCCTCACAACTGTGGTGGTCACTCCTACCCCTACTGAAATTGTGCCTTACAAAATACCGTATGGTATTATCAATTAGGTCTTATCTAATCGTTATGCAGGAGATAGACATCCAGGTGAACACTTGCTATATTTAACACAACTATGTTCATTATTTAAGCTTGCAGGTGTGTCGCTGGAATTCATCATGAATAAATTATTCTCCATATCACTTATAGGTAAAGCTTCAAATTGGTATAAGCTCCTTGATAACTCACATCTACTTAATTGGGAAGAGCTTATGTCTCTCTTTTATACAAAGTTTTACCCTCTTCATGAAATTCGTCGAGACATGAATTACATCTACAACTTTTGGTCTCGCGACGGAGAGAGCATCGCTCAAGCTTGGGGGAGACTTAAATCCCTAATGTTCAAATTTCCTATCCATGAACTCCCCAAAGATATTATAATTACAAATTTTTATGCCAGGCTTTCTCGTCAGGATAAAGAGATGTTGGATGCCTCCTCTAGCGGGGTATTTCAAACAAGAAGCGTAGATGAAAGGTGGGATCTCATCGAGAGGATCCACAAGAATACTGAAGACTGGGAAATTGATAAAGGTATTGAACCTGCTATAAATTATGAGCATGATTACACTGAGAGCTATGTGAAAACTGATTATTTTAATACCTTTTATTCTAACATTGGTCTTGATTCCCAGCTTATGATTAATTTTTGTAAGAACTTTGCCTCTTACATTGACTCTTCTAAGGAGGAGAAGGATCAGTATCATAAACCCTTTAAAGAGTTACCTGTTGATATTCATGGTTCTGACCCTATTCTGCCTGCTGTTTTTTTATGAAAAGCCCCCTTTTCCTACAAGGATGAGGGAGCACTCTTTTGTGACAGGCATAATAAATAAAAGTGAGAGAAGAACTGACGAACATGAGGACCTGATCAAGGTCGATCCTCAAGTTACGATGGTTAAAGATTTAGTTACTAATGATGTTTCACATTCCAAGATAAAATTTTGTGTTGTTTCAACTAACATTGTCACAGCCAAGAATAAGAGCCCAATTTCAGGTACACCAGTTGTATCTGTCAAAATAGGAGATCACAACTATTACGGGCTTTGCGATCTGGGGTCCAGTGCTAGCGCTATTCCTTATTCACTCTATCAGGAGATCATGGTTGAGATTTCACCCTGTGAACTTGAAGAGATCGATGCTACCATTTATCTAGCAAACAAAGAAAATATCTCTCCCATTGGAATTGTGAGAGATGTTGAAGTCCTATGTGGAAAGGTAAAGTATCCTACCGACTTTCTCGTACTTGGTTCAGTGCAAGACAGTTTTTGCCCTATTATCTTTGGTAGACCTTTCCTCAGCACTTGTGGTGCTATTATAGATTGTAAAAAAGGTAAAGTTTCTGTTGAATTCGATGGTGAGCCATATGAATTTAACTTTCCTAAATTTTCCAAGAAACCTCGTGGTACTGATTTACCTAGTGATGATAAAATTATTGAAAATATTGCTTCTATCGCTATTCTTCCTAATGATCCTTTGCAGCAATATATGGAAGACCACGAGAATGATATGCATATGCAGGAAAGAAATGAGTTAGACGAAATAATCACAAGACAAACTTCTATCCTGAAGCACAACCTTCCAGTTGAGCCTTTGGGGATCCTAGCACAACCAAAAGAAGACCCGGTGTTTGAACTCAAACCATTGCCCGATACGCTCAAGTATGCCTATTTAGATGAAAATAAAATATATCATGTCATTATCAATGCTAGCCTTTCAGGATTTGAAGAAGAGCGATTATTGGAGACACTTCGCAGACACCGTGGTGCCTTAGGCTATACCCTTGATGACCTTAAGGGGATTAGTCCATCGATTTGCCAACACACTATCAATCTCGAGCCCGATGCTAAGCCAATTATTGATCATCAACGACGGCTGAACCCAAAGATGAAAGACGTGGTTAGGACGGAGATTCTCAAGCTTCTAGACGCAGGTATCATCTATCCTATAGCTGATAGTAGGTGGGTAAGTCCAGTTCATTGTGTTCCCAAGAAAGGAGGTATGACTGTTGTTCCTAATGATAAAAATGAACTAATTCCTCAAAGAGTTGTTATTGGATATAGAATGTGTATTGATTACAGGAAGTTGAACAAGGCAACTAGGAAGGATCACTACCCGCTGCCCTTTATTGATCATATGCTAGAGAGGTTGTCTAAAAACACCCACTTTTGCTATCTTGATGGGTACTCTGGCTTCTCTCAAATTCATGTCAACACTGCCGATCAAGACAAGACCACTTTCACATGTCCTTACGGTACCTATGCTTACAGGCTCATGCCTTTTGATTTATGTAATGCACCCGCTACTTTTCAAAGATGCATGTCTGTTAGTTTTCATGGTTTCTCTGAGGAGATTGTGGAAGTCTTCATGGACGATTTCTCCGTCAATGGAACTTCCTTTGACCACTGTCTCCACAATCTTAATAAATTTTTACAGAGATGCGAGGACACAAACTTAGTTTTAAACTGGGAAAAATGCCACTTCATGGTTAACGAAGGGATCGTGCTTGGTCACAAGATTTCTGAGAGGGGAATTGAAGTGGACAAGGCGAAGATTGAAGCTATTGAAAGGATGCCCTATCCAAGGGACATTAAAGGTATTCATAGTTTTCTCGGTCATGCTGGTTTCTATAGAAGATTTATTAAAGACTTTTCTAAGACTTCGAGACCCCTCACTAATCTTCTCCAGAAGGATGTTCCTTTTGTATTTGATGATGATTGTAGGGAGGCTTTCGAAGTTCTTAAGAAAGCTTTGATAACCGCTCCTATAGTACAACCACCTGACTGGAATTTGCCCTTTGAAATTATGTGTGATGCTAGTGATTTTGCTGTTGGAGTTGTTTTAGGACAAAGGGTTGATAAGAAATTGAATGTTATACATTATGCTAGAAAAACCCTTGATAGTGCTCAAAAGAATTATGCCACTACTGAGAAGGAATTCTTAGCAGTAGTGTTTGCTTGTGATAAATTTAGGCCTTATATTGTTGATTCTAAAGTGATTATTCATACTGACCATGCTTCTCTTAAGTACCTTATGGCAAAGAAGGATGCCAAACCAAGACTTATCAGGTGGGTACTCCTTCAAGAATTTGATTTACAGATTGTTGATAGAAAAGGAGTAGACAATCCGGTGGCGGACAACCTTTCAAGGATGGAAGATATACCGCATGATCCCATCCGAGTCAACGACAATTTTCCAGCCGAACAACTTGCCGTTGTACAAGTACAATCTCTCTCCAATCCTTGGTTTGTAGATTATGCTAATTTTAAACATTACAAAGTATTTTCCTCCAGGTTTAACATTTCAGCAAAGGAAGAAGTTCTTCCATGATTTGAGGCACTACTTTTGGGATGACCCTCATCTTTTCAAAGAAGGTCCAGACGGGATCGTGAGAAGATGTATGCCGAAACATGAGTAGAAGGACATTCTCAAGCAATGTCACGACAGTCCCTATGGAGGACATCACGCCGGCGAGAGGAACACACATAAGGTTCTCCAATCAGGTTTTTATTGGCCTACTCTCTTTAAAGATGCTAGAAATTATGTTTTATCTTGTGATAAGTGTCAGAGAGTTGGTAATATTAGTAGGAGGAATGAGATGCCTATGAATTACTCACTAGTGATTGAGCCTTTTGATTGTTGGGTTTTTTTTTTATTTTATGGGTCCTTTTCCTCCTTCAAATAAGTACACTCACATTTTAGTAGTTGTTGATTATGTAACCAAGTGGGTTGAAGCAATCCCCACTGAGAGTGATGATCACAAGACATCTTTGGAAATGCTCAAAGATGTAATTTTCCATGGGTTTGGTGTACCTAGGTATCTAATGACTGATGGAGGATCACACTTCACGCATGGAGCTTTTAGAAAAGCTCTAGCCAAGTACGATGTCAATCATAGAATTGCTTCACCGTACCATCCTCAAACTAGTGGGTAAGTTGAGCTCACCAATAGAGAGATCAAGTTGATCTTGCAAAAGACAGTTAACAGTTCTAGGAAGGACTGGTCAAAGAAGTTAGGAGATGCTTTGTGGGCGTATAGAACTGCTTACAAAAACCCCATGGGCATGTCCCTGTATAAGATGGTCTATGGCAAGGCTTGCCATTTTCCATTAGAATTAGAACACAAAGCTTTCTGGGCTGCTAGAGAGCTTAATGCTGACCCAAAGTTAGCTGGTGAAAAGCGCCTCATGAACTTGACTTCTCTAGATGAGTGGAGAAGTGAAGCTTACAAGAGTGCTAAAATGTTTAAGGAAAAGGTAAAGAAGTGGCATGATAGAAGGATTCTGAAACGTGAATTTAATGTTAGTGATAAAGTTTTTTTGTTTAGATCTCGTTTTAGGTTTTCTCCAGGTAAATTACTTTCCAGATGGGAAGGGTCATTTCATATCAAAGAAGTTTACCGATCAGGTGTAATCAAGATTAATAATTTTTATGGCACCAAACCTCAAGTTGTGAATGGGCAAAGACTCAAGCATTACATGGCGGGAGACCCCCGTCAACGTTGATGTAAATATAATACACACAACAACTCATGAAGAATATGTTGCAGCCCCGTTTCAGACACCAGCAGAATAAGAAAAGGTATGTATTACGGTAAGGAAACATCACGAACCGCCATAAAATTTCCAGATTATGAGTTTTTTTTGCAAAATATAGAAAATTTAGAGCCTAATTGGAGCCAGAGAGGAACTCCAGGGGGCCCAGGCGCCCCCCTGGCGCGGCCTACCTCCTGGCCGCGCCGGGTGGCCGCCTGGGCACCCCGAAGCCCGTCTCCGACTCCACTTTGGCTCATCACCTTCCTATTGTTGCAGAAAATTTTGCTATATATTTGCCCGGATAATCCCGACACCGTATCTCGCGATTTCGTGTGTTTTCTTCTCGAGCTGTTTCTGCCATGAAATCTTTAAGCTAGACCTAGGTGCCATGGCTTCCCCAAGTTCCTCCAAGGACAAGTTTGTCGTCAACGTCATCAACCCTTACCTCGCTCAGGTGAAGAACCATCCTCGAACCATCCAGTTGGAGGATGATGTCCTTCACCAAGAAGATCTAAAGGAACCTGCCAAGGAGGGGAGCATCGAGGCCAGGCTAGAAGAGATGGAGCAAGAAGTCTTAAAGTACAAGAAGATGGTTGAGCGGGGTGTTGAAGCCAATTTCGACCTCATCAACGAACTAAAAACGTTCTACAAGAAGGAGATCAGGGGAATATGGTCAAGCATCACCGAGGCGGAAGAAAGAATTGATGATCTCCAAGGGTAGATCTATGATCTGCACAACCAGAACTGTGAGTATGAACTACATTTTATGCGCATGGGGTTAGGTGCTGGAAGCAGGATCTTGGAGACTGAAGCCTCTCCTGGGACCGGGGAACCTCTACCATGGAAGCGCTTCGTCCATGACTACATCAACAACAACAACAATAACAACAACAACAACAACAACAACAAGAATGAGGAGTAAATCTCCTCGGGTAATGGCACCCCCTCAGCTTGTTCCAAGCTTGGGGGAGTGCCCGGTATCTTTATCTTTATCTTAATCTTTTAGAGTCAAGTAGAGTCGTATCATGTCTAGGGAAGTTATTATATGAAATAGGTGTTTTCATTGAGGTCTGTCACTCCTTCTGTGGAGAGTTTGTATCCGTGAGTGTGGAGTCGTCTATAATGGAATATTAATGAGAAGTCTATTGGTTCCTTCGCTGCACTCGATATTCTCTTCACGCAATCAACCTTATTTGATGATTCTTATGTGGAGTATTGACCTTATATCAGGTATGGCTTTGAAAACTTTATTTAATTTTGGCAAACATAGCTTTGGTCTTGACAACATGCATGTTTTTCCAAGTAGTGACATAGCCAAAACCTTTATGTTATTATGCTTGAAGTGTTATGTTGACAAGGAAGATGACTTGATGTGTTATGCTTACCTTCATGTTTATGCTTTATATGTTTTGCATCTAAGTTAGCATCAATTGTCTGTTCTCTCAAAGCCTTTGCTAGCCAAACCCTTTGCCAAGCAGATTTCTGCCTATGCATCCATACCCTGAAACCAATACCTTCCATATGAGTCCACCATACGTTCCTATCCGTGGTATTCCCCTACCACTCCTATAAGTATAGAATTTATGTGTTATCCTTAAATGTTCAAAATCTTCTATTTTGTGTCTCTTGTTTAGCTCATGAGGAAGTAGTAGGTAATTCATGATCTTCTTAAGTTGGAAAAGTTTTACCCCGAGATTTCATGTCTAATCTACAAACCCATAATACGAGGAGGAACTGGCATGAGTGTGCCCAGCTCAAAAGATAATACAACAAACAAACCCTCCTTCACGCTTGGTTTATGAGAAATCAGAAACTTTGGCAGTGATAAACAAAGGGGATTAAGGGGATGTGATCGTCCCTGAAAGTATCGAGATAGACCTAGAGGGGGGGGTGAATAGGTCTTATTACAATTTTTAACACTACTTAGCAATTTTAGGCAATAATGCGGAAGATAAAGGTGTGCCTAACAATTGCAAGGTTTACCTAGCTATGACAAGATAAACACTAAGCACAATATACTAAAGCAAGTGAGGGGCAAATAATACGGTAGTACAAGTAATAAGGGGAAAGAGTAGGGATAACCGAATGACGCGAAGACAACGATGTATCCCGATGTTCACTTCCTTGGAGGGAAGCTACTCACCGTTCGGAGAGAGTGGGTGAAACCATGAAGGCACACCAACGCCACGAAGGCTCACTCTATTCCCTTTGTGATATCACCACGAAGGATATTCCCAACCACTACCGGTTGACCTTAAAGGTGGTCACCAAACCCTCACAAACTCAACGGGGGTAATCACAATGGTCGATTCCTCTCCGAAGAACTCCTACCCGCCTAGGAGTCTCCAACCTCCAAGAGTAACAAGATCAATGGGGAAAAGCTCAATGCTTGCTCAAATCACGATTTGCTTTGGTCGGAAGATGGGGAAGGGACGGATCTATCACGTGGTGAAAGATCCGACAAGAACTCTCACAAATCTCTCCGGGATCTTGGATTTAGTGTAGGAGAAAGGGAAGAGGGAGCACTTGGTGTTCTTGAGTGAAATGAATGAAGTGTTCAACCCTAACCCTAGGTGGGTATGGGGTATATGTAGGTGCTCAAGAAAACTAGCCATTTTGAGCTGTCTGGTATGCTCCGGACGTCCGGGACTTAAGTCGGATGGTCCGGGCTGAGATCGGACGGTCCGACTTGAGATCTGGATGGTCCGACAAGACAACACATGCTCTACGTGTGTGTACACATTCGTGATGCCGGACGGTCCGTGAAGGACAGTCGGACGGTCCGGAAGATTGTGCACCCTCTGGTCCTGGGAGCATAATTATTCGGACGGTCCGAGGTCCAGCTCGGACGGTCCGAGCTATGCCCGGATGGTCCGACCTGACACCCGGACGGTCCGGAGAATTATGCACCTTCGGGTGCCTCGGTATGTAATTATTTGGACGACCGGGGGCCGTGGCCGGACGGTCCGGGTTGCGCTCGGACGATCCGGCATAGGCAGTGAGTGCTCAAATTGACGTGTTTTGAAAACCCTACACAACTATATTGATTTTCCTTAGATGTAAGAGGGAGTGTTTTACACGTTGAAGTTTTACTGATTTGAGCAAGACTGAACTCAACCTTATGATTCCCTCTTAATAGTGCGAGGATCCATATGACTCATGATGTAATAGTAAAGAAGACTTAGCGTCATCTTCAGTCGTTGTGTCGAATTCTTGAGTGCGGTCGAGGCTTAGCATATGATCCCTACATGATGATGTCAAGAGAACTAACCAACTTCCTGTGTGTCACTTAACAAACATAGTTAGTCCCCTATATGTATATTGTCATCAAACAAAAAAATATGCTTAAGGGCATGATTGCACTTTCAATCTCCCCCTTTTTGGTAGTTGATGACAATACACATATATCTCACAAAGGAATGACAATTACAATTTTGGAGAGCATTTTCATTTTAAAGAGGGAGACTCCCCCTCAACATGTGCATGTTGGTTTTTAAGACATTTAAGCAAAACACATGTTAGGGAGGCTCCCCCATGATCATATAACCAATAAGATGTATATGAGAAGGCACATTAGTTATAGGACACAATACCACATAAGAGAGAATCAATCGAAAGATAACACATAGTTCGATACAAAATACATGTCTGCCACACAGCATACGATATAACTAATATGAGCAAACACGAGCACAAATGAAGTAGCTACTAGCACCCCTAGATAAAGTTCTCCCCCTTTGTCAACAAGTAACAAAAAGGGGCACACGGAGCTACGCCTCATCATCCTGATCGGGCACCACATCCGGGAAGAAGTCAGCAAAGTCCTCCGCAGATGGGAAGCCATAGTCCTGCGGCTGAGGGGATGATGGAAGCTGCTCATCATCACTGACTGGACTGCCAGGGCGAGTCCAAAGACGGGCCTTGAGAGTATTGGCCTTCGTGATGCGCCGGGTCTCAAGCTGATGGATGGCCTTGGTGTTTGACTTGCACAAATTAAAAATTGCTTTCTGAGATTTTCCCAAGAAGTGCGCAATCGTCTTGAATGGCTCGGCCATCGGTGGGCGAGGAGGAGGTGCCGTAGAGCTAGAGGCACCCGCAGCAGAGGGAGGCACAGACCCACAAGTGTCCAGATATGATCCCTTCTTCGAGATCCACTCTTGGTGAACGACGGCCTTCTGAATAGGAGTGGCAAAGTGTGCATCAATCACCCTCTGGATATAAGGAGCAAGAGGGAAGTGGCCCTGCTTCTGAATAGAGAAAAGCGACACCTCATGCCACAGAAAGTTGGCTACATCAACCGTAGGGATCACTTGCTTGAACTCGAAGCGGTCATATGTGAGAGATGCGCGGGCCATGAGATTGATAGCATAGGAGCGAACCATGGCCTTGTCGCCATGCTCGGGCACAATCGTCTGAAGGAGGCATAAGTACAGCTGACGATACCTCGGAAAAAAGATGGATGAGTTGTTGACATTTTGATTGGTCCCCGTAGTGATGTTCCGAGGAGCCATAAGACAACCCATGCAGTCCGTGATCGGTGCCGAGAGAAACTCGGTATGCTCACTGTGAATCATGAAGAGGTTCTCGGACCGAGTAGGCATCCCGAGCGCCACACACCACTGGTCATACGTAATAGTGATCGTCTGGTGGTGAGTCTTCCAGGTAAGAGTGGCATCATTTCCAGTGATGGCATCGCCAGTGAAGAAACATGTAGCATAGAATTGGAGAATAACTGCATGGCTCCAGTCGCATCGAAGAGTCAATGCATGACGAAGTCCCATGGCATCCACAAGACGAATGAGGTCAGCAAATATGTCAAGACGACGCTCGAAATATTCCATGTTGATAAACTTCTGGGGTGTCGTGCGATTGATGTGCAGACAAACAGTGGCATAGATATCCTATTGCACCAGGGTGTGGAACCGAGGATCCATGAATTGTTGGCCATGTCAAACTGATTTGTCCCACTGCGAAGCGCATGGTAGTGCTTGGACTCCATGGCAAAGTAGTCATAGGGAGCACTGTTGTGCCGGTTAGGGGGCGCCGCAGAGATGGCCAAGCCCTGAAGCGGCTCCCCCGCGCTGGAGGAAGGCGACGAGGAGCAGGGGAGGTCTCTTTCTGACGGTTTGGTAGTGTCTTCTAGCGAGTGCCAGGCTTGGGACGTGGAGAGACAAGTTCCTCATTTTCAAAGTCTTCCTCATAATCATCATCAAGACCTTGGAACTCCACATTGCTGCCACCCGCCCGGTCACCGCCGCCGCGAAGGCGACGACGAGGAAAGAGATCATCCAGAGAGTCGTCAGATCCCTGACGGCGAGAGTCTGTGCAAAGGGGCAGCAAAGTAAGGTCACATGGGGTAGCACGGGCAAGAAGGCCCAACACGTATGGGAGACACAGTGGACCGCACTCGGACAACCGGAAGCAAACCCGGAAGGCCGAAAACAATGGATATGACAAATCCATGGGCAATCCACAATGAGTCAACCAAACAGGAGGGCACAAAAAAATGGAATGGAGACCACGGCAACCGAGTCCAACTAGAATGGGGAGAGAACTCATCACTACGGGACCCCTTTGGAGGCATGGCGGCCAGATTAGAGATGCAATCCCTCCTCCAAGAAGAATCCTGCCCCAAATCAAAAATGGGTTGGATCAAATCAGAGATCTGGAGGAGGAGAGGCGCCAGATCCAAAGGGAGACTCACCGGAGGGCAAAAACGGACGGGGAGCGCCCAAGGTAGGGCGGCGGCGCAGGGAGACAGCCGAACCCTAGGCGCGTGGGGGGGGGAGGAACTGCCAGGTCGTGGGGGCGCGACCCGTGAGATTTTATAGGGTAGGCAGGCCGGACGACCGGGCCACAAGTCGGATGGTCCGGGACGAGCCCGGACGGTCCGGACTGGAAGCCGGACGACCAACTTGGTGTTTTAGAGGAGCATCAGTACGCCTAAGGGTCGAACGACCGGACCAGCGGCCGGATCGTCCGGGGTGGACCCGGACCATCCGGGGCACAACCCGGACCGTCTGGAAGGTGGTCAGGGGTTTTCCTAATGGGTCTCCAGGGACGAACGACTGGAATGTGTGTGTGATCTAGCTGTATGGCAGATATATATTTATATATGAAAATATGTGTGCATGACAGGCGTGAGCATGAACACCCAAATAGCAAGATCACAAAAGAACCATTTGACAGAAGTAATCTATGATGGGGTAGGCGGTGGCGGTGGCCACCATGTATGAGTATAGGTGATGTTGACACCGCGAAGATGTACCTTGGGTCCAACAGTCACAACTCCATCTTTAACCGCTACACATGGTCTCACCGAAGTGAGCATGCAGATTGTTGATGTGTGGGTCACTTTATGCATCATGTGGCGAGCAGAGAACTCATGAATTTAGTTTCTCCCCCTACATACATGCCTACATCTAGACAAGTTATTTGTTATGTGCATGAATGAGAGCAAGATACCCCTAGGCTAAGAAGCTATAACGTTCCAAGATACCAAGTTCACCCCTTAGTTGGCAAAATCTTGCTTCATCCAATGGCTTGGTGAAGATATCGGCAAGTTGCTTGCCGGTGCCCACATGTGCAAGAACAATATTACCATTTTGAATATGATCCCGCATGAAGTGATGATGAATGTCAATATGCTTGGAGCAAGGATGTTGACACGGGTTGTTGGCAATCTTTATAGCACTTTCATTGTCACATAAGATGGGTACCTTCTTATAGGTGAGGCCATAATCCTTCAAGGTTTTCCTCATCCATAGAACTTGAGTGGCACAACTTGCGGCGGCCACATACTCGGCTTCGGCGGTGGAGAGGGAGACACAATTTTGCTTCTTGGAATGCCAACTTACCAATGAACGCCCAAGAAATTGGCATGAGCCGGATGTTGACTTCTGATCCACCTTGTCTCCGGCCCAATCCGCATAGGTGTACCCCAAGAGATCAAACTTGGCTTCCTTGTGGTACCAAAGGCCCAACAAAGGAGTATGAATAAGGTATCTAAGAATGCGCTTAACCTCCAAATGATGACTCTCCATAGGAGAGGCTTGATATCTTGCACACATTCCTACGCTAAGCATAATATCCGGTCTAGATGCACAAAGATAAAGCAATGACCCAATCATAGAACGATAAAGAGTAGCATCAAACGGAATACCAGAAAGGTCTTGATCTAGATATCCCTTGGTTGGCATGGGTGTCTTGCATGGCTTGGCATCCTTCATACCAAACTTCACGAGCATGTCTTGAATGTACTTTGTTTGGGAGATGAAGGCTCCTTCGGCAGATTGCTCGATTTGAAATCCAAGGAAGTACTTCAAGCTCCCCATCATGGACATCTCAAAGTTCTTGGTCATAGTTTTCGAGAACCACTTGCACAAAGATGGGTTAGGAGAACCAAATATTATGTCATCTACATAGATTTGGCAGATGAGAAATTCACCATTGGTTCTCTTGGTAAAAAGAGTGGCATCAATGACACCCCTCACAAATCCTTCCCCGAGTAAAAACTTCCTAAGATGGTCATACCAAGCCCTAGGGGCTTGCTTAAGACCATATAGTGCCTTATGAAGTTTGTACACGTGGTCCTTGTGATGAGGGTCACAAAAGCCGGGTGGTTGTGCTACATATACATCCTCTTGTAGTGGACCATTAAGAAAATCACTTTTTACATCCATTTGAAATAATGGGAATCCATTGAATGCGGCATAAGCAAGAAACATGCGTATAGATTCAAGATGGGCAACGGGAGCAAAGGTCTCATCAAAATTCACGCCTTCAACTTGGGAGTACCCTTGAGCCACTAGCCTTGCCTTGTTTTGAATGATATTACCATATTCATCTTGCTTGTTTTTGAAGATCCACTTGGTTCCAATGATGTTATGATCTTGACCGGAAGGCCTCTCCACGAGAGACCAAACTTCATTCTGGGTGAAACTAGTGAGCTCATCTTGCATTGCAATGAGCCAATCCGCATCCTCAAGTGCTTGTTCAACCCTAAGCGGTTCAATGCAAGACACAAACGAGAAGTGAGCGCAAAATTTCATAAGTTGATGACGAGTAACTATACCTTGCCCCAATCCTGTGAGAATATTGTCAACATCAACACGTCTAGCCACCAATGGCATGATGGAATTTGGAGTTTCAATAGGCTCCACCCATTCGGGCTCATGAACAACATTTGGTTCATCATCAAGGGCGGAGCCATCTTCAATTTCATCATTTTCTCCAAAGCAAATGCGGTCAAGCCGATCTCGTGGATCAACCGCATCATCAACATGTGGTTGAGCAACCACATCGGATTGTGGAGGGTCTTGTTCTTGTTCTTGGATGATGGGCTCCTCATGAGCAATCGGATCTTGAGTGGTAGGAGGAGGTGCTTGTGGTGATGGAACACTTGGCCCATCACCCACCTGATCATCTCTAGGAACTTGAGCAATGGGCACAAGATCTCCAATGCCCATAGCCAAGATGTCTTGAGATGAATCTTCATTATTGCCTACATCACTTAGATCAACTTGCTCCCCATGGGAGCCATTAAATTCATCAAACTCCACGTCACAAGTTTCCACAACACATCCGGTGGATTTGTTGTAGACCCTATAGGCGTGAGAGTTTGACGCATACAACAAATATACCCTCAATTGTTTTGGATTGAAACTTAGCTAGCCGGTCTTTCTTATTGAGAAAGAAACACTTACAACCGAATACTCAGAAGTATTTGACGTTTGGCTTGTGACCGGTTAGAAGCTCATAGGGGGTCTTCATCAAGATCTTGCGAAGGAAGAGCCGATTTGATGCATGAAAAGCGGTGTTGATGGCTTCGGCCCAAAAACTATATGGTGACTTGTACTCATCCAACATGGACCGGGCCATCTCCACAAGAGTGCGGTTCTTCCTCTCGGCTACACCATTTTTCTGAGGGGTGTAAGGTGCGGAATATTGATGTTCAATCCCCTCATCACTCAAGAATTCTTCTAAAGTGTAGTTCTTGAATTCGGAGCCATTGTCACTTCGTATTACCAAGATAGCCATGTTGTATTTCCTTTGGGCTTGTTTGGCAAAATCAATGAAGGTGGCCTTTGTCTCGTCCTTGGACTTGAGAAAGAACACCCATGTGTATCTTGAATAATCATCAACAATGAAAATACCATATTTCTTCCCACCAAGACTATCCCATGATGGAGGCCCAAAGAGATCCACATGAAGGGGCTCCAAAGGCCTTGACGTTGACACGATATTCTTGGGGAAATGCTTTGCTTGATGTTGCTTCCCGGCTATGCATGCACTACACACATGATCTTTCTCAAAAGACACGTTTGTTAGTCCGAGGATGTGGTCACCCTTTAGAAGATCTTTTAGATTTCTCATACCGACATGGGCTAGCCGGCGATGCCATAGCCACCCCTTTTCGGCCTTGGCCATTAGACAAGTTGCATGGTAAGTACTCTCTTTTGAGAAATCAACCGTGTAAAGGTTGCCATCCAACTCTCCAACAAAGGCCACTTCGAGAGTATCTCTCCTAAATACTTTCACACTTGTTAGGCCAAATAGTGTATCATATCCAACGGAAGCTAATTGACGAACGAAAAGCAAATTGTATTGAAGGGATTGGACAAGCATGACATTTGCAAGAGACATGTCATTAGTAATAGCCACCTTGCCCAACCCAAGTACCTTTCCCTTGGAACCACCACCAAAGACAATGCTCATGTATTGTTGAATTGCATCCATGAAGTCCTTGAGCAAACGGCTTTCTCCGGTCATATGATTGGTGCATCCACTATCAATCACCCATTTGACTCCACCGGAGATAGCATCCTACACATAGATTTAAGCTTTGGTTAGAGGTGCCCATTTTGCAATGGGACCTCTAAGGTTAGTAATAAGGGTCTTTGGAACCCAAATGGTATAGAAACGGAAAGCATTACGGGCCCCAATGAATTTTGCAAACACCTCTCCATACTTTGCCTTACGGAGCACATAGGATGGAGGCATTTTCTCCTTCTTCTTGTTAGGAGTGGGCTTACCCCTAGTGGCCTTCCCATTCCCAACGCCAACCTCATCAACAAATTTCTTACCTTTGTCCTTGTGCCCTTCACAGACAAAGATCACCTTTTGGGGAGTTGATTCCTTGCTAAGGGTGACATCCTTTGTCACACTCGTACTTGGATCAAACCCAAGTCCCTCCTTAGAAAAGGACTCCTTGTGATGAATTAATACATCATTTAGGTTTTTCTCGCCTTGGGCACAAGTCAAGAGGCCCTTCTTTAGTTGAGCATGAAGAGCTAAGTTCTCCTCAATGAGAGATGCTTGATCAAGGGTAGAGTTAGTAGCACAAGCATCAATATGCACAATAGTGGGAGGAGACATCTTAGTAAGTGTTTTTATATGAGCAAGTTTGTGGGCCTCAAGATTTTTCTTAAGGGTGGCGAGTTCCTCATCTTTTGTCTTGAGGGACAAGGTGAGTACCTCAACATCCTTAGAAAGGGAGGTGTTTAGCTCCACAAGCTTGTTCATATCATTATCAAGTTCCTTACATATTTCATTAGCCTTTTTCAAGGAGGCAACATGCTTGTCATTTAAGTCATTTGATGCGTGAACAGCTTTGCACAAGTTGTCATTTCAAGCTTCTTCAAAGTCAACTTTTCGCTCAAGGAGAGTATAGTTCTCCTTTTCCTCGGTGAGGAGGATTTCAAGATCCTTAATGGTTGGGGAGTGCTTACCCACCACATCCATAAGTAATTGAAACATTTTGAGCTTGTTGCCTTTGAGATAGCTCATCATTTTGTTCACTTTAGCAAACAACAAATCTTCAGAAATAGCATGTGCATCATCACTTTCCGCATCATGAAATTCATCACGAGGTTCGGAAGAGAACATGAAGGACTCATCAATAGGAGTTACCTTGATCTTAGCCGAGGAGGAGGGAGTGTCATCATCAACCAACTTGGCCATGAGACACTTGTGTGCATTTCCGGTGTAGTCACTCATGTAGTTGTAGTTTACAACTTCACCTTCCCTGTTGAGGAGCTTCAAGGTCTTTTGTGTATCTTGAGCAACTCCGGCCACACCACCAACATCCTCGGGATCGGACCCTTCAAGTGCCAATAATGCTTTCTTCTTGAACTTGTTGTTGAGATGGTTTGAGAGCTTCTTGGCAACTTCCTTCCAAGGAAATCGAGGTTTGTCCTCTCTTTTCTCATATGGACAATCCTACACAAAGTGTCCCGATCTCTCACAGTTGTAGCAGTTTCTCGTCTTCTTATTTTGGAATCTTCCCTTGAAGTCCCCTTTGGTGAACTTCTTCACAAAGAGAGCTATATCATCATATGAGGGAGTATCATCGGAGTTATCATCATCTTCATACTCATCTTCTTCCTCACCATCATCAAACTCCTCGAGCCTAGCCTTGAGTGCAAGGTTTGAGGACGGACCACCATATGTGGCAAGTAATATCTTGGACTCCTTTAGGTGCTCTTCATATTGCAAGAAGGTGGCAATCACATCATCCGGTGTCATCTTGAAGAAGTCGGGCATACGCCTCAATTCCCACACCATTTGATGAGAATACACCATGAGAGCATTCAACATCTTTTCCATAAGGTAACGGTTGGTGATTTGATATCCATCCAAAGATTTCTCATATGTGAAGGACTGGACATGAGCGGAGAGAACTTTGAGACACATATGAAGTTGTTGGGGCGTCTCATCTTTCTTCATGTGAAGGTTGTGCAATGCATTCTTTGCGGTCTCATATCTTGTCATTTGAAGAGACCCAGTGCCGGACTTGGCGATGAGAAGAGTATCCCACATTTCCTTGGCATTGGTGATATGAAGAAATGGTGCACGTGTCAACTCATCCATTTCTCTTTTCAAGAACCAAATAGCCGCAAGGTTGAGATGTCGATCAAAAACTTCACTTGGAGTAAGGTTGTTTGGTCCAACGGGATAATAGCCTTTCCTGGAGTCGATGAGGTTCCACATGGGTTTGCACACAAATGTAAGATAATTTGCCATAAGACTTTTCCAATCCAAAAAGTTAGTGTTCTCGGTTAGTACCGGCGGATTGCCGTTAAAGTTATACTTAGGTTCCACAAGCTTAGGAGCAGGATAGTCCCATTGGTAGGGACCACCTCTTTTCAAGGGAGCCTCGGAACCGGGGTGCACAAAGGTCGCTTGTGGGGACCTAGGGGCCGCACCACTTGACGTTTGTGACTCCGATGCCGAAGCCTTCAATCTTGCAAAGGAGGCTTCCATTTCCTTCCTTTGATTGTCCAAAGCCTTTTGCAAGGCATTTTCCATATCTCCGGAGGTGAATAACTTGGGATCCTCAATCTCATAACTAACATGCCCCGTGGAAGGAGGCAACGCAGCTTGTGCAGCGGCCCTTTGTTCAACAGCAATTCTCTCGGCTTCCGAACTAGCGGCATCCGCAGCAATTGCGACCTCCTCCACATTGGCACCCGAACTTTAGGGAATACCATTGTTGGTCATCTCGCTCTAGGGAGGTTAAGCCACAAGAATAGAGCACGAGGCTCTGATTCCAATTGAAAGGATCGAGATAGACCTAGAGTGGGGTGAATAGGTCTTATTACAAATTTTAACACTACTTAGCAATTTTAGGCAATAATGCGGAAGATAAAGGTGTGCCTAACAATTGCAAGGTTTACCTAGCTATGACAAGATAAACACTAAGCACAATATACTAAAGAAAGTGAGGGGCAAATAATACGGTAGTACAAGTAATAAGGGGAAAGAGTAGGGATAACCGAATGATGCGAAGACAACGATGTATCCCGATGTTCACTTCCTTGGAGGGAAGCTACTCACCGTTCGGAGAGAGTGGGTGAAACCACGAAGGCACACCAACGCCACTAAGGCTCACTCTTTTCCCCTTGAGATATCACCATGAAGGCGATTCCCAACCACTATCGGTTGACATTGAATGTGGTCACCAAACCCTCACAAACTCAACGGGGGTAATCACAATGGTCGATTCCTCTCCGAAGAACTCCTACCCGCCTAGGAGTTTCCAAGCTCCAAGAGTAACAAGATCAATGGGGAAAAGATCAATGCTTGCTCAAATCATGATTTTCTTTGGTCGGAAGATGGGGAAGGGACGGATCTATCACGTGGTGAAATATCCGACAAGAACTCTCACAAATCTCTCCGGGATCTTGGATTTAGTGTAGGAGAAAGGGGAGAGGGAGCACTTGGTGTTCTTGAGTGAAATGAATGAAGTGTTCAACCCTAACCCAAGGTGGGTATGGGGTATATATAGGTGCCCAAGAAAACTAGCCGTTTTGAGCTGTCTGGTATGCTCCGGACGTCCGGGACTTAAGTCGGACGGTCCGGGCTGAGACCGGACGGTCCCACCTGAGATTCGGATGGTCCGTCAAGGCAACACAGTCTCTACGTGTGTGTACACGTTCGTGATGCCGGACGGTCCGGGAAGGACAGCCGGCCGGTCCGGCACCTGACCCGGACGGTCCGGAAGATTGTGCACCCTCTGGTCCTGGGAGCATAATTATTCGAAGGGTCCGGGGTCCAGCTCGAAGGGTCCGGGCTAAGCCCGAACGGTCCGACCTGACATCCGGACGGTCGAGATGATTGTGCACCCTCTGGTCCTGGGAGCATAATTATTCGGACGGTCCGGGGTCCAGCTCGGACGGTCCGGGCTGAGCGCGGACGGTCCGGAGAATTATGCACCTTTGGGTGCCTCGGTATGTAATTATTCGGTGTGTCCCAACCATCCTCTAGATTCCTAGGTATGGAGAATTCTACTCTAAGCTTCTCCTCCCTAGCTTTAATGAGAGCATTAGTGATATGCTCTGTGAAGGCAAGATTTAGTGTGCTAGTGTGGGGGTCTCTAGACATTTTTTGTAGCACGCTAATAACTTCTGAGAGGGTGCAACTATTAAAATCAATGTCACTACTATCAAAGGTGGTAGTGGTGTCATCTAGGATCACTTGTTTGAAAGCCTCTATGTTCATAGGAGTTTCTTCTTCTATGGTTGAGGTAGTAGCATCACCATTAATAGGTCCAATGGGACTAGGAGTGTGTTGGGTGCTAATAGTTTGTGTATCCTCAACAATTTGGATAATAGCAACAGTGTGGTGTGTAGGAAGGATCTTAATTCTATCATCTTCCTCTTTTTTTCTAGCCCATCTTTCTTTAAGTTTATCCATCATCCTAATATTTCCATTAATTTGCAATTGGATGACATTAATAGGAGTGGTCTTCCTCTCCTCGAGGGGATAAGTTCTAATTTTAAGCATTTCAATATCAAGGGCTAAGTTGTCTACCTTGAAAGAGAGATTATCTATTTTTTCTAATCTTTCCTCTACACTCTTGTTGAAGGCTTTTTGAGTAGTGATAAAGTCTTTAAGCATGCTTTCTAATTCAGAGGTGGGGCTCTTGTTGCTAAGATAAGTATTGTTGTTCCCATAGTTGGATGGAAACGGTCTAGGATTGCTAGAAAAATTACCCCTATAAGCATTATTATTGAAGTTGTTTCTAGATATAAAGTTCACATCTTCTTGTTCTTGAGCAACCAAATAATTTAAAGGAACATCATGAGGATCAATAAGAGATTGCTTGGTAAGTAGAGACATAATCAAGTCAACTTTTTCATTTAGGGAGGAAATATCATCGACGGAGTTTACCTTCCTACCTGTTGGAGCTCGTTCGGTGTGCCATTGGTAATAGTTGGTCATCATCTCATCTAGAAGTTTTGTGGAAGTACCAAGTGTTGTTGACATAAAGGTTCCTCCTGCGGCCGAATCTAACAGGTTCCGCGAGGTAAAGTTCAAGCCTGCATAAAAAGTCTGGATAACCATCCAAGTAGTCAATCCATGTGCAGGGCATTTCTAAACAAGAGATTTCATTCGTCCCCAAGCTTGGACAACGTGTTCATTATCCAATTGCTTAAAATTCATAATGTTACTCCTCAATTGGATAATTTTAGCAGGTGGGTAGTACTTCCCAATAAAAGCATCTTTGCACTTGTCCCAAGAATCTATACTATTCCTAGGCAAGGATTGATACCAGATTTTAGCTCCTTCCCTCAAAGAGAAAGGAAAAAGCTTAAGCTTAACAACATCACCTTCTACTTCTTTATACTTTTGCATATCACATAGCTCAACAAAATTATTTAAGTGTAAAGCATCATCATCTCCAGCACCAGAGAATTGATCTCTCATAACAAGGTTTAGCAAAGCAGGTTTAATTTCATAAGAGGTAGCTGAAGTGGCAGGTGTGGCAATAGGAGTGAAGATAAATTCATTGTGGTTGTGACTAGTGAAGTCACACAACTTGGTGTTTTTAGTGGAACCCATAGCAGCAGCAAGTGTGACAGACAATTTTTTTGTGATTTTTGATAAAGGACACTAAGATAAAAACTGAAAGGTAAACTAACAAGACTAAAAAGAAAAGGTAAAAGGTAGTGTGCAACTCCCTATCTTGTAGATTGGAGTCCCCGGCAACGGCGCCTGAAATTTGCTTGATGCGCGAGAGACGATAATGGCTTCTCGCCCTTCGTTGGTTACCCCAAGTGGAAGGTGAGATGTAGGATAGCAGCAAATTTCCCTTGGAAAAGATACCAAGGTTGAGATCGAACCAGTAGGACTCCGATAACTACAAGTAGGTGGTGAAGCGAGCAACACGCTGTTTGAGATATTGCTCCCT
Source organism: Bromus sterilis (assembly GCA_950022295.1). Taxonomy (NCBI): domain Eukaryota; kingdom Viridiplantae; phylum Streptophyta; class Magnoliopsida; order Poales; family Poaceae; genus Bromus; species Bromus sterilis. Next base: position 346,147,788 of record OX465595.1, read on the forward strand.
TAACCTGGACTTGCACACACACACACACAAGTAACTTTGCTCCCAACGAAGTTCAGAGAGTTTGTCAATCTCTCCGTCCTTGTTGTTTACAATGGATCAAATGCAAGGGATAAAGTATAATAGTGATTGCAACTAGAAAGTAAAAGTAGGAAATACATTGAGCGTGTAAACAGTGATGAGAATATGAACCAGGGTCCCGTGATGTTCACTAGTGTTGTCTCTCTCCCAAAAGACGATAAAACTGCTATGTGAGGTAAAAAAATCACAACTGGGAAATTGACAGGATTAAAAACGCACCGCAATGCTAACTATGATAAAAAGAAAGGAAGAGGCTCAAAATCATGGGCGGTACGCCAAAATAACTAGACCGAAATCCAACTGCATCTACTACTAATCATCCACCTTGAGATATCTATCCAGAACATCTTGCTGGTATTAAGTTGCGAGCCCCACCCAAAGTGTAAACCCTAAGCAACAGACAACTGCATTAAAATAACTTTGCGTAGAGTAAACAATCCTTGCAACCGCGGTTACAAGCACTATTGTTTTCCCCCTTATGGCAACAACACATCCCTAGACTCATGTTTCTGTCACTCAAGCTAGTCATCAGGGGGCATGAACCCACAATCGAGCATAACGTTCCCTCTTGGAGTCACTACCTACTACTTGGCCAAAGAAATAAATAACAACGGAGAACATGCAAGAATTACTCAAGAACAAAAATATAAAAGATAAGAACCAAATATATTACTCAATCAAAAACTGAACATAGTCTCATAATCCACCAGATCCGAGCAAACTCAGCATAGCAACATCAGAAGGAATTACATATGTGCCTTGATCATGTAGGGCAGCTCACAAGGTCTAATCCATGAAGAACAGAGAGGGGAGGATAACATCACATAGCTACTGATCACGGACCCATAGTCCAAGGAATACTACTCACAGATCATCCAGGAAGCCTCCATGGTGGAGGAAAGGCTCCCGAAGGTTAATCCTCCCTCTGGCAGGGTGCCGGGAAGAGGTCTGCTGGCGCTCCCAATCTTGGAAGCGCGGCGGCGGCGGAACAGAGGCCAGATCGCGAAAAAGGGTTATGTCTTCGGAAGAATCCCGTCACGGAGAATAAATAGGCGAAAGGGGGAGCCAGGGGGCCACCAGGTGTCCAGGCGGCCACCTGTCGCGGCCTCCCCCTAGGGCGCGCCACCAGGGCGCCTGGACCCCTGGTGGTGTCCCTCTGGCCCCACCTTGGTTATTCCGTAAGCTTCCGGTACGCTGATTTTTTAATCTGATTTTCCCGAATTTTTGGAGCACTTTTGATATGGGGAAACCTGAAATAGAAAAACAGCAGAAAACAGGAACTGACACTAAGGTGCACTGAGTTAATAAGTTAGTCCAAATATGATCAAGAGTGTATGAAAGTGTATCTAGATCATAGCAATATCACACAAAACATGCATGGAGCAAATAGAAATTATAGATATGCTTGAGACGTATAAACCGACCTGGCCAAGACGGTGCAAATCTACGTTCACCTACCAGAATACCAAGCAATGCCCCTCATGATTTTCCTCCGCGAGGAGTGGAATTTTTTTGCCTGGTATCCGGCCGACATGCCCGGAATACCCCGGTAGTACGCAGAGCACACGCTGCAAATTTACCCAAACACCAAACCAGTAAAACAGGTGTTGCGCAGATTCTCCGAGCCAAAGCGTAGAGCCATTCGAGAAGAAGTCAACCGACTACTCAACGCACAATTCATCCGGGAGACGAATAAAGACACCTGGGTCGCAAACCCATTTCTCGTACCCAAAAAGGACACCGACGTACTACGCATGTGCGTAAACTATAGGCCTGTAAACAAGCATTGTCCAAAGGACCACTTCCCTCTCCCAAGGATCAACCAGATCATTGACTCAACTGTAGGATGTGACCTGCTGTCCTTTCTCGACGCTTACTCAGGATACAACCAAATCAAGATGAAGCGGAGTACGAGGCGCTACTGCATGGCATGCGCATGGCAAAGGCCTGCGGTGCCACTCGCCTCGTAATCTATGGGGAATCCAACCTCGTCGTCCATCTAACAATGAAGGACTGTGAAGAAGTCGCAGACAACAAGTCCGCCTACCAAAATCTCTACAACAACTTAGAAGGAGAATTCGACGGATGCGAGCCTAACTACATCACCAGAGCAAACAACACAGAGGAAGACGAGCTCGCAAACATCGGGTCAACCCGAGGACCAGTCCCTCCAGGAGTTTTCCTCGAAAGCATCGGCCAAAGATCGATCAAAACCAAGGCACCCGTACAAGGGGAAGCCACAGAAGGTGGCAGCACAACCGAGCCTGCACAAGTAGCAGTAGTAGATCCAGTCGCTGACGAACAAGCCAACAACGCAGTCGAGGAGGGTGAGGCAGAAGGACTCGAAAGCCCAGTTTGGACAAGACCTTTCCTCAGATTCCTGATACAAGGCACCCTGCCGCAAGACGTCGCAGAAGCCCGACGAATCAGCCGACGATCGAAGGCGTTCACTATAATCAATGGAAAACTCTACAAACATAGCATCTCCCAAGTACTCCAAAAATGCATTGAAGAAGAAGACGGCAAATCCCTACTACTCAAGATCCACGAAGTCACCTGCGGGCACCACGCGAGAAGACGCGCACTCGTGGCCAAAGCCTTTCGAGCTGGTTTCTACTGGCCAACTGTACGGTGAGGATAGTTCTCTCACTTCTCGTTGGTTACCCCAAGTGGAAGGTGAGATGTAGTGTAGCAGCAAATTTCCCTCGGTGAAGATACCAAGGTTTGTCTCCAGTAGGACTCGCAGAAATACAAGAAGGTGACAACGGCACCAGAAATTATTTCGGGCTAACGGCGTCAGAAATTGGGCGGTTGTCGTGACCTGCACACGGAAACAAATAACTTTGCTCCCAACGAGTAAAGAGGAGTTTTCAATTCCTCCGGCCTTGCTGTTTACAAAGGATCAACGCAAGAGATAATAGTGCAACTGAAAGTAAGAAATAAAAGTAAATTGAGGGTGTAAACAATGGTGTGAATATGGACCGGTGTCCCGTGATGTTCACTAGTGATATCTCTCTCCCAAAAGACGATAAAAGTGCTAGCGAGGTTAAAAAATCACAGCTGGGCAATTGACAGGATTATAAGCGCACCGCAATGCTAACTATGCTACAAAAGAAAGGAAGAGGCTCAAAAGCAATGGGCAGTAGGCCAAGGTAAGTAGACCGAAATCCATCTGCATCTACTACGAATCATCTACCTTGAGATATCTATCCAGAACATCTCGTTAGTATTAAGTTGTGAATCCCACCCAAATTGTAAACTCAAAGCAATAGACAACTGCATTAAAAGAACTTTGCGTAAAGTAAACAATCCTTCCACCCGTAGGTACAAGCACCGTTGTTTTATCCCTGGTGCCAACATCACATCCCCTAGTCTCATGTTTCTGTCACTCAAGCTAGACATCAAGGGGATGAACCCACAATCAAGCATAACGCTCCCTCTTGGAGTTGCAACAAATCACTTGGCCAAAGTAAAATACGGCAACAGAAAACATGCAAGAATTTACTAAAGAACACAAATATAAAAGAGAACCAAATATATTACTCATCACAATCTGAACATAATCTCATAATCCATCAGATCCCAGCAAACTCAGCATAGCAACACAGAAAATTACAAAAGTGACTCGATCATGTGAGGCAGCTCACGAGGTCTCGAAAGTGAAAGCACAAAAGAGGGGAGGAGTACATCACATAGCTACTGGTCACGGACCCATGGTCCAAGGGGGACTACTCACGACACATCCGGGAGGCGTCCATGGCGATGGATGGTCTCTCGGAGGGGATTGCTCCTTCCGGCAGGGTGCCGGGGCAGCTTCTCCTGGCAGCCCCGATCTCGAAACGGCGGCCGTGGTACAGAGAGGAGAACGGGAATAGAAGATCTATATTAGGGGTTTTCGTCACGGGGGGTAAATATTGGACAAAGGGGGCACCGAGAGGGGCCACAGGGCAGCCAGGAGGGTGCCCAGCGCGGCCTAGGGTGGGGCCGCGCCTGGGACCCTTCTGGAGTCCCTGTGGTGGCCCTCCCTTCCTTCCTTGGTGATTCCGGAGGCTTCCGGGACGCTGATTTTTTATATAATTTTTCCGGAATTTTTGGAGCACTTTTAATGGCCGGAAAACCTGAAATACAAAAACAGCAAAAAACAGGAACTGGCAACTGGGTGCACTGAGTTAATAGGTTAGTCCAAATATGCTCAAAAGTGTATGAAGGTTAAAGCAAAACATGGCAAAGTCACACAAAACATGCATGGAGCAAGCAGAAATTATAGATACGTTTGGGACGTATCAACATCCCCAAGCTTAATTCCTGCTCGTCCTCGAGTAGGGAAATGATAACAAGCATAATTTCTGTAGTGACATGCCACACAACCATATAAGGACTTTTAAGTAAAGCAATCAAAGCAGGCAATTCAATTCAAGTCTTAACAAGCAAGAGTCTATATTAGCATTGACACAAGCAACAAAAGAACAAAAGGTGCAAGAGCTCTCACTGTCCGTGACTCGAATGTCTCCAGATGGTGTTTGCGTGCAAGCGGGGGACTGGGAAAAAGAGAGAAAAAGGTTGTTGAGAACTACTCTCTACTAAAGTTTCACACTTGGTCTCCTTTGGATTCTTATCTGGACTCGTCCCCAGACCACTAGCCAGGTACAAGTCAAACTGATCCACTCCCTTTCGATATTTTGAGCACTCATGTAATGGATGAGCGTGAGCAAGAAATTTGACACCTAAAAGACGAAACAGAAAGAAGGTGGAGGAGGAAGACAAAAAGGTGTGAAAGGCTCACATCAAAGAGGACAATCATAGGCGAGAGAAGGCCATATGATAGCTATGTTGTGAGGAGTAGGGATTGCCATGCAACGGATGCACATGTGAGCTAAAAGCTCTCCAAGGAAACTAGTGGGAGTGCATCTAACTTGCTTGCTCATGAAGACCTAGAGCTCTTTGAGGAGGCTCATCATTGGAATATACAAGCCAAGTTCTATAGTGTGAAGGGTCCCCACATGGCTATATGCATGTATGATGATCTCTATATAGTACAAGGGATAGAGGATGAAGTACTAGTGTGGATCTCTCAAAAGGAATAGTAGTGTGCCCCCTTCTCTCTTTTTATTTTTCTTTTTCTCTTTTTTCTATTTTTTTCTATTTTTTTGGTGGCCTCAATGGCTATTTCTATTTAACTCTCATTTGTCCTCTTTGGGATCTTTTGGTTTTGTCCTCTTTGGGATATTTTCCTCACTTTAGGGGCAATACTCTATATTTTACAAGAATATAGGAGATCTTTCACACTTTACAAAGGTACTCACATAAAGAAGATGTAACTATCATGATGCAAATGTATGCCTCTGCTAGGGTAGCAGGATATGCAATGATACTAGCGCGTCATGTAGCAATGATTAGGGCAAGGCCCAACTAGCATGCGGCTCATCGATTAAACAAGTAGCATGTATGATATGAAGATCAAGTCATGAGAAGGTGGATGACGGGGATCAACCCCGGCAAATCCCATGGTCAGGGACCCTGGGTTAGTCATGAGAGGCAAGGTTGGATGATAGCTCGTCGGCAAACAGGAAGGCACGCTCCTGCTCGATATTATTGATGGGGGAGATGCGATTACAGTGGATGCCAAGGCTGGAGCGATCAAGGCTAGGGTTACAGATGATATTGGTTGTGCTTTTCGTCGCCCCTCCTAGCCCTTATATACTGGGATAAGTCTCGGGGAGTTCACCTACGTTTACAGGTAAGCTTTCCTAACCCTAGCTTGCTCCATACGGCAGGTTCTCGCACCTTACTTGTGAGCCGCAGACTCCTACGTCGGTGCCAATTAGCGGGCCGAGGCTGTATCTTCATGGGCCTTCTGTCTTCAGGGACACCAGGTAGGTTCATCCGTAGGATTCGTGGGGTCACCCCCTCGTCAGTAGCCCCCGAGTGCCTGGGGGACTCGAAGAGTCGCGCAGGGACTCGAGTACATTCATTTGTCGGTTATTGGTATGCGCGGTACATCCGCGGGTCGCTGGCAGTCTGGTGGCCATGACAAAACCTGTTTCGAGGGATGCTAAGCTGAAAGGGCCCAAGGAGTCGACTGGTCGAGCCTTGGTGAATTGCACTAGGGAAAATACCGCAGTAGCCCAATCAAACCCACGTCCCTCGACGTGAGCTTGGAACACTGGTGTCGAGCAAAAGTCCTACCGCTTCAGGCCTTACGGTGTTCATTTGCCGCCAGTAATGTGCATAGCCTAAGGCGCGTCCGCCCGTCTTTTTCTATCATGCGCAACGCATGGAAAAGGTTGGGAGTGAAATCGCTCTTCGGCAAGTCCCAGCCCAGCCGAACTTCGCAGCGGGGTCTTACCTACACGCTAATCTTGCGTGGCATCTGGGCACAGTGTATCGTGTTCCAGGAATGTGTGTTTTTGAGGCGCGGAGCCTTATAGCATTGCACCCTCTTGGAACAAAACATCAAGCGAGCTGTTCACTCATTCACCCGTGGAGCTTGTTTCGAGTGCTCAGACGGGGGGTTCTTCGCGAGTAGTCACTCGAATGCCATTTCGGTTCTTGAGGTGAGGGAGCACCTGAGACTCTTAGCGCCGTATGATCTTGGCGAATGTATGTTTGTCTTGCGTCGGGTTGAGGGAGCACCCGAGACTCTCATGTATGCGAGTGGTCACTCGAGCACATTGCTGACCTTTAGGTGAGGGAGCACCCGAGACTCTCATGATGTACTCTCCCGATGGGAGTAAGATGTTTTTCTTCATCGGGAAAAAGATCTGAAAGATAGAATCTCAGAGCCTTGATGCCGTACTCAGTATGACTTACTGTGATATGACGTTGGCGTGGTCTTCTGGAATTTTTTGACCGCTGTGGCCTGCCGGGGGAAATGACTTGACGTTGTCCCGCCGAAATTTTTGCGCCGCGCGATCATGGTCCTCTTTTTGCGCACGTAGTGGGCGGTGTTGTTATTGCGCCGGTTGGTTTTTCCATACTTTTCGCCTCTGTATGGGGTCGTTCCACGTTTTACTGGGCGAAAAGGTTGGACTGTGGCCCTTCTTGCTAGGCTCTTGAGTTAAATATCATGCGGCTGGGTAAATTGTAGGTTTTACCCAGCCATTGCCTTCCTCCTCTTTCTCTGTTTCCTTCGTGTTCCTGAGCCTTCATCTTTTCTCCTCTGCGGGCTGCTGCGAGATCTATGACCAAGCGCCCCCGTGCTGCTGTAGAGTCGGCCAAGATGTCCGGCAAGTGGGACGGTCCACGTTCGGGGATGGAGATCTGGATGCGCTGGTTGCTGATGGCGTGGTGGTGGAGGGCGATGTGCGCCTTCCTGGTGATGAGTCGATTCCAGCGCCGGCGGCGGACAAGCGGGTATGCTTCCAGGCTTTCTTCCACCGCGGGTTTGCTCTTCCGCTGCATCCTTTCGTTCGGGGCTTGTTGTATTCCTATCGGCTCCAGTTGCATGACCTGACTCCCAACGGGATTTTGCACATTGCGTGTTTCATCACTCTTTGTGAGGCCTTCCTGGGGATTTACCCCCATTGGGGACTTTGGAGGCGCCTTTTTAGTATAAAAAGGACGAACTCTGAGTACGCCGTGGGTCGCGTGGGTATCTCTTGGGGATAAACATTCATATTTTGACTTGGAGAAGATCGATTCCGTTAGTGGTTGGCGAAGAGGCTGGTTTTATCTGAAGGATCGCTTCGTTGTTGGTCAGCAATTTGGTCTTGCTTCTTTCAATCCGGGCACGCGGGTGGTCAAACAACCTTCATGGTCTCATTCTTGGACCGAGGTGGAGTCGTCCGAGCTGACTCAGTTTTTGGAGAGGATTGCTGTGTTGAAGGATAACTTGACTAGTGGTCAGCTCATCTCTGTTTTTGTGGGGAGGCGAGTTCAACCGTTGCAGCATCGAACTCGCCCTATGTGGCAGTACGAGGGACTCGGTGACTCGACGAGATGCTTGCCTGAAGAGCTAGAACCTAATGCCTTGCTGGCTTGTATCCAACATGTGACCGAGTGCTCGAGTATATTTCCGAAATGCGTCTTGTCCTTCCATATGCTTCTGATCATTCTCCGCCGCCGGTTGGTGCCCGTATTCATTCATTTGTTTGGACGAGTACCTAGTTTTGCTTTGTTGTTGACATTGCTTGCCTCGCAGGGCCATGCTCCGGCGCCGTGTAATCTTCCGCAGCCGGAGGACACCAATATTCTTGAAGAACCTGGTGCTTCCGCAGCTGATGATGCTGCGCCAACTGTTGATGCTGAAATTGTGCTGGTGGAAACTGGAGATAGTGAAGATTCCTGTCCCTTTCGCGTGAAGCGGTCGCGCCCCTTGAACGCTGAAGATCATGAGGCATTGGGTGATGCTATCCCACCAGCTGCTCCGTTTGTTGGGCCTTCCCCTTCGGCTGCTACTCCGGCCGCTGCTACGAAGAGGGTCAGGCTTGGGAGGCTAGGGCGCCCTCGTGCTGCACGTGTCGGGTAAGAATCTGTTGGATTTTTGCCCGTTCCCTTTTCCTTGTTCCTGCGTCTGATAATGTTTATCTTGTAGTGTTGCGCCTGCTCCGGCTGCTTCGTGCACCAGCGCAGCTACTACTGACTTGAAGTCGACGAGCTCTGGGGCGGAAGCCAAGCATCTTGAGGACCTCTCGGCCGCTGCTGGTCAATCTGGGCCGACGGAGACTCCTGCCGTTCCGTCCGCGGGTGTGGCTCCTGGTGCGCCCTCGTCTGAAGCGCCTGGAGTTGTTTCTCCTGAGTCCAAGCCAACTGAGCTTGGTCCTCCGTATTTTGGTCGGCTTGATCTGGCGATTGAAGACAAGGCTCGTGTTTTCGACCACGTCTCCAAGCTGGTGAGTTGATTCGTGCCTGTGCGACTTTATCATTGGGGGCACGGCAGTGCTCCCGATGGGAGTAGCCCCCGAGGCTAGAAGTAACTGCTTGCAGTTGCTTGCAGTCTTGTCTTTCCTTATCATCTGATTGTCTGGATTTTGCAGCCTGTTTTCCAACACTGTGAGCGTTTGGTGATTGATGCTGAGAGTTGGGAACGGGCCCATGATTCTGCCCAGGATGCTTTGTCTGCTATGGATGGTGAGTTTGCATTCTTGTGCTGCTGAGCTTTGTCCGCTGCGTCTTTTGTTCTGAGTACTATCTTGCCTTGCAGACCGTCGCTAGGCTGCCGAGAAGCAGGCCGAGAAGGTGGGAAAGACGGTTTCCGTTCTCAAGGCTACCTTGGCTTGCAAGGAGGCGGAGTTGCATGGTCAACATGAGGAGCTGGTTCGCCTTCGCCAGGCTGAGGACGCGCGTGCGCGGGTGGAAGCAGTCGAGGGCAAACATCTTCGCGCCTTGGCGGACTCGCTTGTGTGTAAGTTTGGCATTCAACCGTTGGTCTTGCTGTTCCTGCTGTCTTCCTGTGATGACGTTTCTTTGCTTGGTGCAGCTGCTATAGGTGCGAAGCCGATGGAGGCTGCTGCGTCAGGGTCTGGAATTCTCCAAGGTGTTGTGGATGTTGTTGCACAGGCTGTTGCGGTGGTCGGGGACGTCTGCGCCCGGGCTTCCGATCTTGTGGGTCTTGCACACGAGAACCTTATGCCGGAGGGTTCAAAGGTGCCTGATGGCCTGGGCGCTCGGGTGGCTGCATTCGGCCCGGATGGGAAACGTATGGTGGAGCTGGTTGCTGAGAGCGTGGTGAGTGGTTCTTCCACGACCCTTGTCGTCCTTATGGGGCATGGGATTTCTATTGATGATTCCTTGGTTGAGACCATCCCGGACTATTCTGAGGAGCAGGACGACCGAGCCGAAAAACTGGCTCGTCGCCTGCAGCAGGTTGTAGATGCTCAGGATCCCCTGCCGTAGGTGAGGGGGAGGCACAGTGGTGCTGCGTTGCTTTGAAACTTTGTCTGTAATTCGTGACTCCGTTGTGATGGTTGATCTTTTGCTACCTTTATCTGAATGACTGCTTGGCTGTTCCTCTTGCTGTTTTTGATTTCTTTGTTTTGTTCATTCTGCGGTAGGCCACTCCGGGCGTTCTTCGTCCTTGGAGTTCGCTGAAGGATGACGCTCGCGAGGGTGCGTACGAGTCCGTTTGCTTGCGACTGAAGGACGCTGAGCGGGAGATTGTTCGACTGAAGGGATCCGTAGCCATTCAGCGTACTCGACGCGAGCGTGCCGAGGCCGTGGTTGAGAGGCTTGCTTCGTGGGTGGTGAAGTTGTCCGACCTCCTGCGGGGTGAGTCTTGCCTCTGCTTGGTTGCTTGATTCCGTTTAGTAGGTTTTTGTCGTCTCTTGATCGTAGTTTTTTTGACTTTCTAAGTGCTGGCAGGGTGAACTCGGGATGAAGAGAGGGCCGTTCAGACGGAGATGTCGCGGCTTGATGATCCCAGAGTGCAGGCGAGCAATCCCTTTTGGGCGGATGGGGCTCGTGCTCGAGCGTTTGCTTTGCTTCGTCTCCAAGTTGAGCGGGTACCGGATGCTCTTAGATACTTCCAGCGGGTATTGGGTGATATCCATGCTGAGTTCTATCCATTGGAGGTGGTTCCTTCGTCCCTTGAGAAGCTCTGTCGAATATTTTCTCAGCCTGCCGAGTTACGTCGAGTGATGGATCATCAGATTCGTGCTGGAGCCCGAGCTGCTTTGGGTTTGGTCCATAGTCATTGGCCGGGGGTGGATTTTGCTCAGGTGGTGGCGGGTCCTCCAGGCGGTAGGGATCATCCGATGAATGAGCACTACATGGCTGTAGATAAACCTGCGCGCCAGGTTGTGAGGCGGGTTTGCGAAGAGAACGACCGCCATCTGGGTGCACTTATTAAGGTGAAGTTGGAGCCTAAAGATTAGGTGCTTCCCTTCGTTGTATATGCTTCTTCCTGGTTGTATATATTCCATGCTGTCTTTGGGGGGTCGTCTGCGTTTGTAGTTGCGGGGGACGTTCCAGAGGGTTGCCGCGGCAAGCCCCCGAGTGTAAAAGTTTTTATGTGTCGCGGTTGCGAAGAGCGCCTCGGGGGGTGGCAGTTTTGGCGAGCCCCCAAGTGCCAAGTTTAATGTACCGCGATTGCGGAGGACGCCTCGGGGGGTGGCTGCTTTGGCGGGCCCCTGAGTTCCAAGTTGATGTGCCACGATTGCGGAGGACGCCTCGGGGGGTGGCTGCTTTGGCGAGCCCCCGAGTGCCAAGTTGATGTGCCGCGATTGCGGAGGACGCCTCGAGGGGTGGCTGCTTTGGCGAGCCCCCGAGTGCCAAGTTGATGTGCCGCGATTGCGGAGGACGCCTCGGGGGGGGGGGGGGGTGGCTGCTTTGGCGAGCCCCCGAGTGCCAAGTTGATGTGTCGCGATTGCGGAGGACGCCTCGGGGGGTGGCTGCTTTGGCGAGCCCCCGAGTGCCAAGTTGATGTGCCGCGATTGCGGAGGACGCCTCGGGGGGTGGCTACTTTGGCGAGCCCCCGAGTGCCAAGTTGATGTGCCGCGATTGCGGAGGACGCCTTGGGGGGTGGATGCTTTGGCAAGCCCCCGAGTGCCATCAGATTTTGGGGAAAAATATTTATGTAATACTTTTCCTGCTGTCTCTTACAAAGAGTAGGGGGGTTCTGTTGAAGACAGATCCCTTTTACTTAGAACGATGATGTAGTGGCCTTAAAGGCCTGGTAACTTTATCTCCGAGTGCCTGGGTTCTTCGGGCGATTTTCCTTTCCTTCTACGGGAGCACTTCTTCTGCGAGTCCCGTGTTCCTGCTGTCTTGGTGGGCTACGAAGGCTTCTGCTATCTTGTGGAATTCCTTCTCGCAGCGGTCGGATCTGACGAAACTGCCGCTGATTGTGATGACCCCGTGTGGGCCTGGCATCTTCAGCTTGAGGTAGGCGTAATGGAGTACGGCCATGAAGCGAGCGAAAGCTGGTTGCCCGAGAATTGCGTGGTATTGCGACTTCCAGTCGACCACTTCAAAGTCAAGCGTTTCCTTGCGGAAGTTTGTCGCGTTCCCAAAGATTACCTCCAGGCTTATCCTTCCGAGGGGGTAGACTGCTTTTCCTGGTACGATCCCGTGGAAGGTTGTGCCTGAGGACTTGAGTGTGTTGTTTTGGATGAGCATGTCGTCGAGTGTTCGGGTGAAGATGATGTTGATCCCACTGCCGCCGTCCATGAATACTCGCGACATGTCATAATTTCTGATTCTGGCCTCGAGTACTAGAGCGGCGTGCCCTGGTTGGGGAACGACTGGCGGGTGGTCGTCTCGGGAAAAGGCGATTTCTGTCTCCGACCCGCGCAGGTACTCTGGGACGGCCGGGTGTGCGGAGGTTGCCAGGAAGACTTGTCTGGTGACTTGTTTCTACTGCCTGTTGGAAGGTCTGCCTTCTTGTATCATGTAGATCCTCCCGTGGGCTTCTGGGTACTGGTTTTCCTCTTCTGGTGTCCTTTGCTGTTCCTGGATGGCGGCCACCTGTCTTGTTGGCAGAGGGGGGGTTGGTGGCGCATTGTGGGCGACTGGCCCAACTGCTATGCTTGCGAGTGGTCGTGCTGTTGCGGCCGCGGGGCGGCTTTTCTCCTCGGCCAACTCGTTGAAGCTTCTGCAATACTTGAGGGTGTGGGACGACCTGAGCTCTCCTCATTCGTTTCTGAATCCGTGTATAGAACACGGTCCGTCGAGTTGTTCTTTGGCGGAGCGGAATGCGCGAGTGCCGTCGCGTGGCTGCCTTGTCCTCCATTCTTGTTTCTGAGCCTGGGGCTCGTCTTCTGGGTTGTCTCGTCGCTGTGGTCTGTTGTCATCGCGGTGCCTGCCGTTCCGATCATCCGAGAAACCGGCGGCGACCATGTCAGGTCCTCTGTCGTTGTAGAAGTTCCGTCTAGGTCGCTTCCTTCTTCTGTCGGCTCCTCTATCTCCGTTGTAGTCGTAGTCGTACTCTGATCGTGCAGTGTGGGTTTCTGTTTCATTACGAACGGAATCTTCTCCGTCTTCCCATCTGTTTGCTAGTTCTAGCAGCCGTGCGAGTGTTCGGACTTTCATCTGTCTGAGCTGCTCCTTGAATTCAATGCGCTGAAGGCCTCGCCTGAACGCGTCGATCGCACTTTTGTCCGAGATGTCTTCCGCTGAATTCTTGAGTATCGTCCATCGCTGGATGTATGCTCGCAGGGTCCCCCTCTTTCCTTGTTTGCATGCCCGCAGTTCCTCGAGTGAGGCTGGTCGCTTGTATGTGGATTTGAAGGTTTCTATGAAGGCTCCTCGGAACTGGCTCCAGGAGCTGATGGATCCGCGCCGAAGATTCTTCAGCCAATGTCGAGCGAAGCTCTCGAGCATGAGCTGCACGTACTGCATTGCCGAGACGTTGGTTCCTCTTTGAAACTTGACTGCTGTTAGGTAGTCGTCGAGCCATGCCTCCGGCTCCTCGAGTCCGTTGTACTTTAGTGTCGTGGAGTTCAGTTTGAACCCGTTTGGCATACGCGTCTCTCGTATGGCACGTGTGAAGCATAGTGCTCCACATGGCTCGATTTCCTCGTCGGAAGCCTCTTCGTCCGAGTACTCCTCGTGTGCTGCGCGTCTTCGCCTGCTGCGGTTGACTCTGTTCTGCGTGATGTCATCTCGCGCATCTCGTCGAGTGCTGCGGCGCCTGTTGTTGTCGTCGCTGTCGTGTTTCTTGTACCTGTCGGGGCGCCTGCGCCTGTCGTCATTACTGTCGTCGTCGTCGTCTGGTGAACTGGGGTCCCTGTCCGGTGTCCGCTCGCGAGTCTGCCGTTTTGCACTGGATTTCTTAGGTACCGAGGCATCGATGGCATCCTTCATTATCTGCAAAGCAATGGAAGTGTAGCGATCCGTCTTGCCCTTTCTGCTTTTCTGGGCACGGGACAGGTAGTCCTGGGCGCTTATGAGTGCTTCTGCCGGAGTGAGGGGCTCTTCTTCGTCGTCGTCTTCCTCTAATCTGAAGTCGTCGTCCAGTTTCCGCACCACTCTCGCCCTTTCTGTCTTCCGCAGGTTGTTGAGTTTCGATCTGTTGCGGGTGGGGGAGTCGTGGCCTGGTGTATCACTTCTCGGAGGTTGTCTGCGACTGCTTTTCTTTTCGAGTTTCGCCTTTTCTTGCTTCTCCATGGCTAGGCGCCACTGTCTCGTCTGCTGGGTTAGCTCGCCCGCTAGCTTGTTGTATGCCCTTAGCTCGTCCCTTGAGGCATCTGATGGTAGTAACCTGCCGCGGGCGACTTCTTCCTTCCATTGCCATTGATTCCTTGGACAAGTATATTTTTTATTTGGGTGGTTCGTCTGCCGCTGCAACCGGGGTTTGCTGCCTGCTGCGTGATGGCTGGCTGCCTTGGCCGGGTGCTTGCTGCTTGCCGCTTGGCGGCTGACTTCTTTTTTGATTGCTGGGTCCTTGTTCCATCTGGACTTTTCTTGGTATGGTCCCCGGTTCTCCTAGCTGTACGATCATCTGACTGGTGTTGCCGGGATCTTCCGCCCTGTTGGTGGTTGGGGTGTCTTGACGAGTGCCCGGGTCGTCGACTCGTCCGTTGTTACGTGACGCTGGTGCGCCAACTTCTGCCATGAACACCTGCGATGGTGTCCTTGCCGCCTCCTTTCTGATACCTGTGATGGTGCTTCTCCATGTTGGGGCTCCACTCGGGCGGTCGCGAGTGGCGTGGAGCCTTGAGTTGGGTGGGTAGCTACGGCTGCCAGATAGGCTGGCCGTGCGGGCGGCGTCCGCTCCGGTCACTGCTGCAGGTGTTTCCGTGGGTGCGCGGCTGTCGTCGGTGAGGCGAAGAGTCCCCCAATGGTTGATGTAGATCTGATACGCTCCGAAGATCAGATTGACGCCGGAGTGTAGATCGGTAAAGACTGGCTGGAGGACCGGGAGGTGGGCCGTGAATCCGAGGGACTCGAACAGATTGGATCTTGCCGGAGCCGTCAAGTCGATGAGTGCTGATGATGATGAGGCCGCCGAGATCGCGTTCCCAACCTGCGCGGTTCCCACAGACGGCGCCAATTGACGGGCATCAACCCCGGCAAATCCCATGGTCAGGGACCCTGGGTTAGTCATGAGAGGCACAGGTTGGAAGATAGCTCGTCGGCAAACAGGAAGGCACGCTCCTGCTCGATATTATTGATGGGGGAGATGCGATTACAGTGGATGCCAAGGCTGGAGCGCTCAAGGCTAGGGTTACAGATGATATTGGTTGTGCTTTTCGTCGCCCCTCCTAGCCCTTATATACTGGGCTAGGTCTCAGGGAGTTCACCTACGTTTATAGGTAAGCTTTCCTAACCCTAGCTTGCTCCATACGGCAGGTTCTCGCACCTTCCTTGTGAGTCGCAGACTCCTACGTCGGTGCCAATTAGCGGGCCGAGGCTGTATCTTCATGGGCCTTCTGTAAGGCCCGATATGCGGTACTGTTCCAGTCTAGATGTTTCCATCCAGATCCGGGGACGAAGCACATATCGGTCCCACCGCGACATATGACGAAGTCATATGCCCGGATTTCCAACATGATATCACAACATTACAGATACAGGATACAACATCTCATACAATCGGCATACAACTGCCTTAATACAATACAACAGCGGAAGATATATGTCTGAGTACAGACTACAATCAAATGCCTACTGGCCAAGAGAAAAACATCGATCCACATAACCACACTGGTCGAGGCCCTCCGTCGGGATCCTCCTAACTAGTCATCGTCGAGTCTTTACGTGAAACGTCGATCACCATACCTGTTGTCGATCAAGAACCCTGAAAACAGTTTGGGGGTAGTATCATGAGTACAGAGGTACTCAGCATCCAACTGTAGTGGTCATCTGACCCAGCAAGGACTTCATCACTCGTCATTCTAGGACAACTAGTAGTTTACAGTAAGGAAGGGGTAAGTGGTGAGGTTGCTGCCGCACTAGCATTTATGAAGTGGCTAACGATCTAGAGAGTAAGGTAAGAAGCCAAGCATTCGAGGAGGAATCGCCTCCAACAAGTCTTCTATCCACCTACTACGCAAACATAACACCTATCCTATCCTTGTCCTCCTCTTCGCATCCCGACAAAGAAGAAGCAGTCAAGGCACACACACATTGATCAAATTATATTAAGATTATCTCAGTTGTTGTTGTCTATGAACAAGGAGTAGGTCTCAAGTCGTCCATAACCGTGGACACGGCTTCTCGAAAAGATTTAACCCTGCAGGGGTGTACCAACTGCCCATTACGAGGCTCCGCACGCACGCCCATCTCTCTCAGTTGCTATCCATCACATGCAACCATTTTATGATTTAGTTCCGAGAGATCCGAAATGACAAGTCCCTCTAACTAACAACGCACAAATCCGGGTGGCCCCCGGTGAGTCGACATCCAACTCAAAAGCCGGCCGCGCTCTCGAATCGGCCTCTACCGTCTGGACGAGGTCGGGTTAGCTACCCAAACAGATGTGGGCAGCCCCCTAGCTTCCAGGTGTGTACCAACGAAGGAACTCTATCTCCGCTGGCCCGAGTTATTTTAAAACCACTGGCTGCAGACCAGTTATGCATGCGGTTTCAAATGGTAAAATCAGCTTGGGCCACCACTAGAAATGTTTGAAGCTAGCTAGGTAAAACAAGGGGACCCCATAGCATCCCACACGCGGTTAGGCACGCTCAGTCTTAAAACCAATACCCGGAACTCGGATCCTAGGTGACTCGAATGGAACAAAGCGTCGGGGCGGGATAGCCTAGACCTTCCATCCTTCGTCGAATATAGTCAACATTATAATAATCATATCATCAACAACAATAATAATTATGTGATATCCGAAACCAAGGAGTAACAGGGTAACAACGTAGCATCCTAAGCATGCATACTAAGCAGGGGCTGAGCAACGAGCAATAGTAACATAGCAGTACAAGGTTTGCTGGGAGGGGACATGGTTGTATCTGTTTGAAAGAGGCTGTAAACATGTGGTAGGGTCAAACATCGAACCTAACCTAGACTAGCATGCAAACCGCTGGTTGAAATAGAATGGATCATAAGTAATGTATAGTCCTTGCCTGTTGATAAGTCGGGTTCCGAAGGTGTAGTTGATCGCAAGCTCGCATCATCTCCGAGAGGTATCCGCGGAAGCACACAAGACGGTAAACACTGGAAAGCAATCAACGAGCAAGCATCTATTACTACGAAGAAAACACGAGAAAGCATCAACAATAAGGCAACACAGGACATCGCACCTACCGTCGAGAGCGGTTACTAACGATTTAAGTGGAGTACTCGTCACACACGACGATACCACACATTTAGAATCAGTTCAAGTTGTTTAGCTACAAGTGATCAACCAACGGTTGTTAACATGGCAAGGCACCCAATCATGGCATGGCACTCAAACATGGCGAGAGGTGAAGCACAAATAAGCTACCTAAGCTAGTCAATTTAAGTGGGGTGAAATCCTAGACATGGCAAACTATTGCAGACCCCACGATAAAAATGGAATTTGGTACTGTTCTGGCCTAAACATAATTTTATTATTTTTATTAGCAAGAAATAACAGCATAAACACAATCTACATGCAATTCTAGTCAAGTTACATATAAGGAACACTCCAAACGGAGTTACGGTTAAAAAGATATAAGCAAGACAACTATGCACACATGCTGTATAAACAGTGGTATAACTATATGCAAAAGTGCAGCAACATGACATAGAAATACATGGGCATGAAGTAGACATGATGCTTAACAATATGCAATTGGAATCACTCAATTCTGATAAACGGTCGCGACACACTCGTCGACCAAAGTTGCAACAAAATATAAACAGCAACACACTAACAGCAGGGTAGCTACTTTGGAGCAAGAAACAATCAACGTGCAGCAAGAAAACATGACATGTGAAGGCATGGAACTGAAGTATAAACAATGCTTAACATGATGCAAAATGAATCAATCAATTCCGACGTACGGTTGCGACGCAACCGTCACCCGAAGTTGCAATAAAATAACAGTTCAGCAACAACAGCACAACTAACGATCTGGTACCCACTTCGACGCAGAATTAAATTATCTAGACGGCCTCAAACGGAAAAACTTTCTACATACGAATGCTAGAGCACGCAAAACTGAGCAACTTTCATTTGGGGGGCACGTTCATCGGAGCTACGGATTACTCGCAATCGTCACCGCGAAATCGAATCAGCAGCAGAAATTTACAGGACTTGGAAAAAAATAACAGTGGGCAGAGAAAAAAAAAATAAAAACGGGCCCTCACCCTGGGCTAGGCCCAAGTGACAGTGGAGGAGACTTGGGCCGCGCTGGCCTGGCAGGCCGGCCCACCTGCGCTGGGAGGCAGCCCAGCAGGCGGTTGGAGGCGAGCAACACGGGACGCTCGTCCCTGGGCTCTCCCGAGCGGCGGCGGCGCCGTCTTGGCCGCTCCGGCGAGGAGGCGAGGGGGCGCGGGCATGGAGGAGGCGGGAAGGGGACGGGGCGACGCGGATCCGGTGGCCGTCGGTCGGATCCGGGGCAAGGGCTGGCCGCCGGGGAGCAGTGAGGTGAGGCGGCGGCGGACTCCAACCTCGGGCTCGCCGGCCTCGATCCATGGCGGCGGCGCTCCTGCACACAGAGAGGGCGAGGGAGTTGAGGGAGAGGAGGATGGCAATCTGGACTGGAGGGGCAGATCTAGGTTTTGCTAGGGGTGTGGCTGCAAATATCACAAGGGGAACCCTAAAATGGGTGTGGGAGGCTGGTGGCCTTTATATAGGGCAGGCTGGGTGGCCAGTTGACGCAAACGCCCCCGGTACCCCTCTCGCGTGTCCGGTGATCGCGTTCGTGACCGCCGGAGTTGCATACGAACTCCGATTCGGACGAAACTTTGACCTATGCGCTCAGCGCGTCGAGCCCGTCGATCGTGCCTTACTGCGGTGACATTCTGACAACATTTTTCGGCGCCCCATAAAATAATCCGTTTATTAAATAAACGGGGTTTTCGTCCCGGTGGCGATGGCTGGTCCTGTGCCGGTTGTGACGGTGCTCGGGTGAAACTCCGGTGTCACAAAGGTCGAGTGTCAGGGTGGCAAGGGTTCGGTCACGCATCCGATACGAGCATAAAAGGGGGGGATATTCACCGATTATTATTTCGGTGAAGCAAACACCGCAAACAATACATGCAATCAAACAATTCACACCGAAAATAAAATTTTAAATTTTTGTGAAAACTTGGATGTTACAATACAACACCACCAACAAGGGATCTCGTCCCGAGATCCAGGACAATCCGGGGGAGAGAAAAGATTCAATGATCTTCAACACCACCACCAAGGGACTTGCTCCATGTCGACGTCAAACTTCGGTTGAGATAAATTTCCGCAGAGAGACGACATCGTCGAAAAAACGAAACCGTTAGTGTCAAGAGGAAGAACGACAGCTAAAACCTGGTCAAAGGGATAGTGCTTTTCGACGCAAGTCGTGAAAGCACCATGCAAAAGGAGGGAGGGCAAAGGACGACCCAGATGTACACCAGAGTTGGAAGTCTAAAGGCACTACAGGATTTCCCAACCTGAGATCGGAATCGAGACAATACGCTGCAAGCAAGGCATTGTAACTATTCCGAACTCCACACACTCGAGATCCTAGAGTTTGAAGGGGATAAGGCAAGAATAAAAACACTTACGACACTTGTCCTGACCAGAGCAAGGGTAAGGAGTAAAAAGAATCCTACTCTCCGACAACTAACTTAGTAACTACAAAATAATTTTTGTCTAGACTCGACTTCGGCCAGAGAGGGGATCCTACGGTCGGTAAGGCTCTGATACCAAGTTGTAAGGCCCGATATGCGGTACTGTTTCAGATCTAGATGTTTCCATCCAGATCCGGGGACGAAGCACATATCAGTCCCACCGCGACATATGACTAGATCTGGAACATTACCGCATATCGGGCCTTTACATCCAGATCCGGGGACGAAGCACATATCGGTCCCACCGCGACACATGACGAAGTCATATGCCCGGATTTCCAACTTGGTATCAGAGCATTACAGATACAGGATACAACATCTCATACAATCGGCATACAACTGCCTTAATACTATACAACAACGGAAGATATATGTCTGAGTACAGACTACAATAAAATGCCTACTGGCAAAGAGAAAAACATCGATCCCCATAACCACACGGGTCCAGGCCCTCCGCCGGGATCCGCCTAACTAGTCATCGTCGAGTATTCATGTGAAACGTCGATCACCATACCTGTTGTCGATCAAGAACCCTGAAAAGAGTTTGGGGTAGTATCATGAGTACAGAGGTACTCAGCATCCAACTGTAGTGGTCATCTGACCCAACAAGGACTTCATCACTCGTCATTCTAGGACAACTAGTAGTTTACGGTAAGGAAGGGGTAAGTGGTGAGGTTGCTGCCGCACTAGCATTTATGAAGTGGCTAACGATCTAGAGAGTAAGGTAAGAAGCCAAGCATTCGATGAGGAATCGCCTCCAACAAGTCTGCTATCCACCTACTACGCAAACATAACACCTATCCTATCCTTGTCCTCCTCTTCGCATCCCGACGAAGAAGAAGAAGTCAAGGCACACAAAAATTGATCAAATTATATTAAGATTATCTCAGTTGTTGTTGTCTATGAACAAGGAGTAGGTCTCAAGTCGTCCATAACCGTGGACACGGCTTCTCGAAAAGATTTAACCCTGCAGGGGTGTACCAACTGCCCATTACGAGGCTCCGCACGCACGCCCATCTCTCTCAGTTGCTATCCATCACATGCAACCATTTTATGATTTAGTTCCGAGAGATCCGAAATGACAAGTCCCTCTAACTAACAACGCACAAATCCGGGTGGCCCCCGGTGAGTCGACATCCAACTCAAAAGCCGGCCGCGCTCTCGAATCGGCCTCTACCGTCTGGACGAGGTCGGGTTAGCTACCCAAACAGATGTGGGCAGCCCCCTAGCTTCCAGGTGTGGACCAATGAAGGAACTCTGTCTCCGCTGGCCCGAGTTATTTTAAAACCACTGGCTGCAGACCAGTTATGCATGCGGTTTCAAATGGTAAAATCAGCTTGGGCCACCACTAGAAATGTTTGAAGCTAGCTAGGTAAAACAAGGGGACCCCATAGCATCCCACACGCGGTTAGGCACGCTCAGTCTTAAAACCAATACCCGGAACTCGGATCCTAGGTGACTCGAATGGAACAAAGCGTCGGGGCGGGATAGCCTAGATCTTCCATCCTTCGTCGAATATAGTCAACATTATAATAATCATATCATCAACAACAATAATAATAATGTGATATCCGAAACCAAGGAGTAACAGGGTAACAACGTAGCATCCTAAGCATGCATACTAAGCAGGGGCTGAGCAACGAGCAATAGTAACATAGCAGTACAAGGTTTGCTGGGAGGGGACATGGTTGTATCTGTTTGAAAGAGGCTGTAAACATGTGGTAGGGTCAAACATCGAACCTAACCTAGACTAGCATGCAAACCGCTGGTTGAAATAGAATGGATCATAAGTAATGTATAGTCCTTGCCTGTTGATAAGTCGGGTTCCGAAGGTGTAGTTGATCGCAAGCTCGCATCGTCTCCGAGAGGTATCCGTGGAAGCACACAAGACGGTAAACACTGGAAAGCAATCAACGAGCAAGCATCTATTACTACGAAGAAAACACGAGAAAGCATCAACAATAAGGCAACACAGGACATCGCACCTACCGTCGAGAGCGGTTACTAACGATTTAAGTGGAGTACTCGTCACACACGACGATACCACACATTTAGAATCGGTTCAAGTTGTTTAGCTACAAGTGATCAACCAACGGTTGTTAACATGGCAAGGCACCCAATCATGGCATGGCACTCAAACATGGCGAGAGGTGAAGCACAAATAAGCTACCTAAGCTAGTCAATTTAAGTGGGGTGAAATCCTAGACATGGCAAACTATTGCGGACCCCACGATAAAAATGGAATTTGGTACTGTTCTGGCCTAAACATAATTTTATTATTTTTATTAGCAAGCAAGAACAGCATAAACACAATCTACATGCAATTCTAGTCAAGTTACATATAAGGAACACTCCAAACGGAGTTACGGTTAAAAAGATATAAGCAAGACAACTATGCACACATGCTGTATAAACAGGGGTATAACTATATGCAAAAGTGCAGCAACATGACATAGAAATACATGGGCATGAAGTAGACATGATGCTTAGCAATATGCAATTGGAATCACTCAATTCTGATAAACGGTCGCGACACACTCGTCGACCGAAGTTGCAACAAAATATAAACAGCAACACACTAACAGCAGGGTAGCTACTTTGGAGCAAGAAACAATCAACGTGCAGCAAGAAAACATGACATGTGAAGGCATGGAACTGAAGTATAAACAATGCTTAACATGATGCAAAATGAATCAATCAATTCCGACGTACGGTTGCGACGCAACCGTCACCCGAAGTTGCAATAAAATAACAGTTCAGCAACAACAGCACAACTAACGATCTGGTACCCACTTCGACGCAGAATTAAATTATCTAGACGGCCTCAAACGGAAAAACTTTCTACATATGAATGCTAGAGCACGCAAAACTGAGCAACTTTCATTGGGGGGGCACGTTCATCGGAGCTACGGATTACTCGCAATCGTCACCGCGAAATCGAATCAGCAGCAGAAATTTACAGGACTTGGAAAAAAATAACAGTGGGCAGAGAAAAAAAAATAAAAACGGGCCCTCACCCTGGGCTAGGCCCAAGTGACAGTGGAGGAGACTTGGGCCGCGCTGGCCTGGCAGGCCGGCCCACCTGCGCTGGGAGGCAGCCCAGCAGGCGGTTGGAGGCGAGCAACACGGGACGCTCGTCCCTGGGCTCTCCCGAGCGGCGGCGGCGCCGTCTTGGCCGCTCCGGCGAGGAGGCGAGGGGGCGCGGGCATGGAGGAGGCGGGAAGGGGATGGGGCGACGCGGATCCGGTGGCCGCCGGTCGGATCCGGGGCAAGGGTTGGCCGCCGGGGAGCAGTGAGGTGAGGCGGCGGCGGACTCCAAGCTCGGGCTCGCCGGCCTCGATCCATGGCGGCGGCGCTCCTGCACACAGAGAGCGCGAGGGAGATGAGGGAGAGGAGGATGGCAGGGAGGAGAAGGAAGGGCGCGGCGCGATTGAGAAGAGGAGACCGGCGGTGAGCTCACCGGATTGGAGTGCGCGGCAGGGGTTGCTCGGGAGGAGAGGAGCTCCACGGGTGGCAGCGCCCGGATGGGCCTGGCGGCGGGCCGACGGCGGGTCTCGGGCCCTGCGGGGCCCGAATTCGGTCTGGAGCTGGAGGGAGTTGACGTGGCCTTCATCCAGGACACTGGTTAGCTGATTTGACGGCTAGGATTACCTAAGGGCTAGGGTTTCGGGTGCAATCTGGACTGGAGGGGCAGATCTAGGTTTTGCTAGGGGTGTGGCTGGAAATATCACTAGGGGAACCCTAAAATGGGTGTGGGAGGCTGGTGGACTTTATCTAGAGCAGGCTGGGTGGCCAGTTGACGCAAACGCCCTTGGTACCCCTCTCGCGTGTCCGGTGATCGCGTTCGTGACCGCCGGAGTTGCATACGAACTCCGATTCGGACGAAACTTTGACCTATGCGCTCAGCGCGTCGAGCCCGTCGATCGTACCTCACTGCGGTGACATTCTGACAACATTTTTCGGCGCCCCATAAAATAATCCGTTTATTAAATAAACGGGGTTTTCGTCCCGGTGGCGATGGCTGGTCCTGTGCCGGTTGCGACGGTGCTCGGGTGAAACCCCGGTGTCGCAAAGGTCGAGTGTCAGGGTGGCAAGGGTTCGGTCACGCATCCGATACGGGAATAAAAGGGGGGGAATATTCACCGATTATTATTTCGGTGAAGCAAACACCGCAAACAATACAGGCAATCAAACAATTCACACCGAAAACAAAATTTTAAATTTTTGTGAAAACTGGGCTGTTACACCTTCTGTCTTCAGGGACACCAGGTAGGTTCATCCGTAGGAGTCGTGGGGTCACCCCCTCGTCAGTGGATGTTGCATGGCAATGTATCTTGGAAAGGCTATGGAAATGCATTGTAGGTAGGTATGGTGGCTGTTTTAAGGAAAGATATAAGGAGGCTTATGATGACAGAGCGTATCGTGCCAAGGGTTTGGATGCACCGGCTAAGTATGCGCCAACTCTCGAGATGAGAAAGGGCAATGCACGGTACCGAAGAGGCTAGAAAAAGTATAGGTGGGTGGAAGTGTCAACTTTCGAATACTCACATTAGTCCGAAGAACTCATGCACTTATTATCGGTAACTCTTAATATAATTAGGAGGTTCACAAAGAGACAAGTACCCCGAGGAGGAGTGTATGGGGGTTTGGTTATCCTTGTGCATCCTCGACTCATGGTACGTGAGTGTACTCTAATATTTGAACCCTCCAGAGGTTAGTGATCCATCTAGTAGCTAGAGTTCTCAACAGGGGTTTTTTGGTTTTCGAAAATCACACGAATTGCCCAAAATACGACATCTATCACTAATAGGCTCGAGCTCTTGACACCAAAAGTTCAAACATTACTCTAGTCAATACCTCAAAACTATTGCAAGTTACTACGACAAAGAGAATAGCAACTTCAACTACCTACTTTCTAGTCAAGACACAAAACTCAGTGCAACAGGCAAACTCTCTAAAAAAGATAAAACATGCAACCTATAGAAAGTTCAACCTAAGACAAAACAAAAGCTCTAGAAGAAAACTAAAGCACAACAACTAAACAGGGCAGCAGCTAAAAAAAGAAAAAGAACAACTCACAGCTAAGAGAATAAACATGCAAATCCTATGAGGAGTTCTAATTCAAGCGGAGCGTGTTTCTCTCCCACACAAAAGAAAGTTGCGATCTAACTTGTTACTACAGCAAACAAAGAAAAACCAAACCTAGGAAAAGTAAAGAGCGAGACGCTCCAAGCATAGCACATAACGCATGAAGTAATAAAAATATAGTGAAACGAGGGACGAACTGATAATTGTTGATGAAGAAGGGGATGCAAGGGGGCATCCCCAAGCTTAGCGCTTGAGTTTCCTTGAATATTTATTGGGGGTGCACATGGGCATCCCCAAGCTTGAGCGTTTGACACTCCAGGATCTTCTTTCTTCATCTTCCATCACACACTTGAAAACTCCCTTCATACATAACTCATTGTAAACTGATTAGAGAAGTTACTACCCTATTAAAATAATTTTCTCCTACTGCAAATAAATATATTCTTGAAGAGCTACTGTTTCTCAAGATTTCCAAAAAGTTTTTCAAAAAAAAAGCAAGCTTAAGGTTTGCAAAAGTTAGGAGAGACAAAACGTGGCAGAATCTGTGAAAAACAGAACAGCAGGTAGTAAAGAATTTTCTAGGGGTACTTCTGCAACTCAAATCAAAAAACTCAGAACATACGAAAGTTCCATGATTATATAGAGCACGCTGTGTAAAAAATTCAGCTGAAAAAGATGAACTGGTAATTTTCTACGATTTTTTCCGTCACGAGGACAGGATCTGTTTTCTGGACAACATGTCACAACTTTCACTTCCCTTGTCATATGAGGCTATAATTGGCACAAATATTGAAAAGTAAAGATACAATGATGTTGCTACAGTAGTAACAATCATCAATAATACTAAAAACAGAAGTAAAAACATCTTGGGTTGCCTCCCAACAAGCGCTTTCTTTTACGCCTTTAAGCTAGGAAAGAAGATTATAAAAGATGCTCTCATAAAAATAAGGATTTGACAAAAGAGAGCATAAAGAAGCAAATATGAAACACATTTAAGCCTAACCCACTTCCTATGCCTAGGAATATTGTAAGAAAATAAATCAAAGAAGCACAAAGATAAAAGCATAGTAAAGTGGAACAAGAACAACTTCAAAACTTTTAGCATGAAGAGAGGTGTTTTTGTAACATGGAAGTTTCTACAAACAAACTTTCCTCTCTCAAAGTAATTTTCAGTAGTATCATGAATAACATCAAGAATATAACTATCACATAAATCATGTTGTTCATGACCTACAAGCACACGTGTATAGTTTTCAACACGGTATTTAGGATTGTAAGATAAATGCAACCCATCACATTGAGCCTTGATAAGAGCACAATTCTCCGGAATATGAGTTGGAGATTTCAAAAGGATAATAGGACAATCAAGTGTGGATGCAATAGAAAAAATTTCATGCTTAACATGAGGAACTATAGCAAGTTCATCTCCGTAAGCATCATCCATAGTGGCATCACGACCATAAGCATAGAAGGCATCAACTTCATCAAAAAGGGATATTTCAAAAGAATCCATGGGATCATAACACTCATATAAGGTAAGATTCAAAGAGTTACTCTCATTAGAAGGTAGACGTGGATGGCTCCATTCTTCCTCGTTTTGTTCGTCACTCTCCTCCTCATTTTCATCAAAGGAGCTTTCAGGTTCGACAATTTCTTCTTCCATAGAGTCCTGCAAATCATTAGTCTCTTCCTTTGGGGGAGAGATTCTCTCAAGATGATCAGTAATATAATAATTTGCATTGTAATTTTCCAAACAATAGTTAAGTATAGCAAGACTGTCAGAATTGTAAGGGGCATCATCAATATTTTTAAGAAGAGAAGTAATTTCATAGGCACCCTTATAAGCAACAAATTCTTCTATTTCCTCTGCATCATAAAAATCATTGTTTCTCTTAGCATAAGAAGCTAAGGTTTCATCATCATTGTACTCAAATTGGAAAGCAAGGTGTTTGTGCCTCATAAAGCAACAAGATTCATCCCTGCAGAAAGATATATTATATATTCAACACAATTTTCTAGCATACTCATACAACTGATGTATTTGTTTCCATAAGTGTATCCCTTTTTGAGACAAGCGGTGTTCCTTGTACCACTTTTGTTGATCCTCGGTGAATCCTCCATGCCAATAAGATCTGGTTTCAAAGAAGTCACACATTGATTGGCAAGTAAGGAACTAGACATACTATTTTTTTTTGGATTTTTTATAAAGGACACAAAGACAAAAACTGAAAGGTAAACTAACAAGACTAAAAAGCAAAGATAAAAGATAGCGTGCAACTCCCCTATCTTGTAGATTGGAGTACCCGACAACGGCGCCATAAATTGGCTTGATACGGTGAGTATAGTTCTCTCACTTCTCGTTGGTTACCCCAAGTGGAAGGTGAGATGTAGCGTAGCAGCAAATTTCCCTCGGTGAAGATACCAATGTTTGTCTCCATTAGGACTCACAGAAATACAAGAAGGTGACAACGGCGCCAGAAATTACTTCGGGCTACCGGCGTCAGAAAGTGGGCGGTTGTCGTGACCTGCACACAGAAACAAATAACTTTTCTCCCAACGAGTATAGAGGAGTTGTCAATTCCTCCGGCCTTGCTGTTTACAAAGGATCAACGCAAGAGATAATAGTGCAACTTAAAGTAAATTGAGAGTGTAAACAATGGTGTGAATATGGACCGGTGTCCCGTGATGTTCACTAGTGACGTCTCTCTCCCAAAGGACGATAAAAGTGCTAGCGAGGTAAACAAATCACAGCTGGGCAATTGACAGGATTATAAACGCACCGCAATGCTAACTATGCTACAAAAGAAAGGAAGAGGCTCAAAAGAAATGGGCAGTAGGCCAAGGTAAGTAGACCGAAATCCATCTGCATCTACTACGAATCATCCACCTTGAGATATCTATCCAGAACATCTCGCTGGTATTAAGTTGTGAATCCCACCCAAATTGTAAACTCAAAGCAATAGACAACTGCATTAAAAGAACTTTGCGTAAAGTAAACAATCCTTCCACCCGCAGGTACAAGCACCGTTGTTTTATCCCTGGTGGCAACAGCACATCCCCTAGTCTCATGTTTCTGTCACTCAAGCTAGACATCAAGGGGTTGAACCCACAATCAAGCATAACGCTCCCTCTTGGAGTTGCAACAAATCACTTGGCCAAAGTAAAATACGGCAACGGAGAACTTCCAAGAATTTACTAAAGAACACAAATATAAAAGAGAACCAAATATATTACTCATCACAATCTGAACATAATCTCATAATCCATCAGATCCCAGCAAACTCAGCATAGCAACACAGAAAATTACAAAAGTGCCTCGATCATGTGAGGCAGATCACGAGGTCTCGAAAGTGAAAGCACAAAAGAGGGGAGGAGTACATCACATAGCTACTGGTCACGGACCCATGGTCCAAGGGGGACTACTCACGGCACATCCGGGAGGCGTCCATGGCGATGGATGGTCTCCCGGAGGGGATTCCTCCTTCCGGCAGGGTGCCGGGGCAGCTTCTCCTAGCAGCCCCGATCTTGAAACAGCGGCGGCGGCGGTATAGAGAGGAGAACGGGAATAGCATATATATTAGAGGTTTCCGTCACAAGGGGTAAATATAGGCCAAAGGGGGCACCGAGAGGGATCACAGGGCAGCCAGGAGGGTGCCGGCGTGGCCTAGGGTGGGGCCGCGCCAGGGACCCTTCTGGAGTCCCTGTGGTGTCCCTCCCTTCCTTCCTTGGGGATTCCGGAGGCTTTCGGGACACTGATTTTTTATATAATTTTTCCGGAATTTTTGGAGCACTTTTAATGGCTGGAAAACCTGAAATACAAAAACAGCAGAAAACAGGAACTGGCAACTGGGTGCACTGAGTTAATAGGTTAGTCCAAATATGCTCAAAAGTGTATGAAAGTTCAAGCTAAACATGGCAAAGTCACACAAAACATGCATCGAACAATCAGAAATTATAGATACGTTTGGGACGTATCACCAACCACAATGCGAAACGCGACGCTGCATCGCCTGTCAAAAGTTTGCCACCAGGCCCCACGCCCCAGCATCCGAGCTGAAAACTATACCACTATCATGGCCCTTCGCCACATGGGGGCTCGACATGGTAGGCCCACTAAAGAAATATGCAAAAGGGGGCAGAACGCACCTCCTCGTAGCAGTCGACAAGTTCACCAAGTGGATTGAAGCGATGCCAATCACCAGCTCGACGGCCCTCACAACCATCAACTTCACCAAGTCAATATCATCACAGACAACAGAACAAACTTCACAGCAGCAGAATTCAAGAACTTTTGCCAGGAGCTGGGCATCAAGATCAACTACGCCTCAGTCGCGCACCCGCAATCTAACGGCCAAGTAGAAAAAGCAAATGGCCTAGTATGCGGCGAAATCAAAAAACGGCTCCTCGCACCACTCGAGCAGGCCGCAGGCAATTGGATAGAAGAACTCCCCGAAGTTTTATGGAGCCTACACACCACTCCCAACATTTCAACCCAATATAAACCATTTTCCTGGTATACGGAGCAAAGGCACTCCTGCCGCACGACCTCAAGTTCGGAGCTCCTAGAATCACAGGGTATGAAGAGGAAGAGGCAGAAGATGCACTCGAAGACGACAAAGACGTCGCAGACGAGGAAAGGGACACAACTCTCGCAATGTCAGAAGGAGACCAAGACAAGCTACGCACTTATCAAAGTAGACGCCTGCGAACAAGAACTTTCCAAGAATGTGATCTCGTCCTATGACTAATACAAGAGAAGGTCCACAAGCTCGCCCCACAGTGGGAAGGACCATTGATAGTCTCTGAGGTCATAGGAGGAGGAGCATACAGACTAAAGAACCCGAAGACCAACTGATGAGGGGGTGACCCCACGACTCCTACATGTGAGGCTACCTGGTGCGTATGAAGACAGAAGGCCCGCTGGGAAGCTACGACAGGCCCGCTATTGGCCCAACCAAGCACCGACGTAGGAGTCCGCGACTAACATGGAAGGTGCAACTTGGCGTACAAGGCAGGAATAGAATTAGGAAACTACCTATGTAACCTAGCACGGACTCCCCGAGACTTAGCCTAGTATATAAAGGCTAGGAGGGGAGACGTCCAGGACAACTCAATATGCATCTACTCATCCTTGCCTTGCGAGAACTCGCCTTGGCCTCCACTGTAATCGCCCCCTCAAGTAATAATATCGAGCAGGAAGTGCTTCTCCTGTTAGCCGACGAGTATCGCCCAACCTGTGCCATCTCTGTGACTAACCCAAGGTCCCTGACCATGGGATTTGCCGGGGTTGATCCCCATCAATTGGCGTCGTCTGTGGGAACTACACAGGTTGGAATCACGATCTCGGCGGTCCCTCCCTCAGCAGACCAAGACTCGAGGACTAGAACCAGATCTAGCCCGCTCGAGGAAATCAAGATCACCACAAGCATCTCCATCATCTCATCAAGATCATCTAGCCTGCGGCCGAGCCAAGTCCAGCACCTCAACGACTGTCAGATCCATCGACGGCGGAAGAGAAACCGACGACTCAGAAGGAAAACGCAAGGACCCTACTCGGGGACACCACTCGAAGAGCCGCGGCGCGCGGCTGATGACTAGCCCATTAGTCGACGACCCGCCGCCTCCCGGACTCCCACCACACGCCAAGACAGCGACTCTGAAACCCAGACGGGAGAGTACTACGGCCCCGATCGAAGGCCAGACGAATTCGCCAACTTCATCTGAAGCCAATCACTCAGTGACGGGATAGAACTTGACCCAAGAGTCCACAGCCGAGCAGAAGACCACTCGCATACCTTCCAAGTCTCAAGGAGAAGAAGGAACACCGCCTCCAGCAAACTCACAGCTAAAGAGAAACTGGAAGGACCCTGCGCGATCTCACGCTGGGCATAAAACCTGAAACCCGAAGCCCGAACCCGAAAAACCCGAACCCGAACCCGTATAACCCGAACCCGAAAAACCCGAAAGCTATATTGGATAGCAAAATTAAAAACCCGAAATTAATATGGGTAATTCGGGTTTATAACCACGGTACCCGAATAACCCGATTAACCCGAAAATACACAGCCCAAAAATCTAGCAACTCCCCCGTAAGGCCATAACGAAGCCCACCCCAGCCCACCTCCTCGTCCCTCCTCCCTCCCGCCCTAGAGCCTGGAAAACCTAGCGCCCCCCACTCCACGACCCACGCAGTCACACACCCACTCCCCCACCCCACGACCCACGCGCCCCAACCAACGCCGCCAGTGCAGCGGCCGGCGGCTGCCCCGCGCCGGCGCACCCCCGCCCCACCGACCCAGGCGCCGCCCCACGAGGGCACGCCCCGCCTCCCCACCCCGACACGCCCCCATGCCCTCCTTCTCCATGTGTCCGCGCCGCCATGTGAGGAAGCCGCCTCGCCACGGCCGTGATGAGGAAGTCGCACGCCGCACCGCCGTGACTGACGAGGAAGTCGTGCCGTTGTGCCTCAGATTCGTGACCACGGTGTTCGAGTGATGAGGAAGCCGCGCTGCCTGAGTCCGTGATAAGGAAACCGCCCCACGCCCCTCGTTGTTGTTCTATGCTGCCATATCACCTTGTTCTGTTCGGGCAAATCGGGAAACCCGAACCCGAACCCGAAATTTCGAGTACCCGAAATATCGGGTTTTAATTTTTCCAGTAAAATTTCGGGTGTCAGATCTGAAAATCCGAATTAAAAAAACCCCAAAAAACCCGACCCGAAATTTCAGGTTAACCCGAACGTCCAGGCTGAGCGCGATCCACTGTTTTGAAGATAGCCGAGGACATCTCAGAGCAAGCCACACCTTGGGACATTTCCGCCTATTCGCCGAACTCTCCAATAGCCTCAAGGAGGAGAAGCAGCGTGAAGCCAAATGCACTCGAAGAAGCACGCATTCACCCGCACCAAGAGCAGAGGAGAAATACCCCGCGTCCCAGGGACGAATCTGCATGATCCAAGAAGGAAGACCCTCGAAAGCAAAGCAAGATGCCTACACACTGCAAGCCGAAGCAACCGAAGGCCTACAGATAACTGAAACCTACCAACTGAGCGGCGCTGAGACCAGCATCACCGTCTCACAGAGCGACCATCCTCCTGCAGTCCCGAGACCCGGGCATGCACCCCTGGTCCTCGAGGCTCAGATCGGAGGATACGACATGGACATAATTTTCATGGATGGAGGCAGCAGTCTCAACATAATCTTCTCCAGCACCCTACGCAAGATGTTAATCCCACGATCAGTTTGGAAGAAGTCAGGCACCACAATACATGGCGTAGTTCCGGGCGAAGCAGCCACCTCCATCGGAACAATACAACTTGATGTGATCTTTGGCAGCAAGCGCAACTTCGCAAAACAAGCGCTCGAGTTCGAAGTGCTCGACTGGAAGTCGCAGTATCACGCCATACTCAGGCGACCAGCGTTCGAACAGTTCATGGCGGTCCCTCACTACGCATATCTCAAACTCAAGATGCCAGGACCCGCAGGAATCATCACAGTCAAGGGAAGCTTCACCAAATCGGACCAGTGCGACCGTGACTTCCACAAAGTCTCCGACACATTTGGAGCCCGACAACGGCTGAAAGAAATCGCCATGGTAATGGACAAAAGAATATTTCCACTAGCAAACAGAAGCGAGAGAAAGGAATTCGGTCGCGACTTCAGCGTTGACAGCGACACGATCACACACCAAGTACACCCAACAGACCCAGAGAAGACAGTCCGCGTATATGCCCACCTTCCAGAAGAGCAAGCAACCGCCCTCATAACCTTCCTCCGTGAAGAATGGAAAATTTTCTCCTGGTGCCCAGCCGACATGCCAGGGATACCGCGAGAATTCTCGGAACACGCGCTTCACATCAAGCCAAACACGAAGCCAGTAAAACAGGTGCTGCGACGGTTTTCAGAGCCCAAACGCAGAGCAATCGGAGAAGTCAACCGACTACTCGACGCATAGTTCATCAGAGAGACAAAGAAAGCAACATGGATAGCAAATCCAGTCCTAGTCCCTAAAAAGGACACCGAGGTACTGTGGATGTGCGTCGACTATGGGCCTATCAACAAGCATTGCCCAAAAGACCACTTCCCCCTGCCAAGAATCGATCAAATAATCGACTCCACAGCAGGATGCGACCTCCTATCTTTCCTAGACGCATACTTAGGATACAATCAGATCAGGGTGAAGGAACAAGACGAAGAGCACACCTCGTTCATCACCCCCTACGGAGTATTCTGTTACCAAACTATGCCCTTCGGACTAAAAAATGCCGGAGCCACGTACCAGCGGATGATGCAAGCATGTCTGAGAGACTAGATCAGCAGGAACGTTCAGGTCTAAGTAGACGACATTGTCATCAAAACCTACAGTGCAAACACACT
This sequence comes from Bromus sterilis, assembly GCA_950022295.1. NCBI lineage: Eukaryota > Viridiplantae > Streptophyta > Magnoliopsida > Poales > Poaceae > Bromus > Bromus sterilis. The sequence goes on from OX465595.1 coordinate 346,180,955, forward strand.
ACTCGACGACCTCCGCGAGACGTTCGCGGCCCTCAACAAGTACAGGATCAAGTTGAACCCCAAAAAATGTGTGTTCGGCGTCCCAGCCGGAAAAATACTCGGGTACATGGTCTCTGCCCGAGGAATCAAAGCAAACCCGGAAAAGGTTCAACCAATCGCCAAAATGCAAAGGCCAAGCAACATCAGAGGAATACAGCAGCTCACAGGAAAACTCGCATCATTGAGCCGCTTCATCAGCACGCTAGGCGAAAGGACCCTACCTTTCTACAAACTGATCAGAGAAGGAGAAAAATTTGAGTGGACCGAGGAAGCCAGTAATGCATTCGCAGACCTGAAGAAAACCCTCTCTACCCCACCAATCTTGGCGGTGCCTAAGGAAAGGGAAAAGTTGTATCTCTACATAGCAGCACACAGCAGCGTCGTGAGCACAGTGCTTGTGTCGAGCGTGCAGAAGAAGGCAAAATCCAAAGCATCCAAAGACCAATTTATTACCTGAGCACGCTACTCATGAAGCCACAGCAGCGGTACCCACATTACTAGAAGCTCTTGCTCGCCATCATCATGACCTCCAGGAAAGTATCGCACTACTTCGACGAACACTCCATCACAAACGTGAGCAGTGCACCACTCGCGGACATCCTCAACAATCCCGGCGCGACCGGTCGAGTCGCCGAGTGGAACATGGAGCTTATCCCGCGAGACCTACAGTTCAAACACCCAATAACAATCAAATCCCAAGTACTCCCAGACTTCCTGGTCGAGTGGGCAGAAGTCCAAACACTAGGTCCCCCAGACTTGTCCAACTCATGGACGATGTACTTCGATGGATCCAAAATGCAGCAAGGAGCTGGATAAGGCGGCGTCCTAGTCTCCCCCAAAGGAACGAAGCTCAAATACATCCTCCAGATCAACTTCAGCAACGCCTCCAACAATGAAGCAGAGTACGAGGCGCTAATTCATGGCATGCGCATGGCAAAAACTTGCGGTGCCACTCGCCTATCGATCTATGTGGACTCCAACCTTGTCGTCCAGCAGGCGATGAGAGACTGTAACGCAGTCGCAGACAACATGGCAGCTTACCAGAAGCTCTACAACGCGCTAGAAGGAGGATTCGATGGCTGTGAACTGAACTATATCCCCAGAGCAAACAATACAGAAGCCGACGAACTCGCGAACATCAGGTCGACCCGAGGACCAATACCACCAGGCGTTTTCCTCGAAAGCATCAATCAAAGATCAATAAAAGCAAAGCCAGCGGAGCCCAAAGCGGTCACGGAAGAAGACGACACAAATGAGCCAACACAGGTGGCGGTAACGAGCGTAGCTGACGCTACAAACAGCCAAGAAATCGAAGTTGAAGCACCAGCAGCACTCGAAGACCCGGCCTAGGAAAGACCTTTTCTTCGATTCCTAATCGAAGGCACCCTACCACAAGACGTTGCATAAGCACGATGCATCAGTCGATGATCCAAAGCATTCACAGTAATCAACAGACAGCTCTACAAGCGCAACATTTCCCAGGTCCTACAAAAGTGCATAGACGAGGAAGACGGCAAAGCCCTACTACTGGAGATTCACGAAGGCACCTGCGGGCACCATGCCAGCAGTCGAGCACTCGTGGCAAAAGCCTTTCGAGAAGGATTGTATTGGCCAACCGCCATGAGAAATGCAGAGGATATTGTATGGCGTTGCATCGCGTGCCAAAAATTCGCTAGCAGGCCGCACGCCCCAGCATCAGAACTCAAAACCATACCATTATCATGGCCATTCGCCACATGGGGACTCGACATGGTAGGACCACTCAAGAAATCATCAAAAGGAGGAAGAACACACCTGCTGGTCGCAGTCGACAAATTCACCAAATGGATCGAGGCAGTACCAATCACCAGCTCAACAGCCCTCACGGCAGTCAACTTCATCAAATCAATTATCTTCATATTCGGAGTACCACACAACATAATCACAGACAACGGTACCAACTTCACAGCAGCAGAGTTCCAAAACTTCTGTCAAGAATTGGGCATCAAAATCAACTACGCATCAGTCACACACCCGCAATCCAATGGCCAAGTGGAGAAAGCAAACGGCCTAGTATGCGATGGGATAAAGAAGCGACTCCTGGCACCACTCGAGCAAGCCGCAGGAAACTGGATAGAAGAGCTTCCCGCAGTCCTATGGAGCCTGCGCACCACCCCAAACAGCTCGACCTAGTATACACCCTTCTTCTTGGTATATGGGGTAGAAGCAGTACTACCGCACGACCTAAAATTCGGAGCACCCAGAATCTCAGGGTACGAAGAGGAAGAGGCAGAAGAAGCGCTGCAGAACGATAAGGACACAGCAGACGAAGCACGAGACACATCCATCACAAGATCTAAAGGATACCAGGACAAGTTGCGCATATATCAAAGCAGTCGCCTGCGGACCAGATCGTTCAACAAAGGAGACCTTGTGCTACGGCTAATACAGGAAAAAGTGCACAAACTTGCCCCACAATGGGAAGGGCCGTTTATCATCTCGGAAGTCATAGGAGGAAGAGCATACAGATTGGCGAATCCGAAGACCAACGAGGACGTGGGAAATCCATGGAACGTAGCGAACCTACGCCTGTTTTAACCATAGTCCTCCAGGCATTATCAGAGACATCGGCAGCAGCACTGATTGGCTACACATGTAAAATTTGAAGGAATAAAATAATGTTGCCCAAAGCATCTTACTTAAAAGCACTCGGGGGATCGATCCTAGAACTCCCCCCCCCAGAGAGACTCTATCTTCGCAAACGCGACCTTTACTTAAAAGCACTCAGGGCTCGATCCTAGAACTCCCCCCGAGAGACACTATCTTCGCAAACGCGACCTTTACTTAAAAGCACTCGGGGGCTCGAGCCTAGAACTCCCCCTGAGAGACGCTATCTTCGCTAATGCGACCTTTACTTAAAAGCACTCGGGGGCTCGAGCCTAGAACTCCCCCCGAGAGATGCTATCTTCGCAAACGTGACTTTTACTTAAAAGCACTCGGGGGCTCGAGCCTAGAACTCCCCCCCAGAGACGCTATCTTCGCAAACGCGACTTTTACTTAAAAGCACTCGGGGGCTCGAGCCTAGAACTCCCTCCGAGAGACGCTATCTTCGCAAACGTGACTCTTACTTAAAAGCACTTGGGGGCTCGAGCTTAGAACTCCCCCGAGAGATGCTATCTTCGCAAACACGACTGTTACTTAAGACCCGGGGGCTTAACCATAAAACTCCCCTGAAAGAAGTTATCCTCGACAAAGACGCGACTCTCGCCAAAAGACAAAGCCCAGGCAAAAGAAAGTTGCAAAAGCACACGATTCTTTAGTCTTCACCCGATCGCAAGCGATCGCCTAAAGACTCGGGGGCTACTCCCATCGGGAGCGCTGACGCGCACCCGATCTAAACTTGAAAAAATTCAAAGACAGCTACAAACAGCTGAGACAAAAAATTCATAAATCCTGCGCTTAATTCTGCAAATCAAACGCAGCCTCGGGGGCTACTCCCATCGGGAGCGCTGGCGTGCACCCGAGAAGACAACTCTCATTACAAAGGAGTCGAAGACAACTCTCATTACAAAGGAGTCGAAGACAGCTCTCATTACAAAGGAGTCGAAGACAACTCTCATTACAAAGGAGTCGAAGACAACTCTCATTACAAAGGAGTCTAAGACAAATCTCATTACAAAGGAGTTGAAGGCATTCTCATTACAAAGGAGTCGAAGACAATTCTCATTACAAAGGAGTCGAAGGCATTTCATTACAAAGAAGTCGAAACGACAGTTTGCCGTTACAGAAGGACCTGCGGAACTACAAGCTGGGCTACATTCAAACTTCTACATGTGTGCTCATGCTGAGATAATTGGCACTTTCGTGCCACAGCCCGGCGGGCATCATTACAGACAAAGTAGCAGCCCAGCCGAAGAAGAAGAAGCTCGCGGTCCTCCAATTCTACAAGGTGCCTCGCCTACTGCCACTGCTGCTTGACGACTGGCTTGACGTCCAGTTCTTCCTTAGAACTAGAAGAGCAAACACCATCGCCCAAGGGATCAGCCGAAGACGAAGACATTGGAGAAGCAGGCGAACCATCACTTGAGCCACCGGAATCACTGCTGCTTGTCTCCTCACAGTATGGATCCAGACGGTTGCCACCAGCATCAAACGCACGGGCAATAACAGTATCTTCGTCGTCAAAACGACAGCAAAGGTTGTCTCCGCCGCGCAAATTCAACTGACAAGACAACGTCCTCCAGCCAGACCCAAGGAAGATCAAGGATGAACTATCAAAATCCAACTCCACCCAAGAAGAAGAGCGAGAGCGTCCATGAAGATGGAGCCAGAAGCCCTTTAAACCATTCTCAGAAGCAATGGAGGCAAACGAGGAAGGAAGAGGAATCCGAGCAGTATTCCGCCCAAGAACATGCAAAAGAAAATCATGACGCCAAAATCCCTCTTCCATGGAGGAAGAAGAAGAAAGTGCCAACGCGGTACCTTGACGCCCACCGCGTGAGGAACGAGGAGTGTGGCCACCACGACCACGGCGGCCACGACCTCGTCCTGCTACACCACTACCACGCTTGGGCGCCATATGAAGAAGAAGAAGCAGAAGGGAAAGATGCGAAGAATGGATGCCAGAGTTGGGCAACCAAGGTATTTATATCGCAATCCAAGGGCAAACCAGGGAACAAACGCAGAAGCCCAGGCGGCACCATCATTGCATCAAAGACCAAGCACCGGGCTTTACGAATTCCAAGACGAAGATGCCTTCACACGGTCAGCATTATCTACAGGACGCGTCAAATCTCTCATGTTTCCCATACAAACCTTGGGAACCCAACAGGCAACAGGCATCATCATTACGACGGTCCATAAGACGTGACGAATCAAAAAAATCAAGCATCATCATAGGTCATCAAACAGCATGACAATGCATGTCAGCACGGCATCCCAAAGGGAGGGGATCAAGATAAAAGCAGTTGGGAAAAACCAAACGATTCCAAGAGTCAACCATATGTCTAAATTTTCTGACTATTAAAAATTCTTACTCCCATCGGGAGTACCCTTTTGAGTTCGGGTGCTCCCTCACCCAGACGGCAACATGTGCTCGAGTGATCACTCGCACCAGCAGAAACAACATACTCTCAGAGTTCAGGTGCTCCCTCACCCCAAGAGTAGAAAAGCATTCGAGTGACCACTCGCCCAAAAGATTCAGCCATTCAGCAAACATGAATTACTCGCGCACTCGACGACATTCCAAGTGGGTGCTATCTTATTTTCCTCGCCTGAAGTTCGCTACAAACTCCATGAGTGACGACTAAAACAGCTCACTTGATTGTTTATTCCAAGTGGGTGCATCGCTAAATTAGGCCCCGTGCCTCAAACAAAAACGATTATGCCTGGGCTACGACACACTGTACCCAGATGCCAAGCAAGCTTAGCGTGTAGGTAAGACCCCGCTGCGCAGAACGGCCGGGCTGGGACTTGCCGCAGAGCGATTTCACTCCCGACCTTTTCCATGCGCTCGCATGATAGAAAGAGCCGAGCGGACGCGCTCAGGCTATGTGCTTAGACTGGCAGCAATTGATCCTATAAGACCTGCAGCGGCATGACTTTGCTTGACACCAGTGTTCCAAGTTCACGTCGAGGGACGTGGGCTTGATTGGGCTACTGTGGTATTTGCCACTAGCACAATTCACCAAGGCTCGACCAGTCGACTCCTTGGGCCCTTTCGGCTTAGCAATCCCTCGAAACAGATATTGTCATGCCTCAAAACTGTCAGCGACCCGTGGCGATACCACGCTTACAAACAATAAGGCACAGATGAATTCGAGTCCCTGCGCGACTCTTCGAGTCCCCCAAGCACTCTGGGGCTACTGACGAGGGGGTGACCCCACGACTCCTACATGTGAGGCTACCTGGTGCGTGTGAAGACAGAAGGCCCGCTGGGAAGCTACGACATGCCCGCTATTGGGCCAACTAACCACCGACGTAGGAGTCCGCGACTAACATGGAAGGTGCAACTTGGCGTACAAGGCAGGACTAGAATTAGGAAACTACCTATGTAACCTAGCACGGACTCCCCGAGACTTAGCCTAGTATATAAAGGCTAGGAGGGGAGACGTCCAAGACAACTCAATACGCATCTAATCATCCTTGCCTTGCGAGAACTCGCCTTGGCCTCCACTGTAATCGCCCCCTCAAGTACTAATATCAAGCAAGAAGTGCTTCTCCTGTTAGCCAACGAGTATCGTCCAACCTGTGCCATCTCTATGACTAACCCAGGGTCCCTGACCATGTGATTTGCCGGGGTTGATCCCCGTCACCAACGAAGACGTGGGAAACCCGTGGAACGTGGCAAACTTGCGCCTCTTCTACCCATAGATTACTCACTTGGCAACATCCCCCAGGAACGTAAAGATCGGCAGCAGCGTCGACTGGCAACTCATGTAAAAACTTGAAGCAATAAAGAATGTGTTGCCCAGACGACACCATTTAAAGCACTCGGGGGCTCAAGCGCGGACTCCCCCCGAGAGACGCTTTTTCGCTTACGCGACGACTTAACTTAAGCACTCAGGGGCTCGAGAGAGGACTCCCCCCGAGATAAGATTTTTCTCTTATGCGACGACTTAACTGAAACACTCGGGGGCTCGAGCGCGGACTCCCCCCGAGAGACACTTTTTCGCTTACGCGACAACTTAACTTAAGCACTCGGGGGCTCAAGCGCGGACTCCCCCCGAGAGACGTTTTTTCTCTTATGCGACGACTTAACTTAAGCACTCGGGGGCTCGAGCATGGACTCCCCCCACGAGACGCTTTTTCGCTTACGCGACGACATAAACCTAAGGACTCGGGGATCTAACCACAAGCTCCCCCCACAAATCGTTTCACCCATAGCTACACCTAAAAGCATGCAGAGGACACAAGTGCAGTCCCCAAGGCATCCCACGGCCGCACTACCAAAGCCACGCCGTTTCCCCTCGCGGTGATGACAAGAGAAACAACTCTTCACCTTTATAAGACACAAAATCAGGCTCATAAGGAGGATCCAAGACAACTACTGGGCAGGATAATTTCTAAAGTCTTCAACCGATCACAAGTGATCACCTAAAGACTCGGGGGCTACTCCCATCGGGAGAGCTGCCGCGCACCCGATGAATTTTTCAGAATAGCAGAGCAAACTTAAAGCAGGCCAGTTCAACTATACTACAAGCCTATGCCCGATTCTACGAATCAACCATAGCCTCGGGGGCTACTCCCATCGGGAGCGCTGCCGCGCACCTGATAAATCTAAAGTTTCGCATCAAGGACAAGCGCCCGAAGACAGTTTTGTCATAAGGTAAAATACTCAAAGGTGGATTCATTACAAGGCCAGGCATTCTAAGACCATTTTAATACAAAGTAAAGAACCCGAAGGTCATTTTTATATCAGAAAGACACGAGCCCCAGTATAAGGTTCCTCGCTCTACATCAAAGATTACAAGTCAAGGCACTCAATCAGCTATCCAAAGATTACAAGCCAAGGCACTCAACCATCTATCCAAAGATTACAAGTCAAGGCACTCGAGCAGCTAATCAAAGATTACAAGACCAATTATCCCAAGGAATTATGACTTCTGCATGTGTGCTCATGCTGAGATAATAGGTACTTTGACCCACATCTTGACGAGCATCATCACAGACAAAGTAAGACTAAGTCTGCAAGGAGCCACTTGCCGCCTTCCTGAGCCTGGTGACCTTGCCTATCAACGCGCCTGCTTTCTCGGCGGCTTGACGTCTGACTACTCCTTAGAACTAGAAGAGCAATCACCACCAGTCGAGGAGTCTGCAGAAGATGAAGCCACAGGAGAAGAAGCCGAAGTGCCCTTCGACCCGTCAGAACTGTCACTGCTTGATTCCTCCCAGTACGGATCTAGATGATTGCCACCAGCATCAAAAGCGCGAATGGTGAGAGTATCTTCATCATCAAACCAACAGCAAAGGCTATCCCGGGCACACAAATTCAGCCGGCGAGAAAACGACCCCCAGCCAGGCCCCAAGAAAACCAAGAAGGAGCGATCGACCTCAAGCTCTATCCATACAGGAGAGCGAGGGAACCCTTGAAGACGAATCCAAAGGCCCCTCAGATTGAGCTCAGAAACAATGGAAGCAAAAGAAGACGGAAGAGGGATTCGGCTAGCAGTTGGACTAAGAATACTCAGCAGAAAATCATAGCGCCAAACGCCCTCCCTCTCAGAGGAAGAGGAGGGTACTGCAGCCGTTCCGCCACTCCCGCGACAGGAAGAGCGAGGTGTACAGCCACCACGACCCCGCCGGCCACGACTTCGGCGAACCATACCGCAAGAAGCACCAGCTCGGGAATCCTACGCTCTGGTGGTTTGCTGAAACTGAAAGAAGGAGGAAAGGAGAACGAAGAGATAGTGCCGAACAAACACAAGCAACAGATATTTATAGCCCAGACCAGGGGCAAGCCAGGAAGCCGCGTGGAAATCCAATCGGCACCGTCATTAACTCAACGTTGGAACACGCGACGGTACAGAGTCCAAGGAAAGATGCCTCTTCGCATTTTGCAAATATTTAAGAGTAGACATCAAATCCTCGCGTGTTTCTCATACACGCATCGGAAACCCAAACGGCCGCAGCGCCACAGGACGTCATTATGACTACACAGAGGATGTGAAGGTTCACAAGAAAGCCCCCGTCATCAAGCACGTCATCAACAACATCATTGCAAAAACTTGACATTGCAGCAATCCAGACAAGATCAATTCAAGACAAGTCATTGCAAAAAAGCAGAACGGTGGAAAGATTCCCTAGCTTTCTCCTCCAAACTTTTGGCCGCATTTTCAAAAATTTACTCTCAACGGGAGCATCCCGTATTTACAAAAACATAGTAAGGATCAAGCCCTAAGGACGCGGGTGGTTACTCCCCTCCATCAAGAACAAGCATGTGTACAGAGTTCGGGTGCTCCCTCACCCCGCAGGCCGCATCGTACCCGAGTGTTCACTCGCCAAGGACCAATACATCTGTAGAGTTTGGGTGCTCCCTCACCTAGAAGATGATGAAGTTCTCGAGTAATTACTCGCACTAGAAGGAAATACTTGGTGAAAACACCTAAGAAAGCAATTCTCCCAAGCACTTGAGGTGTCGTGTGGGTCTATACGTGATCATCCCACTCGATGATTATCCGAGTCGGTACATCCCTTATCAACTCCTCGCCTAAGTTCGTAAATACTCCACGAGTGACCGCTATCCGTCCACTTGATTGGTTTTTCCAAGTGTGTGCACATCTAAATCAGGCTCCACACCTCTATAAAAAAATGATGATGCCTGGGGGGATACACTGCACCCAAGATGCCGCACAAGCTTAGCGCGTAGGTAAGACCCCGTTGCGCAGTCGGCCGGGCCGGGACTTGCCACAGCTGCGACTTCACTCCCAATGTTTTCCATGTGCAATGCATGAGTAAGTTGAGCCAATGACGAACGCGTCAAGGCTATTTTCTCAGACGGGCGGCACTGATCCTATAAGACCTGCAGCGACATGGACTTGCTAGGCACCGGTTGTTTTCCAAGTTCGTGTCAAGGGACGCGGCTTGATTTTGGGATTTTGAGGTGTTTGCTACCAATTCACCAAGGCTCGACCAGTCGACTACCTTGGGCCTCTCTATCTTATCATCCCTCGAATAAACTATCTTTTGTGGCTAACAGCCGACGAATCGCAGCTGCACTGCATGCACGAAGACATGCGATTAAGGTTTCACGTCCCTGCGCGACTCTTTGAGTCCCCCAGGCACTCGGGGGCTACTGACGAGGGGGTGACCCCATGACTCTGACAGATGAGGCTACCTGGTGCGTATCAAGCTAGAGGGACCGACGAAAGCCTCGACCGGCCCACACATGGCCCACTCGAGGCAACCGCCATAAGGAGTCCTCGACGATCATGGAAACCGCGACTTGGCGTCCAAGACTGAAGTTAGATTAGGAAATCCTCTCTGTAAACATAGATGGACTCCTTGCAACCCAGCCTAGTATATAAAGGCTGGGAGAGGGGATGTCTAGGGCATCGCCTATTCTAGCAACACCATCGGTCCTGAGCGATCTCGCCTTGACCTCCACTGTAATCGCCTCCATTATAATACAATTGAGCAGGAAGTGCTTTCTCCTGTTAGCCGACGAGTATCGCCAACCTGCACATCTCCTCTACGATCTAACCCAAGGTTCCTAACCATGGTATTTGCCGAGGTCAATCCTCGTCACTTCATGTGTCTGTGAGATGTCTAGATTGTCTACTTGAAATTAGTTTTCTCCGCTCTCTCAAACTGTATTGCATATCCAGATGCATACAAAATTTCTTTATTAGCCACCCACCTCCATGAAACTGTATCAGTATTTGGGGATATTTGTGTATCTGTCACCCTCTGCTGGAAGTCCACACACTCCCTCACAACTTGAGGTGTTAAATCTCGGCAAAGGTGCTTCATCCATCGGCCCCCTGATAAGGGGTGGCCCGATCTTCTCAGTAAGCGGACGGTGAATATGAGGGCGATGATAGATAACTTGTATGTAGCCGATGAACTCTCCTCGCTAGATCCCTGTTGCCAATGCGACAGCTCTCTACCCTTTGGATATTCACAACTTCACACACTTGCGCAACGTAGCCGTCGACCACGAGACGGTAATTTTCAATCTACTAATTCCCAGTGGAACAACAGATCACACAAGACTTGCAGTAGCAACACTTCAGATCGATACGAATTGAAGTATATGATTCAAGATGAAAGCTTGGAGCTATTCTCAAGAACTAGGGTTTATCTAAACGTGGTCTGACTCTAAAACTCGTAGGGGGACTTGTATTTATAGTCTAAGGGGGTCCAGACTCGGATACAGGGGCCGTAGGCCCGTTTCTACGCGCAGGAAGCACGGTAGTACCGTGATTGGCGCGGTAGTACCGCGGGTGCGGTAGTACCGCGGCTACTACTGTAACCACTACCGTATCTCTACTGACCTTCGCGGTAGTAGGAACGGTAGTACCGTAACCACTACCGTAACCCTTCTGTTGCCGCGGTAGTACGGGCGGTAGTAGGCCCGGTAGTACCGTGGCGTGGTAGTACCGCAGTCAGCGCGGTAGTACCGCGGCCTGAAGCTTGGTTCTTCCTGGCCTTGTCTTCTTGAGGTTCTTCTTCCCATGTAGCTTGTCCTTGTTCCTTGGCTTCTTCTTCTTGAACCTCAGCTCCTCCTAGTTCCTTGTCTTCACCTTGATACCTGATCATACAAACACACAAGGACTTAGGCAGTATATAATTCTCACTAAGCCGATCATCAGACTCGAGTAAGAGCAAATTCACCTGCTGTTCTAATAACTTAGCACGGGCTCTTGTAATAGGTCCAAATCAGATTTGATTGGCTTGTTCATCATGAAGAGTTGGGGAAGTGGTAGTTGTAGTAGGGATGTCCACATCATCTCCCCCCCCCCTTCAAAAGGCGTCGACCCCGACGCTCCAAGGTCATCTCCCATGTATGGTGATAAATCAGCAACGTTGAAACTGTTGCTAGCGCCACCAAACTCAGCAATGGGAATATCAATCGAGTAGGCATTGTCATTTATCCTGGCTAACACCTTGTAAGGACCAGCACCACGAGGCTTCAATTTGGAATTTCGCAACCCTGGAAATCTATCCTTGCGCAAATGCACCCAAACCATATCTCCGGGCTGAAATAAAACTTGCTTCCGTGACTGGTTCCTGGTAGCAGCAACGCTCTTGCCTTTCTTCTCAATAGCCTCTCGCGTCTTCTCATGAATCTTCTTCACATAATCTGCTCGTTTGGATGCCTCCATTTTAACTCGTTCCTGTAATGGAAGAGGCAGCAAATCAAGAGGTGTAATAGGCTTGAAACCATATACCACTTCAAAAGGCCAAAGGTGAGTAGTAGTGTGTACTGCCCTGTTATAAGAAAATTCAATATGTGGCAAACATTCCTCCCATTCGCGCAGATTTTTCTTGATCATAGCTCGCAACAATTGGGACAATGTTCTATTGACCACCTCCGTTTGACCATCAGTTTGGGGATGACATGTAGTGCTGAACATTAGCTTTGTTCCAAGCTTTCCCCAAAGTGTCTTCCAGAAGTAGCTCACAAACTTTACATCCCTGTCAGAAACAATTGTCTTGGGCACTCCATGCAAGCGTACAATCTCCCTGAAAAACAGGTTAGCAACATGCGATACATCGTCGCTCTTATGGCACGCAATAAAATGTGCCATCTTAGAAAATCTGTCCACTACCACAAATATACTATCATGACCATATTTAGTGTGTGGCAATCCTAACACAAAGTCCATACTAATATCTTCCCAAGGGGTGGTAGGAGACATAGTGGAGTATACAAACCGTGAGGATTCAGCTTGGAATTGGATGTATTTCATACAATGCAGCGTCGAACAAACCTGTCCACATCACGCCTCATCCTGGGCCAATAAAAATTATCAGCAAGCATGAGTAGTGTCTTCTCACGCCCAAAGTGACCCATCAGTCCTCCTGCGTGTGATTCCTGCAACAAAAGCAAACGCACAGAAGATTCTGGAACACAAAGTTTGTTAGCTCGAAACAAAAATCTATCATGGATGTGGAACTTGTCCCATGCATTACGAAGCAAACACAAACGATATGGTTCAACAAAATCATGATCAGTTGCATATAAATCACACAAACTCTCTAATCCAGGAATTTTAACATCAAGATGTGTCAATAACATATTCTTCCTAGAGAGAGCATCAGCAACAACATTATATTTCCCTTTCTTATATTTGATGATGTAGGGAAAAGACTCAATGAACTCAACCCACTTAGCTAAGCGTCTATGCAAATTAGATTGAGCTTTCAGATATTTCAAAGCTTCATGATCAGAATGTATGATAAATTCTTTTGGCCACAGATAATGTTGCCAAACCTCAAGAACTCGAACAAGTGCATACAATTCTTTATCATAAACAGGATAATTCAATCTAGCACCAGAAAGCTTCTCACTGAAATAAGCTATAGGTCTACCTTCTTGCATCAAAACACCACCAATGCCTATACCACTAGCATCACATTCAACTTCAAATTGCTTAGTAAAATCTGGTAACGCAAGTAATGGTGCAGAAGTAAGCAAACGTTTCAACTCATCAAATGCAAGGTCTTGGGCAACGCCCCAAACAAAAGGCACACCTTTCTTAGTCAATTCATTCAACGGTGCAGCAATAGTACTAAAGTCTTTCACAAAACGTCTATAAAAACCAGCAAGACCGTGAAAACTTCGTACTTGGCTAACATTCATGGGAGTAGGCCAATTTTGAATTGCCTCAATTTTAGAAGAATCTACTTCTACCCCATGCTTAGATACAACAAAGCCCAAAAATATGACCTTATCTTTTGCAAATGTGCACTTCTCAAGATTAGCATATAATTTAGCATCACGCAACACTTGCAAAACTTGTCTAATATGATCAGCACGTTCAAATTCATTGCGGCTGTAAATAAGTATATCATCAAAATACACAACCACAAAATGTCCAATAAACTCCCTCAAAACATGGTTCATTAATCTCATGAAAGTACTAGGAGCATTAATAAGACCAAAAGGCATAACTAACCACTCATATAAGCCGAACTTAGTTTTGAAAACAGTTTTCCATTCATCCCCTTCTTTCATCCTAATTTGATGGTATCCACTACGCAAATCAATTTTAGAGAAAATAGCAGCACCTCACAATTCATCAAGCATATCCTCTAAACGTGGAATAGGATGACGATATCGAATAGTAATGTTATTAATAGCTCTACAATCTACACACATATGCCATGTACCATCTTTCTTAGGAACCAAAATAACAGGAACAGCACAAGGTCTAAGGCTGACACGAATATACCCTTTACCCAGAAGCGCTTGTACTTGTTGCTGAATTTTCTTCGTCTCTTGGGGGTTTGTTCTATATGGTGCCCGGTTAGGAAGAGTTGCACCTGGTATAAGATCAATTTGGTGCTCAATACCACGCAAGGGTGGTAATCCCGTTGGAACCTTCGCCGGAAACACATCATCAAAATCCTGCAAAACAGTAGCCACACCAGGAGAAATAGGATGGTTATCATTAGAAACCAAAACCTCGCCTTTATACATGAGGACAAGAGGTATGGCTGTAGGATCCTCACTAAATTCTCTCATGTCTTCTTTGGTGGCTAAAGTAAGCAAACTAGTCTCTCTCGCACTTTTCGTTATATTATCACTCACAGCTATTACAATGTTTTCTCGTGTTGGTTCTACATTCACCTCTACCTTCTGACGAGACTCATTCACAATTTGCTGTGGGGACATAGGATGGAGATTAACTTTCTTGCCCTTGAACTCCAAATGATATGTATTGGATCGACCATTGTGTTGCACATGGCGATCATATAACCACGGCCGACCCAATAAGAGATGGCAAACTGTCATAGGCACCACGTCAAAATCGATGGAATCCTTGTATGGGCCTATCTCAAAATTCACACGCACCATGTGATTCACCTTCATCTCACCACTGTCACTCAACCATTGGACATAATAAGGATTTGGGTGAGGTAAGTATTTCAGATTTAGCTTGGCACATAACTCCTTGCTTGCAAGGTTGCGGCAGCTACCTCCATCAATGATCACTTTGCAAGCTTTGTTGGGGCCAACGAGTGCCTTGGTTTGGAATAAATTACAGCGCTGAGAATCAGCATGTGGCTGCACTGTAAGAGCACGTTGTGACACAACAATGGTAGGAGCATGCGACGAAAAATCATCCATGCCTTCTTCGGTATTGTAACCTTCATCCTCAAACGCGGCTGGGTCTTAATCATCACCGGTTTCATACTCGCCGGTTTCTTCATTAATAAACATGACCTTTCGGTTCGGGCAATCTCTCTTAAAGTGACCCGGATTACCGCAAGAATGACAAGTCATCTCGCGATTGCGAGCTGTAAACATGTTGGAGCCTGCACAAGTGGCAGGAGCAGCTGGCTTCTTGGCCATAGAACCATTGGAGGCTGGCTTGGAAACTGAAGAAGAAGCTCGAGTATTGGCACCATAGGCGCGGCTGACGATGTCCTTGGAGAAAATCTGCTAGATGTGGAGTATCTTGACTTCAGTTGTGCCTCTTCTGCAAGCTGGGATTCAACCTCCCTTGAAAGATGCAATAAGTCATTCATATTATAGTATTGGTGATGCCGCACAATACTCTTGATGTTAAATTTCAGCCCATGGAGAAAACGTTGCATAGTCATCTCAACCTCTTCACGAACTCGTGCACGTTGCAGCAACATCTCCATATAGTATGCATCAACGGACATAGTACCTTGCTTCAATTGTTGCAATTTATCAAAAACTGTCCGTAAGTAATTTGTGGGAACAAACCGAGCTTTCATGGTCGCCTTCATGTCACGCCATGTACGAATAGGCTTCCCATCGGTTTCTTGTATCTCGGTCAACACACTCTCCCACCAACGCAAGGCATAACCGTCAAACTCGGAAGAAGAAATTGTGATCTTCTTGTCCTCCGGATAATCATGCAAACGCCATAGTTTTTCCATCTTAAGCTCCCATGTGAGGTACTCTTCCACATCCGTGGAACCTTCAAATTTGGGGATGTTAAACTTGGGCTTGCTCAAGACATCTTCTTCCTGAATGGGTATACGGCGCGCACCAAAACCAAGTGGAGGTTGGCGACCCGGCCCTTGAACACCACGCCCACAGCCTTGGTTGCCCCTCAAATCAGCATTGTCACCATGGACACTACCATCATCTTCCTGTGCGTCCGGTTGGCGTTGTACCATAGCTGCCTGTATGCCCGTGACAGATGTTGTCATTTGTTGTAGGCTCTGCTGTATAGCAGCAAGTTGTTGTTGCATAGTGGTGACTGCAGCCTCAGTCGCGTCCGCTTTCAGTTGGACCGCTTGAACATTTGTATCAATCGCATCAGCGGATTTAGTAAACATCCCAGTCAAGTGATCACGGAGACCTTCATATGCCTCCCATGTAACTGGCACATCCTTGTCCTGTTTCTGCATCACATCAAAACCACTTTGAGACATGATTAGTAGGTTAGTGCACTAAATCACAATCTTTTGGTGGACACTCACAACTCACTCAAAACTGACAAGAAAAGGTGAATCTTACCGTTCCAAAGTGAATAGTAATGCGTACCCGTTCGGATGAAGGACTAGTGCACGGATGTGATGAAGTGAATACCCGAGTAAAAGAGTGAACACACGACAAAGCAGGATATATGTGGTGGAGCTATAGGTATGGATCCCTATCGACACCAATTCACAAATCCTAGTGCTGATCATATGCCAAGAAGTTCTACGGGAACACACGCGGTGGAGAACAACTGGGCAAAAGCAACTATGAAAGTGAGCGCACAATATGTGTGGCGGAGTAATGCTCGTGTTGCAATTGCACAAGAGAGAAATTCTAGCAAAAGCTCAAAGTGTACGAGCACAAGATTGCTCAATCTACTAGTGCTATGAACGTGGTAGAAAAAGGAACTCAAGGCTGCACAAAATATGTAATCAACGTTGCCTTTTCTGTCTCTTTTTGCTAGGCTTTTTGCTCAACTCTTTCCTTTTTTTATTATTTTTCTCTTTTCTCGTTCTCTCTTTTTTTTTGAATTTTCTGACTCAACGAGAAGTAAACAGAAACCCAAATCAACTTTGCACAAACCACTTGATGCACTTCAAAACCTATATGAGCAGCCCGAAGAGCAAAGATATGCTAGTCTCAATAGGAAGGTGCTACACAAAAGAAAGGCTAACTATGGCTATCAAACGGAGACACAAACTGTGGGATAAAGGACAAAGAAACAAACTGACTCGACACAAACCAATCGAACACGACAAAGACACTCCGACTTGTGAGACACAAATATAGGAAAGACTAAGACTGGATCAAAAACAAGTTACGCAAACTGGACGACGATCAGCAACTAAAACTTGGAAAAGAGGCACTCTAGGTTATGGCAAAAACACTAAACCCTAATATTTTTGTATGGATTTTTCTGGATAGGACGAAACAAAACGATCTACGGCGGATTTGGTGGATGCTTACCGAGGGAACACTGGAAATCTGATACCAAGATGATAAGGGGTGGCCCGATCTTCTCAGTAAGCGGACGGTGAATATGAGGGTGATGATAGATAACTTGTATGTAGCCGATGAACTCTCCTCGCTAGATCCCTGTTGCCAATGCGACAGCTCTCTACCCTTTGGATATTCACAACTTCACACACTTGCGCAACGTAGCCGTCGACCACGAGACGGTAATTTGCAATCTACTAATTCCCAGTGGAACAACAGATCACACAAGACTTGCAGTAGCAACACTTCAGATCGATACGAATTGAAGTATATGATTCAAGATGAAAGCTTGGAGCTATTCTCAAGAACTAGGGTTTATCTAAACGTGGTCTGACTCTAAAACTCGTAGGGGGACTTGTATTTATAGTCTAAGGGGGTCCAGACTCGGATACAGGGGTCGTAGGCCCGTTTCTGCGCGCAGGTAGCACGGTAGTACCGTGATTGGCGCGGTAGTACCGCGGGTGCGGTAGTACCGCGGCTACTACCGTAACCACTACCGTATCTCTCCTGACCTTCGCGGTAGTAGGCACGATAGTACCGTAACCCTTCTGTTGCCGCGGTAGTACGGGCGGTAGTAGGCCCGGTAGTACCGTGGCGCGGTAGTACCGCGGTCAGCGCGGTAGTACCGCGGCCTGAAGCTTGGTTCTTCCTGGCCTTGTCTTCTTGAGGTTCTTCTTCCCATGTAGTTTGTCCTTGTTCCTTGGCTTCTTCTTCTTGAACCTCAGCTCCTCCTAGTTCCTTGTCTTCACCTTGATACCTGATCATACAAACACACAAGGATTTAGGCAGTATATAATTCTCACTAAGCCGATCATCAGACTCGAGTAAGAGCAAATTCACCTGCTGTTCTAATAACTTAGCACGGGCTCTTGTAATAGGTCCAAGTCGGATTTGATTGGCTTGTTCATCATGAAGAGTTGGGGAAGTAGTAGTTGTAGTAGGGATGTCCTCATCAGCCTCGTCAAGAGACTTTTGCATTGTGAGTTTTTTCCTCGTGCAATATCTAAATGCTTTTAGAAATTCTTGTGCGAGACTAGTGCAATTCCTGCATGGTTCGTCCTAGAATTTGATCCTCGTCCCATCCTCGAGGTTATATTGGACACATGTGTTGAACAAGCAACAAATGTCATGGTTACAGGGTATGCTCATGACATGCCTGGATCAGTCCATCGTAGACAAATCCATCGCATCCAAAGAGTTGTGCTTTGCGCTGCCAAATCAAAAACCCCGAGGCCTCCCAAATGCAACTTCTTTGGGCAGCAGACTACCTTCTACTTAAGAAGATATTTTCCTCCAATGGCAATTGATGGGTGCAGATAACACCTCCTCATTGGTTACCCCAAGTGGAAGGTTATGATGCAGATAGCGGTAATTTCCCTCACACGTGAGAGCGTAAGGTTTGTCTCCGGTAGGATTTTGAAGAAAACATGTAGGTGGAAAGCAACGGCACCAGAAATTGCTTGCCTGGACCTGCACACAAGACACAAGTAGCTTTGCTCCCAACGAGTACATAGAGGTTGTCAATGTCCTCGGCCTTGTCGTTTACAAAGATTAAACGCAAAGGGGAAATAGTAATGCAACGGACATGAAAAGTAAAGCAGTAAATAATAGCGGTGTAAACTATGATGAGATTATGGATTGGGGTGTCATGGTGCTCACTAGTGATGTTTTTCTCCCAAAATACGGTAAACAACTATGTTGGGTGAACAAATTACAACTGGGCAATTGACAGAATTATAAACGCACCACAATGCTAATTATGCTACAGAAAGTAAAAGACTTAATCGTAAGGGCATTACACCGAAACAAGTACATTGTTTATTCATTAGCATGTACTTACTAATCATCCACCTTGAGATATCTATCCAGAACATCTCAGTAGTATTAAGTTACGGGCCACAACTAATGTTGCGAACTCAAAGCAACGGACAACTGCATTAACACTCTATGTGTAATGTAAGCAATCCTTAAGACACGCGGTCATAAGCACCGCTGTTTTACCCCTAATGGCAACAACACATTCCCTAGTCCCATGTTTCTGTCACTCAAGCCGGACATCATGAGGAATGAACCATTATCTAGCATAATGCTCCCTCTCGGAGTTACAACTTACTACTTGGCCAACGCAACAAACTGTAACGGAGAACATGCATGACTACTCAAGAACACAATATAAAAGAGAACTAAATATATTACTTCCATAAAGTGAACATAATCTCATAATCCATCGGATTCCAGCAAACACAACATAGCAACATGGAAATTACAACATATATGCCTTGATCATGTTAGGCAGCTCACGGGGTCTAAACAATGAAGCACAAGATCGGAGATAAGACATCAACTAGTTTGCTGCCATGTACCCATGGTCAAAGGAGGGACTACTCACGGAGCATCCCGGAGGAAATCATGGTGATGGAGAGGCCTCCGGAGATCAATCCTCCCTCCGACAGGGTGCCGGGACAGGAACTTATGCTGATCCCGATCTTGGAATCGCGGAGACGGAACAACGACGTAGATTGCGAAACAGAGTCCTCCCCGAGGGTTTTAGGAACGGGGTGTAAATATAGGACAAAGGGGGCACCAGGGGGTGGCCCGCCTGGCCAGGCGACCAGGGGGCGCGTCCAAGCCCTGGACGCGCTGTTTGGCCGCCTGGCCAGGGGTTGGGCCCCCTCTGGCTGGCCTTCGGGCTTCTGGAGTCTTACGGTAAGTTAGAATCTTTGGAATTTTTCTGGATTTTTCCGGTGATATTGATTTTTCAGCTATTTTCTGCAATGCACAGACAAAAACAAACAGAAACTGGCAGTGGGCACTAGGTTAATTATTTAGTCTCAAATATGTTTCAAATGGTGAAGTGCATCAAAACATGTAACAATGTAACCAAAAGAAGCATGAAACAAGCAAAACTTATAGATACGTTAGGGACGTATCAGCAATATCCTTCCCCTCCCATAAGAAACATCTCCTTAGCTTGTTGATTTTCTTCCAAAGCCAAGTGGGCATCTAGATCATGATCATTTGGTGCACTACCATTGCCAAAAGTGTTGGATATATGCTCTAGAGGCAAATAATATATGATTATTCCAATATATCTAAGCAAGTTCATAACCAGTTTCATACTGTGCTAGAACTGTATCAGTGAAACAATGATACAGTTGTGGTATAGAAACAACCAACGTTCCTAGTTAGCCTCTTTCTCAATAACTAGTTCATGGTCAACTGATGATCGTGGTTTCGCGATCATGGAAAATCAAGTCAATTGACTATGTGGTCACCTCATTAGATGAATGATGTGATGAACATTAGCCAATGTAAGCATTGCAACATGATCAAATTCAAGAAGGTTTAGTGTTGTAATTAAAGGACGTAGTAGACCGTTCCTTAGACCGTGAGATCATGCATAATCATTGTCTTCTTGGATGCTTTAACGTACACCCACCGCCTGACTGAAATATGCTGGTCATAAAGGTGTATCTTAGGTATTCCATTGAGATACGTTGAAGAGTTTTTTTTCAAGAGCGGGATTTGTCAATCCTTGTAATGGAAAGATACTCAGGGCCCACTCAGTGAGATTGCATCCGTAAAGTTGCGCAGCGTCTGACTATGTCACGGGGATGAATATCACGGAATGAGTGAAATAAGATTTGTCGTTAACGAGGTTGAACCAAACATAGGATGTCATTGATCGAATCTCAAACTAATCTAGTATCGATGGCAAAGGGAATGCTATACGACGTGACAATTCAATCGTTTTAATATACGGAATGCACATGGGTCATTATGGGCATCCAGGTCCCGCT
The DNA here is from genome assembly GCA_950022295.1 of Bromus sterilis. NCBI lineage: Eukaryota > Viridiplantae > Streptophyta > Magnoliopsida > Poales > Poaceae > Bromus > Bromus sterilis. The sequence continues at coordinate 346,201,898 of OX465595.1, forward strand.
GATGATCATTGACTGTAGCCTCATCTCGGTCATAACTGGAGTATTCTTGGACCGTAGGGTAACACACTTAAGGGGTCGATGTTATTGGAGACCTTTCTCGAAACTATAAGAGTTACCGGAGAATAAGGGAAGACATACCGAAAATGTTGCGTGTTGGTCCGAAGGATGTTCGGAGTGAGATGGAAGGTGTTCCGGATCATCGAGAGAAGAAATAATATGTTTTATTAATTAATTAAATGAATTAATAATTAAAATCGTTTTATTTATAATTAAAAGTGCAATGGGCCTTGTTTCTGAAAGAAGCCAATTAGGGAATAAAAAGGGGAAAGAAAAAGAAAAAGAAAAAAAAGGAGAAGGGGGCGCCATGGCCCAAGGGGTGTGACCTTCCCCCCTTGGTCGGCCACCTCCCCCCTAGCAAGGGATTAGTCCCACATTGCTAAGGGAGAGGGGTTGACTCCCTCCCCCCCCCCCTCATATATAGATGAGGAGGGTGCACTTATTTAATTAAGCGAAAAAACAATAAATTCGTGGAGAAATAAATATAATCCCTAATCGAGATCGGTTTTCTCCGGTCTTCTCCCTTCCCTTGTATCTTCCATGGTGGGCTCCCCTTGTTTGGAGCCTGTAGTGGGATTGAGACTTCTCCACCAAAAGGACGTCGTCGTGCTGCCGAAACTCCGGTTCCAGAGGTCTACTTCCACCACCTTCGCTGGATCAGAGATCGGAGGTCGTCATCGAGTTCCATACGTGTGTGAGTACTATGAGGTGCTACACGTGTGGCACTTCACCCGACAGGGTGCTGACACAACCAGGGGGCTGTGAACTTCGTTCGACTACATCAACCACGTTTACGGGAATGTTTCCCGCGCAACGGACTACACCCCGAGGTATGTTATCCGCAAGTCTCTTCATTACGGTAATATAACTAGATAGATCTTGGGCAATGGGCAACGCTAGTTAGAAAAATTATTGTTTTCTGCCCCGAACCCCAACAAAAAGCACATGCTTTACAAGAATTATTTTCCCATCCATGGAAAAGTGCATAAGGTTCGAGCCCTTCATCTTGCCAGCAAGCTTATCAATTGCCGGTTGAAAATCAATTTTCCTTAATCTTGAATCACACAACGACATGCCAAGATATGTCATCAGAAAATCTGAGATCTTGCACCCGAGTTGTTGGTTGTGATACAAAAGTTGTATTTCTGCGCAGCATATTGGAGTGATGAAGCTCTTGGCAAAGTTTGCTCGTAGTCCAGATGCCTCATCGAATGTGTTCATAGCCTCCATTTCTTTCTGAACAAGGTTGATAAAAAATGTGGCATCATCAGCATAGAGTGAAGTTTTGAACGTCATCCACAGATTACAGATGTTTTGTAACACTACGACGATGATAGCGCCGTTGAGAGGGCCGTCAGGATGACAAATAATAGCAAAGATGGGGGATCTCCCTTGCGTAGCCCCCTCCTGTGTATGATTCGTCTATTATATCGTCTCTGATGATCACTTTTGTATAAATGGATGCCAAGAGGTCTGCAATCCAATCTTGTGTCCTTACACGAAACCATTTGGCCTCCAAAACCTATAGAGGAACTCCCATGATATTGCGTCGAACGTCTTCTCCAGGTCTAGTTTGATAGGGTTAGTGTTTGCAACAATGTCATGGACCTTGTTGGACGATGCCTAATAAGAAAACTATTAAGTGGGTCTTTCTATGACGTGCCACATACCGCGTTCAAATTTCTTACCTTCTTGCAGCAGTGTCGTCCGCCTCCTAGGCAGTGGGAATAGATCGACTAGGCGGCATGCTGGATTCTCTATGGATTCTTTGATTGCAACAGGACGTCGATTTGCTTCGCTTCCTAGCCATTGATCTTGATGTATGGATATGGTGAGTTGCTTCATACTAAAATTATGTACAAGCGAATACCAGTATTGCAAGAAGGCAAGTATCTCTCCTAGTCTAGCTGCATCACCACCTTATAAAATTATGTATTTATGTTTATATATTTCACATATAAAACAACTTAATAATTACCTAAACTATAAAAGTATGTGTTGTCTTAGTGATGTCTCTCTCCTAGTCTATCTATGTAGAGAGCCGGCGATCAAAGTGCTCAAAGTGCCTTTTTCCCATCATTTCCCATGACGGCCCCCGGTCCTGGACCATGGAAGTCGGTCAAGTCGTGTGACGATGCAGCTAAGCCATACTGTAGGCAGCTAGAGCGGGCCAGGAGAATTAATAAAAAGGGCATGAAGGAGCAAGATGCATATGAGAAAGTTTCTGTCCGTCGATCGGAAAGAGGAAAATGCACCCAAAAAAAGGATTCCATCGCCCAAGTGATCTTTCATTTTTTATGGATCGGAGGGAGTAATATAATCCAAGAAAAAATAACTTCGATTCAGTAGTAGGAGTAGTACTGGTAGTTGCTGCTCGTCGTCAGCTTCGGATTACGTTTTCGCCGGGAGCACACGCCTGCATGGCCATTGCCGAATTACTACAACAATTAATAATTAACTAAGCGCAGGCGTCGATGCATGTCCTGCTGCCTTCGCGCTCGCCATCCTCCAGCTCCTCGCCGGCGTTGTCGTCGTCGGCGGCGGCAGGGTTGGCGAACCGGAGCCTGAGCCGGCCGCCCTCGCGGGACGCCTGCAGCAGCTCCTTCCCGGGGATCACCACCTGCGTCAGCACGAACCGCCCCTCCGCGCGGAACGTCCGGAAGCACACGCACGGCTTCCCGCCCCGCCCAATCGACCGTATCGGCGGCGGGAACGGCGGCGGAGAGCCCCACAGCCCTGGCTTCGCCGCAGCGGCGGCGGCGTCTCTGAGCGTTTCTTCCTCCTCCTCCCTCTCCCTCCCGCGGAGGGCGGCGGCCGCGTCGGCGCCGTCGTCCTTGACCATGTCGTCCGAGTCCACGGTGCTCTCGGACCCGAGCCCCTCCGTGCACAGCAGCAGCGACGCCGAGCTCTTCTTCAAGCAGAAGCTCGCGCTCCTCCTGACGCCTCCGCCGCCACCGCCGGCGGCGATGGCCGGCTTGGGCCTGAGGAGCGCGTCCAGCGACGAGTCGTCCTTGCTCTTCTCGGCCTGATCAGCGACGTCGAGCCACGACGGCGCCGTGACGCGAGCCGGTGCAGCCGCGTCGGGGAGAGGTACACGCGGCAGGACGAGCCGGGAGGCGGCGCCGGCGTCGGGCTTCTCGTGGAAGTGGAGCTCGCCGAAGATCTCCGTGAAGGAGGCCGGGTCGACGGCCGGCAGCGGCTTCTTGTGGTGGGTGTGGCTGTTGCAGGCCGACAGCACCTCCAGCAGCGTCGGGTTCTCCGGCAACGGCTTCTCGAACAGGCGCCGCAGCGCGCCGTCCCCCGCCGCCGCCGTCGCCATGTGCGCCATGCAATCCAACAAGCGCTCTCCACTCCAGACGTGAAAAGGCTGCGGGTTTTTATTTTTTTGTGACCGTCAAATTCTGCTCAAGTAATCTGCGAGGAAGAGAGGTATATATAGCGGGAGAAAAAGGAGAGGCCAAGAAAGGCGGAGGCATTTTATGTGGCTGTCGAATTGGAAATTTTTGTTTCTTGGCTTTTCAGTTTTCACAAGTGGACCAGGTATATGCTGGCTAGCTGCAACTTGGGACGAAATGGAAATGTGCATCTTGCTGCACAACTTTCTCTCTTCTTCAGTCATAAAACTGAAATCTGCAGGCAGAGCCAAAATTTTGGAATAATGCAGTGCAGCATTGCAGCTCGCACAAAGTTGATGGTGATCTTGCTCTGACAGCACTGAATTTCTGATAAGGTTTGCATTCCTGTTGGTGAATGAATTCCGGCTCCAACTGGGCGCAGGAACGGCTCGAATTCGCACATTCCGCCATGGTTAAAACCCTGGGAGGAAACGGGATGATTTTCCCCGACCGGTGATGCACTTGTCGCTGAGCATCGCACTGCTGCCAGGTCCTCCTGGAGACAGGAATTTGTTCCATTCCTAGCTGAACAGGCAGAAAGCTATGTAGTACTGTACAAGATGATGCATTGCAAGTGAAATTTTTGTTTCAGAAAATTGCATTTTCTCCGTGAAAACTGGAAAAGTTTTGGTGGTGGATTCGACGAACGAAAAGGAACGAAGGAGAAAAAGGTACTGTACGTAGTAGAATAACTTCTTTTCGAGAAAACTGGAAAAATCTGGGGACAAATTCAGCAAACGAAAAGAATGAAGGACATAAGGCAGAATAAAGCTATCTGATGCGATGAGGGGACATCATGCATACGATGGTTGAGACCTCACTTCAGAAAGGTCGAGAGAAAACATTCAGGATCGTCTAGAAACTTCCGAGACAAAGGGAGTGAAGAGATGCATGTATACAAGGGAAGCAACGGCCACAAATTTACTCATAAGCAAGATACATAAAAGTTAGTCAAGGCAGGGGGGATGAGAGTCTCAAAACAACAGGATGATGATCCAAACACGAAATGATAAGGGCGTCGAAATTCAAAATTGTGCAAAGGAAACAACACCGGGTCAGTCATCTATTACACAACAACAGCAAAAACAAAAAACAACAATAGTGGCGGCAGTGACACCGGGGTTTCTACCTCCAAGCTTCGATCCGTTCGACCTTGGAGTTTATCCGGCTCACGATGCTTGCGCCCCTCGATTTCTCAGCTGTAGGAACAGCGGGCGCTCCACACTGCCGCTTCCCCTTTCTAGTCCTCCTGCTATACAGGCTTCGGCTCCCTCTGCCCGCAAGTAAGTTCGAAGCTGTAGCACAGGAAGCGTCAGCAATGGCGGACGAAGCGGCAAGAGCAGGCTGCGAGCAACTAGCGAAACCCTCCATGCTCGACGGGCCATTACTTGTTTGGACAAGGGAAGCTGCGGAATCGCCTTCCGTGGTAGGCTTGTCTTCAGCACTGTGTGTAGGACTGTACACAAGGGGCTCCTCGCTGACAAAAGAGGGGCGCCCAGATATTTCTTCAGGTTGAGGATTGATGGGGACACTGGGGTTCTGATGTCCATTTTCATCAGATGGGTCCTTTTGTGGCAAAGAGACTTCTTCCAGGTTGGACTCTTCTCTATCCTTGAGGGTCTTCTGTATTAGCATCTTGAGGAAATTCATCACTTGCACCGCATACATCAGTGCAGTCAAAGGGTCTGCCATCTGCATTACATGTGCGCAAGAGTTAGCATCCACGTAAATGATTGTTGCTAGTTTGCTGTTAGGACATCGCATTACCTGGGTCATATTTGGTGCGAAAACCATAGCTACATTGCGATCATTCATCTTGTTTATCTGTTCTTCTTGGACAACATCAGCCATCAAATTCACAGCCCAGTCAAGTAAAGCTGCTTCAGTTGGTGGAAGGCATTTGGCAACCCGAGCACAGTCCTCTTCAGATTGGCATTGCATCACCTGTTCAGGTGGGATAGAATCAAGCACTCCACTCGGCAGTTCCCTAAACCAGGCCTGAACAATCGGAAATGTATGCGGTGAGTATCAAGAGTACTGTTTTCCAAATCAAAGTTGACTAACTCAAGGACACAAAATTGTGGTGTCAAATCAGTTAATGACACCACATAACTGCACTCAAAAGCAGCATTAGATTCTGCAACCAAAATTTGTTGGGCAGAAGAGTCAACAACTTTGGTTTCCCTTTGAAAAAGAGAATTGGTTTCCATTACAAAGAAACTCTGTACTGACAAGTGCTGAGACAGAATCCATCTATTAAAGCTAAGCACAAACATAAGCTGCATGGCAGATCCTTTGACTGCACTGATGTCTATTGAAGATAAGCACAATCATGGCATTAATAAATCTGTGAGTGGTGCTGTCAATGGAATGGCATAAGCTGCATGACAGAAGGAAGCTTACTTTGATTAGACCTGCCAAACAGTGAACATCAATGCCATCTGGCACAGTTCCACTATTTAAGTGATCTCTCACAAGCTCTTCCTGGCTATTCTCCGCATTTATACGAAAAATACCTTCTGACTGCAAAGTAGAAAAACAAAACAACAAGAATGCGGTCAGCACTCACGAAAAAGTTACAGGGCACTTAGAAAAATAAGCAAGTTACAGTCAATTAAGATGCTAAAATGTCATACCCGAAGACCACCTTGTTCATAAAGACGTCTTTGCATCATCAGGAGAATCGTTGGAACACTGTTTCCTCTGGAATCATATGAACACTGCATCGACTGTGTTGAAACGCCAAAGACACTAGCACTGCATTTGAAGTTTGAATCAGCTGAAGAACACCAACAGAACAAGGAAACATGAACTGGAACTAATCATACACAATGCTCCAAAATACACCTTATGTATAGAAGTAAACAGCACATAGTCACTTAGGCCAAGGCATATTTCAGTTTTTTTTTAAGACAAGTCAAAGCATCTTTTGAAGGACCATCATATTCCAGTAATTAAAATGGTCTGCAAGAACATTGAATTCTCCCAATTTATGAGGGACCTCTACAAAAAATTGGCATCGCCATACAGATCTGAGCATAGTTCACATTATTAGTAGGTGCTGGTTAATAACTCAAGTGCATAAACTATCTAGGAAACAATTTCCATTTTCTTTCAAGGCCTTTGCACATTCCAGAAGTTTCCCAACTATTGAATGAGCACAAACTCATATGCTCCAATTTTATTGATTGATTCCACTTTGAACTATGAAGATGGGTTCTAGGTTTTTGTGCCACTTTATCTTCTTTCCAAGGCAAAACGATTCCATCTTTCTAGAGAGAACCCTTTAGCCTGTTCTTTTTAGATTGCCTAGAAATAATAAACCACATCCTTGAATTCCCAGTAGAAAACAATATACAATATAATACCTATGTGTGTTCCTTATTCTTTCTGCTCTTTTTTCTAGTATAACCTCGAGAGGACCATGAAACAGACAAAAAAAATTAAAGCCACTAAAGTATGCAAAACACAACAAATAGATGCAGACAAATGATAACAAGCAAGGTGACAGAATCCTCTAATCAAGACAAAATATTTCAACAGTAAATCACGAAATTCCCAACAGTTCTTTTGATCTTCCAACATGACTTAGCGTGCAATAATAATAAAAAATCAAGAAATTCCAAAGAGTTCTTCTTTTGATCTTCCAACATGACTTAGCATGCAATAATCTACCTTTTGATATTCCTAGGTCAATCAACTGAATTCCTACAAGTACCGGTGTTCCTTAAAAGGGGTGAAGCGTGCTAGGTAATGCGCGTGCAACTGTGCATAAAAAAGGAGCATGGGCTAAAAATAAATAAAGAACAGCGATGCAGTAATACAGGCACCATCGATACGTCTTGCACTGAATGGAAAATACCTCAGTAGTTTAATACTATTTGTAAGTACTCCTACCAAACAAAGCAAGAGATGATACAGCTGAGCTGTTCCAACAAGTAAGTTAGACTTAATAAATGACATGAGGTGTGCTAACTAAGTACTACTTCTACCTTTTGATTTTCGGAACCCGATTAAAATAACCATACACTTTCTAACACCTGGATGTTTGGCAAAAAAAATGTTTATTTGATGGCTTTGCTTACATGTCAAAACATGATTCAAGTTGATGGGGATACTAAAGTGAAATGGACGAAATACCACCGCTGCAAAGGGCAGAAAATGACTAAAGTGAACAGAATGGCTGCTGTAACAAAATGTAGAGGTTTTGTAACATTCAAATTTAACATTGTCTGTCTTTTTCTCTAGTTATAAGTAATGAAGATTCAGTTGCAAGTGTTCTGTTCCATTTCCAGCCTCATTAAACTTGTGAGTGTTAATTTCTTCTATCTTGATTTTATGAGTAACCAGTTACAGAAAAATCATGCAACTCTATCCATAACAGGCATGGAGAGCCATGATTATCCAATTATTAATGAAACATGGGGAAAACTCAGCCCAAACTATTTCTGGACAGAGTGGTGGTCCAAACTACAAAGCGTCCCCATCATGATAAACAGTTTATCTACCATAGATCAATTCCAGCTCAGGTAGCAGTGTTCCAGCAAATGGGGGAAGAAGTCTACGGAGGCGGCTAACCCAGTTGTCTTTGTTGGCCTCATATTTCTGAAATGAAATATAATTTCCAGCTAAATTTATCTGTCTACTAAGCTTCAGACCAAAGCAAAGCAAACAGAGGATGAAATGCCAGCCTAAATGTCATCTCTTCATCCGGATTGAAACCACAACCAGAATATGCAAACGGTAGCTTCTAATCTAAATGTTGAAATGTTAAAACTAGTTCAGAAACAACAGTGGAAACTGGATACTGCATATTCAGAAGCATTTTGAGTTCAGAGACATTCTAGGAATTTGTGATGAAGAGGCAGAGAGAGAGAGAGAGAGAGAGAGAGAGAGAGATTGAGGGAGGGACCTGGCACTGGGAGCGCGGCGGGGCACCTCGGGCTCGAACTCGACGGGGAGGCCGAGGAAGCCATGGAACCTGTCGAAGGTGACGTGCGCGACGTGCTGCACGTCCGTGGGCAACCCAATCTCCATCCCGGCCTGGGATTGGCCTTGGCCGTCCTCGGCCCTGCACCGAAGCAGCGACTTGCGCAGCAGCTCGAGAAGCAAAGCCAAGAAGGACCAGCGCTCCTCCTCCTCCTCCTCCGATCCTCCGAGGTTTCGCTCCGCGGATCCCGCAGGGCTGTGGGCGCTGCTGCTGGTGGTGGTGGTGCTTCTCTGGAGCACGTCGCTATCGGCTAAATAGCGCAGGGAGGTGGATGTGGTGGTGGTGGTGGAGGAGGAGGAGCCGCGGCTTGCGGATGAAGCGAGGTTGGTCGGGCCCCGGAACAGCGCCACCTCCGTCATTGCTTTTCCGCCGGACCTCTCCTTGTTCTTCTTCTTCTCCCCGGGGAATTATTACGATAATCTGGTGCGGCGTAGGACCAATTCGGGCCGGAGGCGTGAGTTTTCTTTGGGATTTCCTTCGTAGTGGTGGTGGGGCAAATGCCTGGGGCGAGAGGGAGAATGGGGAATGATTGGATCCTGGTAGTGGAGTTCTTGGTGGCTGGCTAATTTAGGATTGATTTCTGCTCCTCCGTTGGCTCTCTCGCCATTGGAGCGGATTGCTGGGGCTGGACGGGAAGGGAGGGGATTTGCTCCTGCTCCGGCATGCGCGTGGTCCAAAAAAAAGGAAAAGAATCCAAGTGGATCTCTGATTATTAGGGAGGGTTTATAATCTGGTCTGGTTAAGTGGATGGAGAAGAATAGAAGATGGAGTGTTGTGGTGGTGCGTTCGTTGGGTGGGTGATGGTGGATATGATTTGTGTGGAGGTGGAGTTGGATTCAAGACGACGGCCACCAAGGTGATGATGATGATGATGTCCTGCCTCCGTCTGCTGCTTCCTCCTTCACGCGTGCGGTGCGGTTCTTCTCGTGGTTAAGAGCATCTCTAGCAGTTGAGCTAAAATAGCGCAGCGCTAAAATAACTGATTTTTTGCCCCCCCCCCGCGCTGTATCCTCTTCGAGCAGAGGCTGTATAGTTCCGTGCGCTGGAAACAAATACCGCGGCGCTGCATTCTGCGCAATCCGGCGCGGGAGTTTTGGGGCTTCTTCTCGCGCGCGCGCTTTCGCTGGAGACGCGCAACCGCCGTGAAATTTCCCTCCCGCGCCGACAGCTCTCCCGCGCCTCTTTTCCCCTTCCGCGCTCCTTCCGCCGCCGTCACCAAACAAATCGTCGGCGCCGCGCTCTGCTTCACCGGCGGCCGCCCCCGCTCAGCGCCCGTCGACGCCGCGCGCACCTACCCCGTCTCCGCCCCGCCCACGCCCCCCTTGGCCACCGCGCCCGCCGCGCTCGGTCGATTCGTTGAAGTCGTGCCGCCGCGGCGCCGCGCTCGGTCGATTCGTTGAAGGCGTGCCTCCGCGGCGCAGCGCTCACCCTCGCCGGCGCCGATGTCTTCTTCGAGCCGGGAGCGAACTTGGTGCACACGAGGTGTTCGTCAAAATCCCCAAAAGGTTTGCTCCACCGCGCCCGCGCCCATTTCTTGTTAGGTAGAAGATGTTTTAATTATTTTTGTATATATGTAGATTAGTTCATCCTCATCCTATGATGATTCCGATGATGAGTTTGGTATGGAGGAAGATGAGGCTATTGCCATGGTATTGGCTTGGCGAGCCAACAAGAAGCCCAAGATAGGTGGCTCAGTTTTTGGTAGGCAGAAACTATGGAGGGAACGGATCGAAGGCCACAACAAGTTGATGCGGATGTATTTCAATGACGATGCAACATTTCCCGAGAGCTACTTTCGTCGCCGTTTTCGGATGAGCACCGGTTTGTTCAAGCGCATCGCGGAGGAGGTGGCCAGATATGATAGATATTTTGTGCAGAGGAGGAATGCCGCTGGAGAGCTCGGGCATAGCACCTATTAGAAGGTGACCGCCGCTCTGAGGATGTTGGCATATGGTATATCAGCGGATCTGATTGATGACCACTTGGCCATGGGTGAGAGCACCGCTATCAAGTGTGTCAAGAGATTTGTTGTGGCCATTGTGCAAGTCTATGGCGCCACATATTTGAGAGCCCCCAACGCCGAGGACACGGCTAGGCTCTTGGAGGAGAACGCGGCTCGGGGATTTCCCGGAATGCTTGGCTCCATAGATTGCATGCATTGGAGTTGGAAGAATTGTCCGGCGGCATGGCATGGACAGTTCAAAGGGCAGAAAAAGGATTCCACTATCATCCTTGAAGCGGTGGCCGACTACGAGACTTGGATTTGGCATGCTTTTTTTGGTATGCCCGGGTCTTGCAATGATATCAATGTTATTCAGAGGTCTCCGCTTATGACAAGGATTGCATTGCGTGAAGGTCCATTAGTGGAGTTTGAAGCAAATGGCCACAAATACAACTACGGGTACTACCTTGCCGACGGCATCTACCCAAGGTGGCAAACATTTGTGAAGCCGATTAGGAAGCCCAAAGGTAAGAAACAATGTAGTTTTCATAATGCACAAGCGGCGGCTAGGAAAGATGTAGAGAGAGCATTTGGGATTTTGCAAGCCCAATTTGCCATTGTTAGGGGGCCTGCTAGATTTCGGGACCAAGAGTGTCTATGGTATATTATGAATGCTTGTGTCATCATGCATAACATGATTATAGAGGATGACCGTGGAAAAGATATAGTTCAAACCCACCACTATGATTTGATGGGTGTGCCCGTGCAACCTCGACGAGCAGAACATAGGATGGCACGGTTCATGGCCTCTTATCATGCAATCCGGGACAATGAAACACATGATGAGCTTCAACAAGATCTCATCGAGGAGTGGTGGAACTGGTTTGGAAGCCGCTAGTGTCATATTTACGTTTGTTGTATTATTGTGAAACTATTTGTTGCATTTGTTGGTGAACGGTTTTATTGTATTATTGTAAAACTATTTATTGGTGTGTTGTAAAACTATCTATGTTATTGTTGATGTAAAACTTTGCATAATAAAAAATTTAGATATTTTTTGTTCAATTTTTGGTGTTTGTTTGATCTAATTGGATGTATGCATATGTTGGATTGTTGTTTGCGCTGGTCGAGCGCGCGCTAGTATGCAGCGCCTGGTGAAGTGCTGCTTGCGCGCTGCATTGTCCAGCGCCGTTTTGGAGCTTCCGGCGAAGGGCTCGCGGGCTCCGCGCGCTGCATGCGAATACGGCGCGCTGGTTCGGCGTTTTACAGCGCGCAGATATAGCGCTACTGCTGGAGATGCTCTAAGCATGCGTGACATCCAAGAGTGATGTGATGTGGCCATGAGCAAAATTAACTATAGTAACTACTCCCTCGTGGTTGTACTTGATTCATTCAGTCGACTGACTGACTGTCAGGCTGGTATTTGCCTTTTCGACCATGACTGTGGCTTTTTGTTGGCACCACTTTTAGGACTACCAACACACTACTGAATTTTCGTGTTGCCTTTTCTTTTGTCTGGTTTGGTATTCACAAGTTGAATCTTCGATATATTCACAAGTTGAATTCTAAATATATAGCCAAAAAATATATCTCTTTTGGGTTAGGGTTGCTAGAACTATAACGTTTGCAGCTCGCGACAAAAAAAATTATCACATAAAAACCATTCAGTTTGATGTTGATGCGGACGATTTAAGTGTGTTTATGATAGGGATGACTCATGTGTTTATGCGGACGGACAGAAAAGATCGTTAGGGTGTGATTCAGTCGATCGTTACAACTAAGTTGGTTCAGACCAAAATCAAAACAACCAACTCTCTCTCTCTCTCTCTCTCTCTCTCTATATATATATATATATATATATATATATGTATACCTTGAGCTCATTAATTTTCGATGCCCACTCACACTTTCTCTCTTCTCATGATTGTATGTCGCCGCCACCATCGATGATCATCATCGCGGTTCATAGATGCCTTCTTGGAAGGACGAACAAAAGAGCAGGACGAAGACATCTCCATGGCTAGCTCCTAGGGTTAGGCTTAGGCGATTCGGGGATTTCTTCATCCTAAGCTTCGATTCAACCTTGTTGAGGGGATTTATTTTGTTCGGTCTTGATGCAATGGTTGCAGGAGAACCCTAATAGCATCGTGAATCCCTCTTTCTTTAGTGTGGTGCTAAATTCAGACACTAAGTGCATGTTGCAACATCAAAGGCCCAACAAGATACGGGATGGATGCGCGCGGCGTGTCGGGGGCTGCTCGTGGGTCCGCGCCCGTGGATGCGTCGCGGGCGGGCGCTGCTGCCATGCCGTCTCGTGCGGCTCGGGGTGTTGTGTCCTTTCACATCACTACTGTAAGGCCTGATATGCGGTACTGTTCCAGATCTAGATGTTTCCATCCAGATCCGGGGACGAAGCACATATCGGTCCCACCGCGACATATGACAATGTCATATGCCCCGGATTTCCAACATGATATCACAACATTACAGCTACAAGAATACAACATCTCATACAATCGGCATACATCTTCCTTAATACATTACATCAGCGAAAGATACATGTCTGAGTACAGACTATAATCAAATGCCTAGTGGCAAAGGTAAAACACACCATTCCCGTAACCACATGGGTCCAGGATCTCCGTCGGGATCCATCTAACTAGTCGTCGCCGAGTCTCCATGAAGGCGTCCAGAAGAAGGGTCGTCGAGCTCTTCTGTAGTCCAAGATTGTTGTATAACGTGCGTAAAAGAGAAAAGAAAGAGGTGAGCTATATCAAAAGTCTTGTAACTAACTTCTCACGGGTAAGATGGGGGGTAGTGGTGAGGTTGCATACGCGCTAGCAATATATGAGTGGCTAACGGTCTATTTAAGAGTAAGATGAGAACCAAGCATTCGATGAGGAATCGCCTCCAATAAGTCTTACTATCAGCTACTTATGCAAACATAACACCTATCATATCCTTGTCCTCCTCTTCGCATCCCGACGAAGAAGAAGCAGTCAAGGCACACACACATTGATCAAGTTATTAAAATTATCTCAGTTGTTGTTGTCTATGAACAAGGAGTAGGTCTCAAGTCGTCCATAACCGTGGACACAGCTTCTCGAAAAGATTTAACCCTGTAGGGGTGTACCAACTTCCCATTAAAAGGCTCCGCACGCACGCCCATCTCTCTCAGTTGCTACCCATCATAGGCAACCATTTTATGATTTAGTTCCGAGAGATCCGAAACGACAGGTCCCTCTAACTAACAACGCAAAAATCCGGGTGGTCCCCGGTGAGTCGACATCCAACTCAAAAGCCGGCCGCGCTCTCGAATTAGCCTCTACCGTATGGACGAGGTCGGGTTAGCTACCCAAACTATGTGGGCAGCCCCCTAGCTCCCTGGGGTGGACCAACAAGAGAAACCATGTCTCCGCTGGCCCAAGTTGTTTGAAATCTGTCGGCCGCGGACCAGTCACACACACGTTTCAAATGGTAAATCAGCTTGGGCCACCACTAGAAATGTTTGAAGCTAGGTAGGTAAAAAAGGGGACCCCATAGTATCCCACACACGGTTAGGCACGCTCGTCAAAAGACACAATACCCGGAACTCGGGTCCTAGGTGACTCGAATGGAACAAAGCGTCAGGGCCGGATAACCTAGACCTTCCATCCTTCGTCGAATATAGTCAACATTATAATAATCATATCATCCACAACAATATAATAATGTGATAGCCCAATCCAAGGAGTAATAGGAGGTAACCGTTGATAACATCCTAGCATGCATACTAAGCAGTGGCTGAGCAGTGAGCAAAATTAACATAGCCGAACAAGGTTTGCTGGGATGTGGAGGACATGGCTGTTTGAGTTTATTTGAGAGGCATGAATATGAAGTGGTAGAATCAAGCAATCGTTCTATCCTACACCTAGGCGGGAGTGAGTGATGGCGTGGAAGTGGTAATGGCTTCTCGCCCTCCGTTGGTTACCCCAAGTAGAAGGTGAAATGTAGGATAGCAGCAAATTTCTGCTATGTAGAGGATAGGGTTTGTCTCTCGTAGGACTCCAGCATCATAAGTAGGTGTCAGCGGCGCACCTGACGCGGACTTGCACACAATACAATTAACTTTGCTCCCAACGAAGTTCAGAGAGGTTGTCAATCTCTCCAGTCTTGTTGTTTACAAAGGTTCAAACACACAAGGGATAATGATAATGATAGCAACTGAAAGTAAATACTGAAAAAGGAAATAGCTTGTGAACAATGATGAGGATATGGACCAGGGTCCCGTGATGTTCACTAGTGATGTCTCTCTCCCAAAAGACGATAAAACTGCTATGTGAGGTAAACAAATTACATATGGGCAATTGACAGGATTATAAACGCACCGCAATGCTAACTATGCTACAAAAGAAAGGAAGAGGCTCATAAGCATGGGCAGTACGCCAAAACAAGTAGACCAAAATCCATCTGCATCTACTACTAATCATCCACCTTGAGATATCTATCCAGAACATCTCGCTGGTATTAAGTTGCGAGCCCCACCCAAAGTGTAAACCCAAAGCAACAGACAACTGCATTAAAAGAACTTTGCGTAAAGTAAACAATCCTTGCAACCGCGATTACAAGAACCGTTATTTTCCCCCTTGTGGCCACAGCACATCCCCCAGACTCATGTTTCTGTCACTCAAGCGTGTCGTCAGGGGGCATGTACCCACAATCGAGCATAACGTTCCCTCTTGGAGTCACTACCTACCACTTGGCCAAAGCAATAAACAGCAACAGAGAACATGCAAGAATTACTTAGGAACAAAAATATAAGAGTTAAAACCAAATATATTACTCTATCGCGATCTGAACATAATCTCATAATCCATCATATCCCATCAAACTCAGCATAGCAACAACAGAAGAATTACATATGTGCCTCGATCATGTAGGGCAGCTCACGAGGTCTAAACCATGAAGAACAAAGAGGGGAGGAGAACATCACATAGCTACTGATCACGAACCCATGGTCCAAGGTAGACTAATCACGGAACATCTGGGAAGCGTCCATGGTGGAAGAGAAGCTCCCGGAGGTCGATCCTCCCTCCGGTAGTGCGCCGGGAAGGGTCCTAACGGTGCTCCCGATCTTGGAAGCGCAGCGGCGGCGGAACAGAGGCGAGATTGTGAAATAGCGTTCTGTCTTCGGAGGTTTCCCGTGACGGAGTTTAAATAGGCGAAGGGGGCAGCCAGGGGGCCCACCAGGTGGCCTCCTGGGCGCCTGGTGGTGGCCCCCTGGCCCTCCTCCGGGCTTCGGGAAGCTTCCGACACGCTGTTTTTTTATATGATTTTCCCGGATTTTTGGAGCACTTTTTATACGGGAGAAAACTGAAATAAAATAACAGAAAAAAACAGGAACTGTCACTGGGGTGCACTGAGTTAGTAGGTTAGTCCAAATAGGATCAAAAGTGTATGAAAGTGTATCTAGATCATAGCAATATCACACAAAACATGCATGGAACGAGTAGAAATTATCGATACGTTTGAGACGTATCAGTGAGCTGATAGTTATAAGCATGATATATGCTCCCCCTTACCTGATGAGAAGACGAAACCGAAGGTGTAGTCGATCGCAAGCTCGCAACGTCTCCGAAGGTACCCGCGGAAGCACACAAGAGGTAAACACTGGAAAAGGCAATCGACGAGCAAGCATCTATTACTACGAAGCAATCACGAGCAAGCATCAACAAGAAGGCAACACGACACAACGCACTACGGTATCGCCTCTATCGTCGAGAGCGGTTACTAACAGGTTAAGTGGAGTATTCGTCACACATGACGATACCACACATTTAGAAGGGTTCAAGTTGTTTAGCTACACAACATGAGCAAAGGTTGTTAACATGGAATATCACCCAAGCATGGCATAGCACACAAACATGACAAGAGGTGAAGCATAAGGTATATGCTAGTCAATTTAAGTGAGGCACAACCTAAACTTGGCATTCCACTAAGTGCCCCACGATGATTAAAACATTTGGTACTGTTCTTCCCTAAACCATATTTTAGGTTGGTTAACAACAACAAACAATAGCATAAACACAAAGTACATGAAATTCTAGTCAAGTTACATGTAAAGAACACTCCAAACGGAGTTACGGTTAAAAAGATACAAGCAATACAAGTTCCGGGCACAATCTGCCAACATTAGGTAGCACACTTTAGAGCAACAAATAAACAAGCAAAGGTTGTATACATGCACAAAAATGATATGCAACTAAATTAGACATGGCAGGAAAGGCATGTCAAAAGGAATCATGCAAATAGTCATCATAGTTCACTAGTTATAAGCAACACAAAAAGCTATAAAACATTATTGGTCAAGGACTTAGTGAAAAACAGGTAAACATGGCAAAACTGTTATTTGCAAGCTATATAAAAAGGGGGTAAAACTATATGCAAAAGTGCAGCAACATGACATAGAAATAAATGGGCATGAATTGTACATGATGGTGATCAGGTACAAACAAGAATCAAGGTCATAGGCATCACAGATCAAAAGATATTAAGCGTGCAACATGGCTTCGGAAAGTTACAGACTTGGTGAAAAACAGAGGTGGCTATCAAAAACAGTGGGATAACAACTTTGGAGCTAAATATACTATGGACAGGAATGTAAACATGACAATGCAATACATATAATGTAATTAGACATGGCATAGATCAAAATGACATATTGCAATGCTCAATAGGATGCACGGTTAAAAAGATACAAGGCAGCAAAGTTTCAATGTTTTGCATACAGCAGCACAAGGTTATCAGGTAGGTACTTTGGACGAAGATACAATCAACATGCAGCAGGCCAACATGACATGTGAAAGCATATAACTTAAGTAGACATGATGATTAACAGTATGCAACAAGAATCACTCAATTCCGATGAACGGTTGCAACGCAACCGTCACCCGAAGTTGACACAAAATAACACTTTCAGCAGTTAGCAACAATTAATGACGGGAAGCCCTGTTCAGCACACAAAAACTACATCTAAACAACCTCAAATCAAACAACTCACAAAAGATGAAAGTTAGAGCACATCATAGAGAACAAAATTCCTTTTGGGCGCAACGTGATCCGAGCTACGGTTTAATCGCAATTTACTACACAAAACTGAATCAGCAGCAGAATACACAGGGACTTAGCAAAAAAATTAGAAGGGTAATAAGAAAAAAAACGACCTCGTGGGCCAAGGCCCATCTGGCCGGCGGCTTTCTAGTCGGCTAGCCTAGCCAGATCTGGCCCGCAGGAGCGCCTGGGCTGGGCTGGACCTTGGGGACCACGTGGAGGCTAGATCGGCCTGGCAGGGGAGGTGGCCGGCTCGGGCTCCTCCCGAGCGGGTTCGGCAGGCGGCGCCGGCGGCAGCTGTCAACGCCGGCGAGGTGAGCGGTCGGGGACGACGCGGAGGTGTGCGAGGCGGAGGCCTGGGTGCCGGATCCGGTGGCCAGGGTCGCCGGAGGCGGCCGTGGCAGCCGGCCCGAGCTCGGCTCGGCCACTGGACATGGCGCAGCGGCGCGTTGAATCCCGCCGGCGGTGGCGCGGTTCCTGAAGGGGGAGAAGGAAGGGTGAGAGGAGGAAGGAAGGGAGGACGCGGCGGGGGACTCACCGAGGCGCGGCGGCTCACCGGCCGGTGGCGGCGGCTGCCGGTGGCGGCGGCGCGGCGGTCGGCCTCCACGGGCGCGGGGTGAATAGGAGAGAGATGGATGGGTGGAGGGTGACGTGGAACGTCCACGGCCCTCCGATCTGGGCTAGGGTTTCGGGTTTGGAGGGCTAGGGGGCAATCTTGGGGGCAGATCTGAGGGGGTGGCTGCAATTTTTGCTAAGGGGAAACCCTAGAAAGGGGTGGGAGAGTGGTGTTCTTTATATAGGTGGTCTGGCAGGTGATGTCTACGCACGCTTCTATTCTTGTAGACTATGTTGGGCCTCCAAGCGCAGAGGTTTGTAGGACAACTTCTATTCTTGAGTCTATGCTATTCTTAGGCAAGGATTGAAACCAGATTTTAGCTCCGTCCATCAAAAAGAAAGGAAAAAGCTTCTATTCTTGAGTCTATGCTATTCTTAGGCAAGGATTGAAACCACATTTTAGCTCCGTCCCTCAAAGAGAAAGGAAAAAGCTTAAGCTTAACAATATCACCATCTACTTCTTTGTACTTTTGCATATCACAAAGCTCAATAAAATTATTTAAGTGCAAAGCAGCATCATCTCCAGCACCGGAGAATTGATCTTTCATAACAAGGTTCAGCAAAGCAGGTTTAATCTCATAAGAAGGTGCTGAAGTAGCAGGTGTAGCAATAGGAGTGCAGATAAAGTCACTGTTGCTGTGACTAGTGAAGTCACACAACTTGGTGTTCTCGGAGGAACCCATAGTAGCAGCAAGCAAGATAACTATTTTTTTGATTTTTGATAAAGAGAACTAAAGCAAAAACTGAAAGGTAAACTAACAAGACTAAAAAGCAAAGATAAAAGATAGTGTGCAACTCCCCTATCTTGAAGAGTGGAGTTCCCCGGCAATAGCGCCAGAAATAGCTTGATGTCTAAGCACGCTTCTATTCTTCTAGACTATGTTGGTCCTCCAAGCGCAGAGGTTTGTAGGATAGCAGCAATTTTCCTCAAGTGGATGACCTAAGGTTTATCGAACTCAGGGAAGTAGAGGTTGAAGATGGTCTCTCTCAAGCAACCCTGCAATTAAGATACAAGAAGTCTCTTGTGTCCCCAACACACCTAATACAACTAGGAGTTGTATAGGTGCACTGGTTCAGCGAAGAGATGGTAAAATATGGGTGATAGGTGTAGCAAAGCAAGGTAATATAAATCTGTAATAAAAAGTGCAGCAAGCAAACAAGTAGTAAACGTGAGCGCAAACGGTTGCAATGGTGGAAACAAGGCCTAGGCTTCATACTTTCACTAGTGGAAACTCCCAACAACATTAACATAGTCTAACCACATGATATTCCCCATAAAACATGCAATGGAGACGTACTCGGAGGTCATTCCTTTGTGGTCAAGAGAGGAAGAGAATTGTGTAGGGCTACAAAAGCACACCTCAGAGTTCGTAGTTCCCATCTATGGATTTCCCAATGTCACCGCGGCCATCTAAAGAGAGTACCACAATCACAACAACATATCTAAAGGATAGTCAAAGATAGGCACCAAGAGACTCTCAATATTCAATCCACACACAAAAGAGGAAATCACTCATGAAAATATTCTTCTAACCCATGTCCAATAGACCGCTGTCACCATGGTCTCGGGGATTATACTAGATAAAATCAAGTGAGTACATCAATCCAATACATAGAAGAAGGGGAAGCATCATGGGATCATCCTAGATTAACATAGCCTATGATCACAATCAAGATCACATCATGGGAGAGAGAGAAGACCACATAGCTACTGGTAGAAACCTCAGCCCCGGGGAGGAACTACTCCCGCATCATGGAGGGAGGAAGCAACGTCGATGGAGATGAATCCGGGGGCACTTCCCCGTCCCGGCAGGGTGCCGGCACAGGAATTCTGGTCCCCCGAAGCTTGTTGGCGATGGTGGCGGAGATCGGAATTGCTTCTTGAGAAAAGGGGTTCGGAATCAGGGTTTTCGCATCGCGAGTAAAAATAAGGGCCAAGGGGGGCAGCCAGGGGGGCACTAGGAGTCTAGGCGGCCTCCAGGCGCGGCCACCCCCTAGGCCGCGCCCACTGGCCGCCTAGGCACCAGGTGGGGCCCCTCTGGCCCCCCTTCGGGCGTAAGGAAGCTTCTGGAACGCTGTTTTTTTTATATATTTTTCCCGGAATTTTCTGAGCACTTTTAATAATGGGAAAACCTGAAATACAAAAACAGCAGAAAACAGAAACTGGCACTGGGGTGCACTGAGTTAATAGGTTAGTCCAAATATGATCAAAATTATATGAAAGTGTATCTAGAACATAGCAATATCACACAAAACATGCATGGAGCAAGCAGAAATTATAGATACGTTTTGGACGTATCAACATCCCCAAGTTTAATTCCTGCTCGTCCTCGAGTAGGTAAATGATAACAAGCATAATTTCTGTGGTGACATGCTACCAACCATATAAGAACTTTTAAGTAAAGCAATCAAGGCATGTAATCCAATTCAAGTCATAACAGGCAAGAGTCTATATGAGCATTGAAACAAGCAACATAAGAACATAAAGGTGCAAGAGCTCTCGCTGTCCGTGACTCGAATGTCTCCAAATGGTGTTTGCGTGCAAGAAAGGGGATAGGGATTACGAGAGAAAAAGGTATTTTTGTTTTGAGAACTCAATCTACTAAAGTTTCACACTTGGTCTTCTTTGGAATCTTATATTCACTCATCCCTAGCCAGGTACAAGTCAAAATGATCCACTCCTTTTCGATATTTTGAGCACTCATGCAATGAATGAGCGTAAGCAAGAAAGTTGACACTTAGGATGGCAAAGAGAGAAAGAATGAAGGAGGGGGAAGACAAAAAAGGTGTGAAAGGCTCACATGAATGAGGACAATCATAGGCAAGAGAAAGCCAAATGATAGATATGATGTGAGGAGTAGGGATTGCCATGCAACGGATGCACATATGAGCTAAAGTAAGCTCTCCAATGGAACTAGTGGGGGTGCATCCAACTTGCTTGCTCAAGAATACCTAGAGCTCATTTGAGGAGGCTCATCATTGGAATATACAAGCCAAGTTCTATAGTGTGAAGATCCCCACATAGCTATATGCATGAATGATAATCTCTATGGAGTACAAGATATAAGAGGGAGTGTGAGTGTGGATCTCTCAAAAGGAATAGTAGTGTGCCCCTTCTCTCTTTTTATTTCTTTTTCTCTTTTTCTATTTTTTTCTATTTTTTGGTGGCCTCAATGGCTCTTTCTATTTCTCTCATTTGTCCTCTTTGGGATCTTTTGATTTTGTCCTCTTTGGGATCTTTTGATTTTGTCCTCTTTGGGATCTTTTCCTCACTCTAGGGGAAACACTCTATATATTACAAGAAGTATAGAAGATATTTCACACTTTACAAAAGTACTCAGCATAAAGAAAATGAAGTATGCAAATGTATGCCTCTGCCAGTGTAGCAGGATATGCAATGATACTACCGCGTCATGTAGCAATGATTAGGGCAAGGCCCAACTAGTATGCGGCTCATCGATCAAGCAAAAGCATGTATGACATGAAGATCAAGTCATGAGAAGGTGGATGTTGCATGGCAATGTATCTCGGAAAGGCTATGGAAATGCCTTGATAGGTAGGTATGGTGGCTGTTTTGAGGAAGGATATAATGAGGTTTACGATGACAGAGCGTATCATGCCAAGGTTTTGGATGTACCGGCGAAGGTGGACGCCAACTCTCGGAGTGAGAAGAAAGGAATGCACGGCACAGGAGAGGCTAGAAAAATATGGGAAGTTGGAAGTGTCAACTTTCGAATACTCACATTAGTCCGAAGAACTCATGCACTTATTATCGGTAACTCTCAATCTAATAAGGAGGTTTCACAAAGAGACAAGTACCCCGAGGAGGAGTGTATGGGGGTTTGGTTATCCTTGGGCATCCTCGACTCATGGTACGTGAGTGTACTCTAATATTCGATCCCTCCAAAGAGTAGTGATCCATCTAGTAGCTAAAGTTCTCAACTAATTTTGTAAGTTTTGAAAATAAACACGGATTGCCCAAAATACGACATCTATCACTAATAGGCTAAAGCTCCTGACACCAAAAGTCCAAACATTACTCAAAGAAATACCTCAAAACTATTTCTAGTTACTACTACAAAAGAATAGCAACCTCAATTACCTACTTCAAGTCAAGACACAAAACTCAGTGCAACAGGCGTACTCTCTAAACAAAATAAACATGAAAACTCAAGAGAGTTCCAGCAACAAACTAACCAAAAGCTCTTAAAAAGATAAGCATGAAAACTAAGAGCTGAACATGGCAGTAGCTATGAAAAGATAAAGAACACACACATCAAAGATAAGCATGAAGAATCCTATGTTGTGTTCTAGATTTTGAAAGTGGAGTGTGTTTCTCTCCCACACAAAGAAAGATGGGTTCTAACTTGTTATGAACAGCAAGCAAAGCTAAAGAAAACTAAAAATAAAACCTAAGAGCGAGACGCTCCAAGCATAGCACATAACGCATGAAGTGATAAAAATATAGTGAAACGAGAGATGAACTGATAATTGTTGATGGAGAAGGGGATGCACGGGGGCATCCCCAAGCTTGAGCGCTTGACACTCCTGAATCTTCTTTCATCATCTTCCCTCGCACACTTGAAAACTCCCTTCATACATAACTCATCATAATATGATTAGCGAGGTTAGTACCCATAATAAAATAATTTTTCCTCTACTGGAAATAAGGATAATCTTGAAGAGCTACTGTTTCTCAAGATTGCCAAAAAGTTTTTGCAAAACGAAGAAAAGGCAAAACAGGACAGAATCTGTGAAAAACAGACCAGCAGGTAGTAAAGAATTTGTTAGGGATACTTCTGCAACTCAAATAAAAAAAGTCAGAATATACGAAAGTTCCGTAATTGTATAGAGCACGCTGTGTAAAAATTTCAGCTCAAAAATATGAACTGGGATTTTTCTATGATTTTTCTAGTCACGAGGACAGAATCTGTTTTCTGGACAGCATGTCACAACTTTCACTTCCCTTGTAATATGAGGCTATAAATGGCACAAAGCTTGAAAAGTAAAGATACAATGATGTTGCTACAGTAGTAACAATAATCAAGACCACTAAAAACAAAAGAAAAACAAAAAGGAAATCCTAAATTCGTTGCGGGCTACCTCCCGAAAGCGCTTCTTTAAAGCCATTAGCTAGGCTTAATGCAAAATAGATCAAGTCTTTTCAAGAAAATAACTAGCCCGTGTGACGGACTCAAAAGGAAACTTATTCTTTTTCCTAGGGAAGTGTTCCATCCCTTTCTTGAGAGGGAACTGAAATTCTATAATCCCTTCTTTCATGTCAATAATAGGACCCACGGTGCGAAGAAAAGGAGGTCCCAATAAAATTGGACAAGAAGGTTCACATTCAATGTCCATAATAGTAAAATCAACGGGAACATAATTGTCATTGACAATGATAAGAACATCATCGATCTTCCCCAAAGGTTTCTTTACGGAAGATTCGACAAGACGAACACCAAAAGAACAAGAATCAAAAGGTTTCAATTCAAATATATCAAACATTCTTTTGGGCATAACGGAGGTACTAGCTCCAACATCACATAAAGAATAGCAAGAAAAGTTATTCAGCTTAATTTTAATCATAGGATCCCAACCATCTTCTAGCTTTCTAGGTATGGAGGCCTCTACCCTAAGCTTCTCCTCCCTAGCTTTAATGAGAGCATCAGTGATATGCTCTGTGAAGGCAAGATTAAGTGTGCTAGTGTGGGTGTCTCTATACATCGTGTGAAGGAAACGAATAACTTCAGAAAGGGTGAAATTATCAAAATCAAGGTCACTACTATCAAAAGTGGTAGTGGTGTCCTTTAGGCTCACTTGTTTGGTAGCTTCTATAGTCATAGGAGTTTCTTCTTCTACGGTTGAGGTCATAGCATCACCATTAATAGGTCCTATGGGACTAGGGGTGCATTGGGTGCTAAGAGTTTGGATATCCTCAACAACTTGGATAGTAGCAATGGTATGGTGTGTAGGAAGGCTCTTAATTCTATCTTCTTCCTCCTTTTCTCTAGCCCATCTCTCTTTAAGTTTAGCCATCATCCTAATGTTTTCATTAATTTGCACTTGGATAGCATTCATAGGAGTGACCTTCCTCTCCTCAAGAGGAGAAGTTCTAATTTTAAGAAATTCTACTTCATGGGCTAAATTGTCTACCTTCGACGAGAGGTTATCTAATTTGTCTAGTTCTTCCCCTACACTCTTGTTGAAGGCTTTTTGGGTAGTGATGAAGTCTTTAAGCATACTCTCTAATTCATAAGTGGAGTTTTTGGTGCTAGGATAAGTATTGTTGTTACCATAGTTGTTGGAGGGGAACGGTTAGGATTGCTACCAAAATTACTCCTATAAGCATTGTTATTGAAGTTGTTTCTAGAGATAAAGGTCATATCTACTTGGTCTTGAGCAATCAAAGAATTCAAAGGAACATCATGAGGATCAACAGGAGATTTCTTGGTAAGTAGAGACATAATCAAGTCAACTTTTTCATTTAGGGAGGAGATCTCCTCGACAAAGTTTACCTTCCTACCTGTTGGAGCTCTTTCTGTGTGCCATTGGGAATAGTTGGTCATCATCTCATCGAGTAGTTTTGTGGCAGCACCAAGTGTAGTTGACATAAAGGTTCCTCCCGCGGCCGAATCTAGCAAGTTCCGCGAGGTAAATTTCAAGCCTGCATAAAAAGTTTGGATAACCTTCCAAGTAGTCAAACCATGCGTAGGGCAATTCTTAATAAGAGATTTCATGGGTTCCCAAGCTTGGGCAACGTGTTCATTATCTAATTGCCTAAAATTCATAATATAGCTCCTTAATTGGATAATCTTAGCAGGGGGGTAGTACTTCCCAATAAAGGCATCCTTGCACTTGTCCCAAGAGTCTATGCTATTCTTAGGCAAGGATTGAAACCACATTTTAGCTCCGTCCCTCAAAGAGAAATGAAAAAGCTTAAGCTTAACAATATCACCATCTACTTCTTTGTACTTTTGCATATCACAAAGCTCAATAAAATTATTTAAGTGAAAAGCAGCATCATCTCCAGCACCGGAGAATTGATGTTTCATAACAAGGTTCATCAAATCAGGTTTAATCTCATAAGAAGGTGTTGAAGTAGAAGGTGTAGCAATAGGAGTGCAGATAAAGTCACTGTTGTTGTGAGTAGTGAAGTCACACAGCTTGGTGTTCTCGGAGGAACCCATAGTAGCAGCAAGCAAGATAACTATTTTTTTTATTTTTGATAAAGAGAACTAAAGCAAAAACTGAAACGTAAACTAACAAGACTAAAAAGCAAAGATAAAAGATAGTGTGCAACTACCCTATCTTGAAGAGTGGAGTTCCCCGGCAACGGCGCCAGAAATAGCTTGATGTCTACGCACGCTTCTATTCTTGTAGACTATGTTGGGCCTCCAAGCGCAGAGGTTTGTAGGACAGCAGCAATTTCCCTCAAGTGGATGACCTAAGGTTTGTCAAACTCAGGGAAGTAGAGGTTGAAGATGGTCTGTCTCAAGCAACCCTGCAATTAAGATACAAGAAGTCTCTTGTGTCCCCAACACACCTAATACAACTAGGAGTTGTATAGGTGCACTAGTTCGGCGAAGAGATGGTAAAATATGGGTGATAGGTGTAGCAAAGTAAGGTAATATAAATCTGTAATAAAAAGTGCAGAAAGAAAACAAGTAGTAAACGTGAGCGCAAACGGTATTGCAATGGTGGAAACAAGGCCTAGGCTTCATACTTTCACTAGTGGAAACTCCCAACAACATTAACATAGTCTAACCACATGATATTCCCCATAAAACATGCAATGGAGACGTACTCGGAGGTCATTCCTTTGTGGTCAAGAGAGGAAGAGAATTGTGTAGGGCTACAAAAGCACACCTCAGAGTTCGTAGTTCCCATCTATGGATTTCCCAATGTCACCGCGGCCATCTAAAGAGAGTACCACAATCACCACAACATATCTAAAGGATAGTCAAAGACAGGCACCAAGAGACTCTCAATCTTCAATCCACACACAAAAGAGGAAATCACTCATGAAAATATTCTTCTAACCCATGTCCAATAGACCGTTTTCACCATGGTCTCGGGGATTATACTAGATAAGATCAAGTGAGTACATCAATCCAATACATAGAAGAAGGGGAAGCATCATGGGATCATCCTAGATTAACATAGCCTATGATCACAATCAAGATCACATCATGGGAGAGAGAGAAGACCACATAGCTACTGGTAGAAACCTCAACACCGGGGAGGAACTACTCCCGCATCATGGAGGGAGGAAGCAACGTCGATGGAGATGAACCCGGGGGCACTTCCCCGTCCCGGCAGGGTGCCGACACAGGAATTCTGGTCCCCCAAAGCTTGTTGGCGATGGCGGCGGAGATCAGAATTGCTTCTTGAGAAAAGGGGTTTGGAATCATGGTTTTCGCGTCGTGGGTAAAAATAAGGGCTAAGGGGGGGCAGCCAGGGGGGCCACCAGGAGTCTAGGCGGCCTCCAGGCGCGGCCACCCCCTAGGCCGCGCCCACTGGCCGCCTAGGCACCAGGTGGGCCCCCTCTGGGCCCCCTTCGGGCGTAAGGAAGCTTCTGGAACGCTGATTTTTTATATATTTTTCCCGGAATTTTCTGAGCACTTTTAATAATGGGAAAACCTGAAATACAAAAACAGCAGAAAACAGAAACTGGCACTGGGGTGCACTGAGTTAATAGGTTAGTCCAAATATGATCAAAAGTATATGAAAGTTTATCTAGAACATAGCAATATCACACAAAACATGCATGGAGCAAGCAGAAATTATAGATACGTTTTGGACGTATCAGCTGGCAAGTTTATGCAAATGCCCCCGATCTCTCTCACGCGCGTTCGGTACTCCACGTTTCTGACCGCCGGGAGTGCATACGACCTCCGATTCTGACGAAATCTCGAACCATGCGCTCAACGCATCAAGCCCGTCAATCGTACCTCACTTCGATAGCGTTCCGAGAACATTTTCCGGTGCTTAATAAAATAATCCATTTAATTATTAAATGGGGTTTTTTTTCGTTCCGATGGCGATGGCTGGTCTCGTGCTGGAAGTTGCGACGGTGCTCGGGTGAACCCGGTGTCGCAAAAGTCGTGTGCTGTTTGGGAAAAAGGTTTAGTCACGCATCCGATACAAGAAAGAGGGGGAAAATATAATCACCGACTAATAACTCGGTGAAGCAAATACTGCAAACAATTCTAGCAATCAACAAAATAAAGCAACAAACAAATTTTTAATTAGGGTGGAATTTCCGGGCTGTTACAACTACCTCCCTGGAGGCGTCATCTTGGAGACCCTAACGGCGACTCTTGTTCGTACTATTGATTTGACTGATGCGCAAGATGGTTGTGGTGCTGGTTGGTGTTTGGTGGTGGTGGTAGTATGGTGGTGTCTTTGGGGAATGGCTACGGCGCCTCTGGCGCCGCAGGGCGGCCAATTTCCCTCCTTGTGAAGGTGTCTCGCTCTGCTTCGCCTGCTCAAGACCTTCCGTGGCGGCCAATGTGTTGCGGCGAGCTTACTGCTCTTGGTGTTGTCTCAGTTATGCTTTGCTCTGTTATGGCGCAAGAAGCCTCCTCAACTGTTTAATCGTTCTGACTTTCGTGGCAGAGCCCTCAGTTAAGGTTCGTGTTGTGGCACTCGTTGATTGTGGATGCTCCTGAGTAGCGCCATGGGGCTCAGGTGTGCACGCCAGTGGTGCGTTAGGCCTATTGTTTCCTTCTGGTATTGTGATCCTTTGACGACACCCCACATCTATTTGTGTCTTTCGTTTGGTTGTTCTTCGATATGCTAGCTAGGCGGACATTATCTTGGGTGTCCTTTTTTTCTCTCTTCTTCTTCCTGCTTCATGTATGGTTTTCGGCCCGGTTTTCCTATAAATGGGTCAACTTGTTCAGGTTTTTGATCCGGTTTTCCTTATAAACTGGATCAGCCAAAGCTTTGGAGGTAACTCCTTGGTGTTTGGCCGCTTTTGAGCAATATATTCAGGTGGGACGGTAATTCCTCAAAAGAAAAAGGCCCAACAAGATGGTGGCTTTTGACACCATGAGGAAATTCCTAGGTTGTGTTGTCTAGGTTATTCATGAACTTGTTATCTCTAGCTTGGGAATAGTTACATCCAATGGTGGTAGGGATGTGAGTACTCTAGGGATGTAGTGGACAATGATTAAATTTTGAATTAGTGGTGAAATTACACTGGATGGCTTTAGTGCCCTTCTTTTGTATGTAACTCGGTTAGTGGATTAACTTTAATTAAAGGTCACTAAGCATGTAATTTTAAAGAAATGTCACACTGAATGTGGCTGAAGTGTGTATGCCAGTGCATTAGTGTTGTTTTGACATTGGTTTTCTTTTGCAGTAATGTAATTTCATTATACATAAATGGATTGGTTCATTGAAATTGTAGTACTTGTTGTGTTAGGTTGTTAATGAGCAAATGCAGTGGATAAACTAGCAAAGTATTGAACCTAGATTTCAATCAGCAAATTAATTAAGCAGTGTTGAATGGGCTATTTTTCAGTTGTTGGTCAATTAACCACTCCAACAAAATGATGTGTTTGGTTCAATCACATTCAGGGTAGTGTGACTGAACCTGATTTGCATTTGCTAGGCCATTTTCTGTTCAGACGACTATTAATGTGAACGGTTACTAGTAGTTGTTACTGAACATCCACCCAGGTAGTGCATAGTTGAACTGTGTTCTAATTTGGACCTTTCTTTTGTAGGGAGGAGTAAACTATGGGTTTATAGAGTGTTGATGGGCCTTGGCATATCATACCACAAAAGTGCCTAACAAAATTTTGGGAAATGTTTCATGAGAAATTTTGTGACAAGGTCATGGATAAGCAGATTCATGAGAGAGAGGTGGCCAAGCTTAAGAATGAGAATGAGCAGTTGGGCGGTTAGTGTTGCCCACTTGTTGATGATGTTTCCAAGACTTTTGATAGACAAGATGGTAGGCAAGGGCATGAGATGAACTACACTAGCCAAACATAGCAACGTGATTCATATGTGAAAAGGAAGAAAGAGTTAGAGCATCAGGCTAAGAACCAGGTACAACTAGAGAAGTTGAACCTGACCAAGGAGCAAAGGGTGCACCCTTTCATCTCAAGAAGACATCATTAGAATCACTAAGGAGCGAATGAATGATATGAAGGAGGAATGTGATATGCTTAAAGAAGATAATAAAAAAATGTGAGTACGCCATGGCTGACCTGTTGAAAACCAGACATGGAAACAAGGAGAAGTTTCAAAAGATCAAGGCTATCTTGGAGGAATGAGGTGCAAGCAATGCTAGTGGTTAAGTAAATGTGTGTGTGTGTGTGTGGTTGGCCTTGGAACATGATGCCGTGAGGTGTATATTTTGGTAATGTGATGTTAGAACTGCTGATATGTTCTATGATGTTAGTTGTAATGACTAGCATGATTAAGTTAAGAACTATCTACCTTATACGATATGACTCTAGTTGTAATGTCTACTATGTTATGTTAGACTGGTATGCTAAGTACTAAATTCTATGTTAAGTATTGTGTTATATATCATTGATGCTTGCATGTTAGTTATGATCAATGTACTGTATCGGTGCTTCTTTGTCTAGTGATCATGTGATGCTTGCATATAATTTTGGTTGTTTGACACAAACAATTCTAAACATGAAACTTATATGAAACCGCAATAATACATCACACTTGTTGAAATTCAAACTTCACACCTTATTTTTTTTAAATTGAATCTTGTAGATGTTAAATGGGCACTAACAGGAAACATGCTTTCAATCTGATGATGTTGATCACAACATTCAAGGGGTGAATGGGCAGTGTGAAGTTGATATGCTATCATTTTTAGTTAGTTAAACATGTTTGGGAAGGACATGCCAATAATGGGTTGCAATTACAGCCTATATTAGACGGTACTTGCAAATACCAAATTATCAAAATAGGCACTTACATATAAACAAATATAGATAGCTTCACTAACATTGATAGAAACACTAATACATATAGCAACACAGATTATTCAGATAACAACATAGATAAAAACTAGGACATTGATCTTACATAGATAGAAATATCAACCAACATAGATCTCCAAAAGACTGACACTAAAACTCACGGTGAATATAAAAACACTAAACTAACAATGTAGACTCAAGGCTAACTGTAGAGAAAAAACAACCTACCCGTGGCGACCCTCGGTGAGGCGAGCCGAGCGGCGGTGCCCTGTCTTGTCAACCTCCACGGCAGGGGCGTAGTGCGTCAACCCGACTGCAGAACGGATATCATAATCTCCATCAGTTCCCACCTCCTCGATCAGTATGGATATCATAATTTCCATCATAGTCTTCGTCATCCAAGATTATAGTCGAGTTGTGCCTGGCTCATCGATCACAATGTATGGGGTCTATGGAGTTTGCCTCGTCCATCACCCACATTAGTACATTGATGGAATGTGTGCATCAATCACCATCGCCACCAAACGCTTGGATGTGTTTCTACTCCTCCTTTATGATGCCCTCAAGACTTCTTTGTCTCGCAAATGAGTGTGTGGAAGTTGGTGAAGCAGTTGGCGATCTCCGTGTATTTGGCACACTTCTCGTAGTTGCCCTGTACGGTTTTGAAGATCGGCATCGACCGGTCGTGGCCAGTGGGGAAGGGATTCATCGCGTGGAGAGGGAATTAGTGATTGCGACTTGTATTGTAGTTAAATAATCCATCATCCTACATGACGACTTCATTTTCCTTTTAGTGCCAAGTTGCAATTCTATTGAACCCCTTGCTGAAGAAGGCCTTGGTCCAATGAAGCCCTTGATGCATCTCTTGATCCTCCTTGCACACCTTGTGTTTTTAGCTAGAGAAGGTGAAGTAGAAGCTTAGCCCTGAATTTTCTTGATGATGCTCTGGTGAAAACGACATTGTTGTTGGTGAAGCTCTCGGTGCATGCGGTGTTGGTGCAGCTTGTTTTGGTGCAGATGATGCTGGTCTTGGTGAAGCTCTTCGTGCAATTGGTCTTGGTGTAGGTGGTGTTGGTGTTGCTA
Source organism: Bromus sterilis (assembly GCA_950022295.1). Classification (NCBI taxonomy): domain Eukaryota; kingdom Viridiplantae; phylum Streptophyta; class Magnoliopsida; order Poales; family Poaceae; genus Bromus; species Bromus sterilis. The sequence goes on from OX465595.1 coordinate 346,233,029, forward strand.
AAGCTCCTGGTGCAAATTGTGTTGGTGTAGGTGATGCATGTGTTGTTGAAGTTCATTTCATAGAGAAAGATGATGCTGGTGCTCAGGGGGGTCTTGCTGGAGTTGGAGAAACTAGTGCAGCCGATGAAGAACCCATGAACACAACTCTATTTTCCCGTGTACTCAAAATCAAACCAATTAATAGTAATAAATCAACTCTGAAAAAGAAAATAATGTTAGCTATGTGATTACCTTATGTTGGTTCTTTATTAGTTGAGATCTGAATTCAAAATAATTTCACAACTTGTATATATGTGCCCTTTCTAGTATAGTTACTACATGTGATAATATCAATCATAGAGGTGTCTTTGTGAGCTAACACCTCAAACTACCCATTTCTTATTCTAGATTGTTTTTTTACCATTATTCTCTTTGAACACAAGGGGGACCAATCCAGACTACTCCAATTTTTTGTATGTATGTGCCTACTATCACTGTACAACTACATCATTTGAGCGGTAAAAAAACAGCGTATTCAGAATAGGTATGGCCAAAATGAAGATTTAAACCTAATTATGGCTCAAGAGTGGGAGCTACACCTAAATGTTCTCATACATTTTTAAAGCACCAATGTGCAGACCAAGAGAGAGAGAGAGAGAGAGAGAGAGATCATCAGATGTCCAGGGGGGTCTTGCTGGAGTTGGAGAAACTAGTGCAGCCGATGAAGAACCCATGAACACAACTCTATTTTCCCGTGTACTCAAAATCAAACCAATTAATAGTAATAAATCAACTCTGAAAAAGAAAATAATGTTAGCTATGTGATTACCTTATGTTGGTTCTTTATTAGTTGAGATCTGAATTCAAAATAATTTCACAACTTGTATATATGTGCCCTTTCTAGTATAGTTACTACATGTGATAATATCAATCATAGAGGTGTCTTTGTGAGCTAACACCTCAAACTACCCATTTCTTATTCTAGATTGTTTTTTTACCATTATTCTCTTTGAACACAAGGGGGACCAATCCAGACTACTCCAATTTTTTGTATGTATGTGCCTACTATCACTGTACAACTACATCATTTGAGCGGTAAAAAAACAGCGTATTCAGAATAGGTATGGCCAAAATGAAGATTTAAACCTAATTATGGCTCAAGAGTGGGAGCTACACCTAAATGTTCTCATACATTTTTAAAGCACCAATGTGCAGACCAAGAGAGAGAGAGAGAGAGATCATCAGATGTCCAGGGGGGTCTTGCTGGAGTTGGAGAAACTAGTGCAGCCGATGAAGAACCCATGAACACAACTCTATTTTCCCGTGTACTCAAAATCAAACCAATTAATAGTAATAAATCAACTCTGAAAAATAAAATAATGTTAGCTATGTGATTACCTTATGTTGGTTCTTTATCAGTTGAGATCTGAATTCAAAATAATTTCACAACTTGTATATATGTGCCCTTTCTAGTATAGTTACTACATGTGATAATATCAATCATAGAGGTGTCTTTGTGAGCTAACACCTCAAACTACCCATTTCTTATTCTAGATTGTTTTTTTACCATTATTATCTTTGAACACAAGGGGGGTCAATCTAGACCACTACAATTTTTTGTATGTATGTGCCTACTATCACTGTACAACTACATCATTTGAGAAGTAAAAAAACAGCGTATTCAGAATAGGTATGGCCAAAATGAAGATTTAAACCTAATTATGGCTCGAGAGTGGGAGCTACACCTAAATCTTCTCATACATTTTAAAGCACCAATGTGCAGACCAAGAGAGAGAGAGAGAGAGAGAGAGAGAGAGATCATCAGATGTCCATGGGGGTCTTGCTGGAGTTGGAGAAACTAGTGCAGCCGATGAAGAACACATGAACACAACTCTATTTTCCCGTGTACTCAAAATCAAACCAATTAATAGTAATAAATCAACTCTGAAAAATAAAATAATGTTAGCTATGTGATTACCTTATGTTGGTTCTTTATCAGTTGAGATCTGAATTCAAAATAATTTCACAACTTGTATATATGTGCCCTTTCTAGTATAGTTACTACATGTGATAATATCAATCATAGAGGTGTCTTTGTGAGCTAACACCTCAAACTACCCATTTCTTATTCTAGATTGTTTTTTTACCATTATTCTCTTTGAACACAAGGGGGATCAATCCAGACTACTCCAATTTTTTGTATGTATGTGCCTACTATCACTGTACAACTACATCATTTGAGCAGTAAAAAACAGCGTATTCAGAATAGGTATGGCAAAAATGAAGATTTAAACCTAATTATGGCTCGAGAGTGGGAGCTACACCTAAATCTTCTCATACATTTTTAAAGCACCAATGTGCAGACCAAGAGAGAGAGAGAGAGAGTGACGAGGGGGTGACCACACGACTCCTACGGATGAGCCTACCTGGTGTCTATGAAGGCAGAAGGCCCATGAAGATACGGCCTCGGCCCACTAGATGGCACCGACGTAGAAGTCCTCGACTCACAAGGAAGGTGCGAAGACCTGCCGTACAGAGCAAGCTAGGGATAGGAAATTTTACCTGTACACGTAGATGAACTCCCCGAGACCTAGCCCGATATATAAAGGGCTACGAGGGGCGACACCAAGGATATCTAATCTCACCTGTAACCCTAGCCCTGAGCGCTCCAGCCTTGGCTTCCTCTGTAATCGCATCTCTCCAATCAATAATATCGAGCAGGAGCGAGCCTCCCTGTTTGCCGACGAGCTATCGTCCAACCTGCGCCTCTCATGACTAACCCAGGGTCCCTGACCATGGGATTTGCCGGGGTTGACCCCCATCAATTGGCGCCGTCTGTGGGAACTACGCAGGTTGGGATCACGATCTCGGCGGTCCCATCTCCAGCGATCTACAACTCAAGGGCAAGAACCAGACCTAGCCCACTCAAAGGATTCAAGATCACGGCGGACATCCTCGCCACCCCATCAAGACCACTCGATCTGCAGTCACGCCAGGACCGATACTACGGTAACGGCCAAGTACAGCGCCAGCGCCGAAGGAGTCGACGGCCCAGAAGAACGGCGAGGGGCCCTTACGAAGGAATCCCACTCGACGAACTGCGACGCGCAGCGGAGGACTCGTAAATCTTCCGACAACCCTCCACCGCCCGGGCACCCGCCGCACATCGAGACGACGACTACAAGATTGAATCTAACAATCAGCAGAACCACCGCCAAGGCAGAAGGAATCGACGACCCAAAAGGCACGCACGGTCATCCGCCTCCAACCAAGACAGCGACTCTGAGACACCTGTTGGCGAGTACTACGACCCAGATCGAAGGCCGGATGAATTCGCCAACCTCATCAAGAACCAAGACATGAGTCGAGGAATCGAAACCGATCCTTGCTTCCACGAGCACCCGGAAGATCACGAGCAGATCTTCAGAATCTCAAGAAGGAAGAGGCACGCCGGATCTAGCAAACTCACGGCCAGAGAGCAACTAGCAGGACCCTGAACGATCCACAGCTTCGAGGATGACTGGGGACGCGTCAGGTCAAGTCACACTTTGAAAGACTGCCGTCTGTTCAACGAGCTAGCCGGCTACCTCAAGAAGGAGAAGCAGAAAGAAGACAGACGCAACCAACGACCCGGGCAAGCGCCGACCTCAAGCCCGGAAGGACGGCACAGCCCGTCGCAAGCATAGGTGCTCATGATCCAAGAAGGAAGGATACCGCAAACACAACGCGACGCCCAAACCCTGCAGGCCAGAGCAGCTGAGAGCATAAACACAGTCGACGTCTACCTGCTACATGGAACGGAGACCAGCATCACGTTCTCACAGGACGACCGTCCACCCGCAGTCCCAAGACCGGGGCACGCACCCTTAGTGCTAGATGCACAAATTGGAGGATACGCCATGGATCGGATCTTCATGGATGGAGGCAGCAGCATGAACATCATCTTCGCCAATACCCTGCAAAAGATGCTGATCCCATGATTAGTATGGAGAAAATCAAGCACCGAGTTGCACGGGGTAGTCCCAAGAGAAGCAACCACATCGCTCGGAGTCATCGAACTCGAAGTCGTCTTCGGCAACTGTCGTAACTTCGTGAAGCACGTCCTCAAGTTCGAGGTACTCAAGTGGCAATCGCAGTACCACGCCATATTGGGACGGCCAGCATTCGCGCAATTCATGGCGGTCCCACACTACGCCTACCTCAAGCTCAAGATGCCAGGATCGTCAGGAGTCCTCACGATCAACGGAAGCTTCATCAAATCAGATCAATGTGATCGTGACTTCCACAGGATCTCCGACACATTCGGAGCCAAACAAGAACTCAGAGAAATAGCCATGGTGACGGACAAGAGAACCTTCCCATTGGTGAACCAAAGCGAATCCAGGGAGTACGAACGCGACTTCAGCATCGACAGCAACACAGTCACTTACCAAGTGCACCCGACGGACCCAGACAAAACAGTCCGCGTGTACGCCCACCTACCAGAGGAGCAGGCAGCAGCTCTCATCGCCTTCCTCCGAGACGAGTGGGAAATATTCGCCTGGTGCCCAGCCGACATGCCTGGGATACCACGCGAATTCGCGGAACACGCCCTACGCATCAAGCCAAACACAAGGCCAGTGAAGCAAGCGCTGAGACGATTCTCGGAGCCCAAGCGCAGAGCAATCGGAGAGGAAGTCAGCCGGTTACTCGACGCTCAGTTCATCCGAGAAACGAAGAAAGCCACCTGGATAGCAAACCCAGTGCTGGTGCCAAAGAAAGACACGACCGTGATGCGCATGTGCGTCGACTACGGACTAGTCAACAAACATTGCCCGAAGGACCACTTCCCCCTGCCTAGAATTGATCAGATAATCGACTCAACAGCAGGGTGCGACCTACTCTCCTTTCTGGACGCTTACTTAGGATACAACCAGATCAGGATGAAGGCAGAAGACGAAGAGCACACATCGTTCGTCACCCCCTATGGAGTATTTTGCTACAGGACCATGCCCTTCGGGCTAAAAAACGCAGGCGCCACCTACCAACGAGTGATGCAGGCCTGCCTAAAGGAGAAAATAGGAAGAAACGTACAAGTCTACGTGGACGACATCGTCATCAAGACCTACAAAGCAGCCACACTACTCGATGACCTGCGCGAAACCTTCGCAGCGCTCAACAAATACAGAATCAAACTCAACCCAAAGAAGTGCGCATTCGGCGTACCGGCGGGAAAGCTGCTGGGCTACATGGTCTCTGCTCGCGGAATCGAGGCAAATCCCGAGAAATTCCAAGCCATCACCCGCATGCAAGAACCAACCGATGTCAAAGGAGTACAGCAGCTCACTGGAAAACTCGCACCTCTCAGCCGCTTCATCAACAGGCTTGGAGACCGCACGCTGCCTTTCTATCAACTGCTCAGGAAAGGAAAGAAATTCGAGTGGACGGAGGAAGCCCGCCAAGCATTCGCGGACCTGAAAAATACACTCTCAACTCCACCAATCCTGGCGGTACCCAAGGAACGAGAGAATCTATACCTCTACGTATCAGCACGCAGCATTGTAGTAAGCACGACGCTCGTTGTCGAACGCGCAGAAGAAAGCAAGGTCCAGAGCATTCAGAGACCAATCAACTACCTCAACATGCTCCTGACCAAATCCCAGCAGCGGTACCCGCACTATCAGAAGCTATTACTAGCCATCATCATGACTTCAAGAAAGGTGTCCCAATACTTCGACGAGCACCCTATCACAATCGTGAGCAGCGCACCACTCGCCGACATACTAAACAACCCTGGAGCAACCGGGCGAGTCGCCGAGTGGAACATCGAGCCTGCAGTACAAGCACCCAACAACCATCAAAGCCCAAGTACTCCCAGACTTTCTGGTTGAGTGGACGGAGGTTCAAACACCAGGCCCCCCAGACCTATCAAGCTCATGGTCAATGTTCTTTGATGGGTCCAAGAGACAACAAGGAGCTGGGGCAGGAGTCTGTAACACCCTCAGAATCAGTAACAGTAATCACTACAGTGATTCCACTGTCAGTGATCATTACTGTTGATGATCAAGCCGTGGTCACCTTTGATCACAGCTCTGTCAATTTCCAACCCGGATAAAATTTTCAAATTGGGTAAATTATAAAACTTTGCTCCAAGAATTGTGGATGCCAGTCAATCAACATGATCATGGTTAAACCAAGTCACCCTTAGTCATTAGAATAATCACAAGTCTATGATGATTGTGAAACCAATGTTGTGGGGTCATCAAAATTGTTTTGAAGGTTAATATAAAAATGAAAACGTAGTTAAACCAAAATGATGGAATCTATTTATAAAATGCCTAGCAATCATTAGGCCATGATTAAAATAACAAAGGATATTCTATTAAAGTGTTTTAGAAGTATTATGAAATAAAAACAATAGCTTGTAAATTATTAAATGGCCATGGTAAATTTAATAAACAAGTAGGAATTTTAAATGCACTAAAATTTGTGAAACCAAAACTATTGCAAACCATTTTATAAAATGTCCAAATATCATTAGGGTATATTAAAATACAAATGGTATTTTATTAAAATATTCAAATAATACAAGCAAACAAAACAGTAGCTAAATAATAGCTTTTACTTCATATTAAATAATTTAAAGGATCAAATGATTTTATTTTTGTACCAAACTTTTTGTGGCATCATTATAACTTGTAAAAATAATATTAGGGTTTATTTCATGTTTTACAAAAATCAAATGCCAGCCAAATAAATAAGAAAAGTAAAGGAAATGATAAATAGAAAAACAAAAAAAATGCAAATCCCTAATCTACGCCCAGGGCACCAGCCCACCTGGCCCAGCCGCCCCCTTCCTCTCTCCTCTCTCCCCCACTGTTCCCGCTCCCCCACCTCCCATGTTAACGCACTGTCGCCGGGGCAGAGACCACCCCGCCGGCCCCTCCTACCTGCTCCCCTCACCTCCCTCACCTGCCCCTTCTCCACCTGCTCCCCATGGGGATAAGGCCGCCCCCAGGCCCTCCCCAAACCCTAGTTCCCCCCCACCCCTCCTCCTCCTCTACCTTGGCCGCCCGAAGCGGTAGTCTCCGCCATGGCCGAGCTTCGAACCCCCCTTGCTGCGAGTTGTGTGTGGTCGTCTAGGAGCTGCGGGAAGAGGCCCGCTTCGTCATCCTCGATGCGCGCGAGGAGGGGCGCCCTCGAGCTGACGCGTCCGACGAATCCCCTCGTCGGCCCCCGCCACTTCTCACCGTGATGTGCTCCACCCCGAGCCCTCCGGTCTCCACCGAGTCCTCCCCGAGCCCCTGGCCACCCTGCTTCCACTGTGAGCTCCATTCCCACCCCCACGCCTCCCTTCCCCCCCCATTGGAACCCGTCGAGTCGCCACTTCCCCCGTGCTCGCATCGCCATTACGGCACCTCGGCCGAGCGGCTCTGCCCCGCGCCCTGGCGGCGCAACGGGCTTGGCCGGCCGCCCCTGTGGCCGCGCCCTCACCTCGTCCCCCCCCGCCGTGTTGGCCTCACCGGCGAGCCACAGACCGCCGCCTCCTGGCCAGAGGCCACAGCCATGGCCGTGCTCCCCCCCCCACTAACCCCGCGTTGTGCTCCCCCTCGCGCGCCCTGTGGCTGCCGCGGCGCGCCCGGCCAACGTGCGTCCGGGGCCTCGCTGCTGCTCCCTGCCGCGCCCCTGCCTTGTCCCTCGCCGGAGCAGCTGGCACCGCCGTGCCTCCTGTTCGCCGGCGGGCACACGCGGCTTGAACCAGGGGGCTAACCCCATATTAAGTTAAACCACTATTAAAAAAAGGTTAAATGGACTAAGCCTGCAGGCACTTACAAGTGGGACCCATGTTAATTAAATTGTTAGTTAAGTTAATTTGATTGCCCATGTGCAAATGACAAGTGGGCCCTGCCCCTGATTAAATTAGATTAAGTAAATTCTTTATGCAGAGGCAATGACATGTGGGCCACCCCCCCTGTTTCTATTAATAAAAATGTTTTATTAGAATTGGGTCACTGACATGTGGGACCCCATGTCAGTTTGACTAGTCAAACCTCTGTGGATAATGTTGAATTTTTATTAATAAAAATAATTCCAGAAAATCCTTTAAAATGATTTAAACTTCAAAAATCAATATCTTTTAAACCGTAACTCGGATTGAAAAAGTTTATACATGAAAACTGATCAGAAAAATATAACAAATACGGATACGCTATCCGTATGTCTACCACCCCCTCTAACGTACCGAACATCGACATTCCCCCCCTTCGGGCCGTCTGTCGATAATTCCCGGTACCGATATACGTTGCCCGGATGTAAAACTTTTGCATACGAAAGTTGCTCAGAGCGGATCACCAAATTCGGATACGATACCCATACCCCCACCACACCCCTCTAACATGCCGAACATCGAACCGTCCCCCTCCGGTACCGTCAGTCCGATAATTGCCCGATACCGATAAACTATCCGGATGAATTTATTTCAAACACGAAAGTTGTTCGGAATAGATCAACTAACCCGGATACACCCCCCACACATGTGTCGGATGTCCACGACACCTCCGGCATGATATCTTCCCCCTCCGGACACCCTGTCCGGTAATCACCCGGAACTGACAGTTCATCCCCGGATGAATTTCCGTTCCGAGCAACGTGCATTGCACTGCGTTAGAACACCGTTAACATTTCATCTGTCATGTCATGCAACTGTTTGTATATGTTTGCTTTGTATTTACTGTTTCTTCCCCCCCCCCCTTAATCTCCGGTAGACCCCGCTGTCGCCGCCGACTACACCGTTGCCGAGTACGACTACTTCGTCGACGGCCCTACCCCTACCGTCGAGCTTCCAGGCAAGAAGAGCCATTCTCTTCCCCAGATATCACCTATCTTTTCCGTACTTTCTTGCACTAGGCATTGTTACTAATGCTGCTACGATTTCAATCCTATTCAATTGCATAGCCTGTTTTTGTCGCCCCCTTATGTACCTTCCTTTACTCCTATCCTGCCTATTATTACTTATGCATTATTCAGCAGTAAACCCTGCACATTGTTAGCTAGGTTTAGAATAGAGGGTCGTGATCACTTTGGGAGTGATCGCAGGAATGATATATTACAACTGCAACAGGTACGGATCAATGCAGACGCCCTAGGGAACCTACAATGCCGAGACTCTGCCGAGTCGCTTCGAGTTTGGCTTACGAGTGGAATGGACTCGTATTTCACTCTCGTCGGCTCAGTAGCGTAGCATCACCGGGATGATATGAAGTTTACCTCTTTAGTTCATTCCGCTGATGTCTCAGTCGAGCCAGCTCAAGTGTACCATCGAGGGTGATTCCTCCTGGTTTCACTTAACGGTAGGGACTCGAACCAACTGGTGTCCTTAAAGGTAAGAAGTCGGGCGACCCAACGGTGCCCGCGGGTGGTAATGTGACGGGACAACAGGGAGGGTACGACCAGTGTACCGGTGTGCTTGGCCCCTGGTCGTTGGCCGCGAGAGTTACCAAACCACGAAAGTCGAGCTCCTCCAGGAGCACACGCGAGACAAGGTAAGGAGACGGTTCACCTTGTTGGGAACCGCAGTGACTTGGTGGGACGACGGGGCAGGCACCGATGTACTGGTGGTCCTGGCTGCTGTCGTTGACCGCGGGTCAGTTAAGTCGAGGCAACGATAACGGTTGCCACGCAGGTTAATTAAAATGATAAATGGTTCGGCGGATGTCTTGAGTTGGCTATATGCCATGTACGCACTACCTACCCGTGGGAATTACGAGTTATGGGCTCCTCTGCTTCGTAGTGTCGTCCGAGGACTCTTCAGACGTCAGCAGTACCGCGGCCTGCGCCGGGAAGTGGTGTTGTCTTATTTGCTCGTGCGGTGGTGTCTTATTTGTATTTGCTTTAACTTCACCGGCCAGCCACGCACCGTGCAGGAGTACGTTCGGGTTGGGGTCCAAGGCCCGGCGTACTTAGGATTTAGACCGGCGGATGGCCTCTCTGTTGAGTTTGAAAGATGGGCTATGAAGTGTCGGATAGCCTCGGTGGAGCGTTCCCTAACAAGGTTCCCGCCACCCTGGAGATCCGTGCGTGTAGCGTAACACAAGTGCACCCCTGCAGGGAAGATTAATCTATTCGAATAGCTGTGTCCACGGTAACAGGACGCTTTATGCTGAAGCTGGATCTTACCACTACAAACTATTATTATTAAACTGTATGGTTCCGGGTTTTCTTCCTCGCTGGGATGTCGAGGAGGTGAACTCAGAGGCATTGTTAATTATTACCACTTATTATTATACAATGCTGCAACAACTTCTGCTGTATAGTTACTTTATGCTTTATATAAATTGTTGGCTCATTCTTACCTCATGCTGCAAGACATCGTCGGAAGATGCTAGTCTTCGTTAGGCCTAGCTTCTTATCCTTGCTCTAATTTTCTACCTTGAAGTCCACTATATACAGCCTCTTCTTTCCGTTGATACAATGCATAATGCTTAGTAGCGGACGTAAGACTCGCGGGTATGCTAGATACTCACCTGCTTTATTTTCCCCCTTTTTGTTTTGCCTGATCGGCCGCTGCAGTCGACGTTGGAGCCTTGGAGTCCAAGAGCAGGAGATCCCCGATGCCGACCACCGCAACGTGAAGATCCCTGATGCCTTCTACGACGTCGAGTTCCCCTTTGACCAGGAGTAGTTTGGAGGTTCCCAGGCAGGAGGCCTCGCCTTTTCGATCGTGTTGATTTTTGTGCTAGCCTTCTTTAAGGCAGATCATGTGTACCTTGTGTCTGTACTCAGATACTTTTGCTTCTGCTAACTTTGTGCTTTCGAGCTGTTGTATTCGAGCCCTCGTGGACCCTGGCTTGTATTATTTTATTTGTAGAGTTGTGTTGTGATATCTCACCGTGAGTCCCTGATCTCGATCGTGTACCTTGCGTGTATGATTACTGTACACGGATTGATTTTGGGGGCGTCACAAGTTGGTATCAGAGCCGACTGCCTGTAGGAAGCCACCCAACCACTACCTGGTCGAAGTTGAGTCTAGACTTTGAAAACTATTTTTGCTAACTTAAATGTTTGGCTTACGGGCCCACATCGTTGTCACTACGTGTGATATCTATGGTATTAGGATCTTTTTCTTCGTACCTATGCTTTGGGACTCTGCTCTCTTATCCTTGCTGGTAAAGTTTTACTAACTCTGACTTAGGTTCACGTACCTCCTTCCTCCCGGAGACCTCTACATTCCCGATGATCGCCTGATTCACTTGAAGGTCCCGACGATTACTCTTTGATGAATTCCCAAGAACCTGCGTGTTCATCGCCTTTGCAATCCCCTGCCACCGATAAGTCCGTATGGATGATTGTATCCACCTCCCGATCTGGAAAACACGATTCCCTTGTACTCAAGCATCGCATTATTCCGATGCTTCTATCACTCGATGCCTTTGCATTCTTTCTCCTCCCGATTGAGTGCCGATACTCACATCAGATTCTTTGCGAACCACCCGACCTTTTGTGGATTATTATCTGAATAATCTTACATGGCTTCTTCCATGTGTCAATTGGATTCATCGTGTGGAATACCATCCTGGCCATTCGATGATTTGTGTTATCATCGACAACCCCCTTGACTCTCTGCCAATAGAACTTGGTCGTGTAGATCGTGCTCTGCTTTCCCTTGGGAAAGATATACACCTGATACTTTTGTATCATCACATTTTCCTTTCCATTGGTCTATTTAATCTTTCTTTTTATATAAATTATCTGGGCAGTGATAATTCCCTGCTTATGTAAACACTTAGGTGTGCTAAATTGTCTGTACAACTAGTTACGATTGTTGATGACTTTTCGGTGGCCACCGATGGACGAGAACTTTGCCAATTGGTCCGCCTCGTCTTAACGAGCAGGAAAATGGTTCTCTTCGTCCCTCGCCCTTGGCACTGATGTTGTTGCTGACATAGTTTACAAGTTGATCTCCGTCAGACCCTTCCAACTTGATCGCATTGAATGTCACCACCCTAGTTCAATGGGGCCCATAACCCATAGTTCCACAGGACCGAAACCTGACTCTTGTCATCGACCTTGTGATATTCCGTCCGATATCAGACTCGGTGATTGTGTCTGATGATCGGGGCCCCTTTCCCATCTTCCTTCATCGGCATCGAATACGTGCCTATCCGCTTAAAACTTCTCACGATGTACTTCCCTGATGTTAAACTCGGAAGGACTTTGTACCCCATACCCTTGAACAACCCCATTTGATGGATCTTGTATCGATCCGACCCCCTTAAGCTTTACCTCTTAACCTGGTCGTGAGTGCGATGAAGCCCCGAGGAAAGGATGAAAAACCCAACGAGGTGCACCGATGCAGTGTAGTGAAGGACCCAACGTGAAGGATTCAATTCTTCGAGTACGACAACCAGGACCAGAAGATTTGTTAGAAGGCGAAACTGGAACCTTCCCCTCGCACTACTTTTAATTCTCGGGACGAGAATTCTTTGTAGTGGTGGAGATTTGTAACACCCTCAGAATCAGTAACAGTAATCACTACAATGATTCCACTGTTAGTGATCATTACTGTTGATGATCAAGCCGTGATCACCTTTGATCACAGCTCTGTCAATTTCCAACCCGGATAAAATTTTCAAATTGGGTAAATTATAAAACTTTGCTCCAAGAATTGTGGATGCCAGTCAATCAACATGATCATGGTTAAACCAAGTCACCCTTAGTCATTAGAATAATCACAAGTCTATGATGATTGTGAAACCAATGTTGTGGGGTCATCAAAATTGTTTTGAAGGTTAATATAAAAATGAAAACGTAGTTAAACCAAAATGATGGAATCTATTTATAAAATGCCTAGCAATCATTAGGCCATGATTAAAATAACAAAGGATATTCTATTAAAGTGTTTTAGAAGTATTATGAAATAAAAACAATAGCTTGTAAATTATTAAATGGCCATGGTAAATTTAATAAACAAGTAGGAATTTTAAATGCACTAAAATTTGTGAAACCAAAACTATTGCAAACCATTTTATAAAATGTCCAAATATCATTAGGGTATATTAAAATACAAATGGTATTTTATTAAAATATTCAAATAATACAAACAAACAAAACAGTAGCTAAATAATACTCCCTCCATTCCTTGATGTAAGGTGTATAGTTTTTTAAAATAACTTTCATAATATAGGGTGTGAGGGAGTTTGTTTCCAATAATACCCCTCCACCATATGTTTTTTTTCTTTTAATTAGTTGCCAAAGCGTGAGCTGAAGAAAAGGAAATAAATGATCAGCTTTAATCACGCAGATTTATTGCCTTGTATTCACATGACTTGGAGGGATGCATGCACTTGCGTTGGAATAAGAGATTTTTGGCCATGTTTTCATGCGAGAGAGAGAGAGAGAGAGTGCAACGCGGGAGAGAGATGCATGAGAATAGCTACGCGCGGGAGGATTCGCGGGAGAGAGAGGAATTGATTTGGGGGAGAAACCATGATCGGGGGAGAGTAGAGATAATTTGGGATTTGATTGCCTGGCTATGGATGGAAACCGTGAGAAATTGGCAAGTTTTTTTTGAGGGAGATTAATTAGGCTCAATAACTGATTTGGAAAGAGGGGTTTTCTCACCTTCCTTTTTTCCTCTCTAGGGGCATTTTAGTCCAACCACAGCCAAATATGCTCTTCAAACCCCTGCGTTAATATTCTTGCGAGAAAACTATACACCTTACTTCAAGGAACAGAGGGAGTAGCTTTTACTTCATATTAAATAATTTAAAGGATCAAATGATTTTATTTTTGTACCAAACTTTTTGTGGCATCATTATAACTTGTAAAAATAATATTAGGGTTTATTTCATGTTTTACAAAAATCAAATGCCAGCCAAATAAATAAGAAAAGTAAAGGAAATGATAAACAGAAAAACAAAAAAAATGGAAATCCCTAATCTACGCCCAGGGCACCAGCCCACCTGGCCCAGCCGCCCCCTTCCTCTCTCCTCTCTCCCCCACTGTTCCCGCTCCCCCACCTCCCATGTTAACGCACTGTCGCCGGGGCAGAGACCACCCCGCCGGCCCCTCCTACCTGCTCCCCTCACCTCCCTCACCTGCCCCTTCTCCACCTGCTCCCCATGGGGATAAGGCCGCCCCCAGGCCCTCCCCAAACCCTAGTTCCCCCCCACCCCTCCTCCTCCTCTACCTTGGCCGCCCGAAGCGGTAGTCTCCGCCATGGCCGAGCTTCGAACCCCCCTTGCTGCGAGTTGTGTGTGGTCGTCTAGGAGCTGCGGGAAGAGGCCCGCTTCGTCATCCTCGACGCGCGCGAGGAGGGGCGCCCTCGAGCTGACGCGTCCGACGAATCCCCTCGTCGGCCCCCGCCACTTCTCACCGTGATGTGCTCCACCCGGAGCCCTCCGGTCTCCACCGAGTCCTCCCCGAGCCCCTGTCCACCCTGCTTCCACTGTGAGCTCCATTCCCACCCCCACGCCTCCCTTCCCCCCCCATTGGAACCCGTCGAGTCGCCACTTCCCCCGTGCTCGCATCTCCATTACGGCACCTCGGCCGAGCGGCTCTGCCCCGCGCCCTGGCGGCGCCACGGGCTTGGCCGGCCGCCCCTGTGGCCGCGCCCTCACCTCGTCCCCCCCCCCCGCCGGTTTGGCCTCACCGGCGAGCCACGGACCGCCGCCTCCTGGCCAGAGGCCACAGCCATGGCCGTGCTTCCCCCACTAACCCCACGTTGTGCTCCCCCTCGGGCGCCCTGTGGCTGCCGCGGCGCGCCCGACCAACGTGCGTCCGGGGCCTCGCTGCTGCTCCCTGCCACGCCCCTACCTTGTCCCTCGCCGGAGCAGCTGGCACCGCCGTGCCTCCTGTTCGCCGGCGGGTACACGCGGCTTGAACCAGGGGGCTAACCCCCATATTAAGTAAAACCACTGTTAAAAAAAAGGTTAAATGGACTAAGCCTGCAGTCACTTACAAGTGAGGCCCATGTTAATTAAATTGTTAGTTAAGTTAATTTGATTGCCCATGTGCCAATGACAAGTGGGCCCTGCCCCTGATTAAATTAGATTAATTAAATTCTTTATGGAGAGGCAATGACATGTGGGCCACCCCCCTGTTTTTATTAATAAAAATGTTTTATTAGAATTGGGTCACTGACATGTGGGACCCCATGTCAGTTTGACCAGTCAAACCTCTGTGGATAATGTTGAATTTTTATTAATAAAAATAATTCCAGAAAATCCTTTAAAATGATTTAAACTTCAAAAATCAATATCTTTTAAACCGTAACTCGGATTGAAAAAGTTTATACATGAAAATTGATCAGAAAAATATAACGAATACGGATACGCTATCCATATGTCTACCACCCTCCTCAAACGTACCGAACATCGACATTCGCCCCTTCGGGCCGTCTGTCGATAATTCCCGGTACCGATATACGTTGCCCGGATGTAAAACTTTTGCATACGAAAGTTGCTCAGAGCGGATCACCGAATTCGGATACGATACCCATACCCCCACCACACCCCTCTAACATGCCGAACATCGAACCGTCCCCCTCCGGTACCGTCAGTCCGATAATTGCCCGATACCGATAAACTATCCGGATGAATTTATTTCAAACACGAAAGTTGTTCGGAATAGATCAACTAACCCGGACACACACCCCACACATGTGTCGGATGTCCACGACACCTCCGGCATGATATCTTCCCCCTCCGGACACCCTGTCCGGTAATCACCCGGAGCTGACAGTTCATCCCCGGATGAATTTCCGTTCTGAGCAACGTGCATTGCACTGCGTTAGAACACCGTTAACATTTCATCTGTCATGTCATGCAACTGTTTGTATATATTTGCTTTGTATTTACTGTTTCTCCCCCCCTTAATCTCCGGTAGACCCCGCTGCCGCCGCCGACTACACCGTTGCCGAGTACGACTACTTCGTCGACGGCCCTACCCCTACCGTCGAGCTTCCAGGAAAGCAGAGCCATTCTCTTCCCCAGATATCGCCTATCTTTTCCGTACTTTCTTGCACTAGGCATTGTTACTGCTGCTGCTACGATTTCAATCCTATTCAATTGCATAGCCTGTTTTTGTCGCCCCTTGATGTACCTTCCTTTACTCCTATGCTGCCTATTATTACTTATGCATTATTCAGCAGTAAACCCTGCGCATTGTTAGCTAGGTTTAGAATAGAGGGTCGTGATCACTTTGGGAGTGATCGCGGGAACGATATATTACAACTGCAACAGGTACGGATCAATGCAGACGCCCTAGGGAACCTACAACGGTGAGACTCTGCCGAGTCGCTTCGAGTTTGGCTTACGAGTGGAATGGACTCGTATTTCACTCTCGTCAGCTCAGTAGCGTAGCATCACCGGGATGATATGAGGTTTACCTCTTTAGTTCATTCCGCTGATGTCTCAGTCGAGCCAGCTCAAGTGTACCATCGAGGGTGATTCCTCCTGGTTTCACTTAACGGTAGGGACTCGAACCAACTGGTGTCCTTAAAGGTAAGAAGTCGGGCGACCCAACGGTGCCCGCGAGTGGTATTGCGACGGGACAACAGGGAGGGTATGACCAGTGTACCGGTGTGCTTGGCCCCTGGTCGTTGGCCGCGAGAGTTACCAAACCACGAAAGTCGAGCTCCTCCAGGAGCACACGCGAGACAAGGTAAGGAGACGGTTCACCTTGTTGGTAACCACAGTGACTTGGTGGTACGACGGAGCAGGCACCGATGTACTGGTGGTCCTGGCTGCTGTCGTTGACCGCGGGTCAGTTAAGTCGAGGCAACGATAACGGTTGTCACGCAGGTTAATTAAAATGATAAATGGTTCGGCGGATGTCTTGAGTTGGCTATATGCCATGTACGCACTACCTACCCGTGGGAATTACAAGTTATGGGCTCCTCTGCTTCGTAGTGTCGTCTGAGGACTCTTCAGACGTCAGCAGTACCGCGGCCTGCGCCGGGAAGTGGTGTTGTCTTATTTGCTCGCGCGGTGGTGTCTTATTTGGATTTGCTTTATCTTCACCGGCCAGCCACGCACCGTGCAGGAGTACGTTCGGGTTGGGGTCCAAGGCCCGACGTACTTAGGATTTAGACCGGCGGATGGCCTCTCTGTTGAGTTTGAAAGATGGGCTATGAAGTGTCGGATAGCCTCGGTGGAGCGTTCCCTAACAAGGTTCCCGCCACCCTGGAGATCCGTGCGTGTAGCGTAACACAAGTGCACCCCTGCAGGGAAGATTAATCTATTCGAATAGCTGTTTCCACAGTAACAGGACGCTTTATGCTGAAGCTGGATCTTACCACTACAAACTATTATTATTAAACTGTATGGTTCCGGGTTTTCTTCCTCGCTGGGATGTCGAGGAGGTGAACTCGGAGGCATTGTTAATTATTACCACTTATTATTATACAATGTTGCAGCAACTTCTGTTGTATTGTTACTTTATGCTTTATATAAACTGTTGGCTGATTCTTACCTCATGCTGCAAGACATCGTCAGAAGATGCTAGTCTTCGTTAGGCCTAGCTTCTTATCCTTGCTCTAATTTTCTACCTTGTATTCCACTATATACAGCCTCTTCTTTCCGTTGATACAATGCATAATGCTTAGTAGAGGACGTAAGACTCGCGGGTATGCTAGATACTCACCTGCTTTATTTCCCCCCTTTTTGTTTTGCCTGATCGGCCGCTGCAGTCGACGTTGGAGCCTTGGAGTCCAGGAGCAGGAGATCCCCGATGCCGACCACCGCAACGTGAAGATCCCTGATGCCTTCTACGACGTCGAGTTCCCCTTTGACCAGGAGTAGTTTGGAGGTTCCCAGGCAGGAGGCCTCGCCTTTTCGATCGTGTTGATTTTTGTGCTAGCCTTCTTTAAGGCAGATCATGTGTACCTTGTGTCTGTACTCAGATACTTTTGCTTCCGCTAACTTTGTGCTTTTGAGCTGTTGTATTCGAGCCCTCGTGGCCCCTGGCTTGTAATAAACAGCTTGTATTATTTTATTTGTAGAGTTGTGTTGTGATATCTCACCGTGAGTCCCTGGTCTCGATCGTGTACCTTGCGTGTATGATTACTGTACACGGTCTGATTTTGGGGGTGTCACAGAATCGTACTCATTTCTCCCAAAGGAAAAAAACTGAAATACGTCCTCCAGATCAACTTCAGTCACGCCTCCAACAACGAAGCAGAATACGAGGCACTCCTACATGGCATGCGCATGGCCAAAACATGCGGAGCCACTCGCCTCATAATTTACGGGGACTCCAATCTCGTCGTCCAGCAGACGATGAGAAACTGCAACGCAATATCCGACAACATGGCGCCTACCAGAAGCTCTACAACGAACTCAAAGGAAATTTCGACGGTTGCGAGCTCAACTACATCACCAGGGACAACGACACAGAAGCTGACGAGCTCGCGAACATCGGTTCGACCCGGGCGCCTGTCCCACCCGGCGTTTTTCTCAAAAGCATCAACCGGAGATCCATCAAGGCGCAGGCAGCAACACCTGAAGCGGTAGTGGATGGCGAGGACGCACCAGAAATAACGCAGATGGCAGCAGCAACACCATCAGAAGAAACAAGCACCAGTACATTCGACAGCACAGCCCTGACAGAGTTCGAAGGACCTGTCTGGACAAAACCGTTCCTCCGGTTCCTAATTGAAGGCACGCTACCACAAGACGTGGCCGGAGCACGCCGCATTAGCCGACGATCCAAGGCATTCACTGTGATCAACAGACAACTATATAAGCGCAGCATCACCCAGATACTCCAAAGGTGCATTGACGAAGAGGAAACTCCCCCCCCCCCCCGAACAACTGTTATCGCACTCGTGATCTTAATCGAAACACTCGGGGGATGAAGAGGAAACTCCCCCCGAGCAACTGCTATCGCACTCGCGATCTTAATCAAAGCACTCAGGGGACGAAGAGGAAACTACCCCCGAGCAACTTTTATCGCACTCGCGATCTTAATCGAAACACTCAGGGGCTGAAGAGGAAACTCCCCCCCCCCCGAGCAACTGCTATCGCACTCGCGATCTTAATCAAAGCACTCGGGGACTGAAGAGGAAACTCCTTCCCGAGCAACTGTTATCGCACTCGCGATCTTAATCGAAACACTCGGGGGCTGCAGAGAAAACCCCCCGAGCAACTCCATCGCACGCGCGATATTAATCGAAGCACTCGGGGGCTTAATGATAAAAAAACCTGAGCAACGCTATCGTCTACTGATGGCTTCTCGCCCCTTCGTTGGTTTCCCCAAGTGTAAGGTTGAGATGTAGTGCAGCAGCAGTTTTCCCTCGGTGAAGATACCAAGGTTTGTCTCCAGCAGGACTCCAGAGATGATAAGTAGGTGTCAGCGGCGCAACTAACGCGGACCTGCACACAGACACAGATAACTTTGTTCCCAACGAAGTTCAGAGAGGTTGTCAATCTCTCCGGTCTTGTTGTTTACAAAGGATAAAATGCAAGGAATAATGATAGCAAATAAAAGTGGTAAAGTAAATGTAGAGTGGAAACAGTGATAAGGATATGGACCGGGATACGTGATGTTCGCTAGTGATGTCTCTCTCCCAAAAGACGATAAAATTGCTATGTGATGTAAACAAAATACAGAAAGGCAATTGACAGGATTATGAATGCACCGCAATGCTAACTATGCTACAAAAGAAAGGAAGAGGTTCAAAAGCACGGGAAATACGCCAAAGTAGGTAGACCGAAATCCATCTGCATCTACTAATAATCATCCACCTTGAGATATCTATCCAGAACATCTCCCTGGTATTAAGTTGCGAGCCCCACCCAAAGTGTAAACCCAAAGCAACAGACAACTGCATTAAAAAGAACTTTGCGTAAAGTAATGAATCCTTGTAACCGCGGTTACAAGCACCGTTGTTTTCCCCCTTGTGGCAATAGCACATCCCCTAGACTCATGTTTCTGTCACTCAAGCATGTCATCGGGGAGGCATGAACCCACAATCTAGCACAACGCTCCCTCTTGGAGTCACTACCTACTACTAGGCCAAAGCAATGAACAGCAACGGAGAGCATGCAAGAAATGCTAAGGAACAAAAATATAAGAGATAAAAACCAAATATATTACTCTATCACAATCTGAACATAATCTCATAATCCATCAGATCCGATCAAACTCAACATAGCAATAGCAGAAATATTACAAAGGTGCCTCGATCATGTAGGGCAGCTCACGAGGTCTAAACAATGAAGATCAAAGAGGGGAGGAGAAAATCACATAGCTACTGATCACGGACCCATGGTCCAAGGAAAACTACTCACGAGACATCCGGGGAGCATCCATGGTGGAGAGGAGACTCCCGGAGGTCAATCCTCCCTCCGGCAGGGTGCCGGGAAGAGGTCTCCTGGTGCTCCCGATCTTGGAAGCGCGGCGGCGGCGGAACAGAGGTGAGTTCGCGGAATAGGATTCTTCATCTGCATTTTTCCCGTGACGGGGGATAAATAGGTGAAGGGGTGCAGCCAGAGGTGGGCCAGGGGCCCCAGGCGCCCCCCTGGCGCGGCCAGGGGTGGGGCCGCACCGGGTGGCCGCCTGGGCCTCCTGGCTCCCCTCTGGCCCCTCCCGGGCTCTTCTCGAAGCTTCCGTCACGCTGATTTTTTATCTGAATTTTCCCGAATTTTTCTGGCACTTTTTATATGGGGGAAAAGTGAAATAGAAAAACAGCAGAAAACAGGAACTGGCACTGGGGTGCACTGAGTTAATAGGTTAGTCCAAATATGATCAAAAATGTATAAAAGTGTATCTAGATCATAGCAATATCACACAAAACATGCATGGAGCAAGAAGAAATTATCGATGCGTTTTGGACGTATCAACATCCCCAAGCTTAATTCCTGCTCGTCCTCGAGTAGGTAAATGATAACAAGCATAATTTCTGTGGTGACATGCTAGCAACCATAAAAGAACTTTGAAAAGTAAAGCAATCAAGGCTAGAGATTTAATTCAAGTCATAACAGGCAAGAGTCTATATTAGCATTGAAACAAGTAACAAAAGAACAAAAGGTGCAAGAGCTCTCGCTGTCCGTGACTCGAATGTCTCCAAATGGTGTTTGCGTGCAAGAAAGGAGGATAGGGAATACGAGAGAAAAAAGTATTTTTGTTGAGAACTCAATCTACTAAAGTTTCACACTTGGTCGTCTTTGGAATCTTATCTTGACTCGTCCCCAGACCACTAGCCAGGTACAAGTCAATTTGATCCACTCCTTTTCGATATTTTGAGCACTCATGCAATGGATGAGCGTAAGAACGAGAGTTGACACTTAGGATGGCTAAGAGAGAATATGATGGAGGAGGAAGACAAAAAGGATGAGAAAGGCTCACATCGAGTAGGACAAT
This sequence comes from Bromus sterilis, assembly GCA_950022295.1. NCBI lineage: Eukaryota > Viridiplantae > Streptophyta > Magnoliopsida > Poales > Poaceae > Bromus > Bromus sterilis. The sequence goes on from OX465595.1 coordinate 346,254,350, forward strand.
CATAGGAAAGAGATGCCAAATGATAGATATGATGTGAGGAGTAGGGATTGCCATGCAACGGGTGCACACACGAGCTAAGAATCTCTCCAAACTATATGCAAAAAGATCATCTCTATGGAGTAAAAGGATATAAAGGGAGTACTAGTGTGGATCTCTCAAAAGGATAGTAGTGTTGCCCCCTTCTCTCTTTTTATTTATTTTTCTCTTTTTTCTATTTTTCTGTATTTTTTGGTGGCCTCAATGGCTCTTTCTATTTAACTCTCATTTGTCCTCTTTGGGATCTTTTATTGTGTCCACTTTGGGATCTTTTCCTCACTTAAGGGCAACACTCTATTTTACAAGAAGTTAAAGGAGATCTTTCACACTTTACAAGGTACTCAAAATCATAAAGAAGATGTAACTATCATGATGTATGCAATGTATGTCGCTGCCAGTGTAGCAGGAACATGTATGACATGAAGATCAAGTCATGAAGAGGTGGATGTTGCATGGCAATGTAACTCGGAAAGGCTATGGAAATGCCTTGATAGGTAGGTATGGTGGCTGTTTTGAGGAAAGATAAAGGGAGGCTTATGATGACAGAGCGTATCATGCCAAGGGTTTGGATGTACCGGCAAAGGTGGACACCAACTCTCGGAGTGAGAAGAAGGCAATGCACGGCACGGGAAAGGCTAGCAAAATATGGGAAGGTGGAAGTGTCAACTCTCAATACTTACATTAGTCCGAAGAACTCATACACTTATTATCGGTAACTCTCAATCTAATGAGGAGGTTCACAAAGAGACAAGTACCCCGAGGAGGAGTGTATGGGGGTTTGGTTATCCTTGCGCATCCTCGACTCATGGTACGTGAGTGTACTCTAATATTCGACTCCTCAGAAGAGTAGTGATCCATCTAGTAGCTAGAGTTCTCAACTAGTTTTGTAGGTTTTGAAAATAAACACGGATTGCCCAAAATACGACACCTATCACTAATAGGCAAGAGCTCTTGACACCAAAAGTCCAAACATTACTCACAACAATGCCTCAAAACTATTGCAAGCTACTACTAAAATTAAATAGCAACCTCAATTACCTACTTTCAAGACAAAACACAAATCAATGCAACAACCAACTCTCTTTAACAAGATAAACATGAAAACTAAAAAGAGTTGCAGCAACAATCTAAACAAAAGCCAAAGCTCTTGCTAAAGACAAACTAAGACTAAAACTAAACATGGCAGTAGCTATGGAAAGATAAAGAACACACAACAGCAAAAAGATAGGCAGGAAAAATCCTATGATGTGTTCTAGATTTTGAAAGTGGAGCGTGTTTCTCTCCCACACAAAGTAAGAAAGGATCTAACTTGTTATGAACAGCAAGCAAAGCTAAAGAAAACTAAAAACAAAACCTAAGAGCGAGACGCTCCAAGCATAGCACATAACGCATAAAGTGATAAAAATATAGTGAGACAAAGGACGAACTGATGATTGTTGATGGAGAAGGGGATGCACGGGGGCATCCCCAAGATTAGCCGCTTGAGTCTCCTTGAATATTTATTGGGGATGCATGGGGGCATCCCCAAGCTTGAGCGTTTGACACTCCTGGATCTTCTTTCATCATCTTCCATCGCACACTTGAAAACTCCCTTCATACATAACTCATCATAAGCTGATTAGAGAGGTTAGTACCCTTAATAAATAATTTTTCTCCACTGGATATAAAGATAATCTTGAAGAGCTACTGTTTCTCAAGAGTTCCAAAAGGTTTTTGCAAAGAAAAAGCAAGCTTAAGGTTTGCAAAAGTAAGGAGAGACAAAACGTGGCAGAATCTGTGAAAAACAGAACAGCAGATAGTAAAGAATTTTTTAGGGGCACTTCTGCAACTCAAATAAAAAAACTCAGAAAATACAGAAGTTTCGTAATTGAATAGAGCATACTGTGTAAAAAATTCAGCTCAAAAAGATGAACTGGGATTTTTCTGGAATTGTTCTGGTCACGAGGACAGAATCTGTTTTCTGGACAGCATGTCACAACTTTTACTTCCCTTACCGTAAGAGGCTATAACTTGGCACAAAGCTGAAAAATAAAGATACAATGATGTTTCTACAGAAGTAACAACCATCAAGACACAACAAAAGCAAAAAGAAAAACCTAAATTCGTTGCGGGCTGCCTGCCGAACGTGCTTCTTTAAAGCCATTAGCTAGGCATAATGCAAAAAGAAGAATCAAGTTTTATAAAGAGAAAGAGAATAACTAGTCCGTGTAACGGACTCAAAAGGTAACTTGATTTTCTTTCTAGGGAAGTGTTCCATCCCCTTTTTGAATGGGAATTGGAATTTTATATTCCCCTCTTTCATGTCAATAACCGCACCAACGGTACAAAGAAAAGGACGTCCCAAAATAATTGGACATAAAGGTTCACACTCTATATCCATAACAATAAAATCAAAGGGAACATAGTTGTCATTGACAATGATAAGAACATCGTTGACCTTCCCCAAAGGTTTCTTTATGGAAGAATCAACAAGAAGAACACCAAAAGAACAAGGCTCAAAAGGTTTCAATTCAAACATATCAAATATTCTTTTGGGCATAACAGAGGTACTAGCTCCAACATCACATAAAGCATAGCAAGAGAAGTTATTTAATTTAATTTTGATCATAGGATCCCAACCATCATCTAGCTTCCTAGGTATGGAGGCTTCTACTCTAAGCTTCTCCTCCCTAGCTTTGATAAGAGCATTTGTGATATGCTTCGTGAAGGCAAGATTAAGTGTGCTAGTGTGGGGGTCTCTAGACATTTTGTGTAGCAAGCTAATAACTTCTGAGAGGGTACAACTATCAAAATCAATATCACTACTATCAAAGGTGGTAGTAGTGTCATCTAGGCTCACTTTTTTGAAACCCTCTATGTTCATAGGAGTTTCTTTTTCTACGGTTGAGGTATTAGCATCACCATTAATAGGTCCAACGGGACTAGGAGTTCTTTGGGTGCTAATAGTTTGAGTGTCCTCAAAAATTTGGATAGTGGCAACTGTGTGGTGTGTAGGAAGGCTCTTAATTCTATCATCTTCCATAGGGATAACTTCCGGTTTGGCTGCCATTTGATTTATCAAAGTAGATTGGGTATGAGAAATATTCGAAACATGGGTTTCGGTGGCGGTAAGTCTAGCATGGAGATTAGAAATCTCGCTGTTCAGGCTATCAAGCTGTTCACTAATGTTTTGCAGAATGGCAGTATGCTCACCTATTTGCTTAGAGAAGGCTTTGTTTTGTTCAAACTGGGTGTGCATATAGTTCTTAGTAGCTTTCTCTATTTCTACCAATTTATCATAGCTAGGTAGGTCTCCTTTCGTATAAGCAGGGTTATAGGAGTTGTTGCTAGGGTAAGTGTTTTTGTTCCCATAGTTAGATGGAAACGGTCTAGGTTTTCTAGCAAAATTTCCCCTATAAGCATTGTTGTTGAAGTTGTTTCTAGCAATAAAGTTCACATCTACTTGTTCTTGAGCAACCAAAGAATTTAAAGGAACATCATGAGGATCAATAGAGGGTTGCTTGGTAAGTAGAGACATAATTAAGTCAACTTTTTCATTGAGGGAGGTAATTTCCTCGACAGAGTTTACCTTCCTACCTGTTGGAGCGCGCTCGGTGTGCCATTGGGAATAATTGGTCATCATTTCATCGAGAAGCTTCGTGGCAGCACCAAGTGTAGTTGACATAAAGGTTCCTCCCGCGGCCGAATCTAACAGGTTCCGCGAGGTAAAGTTCAAGCCTGCATAAAAAGTTTGGATAACCATCCAAGTAGTCAAACCATGTGTAGGGCATTTCTTAACAAGAGATTTCATTCGTTCCCAAGCTTGGGCAACGTGTTCATTATCCAACTGCTTAAAATTCATAATATTACTCTTCAATTGGATAATCTTAGCAGGAGGGTAGTACTCCCCTATAAAAGCATCTTTGCACTTATCCCAAGAATCTATGCTATTTCTAGGCAAAGATTGAAACCAGATTTTAGCATCTCCCCTTAAAGAGAAAGGAAAGAGCTTGAGCTTAAAAACATCACCTTCTACTTCTTTATACTTTTGTATATCACATAATTCAACAAAATTATTCAAGTGTAAAGCAGAAGCATCTCCAGCACCAGAGAACTGATCTCTCATAACAAGGTTTAGCAAAGCAGGTTTAATTTCATAAGAGGTAGCTGAAGTGGCAGGTGTGGCAATGGGAGTGCAGATAAAGTCTTGGTTGTTGTGACTAGTGAAGTCACACAACTTGGTGTTTTCAGTGGAACCCATAGTAGCAGCAAGTGTGGCAGGAATTTTTGGTATTTTTGATAAAAGATACAAAGATAAAAACTGAAAGATAAACTATAAGACTAAAAAAACAAAGGTAAAGGGTAGTGTGCAACTCCCCTATCTTAGCACTTGGAGTCCCCGGCAACGGCGCCAGAAAACTTGCTTGATGGCTTCTCGCCCCTTCGTTGGTTTCCCCAAGTGTAAGGTTGAGATGTAGTGCAGCAACAGTTTTCCCTCGGTGAAGATACCAAGGTTTGTCTCCAGCAGGACTCCAGAGATGATAAGTAGGTGTCAGCGGCGCAACTGACGCGGACCTGCACACAGACACATATAACTTTGTTCCCAACGAAGTTCAGAGAGGTTGTCAATCTCTCCGGTCTTGTTGTTTACAAAGGATAAAATGCAAGGGATAATGATAGCAAATAAAAGCGGTAAAGTAAATGTAGAGTGGAAACAGTGATAAGGATATGGACCAGGATACGTGATGTTCGCTAGTGATGTCTCTCTCCCAAAAGACGATAAAATTGCTATGCGAGGTAAACAAATTACAGAAAGACAATTGACAGGATTATGAACGCACCGCAATGCTAACTATGCTACAAAAGAAAGGGAGAGGTTCAAAAGCACGTGCAGTACGCCAAATTAAGTAGACCGAAATCCATCTGCATCTACTACTAATCATCCACCTTGAGATATCTATCCAGAACATCTCGCTGGTATTAAGTTGCGAGCCCCACCCAAAGTGTAAACCCAAAGCAACAGACAACTGCATTAAAAAGAACTTTGCGTAAAGTAAACAATCCTTGTAACCGCGGTTACAAGCACCATTGTTTTCCCCCTTGTGGCAACAGCACATCCCCTAGACTCATGTTTCTGTCACTCAAGCATGTCATCGGGGAGGCATGAACCCACAATCTAGCACAACGCTCCCTCTTGGAGTCACTACCTACTACTTGGCCAAAGCAATAAACAGCAACGGAGAGCATGCAAGAATTACTTAGGAACAAAAATATAAGAGATAAAAACCAAATATATTACTCTATCACAATCTGAACATAATCTCATAATCCATCAGATCCGATCAAACTCAATATAGAAATAGCAGAAATATTACAAAGGTGCCTCGATCATGTAGGGCAGCTCACGAGGTCTAAACAATGAAGATCAAAGAGGGGAGGAGAACATCACATAGCTACTGATCACGGACCCATGGTCCAAGGAAAACTACTCACGAGACATCCGGGGAGCATCCATGGTGGAAAGGAGACTCCCGGAGGTCAATCCTCCCTCCGGCAGGGTGCCGGGAAGAGGTCTCCTGGTGCTCCCGATCTTGGAAGCGCGGCGGCGGCGGAACAGAGGCGAGTTCGCGGAATAGGATTATTCTTCTGGAGTTTTCCCGTGACGGGGGATAAATAGGCGAAGGGGGGCAGCCAGAGGTGGGCCAGGGGCCCCAGGCGCCCCCCTGGCGCGGCCAGGGGTGGGGCCGCGCCGGGTGGCCGCCTGGGCCCCCTGGCTCCCCTCTGGCCCCTCCCGGGCTCTTCTCGAAGCATCCGTCACGCTGATCTTTTATCTGAATTTTCCCGAATTTTTCTGGCACTTTTTATATGGGGGAAAACTAAAATAGAAAAATAGCAGAAAACAGGAACTGGCACTGGGGTGCACTGAGTTAATAGGTTAGTCCAAATATGATAAAAATGTATAAAAGTGTATCTAGATCATAGCAATATCACACAAAACATGCATGGAGCAAGCAGAAATTATCGATACGTTTTGGACGTATCACCTACACGATATCCTTCACGAAGCACTTGGGTTCTCGAACACAAATCCCACCCGAGAGACGACCATCAACACTCCCATGGCATCCAAACACTTTTGAAGAAACTTTGGAGGAAGCACAAGTTCATCTAGTCTTCACCCGATCGCCAACGATTACCTAAAGACTCGGGGGCTAATCCCATAGGGAGCGCTGCCGCGCACCCGATAAAAGACAACAAAGGAAACAAAACTCTAGCCTACGCCTGACCCTTCGACTCAAGCGTAGCCTCGGGGGCTACTCCCATCGGGAGCGCTGTCGCGCACCCGATAAAAACCTACAGCACCAAGTACAAGATGGACCCGAAGATAGCTCCCAGCCGCAAAAGACTCGAACATAACTTTCAGTTCCAAAAAGGATTCAAAGACGACTCCTGATGGTGAAGACACAGTTCTCGGTGGCATAAAATCTCAAATATACACAAAGGATAAAGCATGGTTTACATCATAGATATCATCTTCAATACAAAAAGGACTCAACTACATTTGGATAGAAGGCAGCTCCTGTTACAAGAGGAAATCACCCAAGGAACTATGACTTCTACATGTGTGCCCATGAGGGGTAATCAACCCTAGTACAAGAGCATCATCACAGACAAAGTAGGGATGGAAGCAGAAGGATCATGATGTCAATGACATAACAAAAGGTGAAGCTTGACTTATTTGGGGAGCCACTTGGGAAGCTGCTCCACCAGCTTCTTCTCCTGCTCCTCTAGCTTCTTCTCCAGCTCCGCCCAAACTGCCGGCGAAGATGACGCCGCCGCCTCTAGTTCTACAAGGTCGCCTGCCGCGCTCGTTTAACCAGTGGCTTGACGTCGAGGTCTTCTTCAGAGGCAGAGGAGGAAGCAGTTGAAGATGGCTCACCACCACCACCAGAAGAGTCCCTGGAGGTAGAAGCAGTTGAAGACGCAGGTGAAGGACTCCTCGACTTCATGGAGCTGTCGCTGCTCGACTCCTGCCCATGCGGATCCATGCTATTGCCACTCGGATCGAATGCGCGGACAATGACAGTGCTCTCACCGTCAAAGCGACAGCTGAGCATATCACCATCTCGCAAATTCAACCGCCGAGCAAACAAACCCCAACCAGAGCCAAGAAAAATCAAGCGAGAGCTATCAAACTCCAACTCAACATAAGAACGAGATCGACAGCTCCCCTAAAGGTGCAGAAGCAAGCCATCCAAGCCACGTTCAGAGACAATGGCAGAAAAAGCAGAGGGAAGAAGGATGCGATTGGCACTTTGGCCACGAATACGCAAAATAAAATCATAGCGCCAGAATCCCTCCTCCAAGGGAGAGGAGGAAGGCACTGGCACCACACCATGACGACCTCCACGACATGAGCGTGGTGTGCGGCCACCACGGCCACGACGACCACGGCCAACACCTCGCCTAGGAACCATGAGCGGAAGAAGAGATGAAGAAAGAGGTGAAGCAGCGAGTTGGATAGAAACGTGGAAGAGAAAGGCCTATTTATAGAACAACTGTCATCAAAGCACGGAGAAGCCAAAACGACGGCAGCAATTAATTCAAAGACCAATCGTCCCAACCGTCTCGAACTCAAAGATGAAAATGCTTTCCCACGAGAAGCACTGTACGCAGGGCGCGTCAATTCGCGCGCGTTTCCAACGCACGTATGGGAAACTCAACCGGCGCCAACGGCCATCATTATGACCGGTCCCCAAGACGTGACGGTTCACTGGCAGCGCATCACTGAAAACCATCAAACAGAGGCATCACTATCCCTGACGAGCGGCGAAGAAAACCAAACAGCAAGGCGTACTCAGTACGCCATCAAGGCCCAAAGATTCCATCTTTCAGATCTTTTCCCCAAGGAAGAAAAACATCTTACTCCCATCGGGAGCATACATCATAAGAGTCGCGGGTGCTCCCTCACCTAAAAGTCAGCCACGTGCTCGAGTGAACACTCGCACCAATGAGAGTCTCGGGTGCTCCCTCAACCCGACGTAAAGACAAACAAGCACTCGCCAAGATCATACGGCGCTAAGAGTTTCAGGTGCTCCCTCACCTCAAGAGCCGAAAACGGCATTCGAGTGATTACTCGCAAAAAACCCCCCAACTGAGCACTCGAAACATAGCTCCTCGGGTGAAAGAGTGAACAGCTCGCTTGATGTTTTATTCCAAGCGGGTGCAATGCTATAAGGCTCCGCGCCTCAAAAACACACTTTCCTGGAACACGATACACTGTGCCCAGATGCCACGCAAGATTAGCGTGTAGGTAAGACCCCGCTGCGAAGTATGGCCGGGCTGGGACTTGCCGAAGAGCGATTTCACTCCCAACCTTTCCCATGCGCAGAGCATGATAGATAAGCCGGGCGGACGCGCCTTAGGCTACACACATTACTGGCGGCAAATGAACACCGTAAGACCTGAAGCGGCCGGACTTTTGCTCGACACCAGTGTTCCAAGCTCACGTCGAGGGACGTGAGTTTGATTGGGCTACTGTGGTAATTTCCCTAGTGCAATTCGCCAAGGCTCGACCCGTCGACTCCTTGGGCCCTTTCAGCTTAGCATCCCTCGAAACAGGTTTTGTCAAGGCCACCAGACTGCCAGCGACCCACGGATGAACCGTGCATATCAATAAACGACAAAATGAATGTACTCGAGTCCCTGCGCGACTCTTCGAGTCCCCCAGGCACTCGGGGGCTACTGACGAAGGGGTGACCCCACGACTCCTACGGATGAGCCTACCTGGTGTCTATGAAGGCAGAAGGCCCATGAAGATACGGCCTCGGCCCACTAGATGGCACCGACGTAGAAGTCCTCGACTCACAAGGAAGGTGCGAAGACCTGCCGTACGGAGCAAGATAGGGTTAGGAAAGTTTACCTGTACACGTAGATGAACTCCCCGAGACCTAGCCCGGTATATAAAGGGCTAGGAGGGGCGACACCAAGGATATGTAATCTCACCTGTAACCCTAGCCCTGAGCGCTCCAGCCTTGGCTTCCTCTGTAATCGCATCTCTCCAATCAATAATATCGAGCAGGAGCGAGCCTCGCTGTTTGCCGACGAACTATCGTCCAACCTGCGCCTCTCATGACTAACCCAGGGTCCCTGACCATGGGATTTGCCGGGGTTGATCCCCGTCAGAGAGAGAGAGAGAGAGAGAGAGAGATCATCAGATGTCCATACCCGACGCCTCACGAGTGGCCGTAGGTCGTCACCATGCTGTCCCCCGATGATATTTGGGGCATCTGCTCTCCAAATGCGGGGTCGGCTACATCGTGTAGCTCCCACTCCCAAATCAATTTTCAACCTCCTTGTTTGCTCTCTGCCGCCGCCAGCGCCGACCTAGGTCAGTGGAAGGGTGTACGAAAGAGGAGCGTGGGCGAGTTGAGTGTGTGTGTGTGTGTGAGAGAGAGAGAGAGAGGGGAGTGAGACAATCTGGTCGGAACGACCGATCGAGATGCACCCTAAATGGCTGCTTCGGCATCTTCGTCTGCCCGTGTGGCCATGTGGTCCTGACAGGTGGACCATCCTTGTCGTAAGCGCATTTAAATCACACAAACTAGTACCTAACTCAGCGAGGTATGTTTCTTTGCAAAACTAACATCAAAAGTGATAGTTTTTTTGTTCGGCGGACGCAAAAGTGGTAATTTTTTACAACCCCAGCTCAAAAGATGACAGTTTTTGGCTATATACACAATTGAATTGAGGTGTACTTCACGAAGTAGTCCGGCATAGAAAATAAAAATACCTAAAGAAAATTATCGCTCCACCCAGCTTCCTCAAATTACTTATGCTATGCACGAGGCCCTACATAGTGAGGGGTATTTGATGTGACACCAATTGTGTTAGGAGATAGCAATGATAGGTAAGCCGACCAGGAAGGTTTGTGAGTGTGCACGTAGAAGCAATATCAAGTACTCCCTCCGTTCGTAGATATAAACCATTCTAGAGTTTTCAATACAAACTACATACAGATATATATATAAATATGAGTATAGATGCATTTATTTTACTCGTATGTAGTTCATATTGAAATCTTTAAAAGATCCTTTTATTTAAGAACGAATGAAGTGGAAAAAGGGGGGCTAGTTCATGTCACTTTGACATGGATGAACCACAATTTGTTTCATCGCACTCTGCAAGTGCGAGCAGAGTGAAACCGTGGTTCAGACTTTCGAGTGCATGTATACAGATATACCCGCGGCAGCATTCGGCATCATGTGTTGCGCGTCCTCATGGCTATCCTAAATCATCTCTGTTATAAGCAGACCGCTTGTCTTCGACTTCCTGTACATCATTGTAAATTACACAAATGTAAATGCAGTTTGTTTTTGAGACAGTTATTTTGGGACTGGGGAGTACTAGTTATATACTGAACAGGCACTAAAAGAAGCATGGGATTTCTTCACCAGACAGATAACTGAAGATGATACAGTCACTACTCACTAGTGCTGAAGCCTGTCGAGTCCGTTATGCTGGGACAAGATCTGCCACTTCATTAACGAGAGAGAACGGAAGGATCATAGGATCCTTCTTCCGGTCACGTGCTCAGCATGTGTGTGCTCACAGCTCACCTGAGAACTGCAACTAAGTTTTTCCATTTAATCAAGATTTCTCTGCGCTAGATTTACAACAGGCGGATAAGTCTCCACAAACACATTTTTTTTTAATTGAAAGAGGCTCCACAACACAGTACATCTGACAGACAAAGAAACATAAGTAAAAATAACCGAGAGCCCTTTGAATTGGCTCACATGCTGCCTTTAGCTGATGCATTAAATCCTTGCAAAAGCAGCATGCATGGCGTGACAATTCAGGTTTGAAAGAATATTGTGCTGTGTATGCCCACCCTCACCCTAGTACGCACTAATCTGGTTGGGTTGATGAGAAATAGAATCGACAGAGAAGAGAAGTTTCAGGTGAAGATGCACTTGCCTGACAATATTTCCTTTTACTCGAACCTGCCTACTGCCCTTTCTATTAACATGTGAAACGATATTTCCTTCCAGAAGTTAGGCGTTCTGATGGTTTGTAACTTGCACCATACGATTCCACTCTTTGACCAGAATACCACGGTTCGGTACAATGATGTTATTTTAGCAGTGCCACATAGAATAAATGATGAGATGAAAGAGAGAAAAGTCATAAAAATATATTTGCTTTCTCTTTTATAAAAGATGATCTCTTAGCAATAATACTCTCACCATAATTTTAAAAATCTCTTATCATTATTAATAACACTAAGCGATATAACTCATTGTACATCATTTTTTATATTATATCTAAATTACTTGGCAGAATTAAGATAAAACTGACTTATTAATCATTGTACATGTCTTTAGATACACCATTTTAAGCTAAGGGTTGACCCTGACGTTTTTTTCCTCGTAAGATTTGACCGTGAAGTTGCATATTCTAGTTTTCATACCGTACCCGCGGCTGTATACTCTTTTTTATTGCCCAGCTGTACACTTTGTGATCTTCATGATCGTTCCAAAGTAGAGTATGACCTGTCCCTTGCCGCCCTATTTTTTCGGTCATGAGTTAAGTGTTCCATATATTTTGTATGTGATCTATTATAGTCATCTGGCTTGTTGTGCATAATTGCTACTCCATTTGTTCTCTATTATAATACGTTTTAGCCAGTTCAGTTTGAACTGTTTTGTGTGTGTCTGAAATGTGTAAAACATCTTATAAAAAAGAATAGAAGGAGTAGTTAATTATTTTAGAGTTAATTGCATTTTTAGTACATAAACTTGTAGGTGATGTACATGTTCATACAACAACTTGTAAAATGACACAAATTGATCCTACAACTCACGCTTCGAGTACATTTTGATACATTTCTGTTAATTCCGTTAGAACTCATCGGTCTTTTGCATGCAATGTAAAAAACCAGAACCCTCTAATTTCATACAATAGGCAATATATATATAGATATTCAATTCGACTCACATAAGCAGCGATGCTCACACACACTGAGAAATGGACCTAAAAATGCCTTTCTCAGACTTAACCCACGAGTCACAAAAGGCCACGAATTCGAGGGATCTTAGGGCATCGCCAGCGCCGATCTTCAAAACGGATATCGTATCCATCCACGGGTCGGGTCAGATCAATCCACATATATTGTTGTGGTATTCGGTCATTCAACCACATTCCCTAAACTCCCATCCAGTTTCGATCACAACAAAAAGATCTTATTTAAAATGATAGTGATGAGAAAATTAGCATTTATTATCTTGGCAGACGTCTCTTGTCGCTTCTTCTTCTCTTCCTTCCATTTCTTGCCACAAAACCCCCTTCTAACTTTATTGGGTGATTTTTTTTATGGATAAGTTGGATCATCCTCATCCCCATTATTACCCGTGGTCTTCAAGGTATTGGAAATATTTGCAAATCATATGGTTGGACGTTTAGCTTCAACCAACACTGCTCAAATCTATTTCCATGGATTCCATGATGTTGTCCTTCAATTCCCGCATCAAATCCTTGAGATCTCCCTTACTGAGTGGTTCCATCGCTTCATGATCCAAGTGATCGGCATGTTGTTGTGTGGTTTCGATATTCGCAGATGCTAAATCGAGAGGAACTATTCGAATTTTTTTCTGGCTTTGAATACCAAGTGTTAGGGGTTCTTTCTGCACTGTTCAAACTACAGTTTAGAGTAGCTACAATATTTGTTATAGCGATATACAAGCACATGATGTGTTGGATTGAGGAGTAGAAAAAGGTTGATAGACTTTGAGGATCTGATGGCTTCTCGCCCCTCGTTGGTTACCCCAAGTGGAAGGTTGAGATGCAGCGTAGCGGTAATTTCCCTCAGTAAAGATACCAAGGTTTGTCTCCAGTAGGACTCAACGATAAGTACGATAGGTGGCAACGGCGCCAGAAATTATTCTGATGCGTGGAGTTGTCGTGGACCTGCACAAAACAAATAACTTTGCTCCCAACGAGTACAGAGGAGTTTTCAATTCCTCCGGCCTTGTCGTTTACAAAGGATCAAACGCAAGAGATAAAAAGGTACTAGTAAAAGTAAAAACAGAAAGGTAAATAGTGGGTGTGAACAATGGTATGAAGATGGACCGGAGTCCCGTGATTTTCACTAGTGATGTCTCTCTCCCAAAAGACGATAAAACTGCTAGCGAGGTAAACAAATCACAGTTGGGCAATTGACAGGATTATGAAGGCACGCAATGCTAACTATGCTGCAAAGAAAGGAAGGGCTCAAAAGCAATGGGCAGTACACCAAGGTAAGTAGACCGAAATCCATCTGCATCTACTACGAATCATCCACCTTGAGATATCTATCCAGAACATCTCGCTGGTATTAAGTTGCGAATCCCACGCAAAGTGTAAACTCAAAGCAACAGACAACTGCATTAAAAGAACTTTGCGTAAAGTAAACAATTCTTGCACCAATAGGCACAATCACCATTGTTTTATCCCTGGTGGCAACAACACATCCCCTAGTCTCATGTTTCTGTCACTCAAGCTAGACATCAGGGGGCTGAACCCACAATCGAGCATAGCGCTCTCTCTTGGAGTTGCAAGCAAATAACTTGGCCAAAGCAAATACTGCAACGGAGAACATGCAAGAATTTACTCAAGAACAAAATATAAAAGGGCAAACCAAATATATTACTCATCACAATCTGAACATAGTCTCATAATCCATCAGATCCCAACAAACTCAGCATAGCAACAGCAGAAAATTACATAGGTGCCTCGATCATGTGAGGCAGCTCACGAGGTCTCGAAAGTGGAAGCACAAAAGAGGGAGAGGACATCACATAGCTACTGATCACGGACCCATGGTCCAAGGGGGACTACTCACGGTACATACGGGAGGCGTCCATGGCTATGGATGGTCTCCCGGAGGGGTGATCTCCTTCCGGCAGGGTGCCGGGGCAGCTTCTCCAAGCAGCCCCGATCTGAAAACGGCGGCGGCGGCGGAATAGAGAGGTTTCCGCGAAAAAGAGTTCTTGTTTAGGGGTTTCTACCCCGAGGGGGTTATATAGGCGAAGGGGGCGTCGAGGGGCCACCCAGGGCAGCCAGGAGGGTGCCTGGCGCGCCCTAGGGTTGGGGCCGTGCCAGGGACCCTTCTGGCTCCCTGGTGGTGGTCCCGGCTCTCTCCCTTGGTTATTCCGGAAGCTTCCTGCCCGCTGATTTTTAATATAATTTTTGCGGAATTTTTTGGGCACTTTAATCAGCCGAAAAACCTGAAAAACAAAAACAGCAGAAAACCAGAAGCTGGCAACTGGGTGCACTGAGTTAGTAGGTTAGTCCAAATTGGTTTAAAAGTGTAATAAAGTTCAACCAAAACATGGCAAAGTCACACAAAACATGCATGGAGCAAGCAGAAATTATAGATACGTTTGGGACGTATCAACATCCCCAAGCTTAATTCCTGCTCGTCCTCGAGTAGGTAAATGATAACAAGCATAATTTCTGTGGTGACATGCCACACAACCAAATAAGGACTGTTAAGTAAAGCAATCAAAGCATGCAATTCAATTCAAGTCTTAACAGGCAAGAGTCTATATTGGCATTAACACAAGAAACAAAAGAACAAAAGGTGCAAGAGCTCTTGCTGTCCGTGACTCGAATGTCTCCAGATGGTGTTTGCGTGCAAGCAAGGGACTGGGAAGAAAGAGAAAAAAGGTTGTTGAGAACAACTATCTACTAAAGTTTCACACTTAGTCTCCTTTGGATTCTTATCTGGACTCGTCCCCAGACCACTAGCCAGGTACAAGTCAAACTGATCCACTCCCTTTCGATATTTTGAGCACTCATGCAATGGATGAGCGTGAGCAAGAAAGTTGACACCTAAAAGGCGAAACAGAAAAAGGGTGGAGGAGGAAGACAAAAAGGTGTGTGAAAGGCTCACATCAATGAGGACAATCATAGGCGAGAGAAGGCCATATGATAGATATGATGTGAGGAGTAGGGATTGCCATACAACGGATGCACATGTGAGCTAAAAGCTCTCCAATGGAACTAGTGGGGGTGCATCTAACTTGCTTGCTCAAGAAGACCTAGAGCTCGTTTGAGGAGGCTCATCATTGGAATATACAAGCCAAGTTCTATAGTGTAAAAGTTCCCCACATAGCTATATGCATGATGATAATCTCTATGGAGTACAAGGGATAGAAGATGAAGTACTAGTGTGGATCTCTCAAAAGGAATAGTAGTATGCCCCCTTCTCTCTTTTTATTTTTATTTTTCTCTTTTTCTCTTTTTATTTTATTTTTTGGTGGCCTCAATGGCTCTTTCTATTTAACTCTCATTTGTCCTCTTTGGGATCTTTTGATTTTGTCCTCTTTGGGATCTTTTCCTCACTTTAGGGGCAATACTCTATATTTTACAAGAATATAGGAGATCTTTCACACTTTACAAAGGTACTCACAAAAAGAAAATGTAACTAATCATGATGCAAATGTATGCCTCTGTCAGGATAGCAGGATATGCAATGATACTAGCGCGTCATGTAGCAATGATTAGGGCAAGCCCCAACTAGCATGCGGCTCATCGATCAAGCAAGTAGCATGTATGACATGAAGATCAAGTCATGAGAGGGTGGATGTTGCATGGCAATGTATCTCGGAAAGGCTATGGAAATGCCTTGTAGGTAGGTATGGTGGCTGTTTTGAGGAAAGATATAATGAGGCTTATGATGACAGAGTGTATCATGCCAAGGGTTTAGATGCACCGGCGAAGTATGCGCCAACTCTCGAAGTGAGAAAGGGGCAATGCACGGTACCGAAGAGGCTAGAAAAAGTATGGGTAGGTGGAAGTGTCAACTTTCGAATACTCACATTAGTCCGAAGAACTCATGCACTTATTATCGGTAACTCTCAATCTAATAGGAGGTTCACAAAGAGACAGGTACCCCGAGGAGGAGTGTATGGGGGTTTGGTTATCCTTGCGCATCCTCGACGCATGGTACGTGAGTGTACTCTAATATTCGAACCCTCCAGAGGTTAGTGATCCATCTAGTAGCTAGAGTTCTCAACAGAGGTTTTTTGGTTTTCGAAAAACACACGGATTGCCCAAAATACGACATCTATCACTAATAGGCAAGAGCTCTTGACACCAAAAGTTCAAACATTACTCTAGTCAATACCTCAAAACTATTGCAAGTTACTACTTCAAAGAGAAAAGCAACTTTAACTACCTACTTTCTAGTCAAGACACAGAACTCAGTGCAACGGGCAAACTCTCTAACAAGATAAAACATGCAACCTATAGAAAGTTCAACCTGAAAAGAAAAGCTCTAGAAAAACTAAAGCACTACAGCTAAACAGACCAGCAGCTAAGAAAAGAAAAAGAACAACTCACAGCTAAAAGAAATAAGCATGCAAATCCTATGAGGAGTTCTAGTTCAAGTGGAGCGTGTTTCTCTCCCACACAAAAGAGTAAGTTGGGGTCTAACTTGTTACTACAGCAAATAAAGCAAAACAAACCTAGAAAAGTAAAGAGCGAGACGCTCCAAGCAAAGCACATAACGCATGAAGTTATAAAAATATAGTGCAACGAAAGACAGACCGATGATTGTTGATGAAGAAGGGGATGCACCGGGGGCATCCCCAAGCTTAGACGCTTGAGTCTCCTTGAATATTTATTGGGGGTGCACTTGGGCATCCCCAAGCTTGAGCGCTTGACACTCCTGGATCTTCTTTCATCACCTTCCATCGCGCACTTGAAAACTCCCTTCATACATAACTCATTGTAGGCTGATTAGAGAGGTTAGTACCCTAATAAAATAATTTTCCTCTACTGCAAATAAAGATTTCCAGGAGGAGCTACTGTTTCTCTTGCCTTCCCAAAAAAGTTTGCAAAGAAAAAGCAAGCTTAAGGATTGCAAAACTGCGAAAAGAAAAACTAAGGCAGAAGCTGAGAAAAACAGAACAGCAGAGAAAGGGGAATTTTTTCGAGGTACTTCTGCAACTCAAATCAAATAACTTTGAACAGGGGCTAGCAAGTCAATTGTATGGAGCATGCTGTCAAAACATTTCAGATCAAAAAGATGATCTGGTGATTTATCGCAAATTTTCCCGTCAAGAAGACAGAATCTGTTTCTGGACATCAAGCTCCAACTTTTGAACTTTCAAGCCCTCTGAGGCTAAACTTGGCACAAAGCTTGAAAAATAAAGATACAATGATGTTCCTACAGTAGTAACAATCATCAAGACCACTAAGAACAGAACAAAGCAAAAAAGAAAAACCTAAATTCGTTGCGGGCTGCCTCCCGAAAGCGCTTCTTTAGAGCCATTAGCTAGGCTTAAAGATTATAGAAGATGCTCTCACAAGAATAAGAATTTTGAAGCAAAAGAGAGCATCAAGAAGCAAATGTGAAACACATTTAAGCCTAACCCACTTCCTATGCATAGGCATCTTGTAAGAAAATAAATCAAAGAAGCACAAAGTGACATGCATAGGAAGGTAGAACAAGAGCAACTTCAAAACTTTCAACATGAAGAGAGGTGTTTTTGTAACATGGAAGTTTCTACAACCAAACTTTCCTCTCTCAAAGTAATTTTCAGTATCATCATGAACAACATCAAGAATGTAACTATCACATAAATCATATTGTTCATGACCTACAAGCACACGTGTATTGTTTTCAACACGGTTTTTAGGATCATAAGATAAATGCAACCCATCACATTGAGCTTTGATAAGAGGAAAGTTCTCCGGAGTTGGAGATTTCAAAAGGATAATAGGACAATCAAGTGTGGATGCAATAGCAACAATTTCATGCTTAACATAAGGAACTATAGAGAGTTCATTTTTGTTAGCATCATTTATAGTGGCATCATGGCCATCAACAAAGCAAGTATCAAAATCATCAGAAAGGGAAGTATCAAGTGAGTCCTCGGAATCATAAGATTCCTCTTCAGAGAAATCATTAGCCTCTTCTTGGGAAGCAAGCATTTTATTTTTAAAATCCTCAATATAAGCATTGGAAGTATAATTCTCAAAGCAATAAGCAAGAACAGCAAAGTTTTCGGACTTGTGAATAGTATCGTAATACTTTTCAATCAAAGAAGCAATCTCATAAGCACCTTTAAAAGCAACAAACTCTTCAATATTTTCAACATCAAAGTAATCATAAACACCTTTGGCATAAGAAGATAGGATCTCATTTTCATTAAACTCACACTGGAAAGGAAGGTGTTTACGCTCTATATTAGAGCAGCAAGTAAAATCATAAATGTGGCATAAACACTCAGCATAGCAATAAGAAGTTTGTATTTGGTCCCATAAGTGTTTCCCTTTCTGAGATAGGCGGTGCCGCGTGTAATGAGCATGCTCATCCAATGATTTTCCCTCAACCAAGTCGGTTGGGTTTTTAGCGCGAGCACAAATTGATCGAAGACGAGCCAAGTGAAACATGTCCATCCTTCCATATTTGGGTGGTTCAACACCCATGGTAAAGATAGCATCAGCAAGCAAGGTAACAGGTATTTTTGGTATTTTTGATTAGGGACACAAAAGTAAAAACTGAAAGGTAAACTAACAAGACTAAAAAGCAAAGGTAAAAGCTAGCGTGTAACTCCCCTATTTTTGATACAGGAGTCCGGCAACGGCGCCAGAAATTGGCGGTTATCAGGACTCGCGTATTTGTACTTCCTTTGAGTCCCCGGCAACGGTGCCAGAAATTAGCTTGATGGCTTCTCGCCCCTCGTTGGTTACCCCAAGTGGAAGGTTGAGATGCAGCGTAGCGGTAATTCCCCTCAGTAAAGATACCAAGGTTTGTCTCCAGTAGGACTCAACGATAAGTACGATAGGTGGCAACGGCGCCAGAAATTATTCTGATGCGTGGAGTTGTCGTGGACCTGCACAAAACAAATAAATTTGCTCCCAACGAGTTCAGAGGAGTTTTCAATTCCTCCGGCCTTGTCGTTTACAAAGGATCAAACGCAAGAGATAAAAAGGTACTAGTAAAAGTAAAAACAGAAAGGTAAATAGTGGGTGTGAACAATGGTATGAAGATGGACCGGAGTCCCGTGATTTTCACTAGTGATGTCTCTCTCCCAAAAGACGATAAAAATGCTAGCGAGGTAAACAAATCACAGTTGGGCAATTGACAGGATTATGAAGGCACCGCAATGCTAACTATGCTGCAAAGAAAGGAAGGGCTCAAAAGCAATGGGCAGTACGCCAAGGTAAGTAGACCGAAATCCATATGCATCTACTACGAATCATCCACCTTGAGATATCTATCCAGAACATCTCGCTGGTATTAAGTTGCGAATCCCACCCAAAGTGTAAACTCAAAGCAATAGACAACTGCATTAAAAGAACTTTGCGTAAAGTAAACAATTCTTGCACCAATAGGCACAATCACCGTTGTTTTATCCCTGGTGGCAACAGCACATCCGCTAGTCTCATGTTTCTGTCACTCAAGCTAGACATCAGGGGGCTGAACCCACAATCGAGCATAACGCTCTCCCTTGGAGTTGCAAGCAAATAACTTGGCCAAAGCAAATACTGCAACAAAGAACATGCAAGAATTTACTCAAGAACAAAATATAAAAGGGCAAACCAAATATATTACTCATCACAATCTGAACATAGTCTCATAATCCATCAGATCCCAACAAACTCAGCATAGCAACAGCAGAAAATTACATAGGTGCCTCGATCATATGAGGCAGCTCACGAGGTCTCGAAAGTGGAAGCACAAAAGAGGGAGAGGACATCACATAGCTACTGATCACGGACCCATGGTCCAAGGGGGACTACTCACGGTACATACGGGAGGCGTCCATGGCTATGGATGGTCTCCCGGAGGGGTGATCTCCTTCCGGCAGGGTGCCGGGGCAGCTTCTCCAGGCAGCCCCGATCTGAAAACGGCGGCGGTGGCGGAACAGAGAGGTTTCCGCGAAAAAGAGTTCTTGTTTAGGGGTTTCTACCCCGAGGGGGTTATATAGGCGAAGGGGGGCGTCGAGGGGCCACCCAGGGCAGCCAGGAGGGTGCCTGGCGCGCCCTAGGGTTGGGGCCGCGCCAGGGACCCTTCTGGCTCCCTGGTGGTGGTCTGGATCTCTCCCTTGGTTATTCCGGAAGCTTCCTGCCCGCTGATTTTTAATATAATTTTTGCGGAATTTTTTGGGCACTTTAATCAGCCGGAAAACCTGAAAAACAAAAACAGCAGAAAACCAGAAGCTGGCAACTGGGTGCACTGAGTTAGTAGGTTAGTCCAAATTGGTTTAAAAGTGTCATAAAGTTCAACCAAAACATGGCAAAGTCACACAAAACATGCATGGAGCAAGCAGAAATTATAGATATGTTTGGGACGTATCAAGATCTCTAGGCTAGATCAATTCGTGTATTGAACTGTGTCTTTGCGTGTCCAGGTTGTGATTGGGAGGAAGAGAGATATTACCTTGTCCCTTGCTGCTGGAGGAGCTCGAGGTGTCGGCCATGGTGAGGACGACGACGGCGAGATGGGCAGGCCGGTGGTGGTGCTTCCCGTCGGCACAGCGCGAAAACCCTAGATCGGAAGGGAGTATCGGTGGGTAGTCTGGCGCACGGTGAACCTCGTACTGTGTGCCACCGGTCCCCACCTCTTTATATATCGCTGGCGACAGGGGCCCACCAACCAGATAGAGGTGGGCGCCCCCGATCAGGGCGCGAGTCGAAGGGGTCCGTTGGGCCGTTGGACCAGAACGGGAGAGATCAATCTAACATTCTCCCCCTTGATCTCAACTTTCCTTTTTAAACTTTATAATTTTTACTTTACTCGTTTCATCACAGATTAGTATATAGAGCATGTTTCATCGTCACAGCTCAATTGCCGATAGAATCAGACAGCTACGACATACCTCCCTATTTTGAAACAAATTCTATTTCTTTTGGGCCTCTCATGATCCAGGAATCATAGGCTTTCCCTTAAACCCATGCCAGCTAAGTGTTCCTTGAACACATTGGGTGGTAATCCTTTCGTAAGCGGATCCGCAAGCATATCCTTTGTCCTTATATGCTCGATACTTATAGCGTGATTCTGGATTTTATCTTTCACAACATAATACTTTATTTCTATTGGTTTGGTAGCATTACTCGACTTGTTGTTGTGAGCATAAAATACTGCAGGCTTGTTGTCACAGTATAACTTTAGTGGTTTGTCAATACAATCGACCACTTTCAAGTCGGGTATAAATTTCTTTAACCATATCGCCTATCCCGTGGCCTCATAACATGCTATAAATTCTGCATACATCATGGACGATGCAACTATTGACTGTTTGGAGCTTTTCCACGAAATGGCCCCACCAGCGAGAGTAAAGACGTATCCTGACGTGGATTTTCTATCATCTTTATCCCCCGCAAAATCTGCGTCTGGATACCTTTTATCTCTAGGGAATCAGAAGATTTGTATGTTAGCATGAGGTCTTTTGTGCCTTGCACATAACGCAAAGCTTTCTTTACCATCTCCAGTGCTCTATGCCTGGATTTTCTTGATATCTACCGAGTACTCCGGTGACAAAAGCTAAGTCAGGGCGAGTGCACACTTGTGCATACTGTAAGCTTCCAACAGCCGAAGCATATGGTTTATCTTTCATTTGATCGATCTCGTACTGGTTCTTGGGAGATTGAAATTTTCCAAAACTGTCGCCCTTGACTATAGGAGCAGGAGTGCGTTACTCGTATGCATATTATACTTTTTAAGAACCTTTTCTAAATATGCCTTCTCTGATAGTCCAAGAACTCCATTTTTCCTATCTTGGTGAATTTCTATGCCCAAAACATATGATGCTTCACCAAGATCTTTCATGTCAAAGTTTGAGGATAAGAACTTCTTTGTTTCTTGAAGTAGACTAACATCACTCCTTGCAAGCAAGATATCATCCACATACAAGATTAGGAAAATATATTTTCCATTCTTAAACTTTGCATAAACGCAATTATCCTCAACATTCTCTTTAAATCCAAATCTTTTAATGGTCTCATTAAACTTTAGATACCACTGTCTAGAGGCTTGTTTTAATCCATAAATGGATTTCTTTAGGCGGCATCCCATATCTTCCTTGCCTTTCATGATAAAACCCTTGGGTTGTTTCATGTAAACATTTTCTTCTAAATCCCCGTTTAGAAATGCCGTCTTTACATCCATTTGATGTAGCTCTAAATCAAAATGTGCAACTAGCGCCATTATGATTCTGAAGGAATCCTTACATGAGACTAGAGAAAATGTCTCATTGTAATCTATCCCTTCTCTTTGTGTAAATCCTTTTGCCACAAGTCGTGCTTTATACTTTTCTATATTCCCATTAGAGTCATATTTAGTTTTGTAGACCCATTTACAGCCTACTGTTTTGGCTCCTTTAGGAATGTTTTCTAAGTCCCAAACATCGTTGGAACTCATCGATTTCATCTCGTCTTCCATCGCCTCTTGCCACTGCGATGAGCGAGGGCTTCTCATGGCTTCTTCATATGAAGTGGGATCATTGTCCATATGAACTATTTCCGTATTATAAACTTTGTAATCAAAGGAAATAGCTGACTTTTTAGGTCTTTTAGACCTTCTAAGAGCCTCATTCTATGGCACATCTTCTAAAGGTGGCTGTTGCACCTCCCTTTCATGCTCAACGATGGGTTCAGCCGGCTCCTGACGGACAGGTTCCGGATCTTCACCCATAGTTGCCACGGGTGGAGTTACAACAGGTGCTTGCACCACAACCTCGGGGATTGTCGATGCAGGTACAACAGGTAGTGAGAAAAATGACTCCTGAATCGTCGGATTAGGTGCTTGCACCCTGTTCTCCTCAAGATCAATTTTCCGAGCTACCATGCTCCCCCTCATCATTTTTTCCTCTAAGAAGATTGCATGCCTCGTTTCTATAAACTTTGTGTATCTGTCTGGACAATAGAAACGAAAGCCTTTTGATCTATCAGGATAGCCAATGAAATGGCAACTCACTGTTTTTTTATCTAACTTTGCAATATTTGGATTAAAAACTTTGGCCTCAGCTGGGCTCCCCCACACCCTAAAGTGTTGTAGGGAGGGTACTATTCCTGTCCACAACTCGTACGGTGTTTTGGGCACCGACTTGCTTGGTACTCTATTGAGAATGTGAATGGAGGTTTTAAGCGCCTCCATCCATAATCCCAATGGTAACGTGGAGTAACTCATCATGCTGCGCACCATATCCATAAGTGTACGGTTGCGCCTTTCAGCTACTCCATTTTGCTGAGGCTCGCCCGGCATTGAGTACTGGGCTACTATGCCAGTCTCCTGTAAGAACCTTGCAAAAGGTCCAGGGACTTGGCCATATGGAGTGTGCCGACCGTAGTACTCCCCCCCACGGTCAGATCTGACTATCTTTATTCTTTTATCATGTTGATTTTCTACTTCAGCTTTGAATATCTTAAATTTATCCAACGCTTCATTTCTTTCTTTGATTGGATAAATATAACCATATCGGGAGTAGTCATCTGTGAATGTTATAAACGAGTCATAACCATCCACACTTTTCACAGGAAATGGTCCACAAATATCAGTGTGAATTATTTCTAGTGTTGTTGTGCTTCGATTTGCACCCTTTTTGATTTGTTTCACATAGTTTCCTTTAATGCAGTCTATGCATTGTTCTAAGTCCGAGAACTCTAATTGAGGAAGAATTTCATTTCTAACTAGTCTTTCTATTCTCCCCCTCGAAATATGGCCCAAACGACAGTGCCATAATTTCGATGAGTCGTGAGTTCTCTTTCTTTTCTTTTGTTCTTTGTTCGACGCGGAAACATTCTCATTCACATTACACACAGAATGCACTTTTTCCCGTAGGGATAACAAATAAATCTCATTGTGAAGGAAAGCAACACCCACATGAGAATTATTTAACCATATGGCACATTTGCCATGTCCAAAATAGCATTCATAGTGACATTTGTCCAAACGAGACACACTAATCAAGTTTCATGCAAAGAAGGAACGTATAATACATCTTTAAGCACAAGCTTGAAGCCATTAGCTAATTCTAGGGAGACGTCGCCGACGGCTTCAATGTCTGATTGAACTCCATTCGCAACTTCAATGCGTCTTTCTCTTCTTTGAATAGTCCGCGTCGAATGGAATCCCTGTAATGAATTTGCAACATGCACAGTTGCACCTGAGTCAATCCACCAAGTAGATTTTGAAAACTGTGTATACAAGGATTCATTTACAAAGGAAACAATGTTGTTACCTTTCTTGGCCATTATGGACTTTAGCCAATCAGGGCAGTCTTTCTTGTAATGCCCGGACTTCTTACAGTGGAGACAAGTGTCTTTGTCCACTGGGAAAGACTTCTGTTGATGCTGATAGGGAGATTTTCCATGTGGTTTTGAGGGGGAACCATAGTTCTGATTCTTTTTCTTGTTTTCCCTCACATAGTTCAGAGAACCACCATATGAGGATTTGATTCTGTCCTCCTCTTGTACGCACATGGATATGGTCTTTTATATGTCCCACCGCTCTGGCTGGAAGTTGTAGTTTACAACAAAAGTTTCAAATTCTTTTGGCAATGAAGCCATGACCAGATGGACAATGAGTGCTGGCTTAAGTTCCAGGTCAGCATCCATTGGCTTTAACTTTGCAGCCATATTGCTCATCCGAAGGATGTGCTCCCTTATTCCATGTCCACCCCCGGTGTACTTTTCAGACACCAGTTGCTTAACCAGCTGGGTGGCATAAATCTTTGAAGAACCAGTGAACTGGCTCTTTATCTTTTCAAGGAGCTCTCCTGCGGAAGCACACTCTGGAATTGAACACACAATGTGTGAGTCAATTGTATTCTTTATAAATGACATGCATTTCTTATTGGCGGTGAGCCACTTTGTGTTCTCGAGAGTGTATGACATCTCGAACGGAGCATAGTCCCTTTTGTTTTTCTCCCATGTGACATCAGTGTCCTTAGCATCTCTGACTGGCTCTGTAGGTTTAACCGGCTGTGGGGTCTCCACAACCCAGTCAACCTCAGCACAGACAAATGCAAAATCCACCTTCTTTCTCCACTCGGTGTAGTTATCACCATGGAGGGTTGGGACCTCTTTGATGCAACTCATCAAGTAGAACCCTCCTGAAAACCACAATTAAGTGAGAACATAAAAACAATTGCATGCAATAATCCAACGTTGGTCAAAATTAGGGCATACAACTATTGGTGCAATTAAAACTATATCACCGTTGGGCAAAAAATAGAAATAAATGCACATATGACCACATTAATTTATGATTATGTTATTAATAACGTTGGTCAGAAAATAACAGAACCATAATTATTATTTTTTCTTCTATAATTACTTTAACATGCTCTTTTAAATAACTCTAACTTTTATTCACTTTTTACTCTTAAAGAAAAAAGAGCACTTTTATGTATTTGCAGCGGAAAAACATGAATTATACTTTCCAGAAGCTTTTATTTTACTTTTCTATTTTCTAAACAAAATTTCGTTGGATAATTTTGAATAGAAAAAACTGTATGAAAATTTGCCCAAAAACAGATAAAATAAGCTTATGTAAAAAATAAAACAGAAAACGGCGGCACAGCTGCCTCGGCCCACGGCCTGCCCGTGCGAGTGCGACCCTTCTGTGGCCCACGTCCCGGTCTGCGCGCTGGCTTCTGCCTTTTTTTATTTACTTTCGGCCGAAAGGCCCGGCCTGTGCAGCGTGGCCCAAAAGCCCGCGGTGGGAGATGGGGCGGATCAGGTCCGTTCGTCCGATCAGACGCCCAGCCGTGCATCTCGCTGGGACAAAACCGGCCTGGTCGCCGCCCCCGGCTAACCCTAGCCAGTCTCCCCCCGCGCCCCCTCGCTCGCTATTCACGCCGCGGCGGCTGCGCGCGCCGCTCGCCGGCGGCGAGCTGCTCCGGCCGGCGGCCCCTTCCCATTCCGTGGCCGGCGCGGACACGAGCGCGACACCTGTGGTCGACGCGGCCGCAGCGCGCCCCTCCTCTTTCTTTCCTTCTTTCCACCAGAACAAGGCCGACGCCCCGCGGTGGTTCCCCGGCCGGCGCACGTGCGCCTCGACGGAGACGATGGCGGCCCCCGCTGGCCCCCTTGCCGGCGTGCGCGAGCACCTCAACGGTGAACGCGCCGTCGTCAAGCGGTTCACGGTGGCGCCCCTTTTGGCCCTTTCGGGTCTGGTTTCCTTCTTTCGGGTGCCTCGGCTTGCCGATGCGCATCCGAATCGAGAGGGACGGCACGGCCTTGCGGCGACGCTCTTTTCCGGTGATCCCGAGGCCCTCTGCCGGTGATGAATTCTTTGCCCTTGTGATTAGGGTTCTTTGTGGGAGGGGAAAAATTCTTATCTTTATACCGAAAAATGATCTAGAACCTAGCATGGATCTGATGCCATTGATAGACTTTGAGGATCTCTAGGCTAGATCAATTCGTGTATTGAACTGTGTCTTTGCGTGTCCAGGTTGTGATTGGGAGGAAGAGAGAGATTACCTTGTCCCTTGCTGCTGGAGGAGCTCGAGGTGTCGGCCATGGTGAGGACAACGACGGTGAGATGGGCAGGCCGGTGGTGGTGCTTCCCGTCGGCACAGCGCGAAAACCCTAGATCGGAAGGGAGTATCGGTGGGGAGTCTGGCGCACGGTGAACCTCGTACTGTGTGCCACCGGCCCCTGGTACGTCCAAAACGTATCAATAATTTGTTCTTGCTCCATGCATGTTTTGTGTGATATTGCTATGTTCTAGATACACTTTTGATCATATTTGGACTAACCTATTAACTCAGTGCACCCCAGTGCCAGTTCCTGTTTTCTGCTGTTTTTCTATTTCAGTTTTCCCCCATATAAAAAGTGCCAGAAAAATTTCAGGAAAAAAATAGGAAAAATCAGCGTACAAGAAGCTTCGCGAAGAGCCCGAGTGGGGCCAAAGGGGATCCAGGGGTGGCCCAGGCGGCCACCCGGCGCGGCCCCACCCCTGGCCACGCCAGGGGGGCGCCTGGCGCCCCTGGTTCACCTCTGGCTGCCCCCTTCGCCTATTTATTCTCCGTCACGGGGAAACTCCGAAGACAGAACCCTTTTTCGCGATCTCGCCTCTGTTCCGCTGCAGCCGCGCTTCCGAGATCGGGAGCACCAGAAGACCT
This sequence comes from Bromus sterilis, assembly GCA_950022295.1. Lineage (NCBI taxonomy): Eukaryota > Viridiplantae > Streptophyta > Magnoliopsida > Poales > Poaceae > Bromus > Bromus sterilis. The sequence continues at coordinate 346,281,490 of OX465595.1, forward strand.
CTTCCCGGCACCCTGTCGGAGGGAGGACCGACCTCCGGGAGTCTCCTCTCCATCATGGATGCTTCCCGGATGTCTCGTGAGTAGTTTTCCTTGGACCATGGGTCTGTGATCAGTAGCTATGTGATGTTCTCCTCCCCTCTTTGTTCTTCATGGTTTAGACCTCGTGAGCTGTCCTACATGATCGAGGCACTTTTGTAATCTTTCTGCTATTTCTATGCTGAGTTTGATAGGATCTGATGAATTATGAGATTATGTTCAGATTGTGATTGAGTAATATATTTGGTTCTTATCTCTTATATTTTTGTTCCTAAGTAATTCTTGCATGTTCTCCGTTGCTGTTTATTGCTTTGGCCAAGTAGTAGGTAGTAACCCCAAGAGGGAACGTTATGCTCGATTGTGGGTTCATGCCCCCCGATGACACGCTTGAGTGACAGAAACATGAGTCTAGGGGATGTGCTATTGCCACAAGGGGGAAAACAACGGTGCTTGTAACCGCGGTTGCAAGGATTATTTACTTTACGCAGAGTGCTTTTTAATGCAGTTGTCTGTTGCTTTGGGTTTACACTTTGGGTGGGGCTCGCAACTTAATACCAGCGAGATGTTCCGGATAGATATCTCAAGGTGGATGATTAGTAGTAGATGCAGTTGGATTACGGTCTACTTATTTTGGCGTACTGCCCGTGCTTTTGAGCCTCTTCCTTTCTTTTGTAGCATAGTTAGCATTGCGGTGCGTTCATAATCCTGTCAATTTCCCTTCTGTAATTTGTTTACCCCGCATAGCAGTTTTATCGTCTTTTGTGAGAGAGACATCACTAGTGAACATCATGTATCCCGGTCCATGTCCTCATTACTGTTTCCACGCTCATTTACTTTTCTGCTTTTACTTTCAGTTGTTATCATTATCCCTTGTGTTTGATCCTTTGTGAACAATAAGACCGGAGAGATTGACAACCTCTCTGAACTTCGTTGGGAACAAATTTATCTGTGTCTGTGTGCAGGTCCGCGTCAGTTGCGCCGCTGACACCTACTTATCATCTTTGGAGTCCTACTAGAGACAAATCTTGGTATCTTCACCAAGGGAAACTTGCTGCTGCACTGTATCTCAAACCTTCCAGGGTAACCAACGAAGGGCGAGAAGCCATCAGCCCCCACCTCTTTATATAGCGTTGGCGACAGGGGCCCACCAACCAGATAGAGGTTGGGCGCCCCCGATCAGGGCGCGAGTCGAAGGGGTCCGTCGGGCCGTTGGACCTGGACGGGAGAGATCAATCTAACAAAGGTAACCCCGGTTCATAGCCGAGGAGGAAAGTAGACACTCGTTCTACTCCCTCCGATCCTTTTTAGTCTGCATATAAGTTTTGGTCAAAGTCAGAGTATCTCTACTTTGATTAAACTTGTAAAAAAATGTATCAACATTTACAATGTCAAATCAATATGATTAGATTCATCATAAAATGTTGTTTCATAGTATATATATTTGGTATTGTAGATGTTAATATTTTTTAGTAAAAATTTAGTCCAAGTTTGTAAAGTTTGACTTGACATAAATCTAATACGCGGAGTAAAAAGGACCGGAGGGAGTACACGTGTGTAATCGATCGTTGGAACATGCTCTCTTGGATCCTTATACCTGCCCACCTACTCGACCTAGTCGTTGCGTGTAACGAACTTTTTTTTTTTGAGATTTTTTGCGTGTAACGAACTGCTTTGGTGACTTGGGCATGTTGCTTCTTCGCCGGGCCACTTCTTGTGCGGGATTGGGCTCTTCTTGGTCTTCTTGTCCACCGGTGGGAGACATGCTAACATAGTGTGAGTGCCTCCCTACTACGCACCGGGCGAGATCTTGGAGAAGAGTGAACAGAACATAATAAAATACAGTACGTACTATATTTCTGAAGTTTTTGTTTCGTTTCCTTGTGCAGATGAAGCAATACAAAATCATCGAAGAACTGAGATAATCTTGTCATGTTTTTTAACTGCAAGTTGAATGCTGTGGTACAGCAAAATGTTCTGAAATTAAATTACAGAAAAATGACATTGAACAAATTCTGGAAAATTAAACATCCTTGTTATATTTTGATAACACAGGAATCATAACACTAGGAGTAGTATCGGACACAATATGTGGAGTCTGATGCTTTTCACTAGCTAAGACGAAATAATGAAAGGGATTACAAGTTATGGGATTGAAATCATTGAATACATCAGTCCAAGGAGCAAGATCGCCATTGATGTACAGACTACAGAGTACGTACACAGTACACGCTAATGCGCCAGCACCAAAAAGGACGGCATGGGGAGCATGCTCGGCTCCGGCGAGGCGTGGAAGTTGGACCCGGCGAACACGGCATGCTGCGTTGTCGTGGCTAGTGCCAGCGTCGCCACTGCGTTTTCCGTCGCCGTTTTTGTCGCGTTAGTGCGAGGCAGCTTGCCCATCTGCTCCGGGTGAGATTTCTTGTGTAAGTCCCAGCGCTCCGCCGAGGACGCGCCGCTAGGGCTAGGCAGGCGCTTGTTGTTGCCGTCATGGTGTCTGCGATCTGTCAGCGGGCACACGCCGCACGGAGACTTGAGTTTCTTGCTGTCCCAGCGGTCGACGGAGCCGGCGCGTCCAGGGCTCCCGGCGCTGTATGACGATGACGACGACGACCTGGCGGTGCGGAGCTTCTTGTAGTTCTTGTGCGTGTCCCACCTGTCGACGAAGTCGGCACGGCCGGTGCTCCCGCTGTCCCCTTCCGATGATGACGACGACGAGGAGGAGCAGATGGAGCTGCATGACTTTTTGTACTTCTTGATTGAGTCCCACCTCTGAACGAAGTCGGCACGGCCTGGCATGGCGGACAACAGCATGGTGAAAATCAGACCGTCGGGCGTCGGCAACAGCGGCAGCATCTTGCTCCTAGGCGGCGTCGGGAGCAGCGGTGGGAGAAGAGCTCCGGCTGCCATTGCTGTTCCTGGAGCAGCCGCCACGGGCGAGGCTGTTTGATGGAGACGATATGAAGCGCCACAAAGCAAGGCTCTAGACGTGGATGGAAATCAAGAAACAGATGGTATGAATTTCCGTAGGAATCGCCTGAAAGCACACATTTATAGTAGTTCGCTGTGTGTGTTCGTTGTCCACCCGGAGTCGGAATCCGATCGGTAGGAGACGCGCAAATGAGGATGCTAGCCGCACGCTCACCCGCCAGCCCAGAACGAACAAAAACTAGGTTTGCGTTTTTTCATTGAAGGAGGAGCCTCCTACAAGTCCTAGCAAGGGCTGAAGAGGAGGAGGGGGAGGGGGGGGGGGGGGCACGGTTGCCCGCCATTGCCCATGTGCGTGTCTCGGTGATGATGAGCTCGAGTATCCTGGGTAGAGAAGGGCGTTGCCCGTCGAAGATGGTGGCGTTACGGTGTTTCTAGATGAACCAAGCGTCGAGGATGATGATGGAGGAAATCCGGCTGGTGGCGGCGCCGAGGCACGACAGTCATGGCACCATTGCGCGAAGTAGTCTTGGTTGGAGGGCGCAAAGGTGGTGCTTCTACACCATGAAAGCAGCTCATGCCATAGTTGCCTGGAAAAGGAGCATCCGACTAGGAGGTGTTGCATGCTCTCTGGCTTCTGGTCGCACAACGGGCAAAGGGCGGCGTGGGGGAGACCGTGTCTGGCAAGGCGCTCGGCAGTCCAGCATCGATCAAGCAGCGCGAGCCAAATGAAGATCTTGATGCGGAGGGGGCCTTGGTTTGCCACGTCAAGCGCCAGTGTTGGTCCTCGGTGGATCCGGTGAAGAGAGCATCGTAGCAGGAGGCGGCAGAGTACATTCCGTTCGCCGTCCATCTCCAAGAAAGACGGTCACGGGAATGGGCGAGGGTGATGTGGTGAAGCAGCCGCCAGAGGTGGACATACTGGACCATGGTGGCGGGCCCGAGGGCCCGAGGGGGAGGATTACAACATGCACCCCATACGGATCACACTCAGGGAGGATGTTGGCCAAGCCACGGTTGCCTGCCATTGCCTAGGTACGTGCCTCGCTGATGATGAGCTCAAGTAGCCTGGGCGGAGAAGGGCGTTGCCCGTCGAAGATGGTGGTGTTACAGTGTTTTCAGATGAACCAAGCGTCGAGGAGGAGGATGGAGGAATCCCCTGTCAGGCTGGTGGCGGCGCCAAGGCACGACAGTCATGCCACCATTGTGCGAAGTGGTCTTGGTTGGAGGGCGTGAAGGTGGTGCTTCTACACCATGAAAGCAGCTCATGCCATAGTTGCCTGAAAAAAAGCATCTGACTAGGAGGTGTTGAATGCTCTCTGGCTCCTAGTTGCACAACGGGCAGAGGGCGGCGTGGGGGAGGCCGTGTCTGGAAAGGCACTCGGCATTCCATCATCGATCAAGTAGGGCGAGCCAAATGAAGATCTTGATGCGGAGGGGGCCTTGGTTTGCCACGTCAAGCGCGAGTGCTGGTCCTCGATGGATCCGGCGAAGAGAGCATCATAGCAGGAGGCGACAGAGTACATTCCGTTCGCCATCCATCTCCAAGACAAACGGTCGCGGGAATGGGCGAGGGTGGTGTGGTGAAGCAGCCACCAGAGGTGGACGTACTAGACCATGATGGAGGGCCCGAGGGCCTCACCGATGTCTCGGATCCAAGCGCGCTGGAGGAAAGCCTCCGCCACAGTAAAAAAATTGCGCCACCTAAGTGGGACCATGGTGTTGGATATGTTCCCTAGAGACAAATTAATAAAGATATTTGTCACATATCCGTTTTGTTCATAATACGTTTTATACTGTGCTATAACTGTATTACTTGGAAATACTAATACAGGTGTAGTATAAAACATGGTCCGTAGTTTAACTCGGGTAAACTATCTCATTGGGCAATTGATTGATCAAGCTTTCCTGATCATGGCGACACTTAAGTCCATTGACAATGAGGTCATATCATTAAGGGGAATGATGTGATGGACGTACACCCACCTAAAGTATTGCAATGTGATCGAGTCACATAGTTCAGCGTTGCTATGACTTTGTAACGTATGGCTTAGTCCTTAGACCGTAATGATCATACGTAATTACCATCTATGAGGAGACTTTGATTTGTATCCCACCGCCTGACTGAAATATGCTGGTTATAACGGTGCACTTTGGGTATTCCGAAATAGATGGTTGATGATTATGTTAATAGATCAGAGCGGGATTTGTCAGTCCTTGTGACAGGACAGGTACTCTGGGCCCACTCGGTGATATTGCATCAACACCTTGCAAGGACGTGGCTAGGTCACAAGAGATGCAATGATCATGGACGAGAGAAGTTGTTTTGTTGTGAACGAGATGTGAACACGGTATGTAGGATACCGACGATCAAACCTCGGACAAACAAAGTACCGCAGCACAAAGGGATTACGTCGTATCGTTAACGGTTTCCAAAAGCGATCGAAGTTCATTCGATGGAAGCGCAGGGGCTGTCAAGGATTGTAACCAGGTCCAACTGACTAGTCATTGGTCAATGAGAAGAGTCTCGACCATGTCTGCTGTTTCCCGGACCGTTAGGGTGTTACACTTAAGGGCAATCGATGCATAGGGCAGTTACGGGATCAATCGGTGAAATAGGAGAAATCACCGGAATAGTTCCGGAGGAGGACGGAATGGTTTTCGGACATTTTGAATAGTTCAAAATAAAGTTTAATTGTTTTAATATTGTTTTATTATTTAATTATCTGAATTAAATATTTAAAACATATTAAATAAATTAAAAAATGGGAAAAAGGCTATATGGGCCCATGGGGCCCATTAGGGGAGGAGGGGGTTTCCCCCCTTGGGCTTGGCGCCAAGGGTGGGGCCCATCCCCCCCTATGGCCGGCGCACCTCCCCCCCCTTGGGGGTTTAGTCCCACATGGGGGAGGGGAGGAGGATCACACCCCCCCCCCTTGGCCTATATAAGGAGGGGTAGACCCCCCTTTTCCCAACACACCAATATCTCCTTCTTCCTCCTTCTCCTTCCCGGAAGTGGACTCCCCTTGTTTGGAGTCTGCACCAGGATTGGAGTTCTCCACCATAAGGCAGGCCGTCGCTCTGCTGGAGTCGGGATCCGTAGCCGTCTTTCTTCCGCTGCTCGCCTGGTTCGGGGCCCGGGAGGAACATCGATTGTACCGTACGTGTATAATCTCTTCGAGGCACTACACCTGTGGTGCTACTTCGTCGCTGGAGGTTTACCGGGAGTCATCCTCGCCGGTGGTGGTCTTCTACACGACAGGGAGGTCGTAGTTCTGAGTCTACGCCAACCACGTTCGCAAGAACGTTTCCCTCTTTCGGTCTTCAAAGGTATGAACACCGATTCCCTCTGTTACTTGACATCGCCATAGCATAGATTTTGGGTTCGGGTACCGTAGGTGTGAAAAATTTGTGTTTTCTGCCCCGTATCCCAACAGTGGTATCAGAGCTAGCTATGTGTAGATGTATTGTACGGATAGAACACATCTAGGATGTGGGCATCGAATCTTCATTCGTTACCCTCCCACGTGTACTCATTTAGCGTTGCGGCAATGTTTGATGAAGCGGCCCCCGACCGACCTTACGCGTTTACGCGAGACTGGTTCCACGCTTGACATATGGCTTGTACCATATAAAGTGGTTGGGGGGTGTCTGTCTCTCTGCATTAGCGATGCGAAGATGTTTCCAACAGAGGGCCCCGACAGGGGTGTAATAGAGACGGATGGGAGACGGTGTTGTGGCATGTTTTTCGCAGGATAGAAACGGTTCTCTCTCTCGAAACCCCTAGCAGCCACGTAAAACTTGCACAAGCTAAAGTAGAAAGGCGTCTAACTTTGCTTTGCATGAAGGGGGATCATAGGTTGTATGATTTACAGTTTTACTTCCTGTTTTATGCTAGTATGCTAGATATATTGACGGTAGCACGAAACAAGACCATCTCTCACAATACCAACATTGTGTTCTCCCTTGGTGGGCACCGCCTGGAAGGTTCTCCCATATGGCTTGATGCTCCGTACATACCGGAGTTGTCCTACATATTAAACGGAGCTCGCATGAGGTTGGGTTCGGCAAGCCTGGCATTACAGATATGGCCTTGCTGAACAGCTAACATCAAGGTTCGATTGGCAGGCTTGACGTATGTAGATGCGGGCCTGGAACACAGAAGACCGAAAGGTCGAGCACGAGTCACATGCCTGATGTGATTGGCTTAGAGGCCTACCTGGTTCGCATACTGATGGCCGTGACGATCGGGGGAGGTATGGGGGCTGGGATTGTGTAATCACTTAGTTAAATTGAGAGGTGTTTATCTAAGTGGGAGCTTTCTAGAATTTTGAGATTAAATTGAAACTCCACATTATGAACAAAATTCTAAATATGTATCCTTGTGAATCAACCTTGTAGATGGCAGCACCTCGCCCCTCGTTCAACTTAGGATCATTCCTAGAGAAAGATAAACTAAAAACAGATGGGACAAACTTCACCAACTGGTTCCGCACCCTAAGGATTCTCCTCGTTCCCCTCAAAATGGCATACGTACTAGAGGACGCGTTAGGTGACGCACCAGCAGATGATGCCAGTCAAGACGAGAAGAATGTCTATCTCTCCAGGACTGATGATTACAACCTTGTCCAGAGTGGCATGCTCTACTCCATGGAGGCTGAGCTGCAGAAACGCTTTGAGAGGATGGGTGCATATGAGATTATCACCGACCTCAAGGCGGTCTTCGCACCTCAAGCCAGGGCTGAACGGTACGAGGCTTCTGAAGCCTTCTTCTCAGCAAAGATGGACGAGCACGGCAGCGTGAGTGAGCACGTAGTCAAAATGCCTGGCTACGTTCAGCGCTTGAATGCTCTGGAATGCCAGATTCCAGATGAACTTGCCGTTGATAGGGTGTTGCAGTCGCTTCCCCCTAGCTACAAAGGCTTTGTGCTGAACTACAACATGCAGGGGATGACCAAAACCCCTTCTGAGTTGTTCGCCATGCTGAAGAGCGCCGAGGTTGAGATCAAGAAGGAGCACGCCGTCTTCATGGTCAACAAGACCACTGACTTCAAGAAGTCAAGCAGGCGGGAGAAGGCCAAGAGAGGTGGCCCCAAGAGGGATGGCAAGTCAGTTGCCACTCCTCCCAAGGCACCCAAGCCTAAACCCGGAGTGGAGTGCTTCTACTGCAAGGGTGAAGGTCACTGGAAATGCAACTGTCCCAAGTACCTAAAGGAAAAGAAGGCTGGCAAGGTCGCCAAGAGAGACGAAGGTATATTTGATATACATATTGTTGATCTTCTCTTGACAAGCGCCGGGAACACATCCTGGATATTTGATACAGGATCTGTCGCTCATATTTCTAATTCCATTCAGGGACTAAGGAATAGGAGACGCTTGCTCAAACATGAAGTGACGATGCGCGTGGGGAATGGCTGTCGGATTGAGGTATTGGCGGTCGGCACGAAGCATCTTAGTCTCCCATCGGGATTGGTTTTAGTTCTGAATAATTGCTACTATGTACCCGCGTTGAGTGTGAACATCGTTAGTGGCTCTTGCTTGAAGCGAGACCACTATTCTTTTAAGTCTGATACAATTGGTTGTTCGATTTATAAGGATGAAATGTTTTATGTTCACGCACCGGAGTTGCATGGTTTATTCGTACTTGATCTCGATGGTGACGTGTGTCACATTAACAATATTGAGGCCAAAAGATTTAAGAATGATGAAGATCACATGATGATGTGGCATTGCCGACTTGGTCATATTGGTATAAAACGCATGGAGAAGCTCCATAAGGATGGACTTCTTGAGTCATTGGATTTTGGATCCCTTGATACATGTGAACAATGCCTCATGGGCAAAATGACAAGGACTCCATTCACTGGCATAATGGAGCATGCGGATGTCTTATTGGGGATCATACACTCGGATGTATGTGGACCCATGAACGTCCCCACTCGCAATGGTCTTCATTACTTCGTGACCTTTACTGATGACTTGAGTAGATATGGGTATATTTACTTAATGAAGCACAAGTCTGAAACCTTTGAAAAGTTCAAGGAATTTCAGAATGAGGTCGAAAATCAACTCGGAAGAAAAATCAAGCACCTTCGATCGGATCGAGGTGGCGAGTATTTGAGTCACGAGTTTGGCAATCATCTGAAGTCTTGTGGCATAGTACCACAGCTTACGCCGGCAGGCACACCTCAGAGAAACGGTGTGGCTGAGCGACGTAATCGAACCCTATTGGATAGTGTACGATCGATGATGTCTCATACTGATTTGCCTGTGTCATTCTGGGGGTATGCATTAGAAACTGCCGTTCATATTCTTAATAGGGCACCATCCAAATCCGTAAAGACAACACCATTTGAAGAATGGCATGGCACAAAACCTAAGTTGTCTCACCTGAAGATTTGGGGTTGTGAGGCTTATGTTAGGAAACTACAGCCGGACAAACTTGAATCCAAGGCGGATAAGTGCATCTTTGTGGGCTATCCCAAGGAAACTTGTGGATACACCTTCTACAACAAGTCTGACAGCAAAACGTTTGTTGCCAAGACGGGACATTTTCTTGAGAAGGAGTTTCTCGCGAAAGAGTTGAGTGGGAGGAAAATAGACCTCGATGAAGTGACTGACCAATCAATCCAATTGGAAGAAACGGCTACGGAAATTGTTCTGGAACCATCTTCCACAGTGGGAGCTGAAGAGAATGGCCAGAACAACATTCATAACGATCATGACATTAATGATGATCATGATGAGAATGAAGAGGGACCTTTTATGCCCCGTAGGTCATCAAGAGTCCGTCAACCTACTGAGTTTTACGGACAGCTTGTGAATGCAATCTCGGCTGATGAGTCGGATGAACCTACAAGTTACAAAGAAGCAATGGAGGGACCCGAGTCCGAGAAATGGCTTGAAGCCATGAAATCCGAAATAGACTCCATGTACACCAACAAAGTATGAACTTTGGTGGATATTCCCGAGGACCGCAAGGCCGTCGAGAATAAATGGATTTTCAAGAAAAAGACTGACGCAGACGGAAACGTATCTGTCTACAAAGCTCGACTTGTCGCGAAGGGTTTCCGACAAATTCAAGGAGTTGACTACGAGGAGACGTTCTCTCCTGTAGCGATGATAAAGTCTATTCGGATCCTACTAGCAATAGCTGCATATCATGATTACGAGATATGGCAGATGGATGTGAAAACTGCATTCCTAAATGGCAACATTGAGGAAGAGTTGTATATGATGCAACCAGAGGGGTTTGTCGATCCAAGGAACGCCGGTAAGGTTTGCAAGCTTCAACGGTCCATCTATGGGTTGAAGCAAGCATCTCGGGGCTGGAATCTTTGATTTGATGAGGTCATTAAAGCTTTTGGATTTGTCCAAAACGTCGAAGAGTTCTGCGTCTATAAGAAACTGAGTGGGAGCTCTGTAGCATTCCTTGTGTTATATGTAGATGACATATTACTAATAGGGAACGATAAGAAATTCTTAGAGGAAGTGAAGGAATATTTGAATGGACAATTTTCCATGAAGGACCTAGGTGAAGCTGCGTACATATTGGGGATTAAGATCTATAGAGATAAACCTAATCAACGGTTGGCCTTGAGTCAGAACACTTATATTGACAAGATATTGAAAAGGTTCAGAATGGATGACTCCAAGAGAGGTCTCTTGCCAGTTATAAAAGGTGTCAAATTAAGCGTGACTCAATGCCCAACCACAGCAAAAGAGAAAGAGGAGATGTCCTCAAAGCCCTATGCCTCAGCCATAGGTTCTCTCATGTATGCTATGTTATGTACCAGACCGGATTTAGCGCTGGCCATTAGTATGACTAATCGCTACCAGAGTAACCCGGGAATGGCTCACTGGACAGCAGTAAAGAACATCCTTAAGTACTTAAGAAGAACCAAGGATCTTTTTCTCGTTTATGGAGGAGTTGATGAGAAGCTCACCGTAAAAGGTTACGTTGACGCAAGCCTCGGCTCAGATCTAGATGACTCGAAATCCCAGACGGGATATGTTTTCATGTTGAACGGTGGAGCAATTAGCTGGAGGAGCGGCAAACAGTCAGTCGTCGCCCAATCTTCAATGGAGTCGGAGTATATTGCCGCTTGCGAAGCGTCAAACGAGGCGCTGTGGCTGAAGAAGTTCGTGATCGAGCTTGGCATCTTTCCCAGTTGCACTGACCCCGTGGGGATCTTCTACGACAACACGGGTGCCATTGCTAACGCGAAGGAGCCAAGAACTCACTCTACAGCCAAGCACATCCTCCGAAAGTTCCATGTGACGCGTGACTACGTCAGGGATGGACACACTAGGATTCACAAGATACATACGGATCTGAACGCAGCAGACCCGATGACTAAACCTCTTCCACAGGGAAAGTTTGAAGAACACCTAGAAACCATTGGTGTTAGATAAATACCTGATGTAAACTAGTGTAATTTGTACTCTAGTGCAAGTGGGAGACTGTTGGATATGTGCCCTAGAGACAAATTAATAAAGATATTTGTCACATATCCGTTTTGTTCATAATACGTTTTATACTGTGCTATAATTGTATTACTTGGAAATACTAATACAGGTGTAGTATAAAACATGGTCCGTAGTTTAACTCGGGTAAACTATCTCATTGGGCAATTGATTGATCAAGCTTTCCTGATCATGGCGACACTTAAGTCCATTGACAATGAGGTCATATCATTAAGGGGAATGATGTGATGGACGTACACCCACCTAAAGTATTGCAATGTGATCGAGTCACATAGTTCAGCGTTGCTATGACTTTGTAACGTATGGCTTAGTCCTTAGACCGTAATGATCATACGTAATTACCATCTATGAGGAGACTTTGATTTGTATCCCACCGCCTGACTGAAATATGCTGGCTATAACGGTGCACTTTGGGTATTCCGAAATAGATGGTTGATGATTATGTTAATAGATCAGAGCGGGATTTGTCAGTCCTTGTGACAGGACAGGTACTCTGGGCCCACTCGGTGATATTGCATCAACACCTTGCAAGGACGTGACTAGGTCACAAGAGATGCAATGATCATGGACGAGAGAAGTTGTTTTGTTGTGAACGAGATGTGAACACGGTATGTAGGATATCGACGATCAAACCTCGGACAAACAAAGTACCACAGCACAAAGGGATTACGTCGTATCGTTAACGGTTTCCAAAAGCGATCGAAGTTCATTCGATGGAAGCGCAGGGGCTGTCAAGGATTGTAACCAGGTCCAACTGACTAGTCATTGGTCAATGAGAAGAGTCTCGACCATGTCTGCTGTTTCCCGGACCGTTAGGGTGTTACACTTAAGGGCAATCGATGCATAGGGCAGTTACGGGATCAATCGGTGAAATAGGAGAAATCACCGGAATAGTTCCGGAGGAGGACGGAATGGTTTCCGGGCATTTTGAATTGTTCAAAATAAAGTTTAATTGTTTTAATAATGTTTTATTATTTAATTATCTGAATTAAATATTTAAAACATATTAAATAAATTAAAAAATGGGAAAAAGGCTATATGGGCCCATGGGGCCCATTAGGGGAGGAGGGGGTTTCCCCCCTTGGGCTTGGCGCCAAGGGTGGGGCCCATCCCCCCCTATGGCCGGCGCACCTCCCCCCCTTGGGGGTTTAGTCCCACATGGGGGAGGGGAGGAGGATCACACACCCCCCTTGGCTATATAAGGAGGGGTAGACCCCCCTTTTTCCAAAACACCAATATCTCCTTCTTCCTCCTTCTCCTTCCCGGAAGTGGACTCCCCTTGTTTGGAGTCTGCACCAGGATTGGAGTTCTCCACCATAAGCAGGCCGTCGCTCTGCTGGAGTCGGGATCCGTAGCCGTCTTTCTTCCGCTGCTCACTTGGTTCGGGGCCCGGGAGGAACATCGATTGTACCGTACGTGTATAATCTCTTCGAGGCACTACACCTGTGGTGCTACTTCGTCGCTGGAGGTTTACCGGGAGTCATCCTCGCCGGTGGTGGTCTTCTACACGACAGGGAGGTCGTAGTTCTGAGTCTACGCCAACCACGTTCGCAAGAACGTTTCCCTCTTTCGGTCTTCAAAGGTATGAACACCGATTCCCTCCGTTACTTTACATCGCCATAGCATAGATTTTGGGTTCGGGTACCGTAGGTGTGAAAATTTTGTGTTTTCTGCCCCGTATCCCAACACATGGGAGTAGGAGGGAGCGATGTTTTTTTTGAACTTAAACACACCTTTAATTAAACAGCAAAGTTAACTACATCATTTGAAATTAAAGGCAAGATACAGTCTGGTGGATACTCCATCCAGACACAACCAGAACCGGAGCCAACACCTCTCCGAGCAAGCACGTGAGCAGCCCTGTTGGCAGCCCTAGGGGCCCATGTGATTTTATGTGGTCTTGAGCTCAGAATCTGCTTGATTTCCTCCACGAGAGGTCCATTGGGGGACCGGTCCCTCCCAGCACCATTCAGCTTGGCCACCGCCATCTTGCAATCCATTTCCACATGAAGTCCACCATTCCCTAGTGGCGCAACAAGTATAAGAGCTTCACGGCAATCACGCAGCTCAACGTTCTCCGGGTCAGATACAACCGGGAAGTAAACAGAAAAACATCCGTGGAACTCACCCAGGTGGTCTCTGTAGACAACACCCCCACCGCCTGCACTGCAGTTCTTGCCCGTAGCTCCATCACAGTTGATCTTTGTCCATCCTTCCTCAGGGGGAGTCCAGTTTACCTGACACGCTTGATTCGTAGCCGTTGTAGGTGCTCCCCTGTGAGTCTCCCATTCTTCTAGGTAGAACTTGACATCAGTTGCAATATCCTTGGCTTCGGCGATCTTCTTCCCGTCGCGATCGTTGTTCCTTGCCAGCCACAGGCCATAGGTTGCCTGAGTCATCACCGCACGCTCTTCTGCAGAAGCATGCGAGAACCAAGAAAGGAGCCAATCAGCAAGGTCCCTCTGAGTACACACAGGCTCCGGTGGCGTGGCTACCACAGCGTTCAGCATGGACCGCAGGTGTTTCCAGAAGAGCAGAGAGTGTGGGCATGTCCAGAATCGATGTCGAATTGTTTCTTCCCGCCCGCAGGCAACACAAAAAAACCCACCTTTTATGTTCCGCCTTTGTAGCTCTGCGCCAACCGCCAGCCCATTTTTTACGATCCTCCACATATGCACCTTTGCTTTTGGCGGCGCTGGTGCGTCCCAAATAGCGAGCCACACCTTATGCTGGGCAACAGAAGTAGAGCAGGCCGGCTGTCCGGCCTTCAGCTTCCTCCTGGACATAGCTAGATGGTAGCCAGATTTTACAGAGTACTCACCATCAGCCGTATGATTCCATGCGATAATGTCATCCACCCCCAAGCCACCCACTGCAATGCTTTTTATATCAACTACATCATCCTCTGTGAACATGGCATTTAGCTTATTATCATCCCATGCATTCCCTTGAGGGTTTAGTAGGTGTGGACCCGCGTAATCCCATTGATAAAACTCTGACCCAGTGGACTGGAGCATCCTTGTCGGGGGATCCAAGCATCATGATGAATTCTGATTTTTGATCCATCGCCTATCCTCCAAATCAACCCCTCTTGCAGTAGCTTGAAACCATGCATGAGGCTTCGGAACATAAAAGATGCATTCGCCGGGCAAGTCGTTGTGAGGACAGATCTTCCCGGGAAATATCTTGCCTGCAGCACTCTAGCACACAAGGAATTGGGATTCTGTACCAGCCTCCAACCCTGCTTCGCAAGAAGAGCTTGATTGAAAGTTGTAGGATCACGGAAGCCGAGCCCTCCCTCCGCCTTCCTAGAGCACATCTTCTCCCAGGCTACCCAATGCACATTTTGTTCGCCATTCTTCGCTCCCCACCAGAATTTGGATGAGATTGTATTCAGGTTCTAGCATATCTTCTGGGGTAGATGGAAGCAACTCATGGCGTACGTCGTTGTAGCCTGTAGAACAGATTTGACAAGAATTCCCCTCGCGGCCTTAGACAAACCTTGCCCCTTCCAGCCGCCAACTTTCCCATAGGCATGCTCCTTTAAATACTTGAAAGTGCCCTCCTTTGATCGCCCAACCAGTGTTGGGAGACCCAGATATCTTTCGGATAGAGATTCAGACTGAATGCCAATGACATGCCTAAGTTCAGCCTTGCGCTCATTCTCACATCCCTTGCCAAAGAAGACAGAAGACTTTTGGAGATTAACTTTCTGTCCAGATGCATCTTGATAGGCAACCAGGATCTCCTTTAGCGCTGCAAAATTTCAGTCGATCCCTCCAGAAACACCACACTATCGTCAGCAAAAAGAAGATGAGTAATTGTAGGGTCAGTGCCCCCAAATTTTACACCACTCAGCTCTTTAGAGGCTTGGGCATGACGAAGTAGCGCAGAGAAACCCTCAACACATAAGAGAAAAAGATAGGGGGATAGTGGGTCACCCTGCCTGAGCCCCCTCGAGGGGACAAAGGTATCTGAGAGGCCTCCATTGAGCTTCACCCTGAAGCGAGCAGTTGTAACACATCTCATAACCATATAAATCCACTGCTCACTGAAACCAAACTTAGACATCATCTGGTGCAGAAAATGCCATTCCACCCGGTCATAGGCCTTCATCATGTTGAGCTTAACCGCACAAAGCGGCGTCTTCCTTTTGCTATTGTGGACGGCATGGACACACTCATATGCAACCAACACATTGTCAGTGATAAGCCTCACAGGTACAAAATAACTTTGCTCCTCGGATATCATTACTAGGAGGACCCTTTTCAGCTTATTAGCAAGCACCTTGGCAACAATTTTATACAAAACGTTGCACAAGCTAATAGGTCGGAATTGAGAGAGAAACTCCGGTGAGTTGACTTTTGGAATCATCACTAGCACCGTGTCATTGAAAGTCGTTGGGGTGGCTGAGCCCTCTAAAAACTCTCTCACAGTAGAGCAAATATCATGTCTTAACATCGCCCAGTGGCGTTGATAAAACAAAGCCGGGAGCCCATCCGAACCCGGAGCCTTTGTCGGTCCCATCTGAAAGAGTGCAGTATCAATCTCCACATCTGAAACATGCCTAGAGAGCTTGTTGTTCATATCCCCCGAGACAACGCCATGAATCATATTCAGCACACTTTCTGTGTTCCGCGAGCCCTCAGTAGCAAACAGCTGGGCATAAAATGATGCTGCCAGCGACCTCATACCTTCATCTGTGGAGCATCTAGTACCATCCTTCCGTAGCAGATATTTTACTGTATTTTTTCGGCGACGGTGAGAGGCACGGTTTTGAAAAAACTTTGTATTTTGATCACCCCACATAAGCCAATCAACACGAGACCTCTGCTTGTAGTAAATTTCTTCACTCTCATAAGCATCATGCAGCTGCCCCTCAATGTCTCGGACTTCAGCGACGTACCCTGTCACCAAGGGCCTCTCCTTCGCATCAACAAGCTGCGCCTTGAGATCCTTAATCCGCCTTCTTATGGAACCAAAAACCTCACGGCTCCACCTCTGCATATCTGCCGAGACACTGCTGAGTCTGTCACAAACAGACTGAATATTTGATGTGCCGCCGGCCACGTTGTCCCATGCAGCCTGGACCATGGAATCATAGCTATCATGTCTCGTCCATGCCTCTTCAAATCTGAAAGAAAACTCTTTTTTCCCTCACGTCCGGTGACACAAGGGCCTTGATCAGAGCTGCATGGTCAGATTCTTCCACAAGTATGTGTTCAACCATGGTGGCCGGGAAGATCTGAAAAAAATCATCGCTGCATGTAGCCCTATCAAGCCGAACTTGAATGTTGTCTGCACCATCCCTCTTGTTATCCCAGGTAAAGGGGTAACCCGAGTAGCCAAGATAAGCAAGGCTACAGTTCGCCAAAGCATCCCTAAACCCTTCCATTTGAGTCATATTCCGAGGATTGCCTCCCCTTTGTTCAACTTGAAACAGAACCTCATTGAAATCCCCCGCACACAGCCACGAGAGATTATCCTGTCTCGCCAAGTATCTAAGCGCATCCCAAGTTTTCTTTCTTTCTCCGACTTCTGATTCCCCATATATTCCAGTGAATCTAAAGGTAGTATCATCCTTTTTTATCTCAGCATCGATGAAGTATTGACACCACGGTCTCGTCGACACGCTGACTGAATCGCGCCACCACAAAGCCAGTCCCCCACTTTGTCCATCACTATCCACCCCTACACCATGCGGGAAGCCCAAACTCCATCTCATCTTTTCCAACATCCGAGCTTTTTTCTTTGTTTCACATAAGAACACCACCTCTGGGTTGTGAGATCTAATAAGATCTCTCAGCTCGCCTACCGTCGAGGTCAACCCCAACCCCCGACAGTTCCAGACTAAAAGATTCATGGCGTTCGGCGGCCCTGCCTCACAGGGCTCGCCGCTTCATCATCATACTCCTTGATCCGATCAAAGACTGAGGAGGTTTTCTGCCTCTTATCGCCAACGATCGCATCACCTTGGTGTTGTCCTCCCGCCACACCTTTAACCACCCACTGTTGTTTTGGTCTTCGTTTCTTCTCAATGGGATAAACCTGACTCCCTTGACTTTGCTTTGGTTGATATTCAAACCCTTCACGTGGCCTTCGAACAAAGTACCCAACCTTCCTTTTGCCATAAGAATCAGCTCCCCAGCTAGGCCAGTGCTGTCGCTGGGGTTCATTCTGGTCAGCCCTCTCCCTCCTTTCATTCAAGGTCTGCCTCAGATCACCCTCACAGCGCCTATCAAGATCATCCCTCAGGCCGTGTTGGTAGTGGCTGTCCACATACCCACGCCCAATTTTAATCGGGCTATTGACTTCCCCTTGCTCCCTCCCCCTTGCTCCACCAGTGTGGTAATCATTAAGGGAGTAGAAGTCATCATTCAGGTTCCTCCGGACAGGCTGCTCCCTTATATGTTCCTTCCCCTTCAAGTTGGGGCGGTTCCCCCCCCCCCCACCCCGAGTAAGAGCTGCCAACACTGTAGCCAGAACCACTTCCACCCCTCTGGGTTTGAACTTCTTTACTTCCAGCGCCTCTACCAGGAGACGCCCTCATCCATTCACCCCATTGCTTTGATTTGTCCGTTGGGGGCTCACACTTGTCATCAACATGGACTAGCCTTCCACATGCGAAACAGAAATGGGGTATTTTCTCAAAAGCAAACTTGTACCATGTCTCTTCATCCGGGTCATCCGGTGATGTCCGAAGGAAAAAACCCCCGGATCAGAGGCTCATAAACAGAGAAGTGAGTACGGACCCTGAGGTGCTTCCCTCTATCCGTGCCATCTCGCTCCAGATCCACCTTGATGATTTCACCCATCCAATTCTTCAGAGCATAGCCGAACTCCTCGGTCCGATAATCAAATGGCAGATCCAACACACGAACCCAAGCTTCAATGGAATCAAAGATCATTGCCGAGGGTCTAGTGCTGCCATCATAGTCCTTGATCACAATGACACTCAAATCAATTTGCCATGGCCCATTGTTGAGGACATGTTTCCAATCTCCCTCACTTCCAAACTTGACCATGAAAATATTTTCACCCATCTCCTTGAACTGGGCCCCCCGGTGGAGGCTCCAAGCTCTCTGCATTACTCTCTCGAAAGCACGCAAATTCAACAGACGGGGGGAGCACACTTTACCAACAACAGCCCACTTGATGTTCTTATCAGCCCTAGCCGGAGCTTTGAAGGTAAGCACTATAGATTCCTTCTCCGTCAGAACAAGCCCTCCCAACTTGGCGGAGAGAGAGGACGCCCCATCCAGTGACTTGCCAGATGCCGGAGACTTCGCAGAGCTCCGATTTGCCAATGCACCCGCCGCCATAGACGCCGGGGTAGTCTTCACCGAGGAAACAGGAGTTCCCGCCGCACCTCTCTCCGAGCGCTTCTCCAGCTCCACAGCAGACCGCTGCGGAGAAACACGGCCAGCCGGTGGGGCTCCCGTCGCCGACGCCATCGTCGACTTCCCCATCACCAGCAGTCAACCTCACCCCCGCCGGCTAACCCTAACCCTAGCGGCTCCAAGACGATCGCCAACCGATCGCCTCCCGAGACGCTCCTGAGCGGTTAACCCAGACGTGGTGGACCCTTCACTTTGACGGTTTCAGGAGGGAGCGATGTTAGCAACGCAACAGTCGTTGATCCAATGGTTGGTCCAAAAGAGACATGTCAATCCATCGCCCAGCTCCCAACGTGTAGAGCCCGACAAATCGCAGCCGCGTCTGCCTCATTGGGGAGGGGGCGCTGCAGCCAAAGCCAACGTGTCAGAGCAAGAAAAAAAGTGTTGGTGACGCATATTTAGTTTTCTTAATCAAATTCACTACATATACAGGATACACATATGGATCTCATCAGCGGTGAAACCATCCTCAAAAATTTGTGGGGTCACTGTTATTTAAAAAAAATCTCACAATGAACAGAAAATGAATAGTATTTTTAGACTATTTTTCTCAGAAGCAATAGGCCAGTGACTCCACAGCTAACACATAGAAACATTACTGGATCTCATTATTCATTTTATAGAATCTTAAACTACTTATCCCTCTTTTCATGATGTGACGAGGGACTTAATGAAAACGCAAAGGAGTGGGATCCAATTTACCACGAATATGTCATGTATGCATCCCGATCTAGCATTGCCTCACACCAAATCTAATGTCCAAACCTTCAGAACCAACGTCCACGCCATCTCGCACATTTCAAGTCGGGGCATGACGGCTGGAGATCTAGGTCCTCTTGTGAGAAAATATCTCCTAATACTATTTTTGGTATTGATAACATGTTATTGATATGACTAATAGTTCAAACGAATACTTTATAAATATTAAATAAAATTGTAAGTAAAACATATGCAGGAGATAGACTTTCAAGTGAAAAGGAAAAAAATATGATCGTCAATATTGAATGACTGTTCCTATTTGATTATTTGAGTTATGGGAAAGCGACACTATAAACAAGGATTGTAGTGAAGCTAAATGTCATGGATCATGAATCATTTGCTACTTTTCTACTCTTCCCATCCCACCATACAACTACTTCAAATCCATCTCCAAAAATCAAGAGACACTCCACTCACTCGCACGGGCAGCCGGGCGAAACCCTAGCTATCATCGTCATCTTCCTCCTCCGCACTCACCTAGCCTTCACCGGAGGAAGCCAACTGGCAAGTCCTTCCCGATAGACTGCGATGATAAGCTCCTCTTCTTTCACTAAAGGAGTCCTCTTCTGGCCAGGGCGTTGTAGTGACTATGAATGGCACGCATGTTGGTGGAGGTCGAACATCGGCGAAGTGGTTTCAAGACATCTCTGTGGTGGCAATGCTGCAACAACTACGAGGCAGTGTAGCAGTCGATCGTGGTTAAGGATGAATTTTTTTCCTATGAGTACGGATACCCGCGGGCACCATACCCGCATGGGTAGGGGATAGATACACTTTTACCATGAGTAATACCCATACCCTACTTGTTAAATCATGGATAAGTTATAGGTATGGCCTTGTACCGTGGGTATACCCATACCCTATCCGTTTGTGAACTAATGTTTAAGTTGTCATTAATTTATCATGTGATTCATCTACTCCTACGGACTAATGATGAATTCTAAATTTTGATAATGACTATACGAGTATGGGTATGGTATTGCTCTATCCTGCCCATACCCTACCCATTGCCATCGTTAATCGTGGTGTTGATGATGACGATAATTAGTGATAGAGGAGTTGCCTTCACTAACTTGGGGCAACGTTGAATTTTTTTGGTTTACGTTTCTTGGGAGCAGCGACGACACATGTTCCTGTTCTATGTAAGGAGGTAATTTTGCAGATTTGTGTGGTTACGTGCGCAACAATTATTTTGCATTTGGCAGTGTGAACCCAAGTTTTTTACTTTCCTCTAATAGGTTGTAACACCCCCAGATCCAGTAACAGTAATCACTATAGTGATACCTTTGTTAATGATCATCACTATTGCTAATCAAGCCATGATCACCTTTGATCATAGCTCTGTCAGATTCCCACCCTGATAAAATTTTCAAATAAATGTGGATTGTAAATCTTGCTCCAAGGATTGTGGATGCATGTCAATCAACTTGATCCTGGTTAAACCAAATCCACCTTAGTCACTTGCATAATCCCAAGTCAATGATAATCATGAAACCCATAAGGTTGGATTATCAACATTGTCATGGGAATTGAATGAAAATAAAAACAATGTGTCAAATAAAAGTTAAACCAAAAACCTTGCAACCACTTTTGTAAAATGCTCAATATTCAGTGGACCATGTCCATGTGGATATGAGAATTTATTAAGTTATAAAATAAATCAAACAATTCATAATAGTAGCAAAACAGTGGCATTTAATCCCTTTTGAATAATACAAAATGCAAATGAATTTAGTTTGCCCCCAAACTTTTTGTGTCACTAGTATATAGTGGAACACTAATTTTGGAGCTAGTCAACCATTTTAAAAAATTGCCTAAGCTAATAAACTAATTGCAAACAGAGAAAACAAAACAAAAATAAAACAAAAGAAATGGAAAAACCCTATACTACGCCTGGGGCAAACCTAGCCCACCTCTCCCGTCCCCTACCTCCCGCTACAGTGGCCATGGCGCCAGTGGCCACGGTCGGTGTCGCCCTCGCACCCGCTCGACGCCCTCAGTCGCTACAGGGACCTCGGAGGGATAAGATCAACCCCCCACTGTCCCCTGCAAAACCTAGATCGAGCACCTGCCCTCCCCCCCCCCTCACTGTCGTCTTCCACTTCAAGACCGAGCCCGCCATGGCCACGGCTCCGTGAACCGGCGTGGACACTGACCACCCCAGCCTGCGCCACCTTGTCCCTGCGCATCGTCGACGTCGACTACGCCACCCCTCGCGTGGAATTGCACAGAGGCACTCCGTTGACGTCGTCCTCTTCTTCCCCTTCAACGACGGCCGCCTCGCCTCGCCGGCCGATTCGCACGCCTTGTTGCTCCTAAGCTTTCGCCGGCCAGTCTTGTGCCACTAGGTGAGTACCACACGCGTTCCCCCTTGGTTTGGTCTCGATTGGCTGCCCGTAGCCGTCGCCCCGCTATACCATGCCCCGGCCGCCGCCATGGCCGTCCGAGCGCAAGCCCCCGTGCGCCTCCGTTCTGCCCGAGAGCACCAACGTGTTCCTGGTAGTGTGTAGGTTCGATTCGGCCCGAAGAATTTATCGTTTGCTTTACGAATCGCCGGTCGCCATTGTTTGCCGTGAGCAGCCGCCGCCCCGCTCGACGCCGACGTGCAATCCGGCGATCCCATGGACAACCACCACCACCACCAGAGCGCTCGTCGTCGTCTTCTGCTTCGAACGCACCAAGCCGCGCGCCCTCCCGTGCCCCATAGCGAGCTCCCCGTCGACCTCGTCGGCGAAGGGCTCCGGTGAGCACTTCGGTGCGGCTGCCAAATGGGGCCCCCGCGTCAGTAGAGTCATTAGCACTAACCCCCCCTCCCAGGTCACTTATAGGTGGGCCACCCCCTGTTAATCCCCCTCCATTTTAAATTAACAGAGATACCTCTCTGTCCAAATGACATGTGGGCCTGTTCCCTTTTAAATTAATTAAATTGTTTAATTAGCATTGTGTCTATTACAGGCAGGTCCCACCTGTCAGTAATTAAATTAAGTTAAAATAGAAATAGAATTAGTCAATGACATGTGGGTCGTCCTGTTTATTTAATATAAAATGAATTAGTTAAATTTGTGCCAATGACAGTGGGGTCCCACCTGTAAGTTTGACCAGTCAAAGACTCCAGCCTATGAAAGGGTGGCCCCACATGTCAGGTTTGACCAGTCAACCCACTGTTCTGGATAATGTTGGATTTAATAAATAAAAGAAATTCCTAAAAGCATTTAAATATTAGAAAATCAATATCTTTTAAACTGTAAGTCAGATGGAAAACTTTATACATGAAAATTAATCAGAAAAATAAATAAAATACGGATACGCTACCCATAACCCCATCACACTCCTCTAACATACCGCACATGGGACATTCTCCCTTCGATTGCACTGTCCAGTAATCACCCGGAGCCGGTAAAACATCCGATTAAATTCCCGTTTCGTCTGCAACGTGTAGCACCGCGTTAGTTCACCCCTAGTATAACGTATTGCCATGTCTTGAATTTTTATTGCTTTATTGCCGTTTATTTATTGTTTGTTCCTCCTCTCTTATTGTCCGGTAGTCTCGACGTCCGCTGCCGATGCCCCGCGATCGACTACGTCGACGACGACCGTACCCCTCCCGCGAGCTTCCAGGCAAGAATTGCCATTCTCTTCCCCAGATATCGCCTATATTTTCCGTACTTTTCTTGCACTAGGCATTACTGCTGCTACGTTACAATCATATTCAATTGCATAGCCTGTTTTGGTCGCCCCTTGATGTACCTTCCTTTATCCTATGCTGCCTATTATATATATTATATTCAGCAGTGAGCCATGCGCATTGTTAGCTAGGATTAGATAGTGGGTCGTGATCACTCAGGGGGGTGACACGGATACAACCCTTTACAACTGCACAGGTACGGCACAATGCAGACACCTCCTCAGGCCCCCCTAGCTCGGCTCTGCTGAGCCACCATCAAGTGTGAGCTATCAAGGAGAAATCCTTGTACTCCACTCGTTGCTGACTCGGTATAGCCGCCCTAGGATCTTGAGCCACGGTTGTCCTTAAGGTAAGAAGTCGGGCGACCCAACGGTGCCCGCGAGTGGTATTGCGACGGGATGACAGAGAGGGTACGACCAGTGTACCGGTGTGCTTGGCCCCTGATCGTTGTCCGCGAGAGTTACCAAACCACGAAAGTCGAGCTCCTCCAGGAGCACACGCGAGACAAGGTAAGGAGACGGTTCACCTTGTTGGTAACCGCAGAGACTTGGTGGGACGACAGGGCATGCACCGATGTACTGGTGGTCCTGACTGTTGTCGTTGTCCGCGGGTCAGTTAAGTCGAGGCAACGATAACGGTTTTCCCGCAAGTTAATAAAATACTAAATGGTTCGGCGGATGACTTGAGTAGCCTTTTGGCTTGTACGCGCTGCCTACATGTGGGATAATGAGTTATGGGCTCCTTTGCTTCATAGTCTCGTCTGAGGACTCTTTAGACGTCAACAGTACCACGGGCTGATTGCCGAGAAGTGCGGTGTCTTCTTTGATCGAGCTGTGTTGTTTTTGTTACGGCTTCCCGGCCACCCACGCACCGTGCAAGAGTATGTCAGGGTTGGGGTCCAAGGCCCTGCGTACTTAGGATTTAGACCGGCGGATGGCCTCTCTGTTGAGTTTGAAAGATGGGTTGTGGAGTGTCGGATAGCCTTGGTGGAGCGTTCCCTAACAAGGTGCCCGCCACCCTGGAGATCTGTGCGTGTAGTGTAACACAAGTGCATCCCTCCAGGGAAGATTAATCTATTCGAATAGCCGTGTCCACGGTAACAGGACGCTTTATGCTGAAGCTGGATCTTACCACTACAAACTATTATTATTAAACTGTATGGTTCCGGGTTTTCTTCCTCGCTAGGATGTCAAGCAAGAGATCTCGGAGGCATTTCTAATTATTACAACTTACTATTATACAATGCTGCAGCAACTGTTGGATATATGCTCTGGAGGCAAATAATATATGATTATTCCAATATATCTAATCGAGTTCATAACCAGTTTCATACCGTGCTAGAACTGTATCAGTGAAACAATGATACAGGTGTGGTATAGAAACCCCCAGAGTTCCTAGTTAGCCTCTACATCGATAACTAGTTCATGGTCAACATGATGATCGTGGTTTCGCGATCATGGACAATTAAGTCTCTTGACTATGAGGTCACCTCACTGGTTAAGTGACGTGATGAACATTACCCAAAGTAAGCATTACAGCATGATCAAATCTTATGAAGGTTCAGTGTTGTAATTACAGAACATGGTAGACCGTTCCTTTGACCGTGAGTACGTGCATAATCACTATCTTCCCGGATGCTTTGACTTACATCCCACCACCTGACTGAAATATGCGGGTCATAACGGTTGTATCTTAGGTATTCCGTGGAGACATGTTGAGGAGTATTGTTACAAGACCGGGATTTGTCAATCCATATAATGGATAGATACTCGAGGCCCACTCGGTGAGATTCCATCCATAAAACTGCAGCGTGTGACTAGGTCACGGGGATGAATATCACGGGAACGAGTGAATGAGGATTAGTTCAGAACGAGGTTGAACCAGACATAGGATGTCATTGATCGAATCTCGGAACAATCCAGTATCGCTGACAAAGGGAATGCTATACGGCGTAAGGTCCAATCGGTGTTTGATATCCGGAATGCACAGGGGTCATTATGGGCATCCAGGTCCCGCTGATGATCATTGACCGTAGCCTCATCTCGGTCATGACTGGAGTGTTCTCGGACCGTAGGGCAACACACTTAAGGGCTCAATGAAATCGGAGACCTTTTCGGAACCGTCGGAGTAACCAGAGAATAAAGGAAACGACATCGAAGAAGTACCGTGTTGAACCGAACAAGTTTGGAGTGAACCGGAAGGTGTTCCGGAGCACCGGGAGATGGAATATTATGTTTTAGTTATTAATTAATTGAATTAATAATTAAAATCATTTTATTTCTAATTAATATGTGCAATGGGCCTTAGTGGGAAAAGGCCCATTAGGGGAAATAAAAGGGAAAAAGAAAAAGGAAAGAGGGGGGAGGCGCCATGGGCCCTAGGGCCCATGAGGGGTACGCCCCCTCCCCCCCCTTGGCCGGCCACCCCCCTTAGCAAAGGAACTTTAGTCCTACATTGCTAAGGGAGAGGGGTTGACTCCCTCGCCTCTGCCTATATATAGATGGGCAGGGTGCACATATTTGATACACAGAAATTCGTGAGAAATTAAATATTACTCCGAATTAAGATCGGTTTTCTCCGGTCTTCTCCCCTCCCTTATCTCTTTCACGGTGGGCTCCCTAGTGTGAGCCTATAGTGGAATTGAGGCTTCTCTGCTAGAATCGGAGGCCGTCGTGCTGTCGAAGCTCCTTCCGGAGGTCTGCTTCCGCCACCTTCGCTGGATCGGAGAACGGAGGTCGTCATCGAGTCTCGTACGTGTGCGAGTACTACGAGGTGCTACACGTGTGGCACTACACCCATCCGGGTGCTCAACACAGCCAGGGGGCTGTGAAACTTGATCGGCTACATCAACCACGTTTGCGGGAACGTTTCCCGCGCAACGGACTACACCCCGAGGTATGCTATTTCCGCACTACTTTCAGTTACGGTAATACGGCTAGCTAGATCTTGGGTTATGGGAACACTAGTTAGAAAATTTTGTGTTTCCTTCTGCGAACCCCAACAGTGGTATCATGAGCTAGGTCTATGCTTAGTATTACTGTACGGATAGAACACATTGGGGATGTGGGCGTTGATTGTATGATTGTTACCCTCCCACGTGTACTTGTTCACATCTGCGGCATTGTTTGATGAATCGGTCCCCGACCGACTTTACGCGTACACTTACGCGAGACTGGTTCCACGCTTGACATGCGGCTTGTACCGTATAAAGTGGCTAGGGGGGTGTCTGTCTCTCTACTTTAGCGGATGTGGCATTTGCAACGGAGGGCCCCGTGCGGGGTGTAAAGAGACAATCGTATGGTTGACGTTGTGGTTGACTTGTAGGTTAAAACCTGTTTAACTATGAAAGCCCTAGCAGCCACGTAAAACATGCAATACAACTAGACCGTCTAAACCTTGTATTGCTAGGTGGGGGCTATCGTTCGTTTGTTTGTGATGTAGTGATAGCTTTGTTATGTGTTACTAGTAAGTAGTAATCGTCATCATAAAACAAACTAAAATGGAGACACTGTAGACTTAGTGTTGCCATAGCTCAGACATCTTATAACTTGCTAGTATAGGATACACGACGGTAGCATGTAATAAGATTATCCCTTAACAAAGCCAAACACAAGTATTCTACCGAAGTGTGCATCGCCTGGAAGGTTCTCCCATATGGCTTGATGCTCCGTACATACCGGAGTTGTCCTACATATTAAATGTAGTTCGCATGAGGTTGGGTTCGGCAAGCCTGGCATATGCAGATATGGCCTTGCTGAGCAGCATATAACATGGAGTTTAATTTGGCGAGCCTAGCATATGCAGATATGGCCTCGGAATACTAGAGATCGAAAGATCGAGCATGAGTCACAGTACATATGAGATAATGTGATCGCACAAGTTGTTGTCTACCTTTGAAACTGACCCGTCGGCCGTGTGATATTCGAGGTCGGGCAGTGAATCTGGATCATGTAATCACTAAAACTTCCTAGGGATGAATTGTTTTAGTGCGAGCTCATTTATAATATGATTATATGAACTCATTGTTGTGAACTAGTCTTAATTGTGTTCCTTGCAATTATGTTTGTAGAAAATGGATAATACCCAGTACCTTGAAATGGTTTCCTTCTTACATGGTGAAAGACTTAAAGAAAATGGGTCAAACTTCATTAGTTGGTACTCACGCCTTAGGACGTCGCTCAAAAGAGCAGACATCTTGTTTACAATAGAAGTGCATGTGGAAGAACATCCGGACGATCATGTTGGCGATCAAGGGATACTTGATCATTATGCTCGCCGACAGAAATGCTCCGTAGTCAGGAATGTCATGATCTTCAGCATGT
The DNA here is from genome assembly GCA_950022295.1 of Bromus sterilis. NCBI lineage: Eukaryota > Viridiplantae > Streptophyta > Magnoliopsida > Poales > Poaceae > Bromus > Bromus sterilis. The sequence continues at coordinate 346,309,101 of OX465595.1, forward strand.
CAGAGGTTTTGGGCATACAGTTTCAGGACACTGGCTCATATGACATGATGGACACGCTAAAGACAATGTTCGTACGTGAGTTTAGAGTTGCCAGATTTGAGTTAGAAAGCAAGTTTCTATCTACAAAGATGGAAGAACACACAAACCTTGGTGATCACTTGGACAGGATGCATGAGATGTACCTGACCCTGGTGGAGGACTATGAATATTGGACAATGAACGAAAGCACCACGGAAGAGTTTGCAATAAACACGTTATTGCACTCACTCCCTCCGAGTTATGGTGATTATGTTCATAGCTATGTCGGAAAAGGAGCTAATATGAGTCTCCAGAACTTCATGACTGATCTCTTGACCGCGTACATTGCTCCTATCGAGGATGCAGAAGTCGTGGATGGAGAAGGTATATACTTGATATACTTTATAAATGTTTACTCCCTTATACAACATTTGCAGTAAATGAGTATCTGATACTTATTCTGTTTTATGAAAACAGGACCTGCCGTTGCATGGACGGGGAGAGGTGAAATCGAGGATTGATGGATATCAAGTCAGTTGATGGCCAGCATGGATTCCACCGAGACATCTATCATAGGAGATACTTAGAGTATTAGATAAATATTATGTAATCATTATAGTATGAACACTTAGTTGTGTGTCTTGCATCTCGCGAGACAAAGTTATTCATGTAATGAGACAAGTTAGTTGTTCCATCTTTATGAATAAAAGTGTGCTTATACTTTGATTACGTCTTGATTTATGATATGATAGAAAGCATTTATAATACTACTATTATTGTCAAGAAATATTCAATGTTTAATGATAAAGTTGTCTTGATTATAACAAGTCAAAGATTTGATTACATGAGGTGACTTCATAACTGATGAATTCATTAAATGTATGATCTATTAACTTGTGAGTTCATTATCGAATGAAAATCATAACTTGATTGCATGAGATGGATTAGATACACGATCTATGAACCTCTGCAATAAATATAACCATGACAAGGTTCTAGCAAGTAGAACTTGTGCCATTCATTATACATAAATGATGTACTAAATGGGCACGTGAGTTATCATTAAAGACTTCGTATGATTAATTGAAAGTTGTATTCAATTGAGATCATAAAACTGAGATTCAGGAATCACAGTGAGAAGTGAGAATACAAGGATACAAATAACTACGCTATGATTCGAGTGATATGTATTGATATTGACATAATGGGAGACTTGTGGAAGTTGTACCACAAACTACGATGGAAGTTGAAAGTGCTAGACTACTTAAACCATTCGTAGTCATACTATATCGTAGTATGGTCTAAACATTCTTTCCCCTAGCACTATAGTTATTGTCAAATAAGGTTGTTTAATTCATTAAGTTAAAACACCCACTTCATGAATAGGAAACCATCCTGAATCTAACGAGACATGATAGCTCCATAACTAATGGTGTTATAAGGTTTCTTAAAAGAAAGAATTTCTTTGTAATAAAATTACAAGCAATTGAAATTACATATTCTCCCCGAATAGCAAAATGTGTGTTGCTTGATTGGTAATGCGAGAAGAAGTCTCTCGACATGGATCCAATGGGAGATAATGGAAAATTTTACCGGGGTATTGGACCTTGCCTTCAGAATATCAGAGTATTGCAACGGAAGCGTGTTCCGCTGTAATGACGCTATATAAGGAAGGATATGCCAAAGATGATAGATCTTGGTATATGAGTTGAAGCCATTGTTGAATTTAGAAGGTTATCATGAATATGTTCTGTACAGAACAATAATCATGAGTCTTCTTAATAAAACAATAGGGAATAACATTGCTTGAAGACACAAAGGAATGATGGTAGCCTAGAACACGAGGAGAAATGAAATAATATTGAGTTACATATAGGATGGCTCACGTCCCGTGAAATAAAACGGTTATTTCATATTCTCGACAAACTGGAGAGTTATTGAGAATAATGTAATGGGCATAAGGCATTATTTTGGTTATGACCAAAGTTCAATGGTGATTGACTACGGAAACGTAGGAATGCTTTAATCAATAAAATATTTCATTTACACTACGATGGACCATAGCCTGAAATTGCATCTCAGTCAAATTTGGGATTTGAAAGAGAATTGCAATGGGCATGACGAAGGTTATTTCGTTAAAATGATGGACTATAGTACCTCAAGACAGGAACCCTCAACCTTGATTTGATCAAGTGATTTTGTGATGACCAAAATATTGAGTGGGCCTGCAGTTTCATGAAACTGAGTGGGAGCTTTGAAGACTTCCCGGAAACTTGGAATGCAGAGAACAATAAAATGACTTGATAAAAGCTGAACCACAAATATATGAGTATATGATGGATATATTTGAGTGGGAGCATGATCATTGTCTCAAACATATATGCATTGATATGTGTGAAGAATGATCTCATATGTATATATATGGATATGCATTGATTGTGTATATAGAGAACCGTCTTATATACATATGTGCATTATGATATATATAGAGCATAAGGCAAATAAAATACAAGATTGCAAGAATCTTCTTTTATGTGAAATACCAACACATTACACGTTCAAATCTATACCAGTTTCATACCGTGCTAGAACTGTATCAGTGAAACAATGATACAGGTGTGGTATAGAAAGCCCCAGAGTTCCTAGTTAGCCTCTACATCGATAACTAGTTCATGGTCAACATGATGATCGTGGTTTCGCGATCATGGACAATTAAGTCTCTTGACTATGAGGTCACCTCACTGGTTAAGTGACGTGATGAACATTATCCAAAGTAAGCATTACAGCATGATCAAATCTTATGAAGGTTCAGTGTTGTAATTACAGAACGTGGTAGACCGTTCCTTTGACCGTGAGTACGTGCATAATTGTTATCTTCCCGGATGCTTTGACTTACATCCCACCAACTGACTGAAATATGCGGGTCATAACGGTTGTATCTTGGGTATTCCGTGGAGATATGTTGAGGAGTATTGTTACAAGACCGGGATTTTTCAATCCATATAATGGATAGATACTCGGGGCCCACTCGGTGAGATTCCATCCATAAAGCTGCAGCGTGTGACTAGGTCACGGGGATGAATATCACGGGAACGAGTGAATGAGGATTAGTTCAGAACGAGGTTGAACCAGACATAGGATGTCATTGATCGAATCTCAGAACAATCCAGTATCGCTGACAAAGGGAATGCTATATGGCGTAAGGTCCAATCGGTGTTTGATATCCGGAATGCACAGGGGTCATTATGGGCATCCAGGTCCCGCTGATGATCATTGACCGTAGCCTCATCTCGGTCATGACTGGAGTGTTCTCGGACCGTAGGGTAACACACTTAAGGGCTCGATGAAATCGGAGACCTTTTCGGAACCATCGGGGTAACCAAAGAATAAAGGAAACGACATCGGAGAAGTACCGTGTTGAACCGAACAAGTTCGGAGTGAACCGGAAGGTGTTCCGGAGCACCGGGAGATGGAATATTATGTTTTAGTTATTAATTAATTGAATTAATAATTAAAATCATTTTATTTCTAATTAATATGTGCAATGGGCCTTAGTGGAAAAAAAGGCCCATTAGGGGAAATAAAAGGGAAAAAGAAAAAGGAAAGAGGGGGGAGGCGCCATGGGCCCTAGGGCCCATGAGGGGTACGCCCCCTCCCCCCCCTTGGCCGGCCACCCCCCTTAGCAAAGGGACTTTAGTCCCACATTGCTAAGGGAGAGGGGTTGACTCCCTCCCCTCTGCCTATATATAGATGGGCAGGGTGCACATATTTGATACACAGAAATTCGTGAGAAATTAAATATTACTCCGAATTAAGATCGGTTTTCTCCGGTCTTCTCCCCTCCCTTGTCTCTTTCACGGTGGGCTCCCTAGCGTGAGCCTATAGTGGAATTGAGTCTTCTCTGCTAGAATCGGAGGCCGTCGTGCTGCCGAAGCTCCGTCCGGAGTTCTGCTTCCGCCACCTTCGCTGGATCGGAGAACGGAGGTCGTCATCGAGTCTCGTACGTGTGCGAGTACTACGAGGTGCTACACGTGTGGCACTACCCCCATCCGGGTGCTCAACACAGCCAGGGGGCTGTGAAACTTGATCGGCTACATCAACCACGTTTGCGGGAACGTTTCCCGCGCAACGGACTACACCCCGAGGTATGTTATTTCCGCACTACTTTCCGTTACGGTAATACGGCTAGCTAGATCTTGGGTTATGGGAACGCTAGTTAGAGAAATTTGTGTTTTCTGCTGCGAACCCCAACAGCAACTTCTGTTGCATTGTTACTTTATGCTTTATATAAACTGTTGGCTATTCTCTCCTCATGCTGCAAGACTCGTCGGAAGATGCTAGTCTTCGATAGGCCTATCTTCTCTTCCTTATTCTGGATTTCTGACTTTCAGTACACTATATATAGCCTCCCCTTTCCATTTGATAAAAATGCATAAATTCTTAGTAGCGGACGTAAGACTCGCGGGTATACTAGATACTCACCCTTGCTTTATTTCCCCCCTTTATGTTTTGCCTGATCGGCCGCTGCAGTCGACGTTGGAGTCCAGGAGAAGGAGATCCCCGATGCCGACCACCGCAACATGAAGATCCCCGATGCCTTCTACGACGTCAAGTTCCCCGTTGACCAGGAGTAGTTTGGAGGTTCCCGGGCAGGAGGCCTCGCCTTTTCGATCGTTGTTGCTTTTGTGCTAGCCTTCTTAAGGCAGATCATGTGTACCCTGTGTCTGTACTCAGATACTAGATACTATTGCTTCCGCTAACTTTGTGCTTTCGAGCTGTTGTATTTGAGACCTCGTGGCCCCTGGCTTTTATTAAACAACATGTATTATTTTATTTGTAGAGTTGTGTTGTGATATCTCACCGTGAGTCCCTAATCTCGGTCGTGTACCTTGCGTGTATGATTACTGTACACTGTCTGATTTTGGGGGCGTCACATAGGTGCATGGTCCACGAGTTCTAGCGACCATATTGGAGGGAATCGATGCCGTGATTTGGGGATTGGATGTTCTCCGCTCAATGCAGGGGTTTGGAGTTGTCGACATGGTACAATACGGGTTATGTAATATCAGGTCTGACGAGTCAACTTCTTCTTCATGTGTGGGTTTCACCCTTGTTCTAGGCGCCTCATATGATTGGGTCTGACTTTGCTCTATGTGGTTATTAATTATTGACCCTTAGCGGCATTGGATTGGTGTTTATGGTGGACATCCTTAGGCATTGTGTGGACACATGTGTTGTGTGTGGGCATGGTTTTAGTTGTGTGACTACGTCCATGTCAGGGTTGTGTTTGCGCGATTTTGAGATAATGATTCGCTAGGTGGGGGAAGCACATGGCGACCTCAGCTATGTAATGCTCTTTGAGTGTAGAGTCCAGAGCTCATGGATGAAAACTCTAGGTCCTAAATTCATCGGTAGAACCTCACAATGGCAATGTTAGTGTCGTGTTCCCTAGTTTAATGCATTGCATGGAATTCCTCGTACTTATTTCTGGGAAAAACCAATGATTTGGCCTTAGAGTTTTGGTCAAGCGATGGTGGCGCTCATGCACTGTTACCTTCCTAGAGATGTTATTTTTGTACCACCTATCATATTACCAGTAGTTGCCATCATTAATGGTTTTTGTTGGTGTTTTTTTGTAGCTCTCCTATGTGGATTGTTTTTTTTTCTTTAATTTCGCTACATGTGCATTCTTGATGTCTTGGATTACTCAAGATCTTATCTCTGCAAAGGATGGGATCAATCGATATATTCCAAATGTTCATATATTCCCTTTATCGAAAAAGCCTTATCCAAGAAACATCTCTCAAGAGAAATTGGTGGTTGCAAGTTTCTTTGTGAAAGTCATGCAATGTGGAGAGCCAAGATGCCAAGGTTATGGTTAGAGAGTGACTTCAAAGGGGTTGTATATATTCTATTATCTTTTAGAGATCATCCTCCGTGGTAGTTACAACTCATTCGGACAATTTTTTTAACTATACTTTGTTTATGTTGATGCTTAAAAATAAATATCTAGTGTTTTCTCGATTAGGATCCTGCTGCAGTTATGAACAACTATTATGGTCGTAGCGAGAACACCATTCAATTTATTTTTGTAGACATCTATAATACCTAAATAGTTCATCTCAACTAACTTATTTCTCTTGACATACAAGCTATCCACATCATCAAGTAGGTCCACCTCTTTTTCACTAACTCTTCATACACATGCTTCCATTAAATCCGCATGTGTATGTAACCTATCACAAAAATAACTTTTTTATGCACTAAGCCTCATGATTTAGAAGTGATTTTTTATATGGAAAATCAAATATAAGTTACCTCACGTTTTATTTTTCTATGCGATAGTTTTTCTATGAATGCATATATGTAGTTGCTACCATTGTTTTAGGTTTAGGTAAGGGTGATGTCTCGAGTCTTTTCACTCAACGTTGTTTTCGTCTCATATTGTCACGATATTCTCAAGGTAATAGATTGATAAAATAAAAACCATCCTCATTTTTAGATTTTTCATCAAATTTTCTTAGGTTTGTACTCTAAGAATTATTTTTTCAAAAAATATTTAATAATTAAATTACACTAAGTTTAAAAAAATTCTCATATTTTCAAACATTAACACTACAAGAAATATGTCAACTTGTGACCTTCTGTGAGTGATCCTGGAAGAAATGGTCGTAAATCTACGACCAATTGGTCATAAGCTATTGTGTGTGGGGGGGGGCTCCAAACCCTAAACCATTATGACTGATTCTGTCAGAAAGGTCATAATTTCCTTACATGAAATGGTCACAAAGTAAACAACACTGGTCTATTACCTTATTTCTAGCTGATCACGATCAATATAGATGGTCATAGCCTTGTAAATTGTGGTGCATTGCTATGACAAGACGTCACCTCATCAATTTTGCCTATGTGTCATGTCCATGTGTCATTTTTTGCCCTAGGTTGTGAAGCAGCCTACATTTCTGCCATTCCAAAAATTCTCATAAATTATTTGGATCATATATCCCTCAAATATGTCAAAAATCTTCCTGGCCTAGTTCAAAAATATTTTAGGAATATTCATTTTCCTATTCCGTTCAGAATAACACTTTGTGAAGGAAGTGTTATTTATATTTTATTGATTGCCCTAAAAACTTTTGGGCACTCTTTCCTATCCAAATCATTGCGTCATGACAAAATTCAGGTCCATTTGCCTAGTAAATCTTCCTTAGCAAATTTCGGAAGTTTATGTTCAGCTAGAAGCTTTGTGAAGGAAGTACTATCTAGGCATATCCTAACGAGTTGAATTTTTGCCACATCTTCTATATGACAAAATAATAGTTCTCCACAAAATTTGAGCCCTATCTAACAATCGATGTGAGCACACCATCCAATCTTTGTTTTATGTAATATTTTTAGTTTGTGAAGCAACTATATTTTATTTTGATTTATAATTGCTAATAATTTACCAGGACATGACTCTGCCATAGAACCTCCCTCCACCAAATGTTAGCTCATTTAATTTATCCAATTTCCCTCAATATCATTCCCAATTTTCTGTTCAGTTAAGAGCATTGTGAAGGAAGTACCATTTTCATTTATCCAAATGGTATGCAATTTTACAGTGCCTTCATATGCCCAAATTGTCTTCGCCCTCCAAATTTCATGTCAAACCAATCATCTATGTGAGCCCAGCTTCAATTTCTATTTTTTTGGCTAGATTGGCACATTCCAAAGCAGGTGCTATCTAGACCCCTCCTATTGCCCTTAAACTTTTTGGGCCCTCTATCATACTTAAGTCGTTGTCACATGCCAATATTCAGCTCCATTTTCCTAATAAATATTCCTCAGCAAATTTTCAAAGTTTCTATCCAGAGAGAAGCTTTGTGAAGGAAGTACTAGCTAGGATTATCCAAATGATATGAGATTTTTAGAATTATTCCATATGCTCAAATCATCACTCTCCACAAAATTTAAACTCTATCCAGCAATCCACGTGAGCTCGTTATCCAATCTTTTATTCTGGTCATATTTTTAGTTTGTGAAGCAACTATATTTTATATTGCTTAATTATTGCTGAAACTTTACTAGGGCATGTTAATACCTATATAACCTCCCTCCACCAAATTTGAGCTCATTTCATTAAGTCATTTTCTCTCAATAATTTTCCCAAGTTTCTGTCTAGAGAAGAGCATTGTGAAGGAAGTGCCACCTAGGCTCCTCCAATTGATTTGCAAATTTTCCAAGACAGTCTCCTTAGTATATGATCATCCTCACCCAAAAGTTAGGCCCATTATCCATGTGCATTTCCCCCACCGCTGATACGCGAGAGAGGATAATTGCTTCTCGCCCTTCGTTGGTTACCCCAAGTGGAAGGTGATATGCAGCGTAGCGGCCAATTTCCCTCGGTGAAGATACCGAGGTTTTAAGATTGTCTCCCGTAGGACTCTGGCAATGATAAGTAGGTGTCAGCGGCGCAACTGACGTGGATCTGCACACATACACAATTAACTTTGCTCCCAACGAAGTTCAGAGAGGTTGTCAATCTCTCCGGTCTTTTTGTTTACAAATGATAAAAAACACAAGGGATAATGATAATGATAGCAACTGAAAGTAAATACGGAAAAGGAAATAAGCTTGTAAACAGTGATGAGAATATGTACCGGGGTCCCGTGATGTTCACTAGTGATGTCTCTCTCCCAGAAGACGATAAAACTGCTATGCGAGGTAAACAATTACAGATGGGCAATTCACAGGATTTTAAACGCACCGCAATGATAACTATGCTACAAAAGAAAGGAAGAGGCTCATAAGCATGGGCAGTACGCCAAAATAAGTAGACCGAAATCCATCTGCATCTACTACTAATCATCCACCTTGAGATATCTATCCATAACATCTCGCTGGTATTAAGTTGCGAGCCCCACCCAAAGTGTAAACCCAAAGCAACAGACAACTGCATTAAAAAGAACTTTGCGTAAAGTAAATAATCATTGCAACCGCGGTTACAAGCACCGTTGTTTTCCCCCTTGTGGCCAGATCACATCCCCTAAACTCATGTTTCTGTCACTCAAGCGTGTCATCAGGGGGCATGTACCCACAATCGAGCATAATGTTCCCTCTTGGAGTCACTACCTACTACTTGGCCAAAGCAATAAACAACAATGGATAACATGCAAGAATTACTTAGGAACAAAAATATAAGAGATAAAAACCAAAAAAATTACTCTATCACAATCTGAACATAATCTCATAATCCATCAGATCCCATCAAACTCAGCATAGCAACAGCAGAAGAATTACATATGTGCCTCGATCATGTAGGGAAGCTCACGAGGTCTAAACCATGAAGAACAAAGAGGGGAGGAGAACATCACATAGCTACTGATCACGGACCCATGGTCCAAGGTAGACTACTCACGGCACATCCGGTAAGCGTCCATGGTGGAGGAGAAGCTCCCGGAGGTCGATCCTCCCTCCGGCAGGGTGCCGGGAAGGGTCCTGATGGTGCTCCCAATCTTGGAAGTGCGGCGGTGGAGGAACAGAGGCTAGTTTGCAAAATAGGGTTCTGTCTTCGGAGGTTTCCCGTGACGGAGATTAAATAGGAGAAGGGGGCAAACTGGGGGGCCACCAGGGGCCCAGGCGCCCCCTGGCGTGGCCAGGCCCTTGGCCGCGCCAGGTGACCGCCTGGCCCTCCTTCGGGGCTCTGGAAGCTTCCGGCACGCTGATTTTTTATCAGATTTTCCCGGATTTTTGGAGCACTTTTTATATGGGGAAAAATTGAAATAGAAAAACAGCAAAAAACAGGAACTGGCACTGGGGTGCACTGAGTTAGTAGGTTAGTCCAAATATGATCAAAAGTGTATGAAGGTGTATCTAGATCATAGCAATATCACACAAAACATGCATGGAACAAGCAGAAATTATCGATACGTTTGGGACGAATCAACATCCCCAAGCTTAATTCCTGCTCGTCCTCAAGTAGGTAAATGATAATAAACATAATTTCTGTGGTGACATGCTAGCAACCATACAAGAACTTTTAAAAGTAAAGCAATCAAGGTATGTGATTCAATTCAAGTCATAACATGCAAGAGTCTATATTAGCATTGAAACAAGTAACAAAAGAACATTAAGTGCAAGAGCTCTCGCTGTCCGTGACTCGAATGTCTCCAAATGGTGTTTGCGTACAAGAAGGGGGATAGGGAATACGAGAAAAAAATATTTTTGTGTTGAGAACTCAATCTACTAAAGTTTCACAATTGGTCTTCTTTGGAATGTTATCTTGACTCGTCCCCATACCACTAGCCAGGTACAAGTCAATTTGATCCACTCCTTTTCGATATTTTGAGCACTCATGCAATGGATGAGCGTAAGCACGAGAGTTGACACTTATTATGGCAAAGAGAGAAATATGGTGGAGGAGGAAGTCAAAAAAGTGAGAAAGGCTCACGTCAATGAGGACAATCATACGCGAGAAGGCCAAATGATAGATATGATGTGAGGAGTAGGGATTGCCATGCAACGGATGCACATATGAGCTGAAAAGCACTCCAATGGAACTAGTGGGGGTGCATCTGACTTGCTCGCTCATGAAGACCTAGAGATCTTTTGAGGAGACTCGTCCTTGAAATATGCAAGCCAAGTTCTATAGTGTGAAGGTCCCCACATAGCTATATGCATGATAATCTCTATGGAGTACAAGGGTAAGAGGGAGTACTAGTGTGGATCTTTCAAAAGGATAGTAGTGTTGCTCCTTTCTCTCTTTTTATTTCTTTTTCTCTTTTTTCTTTTTTTTGTATTTTTTGGTGTCCTCAATGGCTTTTTCTATTTAACTCTCATTTGTCCTCTTTGGGATCTTTTATTTTGTCCACTTTGGGATCTTTTCCTCACTTAAGGGCAACACTCTAATTTATAAGAGGGTATAGAAGATCTTTCACACTTTACAAGGTACTCAAATCATAAAGAAGATGTATCTATCATGATGTATGCAATGTATGCCGCTGCCAGTGTAGCAGGAACATGTATGACATGAAGATCAAGTCATGAAGAGGTGGATGTTGTATGGCAATATATCTCGGAAAGGCTGTGGAAATGCCTTGATAGGTAGGTATGGTGGCTGTTTTGAGGAAAGATATAAGGAGGTTTATGATGACAGAGCGTATCATGCCAAGGGTTTGGATGTACCGGCGAAGGTGGACGCCAACTCTCGGAGTGAGAATAAGGCAATGCGCGGCACGGGAGAGGCTAGCAAATATGAGGAGGTGGAAGTGTCAACTTTCAATACTTAAATTAGTCCGAAGAACTCATGCACTTATTATCGGTAACTCTCAATCTAATAAGGAGGTTCACAAAGAGACAAGTACCCCGAGGAGGATTGTATGGGGGTTTGGTTATCCTTGCGCATCCTCGACTCATGGTACGTGAGTGTACTCTAATATTCGATCCCTCCAAAGATTAGCGATCCATCTAGTAGCTAGAGTTCTCAACTAGTTTTGTAGGTTTTGAAAATAAACACGGATTGGCCAAAATACGACACCTATCACTAATAGGCTAGAGCTCTTGACACCAAAAGTTCAAACATTACTCACATCAATACCTTAAAACTATTGCAAGTTACTACTAAAATTAAATAGCAACCTCAATTACCTACTCTCAAAACAAGACACAACTCAGTGCAACGACCAACTCTCTTAACAAGATAAACATGAAAACTAAAGAGAGTTCCAGCAACAAACAAAACAAAATCCGAGGCTCTTGATAAAGACAAACTAAGACTAAAACTAAACATGTCAGTAGCTACGAAAAGATAAAGAACACACAACAGTAAAAAGATAGGCATGAAAAATCCTATGATGTGTTCTAGATTTTGAAAGTGGGGCATGTTTCTCTCCCACACAAAGTAAGACGGGGTCTAACTTGTTATGAACATAAAGCAAAGCTAAAGAAAACTAAAAATAAAACCTAAGAGCGGGACGCTCCAAGCATAGCACATAACGCATGAAGTGATAAAAATATAGTGAGACGAAGGACGAACTGATGATTGTTGATGAAGAATAGGATGCACGGGGGCATCCCCAAGCTTAGACGCTTGAGTCTCCTTGAATATTTATTGTGGATGCATGGGGTCATCCCCAAGCTTGAGCGCTTGACACTCCTGGATCTTATTTCATCATCTTCCATCGCACACTTGAAAACTCCCTTCATACATAACTCATCATAAGCTGATTAGAGAGGTTAGTACCCTTAACAAAATAAATTTTTCCCCACTGGATATAAAGATATTCTTGAAGAGCTACTGTTTCTCAAGATTTCCAAAAGGTTTTTGCAAAGAAAAAGCAAGCTTAAGGTTTGCAAAATTAAGGAGAGATAAAACGTGTCAGAATCTGTGAAAAACAGAACAACAGGTGGTAAAGTATTTTTTAGGGGTACTTATGCAACTCAAATCAAAAAACTCAGAACATACGAAAATTCTGCGATTATATAGAGAACTCTGTGTTAAAAAATCATCTCAAAAAGATGAACTGGTGATTTGATCCGATTTTTCTCGTCACGAGGACAAAATCTGTTTTCTGGATAGCATGTCACAACTTTCGCTTCACTTGTCATATGAGGCTATAACTTGGCACAAAGCTTGAAAATAAAGATACAATGATGTTCCTACAGTAGAAACAATCATCAAGACCACTAAAAACAGAAGTAAAAACATCTTGGGTTGCCTACCAACAAGCGCTTTCTTTTACGCCTTTAAGCTAGGCATAAGGCAAAAGAAGAATCAAGTTTTATCAAGAGAAAGAGAATAACTAGCCCATGTGACGGACTCAAAAGGTAACTTAATTTTCTTTCTAGGGAAGTGTTCCATCCCCTTTTTGAGAGGGAATTGGAATTTTATATTCCCCTCTTTCATGTCAATGATAGCACCAACGGTGCGGAGAAAAGGACGTCCCAAAATAATAGGACATAAAGGTTCACACTCTATATCCATAATAAAATCAACGGGAACATAGTTGTCATTGACAATGATAAAAACATCGTCGATCTTCCCCAAAGGTTTCTTTGCGGAAGAATCGACAAGACGAACACCAAAATAACAAGAATCAAAAGGTTTCAATTCAAACATATCATACATTCTTTTGGGCATGACGGAGGTACTAGCTCCAACGTTACATAAAGCATAGCACGAGAAGTTATTTAATTTAATTTTGATCATACGGTCCCAACCATCATCTAGCTTCCTAGGTATGGAGGCTTCTATCCTAAGCTTCTCCTCCCTAGCTTTGATGAGAGCATTTGTGATATGCTCCATGAAGGCAAGATTGAGTGTGCTAGTGTGGGTGTCTCTAGACATTTTGTGTAGTAAGCTAATAACTTCTGAGAGGGTGCAACTATCAAAATCAATATCACTACTATCAAAGGTGCTAGTACTGTCATCTAGTCTCACTTGTTTGAAACCCTCTATGTTCATAGGAGTTTCTTCTTCTACGGTCGAGGTATTAGCATCACCATTAATAGGTCCAATGGGACCAGGAGTGCATTGGGTGCTAATAGTTTAGTTATCCTCAACAATTTGGATAGTGGCAACTGTGTGGTGTGTAGGAAGGCTCTTAATTCTATCCTCTTCCTCTTTTTCTCTAGCCCATCTTTCTTTAAGTTTAGCCATCATCCTAATATTTTCATTAATTTGTAATTGGATAGCATTAATAGGAGTGGCCTTGCTCTCCTCAAGGGGAGAGCTTCTAATTTTTAACATCTCAACATCAAGGGCTAAGCTGTCTACCTTCAAACAAAGATTATCTAATTTAGCTAGCTTTTCTTCCACATTCTTGTTGAAGGCTTTTTGGGTAGTGATAAAGTCTCTAAGCATGTTTTCTAATTCAGAAGTGGGGTTCTTGTCGTCGATATGTAACGGCAGATGCCATGGGGATGGCTAAAGAGGGGGACAGACCGAGGTTGATGTCGCTGGTGCCGGAGGCGAGATTGGGAACACTGCGATGTACCCAGGTTCAGGGCTCTCCGTAGAGATAAAACCCCTACTCCTGCATGTCTGCACTATATGGTGGAATACTGTACATGGTTGCTCCTTGAGCTGTATCTGCTAACTACTCTGCTCCTGGCCGAGCTGATCTGCTACTCTTGCTAAGCTACTGCTACTCTACTACTCTTGCTCCTCCTCTTCTCCTCCTAGCCGTGAGTGAGGGAGAGAGGTGTGCATCCAGGGGGAAAATGAGAGAGAGGGGAGAGAGCCCCTTGGCTTGGCCTCTTGGTGCCCTTATATAGGAAGTCCCACGGGGACAAGAAGACAAGAAGGTACAAGTGGTTGGGGGACAAGGAGACAAGGTGGGCATGGTGAAAAGGTGGATGTGATGTAATGTGACATCTCACACCTTTACACTATTCACGACGTGGCGCGTCATGGCTTGTCTTTTCAGTTGATGCTTCTGTTGACTTCCGGGCAGCCGAACTGCGGGCAATCGGCTGACGGGTAGTCGGCCGGGTGCGCGGGCAGTCGACGGTCCGAGCTGGGGGCGCACTCGGCAGACGCCGAGCTGATCTGAGGGTGCAATCGGCGCCCGATGCTTTCGAAGATTATTCCTTCTGCTTGACCCTACCGGGGGTATATTCCCCCGACAGTAGCCTCCGAGCCTCCGGGTGACTCGGAGAGTCATCCGGGGGCTTCTTCCTTGTCGATGTAGATGGATGATAATTGCCCTTGGGGCAGCTTCTTTCCGGTGGGGGCGCGTCAGCGCACCCACTGGGTGTAGCCTTCGAGATTCGGGCCGACTGCGTGCAGTCGGTTCGGATCTTAACTTGCTTCTTTCCGGTGGGGGCGCGTCAGCGCACCCACTGGGTGTAGCCTCTGAGATTCGGGCCGACTGCGTGCAGTCGGCTCGGATCTTCTCTTGCTTCTGTTGTATTCGATGCCGTTAAGGGTCTCAGCAGTTTTCCCCCGGAAACGATCATGCATAAGATAAAGTTAGTCAATGCAGACATATAAAATCTTCACTATTTTCTGAAGTATAGACTGTGCGGCGGGAGGCCGACTCGGCTTAGCTCGAGCCCTTCAGACATTTTTCTGTTCATTCCACCCGTTGGCTTTTGCCCTCGCCAGCATTACAGCCGACCTGCGGTCTGCATCTGGATCGAAGAGTGGGCCGTGAGATAGAATATATAGTACTTAGACTTCGGGGAGCAAACTCAACCGAGCCAACTTCTCAAAAGGAATGCGATCGGGTCGCCCAAGCTGTTCTCTCTCCGGATGTTTTTTCATGTGCGGTGACCTTCAGGTTTTGCTCTTACCAACATTACAGCCGACCTGCGATCTGCAGCTGGCTCGAAGAGTGAGCCTTTGGTATCCTACACACTACTAATTCATCTGTGGGAAATAACGATTTGGGTTATTCGGTCCCGGCCGAGCATGCCGCCAACTAGAAATAACACGGAGATAACCCCCGAAGACTACTCAGGTTCATCCGGCATACTTGTTGTGATAAGCGCTATTGAAACTCACATTGCATTTTTTGGCGCGGCTGGCGCACCCATTGGGTGTAGCCTCCGGGTGACTTGGTGAGTCATCCGGAGAGTCTTCTGTTGTTGTAGCAGGCGGGGCACTCGGCAGGCTCGTCTTCCGAGACTCCGGGTGAATCGACGAGCATCCGGTAGGTGCAATCTCCGAGCCTCCGGGTGACTTGGTGAGTCATCCGGAGGGTCCTCTGATGTTGTAGCAGACGGGGCACTCAGAAGGCTCGTCCTCCGAGCCTCCGGGTGACTCGTCAAGCATCCGGTAGGTGCAATCTCCGAGCCTCCGGGTGACTCGGTGAGTCATCCGGAGGGTCCTTTGATGTTGTAGCAGACGGAGCACTCGGAAGGCTCGTCCTCCGAGCCTCCGGGTGACTCATCGAGCATCCGGTAGGTGCAATCTCCGAGCCTCCGGGTGACTTGGTGAGTCATCCGGAGGGTCCTCTGATGTTGTAGCAGACGGGGCACTCGGAAGGCTCGTCCTCCGAGCCTCCGGGTGTCTTGACGAGTCGGGCAAATTATCTCTTGCGGGCGCAACCGCAAAAATTTTTTTGCATCCGGATGACCGATAGGCGCAATCGGATGCCACTGCGGTCTAGCGGGCGCACTCGGCCTGACACCAGCCGAACTGCTGAGCAATCGGCTCACACTTTTCTCTTGTCGCAGCTGGTCCAACAGATCACAGCCGACCTCTTTTTTTCCGCATCCGGATGACCGACAGGCGCAAACGGATGCAACTGCAGACTGGCGAGCGCAATCGTCCTGGCACCAGCCGAACTTGATATGGGAAGGATGGAGGAGGCGATGATATGCGCTGGACGGAAGAGGCGAAGATGGACAGGCTATTTGCTGAAGACGTCGGACGACCGGATTGCAAGTCGGACCGTCCGGGACACCAGGACGGACGTTCGGACATCAAGTCGGACCGTCCGAGGATCAGTGGAATTACTGGCCAAGTCGGACCGTCCGACCTCAGCCCGGACCGTCCGAGTATCAAGCCGGACCGTCCGACTTACGACGCCAAGCATCAGTAGCATTTACTACTTAGGTCGGACCGTCCGAGTAACAGGTCGGACCGTCCGTCCTGAGGCCGGACCGTCCGAGTTACAGGTCGGACCGTCCGACCTGCCCGATGCCTGCGCGCAGAATTAAGGGTTGCGGCCCATGTATCCCCGTTTGGACACCCTAGCTTATAAATATAGGACCCCCTACGAGTTTTAGGGTTAGCTTAAGTTTAGACAAGAATTTTAGGGTTAAGAGTTGTATCTCTTGGTGAAGCTTCCCTCCGGGGTTGGCGATGTCGTTTATCCAATAAAGTGCCGCGGAGGTTCTTGTGTTCATCAAGGATTGTCGTGTTCTGGTTTGAGGCGTGGTGATATCCATCACGTTGCTTGCTGGATTCTTTCCTCTTCTTCAGGTTGCGTTCTTCGCGTGATTGGAAGGATTTATATCCGGGTTGCTCGCTGTGAAAGATCGGGACAAACTTTAAAGGATTCCCCCGGTGTTCGTATCATCAGGTGTGTCACTCCTTTATCATGGATGATGAGGACATCCCTACTACCCTTGCACCTCCAACACCTAATGAAGAACCAATGATGAGTAAGTCCAATGAAATCAGAATTGGACCTATTACAAGAGCTCGTGCAAAGCTACTAGAACAACAGGTGAACTTATTCCTCATAGAATCTGATGTTTTACTTCGTGAGGATTTTATACTGCCTAAGTCCTCGTATATATGTGTTATCAGGTACCAAGGAGTTATACAAGAGGAAGAGAAGGAACAAGGGCAAGTTGCACGAGGAGAGAGTCGCGAGAAGATGAAGCAAAAGGAGGAAGTGCTGAAGACGTCGGACGACCGGATTGCAAGTCGGACCGTCCGACCTCGGCCCGGACCGTCCGAGTACCAAGCCGGATCGTCCGACTTATGACGCCAAACATCAGTAGCATTTATGGCTTAGGTCGGACCGTCCGAGTTACAGGCCGGACCGTCCGTCCTGAGGCCGGACCGTCCGAGCTACAGGTTGGACCGTCCGACCTGCCCGATGCCTGAGCGCAGAATTAAGGGTTGCGGCCCATGTATCCCCGTTTGGACACCCTAGCTTATAAATATAGGACCCCCTACGTGATTTTAGGTTAGACCACGTTTAGATAAACCCTAGTTCTTGAGAATAGCTCCAAGCTTTCATCTTGAATCATATACTTCAATTCGTATCGATCTGAAGTGTTGCTACTGCAAGTTTTGTGTGATCCGTTGTTCCACTGGGAATTAGTAGATTGCAAATTACCGTCTCGTGGTCGACGGCTACGTTGCGCAAGTGTATGAAGTTGTGAATATCCAAAGGGTAGAGAGTTGTCGCATTGGCATACGATCAGCACTAGGATTTGTGAATTGGTGTAGTTAGGTGATGGCTTCTCGCCCCTCGTTGGTTACCCCAAGTGGAAGGTTGAGATGCAGCGTAGCGGTAATTTCCCTCAGTAAAGATACCAAGGTTTGTCTCCAGTAGGACTCAACGATAAGTACGATAGGTGGCAACGGCGCCAGAAATTATTCTGATGCGTGGAGTTGTCGTGGACCTGCACAAAACAAATAACTTTGCTCCCAACGAGTTCAGAGGAGTTGTCAATTCCTCCGGCCTTGTCGTTTACAAAGGATCAAACGCAAGAGATAAAAAGGTACTAGTAAAAGTAAAACAGAAAGGTAAATAGTGGGTGTGAACAATGGTATGAAGATGGCCCGGAGTCCCGTGATTTTCACTAGTGATGTCTCTCTCCCAAAAGACGATAAAAATGCTAGCGAGGTAAACAAATCACAGTTGGGCAATTGATAGGATTATGAAGGCACCGCAATGCTAACTATGCTGCAAAGAAAGGAAGGGCTCAAAAGCAATGGGCAGTACGCCAAGGTAAGTAGACCGAAATCCATCTGCATCTACTACGAATCATCCACCTTGAGATATCTATCCAGAACATCTCGCTGGTATTAAGTTGTGAATCCCACCCAAAGTGTAAACTCAAAGCAACAGACAACTGCATTAAAAGAACTTTGCGTAAAGTAAACAATTCTTGCACCAATAGGCACAATCACTGTTGTTTTATCCCTGGTGGCAACAGCACATCCCCTAGTCTCATGTTTCTGTCACTCAAGCTAGACATCAGGGGGCTGAACCCACAATCGAGCATAACGCTCTCTCTTGGAGTTGCAAGCAAATAACTTGGCCAAAGCAAATACTGCAATGGAGAACATGCAAGAATTTACTCAAAACAAAATATAAAAGGGCAAACCAAATATATTACTCATCACAATCTGAACATAGTCTCATAATCCATCAGATCCCGACAAACTCAGCATAGCAACAGCAGAAAATTACATAGGTGCCTCGATCATGTGAGGCAGCTCACGAGGTCTCGAAAGTGGAAGCACAAAAGAGGGAGAGGACATCACATAGCTACTGATCACGGACCCATGGTCCAAGGGGGACTACTCACGGTACATACGGGAGGCGTCCATGGCTATGGATGGTCTCCCGGAGGGGTGATCTCCTTCCGGCAGGGTGCCGGGGCAGCTTCTCCAGGCAACCCCGATCTGAAAACGGCGGCGGCAGCGGAACAGAGAGGTTTCCGCGAAAAAGAGTTCTTGTTTTGGGGTTTCTACCCCGAGGGGTTATATAGGCGAAGGGGGCGTCGAGGGGCCACCCAGGGCAGCCAGGAGGGTGCCTGGCGCGCCCTAGGGTTGGGGCCGCGCCAGGGACCCTTCTGGCTCCCTGATGGTGGTCCCGGCTCTCTCCCTTGGTTATTCCGGAAGCTTCCTGCCCGCTGATTTTTAATATAATTTTTGCGAAATTTTTTGGGCACTTTAATCAGCCGGAAAACCTGAAAAACAAAAACAGCAGAAAACCAGAAGCTGGCAACTGGGTGCACTGAGTTAGTATTTTAGTCCAAATTGGTTTAAAAGTGTAATAAAGTTCAACCAAAACATGGCAAAGTCACACAAAACATGCATGGAGCAAGCAGAAATTATAGATACGTTTGGGACGTATCAACATCCCCAAGCTTAATTCCTGCTCGTCCTCGAGTAGGTAAATGATAACAAGCATAATTTCTGTGGTGACATGCCACACAACCAAATAAGGACTGTTAAGTAAAGCAATCAAAGCATGCAATTCAATTCAAGTCTTAACAGGCAAGAGTCTATATTGGCATTAACACAAGCAACAAAAGAACAAAAGGTGCAAGAGCTATTGCTGTCCGTGACTCGAATGTCTCCAGATGGTGTTTGCGTGCAAGGAAGGGACTGGGAAGAAAGAGAAAAAAAGGTTGTTGAGAACAACTATCTACTAAAGTTTCACACTTAGTCTCCTTTGGATTCTTATCTGGACTTGTCTCCAGACCACTAGCCAGGTACAAGTCAAACTGATCCACTCCCTTTCGATATTTTGAGCACTCACGCAATGGATGAGCGTGAGCAAGAAAGTTGACACCTAAAAGGCGAAACAGAAAAAGGGTGGAGGAGGAAGACAAAAAGGTGTGTGAAAGGCTCACATCAATGAGGACAATCATAGGCGAGAGAAGGCCATATGATAGATATGATGTGAGGAGTAGGGATTGCCATACAACGGATGCACATGTGAGCTAAAAGCTCTCCAATGGAACTAGTGGGGGTGCATCTAACTTGCTTGCTTAAGAAGACCTAGAGCTCGTTTGAGGAGGCTCATTATTGGAATATACAAGCCAAGTTCTATAGTGTAAATGTTCCCCACATAGCTATATGCATGATGATAATCTCTATGGAGTACAAGGGATAGAAGATGAAGTACTAGTGCGGATCTCTCAAAAGGAATAGTAGTATGCCCCCTTCTCTCTTTTTATTTTTCTTTTCCTCTTTTTCTCTTTTTTTTATTTTTTGGTGGCCTCAATGGCTCTTTCTATTTAACTCTCATTTGTCCTCTTTGGGATCTTTTCCTCACTTTAGGGGCAATACTCTATATTTTACAAGAATATAGGAGATCTTTCACACTTTACAAAGGTACTCACAAAAAGAAAATGTAACTAATCATGATGCAAATGTATGCCTCTGCCAGGATAGCAGGATATGCAATGATACTAGCGCGTCATGTAGCAATGATTAGAGCAAGGCCCAACTAGCATGCGGCTCATCGATCAAGCAAGTAGCATGTATGACATGAAGATAAAGTCATGAGAGGGTGGATGTTGCATGGCAATGTATCTCGAAAAGGCTATGGAAATGCCTTGTAGGTAGGTATGGTTGCTGTTTTGAGATAAGATATAATGAGGCTTATGATGACAGAGCGTATCATGCCAAGGGTTTGGATGCACCGGCGAAGTATGCGCCAACTCTCGAGGTGAGAAAAGGGCAATGCACGGTACCGAAGAGGCTAGAAAAAGTATGGGTAGGTGGAAGTGTCAACTTTCGAATACTCACATTAGTCCGAAGAACTCATGCACTTATTATCGGTAACTCTCAATCTAATAGGAGGTTCACAAAGAGACAGGTACCCCGAGGAGGAGTGTATGGGGGTTTGGTTATCCTTGCGCATCCTCGACTCATGGTACGTGGGTGTACTCTAATATTCAAACCCTCCAGAGGTTAGTGATCCATCTAGTAGCTAGAGTTCTCAACAAGGGTTTTTGGTTTTTGAAAAAACACACGGATTGCCCAAAATACGACATCTATCACTAATAGGCAAGAGCTCTTGACACCAAATGTTCAAACATTACTCTAGTCAATACCTCAAAACTATTGCAAGTTACTACTTCAAAAAGAAAAGCAACTTTAACTACCTACTTTCTAGTAAAGACACAGAACTCAGTGCAACAGGCAAACTCTCTAACAAGATAAAACATGCAACCTATAGAAAGTTCAACCTGAAAAGAAAATCTCTAGAAAAACTAAAGCACTACAGCTAAACAGACCAACAGCTAAGAAAAGAAAAAGAACAACTCACAGCTAAAAGAAATAAGCATGCAAATCCTATGAGGAGTTCTAGTTCAAGTGGAGCGTGTTTCTCTCCCACACAAAAGAGTAAGTTGGGGTCTAACTTGTTACTACAGCAAAGAAAGCAAAACAAACCTAGAAAAGTAAAGAGCGAGACGCTCCAAGCAAAGCACATAACGCATGAAGTGATAAAATATAGTGCAACGAAAGACAGACCGATGATTGTTGATGAAGAAGGGGATGCACCGGGGGCATCCCCAAGCTTAGACGCTTGAGTCTCCTTGAATATTTATTGGGGGTGCACTTGGGCATCCCCAAGCTTGAGCGCTTGACACTCCTGGATCTTCTTTCATCACCTTCCATCGCGCACTTGAAAACTCCCTTCATACATAACTCATTGTAGCCTGATTAGAGAGGTTAGTACCCTATTTTCCTCTGCTGCAAATAAAGATTTCCAGGAAGAGCTACTGTTTCTCTTGCCTGCCCAAAAAAGTTTGCAAAGAAAAAGCAAGCTTAAGGATTGCAAAACTGCGAAAAGAAAAACTGGGGCAGAAGCTCAGAAAAACAGAACAGCAGAGAAAGGGGAATTTTTTCGAGGTACTTCTGCAACTCAAATCAAAAAACTTTGAACAGGGGCTAGCAAGCCAATTGTATGGAGCATGCTGTCAAAAAATTTCAGATCAAAAAGATGATCTGGTGATTTATCGCGAATTTTCCCGTCAAGAAGACAAAATCTGTTTCTGGACAGCAAGCTCCAACTTTTGAACTTTCAAGCACTCTGAGGCTAAACTTGCCACAAAGCTTGAAAAATAAAGATACAATGATGTTGCTACAGTAGTAAAAATCATCAAGACCACTAAGAAAAGAACAAAAGCAAAAAGAAAAACCTAAATTCGTTGCGGGCTGCCTCCCGAAAGCGCTTCTTTAGAGCCATTAGCTAGGCTTAAAGATTATAGAAGATGCTCTCACAAGAATAAGAATTTTGAAGCAAAAGAGAACATCAAGAAGCAAATATGAAACGCATTTAAGCCTAACCCACTTCCTATGCAGAGGCATATTGTAAGAAAATAAATCAAAGAAGCACAAAGTGACATGCATAGGAAGGTAGAACAAGAACAACTTCAAAACTTTCAACATGAAGAGAGGTGTTTTTGTAACATGGAAGTTTCTACAACCAAACTTTCCTCTCTCAAAGTAATTTTCAGTAGCATCATGAACAACATCAAGAATATAACTATCACATAAATCATGTTGTTCATGACCTACAAGCACACGTGTATTGTTTTCAACACGGTTTTTAGGATGATAAGATAGATGCAACCCATCACATTGAGCCTTGATAAGAGCAAAATTCTCCGGAATAGTTGGAGATTTCAAAAGGATAATAGGGCAATCAAGTGTGGGTGCAACAACAATAATTTCATGCTTAACATAAGGAACTATAGCAAGTTCATCTTCGTAGGCATCATCCATAGTGGCATCATGGCCATCAACAAAGCAAGTATCAAAATCATCAGAAAGGGAAGTATCAAGTGAGTCCTCGGAATCATAAGATTCCTCGTCATAGCAATCATTAGCCTCTTCTTGGGCAGCAAGCATTCTATTTTTAAAATCCTCAATATAAGCATTGGAAGTATAATTCTCAAAGCAATAAGCAAGAACAGCAAAGTTTTCAGACTTGTGAATAGTATCGTAATACTTTTCAATCAAAGAAGCAATCTCATAAGCACCTTTAAAAGCAACAAACTCTTCAATCTTTTCAACATCAAAGTAATCATAAACACCTTTGGCATAAGAAGATAGGATCTCATTTTCATTAAACTCACATTGGAAAGGAAGGTGTTTACGCTCTATATTAGAGCAGCAAGTAAAATCATAAATGTGGCATAAACACTCAGCATAGCAATAAGAAACTTGTATTTGATCCCATAAGTGTTTCCCTTTCTGAGATAGGCGGTGCCGCGTGTAATGAGCATGCTCATCCAATGATTTTCCCTCAACCAAGTCGGTTGGGTTTTTAGCGCGAGCACAAATTGATCGAAGACGAGCCAAGTGAAACATGTCCATCCTACCATATTTGGGTGATTCCACACCCATGGTGAAGATAGCATTAGTAGATATTTTTGGTATTTTTTATAAGGGACACAAAAGTAAAAACTGAAAGGTAAACTAACAAGACTAAAAAGCAAAGGTAAAAGATAGTGTGCAACTCCCCTATTTTTGATACAGGAGTCCGACAACGGCGCCAGAAATTGGCGGTTATCAGGACTCGCGTATTTGTACTTCCTTTAAGTCCCCGGCAACGGCGCCAGAAATTAGCTTGATGGCTTCTCTCCCCTCGTTGGTTACCCCAAGTGGAAGGTTGAGATGCAGCGTAGCGGTAATTTCCCTCAGTAAAGATACCAAGGTTTGTCTCCAGTAGGACTCAACGATAAGTACGATAGGTGGCAACGGCGCCAGAAATTATTCTGATGCGTGGAGTTGTCGTGGACCTGCACAAAACAAATAACTTTGCTCCCAACGAGTTCAGAGGAGTTGTCAATTCCTCCGGCCTTGTCGTTTACAAAGGATCAAACGCAAGAGATAAAAAGATACTAGTAAAAGTAAAACAGAAAGGTAAATAGTGGGTGTGAACAATGGTATGAAGATGGCCCGGAGTCCCGTGATTTTCACTAGTGATGTCTCTCTCCCAAAAGACGATAAAAATGCTAGCGAGGTAAACAAATCACAGTTGGGCAATTGATAGGATTATGAAGGCACCGCAATGCTAACTATGCTGCAAAGAAAGGAAGGGCTCAAAAGCAATGGGCAGTACGCCAAGGTAAGTAGACCGAAATCCATCTGCATCTACTACGAATCATCCACCTTGAGATATCTATCCAGAACATCTCGCTGGTATTAAGTTGCGAATCCCACCCAAAGTGTAAACTCAAAGCAACAGACAACTGCATTAAAAGAACTTTGCGTAAAGTAAACAATTCTTGCACCAATAGGCACAATCACCGTTGTTTTATCCCTGGTGGCAACAGCACATCCCCTAGTCTCATGTTTCTGTCACTCAAGCTAGACATCAGGGGGCTGAACCCACAATCAAGCATAACGCTCTCTCTTGGAGTTGCAAGAAAATAACTTGGCCAAAGCAAATACTGCAACGGAGAACATGCAAGAATTTACTCAAGAACAAAATATAAAAGGGCAAACCAAATATATTACTCATCACAATCTGAACATAGTCTCATAATCCATCAGATCCCAACAAACTCAGCATAGCAACAGCAGAAAATTACATAGGTGCCTCGATCATGTGAGGCAGCTCACGAGGTCTCGAAAGTGGAAGCACAAAAGAGGGAGAGGACATCACATAGCTACTGATCACGGACCCATGGTCCAAGGGGGACTACTCACGGTACATACGGGAGGCGTCCATGGCTATGGATGGTCTCCCGGAGGGGTGATCTCCTTCCGGCAGGGTGCCGGGGCAGCTTCTCCAGGAAGCCCCGATCTGAAAATGGCGGCGGCGGCGGAACAGAGAGGTTTCCGCGAAAAAGAGTTCTTGTTTTGGGGTTTCTACCCCGAGGGGGTTATATAGGCGAAGGGGGCGTCGAGGGGCCACCCAGGGCAGCCAGGAGGGTGCCTGGCGCGCCCTAGGGTTGGGGTCGCGCCATGGACCCTTCTGGCTCCCTGGTGGTGGTCCCGGCTCTCTCCCTTGGTTATTTCGGAAGCTTCCTGCCCGCTGATTTTTAATATAATTTTTGCGGAATTTTTTGGGCACTTTAATCAGCCGGAAAACCTGAAAAACAAAAATAGCAGAAAACCAGAAGCTGGCAACTGGGTGCACTGAGTTAGTAGGTTAGTCCAAATTGGTTTAAAAGTGTAATAAAGTTCAACCAAAACATGGCAAAGTCACACAAAACATGCATGGAGCAAGCAGAAATTATAGATACGTTTGGACGTATCATTAGGGTGCCATACCTATAGCTCCACCACATATATCCTGCTTTGTCGTGTGTTCACTCTTTTACTCGGGTAATCACTTCATCACATCCGTGCACTAGTCCTCCATCCGAATGGGTACGCATTACTATTCACTTTGGAACGGTAAGATTCACCTTTTCTTGTCAGTTTTGAGTGAGTTGTGAGTGTCCACCAAAAGATTTTGATTTAGTGCACTAACATACTAATCATGTCTCAAAGTGGTTTTGATGTGATGCAGAAACATGACAAGGATGCGCCAGTTACATGGGAGGCATATGAAGGTCTCCGTGATCACTTGACTGGGCTGTTGACTAAATCCGCTGATGCGATTGATTACAATGCTCAAGCGGTCCAACTGAAAGTGGACGCGACTAAAGCTGCAGTCACCACTATGCAACAACAACTTGCTGCTATACAGCAGAGTCTACAGCAAATGACAACATCTGTCACTGGCATACAAGCTATTGTACAACGCCAACCTGACGCTCAGGAAGATGATGGTAGTGTCCATGGCGACAATGCTGATTTGAGGGGCACTCAAGGCCGTGGGCGTGCTCAAGGGCCGGTTCGTCAACCTCCACTTGGTTTTGGTGAGCGCCGTCTACCCATTCAGGAAGAAGATGTCTTGAGCAAGCCCAAGTTTAACATCCCCAAATTTGAAGGTTCCATGGATGTGGAAGAATACCTCACATGGGAGCTTAAGATGGAAAAATTATGGCGTTTGCATGATTATTCGGAGGACAAGAAGATCAAGATTGCTTCTTTCGAGTTTGACGTCTATGCCTTGCGTTGGTGGGAGAGTGTGTTGACCGAGATACAAGAGACCGATGGGCAGCTTATTCGTACATGGCGTGACATGAAGGCGACCATGAAAGCTCGGTTTGTTCCCACAAATTACTTACGGACAATTTTTGATAAATTGCAACAATTGAAGCAAGGTACTATGTCCGTTGATGCCTACTCTATGGAGATGGAGATGTTGTTGCAACGTGCACGAGTTCGTGAAGAGGTTGAGATGACTATGCAACGTTTTCTCCATGGGCTGAAATTTAACATCAAAAGTATTGTGTGGCATCACCAATACTATAATGTGAATGATCTATTGCATCTTGCAAGGGAGGCTGAATCACAGCTTGCAGAAGAGGCACAACTGGAGGCCAAATACACATCATCTAGCAGATTTTCTCCACGGACACAGTTTGCCGCGCCTATGGAGAACTATGGTGCCAATACTCGGGCTTCTTCTTCACTTTCCAAGCCAGCCTCCAATGGTTCTATGGCCAAGAAGCCAGCTGCTCCTGCCGCTAGTGCAGGCTCCAACATGTCTACAGCTCGCAATCGCGAGATGACTTGTCACTCTTGCGATAATCCGGGTCACTTCAAGAGAGATTGCCCGAACCAAAAGGTCATGTTCATTAATGAAGAAACCGGCGAGTATGAAACCGGTGATGATGAAGACCCAGACGCGTTTGATGACGAATGATACAACAGTGAAGAAGGCATGGATGCTTTTCCGTCTCCTGCTCCTACTATTGTTGTGTCACAAAGTGCTCTCACTGTGCAGCCACATGGAGGTAGCTGCCGCAACCTCGCAAGCAAGGAGTTATGTGCCAAGCTGAATCTGAAATACTTACCTCACCCAAATCCATATTATGTCCAATGGTTGAGTGATAGTGGTGAGATGAAGGTGAATCATATGGTGCGCGTGAATTTTGAGATAGGCCCATACCAGGATTCCATTGATTTTGATGTGGTGCCTATGACAGTTTGCCATCTTCTATTGGGTCGGCCGTGGTTATATGATCGCCATGTGCAACACAATGGCCGAGCCAATACATATCACTTAGAGTTCAAGGGCAAGAAAGTTACTCTCCATCCTATGTCTCCACAGCAAATTGTGAATGAGTCTCGTCAGAAAGTTGAGGTTAATTTAGGACCCACACGAGAGAACAATGTAATAGATGTGCGTGATTCTATAACGAAAAGTGCGAGAGAGTCTAGTTTGCTTATATCAGCCACCAAAGAAGACATGAGAGAATTTAGTGAGGATCCTACCGCCATGCCACTTGTGCTTATGTACAAAGGCGAGTTCTTGCTTTCTAACGATAATCATCCTCTTTCTCCTGGTGTGTCTAATGTTTTGCAGGAATTTGATGATGTGTTTTCGGCGGAGGTACCAGCGGGATTGCCACCATTACGTGGTATTGAGCACCAAATTGATCTTATACCGGGTGCTACACTTCCCAACCGGGCACCATACAGGACCAATCCCCAAGAGACGAAGGAGATTCGACAACAAGTACAAGCACTTCTGGATAAAGGGTATATTCGTGTCAGTCTTAGCCCTTGTGATGTGCTTGTTATTTTGGTTCCTAAGAAAGATGGTACATGGCGTATGTGCGTAGATTGTAGAGCTATAAATAATATCACTATTCGATATCGCCATCCTATTCCACGTTTAGAGGATATGCTTGATGAATTGAGTGGTGCTGCTATTTTCTCTAAAATTGATTTGCGTAGTGGATACCATCAAATTAGGATGAAAGAAGGGGATGAATGGAAAACTGCTTTCAAAACTAAGTTTGGTTTATATGAGTGGTTAGTTATGCCTTTTGGTCTTACTAATGCTCCTAGTACTTTCATGAGATTAATGAACCATGTTTTGAGGGAGTTTATTGGTCGTTTTGTTCTGATACCATATGATAAACTCCTCTAGGGTATCATGTGGTATCAGAGCGAATATATGTCACACCTATATCAAAGTTGAGGGAGTTTATTGGTCGTTTATTGTGTCACTCCTTTATCATCAGGTGTGTCACTCCTTTACCATGTGGTATCAAAGACTAGCAAAACGTACGCATAATATATGTATATATCACCCGTGGTATCAGATTTTTGGGTTGATCACGGAGAGGTTGTGTTGATCGATCGCATCTAGATCGGTTTTGTTGGGAGGAGTTTGCTTGGAGGATTTATCGTTCAGATTGATTTGTTTGGAGGAGATTGTGCATAGAGGCTGCAGATTGCTGCTGTGTTTGTGCGGATTTTTTTCCGCTAGATTGATTTGCGAGGAGATTGCTAGAGGTTGAAGAGAAGAAATCCCGTAATTGGATTTCGCTGTCAGGAGTCCCGAAATTGATATAGGTGCAGAATCCCCATACGTGCTCCAAATAAGGCGTGTAAGCACAAATTGGAAAGGATATCTTGTGTGCTTTCCAGATTGTATGGCCACCGCTCCCGGTTCGCAGCGGTTTAGCCGCAAACGTGCAAACAATACTGCGGTTGGTCCATATTATGCAGATTTGGATGATATATCAAAGATTTTGCAGATATTAGTGAAGGCTGAAACGCAAGCGGCAGCTATATCCAAAACAATCTCAGATTTTTCTGCTAGCTCTCAAAAGAAGTTGATTCCAAATTCTGTTGAGATTACTCAAACAGTTGTCCCACTTCAGAAAATTGATAAGGAAGCAACCATGATTTCTGACATGGCGGATGATGTTGGCAAGGAGGTTGTGGATGATGTTGTACCATTGAGTGGGCTGAATGTGCAACTCAAGAGAGTACATGGTGATACTTGTATGAAAGTGGATAGATGTCAGCGATGGAATTTATTTCAGGCGCAGTGTATGATTAAAGGCAAAGCATGCAAGTTGATGATTGATGGTGGTAGTTGTACCAATGGCATTAGCAAAGCGATGGTGGAAGCATTGAGGTTGTCCACATGGCGTATTCCTGAACCGAAGCATCTCGAGTGGTTGAATAGCTGCGGTATGCTGAAGGTTACTCATAAGGTGCGTGTGTCATTTACAGTTGGTGACTATGTTGATGAGGTTGAGTGCGATGTGTTGCCATTGGAGGTATGTGGACTGTTACTTGGGCGTCCATGGCAGTATGATCGCAATGCTATACATGCGGGCCAAGCAAATACATATTCTTTTATGCATGATGGCAAACAGAGGACTTTGAAGCCTATGGGAGATGATCATATCAAGTCTGATGTGGTGCTGGTGGTTCGCAAGGAGAAATTGCACAAGGCTAAACCACAACAAGGTTTAGCTAAGTTGCAGCCTGAGGAGCATGATGCTAGGAGCGTCAGTACTGAAACTCATTCAGCCATGCCTGTAGATGACAAGCCAGTTGTACTTGTTGGTGACAAGCCGGTTGAAGTTACGCCTCTTCGTGATGAAAGGAAGGAAATTGCAGCATGTGACACACCTTCAGTTTGTGTTGACAAAGGTGTTCAGACTGATGACAGTGGTGCTGTTCGTGACTCGGTGCATATGGCGACGAGGTTCGATGACCACAGTTTTGTTCGCACACCTCTGCGATGTTTTTTTGGAGTAGTCGTGCATGTGCACAATGGCAAGGATGGACGTGTTCGTCAGTTGTGTGGGCCGGGCATTACCACTTTGCAGGGTCGTACAAAGAAGATTCATGTTCAGCTACAAAGGGCTCCAACAAGAGTTGAGAAGAAGAAGGTGGTGGCGCCAAAGTCCAAACTCATATGGAGACGAAAGGAGGCCCTCGATGCTGCATCAAGTCAAGTGGAAAAGACGTGTGATGTTGTTGATATCACGCCACCCTCTCGAGAAGAACCTCACGCGTTGGGGGCAACGCTTTTTGAAGGGGGGGAGGATGATATGGGCAGGACGGAGGAGGCGATGATATGCGCTGGATGGAGGAGGCGAAGATGGACATGCTATTTGCTGAAGACGTCGGACGACCGGATTGCAAGTCGGACCGTCCGGGACACCAGGACGGACGTTCGGACATCAAGTCGGACCGTCCGAAATATGCCTCCGAGGATCAGTGGAATTACTGGCCAAGTCGGACCGTCCGGACTTCATGTAGGACCGTCCGACCTCAGCCCGGACCGTCCGACTTACGGCGCCAAACATCAGTAGCATTTATTGCTTAGGTCGGACCGTCCGAGTAACAGGTCGGACCGTCCGTCCTGAGGCCGGACCGTCCGAGTTACAGGTCGGACCGTCCGACCTGCCCGATGCCTGCGCGCAGAATTAAGGGTTGCGGCCCATGTATCCCCGTTTGGACACCCTAGCTTATAAATATAGGACCCCCTACGAGTTTTAGGGTTAGCTTAAGTTTAGACAAGAATTTTAGGGTTAAGAGTTGTATCTCTTGGTGAAGCTTCCCTCCAGGGTTGGCGATGTCGTTTATCCAATAAAGATTGCCGCGGAGGTTCTTGTGTTCATCAAGGATTGTCGCGTTTTGGTTTGAGGCGTGGTGATCTCCATCACGTTGCTTGCTGGATTCTTTCCTCTTCTTCAGGTTGCGTTCTTCGCGTGATTGGAAGGATTTATATCCGGGTTGCTCGCTGTGAAAGATCGGGACAAACTTTAGAGGATTCCCCCGGTGTTCGTATCATCAGGTGTGTCACTCCTTTATCATCTTGGTATCAGATTTCCAGTGTTTCCTCGGTAAGCATCCACCAAATCCCCCGTAGATCGTTTTGTTTCGTCCTATCCAGAAAAAGCCATACAAAAACATTAGGGTTTAGTGTTTTGCCATAACCTAGAGTGCATCTTTTCCAAGTTTTAGTTGCTGATCGTCGTCCAGTTTGCGTAACTTGTTTTTTGATCGAGTCTTAGCTTTCCTATTTTTTTGTGTCTCACAAGTCGGAGTGTCTTTGTCGTGTTAGATTGGTTTGTGTCGAGTTAGTTTGTTTTCATTGTCTTTTATCCCTCAGATTGTGTCTCCGTTTGATAGCCATAGTTAGCCTTTCTTTGGTGTAGCACTTTCCTATTGAGACTAGCATATCTTTGCTCTTCGGGCTGCTCCTATAGGTTTTGAAGTGCATCAAGTGGTTTGTGCAAAGTTGAGTTGGGTTGCTGTTTACTTCACGTTGAGTCAGAAAAGACAAAAAAAAGAGAACGAGAAAAGAGAAAAAGCATCAAAAAAAGGAAAGAGTTGAGCAAAAAGCCTAGCAAAAAGAGACAGAAAAGGCAAAGTTGACACCACCCTAGAGGAGTTTATGAAAGTAAAACGACATGATAAAGAACCATAATCAAAGTTTAATGAACCATATATTCGCTCTGATACCACATGATAAAGGAGTGACACACCTGATGATACGAACACCGGGGGAATCCTCTAAAGTTTGTCCCGATCTTTCACAGCGAGCAACCCGGATATAAATCCTTCCAATCACGCGAAGAACGCAACCTGAATAAGAGGAAAGAATCCAGCAAGCAACGTGATGGAGATCACCACGCCTCAACCCAAAACACGACAATCATTGATGAACACAAGAACCTCCGCGGCAATCTTTATTGGATAAACGACATCGCCAACCCCGGAGGGAAGCTTCACCAAGAGATACAACTCTTAACCCTAAAATTCTTGTCTAAACTTAAGCTAACCCTAAAACTCGTAGGGGGTCCTATATTAATAAGCTAGGGTGTCCAAACAGGGATACATGGGCCGCAGCCCTTAATTCTGCGCGCAGGCATCGGGCAGGTCGGATGGTCCGACCTGTAACTCGGACGGTCCGGCCTCAGGACGGACGGTCCGACCTGTTACTCGGACGGTCCGACCTAAGCAGTAAATGCTACTGATGTTTGGCGTCGTAAGTCGGACGGTCCGGCTTGATACTC
This sequence comes from Bromus sterilis, assembly GCA_950022295.1. Taxonomy (NCBI): domain Eukaryota; kingdom Viridiplantae; phylum Streptophyta; class Magnoliopsida; order Poales; family Poaceae; genus Bromus; species Bromus sterilis. The sequence goes on from OX465595.1 coordinate 346,341,159, forward strand.
GAACGGTCCGGGCTGAGGTCGGACGGTCCGACATGAAGTCCGGACGGTCCAACTTGGCCAGTAATTCCACTGATCCTCGGAGGCATATTTCGGACGGTCCGACTTGATGTCCGAACGTCCGTCCTGGTGTCCCGGACGGTCCGACTTGCAATCCGGTCGTCCGACGTCTTCAGCAAATAGCCTGTCCATCTTCGCCTCCTCCGTCCAGCGCATATCATCGCCTCCTCCGTCCTGCCCATATCAGAACTACTGAGCAATCGGCTCACATTTTTCTTTTGTCGCAGCTGGTTCAACAGATCTCAGTCGATCTCTCTTTTTTTTGCAGTCGGATGGCTGAACAGGCGCAAACGGGTGCAACTGCAGACTGGCGGGCGTAATCGGCCTGGCACCAGCCGAACTACTGAGCAATCAGCTCACACTTTTCTTTTGTCGCCCCTGATCCAACAGCTCACAGCCGACCACTTTTTTTTTCCGCATTCGGATGACCGACAGGCGCAAACGGATGCAACTGCAGACTGGCGGGCGCAATCGGCTTGGCACCAGCCGAACTACTGAGCAATCGGCTCACACTTTTCTTTTGTCGCCGCTGATCCAACAGCTCACAACCGACCACTTTTTTTCCCGCATCCGGATGACCGACAGGCGCAAACGGATGCAACTACAGACTGGCGGGCGCAATCGGACTGTCACTAGCCGAACTACTGAGCAATCGGCTCACACTTTTCTTTTGTCGCCGCTGATCCAACAGCTCACAGCCGACCACTTTTTTTTTGCACTCAACTGGCCGAGCAGAGGAGCAATCGGACCAGTGACTTATTTTTTGCAGCCGGATGGGGTCGCAATCGGCAGGCCAAGCTGCGCAATCGGCCTAGCATTGCATCCAACTGCACGAATCACTTTTTTCAACAGTCGAGCTGTTTTTTTTTGCACTCAACTGGCCGAGCAGAGGATCAATCGGACCAGTGACTTATTTTTTGCAACTGGATGGGGTCGCAATCGGCACGCCAAGCTGCGCAATCGGCCTAGCATTGCATCCAACTGCACGACTCACTTTTTTCAACAGCCGAGCTGTTTTTTTTTGGCCGAGCTGACCTGACCCTCTTTTTTTTCTCTGAATCTCTCTCTTTGCTTCTTTCCTTCAGCACTCGGAGGCCGGCCATGGCCGAATGGGGAACTGAACTGGCTAGGGAGGAGCTCCGGCTGGCCGAGCTGGACGGAGCGCAGCCGGACTGGCGGAGGGCCGAGCTGGCGCAGCCAAGCTGGCGGGCGCAATCAGCGGGGAGCGCAGGCGGCGAGCTCGGCCAAGCCGAGCAGTGAGGAGCGCTCAGCGCTGAGGCTAGATGGCGCATCCGGCGGCCGCGGGAGGCACAGGCATCCGGCCTGAGCAGGCAGCTGGATGGATTGCTTGTTCTCTCAACTAGTAGCTGGATGGATTTTCTTTGATGCTCTGAACTAGCACGTGAGCTGAACAAAAATCCTCCTGATGGATTCAGCTTGGTGTACTGAACTAGCATACGAACTGAACAAAAATCCTTTTGATGGATTCAGCTTGGTCACGATGAAAACGCAGCCGAATGCGGGGGCAAGAGGACGAGCTGAAAAAAGCACTCGGCTCGGATCTGGGCGAGCAACCGGCGGCAGCTGGATGCAGCGCGGCCGAGCTGAAGGAAATGACGGTCGACTGCCTCCGCAGTGGGATGCACAGCTGCGGCGAGCGTTCGAGCTGCGATGCAACCGCAGATGAATGCAACGGAAGGATCCACAAATAAAAATGTGCAGCCTCCGGGCCCGTACGCGCAGCTTCCGGGTGCACAACCATCGGATCTATGGACGCCGCGCATCTGCGGAACAGAGAGCGGAGCGTAGATGAAGAAGAATTAGCGCCGTTGAAGAAGACGCTGGTGACGAAGAATCCGTCGATGAAGAGGATGGTCCCGTCCGGATCAATACTCCAGTCGACGCCTCGGCCTGCCCCACGGTGGACGCCAACTGTCGTCGATATGTAACGGCAGATGCCATGGGGATGACTAAAGAAGGGGATAGACCGAGGTTGGTGTCGCTGGTGCCGGAGGCGAGATTGGGAACACTGCGATGTACCCAGGTTCAGGGCTCTCCGTAGAGATAAAACTCCTACTCCTGCATGTCTGCACTATATGGTGGAATACTGTACATGGTTGCTCTTTGAGCTGTATCTGCTAACTACTCTGCTCCTGGCCGAGCTGATCTGCTACTCTTGCTAAGCTAATGCTACTCTACTACTCTTGCTCCTCCTCTTCTCCTCCTAGCCGTGAGTGAGGGAGAGAGGTGTGCATCCAAGGGGGAAATGAGAGAGAGGGGAGAGAGCTCCTTGGCTTGGCCTCTTGGTGCCCTTATATAGAAGGCCCAAGGGGACAAGAAGAAAAGAAGGTACAAGTGGTTGGGGGACAAGGAGACAAGGTGGGCATGGTGAAAAGGTGGATGTGATGTAATGTGACATCTCACACATTTACACTATTCACGACGTGACGCGTCATGGCTTGTCTTGTCAGTTGATGCTTCTGTTGACTTCCGGGCAGCCAAACTGCGGGCAATCGGCAGACGGGCAGTCGGCCGGGTGCGCGGGCAGTCGACGGTCCGAGCTGGGGGCGCACTCGGCAGACGCCGAGCTGATCTGAGGGTGCAATCGGCGCCCGATGCTTTCGAAGATTATTCCTTCTACTTGACCCTACCGGGGGTATATTCCCCCGACAGTTTGGATGCACCGGCGAAGTATGTGCCAACTCTCGAGGTGAGAAAGGGCAATGCACGGTACCGAAGAGGCTAGAAAAAGTATATGTGGGTGGAAGTGTCAACTTTCGAATACTCACATTAGTCCGAAGAACTCATGCACTTATTATCGGTAACTCTCAATCTAATTAGGAGGTTCACAAAGAGACAAGTACCCCGAGGAGGAGTGTTTGGGGGTTTGGTTATCCTTGCGTATCCTCGACTCATGGTACGTGAGTGTACTCTAATATTTGAACCCTCCAGAGGTTAGTGATCCATCTAGTAGCTAGAGTTCTCAACAGGGGTTTTTGGTTTTCAAAAAACACACAGATTGCCCAAAATACGACATCTATCACTAATAGGCTCGAGCTCTTGACACCAAAAGTTCAAACATTACTCTAGTCAATACCTCAAAACTATTGCAAGTTACTACTACAAAGAGAAAAGCAACTTCAACTACCTACATCTAGTCAAGACACAAAACTCAGTGCAACAGGCAAACTCTCTAACAAGATAAAACATGAAACCTATAGAAAGTTCAACCTAAAACAAAAGAAAAGCTCTAGAAAAACTAAAGCACTACAACTAAACAGAGCAGCAGCTAAGAAAAGAAAAAGAACAACTCACAACTAAAAGAATAAGCATGCAAATCCTATGAGGAGTTCTAGTTCAAGCGGAGCGTGTAATTCTCCCACACAAAAGAGTAAGCTGGGGTCTAACTTGTTACTACAACAAACAAAGCAAAAACAAACCTAAGAAAACTAAAGAGCGAGACGCTCCAAGCATAGCACATAATGCATGAAGTGATAAAAATATAGTGCAGCGAGGGACGAACTGATAATTGTTGATGGAGAAGGGGGTGCACGGGGGCATCCCCAAGCTTAGACGCTTGAGTCTCCTTGAATATTTCTTGAGGATGCATGGGGGCATCCCCAAGCTTGAGATTTTGACACTCCAAGATCTTCTTTCATCATCTTTCATCGCGCACTTGAAAACTCCCTTCATACATAACTCATTGTAGACTGATTAGAGAGGTTAGTGTTGGGATACGGGGCAGAAAACACAAATTTTTCATACCTACGGTACCCGAACCCAAGATCTATGCTATGGCGATGTAATGTAACGGAGGGAATCGGAGTTCATACCTTTGAAGACCGAAAAGAGGGAAACGTTCTTGCGAACGTGGTTGGCGTAGACTCTGAACTACGACCTCCCTGTCGTGTAGAAGACCACCGGCGATGGAGACTCCCGGTGAACCTCCGACGATGAAGTAGCACCACAGGTGTAGTGCCTCGAGGAGATTACACACGTACAGTGCAACCGATGTTCCCTCCGGGCTCCGAACCAGGCGAGCAGCGGAAAGAAGACGGATTCGGATCCCGACTCCGGCAGAGCGACGGCCTTCTTATGGTGGAGAACTCCCAACCAAGTGCAAACCCCAAACAAGGGGGGCCCGCTCGAGGTAGGAGAAAGAGAGAGAGAACTCAATGAGATGATGGGAAAAGGGGGGGGTCTACCCCTCCTTATATAGGCCAAGGGGGGTTGCCACCCTCCTCCAACTTCCCATGTGGTACTAAACCAAAGGGGAGGGGAGGGGGTGCGCCATATGGAGGGTGGGCCCCTCCCTTGGCGCCATGGGCCAAGGGGGGAGGCTCCCTCCTTCCCCTAATGGGCCCTAAGGGGCCCATTTGCCTTTTTCCCATTTAATTAATTAATTTAAATATATTTTAATATTTAATTCAGATAATTAAATACTAAAACATTATTAAATATAATTAAACATTATTTTGAACCTTTCAAAATATCCGAAACAACTTCCGTTCTCTCCCGGAACTATTCCGGTGCTTTCTCCTATTTCACTGATGATCCCGAATCTGTCCTAGCATCGATTTCCCCTTAAGTGTGACACCCTACGGTCCGGGAAACAGCAGACATGATCGAGACATTCTCATTGATCAATGACTAATCAATTGGACCTGGTTACAATCCTTGATAGCCCCTACGCTTCCATCGAATGAACTTCGATCGCTTTTGGAAATCGTTAACGATACGACGTAATCCCTTTGTGCTGCGGTACTTTGTTTGTCCGAGGTTTGATCGTCGGTATCCTACATACCGTGTTCACATCTCGTTCACAACAAACAAGTTTACTCGTCCATGATCATTGCATCTCTTGTGACCTAGTCACTTGCTTGCAAGCTATTGATGAAATATCATCGAGTGGGCCCAAAGTACCTGTCCTGTCACAAGGACTGAAAAATCCCGCTCTGATCTATTAACATACTCATCAACCATCTATTTCGGAATACCTAAAGTGCACCGTTATAGCCAGCATATTTCAGTCAGGCGGTGGGATACAAATTAAAGTCTCCTCATAGATGGTGCTTACGTATGATCATTACGGTCTAAGGACTAAGCCATACGTTACAAAGTCATAGCAACGCTGAACTATGTGACTCGATCACGTTGCAATACTTTAGGTGGGTGTACGTCCATCACATCATTCCCCTAATGATATGACCTCATTGTCAATGGACTTAAGTGTCACCATGATCAGGAAAGCTTGATCAATCAATTGCCCAATGAGACAGTTTACCCGAGTTAAACTACGGACCATGTTTTATACTACACCTGTATTAGTATTTCCAAGTAATACAGTTATAGCACAGTATAAAACGTATTATGAACAAAACGGATATGTGACAAATATCTTTATTAATTTGTCTCTAGGGCACATATCCAACAGTTAGTGCCCTGCTAAAATAATTTTTCCTCTACTGGAAATAGATATAATCTTGAAGAGCTACTGTTTCTCAAGATTGCCAAAAAGTTTTTGCAAAGAAAAAGCAAGCTTAAGGTTTGCAAAATGAAGAAAAGGCAAAACGTGGCAGAATCTGTGAAAAACAGAACAACAGATAGAAAAGAATTTTTTAGGGGTACTTATGCAACTCAAATAAAAAAACTCAGAACATAAGAAAGTTTCGTAATTGTATAGAGCACGCTGTGTAAAAATTTCAGCTCAAAAAGATAAACTGGGATTTTTCCATGATTTTTCTAGTCACGAGGACAGAATCTGTTTTCTGGACAGCATGTCACAACTTTTACTTCCCTTGCCGTATGAGGCTATAAAGGCACAAAGCTTGAAAAGTAAAGATACAATGATGTTTCTACAGTAGTAACAATTATTAAGACCACTAAGAACAGAATAAAAGCAAAAAGAAAAACCTAAATTCGTTGCGGGCTGCCTCCCGAAAGCGCTTCTTTAAAGCCATTAGCTAGGCTTAAAGATTATAGAAGATGCTCTCATAAGAATAAGAATTTTGAAGCAAAAGAGAGCATTAAGAAGCAAATATGAAACACATTTAAGCCTAACCCACTTCCTATGCATAGGCATCTTGTAAGAAAATAAATCAAAGAAGCACAAAGTGACATGCATAGGAAGGTCGAAAAAGAACAACTTCAAAACTTTCAATATGAAGAGAGGTGTTTTAGTAATATGGAAGTTTCGACAACCAAACTTGCCTCTCTCAAAATAATTTTCAGTGGTATCATGAACAACATCAAGAATATAACTATCACATAAATCATGTTGTTCATGACATACAAGCACACGTGTATAGTTTTCAACACGGTTTTTAGGAACATAAGATAAATGCATCCCAACACATTGAGCCTCAATAAAAGCATAGTTCTCCGGAATATGAGTTGGAGATTTCAAAAGGATAATAGGAAAATCAAGTGTGGGTGCAATAGCAACAATTTCATGCTTAACATGAGGAACTATAGCAAGTTCATCTCCGTAAGCGTCATCCATAGTGGCATCACGGCCATAAGCATAGAAGGCGTCAACTTCATCAAAAAGGGATATTTCAAAAGAATCCATAGGATCATAACACTCATATAAGGTAAGAGTCAAAGAGTTACTCTCATTAGAAGGTAGACATGGATGGCTCCATTCTTCCTCCTCTTGTTCTTCACTCTCCTCCTCTTTTTCATCCAAGGAGCTTTCAGGTTCAGTAATTTCTTCTTCCATAGAGTCCTGCAAAACATTAGTCTCTTCCTTTGGAGGAGAGATTCTCTCAAGATGATCAGTAATATAATAATTTGCATCGTAATTTTCCAAACAATAGTTAAGTATAGCAAGACTCTCAGATTTCTAAGGGGAATCATCAATATTTTTAATAAGAGAAGTAATTTCATAGGCACCCTTATAAGCAACGAATTCTTCTATTTGCTCTGCATCATCAAAATCATAATTTCTCTTAGCATAAGAAGCTAAGGTTTCATCATCATTGTACTCACATTGGAAAGCAAGGTGTTTGTGCCTCATAAAGCAACAAGATTCATCCTGTAGAAAGATATATTATATATTGAGCACAAGTTTCTAGCATATTCATACAACTGGTGTATTTGTTTCCATAAGTGTATCCACTTTTGAGACAAGCGGTGTTCCTTGTACCACTTTTGTTGATCCTCGGTGAATCCTCCATGCCAATAAGATCTGGTTTCAAAGAAGTTAGACATTGATTGGCAAGTAAGGAAATAGACATACTATTTTTTTTGGATTTTTGATAAAGGACACGAAAGTAAAAACTGAAAGGTAAACTAACAAGACTAAAAAGCAAAGATAAAAGATAGTGTGCAACTCCCCTATCTTGTAGACTGGAGTCCCAGGAAACGGCGCCAGAAATTGGCTTGATACGGTGAGGATCTCTCACTCCTCGTTGGTTACCCCAAGTGGAAGGTGAGATGTAGCGTAGCAGCAAATTTCCCCTATGTAGAGGATAGGGTTTGTCTCCCGTAGGGCTCGCAGAAATACAAGAAGGTGGTAAAGTGAACAATGGCGTCGTTCACAACCGAGGGTTGCTAACTTCACCTGGACCTGCACACAGATACAAAAAACTTCGCTCCCAACGAGTACAGAGGAGTTGTCAATTCCTCCGGCCTTGCTGTTTACAAAGGATTAACGCAAGAGATAATGATAGTGATAGCAACTGGAAAGTAAACTAAGGATGTAAACAGTAATGTGAAGATGGACCGGGGTCCCGTGATTTTCACTAGTGATGTCTCTCTCCCAAAAGACGATAAAAGTGCTAGCGAGGTAAACAAATAACAGTTGGGCAATTGACAGGATTATGAAGGCACCGCAATGCTAACTATGTTGCAAAGAAAGGAAGGGCTCAAAAGCAATGGGCAGTACGCCAAGGTAAGTAGACCGAAATCCATCTGCATCTACTACGAATCATCCACCTTGAGATATCTATCCAGAACATCTCGCTGGTATTAAGTTGCGAATCCCACCCAAAATGTAAATCCAAAGCAACAGACAACTGCATTAAAAGAACTTTGCGTAAAGTAAACAATCCTTGCATCCGCGGATACAAGCACCGTTGTTTTATCCCTGGTGGCAACAACACATCCCCTAGTCCCATGTTTCTGTCACTCAAGCTAGACATCAAGGGGCTGAACCCACAATCAAGCATAACGCTCCCTCTTGGAGTTGCAACAAATCACTTGGCCAAAGTAAAATACGGCAACGGAGAACATACAAGAATTTACTCAAGAACAAAATATAAAAGAGAAGAACCAAATATATTACTCATCACAATCTGAACATAGTCTCATAATCCATCAGATCCCAACAAACTCAGCATAGCAACGGCAGAAAATTACAAAGGTGCCTCGATCATGTGAGGCAGCTCACGAGGTCTCGAAAGTGGAGGCACAAAGAGGGGAGAGGAACATCACATAGCTACTGGTCACAGACCCATGGTCCAAGGGGAACTACTCACGGTACATACGGGAGGTGTCCATGGCTATGGATGGTCTCCCGGAGGGGGTAGCTTCTCCCGGCAGGGTGTCGGAGCAGCTTCTCCAGGCAGCCCCGATCTTGAAGCGGCGGCGGAGGTACAGAGGCGAGATCGCGGAAAAGAGATCGATATTAGGGGTTTCCACCCGAGGGCTAAATATAGGCGGAGGGGGGTGTCGAGGGGACCCACAAGGCAGCCAGGAGGCCCCCTCGCGCGGCCTAGGATGGGGCCGCGCCAGGGACCCTTCTGGAGTCCCTGTGGTGGCCCCCCTCCGCTGCTTTGGTTATTCCGAAAGCTTCCGGGTCGCTGATTTTTCATCTGATTTTTCCGGATTTTTTGGAGCACTTTTAATGGCCGGAAAACCTGAAATACAAAAACAGCAGAAAACAGCAACTGGCAGCTGGGTGCACTGGGTTAATAGATTAGTCCAAATATGCTCAAAAGTGTATGAAAGTTCAAGCAAATCATGGCAAAGTCACACAAAACATGCATGGAGCAAGCAGAAATTATAGATACGTTTGGGACGTATCAAGGGACTACATGTCCCGGTCTAGCCTTAATTAAACTGCAATACCTCCCCCAAGCTTTAGGGAGGTGCTCATCCTGCAACTGTTTAAAGTTATAAATTCTTTGTAAAGCAGCATGTTACATATGAGCAAGAAAATATTTATCAACAAAAGATTGAGCTAAGTCCTGAGGACTCTTAATGGAACCATAGGGTAGTGCACATACCATGCCTTAGCGTCTTCCTTCAAAGAGAAAGGAAAAAGCTTAGCCACATAAAAGTTTCGTATCCTCTCATCAGTAGTAAACAAGCCACCCAACTCGGTGAGTTTGGTCAGGTGTGCTATAGCATCATCATTTTCTCTTCCATAAAAGGGGTCAGCTTCAACTGTAGATATAAGTGAAATATCAACAGAGAAATCATAATCAGGATCAGTGATGCATATAGGAGATGTAGCAAATTCAGGATCAAGAGTAATCTTGTTCTTCATGGAGTTCATTTCAAGCAGCTTCTTAATAGCACCAGGGTCAGAGTTGAAACACTCTGTAAGTTCCCTGCATAAATCATCATCAAGAATAATATAATCATCCTCAAGGAGTCTTTTCTAGAGGTCACTCAGGTTAGGATAATCATAAGTAGCACCAATAGGGTAGCGAGTAACAGGAATTTCAATTCCAGATTGTTTAGCAGCATCAGCGATCTGTTTTTCAAGAGCGTAACCAAGTGAACCAATATCATCAAGAGTAGTGGAAGCATAATCAAAAGTATCGGACATAGTAACCGACTCAGTAGAAGTAGCATGTGGTGGTGGTGGTGAAGCAAACTTAATTATAACGGAAGGTGAATCAAGCGTAGCCCTAGTGCTCAGAACAATACCTTTTCTTGTAGTAGATGGTAAGATCTGAACCTTGGGGTCTCCTTTCTTACCCATAGTGGATGAAGTGCAGCAGGAAGAATACTTCAACTAGACTTGTAAATAAAGCTATGCTCCCCGACAACGGCGCCAGAAAACAGTACTTGATGACCCTCAACTGTAGGGGATCGAGATAGTCTTCGCGGGTAAGATAAGCCAATTTATTGATTCGACACAAGGGGAGCCAAAGAATGTTTATAAGATTTGAAAATTGCGTTGTCAATTCAACCGCACCTGAAATATACTTTCTTGCAACAAAATATTAATAGCAACTATGATATGAAAGTGGTAGTGGCGACAACGAAAGTAAAAACAACGAAAGTAACAACTAGTAACTAGCAGGATTAAAACACTGTAGGCTAGGGAGATGAATGGTTGGGCGCTGCTTGGATGAGAGTGAACATGTAATAGATTTTAACACGGGGCAAGGCACACAGAAAAGCAAGGATCATCTAGGCAAATATCAAACATTAGGCATGTATCCCATAGGTAGTTCTGCGTGCTTGCAATAAGAACTTGCAAAACATCTTTTGTCCTACCATCCCGCTATGAACGGGGCCAAAGGGAACTTATGGAGATTAAGGTGCTCCTGTCAAAGAGCACCGGAACAAAGCATTAAACTCAATGGATACATGAAATTCTCAAATTATAGTCCATCCCCTTTGGTGTCCCAAGCTGTCAACTTTGGGATCGTCGGTTCCGGACCATAATAGGTGCATACAACTCATAGATAGGATCAAGAATATAAATATACTCATGAAAACACAAGTGGTTCAGATCTGAAAACATGGCACTCGAGCCCAAAGTGACAGGCATTAAGAGCAACAAGTTGTAGCAAAGATGATAAACACCAAAGTAGATGATATGCAACATGCCCCCAACAATTTGACGAACTATTACATGATCTAACTCATCCAATCCCTACCATCCCCTTTTGCCTACAGCAGGGAATTACTCAATTACTCACACATGAGAGAAGAAGTCATGGAGGGAGGATGGAGTGGTGATGATGATGACGATGGCGATGATCTCCCCTCACCGGAGGCCAAAACGGCCTCCAGATTAGCCCTCCCGAAGAAGAACAAAGGGTGGCGGCGGCTCCGCGACACAAACTGGGAAAACGACTTTTGTTTTAGAGTTTTCGCGTCACGGGAATAAATAGGGGGCCAGGTAGGGCACCAGAGGAGGTGGGAGCCCACCTATGTAATTTTCCTGGTGTTGCTATGTTGTGTTTGCTGGGATCCGATGGATTATGAGATTATGTTCATATTGTGATGAGTTATATATTTGGTTTACCTTTCATATTTTGTTCTTAGTAATTCTTGCATGTTCTCCGTTGCTTTTATTGTTTTGGCTAAGTAGTAGATAGTAACTCCAAGAGGGAGTGTTATGCATGATTGTGGGTTCATGCCCCCCGATGTCTAGCTTGAGTGACAGAAACATGAGGCTAGGGCATGCGCTGTTGCCACCAGGGAGAAAACAACGGTGCTTGTAACCGCGGTTTCAAGGATTGTTTACCTTACACATAGATTGTTAATGCAATTGTCTGTTGCTTTGAGTTTACACTTTGGGTGGGGCTCGCAACTTAATACCAGCGAGATGTTCTGGATAGATATCTCAAGGTGGATGATTAGAAGTAGATGCATATGGATTTCAGTCTACTTGTCTTGGCGTACTGCCCATACTTTCGAGCATTCTTACTTTCAAGTAACAAAATTAGCATTGCGGTGCGTTTATAATTCTGTCAATTTCCCAGCTGTAATTTGTTCACCCAACTTAGTTGTTTATCGTCTTTTGGGAGAGAGACATCACTAGTGAACGTCATGGGACCCCGTTCCATATTTCCACCAATGTTTACACCTCCACCTTATTTTATCGCTTTTACTTTCGTTGCAATTATCACTACTATCTACCCTTGCGTTTAATCCTTTGTAAACAAAAAGGCCGGAGAGATTGACAACCTCTCTAAACTTCGTTGGGAGCAAAGCTATCTGTGTGTGTGCAGGTCCAGGCAAAGCAAGTGATTATGTTCAAACGGCGCATCACTTGCCGAACCACCTACTTGTCTTTGTTGGAGTCCTACTGGTCGATCTCAACCTTGGTATCTTTGCCAAGGGAAATTTGCCGCTACGCTATATCTCAACCTTCCACTTGGGGTAACCAACGAAGGGCGAAAGCTATTACTTCCTCGCTAGCATCAATAGGTGACTAACAAATTTAAACTTAATTACCAAGTTTTAGGGTTAAGCGGATAAATAAGATTCTCTAGATGCCCTCTAGATGAACAAGCCTATGTGGCAAGCAAGCTTAAACTCGAATGCTAGGCAACAACTACAATAGCAAGCCAACAAGCATAAGAAGCTAGTACAAATAAAGATGCGAGAAAGGAGAAACCACAAGTGACAAGGAGACACGGAGATTTGTTCTACCGAAGTTCACACTTTTTGAGGGAGTGCTAATCTCCGTTAGAGCGGTGATAATTCCTTGAGAGCTCTACCAAGTACGTAGCTCACCGTATTCTCCTTTAGAGTCACCCCCAAAGGATGAGCCTCGATTCACTCGGGGTTGGTCTTGAAGGAGACCACCACACCTTTACATACTTCCCGGAGCACACAACAAGCAAGGAAGCTTCCGGGACGGACACCTAGCCGCCTAGGAGCCAAAGCTTCAAGAGTAACTAAGTCAACGGAGTATAAGTCTTGAGGGGAACACAAATAGGTTTGGTGGAAGTGTAGATCGGGCCTTGCTCTCTCAAATCCCAAAAGATCAACGAGTTTGGGTGGAGGAGATGAGAGTATTGAAAAAATGGAGTTCTAGTAATGGAGGCTCAATCAAGGGGAGAAGGATTAGGGTTGGAGGAAGAAGAAGAGGGTATTTATAGCACTTGGGTCGGGGTAGGTGAGATTCGCCCGTTGGACGGGCTAAAGCCCGTGTGCACGGGGCTTACAGTCAATTTCTTATGTAACCCCGTGTGCACGGCCCCGGGACCTCGTGTGCATGGGGGTCCGTGTGCACGGGCCTTACTGCAGGAGAAAACCCCACAGAGGGTGAGGGCACTCAGCACCCCGTGTGCATGACACCAGGGCCATGTACACGGGGGTACCAGTGTCCTGAACCCATGGGTATTCTTCCGGCAAGATCCATGCACACACAAATACGCTTCTTCCAGGCAATATGGTGGGTGGCTTTGGCATAGGAAAAATGTGTTCCCACACATACTCGAACCTCGTTGACCCCTCTTGATAGTGCGATTTTCCTACGACTCAAATCAAACCGAAATAAATCCTTTGAGCCGTCGGAGAACCACGCCTTTTATCTTATTGTAGTGGGGCCAATCATCCTTCAAAATTAATAATCCTCCACGAGACCAGTGACCCGAGATACATCTTTTAACAACATTCATTAGTCCCACTAACCACATTGTCATAATACCAAAACACCGTTTATGAGTAAATGCACTTTCATCCTCTTTGAACCTAGGGTTCATGGTAGCAAGCTAGTTGACGTATTCTCTCCAATCTTGTGCTTCAATGTTTAGTCCTTGTGAGCTTCCTAACATGATCAAGACATATATGTTATAGTTTCTATGTTGTTATGTTGTGTTTGCTAGGATCCGATGGATTATGATATTATGTTCAGATTGTGGAAGTAATATATTTTGATCTCTTTTATATTGTGTTCTTGAGTGTTCTTCCATGTTCTATGTTGTATTTTATTGCTTTGGCCAAGTAGTAGATTGTGACTCCAAGAGGGAGAGCGTTATGCTAGATAGTGGGTTCATGCCTCCTGATGTCGCTTGTGACTGCGTGTCACAACGATTGCTTAAATTACACATAGAGTGTTAAAGCAGTTGTCCATTGCTTTGGGTTTGCAACACATAGCTGTGGCTTGCAACTTAATACTAGCGAGATGTTCTGGATTAGATATCTCAAGGTGGATGATTAGTAAGTAGATGTTGATGAATAACCGGTCTATTTGTTTTGGTGTAATGCCCATACAATTGAACCTTGCACTCTTTGCTAGCATAATTAGCATTGCGGTGCATTCATAATCCTGTCAATTGCCCAGCTATAATTTGTTCACCCAACATAGTTTTTATCGTCTTTTGGGAGAGAGACATCACTAGTGAGCTCCATGACGTCCCGGTCCATTTCCTCATCATATATTTACACCACTGCAATTTATTGTTTTCCTTTCTTTTCAGTTGCACCTTTTTATTATCTCTTTGTGTTGAACCCTTTGTAAACAACAAGGCTGGAGGGATTGACAACCTCTCCGACTCATTGGGAGAAAAGTTTGTTGTGTCTTGTGTGCAGGTCCAGGTCAACTTACGCACCGACTAATTTCTGGCGCTGAAGTTTTCCACCTACTTGTCGTCTTCGGAATCCTACGAGAGACATAAACCTTGGTATCTTCACGGAGGGAAATTTGCTTCTATCTACATCATAAGCTTTCACTTGGGGTAACCAACGAGGAGGTGTTATCTACACTCATCAACTAGTTACATCATACGCTTTATCAAAGCCTAATGTGTTCGCTAATCCTCCACACGAGTTCTACTGATTTGAGTTTCGACAATACATAATACAACGGGGGAAAACTTCTTCGTAAATTCGCGAAGTTCACGAACTGTCGCGGCGTTGGCCGCACCGCGACAGTTCCAACAGAAGACACTCATTGCGCCCAACGCTACGGCTGGGAGCTCGCCACTTGTGAAACATTGGATCTTGTCTCAGAGCTGTTAGTGTCACTTGCTGACACCTTCCTTGGTTTATTTTCTAGGTCCCTCAGTGAAATGTATACAAGAGGCAAGGGTGTAGCTCCATGTTCTCCCAATATGCCCTAGTACTAGTGTTCCATCAACAGATGAGCCTGTCTCTCCATTCAGCAGCAAGGGTGCACTAGAAGTGTTGACTGCAGTTTTATCAATGGAACCCTTTTTTTGTTCCTCGCATTGCCATCCCCTTCAGCTACAATGTTGTTCAGTTCCTGTTCCCGCCTCCACTTTCGGCTGAAGTTCCAAGACATCTGACACCACAACTACAAGTGTCTTTGGGGCCGCTGTGTAGCTTTACTCCTTCCCATTTGTGTAGCATCATCCTTGTTCGGTCCATTCACCCTAGGTGTGTTCATGCCAAAACATCCTCTCTTCCCACGAACACCTCTTGTATGACGGCTGGCAACACGCACCGCCCATCCTATTTGCGGATTTTTGAAGACCAGTGCCTTAGAGATATGAATACCGTCACCACATTATTTGAACTCGTGCCCTAGCATGCCACACACAACGCATAAGTTAGGAAGCCGTTCATACTTGACCCTGAAGATTTCCTTATTCCATCTTTTATGATTGAAATTGAGTTCTTCAACGGTTTGCGAACATCAACACAGACCCTAACTATGTAAAAGTTCCCAAAGAAATTAAAAGAGCTTTTCTCCTCTGCTAAATACTCTCCAACATTTTAGGCAAGCGAAGGTGCCAACCTTACGAACCCTTTTGTAAAATCATGTATATGTACCATCATATACAGATGATTCAGATTAATCTATGTGGTTTTTGTAAATCCATCATATTCTGCCATAATCACACCCCCGATGAACTTCCATGATCCACCATCATCAGTTTTTCCCAATCGCCGAGGATGAAAAATTGCATGGTGAAGAGGTTCGGTTCGAGAGGACGGATCTCCACGTGCTGGGATAAATCCCACGTCGTTTTCATATTGCGGAAGAACCATGAGTGACTGAAATCACTCTCTCTATGGACTTGGGTCAATGCCATCCACCACATTGGTTCTGCCTTTTCCTGACCTCTTATTCAAACACCACATCATCAAGTTAATCTTCCTTCATCCCCAGTTTCTCCATCATGCGCTCCAGATCGACTTGTTTGCCGCCGCTGAGGCTTTTCCCCTATGACGATCCCTAGATGTCTCGTCTTGCTTCACTTCCTTCCAGTGGTCACCGTGAGACGATCGCTGGTGGGGGAAGAAGCAGAAACCTTGATGGCGGCTGATCGCCCTCCAGAACCCTATACCCTAGCATGTGGGCAACTGTCCTCGGTGCAGATGCCTTTAATACGCAATCAAAAGGCTAGTGTCAAAGAAAAGAAGCAATCAAAAAGGCCGCAAAAAAGCTGTCCCATAAACGGCCCAACAAACAAATGGCCTCCTATCATCATGTCCTCTCCGTTTTCGTGTGAAGAAAAATCTCTCGAACTTTGCTCGCTCAACACTGGAGAGAGAGACCCACCCGCTGTCACTCACCGCCCCCGCCCTGCCGCCGCCGGCGAACCAGCTGGCCGCAGTCGGATCCACCCGTTCTTCCTCCTATCAACCTAGATTCTACCCGCTGGGTGTAGGCCTCCGTCTTGCGCTGGTGCTCACATGTACGGTGTACGGTGTGCCTCCTCAACCACTCACCGGTAGGGTTTAGGAGCGGGACCGCCGGCGAGCGCCCCCGCAATAGTCCGCATTCAAAGGCGAACGGAATAACCCGAGCTTCACCGCGCGCTTCCTATCCTTCCCAGGTACCTGCATCAAGCATTGTTATTCAGTTGTAAGAGTACAGTGTAGATTTTTGCGGTCAGCAATGTTTGGTCAGAAACTTGTGCTAGGATAAAACGGCACTTTGGAATTTCCATAAGGGTACCGTCGATGTTGTGCCATGTTCCTTTGCTCAGGGGATAGAGTTCTCCACTCTACCGCTTGGGACTCTGCCTGATCTGCAGCAGTTTGTTGGGTGTCATCCGTGTATGATATATTACTGATAGTGTTTATGGCATGGGTTGCTTGAGCATCTATGGATCTTGTCCATATTTTTGGATATTTCTCTAAAGTTCGATCAGTGTTGAAAGTTGGGAAACTTACCCTTGCTGAATCTGATTTTTGTTTACCCCATGTGTGTGTGCTGCGCAATGATTTGTTATATGGCAATGGCAGTGCTGACATTTGCTTCCTACCATTTCTACTTCGACCCTGTGACAAACATATATAGGTCTGCGCCTTCGGTTATTTGGGTAAATACTGTTTGGTTACTATGGTCATTTCGTAAATATGGTTTTAGTATTTTGATAAATATGGTATGAGTCGCAAATTAGGTTCACTTTTGGTAAACAGTAAACTACTTCAATACGGTTTAATAAATGCCTATTAACAAAATTTGAGACGGTTTTTCAAATAATTGAGGTGATTTTGAGGATTTTCAAATGTCTCCAGAAGGTGGCGCGAAGCCCCAAGATGAGCGCTAGGCCACACGTTGGGCTGGACTTGTGCAGTTAGTTTTGTAAGAGCAACTCTAACAAGGCCCGTATCCCGCGGACCCTTAAAAGCGCGATAAGGGTTGAGAAAAGCGCGCGATAAGGGCCGGAATCGGCTGTGGCAGAACGGAACCCGCAAACGTGGATATTCCTCTTTAAGGGTCCGGTTTGCGGGTTCTGTTCCACGCGCAGCTGATCCGGACCTTTATCCTGAACCTTAAAGGCTTAAACAGCGAATTTCAGCACATTCTGAATACAAATATTGATAAAATAAATGTTACAAACATCATCCGAATTATTACAACAATGTTTTGAATAAAAAAATACAAAAATTGTTCTGAATAAAATAATAGCACAAAATTGTTTTGAAATAAAATGAAATTTGTTATTGCCCATGCTAAGACCAAATATGCTCAACAAGATCCTGAAGTTGTGTGTGGGTGTCGCTATCTTCTATCTCTCGGTATGTCTGAAGAAATGCTTGAATACGGTCAGGGTTTCTAGCCGGCTTCACCGAGTACCTACATTGTCGTAGAAGAGTCTCAAATCCAAGTCCCTCTCAGCTTCAATGATCATGTTGTGAAGAATGACACAATGTGTCATTATGTTTTGGAGAGTTTTCTTGTCCCCAAACCGAGCAGGACCACGAACAATGGCACCTAGCTTGCAAAACACCGAAGGCTCTTTCAATATCCTTTCGGCACCCCTCTTGTGCCTTGGCAAATAAAGCTTGCTTCCTATTGATAAGATTTGTGATGGTTTTCACAAATGTAGACCAAGAAGGATAAATACCATCACTGTGTAGTTGCAAGCTGGAGCATCACCATTAACAAGCCTAGCAAACAAATGTGACCTCTGCAATACATTGATGTCATTGAGGGTACCTGGCAAACCAAAAAAGCAATGCCAAATCCATAAATCTTCTGATGCAACCGCCTCGAGCACAATGGTTGCATCACCACCCTTGCCACAATACTGCCCATGCCATGCCTTTGGATAATTTTTCCAAGTCCAATGCATACAATCAAGGCTTCCTAGCATACCCGACCAACCTCGCTTCTCATTTGTTCTCATTTGTTGCCATCAAAATCACCATGTCTTCTTCATTGGGTGCCCGAAGATAAACGGGGCCGAAGACACGAATCATCACTTTTGCAAACCTACGCACCGACTCCATTGTAGTATCTTCGCCAATGCGAAGATACTCATCGGTATAGTCTGCCAGAACTCCATACGCAATGACTCTCATTTCTGCGGAGATTTTTTGGTACGGTGAGAATCCAAGCAAGTTGGTGGCATCTCTCCGTTGGGTAAAATATCGCGAATTGGCCTCGCATGCTTCTACAATCTTTACGAAGAGAGATCGACGCATACGGTACCTTCGTCGGAAGAGATGCAGCGGGTATGTTGGTGTCTCCGAGAAGTAATCTCTCATCAACATCTCGTTCCCGAGGATGCGGTTGCGTGGGATGCAAAGGCGGCTGACTGTGGAACCACGCCGTTTCTTCTTCTTCTTCCTCTCTTCTAGTTCGTGCACGGCGAGAACCACCACCACCATTTGTTGCCAGTGCCTCTCGAGGAGCGTCTCCGTATCCGAGTCGTCGGACGAGGATGAATCCTCGAGCAAAAATTGCTCGCACGGGCTCAAATCCATCTACAAAGCCGCAACAAATTATGACCTCACCGGTTGTCGTGGTAATACCTAGGGTATACCCTCATGAACCTTATATCAGGGGGTATCCCTAGCAGAACCACCTCTTGGAAAATATCTATAAAATAAAACATAAACAAAAAACCTCTTTCTCTTTCTTTTTCATCCGAGTAAGAAGCTACTCGGATAAGACCAGATTCATCCGAATAGTTTGCTTATTCGGTTGACACCACTACAAAGGCAACCCTACTCGGATAAGACCTTGCCGAGTAAGATGTTACTCGGAGCGAAGCACTACTGATCGAGTAAGATGGTTACTCGGAAGCAAGAGAAGCCGAGCTGCACGACACTCGGACAAGAAGAGGAAGAGCCACCGAGACATTAAATCCATATGCGTTACCCCTACTTAAATGCTTATAATGGGGGGACGTTTCTCATTGTAATAACAACCACCATTAACTCTGTAATCAAAACCCATTATTTGGGCAGTGAAGGGACAGGGCGCACTCTATATAAGCCCATCCTTTTCACCATAGAAAGGGACATATACATCGACACTTTGAGCAAGAACACCCCGGTTGACCTGGGACAGGATTAAGGTTGTTATCTCTAAGGAGAGGCCTAACCTGTATAACTTCTCCTTGTGTCACCATCTTTGCGTACAGATCTTCATAGCTCCATCACTACCCCTATATCTATTGTTAGGTCTATAACTACAACAATTGGCGCCCACCGTGGGGCTGAGCTGATCAACAACCGTAAAGATGGGATTCCTTTCGTCTCCCTGGTCGACCCGCGGTCCTCAACTCACCCACGGCAAGAGTTTTTTCTTTGGATCGCTAACCTTTGTGGCCGACGACTCCGCTTGGCTGGCGGATGCACCGCTCCAGGCGCAGCTGCTGCCCTCAAGGGGTAGCGTACACTTTCGAGCCGATGCATCGGGGGCTCTTCGCCTCCAGTTACCAGCACGTCCTCAGACTCAGGTTCTGTGGCCTATCCACCACAAGAAGAAGAGGTCAGGCCTCCCACACATTCCTTATCGAAACAAGCCCCGCCCGATCCAGCAGGTGGCAGTCATCGATTCTGTGGAGTCAGCTCAGCAGGCCATTAGCGAGCTGATCGCAAAGGAAGGTCCGACTGCATCACTCTTGCACATCTTCAACTCTGGCGACGATGAAGACCTTCTGATGTCTGACCCGGAGCCGGAGGCCGAACAAGAAGGGAGCAACGGTTCTCCTGTCACCATGGCAGAAGTTTGTATGGCCGGAACTCCACCGCCTCAGGGGTCACCAACCAGAGAGGGCGGGGATCGGACTAACGAGGTAGCTCGGGGCAATGAAGAGATACCACTCGGAGGAGGACGTCGGCGAACGTCTGCTTTCAGGCGTCTAGAGCTTGGAGGTCCCAGTCGACGACCCCTTACTCGGGAAGAACAAGCAACGGCAGAAGCAGCAGAGCAGATGTTGCAAACCCCCATAGACACCTCGACTCCAGAAGGGCAACACTTAGAGGCAGCCAGGCTAACCAATTTAGCTGAACGGCAACGTTTAACCGAACTACAGAATACATTGGAACATCAGGCTCGGGAGGTGGCCCGCCTCAAGCAGAGTAGAACCAGTCGGCAACTGAGGGGGAATGGCGAAAATCGATCCTTCCGAGTTCTGGATACTCCAATGGAAAATCTAATAGCAGCTACTCGGATTGCAAATTCCTTGCAGCCGAGTGGTTCAGCAGCTGAAGGAATAGAGCACTTAGCATTCCTGTTGCAAAAAGCAGTGGAGCAGAACGCTGAAGTCAGTCAATCACTACAGCGAGTTCACTCTCAGGCTCCCCTCACGGGCACCTCTCAATCTGTTTATACTCCCCGAAGAAACAGAAATCATTCACCTCGGAACAAGGGGGATCCTCATGATGAATATCGCCATGAACAGTTCCGGAACCCAGAGTTTCGAAGAGGTGATGAGCATACAGCTCGGAGGAGAGATGAAGACTATGCAGCTCGGAGGAGGGACCAAGAACGACGCGAGTGGATCATCAAGAGGAAAGATACCGAGATATTGAAGATGATGCTCGAAGCCATTTAGTACAAAATCGAGTAGATCGCGCCAGGATGTATCGACAAGATCATGTTAGTTATCCGATGGCTACAGGCCCCGTTTGTTTTAGTGAGAGAATCCGGTCAACCCCGATTCCCCCTCGCTTCAGGATAGCGCAAGGAGTAGAAAAGTACCGGGGTGACGCTAAGCCGCAGACATGGTTAGATGACTACAGAATAGCAGTCCAGATAGGAGGTGGAGATGAGATAGCCATGATGCACCTTCCCCTGATGCTGGAAGGTTCAGCTCGGACATGGCTAAACCAGCTTTTACCAAACAACATCTGGGTATGGGAAGATCTAGTCAGAGTTTTCGTCAAGAATTTCGAAGGAACCTACAAGAGACCTGGAGGGCTGACTGAATTGCAGTTATGCACTCAAGGTCACAATGAGCCCACTCGAGAATATATTCAGAGATGGATCACACTCCACAACTCGGTAGAAGGAGTCTCCGAGTTCCAAGCAATTCATGCCTTTAAGCAAGGTGTCAAGTATAAGGAGTTAAGCTTGAAGCTCGCAAGGTCCCCTGATGTCACTTCACTTGGCAGATTGATGGAAATCGCAAACAAATATGCTAATGGGGAAGAGGAAATTCGGCAGAAGTCTCAGCAGTATCGAAGTGGTAACAACTCGGCCTCCAACCCCAAGCAAAAGAATGGAGGTGGGGGCGGTAAGAGAAAGGCAGAAGGAGCACCAACAGACGCCGAATTGGTAGCGGCCGCAAGCGCGGCAGGGATCCATAGCAAAAATCAGCCAAGGAAGGAGTGACAGCCTCGTCAGAAAAGGCCTTTAAATGATGATGATATCCTAAACCAGCCTTGTCCTCTTCATACCACCCAAGATGCTGAAGGGAAGACAGTTTTCCCGAAGCATACCGCTAGGCAGTGCCGACTGATCAAGAGAGCTGCGCAAAATGCAAAGACCGGGCCACAGCAGGACAAGGGAAAGAAAAAGGAAGGAAGTCCAGGTCTGGACAGTGAAGGTTTCCCTCGGGAAGACGGAGTTCTGGTCATTTTTGCAGGCCGAGAATCGAAGAGAATTGAAAAGTTGAGGTTCAGAGAAGTTAACACCGCTGTCCAGCCGTTCCGAGTTATATGAAGTGGACAAATGTTCCGATTACGTTTGATCAATCGGACCATCCCCCTCATATCCCTCACCCTGGAAGACACGCTCTGATAGTTGACCCATTAGTGGAAACAGGAAATGGCAATTTTAGGCTGAGGAATGTCTTGATGGACGGAGGCAGTGGCATAAATATTTTATATGCTAGTACCTTAAAAAGCATAAACATCCCGATGTCTAAACTCAGTAACAGTTACTTGGAATTTCACGGGATCATCCCGGGAAAGAAAGCACACTCGCTAGGAATGATTACTCTGAATGTAGTCTTCGGTACACCTGATAATTTTCGGAAGGAAAAGATTACCTTCGAAGTAGTCGACTTTCCGAGTGCTTATCACGCGCTACTCGGACGGCCCGCTTATGCAAAATTTATGGCGATTCCTTGCTATGTTTATTTGAAGTTAAAAATGCCAGGCCCTAGCGGTGTGATCACTGTATCCGGAGATTATAAACAAGCAGAAGAGTTGCTGCAAAAAGGATCATTAATAGCCGACCAGCAAATGGCAGAAGTAGAGTTGGCCGAGTTGAAGAAAGCCGTTGACGCATCCGAGTTGTTGCAACCCAAGAAATCATCCTCGTTCGAGTCAGCAGGAGAAACCAAAAAAGTGCGGATCCATCCTGACGATGAGGACAAGTTCACCAACATCACCACTGATCTGAATCCCAAATAGGAATTTGAGCTCATCAACTTCCTCCGTGAGAATTGGGACATCTTCGCGTGGAAGCCATCTGACATGCCCGGAGTCCCAAGGGAGTTGGCTGAGCACAAATTGCGGGTTGACCCGAAAGCAAGACCAGTAAAAGAGTCCCTTAGACGTTTTTCTTCAGAAAAGAGAAAAGCCATCGGACAAGAAATAACAAGAATTCTAGCAGCTGGATTCATCAAGGAAATCTTCCACTCAGAGTGGTTAGCAAATCCTGTGATGGTTCCAAAGAAAGATAAATCTTGGAGAACTTGCGTTGATTTCCACCATCTCAACAAAGCTTGTCCAAAAGATCACTTCCCTCTTCCTCGCATCGATCAGATTGTGGATTCCACATCTGGGTGTGAAAGACTATGTTTCCTCGATGCATACTCGGGTTATCATCAAATCCGATTATATGAATGAGATGAAATATTAACCGCATTTATAACTTCTTTTGGCTGTTTCTGCTACGTCACCATGCCATTCGGACTTAAAAATGCGGGGGCTACATATCAGCGCATGATGCAGAATTGTTTGATCTGGCAGATCGGTAGAAATGTTGAAGTGTATGTTGACGACATTGTAATTAAGACAGCTGAGGGAAGTAACCTACTGGCCGACCTGGCCGAAATCTTTCAGAGTCTTCGATCTTATAACATAAAATTAAATCCAGCAAAATGTGTATTTGGTGTTTCAGCGGGAAAGCTACTCGGATTCATGGTTTCTGAAAGAGGAATTGAAGCCAACCCAGAGAAGATAGCAGCAATTCAGAACATGAAGCCGCCTCAAAAGCTCCGAGATGTCCAAAAGCTAACAGGGTGCCTCGCAGCACTCAGTCGATTCATTTCCCGACTCGGAGAAAAGGCACTCCCCCTCTATCAGCTAATGAAAAAGTCGTCAAACTTCAAGTGGACCAAAGAAGCCCAGGAGGCCTTTGAAGAATTGAAAAAACAGTTATCAACTCAGCCGGTTCTCGCAGCACCGAAAGAAAAGGAGCCACTCTTATTGTACATTGCAGCCACAAGCCAAGTCGTCAGCATAGCCATAGTGGTGGAAAGAGAAGAGGAAGGAAAAATACAGAAGATTCAAAGGCCTGTGTATTTCATCTCCGAGGTCCTCACACCATCCAAGCAACGATATCCTCATTACCAGAAGCTGGCAATGGGAATTCACTTGGCATCACAAAAGTTGGCTCACTACTTCCAAGACCACTCGGTTATAGTAGTATCAGAAGCTCCTTTGGCCGAAATCATGAATAACAGATACGCTACGGGCAGAATTGCAAAATGGGGATTAGACCTTTTACCATACGATATTCATTATCAACCCAAGAAGGCAATCAAGTCACAGGCTTTGGTAGATTTTTTGGCCGAATGGACAGAAGCACAGAGCATCCCACAACTAATCCCTGAGCACTGGACTATGTTTTTTGACGGGTCAAAGATGTTAAACGGGGCAGGAGCAGGAGTAGTGCTGGTCTCCCCAAGGAAGGACGAAATGGGACACGTCCTTCAAATCCATTTCCCAGCAACAAACAACGAGGCCGAGTATGAGGCCCTTTTATATGGATTACGAATGGCCATTTCACTTGGAA
Source organism: Bromus sterilis (assembly GCA_950022295.1). NCBI lineage: Eukaryota > Viridiplantae > Streptophyta > Magnoliopsida > Poales > Poaceae > Bromus > Bromus sterilis. The sequence goes on from OX465595.1 coordinate 346,365,538, forward strand.
TCAGAAGGTTGATGATTTTTGGAGACTCCGACCTGGTGATCAATCAGGTCATGAAAGAATGGGATATAAGGAGCCCAGCAATGACAACCTACTGTGTAGCAGTCAGAAAACTGGAGAAATTTTTTGATGGGCTGGAGCTCCATCATATCCCAAGGACACAAAACCAGGCAGCGGATGACTTAGCCAAGCTAGGGTCAACTCGGGGGCAAATCCCCCCAGGAGTTTATCTGGAGCACATACATGCCCCAACTGTGAAGGAAGATCCCTACTCGGATGCCGATCCAAGCATGTTGCCAGATGAGAACATTCCGGACAAAGAAGATATTCCTGCAGTTGTGGATCTTGTTTTTGACACAGAGGTAATCCCTCCCGAGTGGTCCTTGCCCATTCTGAGATACTTACAAAAGCAAGAGCTGCCAGATGACGAAGTAGAAGCCAAGCAAGTAGTGCGAAAAGCAAAATCGTACTCCGTGATCAACAATGAGTTGTACAAAAACAGTGTTGCAAAACTTCCCCAGCGGTGCATATCGGAAGAAGAAGGTCGACTCATCTTACAAGACATACATTCCGGCGAATGCGGTCACCATGCGTCAAGTCGGACACTAGTAGCCAAGGTTTTCCGAGCAGGATTCTTCTGGCCCAATGTTTTAAGGGATGCCAAGAACATTGTCGATCATTGCAGAGGATGTCAGTTCTATGCAAATCAGCCACACAAGCCAGCATCCGAGTTGAAGACAATACCTCTAGCATGGCCTTTTGCTACATGGGGGTTGGACATGATAGGGCCACTCAGGACAGACACCTCAGGATTTACGCATATCCTAGTAGCTGTAGATAAATTCACAAAATGGATAGAGGCAAAACCAATAAAAAGCTTAGACTCGGCCGCTGCAGTTAGCTTCATCCAGGGCATTGTACACCGTTTCGGCGTTCCCCACGATATCATCACCGACAACGGGTCGAATTTCAATTCAGCCGAGTTCAAGCAGTTTTGCTGGAACATGGGTACTAGAGTAAACTTTGCCTCAGTGGCACACCCTCAATCCAATGGCCAGGTAGAGTGAGCAAATGGGTTGATCTTGAAAGGAATCAAACGACGTCTTATGCGGGAACTAAAGGAAGCAGCAGGAGCCTGGGTTGAAGAACTACCCTCAGTATTGTGGGGATTGAGAACGACTCCAAACCGGTCCACTCGGGCGACCCCCTTCTTCCTACCTGAAGCACAATGCTCCTCGAATAACTCAGTATACTGAAGAAGAAGCCGAGACAGCTCGGCAGGATGGTATTGACCTTTTAGAAGAAGAGAGGAACTTAGCCCTAACACGCTCGGCATCTTACCAACAAGACCTTCGACGATATCACGAGCGTCATATCCGAGCTCGCTCCTTTCAGGAAGGTGACATGGTTTTGCGTATCAAGCAAACCTCTGATCACAAGCTAGCCCCTCCCTGGGAAGGTCCTTACATTGTAACCCGAGTCTTAGGTAATGGAGCCTATCGGCTATATGATGTAACGAATAATAGAGAAGAACCACATGCATGAAATGCCCAAATGTTACGGCGCTTCTATGCATGAGATTCTTATCAATTAATTCAATAAAGAGATTCTGCCTTCATTAATTGCATTCTTATTTCAAGCTTTCGTCCGAATTGTACGCAGCTCAGACCAAAGCTTAAGCTGACTTTTACTAAAAATCTTGAAAACCCGAGAAGAAGAAGAAAAACGATGATTTCAGAAACATAGTTCTATATCCTTACAGATAACTGGTTATAGCAAGTTACCCAACAAGTTTTTCTGAAACTTGGGGGCTACTTAACGTTACGAAAAATCCAAGTTTTTCGTCCGAGCTGTACGCAGGTCGGACGAAAGCTTAAGCAAAACTTAACTAAGTTACCCAACAAGTTTTTCTGAAACTTGGGGGCTACTTAACGTTGCGAAAAATCCAAGTTTTTTCGTCCGAGCCGTACACAGCTCGGACGAAAGCTTAAGCAAAACTTAACTAAGTTACCCAACAAGTTTTTCTAAAACTTGGGGGCTACTTAACGTTACGAAAAATCCAAGTTTTTCGTCCGAGCTGTACGCAGCTCGGACGAAAGCTTAAGCAAAACTTAACTAAGTTACCCAACAAGTTTTTCTGAAACTTGGGGGCTACTTAACGTTACGAAAAATCCAAGTTTTTTCGTCCGAGCCGTACACAGCTCGGACGAAAGCTTAAGCAAAACTTAACTAAGTTACCCAACAAGTTTTTATGAAACTTGGGGGCTACTTAACGTTGCGAAAAATCCAAGTTTTTTCGTCCGAGCCGTACACAGCTCGGACGAAAGCTTAAGCAAAACTTAGCTAAAGTTACCTAACAGGTTCTTCTGAAACTTGGGGGCTACTTAACGTCATGACAAAACTCAAGTTCCTTATCCGAACTGTACACAGCTCGGATGGAAGCTTAAGCCGCATTTTACTAAGTTGCTCAACAAGTACTTCAAAAATCAGAGAGAAAGGAGGAACAATGATTTCAGAAACATAGTTCTATATCCTTGCAGATAACTGGTTATAGCAAAACACATCAACACCTCAGAGTCAGGCCTTCTTAATAAAAGGCGGCAGTTTTCGAGACAAATTGTGCACCCAGGGCACAATAATAAGACATAAACTATTTATTACAAAACCTCTCGGCATTCCGAGGCAAATTCAATGATCTGTCCCCCAGCATGATCAGGCATCACTAGCCTCATCAGATTCACTGGTAACTCCAGTAGATTCCACGAAGAAATCAAGATCTGGCATCTTCGCAATACGACTCGCAGTCTCAGCATTACGGGCCAAGAAGGTCGTGCAACTCGGACCATGCTCTGGGTCACCATCTCCGACTCATTCCAGATTATGGATTTTCTCCGAAAAATGAGCTTTAGTCAGAGCCAGAGCATAATTCGCGCCACTCCGAGCTGAAGACCTTTTCCAACGAGCAATTTGTTGTGGAGCTGCTTGAAGTAGAGGAACAACTGTATCCAAATGAACACGATTCTCCTCAGTAGGCGAGATGTAATTCTTCAAACCTAGGGTGGCACCCATGGTTTCTTCAGCATACTTCTTTGCACTCGCGCACCTCATGGTCAGAAGGCCTTTGGACAAGGAAAATTCCGTCGTCTTGGGAGTGTAATTGTCCTTCTTCATCAGCTCGGCAAACTCGGCCATACGCGCCTGTTCCGCCTCAGGATTGGTGGAATAAACTGCAAAAACACAATAACTGTAAAAATCAAACGAGATGACTTAGCAGCAACAGGTCGGACGCATGATGCAAGGAAAACAACTTACTGGATAGCATCTCACTAAACGAAGCAAATCTCCCGACACAGTACTCTTCAGCTTTTTTGACAGACTCCCGAGTTGCTGCTAGCTCAGCTTCATGGTTCTCCTTGTCTTTAGAGCGTAGCTCGGACAGCTTCTGCAGGTCGGATTGAAGCTGGGAGATAGTGGCCTCTTTCTCTTCAAGAGTTTTCTTCTGGCTGGCCACTTGTTTCTCCAAAGCCTTCTTCTCCTGCGCACGTTTCTCAGTTTGCTCAATCTCCTTTTTCATTTTATTGACAAATTCATCATTTTCTTTCACCTTCGCATCAAATGCTTTCTTTGCAGCCTCTACAGATTGAGCTGTTAGAAACATCACATGGCGAACAATTTGGAAACTCCTGATTTCCTATTAGAAACATAGCCTTACCATTATCCTCAGCATGCCTTTTCTTCAAAGCTTCATGTTCTCCTTGTAGTTTCACAAAATCAGTGCCAAGTTTGCAAGCCTCCTGACACAGGAAAAATCAGCCAAATCAAAAAACTCTACAACATAAGACTCCGAGTAACTTCAAGAAGTTACTCAGAGCCTTGGGGGCTACACCCAGTGGGTGCACTAAGAAGTGCCCCCGCTGGAAGATTATCAAGCCAACATTCTCTACAACATAAGACTCCGAGCAACTTCAAGAAGTTACTCGGAGCCTTGGGGGCTACACCCAGTGGGTGCACTAAGAAGTGCCCCCACTGGACGATTATCAAGCCAACAACATCTACAACATAAGACTCCGAGTAACCTCAAGAAAGTTACTCGGAGCCTTGGGGGCTACACCCACTGGGTGCATTAAGTAATGCCCCCACAGGAAGTCTATCAAAAAACTTGGTCTTCATCATCCCAGCGTCGGAGGCTAACTCACGTAACCGCAGCTCAATTTCCGAGGCCTTCGTCAGAGACTCCTTCAATCCATCTACTACGGCATCCTCAGTCGAGGTATCAACCGAGACGGAAGTAGGAGGAGGCCGAATTCCGCCTGAGGCTGCAACAGAAACAGTAGAACTCTTTCCGGCGTTTGTCACCCCCGAGGTAGCAGGAGGAACAGGCGTGTTTTCGGCATCCACCCCCGAGGTGACAGGTTGAACTGGCGTAGGAGCAATAACCTCCTGATCAGTAGAAGCTTCCGGAGCAGTCGGGGCGCTGGAAGCAGGGAAGGTCGCCACATTTGCAGTAGGGATCGGGTCTACGTCAGGGCCAACATCCATATCTAACAAAAAGAAATCTTGTAAGCAAGAACCCGGAGCAAGGATAAAATCTAGAGCCAAAGAACGAATACTCACCATCGACTGGAATTTGCTCTGGAATAGAATCCAACACCTGGAAATCAGTCACAACACAGTTACTGACATCTTCATAAGCTGCAGCATCATGAGTCTCAACATCAGGGAGCGACTCGGATCCACTCGGACGAACACTGCAATATGAGGAAAGTTAAGATTTGCAAAAATCACCAAAGAAGGAAAAATAAAAGCTGTCGGATATTACTTCCGAGCTGTTTTAAGAGCTCGTCGTGGGGGAGCAACAGCGGCGGGAGCAGCTTGACCAGATCCTGACCCGGAAGACTTCCTGGGAATCTCGGCGGCATCCGTCGAAGCATTAACCTTTCTCCCGCCAAGGGTAGAAAGCGTTTTCCGCTGTTTCATGGGAGCCACTTTCCCATGACTCGGGCTAAGAGCGGTGGCCTTGCCACTACCTTCCCCCTTACTCGGAGATATGGGACGTTTCGTCCCCCGAGCAGATCCTTCCCGAGTTGCCTCACGGTCGTGATTACCCTTGGAGCGCTGCTCGGCAGTTGGGCGAGGAGGCACCACATCGGACTCCGTCTCCTCGTCATCCTCAACCCCGAGTCCCGCGTCGTTGTTGCTGTCCTCGTCTTCTTCGACAGGGTGCTGTGGCGCTAGAGGGATTGGAGATGGAGCGATGTTCGTCTGAAAAATAGACAAAATAACCAGATTAAAACCCAAGATTTATCACAACACTCAAAAGACCAGTCGGTTCAAAGAAAATCACCAGAGCTGGAGGACGGCTAATATCAAGAGGCCTAACTCGGCCAGACATCTGCGCACCATGAGTCACGCTGGTGATGATCTTCATGAGTTGTTCAAACTCCTTCTGAGACATGGCCGAGTTGTTATAGCGGGTGTTATCATCAATCCCCGTGTACTCCCACATCCTCCTAGCTCAGGCTTGCAAGGGTTGAATTCTCCGACTAACGAAAAGAGCAATAAGATCCATGGCGTCTAGCCCTGCCTTCTTCATCCTCACCACTTCCCTCATTAAGGGTAAAACACGCTGTTTCTCGGAAGCAACCAACCGAGGATTCCAGCCTCGGGAGTCGGACAGCCTGACATCCGAATAAGGAGGCAGTGTCCGAGTGCCAGGGGCGGTATCTACCTTACAGTAGAACCAACTATTCTGCCAGTTCTTCACAGAGTCGGGCAAACTGGAGGCAAAATACTGGATACCTTGCCTCTTCGCCAAGAACATCCCCCCACAAAGATGATTTATCTCTGCTTCCCCAGAGTTCTTTATCTTTTGGGGCTTTATGGTATAGATGGTGCGGAAAAGGTTCCAATAAGGATCTATCCCAAGAAAGCCCTCACAAAGAGAGAAAAAGCTAGACAAAAGAGTGATAGAATTGGGAACGATATGATGCAGCTGAGATCCGGTGAAAGCTAGGAAATCAAGGAGGAAAGGGTGAGGCGGAAGAGAAAATCCCCTATCCACATGAGAAAGAAGAAGAACTCGCTCATCCTCTCTAGGGTGAGGTTCAACCTCACCTGGGCCAGGAAGGCGACAGCCATGGCGAGGGATTAACCCCTCGTCTTGATAGCGCCGGATGAGCTCCGTCGTGACAACGGAAGGCAACCATTCCCCCGCAGACATGATGCCAGGGGACACGCAGAAGGGAGCCCCGCCGGTTCGAAGAAGACCTGGGAAGTCACCAACGGGAGGAGAAGCTCTCAACTTAGAAGAACACCGGTAGAGAAGAAGCAGGAGCGAGCGCTATACTGAGGAGAAAGAAAAAGGAAGCCATATTTATAGATGCGAGGAGAAGGCTCACGCGGTTTTCAAGGCACTTAATGAGGGCGCCTGTTGCGGTCCCCCAAATCTAGCCTCCTTAAAAGGCGTGCAGTTAATGATAGAATAACTGACGGGCGCGGAAATCGAGGAACCGCTCTGACGGAATATCTGACAGAAAAGATCCTCTGACAGAAAAAAGATTTGCTCCCATGGAAAAACAACTTGGAAGCAAGACATACAATTTTTTTTAAGTTGGCACAGCTCGGAAGTTAAAAACCCTTAAGATAATGTCTCCGAACAGGATCTCAACTCGGAAGAAAAATAGGCAAGTGGCCTTTCCGAATAAGACGCAACTCGGAAAAGGACCACTGAGATCAATCCGAGTAAGTCAGCATTCGGAACTGCTAAGTCAGGAAGTCACCTTTGAAAGATCCCGAACTAGCTCTAGTAGGCATCACAGAAGAAATTCCGAACAAGCAAAATCGCTTATAATCCGTCTCTGACGCAGATTGCCAGATTATTAGCATGATACGGTGTGAGGGGTAAAGAATTGATATCTCATGGGATATGATTTAAAGCTCATCAATTGATGCTTTAAATATCAAACTTTACAGATCTGGTTACATATAGGCTTTAAGGCCTTTTTACCCTCAGACACGCCTCCCGAGGCCTCAGTCCACCTCTTCCGAGAGACGCCCGAGTGTCGCCGATCTTTCCAAAAACAACTCACCCTGCGCATAATCGAGGGGATAGTTCAAACATTGATAAAGTCCTTCCGGGCCTCTTTTCGAAGTTAATCTCCGTGCACCTCATGAATTCTCACGAGCACCCAGAAGCACTTGGGGGCTACTGTCGTGGTAATACCTAGGGTATACCCTCATGAACCTTATATCAGGGGGTATCCCTAGCAGAACCACCTCTTGGAAAATATCTATAAAATAAAACATAAACAAAAAACCTCTTTCTCTTTCTTTTTCATCCGAGTAAGAAGCTACTCGGATAAGACCAGATTCATCCGAATAGTTTGCTTATTCGGTTGACACCACTACAAAGGCAGCCCTACTCGGATAAGACCTTGCCGAGTAAGATGTTACTCGGAGCGAAGCACTACTGACCGAGTAAGATGGTTACTCGGAAGCAAGAGAAGCCGAGCTGCACGACACTCGGACAAGAAGAGGAAGAGCCACCGAGACATTAGATCCATATGCGTTACCCCTACTTAAATGCTTATAATGGGGGGATGTTTCTCATTGTAATAACAGCCACCATTAACTCTGTAATCAAAACCCATTATTTGGGCAGTGAAGGGACAGGGCGCACTCTATATAAGCCCATCCTTTTCACCATAGAAAGGGACATATACATCGACACTTTGAGCAAGAACACCCCGGTTGACCTGGGACAGGATTAAGGTTGTTATCTCCAAGAAGAGGCCTAACCTGTATAACTTCTCCTTGTGTCACCATCTTTGCGTACAGATCTTCATAGCTCCATCACTACCCCTATATCTATTGTTAGGTCTATAACTACAACACCGGTGGGAGGGGATCTTGGCAAAGCCGAGGCAGCGTGGAAAGAGCTTGGTAAAGAACTCACCGGCGGGAGGGGAGCTTGGCAAAGGCGACGGCGGCGTATCTTGCGGGCGTCGCTTCCCTTCCGGCTAGGACTTGGCGGCGGCGAATCCGGTGCGGGAGGCGCTTCCCTTCCGGCTACGAGCTCGGCAGGCAGTGGATCCGGCGTCTGGCGACTCGTTTCCGGCTTGGGGCGGCGAAACTGTGCCTGAATCGGCGGAGGCGCGGCGGTGGCGCAGCTAGCAGCCGGGAAGGGAAAGGGGAGGGAAGGAGAGAGAGCGCGAGTGAAATGCCTGCCTCGCCAACCGTTTTCGGCGGATACGGGACGCGCTCGGGTCGGGGCGAGGACCCTTGTTTCTACGGGTCGAGTGAGGCGATTTGCTGCGCCCCTTAAAAAGTTTTAGGGGCCGGCGGCGTTTAAGGGCCCTCTTCTGGCCGTTTTTCCGCCGCGGACCCTTAAACTGGCAGTTATTATAAGGGTCCGCGGCGGATACGGGCCTTGTTAGAGTTGCTCTAATACCGATGTAACTGAACTCCTAGCGGTTAGCAGTATGTAAATCATACTCTAACCAGGTCTGGACTCAACATATTCGGTCTGGTCTGGTTGGGGTTTCTCAGTTTTGTAACCACCATATGCGCAGCCCTAAATAATATGCTAGCTTGTTAAGGTAGTTGGCTAAATTGACAACCTTGATAACCTGATAGCTGCTGTGATTTTCTGCAAATATTTAGCGAAGGCAGTTTCAGCTCTAATAATGTAGTCCCTTACGTTGCCACTTCAGTTCCCTCGGTATGTCATTTCTTCTGAACTTGCTAATATGATTGGCTGATCGCTTCCTCGATTAACTTCTGTAATTTTAGTCATAAATACTTTACTTACAGCTTCGTTATTTTTCCATTACGACTACTACATCTATTTCCTCTGTTTATCATTTTTGGTCGGCTTAATAATGTACTAGTTGTCTAGCTTCGCTGCCTCAGTCACATGCCATTTTCACATTATTACCAAACTTGGCAAATACAATTTCATCTTTAATAAAGTGCTCCATTACTATTGACACCAGTTCCATGGTATAGGTGGCTAATCTTTTTAACTTGATTACATGCTATATTTTTTATGGTGACGGTTAGTGTGGTCATTTCAGCTTTAATGTTGTAGTTGGTTACTATGGACACCAGTTCCATGGTATAGGTGGCTAATCTTCTTAACTTTATTACATGCTATATTTATTATGGCGACATTAAGTGTGGTCATTTCAGCTTTAGTGTTGTAGTTGGTTACTATTGACACCAGTTCCATGGTATAGGTGGCTAATCTTCTTAACCTGATTACATGCTAGTATATTTTTTATGGCGACAGTTAGTGTGGTCATTTCATCTTTAGTGTTATAGTTGTTTACTATTGCTACTGAAGTTCCATGTGATGAGATTATTTCGCTATTTTTTGCTACACTGTTGTATCATGCCAAGTGTTTATATCTCTTAATTAGTTTTGACTCTGTATAGAGGAGGCACTAGCTGTATATCTCAATTGCCTATTGTGTTAATGCATTTTGGGGTTTAGGGGTATTGTTTGGTTTCTCAGTTCTCTAGCCAATTTTGTCTTGCTGTGCTGAACACAATTCCAGCCCCATTTCTTAGGCAAAAATATATGGCTCATGTATTGACCCCATGTTCCACACTTTCCACAGCATACTTTCTGTGGCTTTAATCAACCTTGGTCACTGAAAGCATGGGCATGGCAACAAATTAGACATTCCTATAGTCGTTTTCCTTAACCATTATAGTTGGAAACAATACCTTTTCCATATAGCTGAGTACTAATATTTGCCTATATAACCCTACTCTCTTTGTAGTTTGTTTGATCGTGCCTCACCTTGTATTGAAATTAACCCAGCCATGGTTCTTGATTTGATGTATATAACTCGTGTCTATTGTTCAAAGCAGTCACTGCCTTGTTGTTCGTGCATCATTAGTTCAATTTTGTTTGTTTGTTATATGCTTGTGCTGTGCATGTTAGAGTGAATGTCATGTGTTGCTAACTTGCGGTTTTGTGTTAATTATGATGAATATTCTTACGGTTCCTTTAATCACTTATTTTTGGATGATTGACACACCAACAATTTCTTATTGTCTGTACCCTCATTGGATTTCTTTTGTTAACTCTTCACACATTTCCGGTATATAAGTGTATGAAATTAACATAAATGATGTGCAGGAACCAGAACTCTGATTGGGTAAAGTTGGTGAAATTTGATAATGGGCTTCGATATTGAACGTATCCTGAATATTGCATCTCTTCCCCGTGAATATTTTTCCCCTGTTTGTCGGACACTTGTATGTCCCAATGAAGCTCTGCAAGCTCAGTGCACACATCTCTACTGCAAACCCTGTTTGTCTTATGTTGCAGCGACGACACAAGCCTGCCCTTATGATGGCTACTTGGTGCCAGAAGCTGATTCCAAGGTATTGCCATCTTCTTATGAACATTCTCGCACATTTGTGAGTTAAGTATATTTGAAGCCATCCATTTGGTTGCTTTTCAATATACAGCCTCTGATGGAATCCAATAAACCCCTTGCTTAGACAGTTGGTAAAGTAACAGTCCATTGTCTGTATCACAAGAGTGGTTGCCAATATCAACGACAGCTATCTGACTGTATGACACATGGTACTAGTTGTTCTTATGGGAACTCCCCTGTTGTCTGTAACCGTTGTGGTTCTCAGATCATACATCGTCAAGTGCAAGAGCATGCTCAACTCTGTCCTGTATGTCTATCATATCTTGAGTGACTTGTACGAATGTCAAAGAATTTCCCCAGAATATCTTGAGTCAAGTGCAAGAGCATGCTCAACTCTGTCCTTGTCGCCCTTTTATGTTATTTGCAGGGGCAGCCCCAAATACAACAGTCTGATAGTAGTTTGACTCAGTCATCAGCTGCAACAACCCAGGCTGTCACCCAATATCCATATGCAGTTAACTCCGCGCTACCTGCAGTAGCTGTTGCAGAAACTCCTACAACAATACAGCCATCTGCAGTGGCAACTAGTTCTACTGGTGCAACCATAACAAGCACGACAGCTGTGCCCCCTGCTTCCATGGCGGCACCTATTGGCTCCCAAATGCCAACAGCTGAGCACTATCAGCAGCAACCCCATTACCAGCAGTACTACCAGCACTATTACCCAGGATACAATCCCTACATGCAGCAATATCAACAATATGGACCCTATCAGCAGTACACACAACCTCAAATGCAAGTGGCATCACAGAATGTGGCTCAAGCTCCTGCCCAATCTGCTCAAGTTCCGCAGCCTTCTCAGCCCCAACCTATGGTGCCTTCCCATTCCCAAAACCAGCCTGGCATTCCGCAACTCCAGGGACCAGTAGTTCAGCCGCAGCCTCAGCATAATCCACCATTGCAGTCATCACCTCAAATTCCACAGATACAACCACAAAGCCAAGTACCTCCCCAGATACATCAGCCCCGAGCACACTCTACGTCTCATCCACCAGCCTCTACGCAAGGTGGTAGTCAGCCATTTGCAATGCCTGCTACTCAAGCAACACCCATTCAGGTGCAGCCGCACGCACAACCTCTCCTCCAGAATATCAGCAACAACATTCGCAACTGCAGCAGTTACCTCAGCAGCAACATGTTGGACCTCACATCCAGCTAAATTCTGAAATCCAACACCAACATCGACAAGTCCAGCATCAATCTTACCCACAACCTCAGGCATATCATCAGCCTCATCCCTTGGCTCATGCACAACCTCAGAACCCTCCAGTGCATGCAGTAACAAGCCATCAATCGTACCCACAGCCTCAGCCAGCACATCAGATGCTGCAAGGTGCACCACTGCAACATCTTTTACATCCGTCTCACCAACTAGTTGGTTCTCAGCATCGTGCACTGGTACGTTCTCCACAGAGTCAAGTTCTGTTGCAAGGCCAACAGTCAACTATGCTCCCTCAAGGAACTCAGCCTACACAACCACCACAACAACATGCTCAAAGGCCACCAATGCATCCTAGCATTCCTTCTCTGGCACCACAACCAGGAGTTCCTCGTAACACATCTGGCTGTGCAGATAGTTCAGACAAGCACAAAAGAGATGATGAATTTGATGGCTGGGAAAGAAGTTCATGTGGCCCATGTATACAAGGACACAAAGAGTCTAAGCCATCGGATACATCAAATGATCTTGAGAAACAGGGGTCATTACAGCAGGCATCACAGCAAAATTTGCGGGCACCTGGGTCCTCAAGCATCAGACCACAGCATCCAGCTGGACCTGATAGGATGCTTCCTCACCATATGTTGCATCCTGGGCCGATGCCATATGTGCAAGATCAGCTGAATCAAATGAGGCCACCTAAAAATAGTTCTCCCGAAGACATTCGACCTCCAATGCAGAAACAGCCATATCTTTCCTACTTTTAAAGTTTTGAGATGGTGGTCGTCCGTTCACTTCCCATGCCCCACCTCCTACCTATCTCTTTCCATCCTGACAAGTGGTAATGGTCATGGTCAATAGAATTCATCTTGAAACATTATTTGTTCTAGGTGAAGATATTGCAAAAGATAGTCATGGTCAATAGAATTAATTTTACAAGGCAATTAGTGCAGTAGACACTATTAGTAGTATTACTTCTCTGAAATACACATCTAACTATTTGTAGAAAATATCTATATATACTAACTAATTTAGTTAGACAGTAGGAAACTAAGGATATGCTCAAACTGAAGACTTGATATGTCCCTCAAATCAAAATATAGTTTTGATCACAGTTCAAATCATGTTAATCATCATGCGATTACACTAGAGTGTGGTTAGTAATCTGAAGTTGGAACACGAGAAAAAAGGATTAAAAATGTGATGGAGGCATGAATGGATCTTTGATGGTCAGATCATGCACAAAAGCAAGTTCCCTAAATATTACTTTGTATATTAGTATGATTAGAGCATCTATAATCGGATACACCAAATCTGGCCCTCAAACATCCGCGGATGCGTCCGCATATAGTGACCGGTCACCCCTAATTTTTTCATTTTCACAACCAGATACCTCATTTATCAACTCTCAAATCCATACAACCACATGCATCGTAAGCTATTTCTATGATGCAACACAAAGCGCCCGACTACTAAAAAAGACATTTTCTACCTACATACTAACTATCCATAAAGATCATCCATAGCTTCCCTTGCCCCACCACCCTTGTTGTCTTTGTCGCGAAAGTAGCGCTCGAAGATGCAAAATGGATCAAGTCGGTTCTGCTCCTTGCCGGAGCTGTCCGACCCATCACTATCCTGCTCCTTTTTTGGGGGCAGTCCTACTAAGGCATGGACCGCTCGGCTTTCTCTCGAGCGAGTGTGCACGTCTTCCTTATAGGCCACTTCTATAGGATGTGAGTACGAAGGGCTTCCTCCTTCGAGGCAACAAATCTGTCACATTCACCAGCTTCGTCTCCACCATGTTGGTAGTGAGGCGGGCCTTGGTGTAAGGCCCGATATGTGGTACTGTTCCAGATCTAGGTGTTTCCACCCAGATCCGGGGACGAAGCACATATCGGTCCCACCGCGACATATGACAAAGCCATATGCCCCGGATTTCCAACATGATATCACAACATTACAGATACAAGGATACAACATCTCATACAACCGGCATACAACTGCCTTAATACAATACAACAGCGGAAGATATATGTCTGAGTACAGACTACAATCAAAAGCCTACTGGCAAAGAGAAAAACATCGATCCCCTAACCACACGGGTCCAGGCCCTCCGCCGGGATCCGCCTAACTAGTCGTCGTCGAGTCTCCACGTGAAACGTCGATCACCATACCTGTTGTCGATCAAGAACCCTGAAAAGAGTTTGGGGGTAGTATCATGAGTACAGAGGTACTCAGCATCCAACTGTAGTGGTCATCTGACCCAGCAAGGACTTCATCACTCGTCATTCTAGGACAACTAGTAGTTTACGGTAAGGATGGGGTAAGTGGTGAGGTTGCTGCCGCACTAGCATTTATGAAGATGCTAACGATCTAGAGAGTAAGATAAGAAGCCAAGCATTCGATGAGGAATCGCCTCCAACAAGTCTGCTATCCACCTACATACGCAAACATAACACCTATCCTATCCTTGTCCTCCTCTTCGCATCCCGACGAAAAAGAAGCAGTCAAGGCACACACACACGTTGATCAAGTTATCTTAAGATTATCTCAGTTGTTGTTGTCTATGAACAAGGAGTAGGTCTCAAGTCGTCCATAACCGCGGACACGGCTTCTCGAAAAGATTTAACCCTGCAAGGGTGTACCAACTGCCCATTACGAGGCTCCGCACGCACGTCCATCTCTCTCGGTTGCTACCCATGACAGACAACCATTTTATGATTTAGTTCCAAGTGATCCGAAACGACAGGTCCCTCTAGCTAACAACGAACAAATTCGGGTGGCCCCCGGTGAGTCGACATCCAGCTCAGGAGCCGGCCGCGCTCTCGATCTGGTCTCTACCGTATGACTCCAGGTTTGGATTGCCGGTTAATCACACATGGGAAACCGGGTCCTCAACCGGTCATGATGGGCCAGCAAGGGAACTATGTCCTCACTGGTCCGGGTTGGTTTAAAAACTACTGGCAGCTGACCAGCACACACACGGTTTCAAATGGTAAATCAGCTTGGGCCACCACTAGAAATGTTTGAAGCTAGGTAGGTAAGAAAAGGGGACCCCATAAAATCCCACACGCGGTTAGACACGCTCAAAGTCTTAAAACCAATACCCGGAACTCAGATCCTAGGTGACTCGAATGGAACAAAGCGTCGGGGCGGGATAGCCTAGACCTTCCATCCTTCGTCGAATATAGTCAACATTATAATAATCATATCATCAACAACAGTTGATGATGTGATATCCCAAACCAAGGAGTAACAGGGTAACATCGTAGCATCCTAAGCATGCATACTAAGCAGGGGCTGAGCAACGAGCAATAGTAACATAGTACAAGGTTTGCTGGGAAGGGACATGGCTGTATCGGTTTGAAAGAGGCTGTAAACATGTGGTAAGATCAAACATCGAACCTAACCTAGACTAGCATGCAAACCGCTGGTTGAAATAGAATGGATCATAAGTAATGTATAGTCCTTGCCTGTTGATAAGTCGGATTCCGAAGGTGTAGTCGATCGCACGCTCGCAACGTCTCCGAAGGTACCCGCGGAAGCACACAAGACGATAAACACTGGAAAGCAATCAACGAGCAAGCATCTATTACAACGAGGCAAACGCGAGCAAGCATCAACAAGAAGGCAACACGAGACATCGCACCTACCGTCGAGAGCGGTTACTAACAGGTTAAGTGGAGTACTCGTCACACACGACGATACTGCACATTTAGAAATGTTTAAGTTGTTTAGCTACAGGTGACCAACAAAGGTTGTTAACATGGCAACTCAAGCAAGCATGACATAGCACACAAACATGGCAAAAGGTGAAGCACAAAGTAAACTATCTATGCTAGTCAATTTAAGCGAGGCACAACCTAAACATGGCATAACACTAAGTGCCGCACGATGATTAAAAGATTTGGTACTGTTCTGTCCTAAACCATATTTTAGGTTGGTTAACAACAGCAAACAATAAAATAAACACAAAGTACACGAAAAACTAATCAAGTTACATATAAGGCACACTCCAAACGGAGTTACGGTTAAAAAGATATAAGCAAAACAAGTTAGGGCACAATCTGCCAACATCACGAAGCACACTTTAGAGCAATGCATAAACAGGTTAATCAATGCAAACATGCTCACAAATGATATGGAACTAAAGTAGACATGACAGGGAAGGCATGGCAAAAAGAATCATGCAAATAGGCATCATAGATCAAAAGATATTAAGCAAACAACATGGCATCGGGACGTTACAGACTTAGTGAAAAACAGAGGTGTCTGTCAACAACAGCAGCATAGCGCAACTTTGGAGCTCAATAACTATATGACCAGCAAGCATATCATGGTAATGCAATACATATAATGGAAGTAGACATGATGCTTAACAATATGCAATTGGAATCACTCAATGCCGATAAACGGTCGCGACACACTCGTCGACCGAAGTTGCAACAAAATATAAACAGCAGCACAGTAACAGCAGGGTAGCTACTTTGGAGCAAGATACAATTATGATGCAGCAAGCAATTATGGCATGTGAATGCATGAAACTGAAGTAGAAACAATGCTTAACGCAACGCAAAAGGAATCACTCAATTCCGACGTACGGTTGCGCCCGAAGTTTCAACAAATTAACAGTTTCAGCAAGTTTAGCAGCAACAATTGCAATTAACGATCTGATGCCCTGTTTAGCACACAATTACATAATCAAGATGACCTCAAATGCAAATGCTCACAAAAGATGAATTGAAGTACACACAATTCTAAGCAACTTTCATTTTGGGCACAACGTCATCCGGGCTACGGATCGCTCGTAAACTACATCGCAAATCTGATATAGCACACTGTTTTTCCCAGACTTAGCAGAAAAACAATAAAGGAAAAAAATACAGAGGAAAAAAAAACAGAGGGCGACTTGGGCCTCACCACTGGGCCAAGCCCAAGAGGCAGGCCGGCTTGGGCTGCAGGTTGCGCTGGGCCAGGGGGCGGACTGGGCCTGGGAGGAGGTGGCCAGCCCATGGTGGCTGGGCGCTGGAGCAACCGGCTCCCTCGTCCCGACGTGGGTAGCAGGCGGCGGCGGCGCCGCGCCGTCTCCGGCGAGGCGGGCTAAGGCGGCGAGAGGAGGGCCAGGACGCGCGAAGGCGGTGGCTTTGGGCCGGATCCAGTCGGGGAGGCGGAGAACGTGGCCGGTCGGCGGCGCTCGCGAGGCCGAGGCGGTGGAGCTCGCGCCGTCTGTCCATGGCGCGCGGCGGCTGCGCGGGCTGCAAGAGAGGATGAGGAGGAGGTTAGGAGGAGAGGGCGCAGGGGAGGGGGTGTCTGGCGGCAGCGGACGCGCAGCCGAGGAGGCTGGCCGGTGCGGTGGTCCGGCGGCCGGAGGCGGGCGGCGCTCCTCGGGCAACGACGGCGCGGCTGAGGGCCTCCAGGCCCAGATCGGGGCCCTGCGGGGCCCGGGCGGCTGGGAGGTTGGCTTGCTTCTCTCCGGGTGACGTGGCGGCCATCTGGGCCGTCAGATCAGACTGACGGCTCAGATCGAGGGGGAGCTAGGGTTTCGGGATTTTGGAGGGCTAAGGGGCTGATTCCAGATCTGGGAGCTATGTGTTGGACGAAAATGGGGGTGTTTTTGGGGCAAAGTGGAGGGGGTGGCTGCAAGTTTGTGCCTAGGGAAACCCTAGAAAGAGGTGGGAGTGTGGTGGTCTTTATATAGGGCAGGGTGGCTGGCAGTTTGCAAAAACATCCCCGGTTTTTCTCTCGCGCGCACGGTGCTCACGTTTCTGACCGCCGGGGGTCCGCAGTACCTCCGATTCGGGTAAAACTTCGAACTGCGCGATCAGCGCGTCGAGCCGGAGGCGTTCACCTCGCGTTGGAACCGTTCCGAGAACACTTTCCGGCGCGCTAATTAAACGGGGTTTTTCGTTCCGTTGGCTGCGGCTGGTCTCGTGTGGTTTTCGCGACGGTGATCGGGTGAAACTCGGTGTCGCAAAGGTCGAGTGTCAGGGTGGCAAGGGTCGGTCTCCGTCCGGTACGAGATAAGAGGGGGAAAAATAATCGCCGATCGATAAATCGGGGATGCAAACACCGCAAACAAATCAGGCAATCAAACAATTCACACCGAAAACAATTTTTTTTATTTTTTTGTGAAATCTGGGCTGTTACACTTGGGCACCTGCATCCTATCCTGCACACGTCGGACACATCGGTCCATTTAGCCCTCGTACTCCGGTGGACCGGAAATGGGACGACAAACGGACCTCGAGCGTCCAGCACAGGCGGACCTGAGCGCCATCAGATCAGACCAATTTCAACGCCGGTCGGTCTCACTCCACCCGGGAGCCACTTGGACCAAAGGAGACCCAAGGGGGTGGCGCCCTAGGAGGGGGCCTCCACCCCATGGCCGTCGGCCCTATGAGGGAGGGAAACCATGGTAAAGAGGTGAAGCCCATCCATGTTGTCACTTAAACATTTTTAGAGACTCGATAAAATTAAAGGAAATGATGAAGGCGCTCTATAAAGGCTCGATAAGGTTGAAGGAAATGATGAACGCACGAGATTAGTTGGTAACTGGAGAGGACAAAAGTGGGTGAATATGAAGCGAAGATATGGGTAGAGGAGACGAACAACAAAGAGAAGCAGAACCCAATGGGTATGTGATAGAGGTTCAACAAAATATACTGAATTCTTAGTACTACATTTTTATACCTCATTATTTTCCGTAGCAACGCACGAGCAATTTACTAGTGGTTCATACCAATCTGAAATGGCACCAAGGGCACCTGTACCGAATCAAAATCAGAACCCAATTTCACAGCCGGCAACTATCAGATGTAATGATGTTATGATTCAGCCACCCATGGGTGGTCCGTTGCCTGGACAGGATAACACAACAGTGCCTCCTTTTGCTTCAGAATATGTAGCTCTACCACATCCACTAGGTAATTTTCTGTACTAAAGGGAAAATACTTGATCTTTTTATGTTCCTAAAAATACCTGACATTTTTTGTTGTTGCTAAAATGCTGACCAAACTTCCATCCATTCAGGAATCGAAAAGAGCAACGGCGTTCGTATTGGGCCACTTGCAAGCTCAAGGACTTTCCATGAAGGGGGGCTAAATTCTTCACAGGAACATTTCAGGTCATTTGTAGCATATCCTGGCAGACACAGCGGCAACCTTAAAGATATTGAGGAGAATATGAAGGAATTTCCAAGTCCAACTCATCTTGAAGGTGAGGGTCCAGAATTGGGCCCTAGAACATTTGAAGTAAGCTTAGGTAGACCTGAAGGTTTTGCTAATCTGTTGCCTGGAAGGCCTCCATTCTCAAACTGTCCAGGTTCATATCCTATAGGCTTTTTTGAAGAGTTTGCAAGGAAACCCCATTCATGTGACTTTGTGTCACCTAGTGTAGAATTTAGCCATCCCAAGATTGACGGAATACCTACTCTGAGAAACACAGGTAATGGTTTGGATAATAATAAGTCTTCATGGATTTCACTCTGATAATACGACATCATATTCCAATGACCCTCGTGCTCAAATGTTTTTCTGGTCCATTACTTCAAGGGACAGGTGGTGACAGAGGTCTTCGTGAAGATCAACCCTACTGTAACCTTCCTGGGAATGTCCAGCATGATTTTCGCAGCCCAGAGTTCCCTCATCCTCGTTTCCACCCTGGAGATACTTTTGTTCCAAGAAATCTACACGGTGGTGGACCCCTTGGACATGACCAATTGCGTGGAATTGAACCTTCTGGTTACCATTATCTAGGTCACATGCAACCAGATGATCATTTTGCAATTGACTATTCTCAATGTGGTTTGCAAAAATATTCTGGGCACTTTGGTTCGGTGGGTTATTAATGTTGAACACCCCAAATTCTTCCTCTTTTTTAGTTGTTATATATATATTCAATTTACCACTTTCCATATTATATCTGTGTATGTTGTACCCTTTAATCACTAAACTGTTTCTGGTTGTCTTGTTTAGGGTGGGCACTTGAGAAATGGGGATGCCAGTTGGTGCCGGATATGCAAGCTTAATTGTGGGAATTTAGAGAATCTGGATCTACATATATATACAAGGGAAAATCAGGAGTGTGCAATGGACATTGTTCTGAAAATGAAGCATGACGCTGCAAAGAATCAGAATATATGTGTATTTTTGTACTAATTTTAATGACAGTAATCTTGTTTTTCCTAGTTTTAAACTCTCTCATTCACCTGCAGGAATGCTGGAGGCCGCAGGTTCAACAAAAAAGTTATTGGGAAGGGCAATGTCCGTGGAAATAGGCGTTAGAACTCTAGTTATCCAGTTCTGCACTTGATAAGATTGTTAAGGTATGTTTTGGTGGTTTGATTATTTTCCTGGAGTGCAACCCTTGTGCCATACGGTTCAGCTGGTCACTTTCTTTTATTTTGCCAGTTGCTGCTAATACTGTTTTGATCTGTTTGAGACTATTGAAAAATGGGCCATGTTCATTCATGTGTTAAGGTAGAATGTTTGCAATGGAACTTGTAGTGATCTCGGACCATTGTTTCCATGTTGGCCTGCTCCATATTTTCTTCGTGGTGATAGACATTTCAAGTATCTGCTGCGCTGTCATCTTAGTTGAATCACTTACAGAAAAAATCGGATGAAATCCTAATTGAAGTGTAGGCTTGAGTTGTTCACATGGTTATGACTGTATGACCATTAAGGCATCCGAAATCCAAAATTTCAAAGAGAGGGACCTAGAAGGAGGGAGAAAACACAAAACCATCCAACATCTGACAGTGGGATAGTCAAATTGGAAGGGCTAAGTGGCTCACACCCAACAACAGTGTGTGTTGAGGAACACACGCACATGCTAAAAAAGCAAAGTCAAATGAAATTCTGCTACATGGTATTGAGACCAATGCTGTTGTATGAGCTAGTGTATGCAGAGCAGTTGATTCCATTATAAGACATGTATTGTTTACTTCTAGTAGTTATTTCATTGCTGCAGATAGTTACGTACCATTCTTGATTTGCTTATCATAGGTTTGAGGCTGAGAGTAGGACATCACTAGAACCTGATAAAGAATAATGAGAAGGTCCACTGTTATAATGGTCAACTCTTTTCAGTTGACTGTATAGTTTGATTGATATGGTTTCTCCCGTATGCCTGGATGAGTTTATCATCAGCATACGGTTATTTGCTGGCAGTAGTCTTTTTCTAATTGTGTTTCTTCCAAGGTGATCATTGAGTCATTTGTTTCTTTTGTTGTCTATTTACGAAGTACTCCTAGAACTTACAAGTTTAGGAAATCTCCCTCTTAGGGCTCTACTATCATACTTGCATGCTTTCCCGAAGGCGGTTAGGAGTGATATATTAAACTTTTATTGGATGTTCTTTAACTTTGCAAAAAATCTATGATCCAAATAGATGAATTGATTATGGCAGTCTCTTGTTTCTTATTTTTCTTAGACTAAATGATAGAACCGCATATACTGATTTAACTTGTCCATTCAGATTTCTGGGCTATTAGATCTTATAGGAAATGACATGGGTTTATCTGTAAAACCTGCCTTGTACTAACTGGTCATTTGTATGAAGTAATTTCCTATCTGGTAGCATAGGTATACCAATCTGTTCTAGTGTAACAAGCATGGAATTGCTATTCCATTGTTCAGTTAGATTACCTTGCAATATTGGCATGGTCTGCAAAAGCATGGCAGGCCATAGTTTTAGGTGGCCGATTTGCCATCACGTTTGTTTAAGTTTTAGTTATAAATCAAATAATATATGCAAGTAGGACTAGGGCTATAGAATCATGGCAAGCCATAGAAGGTTAAACTTGCCTGACTAGAGCTATGAAATCATGGCAAGCCATATGAATTTGATCCAACTATTTAGTCTCATTGACCACATATTTGTATCTTCTTTGCCCTATCTTTTGCTATCTCCATTTCACTTTTTCGTGTCTTTCTCATCTGGGGGTTACTTATCCAGGTAATTTTATCATTGAAAATTCCAATGAACACCATGTTTTCTGCTACATCTGGTTTTGTACTACTTGATTACAAGTTTGGAAACCGTCCAGCCTTCCCGAATCCCATCCTGCCCCATTCGGTTGCAAATTGGGTGTATCTATTGACATAACGAACAAATACACAACACTTTGTCAATGTCACGCAAATCATATTTATAGGTATTGAGAGAAGGTAAATGATGGATACTGAATCCATATCATCTGTAACATGTATTATGTTATTGTAAGTTTTGTACTCCCTCCGTTCCATAATACTTGTTGTTTTAGTTCAAATTTTGGAACGGAGGGTGTATGAATTAGCAACTAGCTAGAGAACAAAGTTTAGGATGCCCGCTTAATTCAGTCTGTAGCGCGCACTTGGCATGCGTCCTTTTTCCTTTTTTTGCTGGCTCTCCCTGTCCTGTATTACGGTTTTGGAAGACGTTAATGCGTTGCTGCTTCCCTGGGAGCTCAAGAAACACACAGGTTCTTGGCATCGCTCACTGCGGAGGTACAAGTACACCATATCGATTTGGCCATCCATGCATGATTCAGAAGAGATGTTAGACTCCGTGATAGGAACCGGGGTCCTACCAGGCGTGATCTTAGGTTGTAGGGGTGGAGAGGAACTTGGCGAGGCTGAGGAGGAGGAGGGCGCAAGGGGGCGGCTAGGGTTAGGGCTCGGCTCCCGAGGGAAGCCGAACAAATAGTTTGCTTATTGCTTAATCCAAAACGGGTCCTTACATGTGTTTATATAATCCTTCTATGAGCTAATAAAAATAACGATAAGTTGGGGCAAGCCCCTAGCTATCTGTGCCATTGGGCCTCCTTTAGCTATATTGTACGCTGGTCATAACATCTCTCCCCGCCTGCACGAAAAACTCGTCCTCGAGCTGGAAGTCCGGAAAGTGCCGGCGGAACTCCTCAAGGTGCTCCCAAGTGGCGTTCTCCTTCGGAAGGCCTTGCCAAACACCTCGGCGTTGTTGGGCCTTCAACACCTGCTCTGGACCCGGAAGGAGACGGCTCTAGGAAGCCGAGGAACGAGCCGGCGCGGCCGCTAGCGGTTCGCCGCGGAAGGTCTGGTGTTAGCCGAGTAGAGGTCGAGCTTGGTGAAGATGCGTGCTCTGTGTAGCTCGTCCAGGAGTTCATCAACGACAGGGATAGGAAATTTGTCCTTGGACACCTTGGTGTTAAGGGCACGGTAGTCAGTACCGAAGCGCCACGAGCCGTCGGCCTTGCGGACGAGGAGCACCGGCGCTGAGAACGGTGAGGTAGTAGGTTCGAATGATGCCCTGGACCAGCATGATCGCACGCTGTCACTTCAGCTCGTCCTGCAGCTGGGGTAGCGGTACGGCTGCACGGCGATGGGGGCTGTGCCTGGTAGCAGGTGACTGCGGTGGCCGTAGGGCCGGGCTGGTGGAAGGCCCTGGGGCTCGTCGAAGAGGGCGCTGGTCAGCTGGGACTGAGGCACCACTAGGGCAGCGCCACCCACGCCATCCCAGCGGACGCGACACCCCATGTGCCAGAAGATCATCGTCATGACGTCGAAGTCCCAAAGGATTGGACCCAGGGTCCGCAAGAAGTCGACGCCGAGGATGAAGTCGAAACCGCCCAAGTCGATGCCGACACACGTGATTGCGAAGTGCTCATCGCCAATGATGAGGGGGACCTGTCGAGCAATATCCTGGCGGTGTGGGCGGTCACCGTTGGCCCCGGTAACCCTGAGCTGCTCGCTGCCCGTCGAGCGGAGCGCCAGGCGTCGCATGATGGACCCGGGCAAAAAGTATGGATGGAACCCGTATCCAACAGGGCTAGGAGGCACTCCCCATTGATCGTCAGCGGCGGCAACATAGTCTTCGTCGTCCGTATACCGGCGAGGGCGTGGAGTGAGACCACGAGGGTGTTCGCATGAGCGAGTCCGTCATCGACCTCCGCGTCAAGTGGGGCGGGCACGTTGCCCAGCACGGTAGCGGCTGCGTCCTCCTCGATGTAGTCTGCGGCCTCCAAGTAGAAGAGTTGCGACAGACGTGGCCCCGAACGTAGGGCTCATCACACAGGGGCGGAGCCAGTGGGGTGGCGAGCGGGGGCCAGACCCCCCCTAACGACTGGCCACCCCCATTAACTCACAGCAGGGGCTATGCTAATTAGCCTACTACTCCCACGTGATAGGTCAAAGTAATTAGTTTTTTTTGAGACATAGGTTAAAGTAATTAGTGGCTACCCTGATACTAGATAAGGCAGGCCATCGTTGTAATTCATTTTTATTTACTACTCTGTCCTGCTGCATATCATCATGGTTTACTATGGCCCAAGCCCAACCAGCACGAGAATATTAATGGGCTAACTGCCGCATTATCCTGACGGGAACACACTACCGAACCTAAGGGCAACAATTCCTGCGGGACACCTAGCAGCGGTTGGGCTCTCCACTTGTTTTTTCCCCTAAGCCGCCGAGCTAGGGTTTCTCTGTCCTCTCGGCGATCTCGTCGTGAGTCTAGGTCTTTTTCGGTCGCTTCTTGATCAGGAAGGAGTACAGCGATCTCGAGTTCAGGGTTCCCAGGTGTGATCGGAAGAGGAGTTGGTCCGGTTCCCCTAGAACTCGACTAGGGTTTTTCAGGCGGTTCTGATCACGGAAGATGGAGGCGGGAGGTTCAAGCAGAAGGCCGACTCGACACGAACCAGTGGAAGCTTTGATCGGTATACTGAACCTGCATGATGAGGATGAGGAAAGTTTTGTCTGGGAGGAGGAGGTGGTAGAGCCACCACCGGCGGCGAAGTGGCTCGCCATAGCGCGAGTCCATACGACTACAGGCTTTAGTCCATCAGCTTTATTCTCGGACATGCGCTCGGCATGGAACCCAGCAAAGGAGGTCACTTGGAGGAGGATAGATGAAAATTTATTCACAGCACAATTCAACTGTCTTGCAGATTGGAACACGGCAATGCTTATGGGTCCATGGCTCTTCAGGAACAAGGCCGTGATTATGGAGGAATATGACGGTTTCGAGGATCCTAGGTCTATAGTTGTTGACAAGATCTCAGTTTGGGCTAGAGTTCTTGCATTGCCAAATAATTTCTTGCATGAGCGGATCATTAAGGGGATGTGCAGGTCTTTGGGTGAGATTCTGGAGGTTCAAACCACTCTCCCAGCAGGTTATGAGGGTGAATTTGTGAGGATCCGGGTGAAAATAAACGTGACCAAGAAGCTTGCGCGGTTTGTCTCGGTTACGAAGGAGTTAAAGAAGAATTGGTACCAAGTCCAATATGAGAAGCTTCCAACCTTTTGCTCAATGTGTGGTTTAATCGGGCATTGGCACGAAGAGTGTGGCACCGGGGAACATGATCCGACAAAATTTGAATGGGGTGATTTTATTCTTGCAGAAAGACCGAACTTCGGTCGAGGCAGAGGAAGGGGAAGAATAGCTGGAGAAGGGGGGAAAGATGAGTCTAATCACCCTCTTGGCCGTGGCAGAGGTTTTGAAAATTCTGGTCGGGGAAGGGGCAGAGGTGAGATGGATGACCTTGGTCGAGGCAGGGGCAAGGATGCTCTAGTCCCGTGGCGATTTAATGCAGTGTATGATAAGAACAATCCGTTAGCTCGTGCAAGTTTGAATGCTGATTTTGATAATGCAGCCAATGCGTTAGAGGATAATGCTGAGAACAATGAAAAGAAGAGGCAAGCAGAGGATTCTGTAGCAGCCTCTACCCCCACCACGGCAAGCGTTTCTGCAGATCGACTGATTGCAACCCCTCCAGCTAGCACGACAGTAGCTATGATCATTGACCAGTTTGATGGCAACAATGCTGAAAAGGATCCTAGTCTCACCCCTCACAATAATGAGAATAGGAAGAAGCAAAAGCAGGAGCATGTTCAGACAGGAGGTGACGAAGGAGTACCCATTAATAATGCAACATCGGCGGCTTCCCTCGGGGAAGACCGCCGGGCACAATGAATCTTTTAAGCTGGAACTGTCGCGGTTTGGGTAACCCCGCGACAGTCCGTGAAGCGCGAGAGATCGCTGCTAAATTTACCCCAGCCGTTCTGGGATTACAAGAAACTCAGATTTCGAAAGAACGAGCTGAAGCTGAAGCGAGTTCGGTGGGATTCAATAATTCTTTTGCTGTGGGAAGTTGCGGTAGAAGCGGAGGTATGGTGTTATATTGGAATGACGACTTTGAGGTTGAGATTCTTGGTTCTTCAAACTATCATATTGATATTATCATCAAGGGTTTATATCAGTCTGACATGAGAGTTACATATGTGTACGGTGAAGCTCAAACAAGTGAGAGGTACAAAACTTGGGATACCCTAAAGTCGATTGCTGGATTATCAGGCCTTCCATGGCTGGTTTTAGGAGATTTCAATGAAGTTTTATATCAAAATGAGCATGACGGGGTGCAACCGAGAGCTCAGTCACAGATGAATTCTTTCAGGGATGCTTTGGATATTTGTGGTCTTATGGATTTGGGTGCGTCCGACATCCCGTGGACATTTGAGAAGAAAGTGGTCGGGGGCTTCTATACCCGAGTACGTCTGGACCGAGCTGTTGCAGATCCTGCATGGATGAACTTGTTCCCCCATCAGCAAGTCCAGAATGTGTGGGCAGCATGCTCAGATCATGGACCGATCGTGGTGATGCTAGAGGGTGAGAAGAACTTTCGCAAACCAAGGCAGTTTCGTTATGAACTAATGTGGGACAGGCACCCAGATCTAGCAGCGTTTGTGGCGGCTGAATGGAGCAACAAAATATCCCCTAGTTCGGTTTCGGGCATGGGAGACAAACTTAAGGCGCTCGCTGATGATCTCTCGTCTTGGGACAGAGACGTTTTTGGTCATGTGAAATCTGAGATTCGCAGATTAAAATTTGAGCTTGACCTACTCCTCAAAGTTCCGGGGAGGCTTGGCCCATCAGGTAGGGAAGAGGAGATTAGTGTACGCCTGGTAGAACTATACAAGAGAGAGGAGATCTTACAAAGGCAGAGATCACGTGTGGACTGGTTAAAAGAAGAGGATAAAAATACCCACTTTTTCCAGCTCAGGGCGTCGATGCGCAGAAGGAAAAATTTAATAAAGAAGCTCAAGTTGGCTGATGGACAAATTGTGGAAGATGAGGATGCTATGGCAGCAATGGCTACTGAATTCTATGGGAATCTATATTCCACTGAAGGGACAAACAATTTGAATGAAGTACTGGACGCAGTTCCATCAAAGGTTACTCAGGATATGCGGAATATTCTTGATGCACCTTATCTACCTTCAGAAGTAAAAACGGTGTTATTCCAGATGCTCCCCTCGAAAGCGCCGGGCCCGGATGGTTTCCCTGCCCACTTTTTCCAGAAACATTGGGAAATATGTGGGGAGGAAGTCACCAATACTGTCCTTAAAATTCTTGATGGAACGGGAAGTGCTTCAAGCATAAATAAAACTGTCTTGGTCTTGATCCCTAAAGTCAAAAATCCGGAGTCTCTCTCCCAATTCAGACCTATCAGTTTATGTAATGTCCTGTACAAAATTGCATCAAAAGTCATCTCCAATCGACTAAAGCTGATTCTACCTGAGATAATCTCTGAAGAGCAATCTGCCTTTCTTCATGGTTTAGACCTCGTGAGCTACCCTACATGATCGAGACACATATGTAATTTTTTTTCTGTTGCTATGCTGAGTTTGCTGGGATCTGATGGATTATGAGATTATGTTCAGTTTGTGATTGAGTAATATATTTGGTTCTTATCTTTTATATTTTTGTTCCTAAGTAATTTTTGCATGTTTTTCGTTGATGTTTGTTGCTTTGGTCAAGTAGTAGGTAGTGACTTCAACAGGGAATGTTATGCTCGATTATGGGTTCATGCCCCTGATGACACGTTTGAGTGACAGAAACATGAGTCTAGGTGATGTGTTATTGCCACAAGGGAAAAATAACGGTGTTTGTAAACGCGGTTGTAAGGATTGTTTATTTTACGCAAAGTGCTTTCTAATGCAGTTGTCTGTTGCTTTGGGTTTACACTTTGGGTGGGGCTCGCAAATTAATACCAGCGAGATGTTTTGGATAGATATCTCAAGGTGGATGATTATTAGTAGATGCATGTCTACTTATTTTGGTGTACCGCACATGCTTTTGAACCTCGTCCTTTCTTTGTAGCATAGTTAGCATTGCGGTGCGTTTTTAATCTTGTCAATTATCCAGCTGTAATTTGTTTATCTCGCATAGTAGTTTTATCGTCTTTTGGGAGAGAGACATCACTAGTGAACATCACGGGACACCGGTCCATATTCTCATCACTATTTACACGCTCTTTTATTTTCCTGTTTTTACTTTCTAGCTGCTATCATTATTATCTTTTATCTGTTGCGTTGATCCTTTATGAAAAGCAAGGCCGGAGAGATGGACAAACTCTCTGTATTCGTTGGGAAGCAAAATTATTTGTTGTGTGCAGGTCCACGCCAGTTGCGCCGCTGACACCTATTTATCATTGTCGGAGTCCTACGAGTGACAAACCCTATCTTTTACGTAGGGGAAATTTGCCGCTACACTATATCTAACCTTCCACTTGGGGTAACTAACGAGGATAAAGGATCAAGCAAATTGCTGGCCGTTGCCGGGGACTCCGAGTGCTAAGATAGGGAGTTGCACTCTATCTTTTACCTTTGCCTTTTAGTTTTGTTAGTTTACTTTCCAGTTTTTACCTTTGCTTATGTTTCTTTATGGAAAAAAATGAGAGAGCTTTATGAGCTCTAACTTGAATTTGGACATGAAGTGTTTGAAAAGAAAATAAAAAAGCCTATGAAGCTTTATTATTTGCATAACATTCATGTTAGTAGTAATGTCATTAGTATGTCTTCTTTAAATAATTTTGATGCTAATGATATGCAAAGTTATAAGCTTGGGATGCTTCGTTTGATGAGGATGATCTTTTTAGCCCCTCAAGTTTTCATGAGGAAATTTATTTTAATGATACTTTGCGTCCTATATATGATGATTATTGTGATGACACTTATGCTATAAAGAATAAATTTTTACAAGTGTATCATGATAAGAATGATTCATGTGATAGCTATTTTGTTGAGTTTGTTTCCACTA
The DNA here is from genome assembly GCA_950022295.1 of Bromus sterilis. Lineage (NCBI taxonomy): Eukaryota > Viridiplantae > Streptophyta > Magnoliopsida > Poales > Poaceae > Bromus > Bromus sterilis. Next base: position 346,394,203 of record OX465595.1, read on the forward strand.
TTATTGATGATTTTGCTTATGAGGAGAGTAATAAATTTTCTATGCTTGTAGATCATGATAAGAATATTTTATGTGATACTTATATTGTTGAGTTTATTCATGATGCCACTGAAAATTACTCTGAGAAAGGGAGACATGGCTTCACATATCTCGATGATATTAAATTCCCTCTCTCCATGATGAAATTTTTGAAGTTGTTTTTGTCCTACCTTCTTATGCTTGTTACTATGTGCTTCATTGATTTAGTTGGTTACAAGATCCTATGCATAGGAAGTGGGTTAGGCTTAAATATGTTTCATATTTGCTTCTTGATGCTTTCCTTGCTTCAACTCGTATTCTCTTGTGAGAGCATCTTCTATAAACTTTGTGTCTAGCTTAAAGGCGTAAAAGAAAGCGCTTGTTGGGAGGCAACCCAAGATGTTTTTTACTTTTGCTTTTAGTGGTTTTGATTATTTTTACTACTGTAGCAACATCATTGTATATTTATTTTCAAGCTTTGTGTCAAGTTTAGCCTCTTATGATAAGGAAAGCAAAAGTTGTGACATGCTGTCCAGAAAACAGATTCTGTCTGCTTGACGGAAAAATTCAAAACAAATCACCAGTTCATCTTTTTGGGCTGATTTTTTTACACAACATGTTCTCAGTTTTTTGATTTGAGTTACAGAAGTACCCCAAAAAAATTATTTACTACCTGCTGTTCTGTTTTTCACAGATTCTGCCACGTTTTGCCTTTTCTTACTTTTGCAAACCTTAAACTTGCTTTTTCTTTGCAAAAACTTTTTGACAATCTCGAGAAACATCAGCTCTTCAAAAATATCATTATTTCCAGTGGAGAAAAAATATTTTATTTAGGGTACTAACCTCTCTAATCAGCTTATGATGAGTTATGTATGAAGGGAGTTTTCAAGTGTGCGATGGAAGTCCAAGATCGTTTGCATAACGTGCGTAAAAGAGAAAAGAAGGGGTGAGCTATATCAACAAGTCTTGTAACTAACTTCTCACGGTAAGATGGGGGTAGTGGTGAGGTTGCAGCCGCACTAGCAATATATGAGGTGGCTAACGATCTATTTAGAGTGAGATAAGATCCAAGCAGTCGACGAGGAATCGTCTCCAACAAATCTTTCTATCAGCTACTTACGCAAACATAACACCTATCCTATCCTTGTCCTCATCTTCGCATCCCTGACGAAGATGAAGCAGTCAAGGCACACACACGTTGATCAAGTTATTGCTATGATTCAGTTGATGTTATCTATGAACAATACATAGGCCCCAAGTCATCCATAACCGTGGACACGACTTCTCGAAAAGATTTAACCCTGCAGGGGTGTACCAACTGCCCTTTACAAGGCTCCACACGCACGCCAAGCTCTCTCAGTCGGGCCCGTTAAAGACACTCATTGAAGAGTCGTTCCGAGAGATCGAGACGTCATAATCCCTCTAACTAACAACGAACAAATCCGGGTGGCCCCCGGTGAGTCGACATCCAGCTCAAAAGCCGGCCGCGCTCTCGAACTGGCCTCTACCGTCTGGACGATGTCGGGTTAGCTACCCAAACCATGTGGGCAGTCCCCTAGCTCCCTGGGGTGGACCAACAAGAGAAACCATGTCTCCGCTGACCCGAGTTGTTTTTAAAGAATATCTGCTAGGAGCTAACCGGCAGACATATATGCATGGTTTTCAAATGGTAAATCAGCTTGGGCCACCACTAGAAATGCTTGAAGCTAGGTAGGTAAGAAAAGGGGACCCCATAAAATCCCACACGCGGTTAGGCATGCTCAGTCTTAGAACCAATACCCGGAACTCAGATCCTAGGTGACTCGAATGGAACAAAGCATCGAGGCGGGATAGCCTAGACCTTCCATCCTTCGTCGAGTATAGTCAACATTATAATAATCATATCATCCACAACAATATAATAATGTGATAGCCCGATCCAAGGAGTAACGGGATAACAGTTGATAGCATCCTAAACATGCATACTAACAGTGGTTAAGCAAGCAAGGTACATGGCCAAACAATGGTTTGCTAGGATGTGGGGGACATGGCTGTTTGGGTTTATTTGAGAGGCATATGTTGGAATTTAACCCTCCAGGATCGCTCACATAAAATCAACGAACAACCACGCACACAAAATATTTAGCCAGAGGCACCTGTCGTGCCTTGTTTTCTTTGTATTGTGTTTTTCTCCACCGTGTTGTTGATACAAAGCTAAAGCCTGGACGTGTATATATACACGACCGGCCGATCCATAGATGCCTAAGACTGACTCGTACTTGACCTCCTAGTACTACTAGGATTAGACTTGAGCAGTCCGACTCCTACACGTACAAGAAACCTACTAGGACACATCTAGCTAACATGGCATGCAAGCCACTAGGACACGGACTGGAGCATACCAATTCTTAGTACTATTTTCTAATCAAGATTATACTAATAATCACCCCCTAATCTTGATACTCTGTCTTCTATGCTTTTTTGATCTTGACTCGTTGAAGATCTGCGACTCGTCGACTCATCGACTACCATCATGTCCGTACGTTGAGTATGCCCCACTGGAAACATGCATCGCCTCTCTTGCTCCGCCATGTTGTGCCATCGCTATTGCTTGGCCCCTGCCTTGCACTCGGTTCGCACCTTTGTGCCACCGCCATTGCTAGACATCCTCGCACTCGGTTCGCACCATACTCCTCGTACTTGCTTCAATAGATCCACCGTCTATTGCTTGCACATCTCCTCGCTTTACGATGGCTTACTACCATCGTCCGCCTTCGGAAATCCACCGAATCAACACTGACCGCAGCCAGGACGCTCCACGAGGACATGGACATGACTCACGGAACACCGTGCACACCTTCAACTCCAACGAATCAGCCACCAAGACGAGCACTTGGACAGGACGACGACTCACTGGACGCGACGACGACTAACCTTGCAAACTCGCACGACTCCTTGACTCAAAACTCCCGGAAAATGATATTGACGGCTTTCCGGCTTTGCACCTCGGCACCATCGCTTCCATCAACGATCATCTTCCATCGCCTTGCAGACGACAACCTGCCTTCTTCCTCTTTGTTGCTCCGCCGAACGACGATCGCTTGATCCTCATCGCCGCTGCACAACTCAACGACTTCATGGACCGCTTCTCTTCTTGTCGCCGCACCTCCGGCGACTATATTGCCCGCCCCGAGGCACTAGTCGGGCGCAACCCCGGGGCAAGCGCGGCTTCAGATCGACCTTGCTCTAGATACCAATTGTTGGAATTTAACCCTCCAGAATCGCTCACATAAAATCAACGAACAACCACGCACACAAAATATTTAGCCAGAGGCACCTGTCGTGCCTTGTTTTCTTTGTATTGTGTTTTTCTCCACCGTGTTGTTGATACAAAGCTAAAGCCTGGACGTGTATATATACACGACCGGCCGATCCATAGATGCCTAAGACTGACTCGTACTTGACCTCCTAGTACTACTAGGATTAGACTTGAGCAGTCCGACTCCTACACGTACAAGAAACCTACTAGGACACATCTAGCTAACATGGCATGCAAGCCACTAGGACACGGACTGGAGCATACCAATTCTTAGTACTATTTTCTAATCAAGATTATACTAATAGCATAAATATGAAGTGGTAGGATCAAGCAATCGTTCTATCCTATACCTAGGCACAAGTGAGCTGAAAGTTATAAGCATGATATATACTCCCCCTTACCTGCTGAGAAGACGACGTCGAAGGTGTAGTCGATCGCAAGCTCACAACGTCTTCGAGAGTACCCGCAGAGCACACAAGAAGGAAACACTAGAAAGGAAATCGATGAGCAAGCATCTATTACTACTAAGCAATCACGAGCAGGCAACAACAATAAGGCAACACGAGACAACGCAACACGATCGCATCTATCATCGAGAGCGGTTACTAACAGGTTAAGTGGAGTACTCGTCACACACGACAATACCGCACATTTACGATGGTTCAAGTTGTTTAACTACACAACATGATCAAAGTTTATTAACATGGCATCTCACTCGAGCATGGCATATCACACAATCATGGCAAGAGGTGAAGCATAAGTAAGCTGTCTAAGCTAGTCAGTTTAAGTGGGGCAAACTCCTAAACATGCTTATCACTATTTACCCCACGAAATTATAACGTTTGGTACTATTTTTCCCTAAACAATATTTATTGTTTTTATTAGCAAGCAAGAGCAGCATAATCACAATCTAAATTCAATTCTAGTCAAGTTACATGTAAGAAACATTTTATTCGGAGTGACGGTTAAAAAGTTACGGCCTTTTACATTTTATAGTGGCAAGTAGTGTAAATAGTAGGTAAAAATCATGTAGACAAGTTCAAACATGGAAAATGAGCAACATTTTATTAATCTACGCGTAAAACGGAGCAACTTTTATGTAGAAAGCGTCTCCATCCGAGCAACGGTTGAAAAGATATAGCTCTCGCAAAATAGCATCTCAATCTGCCAATTAATAATATCCAGAAATTAATATAACGTTTTCGGGCAGAAAGTTGTGTCACTGGGCCTAAGCAGGGGCCCGCTGCCGAATTATTCTACTCTCAGGGCGCTAAAACTACACATGGGCCGAGCCCAGCTAATAAAATAACAAAAACAAAAGAAAAAGAAAAAAGGGGGCGCTCACCTAGTGGGCTGAGGCCCAAGCTGGTAGTAGGCGGCAGATAGCACTGGGGCGCCCTGGGCGACGGATTCCAACGGGCCGGGGCGCGCGGCTGGGCCAAGGGCCGTTGACGGGCCAGTGGCGAGGCCGGCCCACCATGGGCGTGGCGGTTGGATCAGGGAGACCCGATCGGGTCTGCAGGTGGCGGCGACAGCCTCGCCGGCCGGTGGCGCTCCGGCCAGGGGGCGTGGGCAGCACGATGAAGGACTGGGGGCCGTGGTGGTTAGATCCGCGGAAGGGGCGGCGACGGAGGTAGCCCGCCGGCGAGGTGAAGGCACGAGGAGGCGAGGCTATCCCGTGGCGCACTCGGCGGCTGCTTGGGGTCGGGGTCGGCGCGGCTCGGGCGGCCATGGCGCTCGCCGGCGGCGACCTGCAGGCGGGGAGGACACAGGGCCGAGATCGGCTCGAGGCCAACCATGGTGGCGGCCAGTTCCTGCGAGGAGGGGAGAGACATGAGGTGAGAGGGGGAAGAAAGAGGAGAGGAGGGCCGCGGGAGAAGAGAGGAGGCGGTGGCCGGCTGCCTCGCGGAAAGGACGTGGATGTCGCCTAGAGGGGGGGGGGTGAATAGGCGCTTAAAATAATTACGGTTTCGGCTTGAACAAATGTGGAATAAAACTTAACGTTTAATTTGCCAAGAAAGAAACCTAAATAAGCTAGGCTCAACTAAGTGCACCAACAACTTATACTAAGCAAGATAAACAACTATGTGATAGCAAGATATAAGACAAGAGCACTATGGCTATCACAAAGTAGGTGCACAAGTTAATAGATTGACTAGATGAACAACCTATGGGACAAGGAATGCACAATAATATGAGCAAGCACAAGATAAACAATGTAATAAGCTTGCTCAAAGTAAGGGTAGAGATAACCGCAAGTGGAGCCGATGGAGACAAGGATTTGTTACAGAAGTTCCTTCTCTTGCGAGAAGTACGTCTCCGTTTGGAGAGGGTGAGGAGCACAATGCTCACACGAAGCCAACGAGGGCCACCCTATTTCTCCTCACGCTCTTACCAATGCAAGATGCCGTGATTCCACTATTAGGACACTTGAGGGCGGTCACCGAACCCGTACAAATGGCGACCCTTGGGGGTGGTCACCGAACCCATACAAATGCTCGGGGTAATCTCCACAACCGAATTGGAGGCTCCCGTAGCGCCCCGAAGCTTTCCACCACAATGATTGAGCTCCGCAACAACAAGCCTCTAGGTGCCAACGCACCCACGAGGTACAAGCTCTAGAGTGCCAATGCACTCAAGAGTAGCAATCTTCTCAACTTCACTTACTACAACGAATCCTCGGAGAGAACTCAAAACCGATGCACCAAATGCAATGGCAAGAGCACACGAAGTGCTCAAGTCCCCAACTCTCAAATCCCACCAAAGCAACAAAAGCTATGGAGGAATATGAGAGGAAGAACAAGGAGAACACCAAGAACTCCAAGATCTAGATCCACAAGGCTCCCCTCACTTAGAGGAGAGATGAATCGGTGGAGAATGTAGATCTAGATCTCCTCTCTCTTTTCGCTCAAAAAAGAGCAAGAATCATAGGAGAGGAAGAGAGTAAGCAAGCTCACAGAGGTCAACATTGGGGGGAAGAACTTGCACAAAACCGGTGGGGACAAAGGAAGAAGAAGACCCCTTTTATAGTCCCCCACGAATCCAACTGTTGGAACCCGTTGGCAGCCCACCAACCACGGTACTACTGCTCGAAGAGCGGTACTACCGTGGTGCGGTACTACCGTGGTGCGGTACTACCGCACGGGAGCGGTACTACCGCCCCACGGTACTACCGAAGCCCAGTTCCGTGCCCACTACCGCAGAGTCCAGTGGACTTACGGTAGTGAGTGCGGTACTTGCCCGCGGTACTACCGCGGCACAGTACTACCGCACTGGGAGCGGTACTACCGCCCCACGGTACTACCGGGGGCCAGTACCGTGCCCACTACCACAGAGTCCAGTGGACTTACGGTAGTGAGTGCGGTACTCGCCCACGTTACTACCGCTTCAAGAGCGGTTCTACCGCCCTCGAAGAACCAGGGAGCCCATGCCACACAACAGATGAACTCCAAATGAAACAGGCAAACCCTGAACTGCCACAACTTCTGCAAATGAACTTCGATTAAGGCAAACTCAAGATTGATGGAAAGTTAACGAACAGAGCTGCCTAATCACGACTGGAAAATATTTAGAAGTGGCAAGGGAGAAATGCCACACAAATAGAGGTGTGAAACCTCTAACCAAGAAGAACCGGCAAATCTCCCACATCGAAAAACATAAGAGAGGACGCATATGAAATCCGTTTTTGATGAACAAGAGCTTGTCATGAAGAAGACCACAAGCTCCAAAACTCACAGAGAGAAAATCCAAACAAGAACCAATAAAGATGATGCCAAGGATGCAAAAGGTTTGAGATCTCCACGAACGACTCGGCCTAGCCTATAACACGGTCTCCTAACTACTACCAAGAGACCGGTAAACTAGACACCTATCTAGTAAAACCTTTGTCTTGCGCATAATCCACTTGAGCTTGATGATGACGATCATGCCTGCCTCAAGTTGGAACATCTTCCTTGATTCCACCGGCTCGATGAAGACTTGTAGATAGCTCCCCCATACTCCATTATGGGTGAACCTCTTTTAGGCATATCTTCACAAGACCATTATCACCAAATGTTCGGCAAGCTCCAAGCAAGCGATATCTTCGTGACGCTTCTCTTGACCTTCACACATCAACTTGACCAATCTTTGGATAGCTCCATGAAGAACACCTTGGTCAACACGAAATCTTCATCTTACCACCTTGAAGCCAACATATGATCTTCAAGCATTTCCTATGGACAAAACTTAAAGTATAAGTCAAGGAAACCATTAGTCCATAAAGATTTTCATCAATTACCAAAACCAAACATAAGGGCACATGCCCTTTCACTCGCCGTGGTGGCCAGGGTGGTGGCCGGTCGGCGCGCGGCTCGCCGGAGCGGGCGTGGAGGCGGCGCCCTTCACGGGATCGGCAGCTGGCCAGGCCCAGATCCGGCCCGGCGGTGGCGGCGGCGGGCCCGCTTGGCCCGGGGCGCTGGGCTGGCTCCAGATGGGTGACGTGGCGCTCTGAGAGCCCCTGATCTGCAGATCCAACGGCTGAGATCGTCTGGGAGGCTAGGTTTCGGTGGGGGAGAGGGGTTGTGAGGCAGATCTGAGAGAGATTAGGGGGTGGCTGCAATTTTCTAGGGAGAGAAACCCTAATGCCATGAGGGAAGAGGAGGGGTCCTTATATAGGTAGGTGGTCCGGCGGATGACGAAAATACCCCTAATTTATATCCCGCGTCGTACGTCGAACGTTTCTGACTGCACTGGCTCCGTCCGACCTCCGATTCGGACGAAATCTCGAACCACGCGCTCAGCGCGGAGAGCCCGTCAGTCCAACCTCACTTCGATACCGTTCCGAGAACATTTTCTGACGCCCAATAAAATAATCTGTTTATTAAATAAACGGGGTTTTTCGGTTCGATGGCGATGGATGGTCTTGTGCCGGAAGTTGCGACGGTACTCGGGTGAAAACCCGGTGTTGCAAAAGGTCGTGTGTCACGGCCAAAAGGTTTGGTCCCGCATACCAGTATGAGAACGAGGGGGAAAATATTTACCGGTTAATAAACCGGCGAAGCAAACAGTGCAAACAATTCTAGAAATAAAAAAAGCAACAAACAAATTTTTAATTTAGGTGAAAATCCCGGGATGTTACATTGAGAGGGTGAATCAAATCCTAGAGGACATGCTTCGAGCCTGTGTCATTTCCTTTGGCATGAAATGGGAGGAATGCTTGCCTTATGCCGAGTTCTCTTACAACAACATCTATCAGGCAAGTCTGCAGACATCACCGTTTGAGGTGTTGTATGGCCGGAACTGCAGGATACCTCTGAACTGGTCCGAGACAGGAGAAAGACAATTGTTCGGTCCAGATTGTTGGGGTTCGGGGCAGAAAACACAATTTTTTCATAACCTACGAGACCCATACCCAAGACCTATGCTATGCTGATGCAAGTAACGGACAGAAATAGATCACATACCAATATGAAGTCCGTTAAGCGGGAAACGTTCCCACATGAACATGGTTGGTGTAGTCGTACCGGCAATCCCCGATGCCGCGCAGATCCACGATGACTCCTGTAGCCACCCGATCCTTGTGAACTGATGACGGGATTACGTCCCCGTCGGAACATTGCTGATGAAGACCTCGCGATACGACCACGCCGATGAAGTAGCACCACAAGTGTAGTGCCTCGTGGGATTATACACATACAGTATACCCGACGTCCCTCCGGGCTCCGAACCAGTAGAGCAGCAGAAAGAAGATGGATTCGGATCCCGATTCCAGCAGCACGACGGCGTGCGTATAGTGTAGAAATCCCCAACCAAGTGTAGACTCCAAACAAGGGGAGTCCACTCGAGGAAGGAGAAAGGAGGGAGAGAGATGAGAAACTTGTCTCAAATTTGGATGTGAAGAAAAGGGCACCCTACCCCTCCTTATATAGGCCAAGGAGGGAGGCAACCTCCCCTCAACTTCCCATGTGGGACTAATCCCAAGGGGAGGGGGGGCAAATGCGCCCCTAGGGGGGCATGGGCCCCTTCATGGCGCCATGGCCCATGGGGGAGGACTCCCTCTCCCCCTAATGGGCCCTATGAGGCCCATATGCCTTTTAATTCATTTTTAATTATATTTAATTATATTTTAATATTTAATTCAGATAATTAAATAATAAAACATTATTAAATATATTTTGAACCTTTCAAAATACCCGGAACAACTTCCGGCCTTCATCGGAACAATTCCGGTGTTCTCTCCAATTTCTCCGGTGATCCCGAATCAATCCTTACTGCGTTGAGTACCCTTAAGTGTAACACCCTACGGTCCTGGAAACAACAGACATGATTGAGACAATTCTCATTGATCAATGACTAATCAATTGGACCTGGTTACAATCCTTGATAGCCCCTGCGCTTCCATCGAATGAACTTCAATCGCTGTTGGATCCGTTAACCGTGTGCCTGTTCCCTTTGTCCTGGGGTACTTTGCTTGTCCGAGGTTTGATCATCGGTATCCACTATACCTAGTTCGTCCTCGTTCTCAACAAACAAGTTTACTCGTTCCCGTGATATTACAACTCCGTGACCTAGTCACACGTTTGCAAACTTTATGCTGTAACATCACTGAGTGGGCCTAGAGTACCTATCCGTCACACGGATGGACAAATCCCGCTTTGATCTATTTGCATACTCATTAACATATCTATTCGGAATACCTGAAGTACTCCTTTATGGCCAGCATATTTCAGTCAGGCGGTGGGTAGCAAATCAAGGCATCCTAATAGACAGTAATTACGTATGATCATTACGGTCTAAGGATCTGGTCACTATGTTATAGTTATCGCAATGTCGAACTATGTGACTTGATCACATCGCAACACTTCTGGTGGGTGTATGTCCATCATATCATTATCCAATGATACGACTCCATTGTCAACAGACGCCATTGTCTCATGATCAGGAAACCTTGATCATCAATCGCCCAATGGACTAGTATACTAGGGTTTACTAGGGACCTGGTTGTTTGTATACCACACCTGTATTAATGTTTCCGCTTAATACAATTATAGCATAGTATCAAACGTATTATGAACTAATGGAATATGCTCTATAAAACATATTTTATTTGCCTCTAGGGCACATTCCCAACAGTCTCCCACTTGCACTAGAGTAAAAATAATCTAGTTGCATTTTCTCTGGATCATAACTCCTTATTGATCATGCTTGCCCGTGGAAGAGGTTGTATCAACGGTCTGGATACCATTCAGAATCGTATGTCCTTTCGCAAATCATAATGTCACCTAATTTTGACATTCCTTCATTATCCACTATGATGATGAGGTATATATGTTTGGCGGTGAAGTGAGACTTCGTTTGCTGTGTCCTAGCAATGACATCCGGTGGGTCACGCGGACTTTCCCATAGTCATGCACACTTGAAACTCACTCAATCAGAAGTCGAACTTCTTAAGCCATAATATAACTCCTGCTACTTCTAAAGCAGCCACATCAATGTAGATTCAATCCTTAGTGCATTGTATGCAACTTTGATGTCTAACCATGTTTCTTTAAACTTAGGCATTCATTAGTATGATATCTCAATTTTCTAGGTTAGTGTCAAAACTTGAACCAGCATAACATTTATGGTCAAGTCCACTATCCTTTTCAAATTTGAGATGTATCCTCGGTTCTCTCCATACACTGAAGGATAAACTTAACTCTTTGTTCAATGATTTACTCATAAATCATATCACAACATGTTCTTACTACTAAGAACTTGGGTCACATTACGTCGAGTACATAACTCTGGTTTTATATGAAAGAACCTATGACAAAGGCATAGAGGATCCAACACTTCCATTTCTTTCATTAACCATTAACCATTGTTCTTGTACTGAGATTAACTCAACACTTCTCTTGGATATACAAGTAAGGACTACTTCTTGACTTGTCCCATTCTGAACTCCTTCAGAATCTTATACAGGAAAGTATTACGACTCAATGTTATTAAACACATATCTATCTTAATAGATCTTCAATGCTTAATACTTATTCATCTTCATTTATGAAAGATTCAAATAACCATTAACACCAACTGCACCATTCATAATATGTTATCCATATATGAGAATGTTATCATGCTCCCACTCAAATATGTCATGCACATATTAAGTTATAGGATAACACTCATATTGCTCCCACTCAAATATGTCGGCCACATATAAGACAAGGATAACATCCACATGGCTCCCACTTAGATATGTCAGACACATATTAAGTTCAGGATACTAACCACATGGCTCCTACTCAAATATGTCATTTACATATAAGTCTAGGATAATACTCCCATAGCTCCCACTTAAAATATGTCGTCTACATATTAAGTTTCAGGAAACTATTCAGCTCCCACTCAGTTTCATGCAAATGCACGTTTCCTCGATATTTTGGTTAAGTCCAAAATCCTTTGATCATCCATCAAAATGAGAATTCAGTTTACGAGACACTAGTATCCATATGTTTTTCCAAAACCTTCTTGTTGTACCAATTACAACACTTCTTCAAATACAGGATTTGAGGAAGTCACGGTATTGATAACAATCCTGGATCAATCGTAGTGAATATCCCTTTGACTCAAGCATTGCTACACATTGTAGTCAACCCATTGAATTTGTCAGAAACAATCTTTGTGAAAAACCAATCTTGACGTCCGTTTGATGTTCACATTTATTCCTTATAACTCTGAAGTTATTGTGAATATCAAGTAACCTCCTTACTTGATAAGATTCAAGCAATCTTAAATGTAACTCAACATAGGATTTCATGACTTGTAGTCATATCTCGTACTTAGGTCCACCATCGCTTCTTTGTAGTTCGTAGGAATGTCTTGTTCCATTAACATGACAAGTGAATCATGAATATCATTTTGCACCAGGGGCAAATATATATTCTTGAATCCTACCTTTCTCAGTAAAAGCTCCCATAAGAAAATCATGATCATTATCATTAGTTTCTCCTCTTATCGTAGAGCTTTGCTTCCAGAACATATTCCGTTGCACTACTCTGACATTTGGAGGCAAGGTCAATTACCTTGGTTGAACTTTCACTTTTCTTCCATTACCACATTTATCAAGAACAATTCTTGACAAACACCAAACATAGCAATACAAGTTTTGCTCCTTTTGGTTCTAGTTGTGGAAGATGCATCCATAGTTGTCTAAGGATACACTACAAAGATAATTTATCTTACATAAATCAAGCTTCCTAGAAACCACAACACACCATGACATATATAGTGTTGGTTTCCACGAACTCAGATGGTTCCCTATGCTGAAGTGAGTGTTTGCATATTAAATTAATAACTCTAAACAATAATAACGTAACTTGGTAAGAGATAACTTAGACCATACACTTTTCGATAGAATATGATCACAATGTTCAGGCACGTCAATCATATTGAAGTGTCTCAAGACATTGCAATTTGTGGAACAACTTTCACACAAGTCTTTATGCCCAAGACTAACTCAAAACATTTGTCACTTTGATCAAATCGTAGATACTTGTCTTTCTGGTTAATTTAATATCCATCTTTACTCTGAAATCCCTTTTGATCATATCAAACTATTTCAGACTCATGTTTCATTAGTGAATACAAATATTCATCTAAGTCCACATTCGAAGTTCACGAAATAATGAAATTTACCACATGGTGACATACGTAACATCACAATGTATGATACTCAACAATCAGCACACATTCCGTTTACCAGAATGCGAGGTTTTAGTCATCTCACCTAAAAGGCATGGTTTGTATGTGTCAAGAGATCAAGTATCTTAAGACATCATCATACCATTCATGACTTAAACTGTAGTGTCATTATTAAGCCTGGATATTTCTTGGCATTACAATATTTCTTATAAATGATCAAACAACTATTATCAATATAAGAATAACTCATTCATAATCGTAATGTGACCATAAGAGATATCATTCATAAAAGGAGAACAACTGACTTGTTTCTCACTAATATGAATAATTGTCTTCGCGAGATGCAAGACACACTAATAAAGTCCTCATTCAAACAATCATAAAATTTATTCATATATTAATCAATTGATAGATGTAGAGGGAGAGTGTTGTCGACCATCAACTATCTTGATTGCCGTCAGCACACATTGTCACCTCATCCCTTCCAAGTCACTCTCAAGCAGTAAGTTCAAGCATCGAATACTTAATCAACTGCAATTCGTGGGAAAGACATTTATAACTCGTATATCAAATATACCTTCTCCGTCAATGACCATTCCTGCATTGGTTCTACTCTTAAAGTTCTTAACTTTAACCATGACCTCATGACAGGTGAACGATTATCCTTCATGACATAGTCCAGACATGGTCTTTGTAACTGGGAGGAAGCGGACGCAACTCCCTAGTTATCGGAAAGTAACCAGTCATTCAGTAGTCCAAGTTATACACAAGGTGTTCCATGTATCTTATACATTTTCCAAGTGACTTTCTCAGCAGGTTGTTCCTTCCACCATAGTTGAAAGAAACCCCGTCCATATACTCATATTCTATTACTCTGATTTGTGACCAAGTGCTTTCAAGTTCACCTAGCACGTCATACGTGTTGGTTAACATGCATTCACAATTCAGATTCCATAGAATGAATTATGGTGTATTGGACAGTCATTCATAAGTGACGGTGAGTGCGATACTCATCATCATCTTTCTTGATTACGGAGTTGTCAGGTGTATCTCCTAGCAGTTCTTCGTATTATGTTTAGCAAGTCATTGCTAACGAGTATGTCTCTAATGGTGTTGGTACACATCAATGAAGTAAGACCCATTTACCTTAAGTTCTATCATACTAAAAGAGCCATAGTTCTAAACATTGGTATGACGTTATCTACAATGATATTTGCTAAGACATGAAGATTAAGTTCATAATATGGAGTTCATGTTTCTAAAAAAACAATTCTGGAACTCCCACTCAGACAAACATCCCTCATAGTTTGTTCTAAGTGATTACACGATCCTTGAAGAACATACCTCCCCCGTGTGACACGACCATCAGTATGTTGTTCAAGGTAGGCCATCATGCCAATCACATCATCCATGTGACTCATGCTCGACCTTTCGGTCTCTTGTGTCCCGAGGCCATGTCTGCACATGCTAGGCTCGCCACAATAATCTTAGTGAGTATATGCCGCGTATGCAAGGCCATGTTTCTGGACATGCTAGGCTTGCTCCACCCATCTCTTGTGAACGTAAAAATGTTTGACACCCGTGTGACACGTGATGCCTCCATAATGAAGAACTTTCCAGATGGTGCTTCACCAAGGAAGGAAACTTCGTTGGATTAGTGAGGGATCATCCTATTATGCTACCGTCGTATATCTAACATATTAGCAAAACATGATGCAATAGTATAAATCATACATGCTATGATTCCCCTCGACATGCAAATTAAAGTTGAAAACGCCTTTCTACTTTATCTTTTGCAAGTTTTACGTGGTTGCTAAGGGTTTCGAGAAAAGAACCGCTTTCTATCCTGCGAAAACAAGCCACAACATCAATCCCGCAATTGTCTCTATTACACCCCTGTTGGGGCCCTCCGTTGCAAACATCTTCGCATCGCTAATGCAGAGAGACAGACACCCCCAGCCACTTTATATGGTACAAGCCATATGTCAAGCGTGGAACCAGTCTCGAGTAAACGCGTAAGGTCGGTCGGGGGCCGCTTCATCAAACATTGCCGCAACGCTAAATGAGTACACGTGAGAGGGTAACAATTGGAGAATTGATGTCCACATACTAGATGTGTTCTATCCGTACAATACATCTACACATAGCCTTGCTCTGATACCACTGTTGGGGTTCGGGGCAGAAAACACAAATTTTTCATAACCTACGAGACCCATACCCAAGACCTATGCTATGCTGATGCAAGTAACGGACAGAAATAGATCACATACCAGTATGTAGTCCGTTAAGCGGGAAACGTTCCCACATGAACGTGGTTGGTGTAGTCGTACCGGCAATCCCCGATGCCGCGCAGATCCACGATGACTCCTGTAGCCACCCGATCCTTGTGAACCGATGACGGGATTACGTCCCCGTCGGAACGTTGCTGATGAAGACCTCGCGATACGACCACGACGATGAAGTAGCACCACAAGTGTAGTGCCTCGCGGGATTATACACATACAGTATACCCGACGTCCCTCCGGGCTCCGAACCAGTAGAGCAGCAGAAAGAAGATGGATTCAGATCCCGATTCCAGCAGCACGACGGCGTGCGTATAGTGAAGAAATCCCCAACCAAGTGTAGACTCCAAACAAGGGGAGTCCACTCGAGGAAGGAGAAAGGAGGTAGAGTGATGAGAAACTTGTCTCAAATTTGGATGTGAAGAAAAGGGCACCCTACCCCTCCTTATATAGGCCAAGGAGGGGGCAACCTCCCCTCAACTTCCCATGTGGGACTAATCCCAAGGGGAGGGGGGGGGGGCAAATGCGCCCCTAGGGGGGCATGGGCCCCTTCATGGCGCCATGGCCCATGGGGGAGGACTCCCTCTCCCCCTAATGGGCCCTATGTGGCCCATATGCCTTTTAATTCATTTTTAATTATATTTTAATATTTAATTCATTTAATTAGATAATAAAACATTAATTAAACATTATTAAATATATTTTGAACCTTTCAAAATACCCGGAACAACTTCCGGCCTTCATCGGAACAATTCCGGTGTTCTCTCCAATTTCTCCGGTGATCCCGAATCAATCCTTACTGCGTCGAGTACCCTTAAGTGTAACACCCTACGGTCCGGGAAACAGCAGACATGATCGAGACAATTCTCATTAATCAATGACTAATCAATTGGACCTGGTTACAATCCTTGATAGCCCCTGCACTTCCATCGAATGAACTTCAATCGCTGTTGGATCCGATAACCGTGTGCCTATTCCCTTTGTCCTGGGGTACTTTGCTTGTCCGAGGTTTGATCATCGGTATCCACTATACCTAGTTCGTCCTCGTTCTCAACAAACAAGTTTACTCGTTCCCGTGATATTACAACTCCGTGACCTAGTCACACGTTTGCAAACTTTATGATGTAACATCACCGAGTGGGCCCAGAGTACCTATCCGTCACACGGATGGACAAATCCCGCTTTGATCTATTTGCATACTCATTAAAATATCTATTCGGAATACCTGAAGTACTCCTTTATGGCCAGCATATTTCAGTCAGGCGGTGGGTAGCAAATCAAGGCATCCTAATAGACAGTAATTACGTATGATCATTACGGTCTAAGGATCTGGTCACTACGTTATAGTTATCACAATGTCGAACTATGTGACTTGATCACATCGCAACACTTCTGGTGGGTGTATGTCCATCATATCATTATCCAATGATACGACTCCATTGTCAACAGACGCCATTGTCTCATGATCAGGAAACCTTGATCATCAATCGCCCAATGGACTAGTATACTAGGGTTTACTAGGGACCTGGTTGTTTGTATACCACACCTGTATTAATGTTTCCGCTCAATACAGTTATAGCATAGTATCAAACGTATTATGAACTAATGGAATATGCTCGATAAAACATATTTTATTTTCCTCTAGGGCACATTGCCAACATAGATGTGATCCAGGAGGCAGAGGATAAAGTGAAGATTGTCCAAGAGCACCTCAAGGCAGCACAGTCAAGGAAGAAGGCCTATTATGACAAAAGGCACTGAGGTGTAGCTTTCCAGGTTTGCGATTGGGCATACCTGAGAGTGTCTCCATTGAGGGAAACTCACCGCTTTGGTATCAAAGGAAAGCTTTCCCCAAGATTCATCGACCCCTTCCGTATCATGGAAACTAGGGGACCTCTCGCCTTTCGGCTTGAGCTTCCCGAAAGTCTATCGATGGTGCACGATGTGTTTCACGTGTCCCAGCTGAAGCAGTGTTTCAAGCAGCCAGAGCAGGCCGTTGACTTGGGCGACATCCAGTCGAGTGCTGGTCTTTCGTACTCAGAGCGTCCAGTCCGTGTTCTTGAGACTTCTGAGCGCAAGACACGCAACAAGACCGTCAAGTTCATGAAGGTGCAGTGGGAACATCATTCGGAGAAGGAGGAAACATGGGAGCGTGAAGATCATCTCCGTTCCGAGTATCCAAAGCTGTTTCATGCCTAGATCTCGACACGAGATCCTGCGTTGGTGGGGGAGAGCTGTAACAGCCCATCAATGAAAGTAATAAACATGTTGTAATTTTGCTTTCCTCAATGGCTTCCAAACTTGGCATGTTGTAAGATGATGTAATTCCATGTGGTGATCTTGAATGCCATTTAGTTTTGAGCTCATTTGATTTGGATTTGATTTCAAACTTGGGGGCTAAAGAAAGATGTTGGGGGAATTGTTCTATTTGCATGTCCACTCCCCTTAACCTCAAAGTTGGCATAGCCAAATCCTTCCCCTTTCCAAGCTTTTCAAAAAACGTGCACCCATTTTACCTCCCCCAAAAATGTGGGTTCTTATTCAAAGTGAATTTGAATTCAAATTTTGTTCAACATTTTTGTTGCGAGAAATCAGGAATATTGCAAGGATTCCAAAACATATTTTTATATGTTTTCCCCTTTTGTTTTTTGCTCTGGAAAAATGTAAAGGCAGCCAGGTATTTTTATTTGGAAAATGCCTGGGATTTTTTTCTCTGGAGTACATTGAAATCAGGCCCATCCCGTGTGGCCCCCTTCTCCTTCCCCGCAGCCCAGCTGGCCCGTGCCAACGAAACGGTACGCGGGATCCATCCGCGCTGTTGGATCATGATCCGAGGGGCCACGGTGGCTGCCTTTCCACCGTGGACGGGGTCCCCTCCCCCTCCTCTCTCACGGCCGGCGAGACCGTCGACGTCGATGGCGCCGACGTGGCTGGGGAGCCTCCCCCTTTAAAAGGAGAGCACTCGAGGCCCCCAGGAGCCCTAGCTTCCCCGTTACCCCCTCCAATTTCCCACGCTGCTGCGACCATGGACATCTGCACCCTCCCCTGTTCCGCCATGAACGCCGGTGAGCAGCCGCGGAATTCGCCGCCGCCTCACGCCGGCTTCGAGCGTGCGCTTGTGCACGTCACCTTGATGCCGTTTCTCAACAATTCTTTCCCGCAGGTCCGCGCTAGGAGGTCCAGGACATCCCCGAGCTGTCGACGCCTGTCGCGGGTCCTCTTCTTCCACGACGTCGGCTGTGTTGTCTTCTTCCACTCTGGAGCGTTCGAGATTGTCCCCAAGAACCCCAGGGTGATCTGCGTCCCTCCCCTTTCACCGTAGACCAGCGCGTTGGCCGTGCCCGGCAGGTTGAGTCCTCTGTAGCCGCAATCCTCGTTGTTGGCAAGCCGTGCGAGGTCGCCGCCCCTATGGCCTAACCCGTACGTGCTCGTGCGCGCTCCTAGTCGGTCCAGCACATGCCTATGACACCCGAGGAGCCACCTTGGGCTCAGGTCGCAGTCGTCGTCGCCGTGACTGACGAGCTACAGAGCGGTGCAGTCGCCGCGAAAATGTTGCAGACGAGAAAAGGCACCGTCTTGTCGCCTTTGAGTTCGGATCCGGGCACCCACTGATGTGTGGAGGTTCCCTCTCCCTGTTGCAAGAACCCCTCGAGCCAGAGCTGCTCGATACTCGTCGGAATCACCGCCTGAACTTGTCGCCGGGGACGCATGTGATACGCCTCAAACGTATCTACTTTTCCAAACAATTTTTCTATTGTTTTGCCCTCATTCTTGCATGATTTGAGCTAAACTAACCCGAACTGACGCTGTTTTCAGCAGAGCTGCATGAATGGTTTTATTGTGCGCAGGAAAATGGATTTTTGGACATCTCAGAAAATTCCCAGAAAAATACCAAAAAAATCCACGCACCCGAAGGAGCACGGAGCCAGAAGATGGGCCATAGGGCAGCCAGGGGGGCCCAGGCGCCCTGTGGGCGCGACCAGGGGTAGGCCGCGCCGAGAGGCCTCCTGGGCGACTCCCTCCTCCCCTGGTGCCCTACTTTGGCTCCTATTTATTCCTGTGACGGGGAAACTCGGAAACAGAAGTCGTTTTTCCAGAACCCGTCGTGGAGCCGCCGCCAACCTCTGTTCTTCCTCGGGAGGGCTAATCTGGAGGCTGATTTGGCCTCCAGAGAGGGGAGATCGTCGCCATCGCCATCACCACTCCATCCTTCCTCCATGACTTCCCTTCACATGTGTGAGTACCCTGCTGTAGGCAAAGGGGATGGTAGGGATTGGAAGAGATTGATCATGTAATAGTTCGTCAGATTGTTGGGGGCATGTTGCCTATCATCTACTTTGGTGTTTATCATCTTTTCTACAACTTGTTGCTCTTAATGCTTGTCACTTTGGGCCCGAGTGCCATGTTTTCAGATCTGAACCACTTACGTTTTCATGACTTTATTTATGTTCGAGATCCTATCTATGATTTGTATGCACCTATTATGGTCCGGAACAGGCGATCCAAAGGTGACAGCTTGGGACACCAAAGGGGATGGTCCATACTTTGAGGAGTCCATGTATCCATTGAGTTTATTGCTTTGTTCCGGTGCTCTTTGACAGGAGCACCTTAATCTCCATAAGTTCCTTTTGGCCCCGTTCATAGTGGGATGGTAGGACAAAAGATGGTGTGCAAGTTCTTATTGCAAGCACGCACAACTACCTACGGGATACATGCCTAATGTTTGATATTTTCCTAGATGATCATTACTTTTCTGTGTGCCTTGCCCCGTGTTAGAATCTATTACATGCTCATTCTTATTCATGCAGCGCCCAACCATCCATCTCCCTAGCCTACAGTGTTTTAATCCTGCTGGTCACTAGTTGTTACTTTTCGTTGTTTACTATCGCTATCATATCACATTTGCTATTAATACTTTGTTTCAAGCAAGCATATTTCAGGTGCGGTTGAATTGAAAAATCAACTTTCAAAGCTTATAAATAATCTTTGTGTCCACATCTGTCGAATCAATAAATTGGGTTAACTTACCCGCGAGAAAACTACAATCGATCCCCTACAGTTGAGGGTCATCAAGTACTGTTTTCTGGCGCCGTTTCCGGGGACCATAACAATATTTATAAGTCTACTTGAAGTATCCTGCCTTCCACACTTCATCCGCTATGGGTAATAAAGGAGACCCCAAGGTTCCGATCCTACCATCCACTACAAGAAAAGGTACCGTTCTGAGTACCAGTGCTACGCTTGATTCACCTTCCGTTATAAGTAAGTTTGCTTCACCACTACCACCACATGCTACTTCTACTGAGTCTGTTACTATGTCCGATACTTTTGATGATGCTTCCACCACTCTTGATGATGATAATTTTCTTGGTCACTATATTGAAACTGAGACTGCTAAGGCTGCAGCAGAGCCCGAGACTGAGATACCTGCTACCTATATTCCTACTTGCAAAACTTTTGGTTACCCAGATTTAGATGAACTCAAGGAGAGACTCCTTGATGATGATTATGTTATTCTCGATGATGATCTTTGCAGGGAACTCAGAGAGTGTGCCGACTCTGACCCTGGAGCTGTTAAGGAGTTGCTCAAGAAGCACTCCATGAAGAACAAGAATATTCATGATCCTAAATTTTCCACATCTCCTATATGCATCAATGATCCTGATTATGAATTCTCTGTTGATCTTTCACTTATATCTACAGTCGAGGCTGACCCCTTTTATGGCAGATAGAATGATGATGCAATAGCACACTTGACCAAACTTGCTGAGTTAAGTGACCTATTTACTACTGATGAGAAGATACGAAATTTCTACGTGGCCAAGTTTTTTCCTTTTTCTTTAAAGGGAGACGCTAAATCATGGTACGATGCACTACCCTATGGTTCCATTGAGAGTCCTCAGGACTTAGTTCAATTTTTTGTTGATAAATATTTTCCTTCTCATATGCAACATGCTGATTTGCAAAGAATCTATAACTTTAAACAGTTGCAGGATGAGCACCTCCCTAAAGCTTGGGGGAGGTATTATGACTTAATCAAGGCTAGACCAGGACATGAAGTCCCAGAGAATGAGTTACTTGATATAGTTTATGCTGGTCTAACCGATGAATCCAGGTCCTATCTGGATTGTTGTGCTGGTTGTGTTTTCAGGGAAAGAACACCGGCCAATGCTGAAGAAATAATGGGCAAGATTTCCAAGAACCATGAAGATTGTTCCATCCCTGAACCACCTCCACCACCAAATAAGAGGGGCATGCTTGTTCTGAGCCCCGAAGATATGCAAGAAGCAAAGAAGTCTATTAAGGAATAAGGCATCAAAGCCAAAGACGTGAAGAATCTACCGCTTATCGAGAAGTTGTGTGAGCCTACTACTCACCCTCCCTTGGTAGAGGTACACTCTCTATTATACTTTACTAAAAGTGACATCCCTAAAGGTAAGCCTCCCGACCAATGCTTAGATGACCTTGATAATTTTATTATTAAGCAAGAAAAATTTAATAGGAGGATACAAAGTCAGTTGCATGATAATTTTCTTGCTATCAAAAGTTTACTTGGTGTTTTTGAAAGAACAGTGAATGATGTTAAATGTCTTGTTAAGAATTTCCATATGGTTCAAACTCAGCTTGAACAAATTTCTAATGTGCAATTTTTTTGCTTGCTAACAATGCCAAACAGGACATACAAGCTTATGGCATCAAGACCAGGGGTGGAACACACACCCAGGACCCACTCTATCTTGAGGGGCATCCAAAGAGGATCGAGCAAGATTCTCAAGTGCAAGTAGAAGACGAGATTGTTAGCTCTCCAAAGAAGAAAAAGAAGAAGAAGAAACACAAGGAAGCTGACAACTCCAATGATCCTATTACAAGTGAAGAACCTGCTGTTGATCCCAACAGCATATCTACCTCTGATGCTGAAACTGAAGACGGTACTGAGCCCGAATAAAATGATAAGGAGAAGAATGATCCTCCCGATGTGCGAGAGGAAGAAGCACCCGATACACGCAAGAAGTACACAAGAGAAGACTTCATAGCAAGAAGACATGGGAAGTAAGGAGAACCGTGGGTACAAAAACCCATGCCCTTTCCAGGCAAGTCTCTCAAATCTAAAGAAGAAGAGTGAAAGGACGTGGATGTCGCCTAGAGGGGGGGAATAGGCGCTTAAAAACAATTACGGTTTCGGCTTGAAAAAATGCGGAATAAAACTTAACGTTTAATTTTCCAAGCAAGAAACTTAAATAAGCTAGGCTCAAATATGTGCACCAACAAATTATACTAAGCAAGATAAAAAACTATGTGATAGCAAGATATATAACAAGAACACTAAGGCTATCACAAAGTAGGTGCACAAGTAAATAGGTTGACTAGAAGAACAACCTATGGGACAAGCAATGTACAATAATAAGAGCAAGCACAAGATAAACAATGTAATAAGCTTGCTCAAAGTAAGGGTAGAGATAACCACAAGTGGAGCCGATGGAGCAAGGATTTGTTACCGAAGTTCCTTCTCTTGCGAGAAGTACGTCTCCGTTTGGAGAGGGTGAGGAGCGCAATGCTCACACATAGCCAACGAGGGCCACCCTATTTCTCCTCACGCTCTTACCAATGCAAGATGCCCCGATTCCACTATTAGGACACTTGAGGGCGGTCACCGAACCCGTACAAATGGCGACCCTTGAGGGCGGTCACAGAACCCGTACAAATGCTCGGGGCTATCTCCACAACCGATTTGGAGGCTCCCGTAGCGTCCCAAAGCTTTCCACCACAATGATTGAGCTCCGCAACAACAAGCCTCTAGGTGCCAACGCACCCACGAGGTACAAGCTCTAGAGTGCCAATGCACTCAAGAGTGGCTATCTTCTCAACTTGACTCTCTACAACGAATCGTCGGAGAGAACTCAAACCGATGCACCAAATGCAATAGCAAGAGCACCCTAAGTGCTCAAGTCCCCCACTCTCAAACCCCACCAAAGCAACAAAAGCTATGGAGGAATATTAGAGGAAGACCAAGGAGAACACCAAGAACTCCAAGATCAAGATCCACAAGGTTCCCCTCACTTAGAGGAGAGATGGCTTGGTGGAGAAATTCGATCTAGATCTCCTCTCTCTTTTGCCTCAACAAGGAGCAAGAATCATACGAGGGGAAGAGAGTAAGCAAACTCAAAGAGGTCAACAATGGGGGGAAGAACTTGCACAAAACCGGTGGGGACAAAGGAAGAAGAAGACCCCCTTTTATAGTCCCCCACGAATCCAGCCGTTGGCACCCGTTGGCAGTCCACCAACCACGGTACTACCGCACCGGGTGCGGTACTACCGCCCCACGGTACTACCAAAGCCCAGTGGCGTGCCCACTACCGCAGAATCCAGAGGACTTACGGTAGTGAGTGCGGTACTTTTCCACGGTACTACCGCCCCACGGTACTACCGGGGGCCAGTACCGTGCCCACTACCGCAGAGTTCAGTGGACTTACGGTAGTGAGTGCGGTACTCGCCTACGGTACTACCGTGGCGCGGTACTGGCAGAGCCAGGAAGCCCATGCCACACAACAGATGAACTCCAAATGTAACATGAAAACCCTGAACTGAACTTCTGCAAATGAACTCCGATTAAGGAAATATTTAGAAGTGGAAAGGGAGATATGCCAAATAAATAGAGGTGTGAAACCTCTAACCGAGAAGCACCGGCGAATGTCCCGCATCGAAAAACACAAGAGAAGATGCATATGAAATCCGTTTTCGATGAACACGAGCTTGTCATGAAGAAGACCACAAGCTCCAAAACCCACAAAGAGAAAAACCAAACAAGAACCAATAAATATGATTCCAAGGATGCAAAAGGTTTGAGCTCTCCACGAACGACTCGACCTAGCCTACAACCCGGTCTCCTAACTACAACCAAGAGACCGGTAAGCTAGACACCTATCTATGCAAACCTTTGTCTTGCGCATAATCCACTTGAGCTTGATGATGACGATCATGCCCGCCTCAAGTTGGAACATCTTCCTTGATTCCGCCGGCTCGATGAAGACTAGTAGATTGCTCCCCCATACTCCGTTATGGGTGATCCTCTTTTAGGCATATCTTCACAAGACCATTATCACTAAATGGTTGGCAAGCTCCAAGCATACAATATCTTCGTGATGCTCCTCTTGACCTTGCACACATCTACTTGACCAATCTTTGGATAGCTCCATGAATAACACCTTGGTCAATACGTAATCTTCATCTTTCAACCTTGAAGCCAACATATGATCTTCAAGCGTTGCCTATGGACAAACCTTAAAGTATAACTCAAGGAAACCATTAGTCCATAAAGATTGTCATCAATTACCAAAACCAAACATAAGGGCACATGCCCTTTCAAAGAGCATTATAATAAATTTTGTGAATGGATGAACCCTCTTTTTCTGCAAATTCCTTTGACTGATGCTATCAAGTTACCTCCTTATTCCAAATATATGAAAGATATTGTTAATAATAAAAGAAAAGTTCCAAATGAGGCAATATCTACTATGCTTGCTAACTACTCTTTCAGAGGCAAGATTCCTGAGAAGTTTGGTGATCCAGGTATACCCACCATTCCTTGCTCTATAAAAAATAATTATGTCAAGACCGACTTATGTGATCTCGGAGCAGGGGTGAGTGTTATGCCTTTTTCTTTTTACAAAAGGCTTTGTTTAGACAAGCGAATCCCTACAGATATCTCTTTAGATGGCTGACAAATCAATAGCCGTCCCGATAGGTATTTGTAAGGATCTTACAGTTGAAGTTGCTAATTGTTTAATTCTTACTGATTTTGTTGTGCTTGAATGCCCGAGGATGGGAGCATGTCCATTATTCTTGGTAGACCTTTTCTAAACACCGCAGGTGCCATTATTGACTGCAATAAAGGAAAGGTCACCTTCAACATAGATGATAAAGAACACACAGTGTATTTTCCGAAGAAGATCGACAAAAGGCATGGCCTTAACTCAATAGAGAATATCGAAACCGTGAAGATAGGAGAATGGGATTGTCCTTTATACGTGCACCACAAATAGAAAACCATCATGATGGGGACAATGTCCATTAAAGTAAAGGTGCAATGATCACTTCATAAGAGGTAAGACTTTTTGTTCTATATATCGCCGGTCCGTTGGTAAGACTTGATCAACCTTGCTAGTGAGCATGTTTTATATAGGTAAAAAGTGGAGCTTGTTATGTTTTCATTTGATTTAGCTTTTATTCTCCTTGTTGTACCAAGTTTATATGTTTTTGAAACTTCACAATTCTAATCACTAATAAAAGAAAAGTTTTTAGAAAGATTTACAGCTTTTTGAACTCCGGAAAATTTTCAACAGTGAAGTTTTCAGAAAAATTCCAGAAAAATTATATTAAAAATTTCCATGCCGGGAGTAACCCAGAGGCACCTGGGGCTGACCAGGGGGCCCACCAGTGGCCCAGGAGGCCAGCTGGCGCGGCCAGCCTCCTGGCAGCGCCCACAGGGCGCCTGGGGCCCACAGGTCCCACCTCCAGGAAGTCTTCTTCTTCCTCCCTTCTCTCTCTCCAAAAACACGAGTTCTGCACCTGGAACTTGCGTTCTTGCTCTCCTCCGTCCAGAATTTCGATCTCTCTCTACAACCCATCATTTGAGATGAGATTTTGGACAAATACTCCCTGGTATGCAACTCCTTCTCCCCTCCAATTAGATTTTTGATTGGTGGTTTCATTTGTGAGTATTTAGTAGTTCTTGGTGCTGTTTATATGAGCTTGCATGCATGTGTAGAAATTTATTTTCCAAGTTTTGATGCAAGTTTATGCCTTAGGTAAGTGAGTAGAGTAGTTTGCCTCAACTCGCTTTGCCTCAACTCACTTTGTTAAAATCCTTGTTTTTGTGAATTGTCAAAAATTTCAGAAATGAGTTTCCTAGGAAAAGCAAAGGGGTGGCTTGGGAAGAAGAAGCCCGAGCGCTCCGATCGAGTCACTAGAGTTGCAGCTTCACCCTGAGCAGTTAGGGTGAGCTATAATGAAGATCATGTGCCCCGGGAGTTGTTGGAAGACACAAGTCCAGCATGCGCAATGATGTATCCGTGCGCGGATTTTCTTACAGCTGCGGGAATTAAGGAGGAATTTTATGGCCTTTGTGCCAATGCAGGTTTGACACGGCTAGCATTATGCCGTTTGGTACAATACAAGAATCTTACCTCCCTCTTTGTTAGCAGTTTTCGTTATAACCACGATGCTGGAACCGTTGAGTTCAAACTTTATAATGATCTCATAGTTATGTCTTTGGCACAATTTTGTGATATAATAGGTGTGCCGAACGTTGGCCAGACGGAGAAGTTGACTTCTCAACCTTCCGAGTTGAGGACCCTCTTCAACTCCCTTTGTTACCAGGAGGAGACCGACATTCAGCGCATGAAGATTTCCATCATTTTTTCCCCACCTCAGGTATTTTGCGTATTATATTGCTAGAGGGGTGTTGGCTCGTGACAACACGAGCAGTGGTTCTGCACCAGATTTCGCTATTTTGCGAACGCCCTCTCTGATAAGAATGATTATAATGTGGGT
Organism: Bromus sterilis; assembly: GCA_950022295.1. Taxonomy (NCBI): domain Eukaryota; kingdom Viridiplantae; phylum Streptophyta; class Magnoliopsida; order Poales; family Poaceae; genus Bromus; species Bromus sterilis. Next base: position 346,421,017 of record OX465595.1, read on the forward strand.
GCCTTAATTGCTCGGCGCCTTGTTACGAACAGTAACAAGGGCGACTTATATGGTGGCGTTTACACCACACTTATCCTTGAGTCTCTTGAGCGCACCCCGCATCCTGATAATGTTCCCTTTTCATACGCAAGTCTCGATCTTGCGGCTATGAAGAGGCATAAGTTTGTTACCATGACTTCCCAGTTTAGTAACCTTGATTACATTTTCAGGTTTGAAAAGACCATTACTCGTGAGATCTGTATACCTGCACCACTTTTGTTTGATAACACTCGCAGGAACGGATGGTCCTTAAACTATATCCCGTTCGATGAGTTCATGGCTCATTACCAGCCGCATAACTGATGACCCTCAACGTAAAGGGATCTATTGTAGCGTTTTCGATAAGTAAGAGTGTCGAACCCAACGAGGAGCGAAAGGTACTGATAGGTGATGGTGGACAAGGAATAACTGCAAACACTGGAAGATAACTTTTTAGGGGTTTTTGATATAAGCAACGATAAGATAAAAGTAAGCAAAGTAAATAACACTGAGGAGAATCAAATGGCCCAATCCTTTTGTGCAAAGGATAAGCCTGACAACTGAACTTATAAAGACTAAAGCGTTCTTGAGGACACATGGAGAGGTAGTCACGTGCTTTCTCCATACTCCGTATCGATAACAAGTGTTGTGCTGATAAGTGTTGAGTGGGCGGATCTATGCTAGCACACCTTCTAGACTAAGATAAGTGCACGCTTATGATTAAACATCTTGCAAGCATCCGAAAATACAAGATAGAAATTAAGGCAAAGCCTAACCACAACAATAAGATCAAGGATCCATTAGTCCCTGCAAAAGTGTGCAGACTGGGGTTCAGGTTTCTGTCACTCCGGCAACCCACCGTAAGCATTCTTAATACACAATGTATTCCCCTAGGTCCTTAATAAGGCGAAGTGTTGAGTGTTCGACTCACACAACACCACTAGGAAAATAACAACACAACTTAAATATCAAACACCACAAATTACTTCAACATCATATGACTACTAACAACTAGACTTCTCCCATGTCCTCAAGAACTAAAGTAACTACGCACAAGACATAAAAGAGATCATGATCAGAGGTGATAAATATATGATAAACAATTTGGACATAATGGTATTTCTCCAACAAAACTCAACAACATTCACCATAAAGTAGTAATCAACACCGGTAGAGTAGAGAGGATAGATAGTACGGATTACAACACAAGATGAACTTGTGAGGTGAGATTGGATGGTGGTGGAGAAGGTGCTGATGTTGGGGATGATGTTGATGATGATCTCGATGATGACCGTGACGATGGTGATGACGATGGAGATGATCTCCCCTTCCGGGAGGTGATCTCCTAGGCGGAATCTGTCCGCCGGAGAGCCCTTTTCTTCTTTGTAGGTTTCCGCCACGGAGCGGTGGCGGAAATCCGTGAAAGCTTCTCTTTTTAGGGTTTTCGCATAACGAGGAGTATATAGGCTAGAGGGAGGATCTGGGAGTGGCCCCAGGGCTCTAGGCGCCCTCCCGGCCCGACCAGGGGTGGGGCCGCGCCAGGTGGCCGCCTAGGGCCCTTGTGGGCCCCCTCTGACCCCTCTTCGGCGAGTCTTCGTTATTCTCCTGGAAAGTACCCCCCGTCGATTTTCAGGTAATTTGGAGGTATTCTTCTTCAGCAACTCAACATCCACTTTTTACTGTGGAATCTTGCGTCTGCTGCTTCGGCACCGGAAAGTTGCAAACTTTGTAAAATAGGCCAAAACAACATAAGAACATCATCGTAATATGAAATATATCAATGAATAAGGATGAATTACAATATAAAATAGTGATGCATTTTGGACGTATCAACTCCCCCAAGCTTAGACCTCGCTTGTCCCCAAGCGAAACTGAGCTCGGTAAACCTGTCCACAAGTTTAGAGAGTGAAGTGTCGATAAATAAAATACGGACAAGAAGCATCATGATCTTTTCACCAAACTCACACATCCTAAACCGCAGTCTCCAACTCATAAAGCCCTTATGAAAGAGTAATAACAATTATAATCAAAAGTAGGGCTAAGGAAACTCATCAAATCATGGCAAACAAGTCCTTTGGTCAAGGGACAACTAAAAGCTTTTACCTTTGATCTTTCTCTTTATATTTTGAAGAGATAATTTGGATCTTTTTGAAAGAACAAGCTATTAGTCATGAAGTGCAAATGTTAACACAAAGGAAGATGTTTGCTTGGCAAATGCTTTTGCAAACAACTTACTTATCAAAAGATAATGTCAACAATGATATGGCATGGCCAACTTTAATGCAGCATTATATGGATGAATATTCATCAGCATCAAGTGTCTGTTCTCTTTGGGGAAGGAGGAAGTAGGGAAAACTGACTCAACACAAAAGTAAAGGAACTAACAGCCTTGTTAAAGGCAAGCAGGGAAAACTCCAGCTCTATCCTTAGATCAAACAGAATGAAAAAAAGTTTTTGAGAGGTGCATGATTTGTCAATGAATGCTAATAGATAACTCAATTGCTTCTCAGATTGGACAAGTTTCGAGGAATGGCTCCCAAAAAGGGACGATCACATCCCCGCAATCTCCTTTGTTTATCACTGCCAGAGTTTTCTGATTTTTCATGAACAAAGCGTGAAGGAGGGTTTGTTTGTTGTAATATCTTTTGTGAGCTGCGCGCACTCATGCCAGTTCCTCCTCGTATTAGGGGTTTGCAGATTAGACATGCAATCCCGGGGTAAAACTTGTCCAACTTAAGAAGGTCATGAGTTAACTACTACTTCCTCTCGAGCTAAAACAGGGGCACAAAATAGAAGATTTTGAACATCCAAGGATAACACAAAAATTCTATGCTTTAGGAGTGGTAGTGGAATACCAAGAATAGGAAGGTATGGTGGACTCATATGGAAGATACTGGTTTCAGAGTTGGATGTACAAGCAGAATTCCGCTTAGTACAGAGGTTTGGCTAGCAAAGGCTTTGAGAGAACAGACAATTGATGATGACTTGGATGCAAAGCAATATAAAGCATAAACATTAAAACAAGCATAACACATCAAGTTGTCTTCCTTGTCAACATAACACTACAAGCATAATAACAAAGAGGGTTTTGGCTATGTCGCTACTTTGAGAAAAATAACATGCTTGTTGTTATGACCAAAGCTATGTTTGCCAAGATTAAATAAAGTTTTCAAAGCCATACCTGATATAAGGTCAATACTCCCCATAAGAATCATCATAAGGTCGATTGCGTGAAGAGAATACCGAGTGAAGCGAAGGGATCAGTAAACTTCTCATTAATATTCCATCATAGATGACTCCACACTCACGGATACATAACTCTCCAAAAAGGAGTGGTAGACCTCAATGCAAACACCTATTTTATAAGATAACTTCCCTAGACATGATATGACTCTACTTGACTCTAAAAGACATAGATAAAGATAAAGATACCGGGCACTCCCCCAAGCTTGGAACAAGCTAAGGGGATGCCATTACCAGAGGAGATTTACTCCTCATCTTTGTTCTTGTTGGTCACGTACTCCTTGGCGAAGCGCTTCCATGGTAGTTGTTCTCCAGTCTCAAAGGACATTCCCGTCTCCAAGATCCTGCACTCAGCAGTTAAACCCATGCGCAGAAACTTTAGTTCATACTCACAGTTCTGGTTCTGCAGATCATAGATCTGTGCTTGAAGCCCATAAACTTTTTCTTCTAGTGCGGCCAAGCTTGACCACATCTCCTTCATCTCTTTCTTGTGGGAAGCCTCGATCTCGTTCATGATGTCGAAGTTAGCTTCAACACCACGCTCCACCATCTTCTTGAACTTGAAGACCTCATGCTCCATCTCCTTCAGCCGCTCCTCGGTGCTCCCCTCCTTGACTGGTCCCTTCAGATCCTCCTTGTGGAGGTCACCTTCCTCCACACGAAGGATCTGGGGGTGCTTCTTCACCTCAGCGAGGTAAGGGTTGATACGTTGACGACGAACTTGTCCTTAGGGGAACTTGGGGAAGCCACGACACCTAGGTCTAGATGAAAGTTATCCTAGCAAAAACAACTCGAAAATAAAACACACGAAATCGCGACATACGCCGCCGGAACGATCCGGGCAAATATATAGCAAAAATTTCTGCACAGAAAGGAAGGAACAGGTCAAAGCGGAGTCGGAGACGGGCTCCAGGGTGCCCAGGCGGCCTCCCGGCGCGGCCAGGGGTGGGGCCGCGCCAGGGGGGGGGCGCCTGGGCCCCCTGGAGCTGGTCTCCGGCTCCACTTAGGCCTCAAATTTTCTATATTTTGCAAAAAATCATAATCTGGAACTTTCAAGACGGTTTCGCGACGTTTCCTTGCCGTAATACATACCTTTCCTTATTCTTCTTCTGCTGGTGTCTGAAACAGGGCTGTTACATGTTCTTCATGAGACTTTGTGTATACCAAATCCACATCAACATTGATAGGATCTCCTGCTATGTCATGCTTAAGTCTCTGCCCATTCACCACTTGAGGTTTAGTACCTTCGAAATTGTTAATCTTGATCGCACCCGAGCGGTAGACTTCCTCAATATGAAATGGCCCTTCCCACCTAGAAAGTAGTTTACCTGGAGAAAACCTGAAACAGGATCTAAACAACAAAACTTTATCACCAACATTAAATTCACGTTTCAGAATCCTCCTATCGTGCCACTTCTTTACCTTTCCCTTGAACATTTTAGCGCTCTCGTAAGCTTCACTTCTCCACTCATCTAGAGAAGTCAAGTTCATGAGACGCTTTTCACCAGCTAATTTCGGGTCAGCATTAAGCTCTCTAATAGCCCAGAAAGCTTTGTGTTCTAATTCTAATGGCAGATGGCAAGCCTTGCCATAGACCATCTTATAGGGAGACATGCCCATGGGGTTTTTGTAAGCAGTTCTATACGCCCACAAATCATCTCCTAACTTGTTTGACCAATCCTTTCTATTTCTATTGACTGTCTTCTGTAAGATCAACTTGATCTCTCTATTGGTGAGCTCAACTTGCCCACTAGTTTGGGGGTGGTACGGTGAAGCAATTCTATGATTGACATCATACTTGGCTAAAGCTTTTCTAAAAGCTCCATGTGTAAAGTGTGATCCCCCATCAGTCATTAGGTACCTAGGTACTCCAAACCTAGGAAAAATTACATCCTTGAGCATTTTCAAAGATGTTTTGTGATCAACACTTTCAGTGGGGATTGCTTCCACCCACTTGGTTACATAATCAACATCAACTAGAATGTGAGTGTACTTGTGTGAGGAAGGAAAAGGACCCATAAAATCAAAACCCCAACAATCACAAGGCTCGATCACTAGAGAGTAATTCATAGGCATCTCATTCCTTCTACTAATATTACCAACTCTCTGACACTTATCACAAGATAAAACATAATTTCTAGCATCCTTAAAGAGAGTAGGTCAATAAAAACCTGATTGAAGAACCTTATGTGCGGTCCTCTCACCGGCATGATGTCCTCCATATAGACTGTCATGACATTGTTTGAGAATGTCCCTCTGCTTGTGTTCCGGTACGCATCTTCTCATGATTCCATCTGGACCTTCTTTGAAAAGATGTGGGTCATCCCAAAAGTAATGCCTCAAATCATGAAAGAACTTCTTCCTTTGCTGAAATGTTAAACCTGGAGGCAAAAACTTTGCAACGATAAAGTTAGCGTAATCTGCAAACCAAGGGTCGGAGAGAGATTTTACTTTAACAACAGCTAGCTGTTCGTCTGGGAAACTGTCGTTGACTGGAATGGGATCATGCGGTATATCTTCCATCCTTGAAAGACTATCCGCCAGCGGATTGTCTGCTCCTTTCCTATCGACAATCTGCAAATCAAATTCTTGGAGAAGGAGTACCCATCGGATGAGCCTTGGTTTGGCATCCTTCTTCTCCATAAGATACTTAATGGCAGCATGGTCAGTATGAACAATAATCTTAGAATCAACAATATACTGCCTAAACTTATCACAAGCAAACACTACTGCCAAGAATTCCTTCTCAGTAGTAGCATAATTCTTTTGAGAACTATCAAGGGTTTTGCTAGCATAAGATATAACATTCAGATTCTTATCAACCCTTTGTCCTAAAACAGCTCCAACAACAATATCACTAGAAGCACACATAATTTCAAAAGGTAAATTCCAATCAGGTGGTTGTACTATTGGAGCAGTTATTAAAGCTTTCTTAAGAACTTCGAAGGCTTCCTTACAATCTTCATCAAAAACAAAAGGAACATCCTTCTGGAGAAGATTAGTGAGGGGTCTCGAAGTCTTAGAAAAGTATTTAATAAATCTTCTATAGAAACCAGCATGACCGATAAAACTACGAATACCTTTGATGTCCCTAGGATAGGGCATCCTTTCAATTGCTTCGATCTTGGCCCTGTCCACTTCAATTCCCCTCTCGGAAATCTTGTGGCCAAGAACAATTCCCTCATTGACCATAAAGTGACACTTCTCCCAGTTAAGCACCAGGTTTGTCTCCTCACATCTCTACAAAACTTTATTAAGGTTGTGGAGACAATGGTCAAAAGAGGTTCCATAGACGGAGAAATCGTCCATGAATACCTCCACAATTTCTTCACAAAAACCATGAAAGATAGCAGACATACACCTTTGAAAAGTAGCAGGGGCATTACATAAACCAAAAGGCATACGCTTGTAAGCATAAGTACCATAGGGACAAGTAAAAGTGGTCTTCTCTTGATCAACAGTGTTAACATGAATTTGAGAGAAGCCAGAATAACCATCTAAGTATCAAAAATGCGTATTTTTGGATAACCTTTCAAGCATTTGGTCGATGAACGGCAACGGGTAGTGATCCTTCCTGGTTGCCTTGTTCAGCTTCCTGTAATCAATACACATTCTTTATCCAATAATAATTCTCTGAGGTATTAGTTCATTCTTATCATTAGGAACTACAGTTGTTCCTCCCTTCTTTGGAACACAATGAACCGGGCTTACACACTTACTATCAGCTATGGGGTAGATAATACCTGCGGCTAGAAGCTTGAGAATCTCAGTCCTTACAACATCCATCATTTTCGGATTCAATCGTCGTTGATGATCAACAACCGGTTTAGCATCAGGCTCAAGGTTGATGGTATGTTAACAAATAGACGGACTAATCCCCTTAAGGTCATCAAGGGTATAGCCAATTGCACCTCGATGTTTGCGAATTACTTCCAATACTCGCTCCTCTTCATACCCTGAAAGGTTAGAATTGATAATAACAGGATATACTTTCTTTTCATCTAAATAAGCATATTTGAGCGAATCGGGAAGAGGTTTAAGATCAAACAATGGATCTTCTTTTGGTTGAGACAAAATTCCCAAAGGCTCAACTGGAAGGTTGTGCTTTAGGATAGCAGGTTGTCTTAAGAATATTTCGTCCAACTCATTCCTCTCCTGCATATGCAAATCATTCTCGTGGTCCTCCATATATTGCTGCAAAGGATCATTAGGAGGAATAGCAATGGAAGCAATATCTTCAATAATCTTATCATTACTAGGTAAGTCAGTACCACAAGGCTGCTTAGATAACTTAGAAAAATTAAATTCATATGGCTCACCATTGAATTCAACAGAAACTTTACCTTTCTTGCAATCTATTATAACTCCACAGGTTCTGAGAAAAGGTCTACCGAAAATAATGGGACAAAAATTATCCCTTACTGAACCAAGTACTAGAAAGTCGGTAGGATACTTTACCTTTCCGCATAAGACTTCAACGTCTCTCACAATTCCGATAGGAGAGATAGTTGCTCTGTTTGCAAGGTGAATAGTGACATCAACTTCTTCAAGTTCACAAGGTGAAATCTCACCCATGATCTCTTGATAAAGTGAATACGGGATAGCAATAGCACTCGATCCTAAATCGCATAGCCCATAATAATTATGATCTCCTATTTTAACAGATACTACTGGAGTACCTGAAATTAGGCCTTTATTCTTGGCTGTGACAAGGTTAGTGGAAAAAGCACAAAAATTTATATTGGAATCTAAAGCATCATTAGTAATAAGATCCTTAACCAATGCAACTCGAGGATCGACCTTAATCTGGTCCTCAGGCTCATCAATTCTTCTCTCACTCTTATTCATTATGCCTGTCACAAAAGAGTGCTCCCTTATTCTTATAGGAAAAGGGGGTTTTTCATATATAACTGCAGGCACAATAGGGTCAGCAACATGAATATCAATACATAATTCTTTGAAGGGATTATGATGCTGACTCTTCTTCTTCTTAGAAGAATCAATATGAGAGGCAAAGTCCTTACAAAAATCAATCATTAGATGGGAATCAAGACCAATATTAGAGCAAAAGGTATTAAAGAAATCAGTTTTCACATAGCTCTCTATATAATCATGCTCATAATTTATAGAGGATTCAATACCTTTATATATTTCCCAATCTTCGGTATTCTTCTGGATCCTTTCAAGGAGATCCCATCTTTCTTCAACGCTTTTTGTTTGAAATACCCCACTAGAGGAGGCATCCAACATCTCCCTATCCTGACGCGAAAGTCTGGCATAAAAGTTTGTAAGTATAGTTTCCTTAGGGAGCTCATGAATAGGACATTTGAACATTAGAGATTTCAATCTCCCCCAAGCTTGAGCGATGCTTTCTCCGTCACGAGACCAAAAGTTATAGATATAATTCCTGTCTCGATGAATTTCATGAAGAGGATAAAACTTGGTATAAAAGAGAGACATAAGCTCTTGCCAATCAAGCAAATGAGAGTTATCGAGAAGCTTATACCAATCTGAAGCTTTATCTATAAGCGATACGGAGAACAATTTCTTCATGAAAAACTCCTTTGATACACCTGCAAGCTTAAATAATGAACATAGTTGTGATAAATATAGCAAGTGTTCACTGGGGTGTCTATCTCCTGCATAACGATTAGCCAAGACACAATTGATAATACCAGCTGGTATTTTATAAGGCACAATTTCAGTAGGGGAAGGTACAACCACCACAGATGTGGGGCGTTTCCCCATAAGCAACGATCCAATAGCTAAGTTGTCCATACGGACAAAGAACAGCAACAGCAAAGTAAAAGCAACGATATAAAAATTCCTTACCAGCTTCACTTACCAATAGCGCTATGCTCCCCGGCAACGGCGCTAGAAAACGTAGCTTGATGACCCTCAACGTAAAGGGATCTATTGTAGCGTTTTCGATAAGTAAGAGTGTCAAACCCAACGAGGAACAAAAGGTACTGATAGGTGATGGTGGACAAGGAATAACTGCAAACACTGAAAGATAACTTTTTAGGGGTTTTCGATATAAGCAACGATAAGATAAAAGCAAGCAAAGTAAATAGCACTGAGGAGAAGAAAATGTCCCAATCCTTTTGTGCAAAGGATAAGCCTGACAACTGAACTTATAAAGACTAAAGCGTTCTTGAGGACACATGGAAAGGTAGTCACGTGCTTTCGCCATACTCTGTATCGATAACAAGTGGTGTGCTGATAAGTGTTGAGTGGGTGGATCTATGCTAGCACACCTTCTAGACTAAGATAAGTGCACTCTTATGATTAAACATCTTGCAAGAATCCGCAAATACAAGATAGAAATTAAGGCAAAGCCTAACCACAACAATAAGATCAACGATCCATTAGTCCCTTGTGCAAAAGTGTGCAAACTAGGGTTCAGGTTTCTGTCGCTCCGGCAACCCACCGTAAGCATTCTTAATACAGAATGTATTCCCCTAGGTCCTTAATAAGGCGAAGTGTTGAGTGTTCGACTCACACAACACCACTAGGAAAATAACAACACAACTTAAATATCAAACAACACAAATTACTTCAACATCATATGACAACTAACAACTAGACTTCTCCCATGACCTCAAGAACTAAAGTAACTACTCACAAGACATAAAAGAGATCATGATCAAAGGTGATAAATATATGATAAACAATCTGGACATAATGGTATTTCTCCAACAAAACTCAATAGCATTCACCACAAAGTAGTAATCAACACCGGTAGAGTAGAGAGGATAGATAGTACGGATTACAACACAAGATGAACTTGTGAGGTGAGATTGGATGGTGGTGGAGAAGGTGCTGATGTTGGGGATGATGTTGATGATGATCTCGATGATGCCCGTGACAATGGTGATGACGATGGCGATGATCTCCCCTTTCGGGAGGTGATCTCCTCGGCGCAATCTGTCCGCCGGAGAGCCCTTTTCTTCTCTGTAGGTTTCCGCCATGGAGCGGCGGCGGAACTCCGTGAAAGCTTCTCTTTTTAGAGTTTTCGCGTAACGAGGAGTATATAGGACAGAGGGGGGAGCCGGCAGTGGCCCCAGGGCTCCAGGTGCCCTCCCGGCGCGGCCAGGGGTGGGGCCGCGCTAGGTGGCCGCCTGGGGCCCCTGTGGCCCCCCTCTGGCCCCTCTTCGTCGAGTCTTCGTTATTCTCCTGGAAAATACCCCCCGTTGATTTTCAGGTAATTTGAAGGTATTCTTCTTCAGCAACTCAACGCCCACTTTTTACTGCTGAATCCTGCGTCTGCTGCTTCGGCACCGGAAAGTTGCAAACTGTGTAAAATAGGCCAAAACAACATAAGAACATCATCGTAATATGAAATATATCAATGAATAAGGATGAATGACGATATAAAATAGTGATGCATTTTGGACGTATCAATAACCCCATGGAGGGGGTTGTGCCCGACGAGGAGGAGCATGGTGAGTTCCCATCTTTCCAGGGAGAGAACTTCACCGAGCATGGCCAGGGGTCTTCTTCCGCTTGGAGCGCAGGACCTTCCTCATGGGAGGATCTGAGGACTTCGGTGTACGCACCAGAGGGCTCATACGACTCCTGGACTTACCACTACCCCGGAGAAGGAGGCTCCTGGGGGCAGTAGCTGCTGCCAACTTAGGCCAAAGGCCTAAGCTTGGAGACTACATGCCCTTTGCCCGTTCTTCTTTGTTCTTTTATTTTGCAAAAACAACAAAAAGATTTATCTTTTCTTTTTCTTTTGTTAAACCTTAAAAAAAGCAAAAAAAATTCCTTTCTCTCTTTAGTTTGCTTTGTTTTCAGAGTTCAGCTCGAGTCCGTGATGACATTTGATTATATATTTCCTATGTTCGGTCGTGCAAGTGACAAGGCAGTAATGACGAAGATCGACGGAAAGGAAGCAACAAGGAAAACCGATATGAACTCCTTTTGTTTCTACTTTATACATATGCATGTACTTATGATCTAGAGACCAGGTTGTAGCGACATAGTGCTATGTTTACAATGCTTTCCCGGTGTTCATGCTTTCTTTGTGGCTGATCTCAAATAGCTAGGGTGCATAATATGTTGTTGGAATGATTTACATGCATTGCATTGCTCATGGTTTGGCATATTGAAGTGGTATTTCCCTTCGGAGAATTCTTGGATTGACTTGGCACATGTTCACACATGTTTATGACTGATATGTCTATCATGCCTTGATGACCTTATTATTTCAGAATAGTTATATCACTTTCATGCCCGATTCAATGTTACCTTGTCGCTTTGCATGATTATGACAATTATTGCTCTCTAGTTGGTCGCTTCCCAGTCTTTTGCTAGCCTTCACTCGCACTAAGCGGAATTCTGCTTGTGTATCCAAACTCCTTTTCAAACCAGTTATTCCACTTGAGTCCACCATACCTACCTATATGTGGTATTTACCGGCCACTCCTAACTTAGACTTTCTTGTGCCATATCGAAATTTATTCAAAAGCTTACCTTTTGCAACCGTACAAGCTCATGGTGCGGTGAGGGAAAATCAGTATCTACCATGCCAAAAATATTTTGACGAAAGTTTTAACTAGTCAATAAAAAAATGAGAATTACACCTCCCTCATACTTGATGATGGAATTAAATGGACAAAATGCTGCTTATGATAGATGGAATGATACCCTCCTTCCAGGCTTGAGGCAAAATAAAAAGTTCCGTAGACCATCGAAGGATTTATGGATAAGGGAACATCTGTAAGCAAAAGGCATTAATATGGTTGGCATGGGAGATATTGAGAGACCTTTACCATTCACCGTTGACTGGAAAGTAGCACTTCTCAAAAGAATTTTACATCTGTTTGCAAAACCAAGAGCTCTGGCACATGTTTAGTCTTTGCTTCCTTTCACGGGTATTCAATCTTGCCATAAAAAATCCACGGTTCGAGAGTCTCACCTTCTTTCTTCAAAGCACCAACTATTGAGAGCATAATTGTCATTCTTAGTGTAACATGCATTGTCCCAAAGTACTACATTGTCTTCTGCATGCTTGTCATATTGCTAGTCTGAAATTCTTAGTTCTAGTGTCCTTTAAAACTCCGAAGGAGTTTCTGCCTTTATGTTTTGCTTCACTCATGGAGGCTAGCGAGATACCACTCTGATATGTTCATGCTATGTGCATTGTGATCTTGTTTTGACTTTCAGCTGCATATTATTTGCTTTAGTTTGTTTGTGATTGGTCAATTGAAAGAAGGATTGCTTCGTGCATTGTCCTCATAGCACATTTTTATGCTTGCTAAACTCTTTTCATAGTACCGGCTTATATACATCTTATGAAGCAAAAGATTTTGTCAAAGTTTTCTTTGTCGCGTCCAGTTCATTGAACTGAATTGCTTGAGGACAAGCAATAGGCTAAGCTTGGGGGAGTTGATATGTCTCAAACGTATCTACTTTTCCAAACACTTTTGCTACTGTTTTGCCCGCATTCTTGCATGATTTGAGCTAAACTAACCCGGACTGACGCTGTTTTCAATAGAGCTGCCTGTATGGTTTTATTGTGCACAGGAAAATGGATTTTTGGACATCTCAGAAAATTCCCAGAAAAATACCTAAAACTCCACGCACCCGAAGGAGCCCGGAGCCAGAAGATGGGCCAGAGGGCAGCCAGGGGGGCCCCAGGCGCCCTGTGGGCACGACCAGGGGTGGGGCCGCGCCGGGAGGCCGCCTGGGCGACTCCCCCTCCCCTTGTGCCCTACTTTGGCTCCTATTTATTCATGTGACGAGGAAACTCCAAAACAGAAGTTGTTTTTCCAGAACCCGTCGCAGAGCCGCCGCCAACCTCTGTTCTTCCTCGGGAGGGCTAATCTGGAGGCTGATTTGGCCTCCGGAGAGGGGAGATCATCGCCATCGCCATCACCATCACCACTCCATCCTTCCTCCATGACTTCCCTTCACATGTGTGAGTAATTCCCTGCTGTAGGCAAAGGGGATGGTAGGGATTGGATGAAATTGATCATGAAATAGTTCGTCAGATTGTTGGGGGCATGTTGCCTATCATCTACTTTGGTGTTTATCATCTTTGCTACAACTTGTTGCTCTTAATGCTTGTCACTTTGGGCCCGAGTGCCATGTTTTCAGATCTGAACCACTTATGTTTTCATGACTTTATTTATGTTCGAGATCCTATCTATGAGTTGTGTGCACCTATTATGGTCCGGAACCGGCGATCCCAAAGGTGAAAGGTTGGGACACCAAAGGGGATGGTCCATAATTTGAGGAGTCCATGTATCCATTGAGTTTATTGCTTTGTTCCGGTGCTTTTTGACAGGAGCACCTTAATCTCCATAAGTTCCTTTTGGCCCCGTTCATAGCGGGATGGTAGGACAAAAGGTATTGTGCAAGTTCTTATTGCAAGCACTCACAACTACCTACGGGATACATGCCTAATGGTTGATATTTGCCTAGATGATCATTACTTTTCTGCGTGCCTTGCCCCGTGTTAGAATCTATTACATGTTCATTCTTATTCATGCAGAGCCCAACCATCCATCTCCTTAGCCTATAATCTTTTAATCCTGCTGGTCACTAGTTGTTACTTTTCGCTGTTTACTATCGCTATCATATCACAGTTGTTATTAATACTTTGTTGCCAGCAAGCATATTTCAGGTACGGTTGAATTGCCAACTCAACTGTCAAAGCTTATACATACTCTTTGTGTCCCCTTATGTCGAATAAATAAATTGGGTTAACTTACCCGCAAGAACACTACAACCGATCTCCTACAATTGAGGGTCATCAGCATGCTCTGAGGATTTGCATAGGTCACCGCCGCACTGTTCCTGTGGAGCCCTCGGGCACGTCGCAGCGCCGCCGCGGCCATGCCATGCCCCAGCATGTAGCTGGTGGTGCGAGGAAGCGCTGGCATCCGTCGCTGGCTCGTCGGTGTACCAGACGCGAGGCCAGCCTCGCCGCAATAGGTCGTCGTCGGCCAGCTTCAGGTTTCTGAATCCGCGATGTCTTCTGTCGATGCTACTTCTAGCCTAGCAAGTGTTCTCTGTCGAGAAACACTGCAGTAGCCCAGTGGAAGAGAGCAAGCAAGGGAGCGAGCCTTTGTGGGTTCGAGTCCCACTGGGGGCACTTTGCCCCCCTTTTTTGTGTTTATTTCGAGAGGTTGACAGTTGGGGCCCCGCTGTTAGTGGCCCAGCTGCGCAAGCCGAGTGTGCTCAACCCACTGGAGCGCGAGAGAGGAGAGTAGTGGGCCAGGTTTGGCTGAGACCAGCCCATGGCTGCAGTCTCCTCTTTTCTTTTTTCTCTTCTTTATTTTCTTTTTCCAAGTTTGATTTGAATTTGAATTCAAATCTATTTTTCAATGTTGAGCCCCTCTAAACCCATATTCATGATGCCATATATGGTTTTGGGGCAGAAGAACTTGAGAAATGGAATGGTGCTATCAAATTTGTGTTTGGTGCAACACAAATTTGGTTGTAGTGCTCATGTAGACTTATGCCCCATTCCAATTCCTTTTATTTTCTTTTCCTGTTGTCTTCGATCCTTTGAATGCGAGTCTCAACATCATTGTGATATGAAATGACTGAAATCTTTCCCTCTTTTGAGACTGCCCGGTATCAACCTTTGTCGACACCTTCAGTCTCCAAAATCGATAGTTTACTTAGACGTTGATATGCATTATTTTGTTCTTTCATGTATATGCCATGTCATGTAATCCATCTCACTTGCACCTAAACTTAAGGTTATGACCAAGGCCATTAATTTAATAATTGCATATGGAGCATCATTGACGTGTCGTCACGATCTTCATTAAAACTTGGCTAGCTAGGGTCACACCATGCCTTAAACCTGAACATGCAATTCATGCTTGTGCATCTTTGATCCCGATGATTACTTGTGGTGTTTTTCTTGGCCGGTACCATACGTTAGAGCCTGAGCTTGCCGAGGAGACTTACGTGGAGTGTTCCGACACCGATCCCGAGGACCCTGCTACGTCTGCTCTGTCGACTACCTACCCAGGCAAGGGGGTTTATATATCATTCCTTATAGCTTTCAGCTCGCTTTCCTAGCTGTAGTTAGAACGGTTGTTTGGTCCTACCACCATAAAATTATGCCTTTCAATTAAACCCAAACAGCCATGCCCCCACATCCTAGAAAAACCTTGTTTGGCTATGTACCTTGCTTTCTTAACCATTGTTTACTATGTGTAGGCCCTTACCTGCTTCTTATACCCATTGCTGCTTGGTGGTTTATCATGCTATTATCAGAAATTGGTTGATATGTATTAATATGATGTTAACTTATATTTGACGAAGGATGGGAGACCGGGTTGTTCCTGCCAGGTGTTTTGTTCCATTTGAGTCACCTAGGTCCCGAGTTCCGGGTATTGTGTTTCTTGATGAGCGTGCCTAATCGTGTGTGGGATTCTATGGGGTCCCCTTGTCTTACCTACCTAGCTTCAAACAGTTATAGTGGTGGCCCAAGCTGATTTACTATTTACAAATGTGTGTGTGCTTGGTTGGTACCCCAGCAGTTTTCGAAACAACCCGGGCCAGCGGAGACATGGTTTCTCTTGTTGTTCCACACTAGGGAGCTAGGGGGTTGTCCACATGGTTTGGGAAACTAACCTGACCTCATCCAGATGGTAGAGGCCCATTTGAGAGCGCGACCGGCTTTTGAGTTGGATGTCGACTCACCAGGGGCCACCCGAAATTGTGCGATGTTAGTTAGAGGGACTCTGACGTTCTGGAGTTTCAGGTGTTAACCCAGCCAAGTGGAAACCGGGCGTACATGTGAAGCCTATGATGGGCAGTTGGTACACCCCTACGGGGTTAAATCTTTTCGAAAAGCCGTGTCCGCAGTTATGGACGACTTGAGACCTTCTCCTTGTTCATAGAATGACATCAACTTAATCATGCTTCAAAATTGCGAACGTGTGAGTTGCCTTGATTGCTCTTCTTCGTCCAGAGCGAAAAAGAGGGGACAAGGTTGTGTTATGTTTGACGTAAGTAGGTGAAATAGAGCCTTATTGATGCGATCATCAACGGATTCTGGGATCTTTCCTTACTCTAATTAGATCGTTAGACACTCATATATGCTAGTGCGGCTGCAACCTCAACCACTATCCTTTCCTCACCATGAGAAGTTAGTTATACTGTATTGATATATACTCACCCCTTGCGTCTTTCTTTCATGTTATGTACCAAAGATTGGATCTTTAGACTACTACTTCGACACGAGCACCGGCAAGTACTTCGTGGAGGTTCCGCCGGAGGATGACGACGACGACTTCGCGCAGTAGACCTACAGTTGGGTTTCGACGATCCGCAGGTGGACGACATCTTTATGTGTAGCCCTCTCTAGGGCAATTTGCATCTTGTCCGTACTCGGATGTGTGTGACTTTTGAGATGTCGATGTGATGTACTGTTGGACCATGAGGTCTCTGAATGATGTAATAATACCATAGGCAACTGTATGCCTTGGATCTAATATTTATGTCTTAGCTTATGTTCATGCACTTATTACCTATTGTCGAGAATCCCGCAGCGAAATGAGTACGAGTTTCGTGCACTGGTGGCTAGTTATGCTCTCCCATCTCAAGTCGGATGAGAAAGCGTCTAACTCGAGATGGTACCGCATCACGGGCCTTACAACACTGAAAATGTAAACTTTGTCGTGCAGGAGTTTATGTATATGTTTGAGGATTTGAACGGTAGCTCTATAAATAAGATTTCTTATCTTGTACTCCCTCTATACAAAAATGTAAGATGTTTTGGATCACTAATTTGGTGATCCCAAATGTCTTATATTTGTGTACAGAGGGAGTACTTCCTTGCTAGAAAGAGTAGAAGCATGGTTTTCGTGACATTGTCCTTAGTGGCACTAGTACAAAACAGGCCTTTGGATATGAGCAAATGCCATGGTCCAAACACAAACCGGTTCTATTGGGCCAATAGCACCGGTTCGTGAGGCCAGGCTTTAGTACCGGTTCGTGTGGTGGGCCCCCAGCCCAACGGCAACCTGACACCACACCTTTAGTATCGGTGTGTGTCCTAAACCGGCTCTACAGGTGTGGTGGCAGGTTCCGTTGGGCTGGGGGGGGGCCGCTACAACCTTTTGTATCGGTTTGTGATACAAACCGGTTTTAATCCCATCCCTTTAGTACCGGTTGGTATTACAAACCGGTACAAAAGATACTACTGTATATACTCCTTCTTCCCCAACACGAGCCGACCAAACTCATTCTCTGTTTTTCTCAACATTTGAAGCTCCCCTCTCTCTTTTGCTCGAGTTCATCCTCCATTTTTGCTAAGATTTGAAGCTCCCTACATACAAGTGTTCATAAAGGTTAGCAACTTTGTTCTCTCATCTTTCATTGCTAGATTAGCTTTGTGTAATGCTCTATATATATGTTTATAGTGATTTGTGGATTTTAGTTTGGGATATATTCTAGAGCTATATATGTTTGTGGATTTTCGGTGTTGTTTCATTATGAAGATGAGTCGGCAATGGATGTACGAAGACCGACGCTCTGGCGAGTTCATTAATGGCATGTGTAGTTTTCTGAAAGTGGCTGAGGCCAACAAGCGGGATGGTTTTATGTCTTTTCCATGTCGTGTCTGCAAGAATAATAAGACCTACTCTGACTCAAAAGATATTCACCTCCATCTGTTTCAGCATGGTTTCATGTCCGGCTATAACTGTAGGACCAAGCACGGAGAAAGAGGGGTTATGATGGAAGAGAATGAAGAAGATGAGGATGATGACAGGTATCCTGGGTTCCCTGAATACGGTGGTACAATGGGGGAAGAGAATGAAGAACAAGAGAATGAAGAATAAGAGAACGAAGAACAAGTGAATGAAGAACAAGAAGCTAAAGAAAAGGCATCACATGAGCCCGATGATGAGCTTCGCCGTGTCATTGTTGATGCACAGAGAGGATGCAAAAGTGAAAGGGAGAAGTTGAAGTTCAATCGCATGTTAGAGGATCACAGAAAAAGATTGTACCCAGATTGCGAAGAGGGAAACACAAATCTCGGTGCCGCACTAGAATTGTTGCAATGGAAGGTAGAGTATGGTATACCTGACAAGGGATTTGGGAAGGTACTGAAAATATTTAAGAAGAGGCTTCCAAAGGATAACGAATTGCCTAACGGTTCTTACGAAGCAAAGAAGCTTGTCTGCCCTCTAGGACTAGAGGTGCAGAAAATACATGCATGTCCTAATGACTGCATCCTCTACCGTGGTGAGTACGAGAATTTGAATGAATGCCCGGTATGTGGTGCATTACACTATACGATCAGACGAGATGACACTGGTGATGTTGAGGGCGAGCGCCCCAGGAAGAGGGTTGCTGCCAAGGTCATGTTCTATGCTCCTATAATACCACGGCTGAAACGTCTGTTCAGAAATAAACAGCATGCCAGGTTATTGCGATGGCACAATAAAGACCGTAGGAAAGACGGGAATTTGAGACACCCCGCTGATGGGTCACAATGGAGAAAAATTGAGAGAATGGAACAGGAAAATGACAAGTTTGCAAAGGACCCCAGGAACATATGGTTTGGTTTAAGTGCATATGGCATTACTCCTTTTGAGGAGCAGAGCAGCAATCATAGCACATGGCCCGTGACTCTATGTATCTACAACCTTCCTCCTTGGATGTGCATGAAGCGGAAGTTCATTATGATGCCAGTGCTCATCCAAGTCCCTAAGCAACCCGGCAACGACATTGATGTGTACCTAAGGCCATTAGTTGAAGAATTTTTACTGTTGTTGGCTAAACCAGGTGTACGTGTGTGGGATGAGCACAAACAGGAGGAATTTGACCTACGAGCGTTGCTGTTTGTAACCATCAATGATTGGCTTGCTCTTAGTAACCTTTCAGGGCAGACAAATAAGGGATACAAGGCATGCACGCACTTTTTAGATGAGACTGAAAGTATATATTTTCCCAACTGCAATAAGAATGTGTACTTGGTACATCGTCGATTTCTTCCAACCAATCATCCCTTAAGAAAGAAAGGCAAGAATTTCAAAGACGAGGCAGATCACCGGAAGAAGCCTGTACGCCGTACTGGTGATGATATACTTGATATGGTCAAGGATTTACCATAACAAGTAATCTTTGGAAAGGGTTCTGGCGGAAAATCTGTTCCGAATGACGCTGACGGACACGCACCCATGTGGAAGAAGAAATCTATATTTTGGGACCTACCCTATTGGAAAGACCTAGAGGTCCGATCTGCAATCGACGTGATGCACGTGATGAAGAATCTTTGCGTGAACCTACTAGGCTTCTTGGGCGTGTATGGGAAGACAAAAGATACACTTGAGGCACGGGAGGACAAGAAACATATGAACGAAAAAGAAGGCATGCATCCAAAGAAGTACGAGGGTGAAGCCAGCTATGCTCTTACGAAAGCAGAGAAGGAAAACTTTTTTTAATGCCTGCTCAGTATCAAGGTACCGTCTGGCTTCTCATCGAATATAAAGGGAATAATAAATATGCCAGAGAAAAAGTTTCAGAACCTAAAGTCTCATGACTGCCACGTGATTATGACGCAACTGCTCCCGGTTGCATTGAGGGGGCTTCTACCAGAAAATGTTCGATTAGCGATTGTGAAGCTATGCGCATTCCTCAATGCAATTTCTCAGAAGGTAATCGATCCAGAAAGCCTAATAATGTTACATAATGATTGGGTCCAATGTCTTGTCAGTTTTGAGTTGGTGTTCCCACCATCCTTCTTCAATATTATGACGCACGTCCTGGTTCACCTAGTCGACGAGATTGCAATTCTGGGTCCTGTATTTCTACACAATATGTTCCCCTTTGAGAGGTTCATGGGAGTCTTAAAGAAATATATTCGTAACCGTGCTAAGCCAGAAGGAAACATCTCCATGGGTCATCAAACAGAGGAGGTCATTGAGTTTTGTGTTGACTTTATTCCTGACCTTAAGCCGATTGGGGTCCCTGAATCGTGGCATGAGGGGATAATGGGTGGAAAAGGCACGTTAGGACTGAACCCAATAATATGTAGCATTGTTGAGGAAATCGTTAACTGGTACCTTCTCGGTTCGCTGGTGAGCAGGGGAATAATAGGCTAATCGGGAAGTTAATCAATTAATCGACAGATTTATCGATTTATCGGCTAATCGGTGACCCTACGAGTAGGGATTAATTGGCAAGTTAACTGGTTAATCGGACAAATTCTTGAACAGGGATATGTAGGGACGCGGATTCTTGGAAGAAAGCACACAATACTGTTCTACATAATTCTTCCTTGGTGGCCCCGTATATCATTCAACACGAGAATATTCTACGCTTCCAACACCCGGAGAAGTCTGAAGCCTGGATTAAGAAGGAACACATGAGGACTTTCAGCGGTTCGTTGCAAAATCATCTCACCGATAACAAGACTGATGAAGAGGAGTTGTACTTGTTGTCCGGCACACCATCTTTGACTGTAATGACTTTCAAAGGGTACGAGATAAATGGGGATACATTTTACACGATCACCCAAGATGAAAAGAGCACCAACCAAAACAGTGGTGTCCGCTTTGATGATGCAATCAACAATAATCAAAAGGTCACATATTATGGTTACATAGAGGAGATATGGGAACTTGACTATGGACATGATTTTAAGGTCCCTTTGTTTTGGTGCAAATGGTTCAATCTGACAGGGGTAAAGGTAGACCCGCAGTATGGAATGACAACAGTGGATCTCAACAATCTTGGGTACAGAGACGAACCATTCGTCCTAGCCAATAATGTGGCTCGGATTTTCTATGTGAAGGACATGTCTAGCAAAACAAGAAAAAGGAAATATAAGGAAGCGAATACATCATACGCTGAGCCAAAGCGCCACATAGTTCTTTCAGGGAAAAGAAACCTCGTGGGAGTGGAGGACAAGACAGACATGTCAGATGATTATGAAAAGTTTCATGAGATTCCTCCCTTCAAAGTGAAGACCGACCCAAGCATCCAGTTAAATGATGAAGATTGTCCATGGTTACAGTGCAAAAAGAAATGGAATCACGCGAAGAAATAGTTTTATATATATACCACTCTCTAGGATGTGACCGGTTTCAACGCCAACATGATTTGTATTTGGTCGATGAACTGAAAGATTTCTAGCTATATATATTATAAGATCAACAAAACACACGGTTTCGCCAGCTTACAGCCCGACGGTGTGGCTCGTGAGTGCCCGCATATCAAATGCACCGTCGGGCCACAACCAGGCGAATCCAATGATTTGTATTTGGTCGATGAACTGAAAGATTTCTAGATACACATCAGCAAAACACACGGTTCTCCTGCATATAGCCCGACTGTGGCTCGTGAGTGCCCGCATATCAAATGCACCGTCGGGATGTATGCAGGGTATCCGAATGATTTGAATCCGTACACATCGAGTGTCGAACATGTCCGAGAAGTGGGCTATATTTAGGGGTCGTGTGCCTCTTTAGCCCCGGTTGCTAGCACGAACCGGTAATAGTACATCGTTATAGTGCTGATCCAACTGATCCAACAGCTCACAATCGCTTGAAATAAACACACAATCCGTGTGCTTCTTCCTGATTGGTCGCGAGACCTTCACTGCCAAAGGTTATAAAGATATGCAAATAAAATAAAATAAAAAATAGAAAATTCATTATAGACCGTCAACGAAAGAATTCTCCGCTGGCCTCTATACAGTCTTGTGCATTCGGGAACTGGACCTTTGTCTGTTAAACAGAGCTGATGTCCTTAACAAAGAAAGGTCCACCTCCCGGATAAACAAGACTGAATATCCGCCTAAGGATGAATTCCACCGTCTACGCTCTTTACTAAGTTTGCTATGCACGTGTGCCGCCGCTTACAAACAGGTCTAACTCCACTTCGGCTAGCGAGGTGGGACTAATTGTAGGCACCTTTAGTACCGGTTTGTGAATCCAACCGGTACTAAAGACCTCTCCCTTACGTAATTAACCACTAACTAAGTTTTGTGACCGCTTAGTACCGGTTGGTACCAAGAACTGGTACTAAATGTCCCTGTAACCATGGTTCCACTGCTAAAATTAGTACCACCTCGCTAGCCGAAGTGGAGTTAGACCTGTTTATAAGCACAGGTCTGCGTGGACTTATCGTAGCATAACAAGTTCACTAAAGGAAGTAAATGTAGAAATTCATCTGTATCTTGTACTCTGTACGGAAAAAATTCGGACGGAGCTCGTTTGGTTGGCAGATTTGCCAGATGTGCCCACGAGGCGGGGACCGTCTGTAAACCCGTATGGGATGAAAATCCCGTACGGGTATTACAGACGATCCCCGCCTGGTCGGTAGACTTTCCAGATCTTCCAACCAAGCGTGCTCCGTCTGAAATTTGCCTTAATTGTTTTTGTTTTCCATTCAACCGATCCAACGGCTCACAAGCCTGATCCAATGACTCACAAGCGATTGAAAGAAACACGCGATCCGTGTGGGGTTAAAAGCGCGTGGAAGAGGACTCCACGCAATGCCAATCGCCACTAGTTCACTTCTCGTGCACTCTTTCCCCTTCCGCGCCACCATGCCGCCCCGACGCCGAATTGGAAAGCACTACAAATGAACTCAGAAAAGGTTGAAACTTGGCATGGTATCATCATTTTATCCACATAACATGTTTGCAAAAGTTGAGAGGGTTACGGCAAAAACTGGATGCACTTCGTGTACAAACTGGACCATCTCTTTTGAAGTACGAGGGCTTCAGACGAAAACTCATCTGTTACAAAGGCATTTCATTTTTTAACTTATTTCAACTCAAGACTTTTCGTGCATTCAATATGCACCATTCAAAGCCACATACTAAAATTTCAAACCTTTTTAAATTCATTTGCTATTTTTCCTGCATTTAATGATTTATTTTGAGCTAAATGACCCTGAAATTGGAAAGCACTACAAATGAACTCGGAAAAGTTTGAAACTTGGCATGGTATCATCATTTGACCCACATAACATGACTGCAAAAGTTGAGAGGGTTACGGAAAAAACTGGATGCATTTCGTGTACAAAGTGGACCATCTCTTTCGAAGTACGAGGGTTTCAGACGAAAACTCATCTGTTACAAAGGCATTAAAATTTTTCTAACTTATTTCAACTCAAGACTTTTTGTGCATTCAATATGAACCATTAAAAGCCACATACTAAAATTTCAAAACTTTCTAAATTCATTTCCTATTTTTCATGCATTTAATGATTTATTTTGAGCTAAATGACCCTGAAATTGGAAAGCACTACAAATGAACTCAGAAAAGTTTGAAACTTGGCATGGTATCATAATTTGACCCACATAACATGTTTGCAAAAGTTTAGAGGGTTACGGAAAAAACTGGATGCACTTCGTGTACAAAACTGGACCATCTCTTTCGAAGTACGAAGGTTTCAGACGAAAACTCATCTGTTACAAAGGCATTTAATTTTTTTTTAACTTATTTCAACTCAAGACTTTTTGTGAATTCAATATGCACCATTCAAATCCAAATACTAAAATTTCAAACCTTTCTAATTTCATTTGCTATTTTTCATGCATTTAATGAGTTATTTTGAGCTAAATGACCCGGAAATTGGAAAGCACTACAAATGAACTCAGAAAAGGTTGAAACTTGGCATGGTATCATAATTTGACCCACATAACATATGTGCAAAATTTGAGAGGGTTACGGCAAAACTGGATGCACTTCATGTACAAACTGGACCATCTCTTTCGAAGTACAAGGGTTCAGACGAAAACTCATCTGTTACAAAGGCATTTCATTTTTTAAACTTATTTCAACTCAAGACTTTTTGTGCATTCAATATGCACCATTCAAAGCCACATACTAAAATTTCAAACCTTTCTAAATTCATTTTCTATTTTTCCTGCATTTAATGATTTATTTTGAGCTAAATGACCCGGAAATTGGAAAGCACTACAAATGAACTCAGAAAAGGTTGAAACTTGGCATTGTATCATCATTTGACCCACATAACATGTGTGCAAAAGTTGATAGGGTTACGGAAAAAACTGGATGCACTTCATGTACAAACTGGACCATCTCTTTCGAAGTACGATGGTTTCAGACGAAAACTCATCTGTTACAAAGGCATTTCATTTTTTTACTTATTTCAACTCAAGACTTTTTGTGCATTCATTATGCACCATTCTAAGCCACATACTAAAATTTCAAATCTTTCTAAATTCATTTGCTATTTTTCATGCATTTAAGGATTTATTTTGACTATTTAACAAAGTATTTCACAAACTAGTATTTGAAAAAAAATCAACTTGAAACTATTTAAATTTGAAAACCACTGCCACTAACATAATGTTTATAATTATCTTTTAATCTAAAGAAAAAAGATTCATTAAAAAACTCGAACTATTCTAATAGCTAGACAAAATCTAAAAACAAATAATCAACTAATATAAAATATATAGCTTTAGTAGCGGTTTGTTATACCAACCGGTGCTAAAGGTCTCCACTCTTCCCGCTGAAAATTTGCCCGAAAAATTGAGGAAATTGGAGACCTTTAGCACCGGTTTGTGGCACTAACCGGTGCTAAAGGTTCTTTAGTACCGGTTTGTGATACAAACTGGTGCTAAAGGTTCTGTAGTATCGGTTTGTGATACAAACCGGTGCTAAAGGTCCCTTGATATATAAGTAGCACTTGGAGCAGCAGTTTCCCCATTGCTGCAGATTGACTCCCACGCCGCCATGCTGCTTCTCCTCGCTGTCGCCGTCGCCGTAGCGCGCCTCTCGCCGTCTCTGCCCCTCGCCGGACCCTCTCCGCCGGCGACGTCCTCTGCGCCCTCTCCACCAGGCTGTGCTCCGCGCCCTCTCCACCAGGCCGGCCGTTCTCGCGCTGCTGCTCGTCGCCGTTTCTCGCCTTCGTCTCCGCCGGCGCCGCCGCTGGTGAGCTCTCCTCTTCCCCCCTGTCCGACCACATGCATGTGTCCCACGGCGAGCTCCGCCGTCGTAGTACCCCGGCGAGGAGCCCTACGACGACGAGGCCCCAAATTTTTGCTAGAGATGATGAACATTTTGCTAGATGGACATTTTTGCTAGATGGACATGTTGCTAGATGAAAATGTTGCTAGCTGAACAATTTTGCTAGATGAACAATTTTTCTAGATGAACATTTTGCTAGATGATCATTTTTGCTAGATGAACATTTTGCTAGATGAACATGTTGCTAGATGAGCATTTTGCTGGACGAACATTTTGCTAGATGAACATTTTGCTAGATGAACAATTTGCTAGATGAACAATTTTGCTAGATGAACATTTTTGCTAGATGAAAATTTTTGTTGTAAGCCTTGTAGTCAAGTATATATATGCTAGGCGCCAAAAATGTATTTTAAAAAATAAACTTATGTATTGTTATATTGTGAGTATTGTTAGTACATATTGTTTATATAATGTTGTATATATTGTTTTTAGTTTCATTAATACGTTTTCGGTGAAGATGTCGGTCCCGCATCCTCGTTACCGTCGCGCCGGCGGGCTTCTTTACGGGATGCGGAATGTCCGGGACTGGGCTTCGCCGGGCTGGCACTGGGAGGTGGTTTCCGGGGTGCGGCGCTTAGTGAGGAATTCAGGTCTTGTCGTCGACCCGGATCTTCTTTGGTGGCGGTCGCGTGGGCCACAGTCGGTGCGGAGGGAGCCGGCCCCCGAGGAGGTTGTACGTCAGCGTGTCATGGAGGTGGACGAGCACGTCCGTCGCTACATGGTGGCGTTGGACGCCGGGTACTCCAGTTTGTGGCAGGTTCTTCAGGGATCTCACCCTAGCTACGAGTGGGTGATGGTTCCTTCTCTTTGGGTGTCCACCGCTAGCCGGGGCCGACGTCGTTTACTCTATTAGATATATGTAGTAGTAGTGATCGATATATTATTATTGCATATGTGAACTGGATTATTCGAGATGTAAACTGGATTATTATTCTAATATTATTGTTGCATGTAAACTTGATTAGTTGAGATGTACTTTTCTATATGTATATCTTGTTTTATTCGAGATGTTGAACTGGATTATTCGAGATGTTGAACTGGATTAGTATTCTAATATTATTGTTTTATCTTTTTCTGCATCTCGTCGATATTAGTTAAGCTATGGACGATGTTTTCAATAGCAGCAGAGAGCAGGAAGACGATATGTACGAAATGATCGCCGACGCCGATGCTCATGATGACGGCTCACAATATCCGAACGATTCCGGTGAGGGAATGTTTGAGGAAATTAGAGACGAAGAAAATGATCTTCAATTAACAACAAAGTCCGCCGAGGTATATATATAAATATATAAGACCTCTGGTGATCGTTAAATATACTAATAATTGATTTATCACCAATCAATTAACAAATCTTTCTTCTTTTAGCAACCCGGATCGAGCAAATCTTCTTCAAGCAAAGCAAAACGTGGCCCGGCCAATTTGCCGCGGGATGGTGTAAAGTACAACATCGATGAGGTCAGTAAGAGTGGCGAGCCGACTGCTCCTCTAGCTCACGTGAAGAAATTGACATCTATATGCGGAGTAGTTGTTAGAGACCAAATTCTGATCAACATTCAAGAATGGCATCAGCCAAAGGAAGGTGACAAGACTTTTGTCAGCGATAGAGAAAAAGACAAGCTTTGGGATAAGGTCATATCATATTTCACCCTACCAGATGATTTGACACCAGAAGTTGTGGACAAAGTCAAGCATGCTGCTCTTAGGAAGATGGCCACACAATTCCAAAGTTGGAAGATAAAGACATGGGAGAAATACGTCGCTAATGATAAGAAGACTCCAATTTTCACTGGAGCACTAGCGAAGATAGAAGCTCACTGGGACAAATTTGTGGAGTACAAGGAATCAGAGGAGGCTAAACGTCGTCGGTCAGAAATAAACAAGAAGAATGGTGAGAAAAAAAGAGATTTTCCATACCATGGGGACAGGTGGCTACAAGTCTGCGGCGCCTAAGTGGGATACATTTGAGAAGACACTGCTTGATGCAGGGGTCACTCCAGTAACAATGTTTTTTCCACCCAGGTGCAAGACTTGGTTTTTTGGGCATGGTGGAAAGTTGGACACAAAGACAGGGAAGGTAATTATAAAGGCAACTCTTAAAGGAGCCGATCAGGAGTTACTCGATGCAGTTGCTGATGCTAAAAAGGGGATTTTCAAGCCCGGCAGAGAGAACGACCAGCTTGCACGCGCCCTCAAGAATCCTGAACACCCGGGACAAACGCGAGGCATAGGCGTTGTTCCGTGGTATGAGGGGTTTGCAGAGTTTAATGAGAGTTACCGAAGCCGTTCAAGAAAGAAGGCGCAGGTAATAGACCGTTTTGATAGGATGGAACAAGCTATAAGGCGGACGCAAGAGAAGTGCGAGTCACTTAGCCAGCAACTGCAGCTAAGGACGTCCACTCAAGATCCACCAATAGATCCAACATTGGATTGTACCGTCCCATCTATGCCGAAAAGCAGCGTGGGATCCACAGGGGTCGATGATGGTCACTACCCCGTGGATGATATCAAAGAGATGAAACGTTGCGAGCTAGTCTTCAAAATGAACAATATATCCATTAAGGTGGCAGACGGCTATGCTTTACCGAATCCACCTGAAGAAACCTACCATGGCAATCCGATTCCAACTGGCTATGCTCATGTCGGGGTGGATGAAGTCGTGTCAGCATATCAAGAACTATTCCTTGATATTCCTAGAGGTGAAGGGCAGCAGACCCTGAGAGAATCCAAACAAAGTGGTGTCTATCTATGGAGAAAATAAGGCATCATATTTACAGACAAGGTGTCAAGTCCCATGCGTTCGACATCGAGTTCACCACCCCCCGCCCCCCTCGGAGATGGAGCGCAGCGCGACTCAGCCGAGTCCACCACAACCTGGAGCGCAGCGCGACTCCGTTGCGTCAGC
Organism: Bromus sterilis; assembly: GCA_950022295.1. NCBI lineage: Eukaryota > Viridiplantae > Streptophyta > Magnoliopsida > Poales > Poaceae > Bromus > Bromus sterilis. The sequence goes on from OX465595.1 coordinate 346,449,175, forward strand.
CGAGTCCAGCACCACCACCACCCCCGGAGATGGCGCGCAGCGGGACTCATCCGAGTCTAGCACAACCCCTCCCCGAGATGGAGCGCAGCGCGAATCTGCCGCGTCAGCCGATTCCAGCACAACCCCTCCCCGAGATGGAGTGCAGCGCAACTCCGCCGCGTCAGCCGAGTCCGCCACCAGCTCCCCCCGTGATGGAGCTTCCGAAGACACAACCACCCCAAAGGCAAACACGACGATCAAGTCGACCTACGTCGCGTCAGCAGAGTCCACCGAAGAAGAAAGAAAATAAGGATAAACCCATGAAGATTCCGCTGACGTTACCCTGGGATAGGAGTGACGCCGAAAAACCAGGCCATATTGGATAAAGAAGTGCAGTAGCACTTCGCACCGAAACCTCCACCAGCACCGAAGGAGAAAATACTTGAGGTAATAGTAGAACACTTTTTGAAGCAGTTTGAACCACCCCCTAAGAAGACCCCGCTAACGGACTATGAACGCTCTATTTGCATCTCATGTAAAAAGGGGTCGTCAAGCTCCTCAGGCCGTAGAAAACCCGGGAAAACTGTTCCCCAACTCGGAGAACAAACAGTGCAATCGATAGCCCCGCTCAAGGTGAGTACCGAGCAGCAGGAGATGATACCAAACGCCGAACAACAAAAAGAGGCTGCTAGAGCGGCGGGTATCAGTGTTGAACAATATCTAACCATTCAGAAAGGCGATGCGCCGGTGTTGTCCACTGTGCCAGATATAGAACCAAGGATATATGTAAGAGGGGAGCCTCTGGGCAATAAAGAAGAGGAGAAGCTTCTACAAACGCAAATGCGCAATTTGCATCAGTGGTACAAGAGCGAAATTATCCCGTTCGAGCTAGAGGGAATCATGTTCCGAGTCAAGAAAGAATATTTCCACCATGGAATTGAAATATGGATTGCAAATGAAGAATTATTTCAGTTATTCCATCAAAAAGCACTCGACAAATCCCTCGTCAGTTGCTATTGTATGTAAGTGATTTATTTCTCTGTATTTTAAGTCTCTAGCTCAGCTCATTCGTCATTGACTGTAATTAATTATCCTCACTAATATTCTTTCGTGTGGTAACGCAGAATGAAGATTTTCGAAATGAAAAGAGATGGATACTATGGCATTGGGTTCATTGACCCAAATACCGTACATGAAGTGACAATAAAATGGAACCAAAAAGACACGGACATGATCGTGCTAAAGTATTTGAAGGAACTCCATACCAACGCACATATACTACTTCCTTACAACTTCAAGTGAGTGTCATTATTTTGTACTATAAATTATAGTTTTGCTTACTCGATGTTGCATTGTTATAAGTGATGAGTTGCATACCCGCTTTTACATACGTGCATGTGTGCACAACTATCATTTTATCCTGATAGATATTTAAGTTGACGAAGGAAAAGTTATAGTAATGGACTCACTACGTAAAGATATTAGCGAGTACAAATCCGTGAAGGATATGTTCGACAGGTAATTTTAATCATTATCACACCATGTAGGCTTCTTTAGTGTTCACTTCCTGTTATATATCAAGTAGTTAATTAATAACTCCTTTATTCATTTTCTTTGACGACAGAGTTTGGGCAAAGTTTAAAAAAGACGAGCCCGGCTTATGGAAGGAGAAGCTGACGTGGCACTACGATAAATTTGTGCGAAAACATTCTGTTTAATTCTAGTTTCAATATACCATTATCATGTGCTTGATTATTTATCCGATTGAATTATATTCTTCTGAAGTGTATGAGGCAGAAAGAGGGGGTTGAACCATGTGCTTACATAGTGATGCAGAACATTCGATTTATGACCGAAAGGCTTACTCGTAAATCATTGATGGTACGTAAATACTATTTAGACTTTGTTCTTACCATGATGCACTATTTAGAATTAACATTCACTGATATATTGATCTTCTTCTTTAAATAAGATAAGGGAGAAGCGGGATCAACTCCAAATAGAGGAAAAAATTCAAGCACTTCAAGAGAAATTAGCGGGATTTCTTCTCCAGCAAGTCATATCTACCAACTGAGAATTCTCGTACATCCGATGCGGCCGCCAGTAGAATATGATATGCAATTGTATAGGTGAAACTGTGTAATATACCAAATTGTATACACATGTGTACTGTATGCATGCTATATATATATATATATATCCACATTGGTGGTACGAGAAATTCTACTATGTATATGCATTGTATAATATGTAATAGCGTAAAACAAATCAGTAAATCCTAAACCCAATTAATCAATAAACCATTAAACCCCAAAAACAAAGAATAAATAAACCCTTAAACCACTAAACCTTTAGTACCGGTTTGTGATACAAACCGGTAATAAAGACCCCCCAGCCCTCGCCACCACGTGGCAGACAGGCAGACACTTTAGCACCGGTTCTAGGCGAACCGGTACTAAAGGTATGGACCTTTAGTACCGATTCTTCAGTACCGGTTCACAGAACCGGTACTAAAGCCCCTCACGAACCGGTGCTAAAGGCTTGTTCTGCACTAGTGTGGGTTAGAGATAGTGGGATCACCGATCGGAGATATTGTGTTTACGTGCCAAGCTAGGTAACTTTGAAGTCACATTCTATCTCCAAATTTGTTACATATGTGTGTATTCTTTTCCCATTCTTTGGTTTGTTGCACCTTCAGGTGTTAGATGTTAAGTGTTGACTCTATGGTGTTTAAAGAAACGGTGTACCGTAAGAAAATATCTATTGCTTGCGGTGATAATAATAGTACTAAATATGTGAGATGAAGTAGATTATACTTCCAAACATTAGAAATAAAGTAAATTTATATACCTAAGATGTCAAATACTCCCTCTGATCCATATTACTTGTCTTAAAATTGATGTATCTAACATTAAAATACATCTAGATACATCCATTTAAGAAAACTAATATGGATCAAAGGGGCAATATTGATATGCATGTTCATGAAGCTACTTACATAATTTCTTCAAGGACCAACTCCAGAATCATGGAAATCTTATTCGAGAACCAAGTCCAACATCATTCAAGGGTTAGCATGCAAGTTTGTACTTTTGATATCTTGCACGGATGGTCATCGGATGGCGAAGTGAAGGAAGCTTGTCGTTCCTAGTATGTGTCACCATCAACCGCAACAGCGAACTGCTCCACCAATTCTGGGTTTTACTAGGGGGGCGCCGCTATGCCACTACTCGTAGAGTAAGTTCACGGTGGTGACATTGTAGAGCGCACGACTAAAAAAGTAACCAACAAAAAATTCTCTTGCATTGTATGAAACAATAGAACGACAAGGTTGGCATGCTCTATTGCGCTGTGTTGTATCTCAGTCTCAATTATGATAATGAAAATGGTTTACCTGGCGTAAACACGCCATATCTCCGTCAAAACCAAATGGAGCATGGACGATTGCATAATTAATAAGTTATTTTGGACATATCAGAATGTCTTTCTAAATGGCATATACATTATCGGTTGGACACATTGTGTGTGCATATATGCTTAATATTGTTGTCGTAGCCTACCCTTCAATGTTGGCATGCAAGATTCAAGTCAAGTAACGCAAGATTGAACTTGGTGAGGAGAAGATCCCTGAACTAGAGATTGTACAACTTTCTTATTGTAACAATGGTGTGGGGCACCAACATCGAACCAGGATTTGTAATATCAAACTTTATATTTGTTTTCTTTCACTCAATATATAGACAACACTACTGCAGAATTCACATAAGAATAACTATGATATGATGAACATGATAATAATATTTTCTTTCTAAACCTAACCCTAACTCGACTTCATAACTAAGATTAATGGACTCTGCTATCAAACCGACTTCATAACCAATACTTTGCAACTAATTAGATCCTAACTCGACTTCATAACTAAGATTAATGGAATGAGTATTTGTACACTTTTTTTAATGAATTAGGCAGTGGTGCCGTCGATGCATTTCAGAAGGAAGAATATGAGGGTTCTTGGGTAGACATGGACAAAGAAAGATAATATGTCACATAGTCCAAATTTTGTTATTTAACATTGTTTTACCAACAAGAATGTATAAAAAATTCTATTGAGTATTACATGTGTCTTACACGTGCAAGCTTACTAGTGTAGGCATAGCCGCGGGCAGATTGGTATTCCTTCGCCCAATCTAGCCCAATTGGGCTTCCCTCCTTTTCTTTTCTGCTTTTTTTCAAAACTAATTCAAATTCTATTCAAACCATTCAAATTGCCTTCAAACTTAAATCCATCATATCTTCTTAGTTTCTCCATATTGGACAAACAAAATATGTAGATGGGGTGAAACCTTCAAGGAAGCCCCTAGTGCTAAATTTGCTACCATTTGATCATCTTATCTTGCATGGGCATTGTGACTTTGCAATTAATCCCCTCTACTTTGAATTCTTTGTAATTTTATCATATTGTGTCCAGGTGCTGCGAAGTTGAGAATCATTTTGATAGGCAAGGAATGATTATTCCATTTATGCAAGTGACATTTAAAATTTAAGCATGTGTAACATGATTCATTCAAATCTATGCAAATATCATTCAATTTTGCATATCCTTTATCTTTTCATCTGTAACTCCAATTGCAACATCCTTTATATCTGAATGTATCTATTTTGGATGAGGAATCCCATAATGAGGTTAGTATTCACGTTTGTACAATTCTTGATCTAGATATATTCCAACTTGCAATATGCCATGTTGTGTTGTTTCTTTTCATGCCATGCCATATCTTTCTTTGCATTTCCATCTATGCCCTTCTTTTTTCCATTTGCTGCACCACTCAATCTTTTGATGTTGCGCACTATTTTCACAAGTGAGGCAACAATATCATCATCTATCATTCTTTCTTTGCACACTCCCTCACATGTTCCGTGCACAACCTAACTTGCTCGGTATATCTTCACATGTAAACATGTTTGTGTAACTCCCAGCATACTTCAGATCTCACTTTACTCTGGATTCCGATTTAAAAAGTGAGTCATTGATGAGGTGGTTAACATTGTCTACTCTCGTCTAGGGTTGCAAACGAGTCGGGTTCGAGCGAGTTGGACTAAGACCCTGTTTGTTTGGGCTTTTTCTTCTGCTTTTGCTGCTTATCTATTTTGGCCAAGAAGTCATAAAAGCTCCTAAATAGGTGCTTTTGAAGCTTATATGGCTTTTGAAGCTAAATATTATTATATTGATTCATCAACAGCCATAAAGCTCCTAAATAGGTGTTTTTGAAGCTTTTATGACTTTTTTCGGAAAAATGGAAAAGCTGCAAAAGCAGAAGCAAAAGCAGAAACAAACAGCGCCTAAGCTTGGATCAACTTATTCTAAAATTCGAGTGAGCTCAAACTAAGTGAAGCTCATGATCAAACTGTAAAAAAGTGATTCGTGCTCGGCTTGTATCGATCTCGAGTTAATTTTGAGCTAAATAAAATGATATTTTAATGATCAAGGAATTTTTTTGACTAAAATAGGCCACATCATAAAATAAGAAACCTCTATAAATTTTTACCTACTCTCTACTGTAGAATAGTACTTTATGGAAAGAGGTAGTTGATGAACTGGAAAAAAAGAAAATTAAGGGTTCTATGCTCCTAAACTTTGGTTAAAAAAATAACAATCTATTTAACAAACGATTAACCACATATCACATTGACTAAATTTTCTTCGTTCTTAATTAAGCTTCTATGTTTGCTAATATGAAAAATGGAGAAAGATCAGACACAATATATATGACAATAAATTATTATGATTTCTCTTCTATATATCAAGATTAACTAATATGAAGGGATAAAATCGAGTTGAGTTAATGTAAGCTCAAGATCAGCTTATTTTTTGATCAAGCTACATAAAATACTCATACTAAACTCATTTCTTCTCAAGGTCGAGCCAACATACCAGTTGATCTCGAGCGGCTCGTCCAGCTTTCTTGCAGCCCTATACTCTCCCTACATGAAGATAGGAATAGTGAGAGAGTAGGGCTATGTAAATTTTTTGAATTCCGGTCTACCTCACATACTCATGTAACTTTTGAATCCCGGGTTAGACGATGAGTAGTTTGTAAGAAGCTGATGACGTTGATAACTGAAGAGTTCAGAAATTCGGGATGGGTATCTCGTTTAAGGATAATGGAGAATGTATATATAGTTCCCTTGATTTTGTTGGAAAGGGTACGAAAATATGCTACTGGTATGTAAAGAATTGTTACATTACGCACCAGTCCGGTGCTATACATCATCGGACCGCGGTTACAGATTGCACCAAAGAATCACAAAACAAAACCGAATACATTTCTTCAGTGCCTAGATTTAGGGCGTAACTGAAATGCAAACCTACGTTCCTAAGCAAACGGGATAGAAATATGGAAGAACATGATAAAATTTGGTAGGAACTGTACTAATATCAGTTGTCGTTGCCTGTCTCCAGGGAACCAATCGTCATCATCAGTTGATCGCCGATGCCCCGTCAGTGACTCAGCGGCAGTAGTGCCATGCATGCATGCCTCGCCATGATCAGCTGGTCAATTACCAGTGCTCACCAGTGCCATGGCGGCTTCCGGCGTGCATCTGCTTCAGCTTGGTCAGCTCCTTCCTCCTCTTCCTCGCCTCCGCCGCCGTCGCGGCCTTCTCTCTGCCGTTCAGCGCGACCTGGAGCCCCACTGCCCCCACCACGCCGTTGACATTCTGGTAAGCATTGGGTCCGACGGTGGGACTCTTCTTGTCGGCAGCATCGATGGCGAGGGTCAGTGAGCAAGGATCGTCGTCGGTGTCTTCCCCGGCCGTCCCGCCGCCCGTGCTGCCCGTCGGCTCCTGGAGCTGCTGCACGTAGGCCGGCGGCGACCCGCGGGGGTCGGCCACGACGGGGTAGTACCAAGCGCAGGCTGGTGGGACGCACAATGGCTGCGGAGCGTGCCCTGCCATGCCAGCCGGGTTGCCGACGTGGTCGTACACTCCCGGCCCGCACGGCGGCCAGGAGCCCCAGACGTAGGGCACGGGCATGGAGCTTGGCTGCGGCTGCGTGTACATGAAGCTTGGCTGCGGCGGCGTGTGCGGCGGGGTGGCCTCTGCGTTCTGTGCCGGCGGCGCGACGTCCATGGGCGTGGCCGCTGGTGTAGACGACGGCTTCTTCTTGGTCGTCTTGGCCACCTGCAAACACAAGAAAAATAAAAATAAAATAAGAACTACCCGACTTAGCAACCAACACTTGTCTTTGCGTGCGACTGGTTGAGGCACGAGAAAAAGATTCCACAATTAGAGCATGGTTAATAGTATAGTCAGCTGCTGCCTATAAGAAGAAGCCATGTCATCTATAGCTAACCATATAATCAACTAGTACAATAGTAAGGCTATAAGGAGTACTACTTTAGCAATATATGGTCCACATGTCTATTTCACAAAATGCATAGGAGCACGTGTTGCAGCTGGCTACAAATTAGTAGCCCGCTTTTCTTCTCTCTCTTCCAACTAAGCACAAATATACTATTTTAATCTGATAGCCAGCCGACTAGACACTATTGTACATTCTCTTAGAGCATGGTTAATAGTATAGCCAGCTGCTGGCTATAAGAAGATGCCATGTCATCTATAGCTAACCTTATAGTCAACAAGTATAATAAAAAGGCTATAAGGAATACTACTTTAACAATATATGACCCACATGTTTATCTCACAAAGTGCCTAGGAACACGTGTTGCAGCTGGCTACTAATTAGTAGCCCGCTTCTCTTCTCGCTTCTCTTCTCTCTCCTCTTCTCTCTAAGCAACAATATACTATTTTATTCCTTATAGCCCGTCCAGTCAGCTCTATTGTACTTGCTCTTAGAGAGAAAGCAAGTGTTCCGTCGGCCGAACGCATGGTGTTTAATTATGTTGAAACGTGCCCCCGGAAGAGCCAGCTGCGTCCTAAGTAGTGAAACGTGTCCCATCATATTCAAAGAAATTCGTTACTATTCGCAGATCCGTCAAAAGGGAGGGTGAAGGAAGAATCATTTCCAAGGAATCACTGTTGGTGCAAGTGCAACTCCTTGTCCCGATCGACTGCTGGTAGCCATGCATGGTAGCAACATTTTGTATGGCTCACATCAACCACCGACATGGCTCACGAAATATTTTACTCGCTCCTCGAAAGCCACAAGGGTCAGATTTTAAAGAAGAAAAAATATAAAAATGGAGTGGTTCAGTTTCTTGGCTTTAGACATCCCTGACGACATTACCTAGATTATTATGTATATAATCGTTCATGCGCATCCTGATTTGAAAATGATAATACGGTGCACCGCGTCACCGCATCCGTGGAGATTCCTCGAGCAGGTCGGCAGCTCGTCTCTTGAGTTTATCCATGGAGATATGTATGAAGGAGCGATGCTGTTTGGTCGCTTGCCCAACCGTAGATCGTCACCTGTCCGTCAATTATACACCCAGCTACGTACGTACACATGTCTGCTACATGTACGAGCACGCCCAAGTCCGTGCCGCAATCCTCAACCGGATCCGATCCCGGAACCGACTACATCGACCACCCGGCACGTTCGTGCGCATGTGTTAGCACCGAGAAAGCGCATGCCCAAAGAAGCAACCTGTGGTTGAGTTGGTTAGGTGGATGGTTGTATCCCCAGCCCATCAGAGATCAAATCTCAGATTTGACAATGATGTTCGCATTTTCCTGGATTTATTTCAGGGCTTTCGGTGATGCGATTTCAGTGGAAGGAGACGTTCCCGTCGAAGACGAGGTGAAGGCTTCGTTAATTTCAAGATGATGTAGTACCGACTCAGTATTGCGAAGATGCTCATAGGGATAGGGTGTGCGTGTGTGCGTCATATGGGTGATTGTATACTCGTGTATGTGAGCGTCAGAGTTGTACTGTGTTCTAAAAAAAAGCAAAGGACAAATACAGAAGGGCTCGCATATATTATTATCCATCCAAAACATCACTGTCAGGCCAAAATGTAGTAAATTAGTAACATACAGACATGAGTGACAGGCCCCCGGTTTGACCATAATTAGCATAGGTGTACGGCAGCGATGACCGGTAAAGTGTGCAGTCATGTGGCTTGTGGCCGGCCTCCTCTCGTACGTGGGGGAACAACTGGAGCTGGATTGGAACATACTAGGTTCCCTTGTGGGCATTATTTTCCTTTTATTTTGATACTAATAATGGACGGGGAAAAATTAAAGGAAGGAAAGCGAAAGATGATGTGCCTGTTGTTTCAGCTGCTTGTTCGTCTCCTTGAGCGACAGGTACTGTTCCAGCACCATGTCCTTCTCCTGCAACAATTTCAAGCAGCTCCATATGACCGTTGGAGATCTGACATTCCAAGAACCCAACAAGAATATATGATGATGCTTAATTAGGAGTACTAATAGTACCTTCTTCATGTTCTCGTTCTCCGACGCTAAATCCGCGACCTTTCTTGCCAGTTCGTCCCGGATCGCCTGGTACACATATCAGAATCAGAATCAGGACGATTATTATGAGTTACTCCTACACATGGATGGATGGATGGATCTACTTAGCAATTAATCAATCACCTGGCGGCGGAGGATGGTTTGCCGGGCCGACTCCCTGTTCGCGAGCACGCGCCGCAGCCGCTTCGCCTCCTTCTCCGCCTGCAATGTTTCGTCCATTAGCGGTTCAGACAACGTCCCGGTGGAGGTGGAGATGGGAGGTGTAATTTTGTTTTGTTTTATTTTCTCCAGAAAAGATCGGAGGTGTGATTTGGAATTTGCAGGATTTGATGGATGCAACGTAGAAAATATGTGAATTGAGATACCTCGGTGAGCATGTGGCGCGGTCTGCTGAGGCCGTATCCCGTGACAGCCGCCGCGGACGACGACTGCAGCGGTGGTTGCTGGCCGGCGCCGCTGGAGCTGCTGGAGCAAGGGGAGGACTGGATGCCGACGTTGCCCAGCTCAAGGCTCAGCCTCGTGCTCGCCAGCTCCTCCTCGTCCTCCTGCTCCATCGGCGCCTGCTGCTGCTGCTGCTACCAAACGCCCGGCGCCCAAATCAATCCGAATTCCCCCAAGCCCAAAACCGGAATAAATAATCGGAGAAACCGATGCTCACCTGAGCCGCAGGGGCGGCGGCGTGGTGCTGGTGCTGCGCGGGGACCCCAGCCATGTCGGCCAGAGCCATGGCGGCGTGGAGCTCGACGTCGGCGCTGGCCCCCCTCCGCCGGCATTGCGGCTGCTGGCCGCCGCCGCCGCCGTGATCAGTCGGCATACGGTGGGGTGGGGGCGGTGAGGAGGAAGAGGAAGGATGAGAGAGAGATCTGAAGCGCAAGGCGGAGAGCGGTGCCAAGCGAGAGTACGGCGGGGCCCCTGGCCGGGCTTTAAATATCCCCTCCCCGGAGGCGGCGCTGGGGGGGGGCTTGGGCCACGGACAGGTGGTACCGCCCACCGGCGCCTCTGCGGCCGGATGGGGAGCATCTGGCCCGTCCGCGGCGGCCACGTCGCGCGTATGCACAGGGGGGTCTCTATTCCCTCCACGCAGCAGCGGGCGCCGGGACACGTGGAGCGCCCTCCCGCCCCAGCCCAGCATGCAGAGCAACGGCTCGTGGAACGAGGTGCGGGGCGCGGGCCCCTCCTGCCAGCGTGCGGTGGGGGCGTCGACGTGGATCGCGCAGCGGTACACGTGGGCCGGATCGGAGCCCGGTGACTCGTCGCCGGGAGGAATGGGACGGAGGAGCCCACAGGTCAGCAGGTCGGAGCGGCCGCCGCGTGTGGAACCGGACGGACCAACGCCGGTGAAACGGAAGTGCCTAGAAGACCACGCAACTGGAGCCTTTGGCTGCGGTCGGATCGGAGGAGCTGCATCGCACGCACGGGCAACGCCAAGCTCCTCCTCAGTTCCATCCGGCACTCCAAACAAAATTAATCTACCTACCTATATCTTGGAATTTACCTGCAACTAGCTGCCTCATCTATATTATGAAGTTCACAAAAATAAAGCTCATCTAAATTATGCACAATCCCGTTTTGGTTTCTCGTCTCAATAAGGTTTAATCGGTGTGCCCATGCCAAGGATTGCTTCTTAATTAAGTAATGAAGTCGCCGTTTTCTAGCTTAGCTACAGATCATCGTGTTCAAGTGTGGCCACTGGCTTTTTTTTTTTTTGAGGAAAGTGTGGCCACTGGCTGAGGTCGGCTGGATGCTCGGCTCAAGCAACTGGCCTGTGTCGTTTTGGGTGCGTAGTGGTTGCTTTCGTTTCTAGTACTACTGCTAGTATTTCTTTTTTCCTTTTGGACAGGGGAGATCAAGATCATGCTTGCGTGTCTGTTGTTTCCTGTCCGCGCGACTGGTGCTGGAATTGGTTTGGCATCTTAGGTATATACAGTATATTTTTTCGAGTAAAACGAGAGCTTTATTACTTAGGGAGGCATGTCGGCCTGAACAAGTTTTACAATATCGGGTAAATCTTCCCCTAACCAAACAGCAGTACAGGGGCTCATTTTTACCATACGCAGCGAGGGCATGACTAACATTGTTCTGGGCCGACTAATGAGAGTAATAGAAATCTCCCGGGGTGATTCAGTGATGATCCTCTTGATTTCCTCCACCAAACTTCTATCCGCCGACCTGTCAGCCAAGCCAGACTTCAGCATTTGGACTGCTTCCGAGCAATCCATCTCCACCATGATGGGCATGTCAGTGCGATTTAGGGCTAGCAGCAGCCCCTCTTTGCACGCCTCCAGCTCGGACTGCAGCGCGCTATTGCATGCGCGTAGCTCTCTGCAACTCGTGAACAGGGTTGCACCTTCCACAGTACGCAGCACCATGCCACAACCAGCACCACGGGTGGCTGGAATGTAGCTCCCATCAACATTTAGCTTGGTTTTGCCAGCCGGCGGGGCAACCCAGCGTTGCTGCTTGGTGCTGCTATGAGGCGCCAATTTCCTTCCAGTCTCCAGCCCCATTTTGACTACCATCTTGCCATTCTTCAGGTCGCCATGAAGATATTACTTTATACACAAGAGGGATGTGATGTATCCGTGAAGGAAGCGACGTGAGGCCTCAGTGGGTGGCGGTTCTTATCATGGGTGATTTCATTCCTTACATGCCATATTCGCCACAAGATCATCAGGATGATCATACGGGTTGTCTCCGGCAGCGGGTCAAGGAGGGAGAATAGCCATTCTGGCCCTGTGTTGCAGATGGCATTGACGTCAGGGATGTTCCAATCCTTCTCCATCGCTTTCCATAGGTCCTTAGCCAGTGGGCACCTGCACATGGCATGGAAGCCATCCTCACATTCCACACCACAAAGGGGGCATACATCAGTAACCTCGATATGGCGAGAGGCTTTATTGGCCCAAGTTGCAAGTGCATTAGAAACCAATCTCCAGGCGAAGACTCGTACCTTAGGGGGGAGCAAGGCACCCCCATATGGTCTTCCAGATGGCGCGATGACCATCTGGTTCCCTTCTCATTGAGGTCGCCGAGGGACGCTCGCGCTCGTCCATGGCCAACCGGTATGCCGAGCGAACGGTGAAGATACCGTTCTTTTCCGACGCCCATGCTAGAATGTTGTCGCCAACTCGTGAGGATGTGTGGATGCTCATGATGGTGGACACATCAATGGGTAGAAAGTACCGCTCCAGCACATCCCGTTGCCAAGCACCATCGTCGTCCATGAGCTGGTTCACTCTACGGAGCCGGCACTGGCCTTGCGGCGTGATCGGATTGCCTGAGGCCATGGTAGGCAGCCACCGGTCGCGCCATATGCGTACAGAGATTCCATCTCCAATGCGCCAGACCAGGCCCTTTTTAAGGAGCTCGAGGCCATGCTGGATCGCTGATACGTCCTAAACGTATCTACTTTTCCAAACACTTTTGATATTGTTTTGCCTTCATTCTTGCATGATTTGAACGAAACTAACCTGGACTGACGCTGTTTTCAGCAGAGCTACCAGTGCTGTTTTCTTTTGCGCATGTTTCTGGATATTTAGGTACGCTGGAAAAATCCCAGAAAAATATATAAAAAATCAGCGTTCCGGAAGCTTCCACCAGGCCAAAGGGGGGCCACAGGGCAGCCAGGAAGGTGTCTGGCGCGGCCCAGCCCCTGGCCGCGCCACCTGCCCTCCTGGCTGGGTCCCACACCCCCTGGTGACCTACCTTGGCCCCTATTTATTCTCCCGACGCAGAAACCCCGAAAGAGGAGTCGCTTTTCCAATCTACGTCGTGAAGCCGCCGCAACCCTCTGTTCTTCCTCGGAGAGCTAATCTGGAGGCTGAATTGGCCTCCGGTGAGGGGGAAATCATCGCCTCTCCACCACCCCTCCATGACTTCTCCTCTCATGTGTGAGTAATTCCCTGCTGCAGGCAAAGGGGATGGTAGGGATTGGATGAGTTAGATCATGTAATAGTTCAATCATATTGTTGGGGGCATGTTGCCTATCATCTACTTGGTGTTTATCATCTCTGTTACAACTTATTGCTCTTAATGCTTGCCACTTTGGGCCCGAGTGCCATGATTTCAGATCTGATCACCCTTTTGTTTCTTGAGTTTGTGGTGTTCTTGATCCTATCTATGAGTTGTATGCACCTATTATAGTCCGGAACTGGCGATCCCAATGGTGACAGCTTGGGACACCAAAGGGGATGGACTATGATTTGAGGATTTCGTGTATCCATGAAGTGTTAATGCTTTGTTCCGGTGCTCTTTGACAGGAGTACCTTAATATCCCTAAGTTCCTTTTGGCCCCGTTTGTAGCGGGAGGGTAGGACAAAAGATGTTGTGCAAAGTTCTTATTGCAAGCACGTACAACTACCTTGGGATACATGCCTGATGTTTGATATTTGCCTAGATGATCCTTTGTTTTCTGTGAGCCTTGCCCAAGTTAGAATTTGTTACATGTTCGTTCTCATCCAAGCAACGCCCAACCATCCATCTCCCTAGCCTACAGTGTTTTCCTTCTGCTGGTTACTAGTTGTTTACCTTTGCTGTTCCACTATCACTATCACCACTATTATCATTACCACCACTACCATATCACAGTTGCTACTAATACCTTTGTGCAAGCAAGTGTTTATTTCAGGTGCGGTTGAATTGACAACTCAATTGTTAAAGCCTGTACGTATTCTTTGTGTCCCCAAGTGTCGAATCAATAAATTGGGTTATCTTGCCCGCGAAGACTATCTCGATCCCCTACAGTTGAGGGTTATCAAGTACTGTTTTCTGGCGCCGTTGCCGGGGACCATAGCTTTATTTACAGGTCTACTCGAAGTATCCTACCTGTTGCACGTTATCCACTATGGGTAAGAAGGGATACCCTAAAGTTCCGATCTTACCATCCCGTACGAGACGAGGTACTGCTCTTAGCACTAGTGCTAAACTTGATTCACCTTCGGTTATGAGTCAGTTTTATTCACCTCAGTTACATGCTACTTCTGCTGAGTCTGGCAATATGTCAGATACTTTTGATGATGCTTCTACTACTTTTGAGACTACATGTTCACTTGGTTCTTTTATAGAAGAACAGATTGATGCTGCTGCCCGATTCTCGGGTATTGAAATTCCTGCTACCCAAACACCTATTGGAAAAATTCATGACCTTGTTGGCCTTAAGGAGAAACTCCTTGAGGACGATTATGTTATACTTGATGATGATTTATGCAGGGAGCTTAATGAATGTGCTGGTTCCGACCCTGCTACTATAAAGAAGTTGGTAGCGAAGCACTCCCTGAAGAACAAGTTTACTCCTGATCCTACTTTTGCTACGTCTCCTATATGCATCACTGATCCTGATTATGATTTCTCTATTGACCTTTCACTTATATCCACAGTTGAAGCTGATCCCTTTTATGGCAGAGAAAATGATGATGCTATCGGACACCTGACCAAACTCACTGAGTTAGGCGGCTTGTTTACCACAGATGAAAAAATCTGGAACTTTTATGTGACCAAGCTTCTTCCTTTTTCCTTGAAAGGAGATGCTAGAGCATGGTACGATGCACTACCATGTGGTTCCATTCAGAGTCCTCAAGATATGGCTATATCTTTCGTTGATAAGTATTTTCCTGCTCATATGCAACATGCTGCTTTACAAAGAATTTATAACTTTAAACAGTTGCAGGATGAGCATCTCCCTAAAGCTTGGGGGAGATTTTGCAGTTTGCTAAAGGCTAGACCGGGACATGAAATCCCTAAAAATGAATTACTTGATATATTTTATGCTGGTCTAACCGATGGGTCTAAATCCTACCTAGATAGTTATGTTGGTTGTGTTTTTAGGCAAAGAGCGGACGATGCGGAAGAATTGATGGTCAAAATTGCCAAAAACCATGAAGATTGGTCCGTGCCTGAACCACCTCCACCACCAAAGAAGAGGGGCATGCTAGTTCTAAGCCCGGAAGATATGCAAGAAGCAAAGAAGTCCATAAGAGAGAAAGGTATTAAAGCTAATGACGTGAAGAATCTACCTCCAATTGAGAAGCTGTGTGAGCCTACCACTCACCCACCTATGATAGAAGCACACTCTCTTTTAGATTTCAATGCAAGGGACATCCCTAAAGGTAAACCTCCTGACCAATGTTTAGATGAGCTTGATAATTTTATTATGAAGCAGAATCACTTCAATAAGAAGATACAAGGTCAGTTGCATGATAATACTCTTGCTATCAAAAGTTTGCTTGATGTTCTAGGTAGAACAGTTAATGATGTTAAATGTCTTGTGAAGCATTTTCATATGGTTCAAACTCAGCTTGAGCAAATTTCTAATGTGCAAAAAGATTTGCTTGCTAATAATGCCAAACAGGACAATTTACAAGCTTACGGTATAAAGACCCGGGGTGGCACACACACCCAGGACCATCTCTATCCAGAGGGGCATCCAAAGAGGATCGAGCAAGATTCTCAAGTGCAGGAAGAAGAAATTGTTAGCTCCCCAAAAAAGAAGAAGAAAAAGAAACACAAGGAAGCTGACAATTCCAATGATCCTATAGAAGAAGAAGAAGAACAAGTTGTGGATCCAAACAGCATATCTACATCTGGTGCTGAGACTGAAGACGGTGCTGAACCTGAAAAAGATACTGAAAATAATGATCCACCCAAGGTTCGTGAAGAAGAAGCACCCGATAAGCACAAGAAGTATACTAGAGAAGACTTCCTTGCAAGGAGACACGGGAAGGAACGAGAGCCATGGGTACAGAAACCCATGCCTTTCCCAAGCAAGTCCGTCAAATCCAAAGAAGAAGAGCACTAAAACAAGTTTTGTGAGTGGATGAAACATCTTTTTCTTCAAATTCCTTTGACTGATGCTATTAAATTACCTCCTTACTCAAAATATATGAAAGATATTGTTACTAATAAAAGAAAAGTCCCTAATGAGGCAATATCTACTATGCTTGCTAACTACTCTTTCAGTGGTAAGATTCCTGAGAAGCTCGGTGATCCAGGTATACCCACCATTCCTTGCTCCATAAAGACTAATTATGTTAGAACTGCCTTATGTGATCTTGGTGCAGGAGTGAGTGGTATGCCCTTCTCTCTCTACAAAAGGCTTTGTTTAGAGAAACTAATTCCTATAGATATCTCTCTTCAGATGGCCGACAAGTCCACGGCCGTCCCGATCGGTATTTGTGAGGATGTTCCTGTTGAAGTTGCCAATTGCTTAATACTTACTGATTTTGTTGTGCTTGACATGCCCGAGGATGGGAGCATGTCCATTATCCTTGGTAGACCTTTTCTTAACACCGCAGGTGACGTTATTGATTGCAATAAAGGGAAGGTTACCTTCAACGTAAATGACAAAGAACACACGATGTATTTTCCGAAGAAAATCGACAAAAGGCATGGCCTTAATTCCATTGAGAATATCAAGACCGTGAAGATTGGAGAATGGGATTGTCCACTACATGTATACCACAAATACAAAACAATTATGGTGGGGACAATGTCCATTAAAGTGAGAGTGCAATGATCGCTTCATAAGAGGTGAGACTTTCTGCGCTATATATCACCGGTGTGTTGGTAAGACTTGATCAACCTTGCTAACTACCAAGTTTTATATAAGTAAAAAGTTGAGCTTGTTATGTTTTCATTTCCTTTAGCTTTTATTCTCCTTGCTCTACCCAAGTTTTTGTTTAAAACTTCACTTGTTCTAACTTTTGTCTCAAGTTCACGAAAGTTTTTGCAGCTTTTTGAACTTTGAAAAATTCTCTACAGTGAAGTTGCCCAGAAAATTCCAGAAAATTCAAAATAAAAATTTCCAGGTAAAAAGCCATCGGGGAGTACCTGTGGCTGACCAGGGGGGTCCACCCCTGGCCCAGGAGGCCAGGTGGCGCGGCACAGCTCCTGGCCGCGCCACCCACCCTCCTGGGGCCCACAGGCACCCCCTGCTGGCATCTCTTCTTCCACTCTCTCTCTTTCACCCCGAAAACTCGTGTTCTTGCTCTGGTTTCGTGTTCTTGCTGTTCTTGAGCACGGAAATTTGATCTCCCTCTACAATCACTCATTTGAGCTGAAATTTGGGACAAATATTCTCTGGTATGTGACTCCCTCACCCCTCCAATTAGTTTTCTAGTTGGTGGCTTCATTAGTGAGTATTTAGTGGTTCTTGGTGCTGTTTAGTTGAGCTTAAATGTTTGTGTAGAAATTTATTTTTCAAGTTTTGTTGCTAGTTTGAGCCTTGGTAAAGTAAGTATAATGTTTTTCCCAAACTAGTTTTGCTTAAATCTTCGTTTTTGTGAATTGTTAAAAATTTCAGAAATGGAGAGGCTAGGAAAGTAGCTTGGGAAGAAGAAGCCCGAGCGCTCTAGCCGTGTTACGCATTCCGCAGCTTCACCTTCGGCCACGAGGGTGAGCTATAATGAAGATATCATACCCATGGAGATGTTGGACGCGTCACCCGCAAGAGCTATGGAATTTCCATGCGAAGACTTCATGGAGGATGCCGACATACGAGAAGAGTTCTATGCTCTGTGTGCCCATGCAGGTTTGACACGGCTCGTTACGAGCCGTGTACCACAGTACGAGACACTCACCGCTATTTTTGTTAACAATTTCAGGTTTTATCCTGACAATGATACTGTGGTGTTTAGACTTTATGAAAGGTTGCTGACCATGCCTATGAGTACATTTTGTGAAGCTTTAGGTTTGCCAGGCTTGGTCGAGAAGAAGAAGAGGAAAAATGTCCAAACTGTTGCACTCAACACCCTCCTCGACTCGTTCTGTAACACTGAAGTGAGGGCATCCAACCGTAAGAAGATTTCCAACATTATGTTCCCTCACCTCAGGTATTTCGCCTATTATATTGCTAGAGGAGTGTTGGATCGAGACAACACGAGCAGCACTTCTACGCCTAATACTGCTATCATGGCGAATGCCCTCTCAGGGAAGCACGAGTATCATGTGGGTTCACTTATCGCGAAACGCCTTGCTACTAATAGTAACAAGGGGGACCTCTTTGGTGGCGTCTATGCTACACTTCTTTTGCAGTTTCTCCAAGGAGAACCGCGCCCAGATGATACATTCTTTCCTTTTGTTAGCCTTGACTTGGCTGCCATGAAGAGGCATTTCTTTGTTACTAAGTCCTCTGACCGCTATGCACTTGATTATGTTTTGCGGTTTAAAGACGATGTGGAACGCGCTGTCCGTCTACCTGCACCACTTGTGTTTGATTTTTCTCGCAGGAATGGATTTCTTTTTTCAGTGGCCGAGTTTGATGAGATCACGGGGAGATACCAGTTTCACGACCCCACGGAGGGGGTCGAGCCAGACGAGGAGGAGCACGTGGTATATCCACCAGTTCAGGAGGAGACCGTCACCCCCTGGGGTGAAGGGTCTTCCTCTGGATGGGGGGCGGGACCTTCCTCTTCCACGTGGGAGGATCCGAGGACTTCCGTGTACGCACCGGAGGGCTCATACAACCCGTGGGATTACCATTACCCCGGAGCATGAAGCTCCGCGGGACCGCAGTAGAAGAGCCAACTTAGGCCAAAAGCCTAAGCTTGGGGGAGTACGTGCTCTCCTCCCCTTTCCGTTGTATCTACCGTTGGTTCGCTTTTATATTTTTGCAAGTTTTTGCCTGTTCTTCTTTGCTCTTTTAGTTTGCAAAAACCCAAAAAGATTTCTCATTTCTTTTGCTTACGTTAAACTTTAAAAAACCCCAAAAATATGTTTCCTTTGCTCTTTAGTTTTCTTTGTTTTCAGAGTTCAGCTCGAGTCCGAGATGATTATAATTTCCTACGTTCGATCGTGCAAGTGGCAAGGTAGTAATGACGAAGATCGAAGGAAGGGATGCAACAAGGAAAGCCGGTATGAACTCTTTTTGTTTCTACTTTTGTACATATGCCTGTACTTATGATTAGGGACCAGCTTCTAGCGACATAGTGCTATGTTTACAATGCTTTCCCAGTGGTTCATGCTTTCTTTGTGGTTAGTATCAAATAGCTAGAGTTTATAATGTGTTGCTTGAGATGATTGACATGCATTGCATTGTTGATAACCCACAAGTGTAGGGGATCGCAACAGTCTTCGCGGGTAAGAATAACCCAATTTATTGATTTGGCACAAGGGGAGCCAAAGAATACTTATAAGCCTTAGCAGTTGAGTCGTCAATTCAACCACACCTGAAAAAGCACTAGACAAGATATAAGTAGCAACGGTGTGTTGACGGGTGTAGCCTTTAAGACTTCCCCAATCACCAACACCACAAAGTAGTAACAAAGTAGTAGGAGCAGCAAAGAAAGTAAAAGTAACAACAAAGGCAATGAAGGTGAAAGATGGACCGGGGTTCAAGGTTTCACTAGTGGTACCTCTCAAGCAAAAGAACAAGGTGATGGGTGAACAAATTACAGTTGGGCAATTGACAGAATTGCACCAACTCTAGCCAAAGAACAAACTAGAGCATCCTAGTCTAAGAACCAAATGTAGGCATGTGTTCCGTATGTAGTTGTACGTGCTTGCAATAAGAACTTTGCACAACATATTTTGTCCTACCATCCCGCTACGAACGGGGCCACTTAAGGAACTTATGGAGATTAAGGTGCTCCTACGGAGGAGCACCGGAACAAATCATTAACACTCTATGAACACATGTGATCCTCAAATTATAGCCCATCCCCTTTGGTGTCCCAAGCTATCACCATTGGGATCGCCGGTTCCGGACTATAATAGGTCCATACAACCGTAGATAAGACCTACAACAACAATTATAATCATGCAACCATAACGTGCTCAGATCTGAGATCATGCTACTCGTGCACTAGTAAAAAGCATTAAGAACAACAAATTGCAGCAACAATAATTCATAAACCTCTTAGGACTGAACAAGGTAACAATTCATCGGATCCCAACAAACACAACACCAATTACATCATATGGATCTCAATCATGTAGGGCAGCTAATGAGAACATTTTATTGAAGATCTAGGGGGAGAGAATACCACATAGCTACTGCCAAGAACCCGTAGTCCAAGGAGGAACTACTCAAGAAGCATCATGGGGGAAGGAGAGTCGATGAAGATGGCCCCGGGGGCCAAGGCCCTCCCCGGCAGGGTGCTGGAGCAGGATCCTGGTGACCCCCGAAGATAGTTTTCGATGGCGGCAGAGATCGGAATCGCTTCTGGAAAAAGTACTTTGATATTAGGGATTTCCTCCTTGGGGGTAAAAATAGGGTCCAAAGGGGGCACCGAGAGGGGCCACCAGGAAGCCAGGAGGGTGCCTGGCGCGGCCTAGGGCTGGGCCGCGCCATGGACCCTTCTGGAGTCCTGGTGGTGGCCCTCCCTTCCTTCCTTGGTGTTTCCGGAGGCTTCCGGGATGCTGATTTTTTATATAATTTTTCCGGAATTTTTGGAGCACTTTTAATGGCCGAAAAACCTGAAATACAAAAACAGCAGAAAAAAAGAACTGGCAACTGGGTGCACTGAGTTAATAGGTTAGTCCAAATATGCTCAAAAGTGTATGAAAGTTCAAGCAAAACATGGCAAAGTCACACAAAACATGCATGGAGCAAGAAGAAATTATAGATACGTTTGGGACGTATCAACATCCCCAAGCTTAATTCCTGCTCGTCCTCGAGTAGGTAAATAATAACAATCATAATTTCTGTGGTGACATGCCACACAACCATATAAGGACTTTCAAGTAAAGCAATTAAAGCATGCAATTCAATTCAAGTCTTAACAAGCAAGAGTCTATATTAGCATTGACACAAGTAACAAAAGAACAAAAGGTGCAAGAGCTCTCGCTGTCCGTGACTCGAATGTCTGCAAATGGTGTTTGCGTGCAAGAAGGGAAATTTGGGAATACAAGAGAGAAAACTTTTTATTGTTGAGAACTAAATCTACTAAAGTTTCACACTTGGTCTCCTTTGAAGTCTTATGTGGACTCGTCCCCAGACCACTAGCCAGGTACAAGTCAAACTGATCCACTCCCTTTCGATATTTTGAGCACTCATGCAATGGATGAGCGTGAGCAAGAAAGTTGACACCTAAACGGCGAAATAGAAAGATGGTGGAGGAAGAAGACAAAAAGGTGTGAAAGGCTCACATCATTGAGGACAATCATAGGCGAGAGAAAGCCATATGATAGATATGATGTGAGGAGTAGGGATTGTCATGCAACATGCGGATGCACATAGAGCTATAAGTGTATGAAAGCCCTCCAATGGAACTAGTGGGGGTGCATCCAACTTGCTTGCTCATGAAGACCTAGAGCTCTTTTGAGGAGGCTCATCCTTGGAATATGCAAGCCAAGTTCTATAGTGTAAGGATCCACACTTAGTTAAGCAAGTACAACATGAAAACTCTCTACAAACTGAAGTACATGTGCTACTTTGAAGCACAAGTGTGTAATAAAGGATAGTAGTGTTGCCCCCTCTCTCTTTTTTTTCTTTTTTTAATTTTGGGTGGCCTCCATGGCTCTTTATTTCTCTCTCTCTCTTTTTCGTCCTCTTTGGGATCTTTTTTTTGTATTTTGTCCACTTTGGGATCTTTTATTCCTTTCCTCACTGTAGGGGCAACACTCTAGAAGAACATCAACACACTTTTATCTACTTAAAACTCTGGATCAAAAAGTAATGACTCTATATGAATGGCTCTGCCAGTGTAGCAGTATGTGCAATGATCAAGCAGAACATGCAGAAAAAATATGAATAGCGGGCAAAGCCCAACTACATGAAGGCTATGAGATCATGCAAGGCAATATGACAATGAAGGATAAGTCATATGAACATGAAGAACAATGGAAGTTGCATGGCAATGTATCTCGGAAAGGCTATGGAAATGCCTTGTAGGTAGGTATGGTGGTTGTTTTGAGGAAAGATATAAGGAGGCTAATGATGATAGAGCATATCATGCCAAGGGTTTGGATGCACCGGCGAAGTATGCGCCAACTCTCGAGGTGAGAAAGGGAAATGCACGGTACCGAAGAGGCTAGAAAAATATGGATGGTGGAAGTGTCAACTTTCGAATACTCACATTAGTCCGAAGAACTCATGCACTTATTATCGGTAACTCTCAATCTAATCAGGAGGTTCACAAAGAGACAAGTACCCCGAGGAGGAGTGTGTGGGGGTTTGGTTATCCTTGCGCATCCTCGACTCATGGTACTTGAGTGTACTCTAATATTCGACGCCTCCAGAGATTAGTGATCCATCTAGTAGCTAGAGTTCTCAACAGGGTTTAGGTTTTAGAAAATCACACGGATTGCCCAAAATACGACATCTATCACTAATAGGCTAAAGCTCTTGACACCATAAGTTCAAACATTACTTAAGTCAATACCTCAAAACTATTGCAAGTTACTACTACAAAGAGAATAGCAACTTCAACTACCTCATTTCTAGTCAAGACACAAAACTCAGTGCAACAGGCAAACTCTCTAAACAAGATAAGCATGCAAACTATAGAAAGTTCAAGCCTGAACCAATTAAAAGCTCTAGAAGAAAACTCTAAAGCACACAAACTAAACAGGGCAGCAGCTAAGAAAAGATAAAGAACAACTCACAGCAAAGAATAAGCATGAAAATCCTATGAGTTGTTCTAGTTTAAAGTGGAGCGTGTATCTATCCCAATCAAGCATGTTAGGTTCCGACATTGTAATGACCAGAAAACAAAACAAAAGAACTAAGAAAAGTAAAGAGCAAGACGCTCCACGCATAGCACATAACGCATGAAGTGATAAAAATATAGTGGAACGAGGGACGAACTGATGATTGTTGATGAAGAAAGGGATGCATGGAGGCATCCCCAAGCTTAGAAGCTTGAGTATCCTTGAATATTTCTTGGGGGTTCCGGGCGCATCCCCAAGCTTGAGCTTTTGACACTCCAAGATCTTCTTTCATCATCTTCCATCGCACACTTGAAAACTCCGTTCATACATAACTCATCATAAGATGATTAGAGAGGTTAGTACCCTATTAAAATAAATTTTCTCTACTGGAAATAAGGATATTATTGAAGATCTACTGTTTCTCAAGACTTCCAAAAAAATTTTGCAAAGAAAAAGCAAGCTTAAGGTTTGCAAAACGAAGAAAAGGCAAAACAGGACAGAATCTATGAAAAACAGACCAGCAGGTAGTAAATAATTTTTTAGGGACACTTCTGCAACTCAAATAATAAAACTGAGAACATACGAAAGTTCCGTGATTGTATAGAGCATGCTGTGTAAAAATTTCAGCTCTAAAAGATGAACTGGAATTTTTCTATGATTTTTCCCGTCACGAGGACATAATCTATTTTCTGGACAGCATGTCACAACTTTCACTTCCCTTTTCATATGAGGCTATAAAAGGAACAAAGCTTTAAAAGTAAAGATACAATGATGTTTCTACAGTAGTAAAAATCATCAAGACCACTAGGAACAGAAGAAGAACAAAAAGAAAAACCTAAATTCGTTGCGGGCTGCCTCCCGAAAGCGCTTCTTTAAAGCCATTAGCTAGGCATGAGTGTAACGATGCTCACACAAGAATAAGAGTTGAAGCACAAAAGAGAGCATCAAAGGAGCAAAGAAAAACCAAATTTAAGTCTAACATGCTTCCTATGAATGGGCAACTTGAAGAAAAATAAATAGATGAAGCGCAAAGTAACAAGCATAGGAAGGTAAAACAAGAGCACCTTCAAGATTTTCAACATGGAGAGGGGTGTTTTCCTAACATGAAAATTTCTATAACCATATTTCCCTCTCTCATAATAATTTTCAGTAGCATCATGAACAAACTAAACAATATAATTATCACACAAAGCATGCTTTTCATGATCTACTAGCACATAATCATGTAGACTTTCTAAGCAAACCTCATCATCATTAAGAAAATCCATAGTAGGAAAAAATAGAGGTTTATCATAAGATTCATCAAGATAGCAAGGGTTATCATAAATAACAGTAGCAAAATCATCCTTGCAAGTATAATTCATAGGGGCATCGTGGCCACAAGCATCAATTTCATCAAAAAGGGATATTTCAAAAGAATCCATAGGATCATAGCAAACAATATAGCATTCATCCTCCTTTGGTAAGCATGGAGGGAAATCATATAAAGTAAGAGTCAAAGAGTTACTCTCATCAGTAGGTAGAGATGGGTAGCTACTCCATTCTTCCTCCTTTTGTTCATCACTCTCCTCCTCTTTTTCATCCAAGGAGCATTCAGTTTCAGCAATTTCTTCTTCCGTAGAGTCCTGCAAAGAATTAGTCTCTTCCTCTTGTGGAGAGAACCTTTTGAGATGGTCAATAATATAATAATTGTCATTAAAATCCTCAAAGCAATAATTAAGTATTTCAAGACTCTCGGATTTGTAAGGGGCATCATCAATATTTTCAACAAGGGAAGCAATTTCATAGGCACCCTTAAAGATAACAACTTCTTCTATTTGTTCTGCATCATAAAAATCATAGTTTCCCTTAGCATAAGAAGCTAAGGTTTCATCATCATTGTACTCAAAATTGAAAGCAAGGTGTTTTTGCCTCATAAAGCAACAAGATTCATCCCTGCAGAAAGATATATTATATATTGAGCACAAGTTTCTAGCATAGTCATACAACTCTTGTATTAGTCCCCATGAGTGTATCCCTTTTTGAGACAAGCGGTATTCCTTGTAATGTTTTTGTTGATCCTCCGTGAATCCGCCTTGCCAATAAGATCTAGTCTAAAAAAAAGTAGTCATTAGTAGCAAACAGAGTAATAAGAAAAAGTGTACTTATCAAGTGAACTTTATAAGTAAATATATGCTCCCCGGCAACGACGCCAGAAAATAGTCTTGATAACCCACAAGTGTAGGGGATCGCCACAGTCTTCGCGGGTAAGAATAACCCAATTTATTGATTCGACACAAGGGGAGCCAAAGAATACTTATAAGCCTTAGCAGTTGAGTCGTCAATTCAACCACACCTGAAAAAGCACTAGACAAGATATAAGTAGCAACGATGTGTTGACGGGTGTAGCCTTTAAGACTTTCCCAATCACCAACACCACAAAGTAGTAACAAAGTAATAGGAGCAGCAAAGAAAGTAAAAGTAACAACAAAGGCAATGAAGGTGAAAGATGGACCGGGGTTCAAGGTTTCACTAGTGGTACCTCTCAAGCAAAAGAACAAGGTGTTGGGTGAACAAATTACAGTTGGGCAATTGACAGAATTGCACCAACTCTAGCCAAAGAACAAACTAGAGCATCCTAGTCTAAGAACCAAACGTAGGCATGTGTTCCGTATGTAGTTGTACGTGCTTGCAATAAGAACTTTGCACAACATCTTTTTTCCTACCATCCCGCTACGAACGGGACCACTTAAGAAACTTATGGAGATTAAGGTGCTCCTGTGGAGGAGCACCGGAACAAAGCATTAATACTCTATGAACACATATGATCCTCAAATTATAGCCCATCCCCTTTGGTGTCCCAAGCTGTCACCATTGGGATCGCCGGTTCCGGACTATAATAGGTGCATACAACCGTAGATAAGATCTACAACAACAATTATAATCATGCAACCATAACGTGCTCAGATCTGAGATCATGCTACTCATGCACTAGTAAAAAGCATTAAGAACAGAAAATTGCAGCAACAATAATTCATAAACCTCTTAGGACTGAACAAGGTAACAATTCATCGAATCCCAACAAACATAACACCAATTACATCATATGGATCTCAATCATGTAGGGCAGCTCATGAGAACATTTTATTGAAGATCTAGGGGGAGAGAATACCACATAGCTACTGCCAAGAACCCGTAGTCCAAGGAGGAACTACTCAAGAAGCATCATGGGGGAAGGAGAGTCGATGAAGATGGCCCCGGGGGCCAAGGCCCTCCCCGACAGGGTGCCGGAGCGGGATCCTGGTGACCCCCGAAGCTAGTTTTCGATGGCGGCGGAGATCGGAATCGCTTCTGGAAAAAGTACTTTGATATTAGGGATTTCCTCCTCGGGGGTAAAAATAGGGGCCAAAGGGGGCACCGAGAGGGGCCACCAGGAAGCCAGGAGGGTGCCTGGCGCGGCCTAGGGCTGGGCCGAGCCATGGACCCTTCTGGAGTCCTGGTGGTGGCCCTCCCTTCCTTCCTTGGTGTTTCCGGAGGCTTCCGGGACGCTGATTTTTTATATAATTTTTCCGGAATTTTTGGAGCACTTTTAATGGCCGGAAAACCCGAAATACAAAAACAGCAGAAAACAGGAACTAGCAACTGGGTGCACTGAGTTAATAGGTTAGTACAAATATGCTCAAAAGTGTATGAAAGTTCAAGCAAAACATGGCAAAGTCACACAAAACATGCATGGAGCAAGCAGAAATTATAGATACGTTTGGGACGTATCAATTGTTCATGGTGTGGCATATTGAAGTGGTATTTCCCTCCGGGGGATTCTTGGATTGACTTGGCACATGTTCACGCATGTTAAGACTAAAAATTCTGTTCCGCCTCGATGATCTTTTTACTTCAGGGTGAGTTATATCACTTTCATGCCCGATTCAATGTTGCTTTGTCGCTCTGCATGATTATGACTGTTATGCTCTCTAATTGGTCGCTTCCCCGTCTTTTGCTAGCCTTCCTCCAGCACCAAGCGGAATTCTTCTTGTGCTTCCAAACTCCTTTTTAAACCCAGTTGTTCCATTTGAGTCCACCATACCTACCTATATGTGGTATTTACCGGCCACTCATAACTTAGACTTTCTTGTGCCATCTCGAAATTTATTCAAAAGCTTCCCCTTTGTAACCGTACAAGCTCATGGTGCGGTGAGGGAAAATCAGTATCTTTCATGCCAAAAATATTTTGACGGAAGTTTTAACTAGTCAATAAAATATATATATGAGAGTTACACCTCCCCCATACTTGATGATGGAGTGAAATGGACCAAATGTTGCTTATGATAGATGGAACGATACCCTCCTTCCATCCTTGAGGAAAAATAAAAGGTTCCGTAGACCATCAAAGGATTTATGGATAATGGAACATGTGTAAGCAAAAGGCATTAATATGGTTGGCATGGGAGATATTGAGAGACCTTTACCGTTCACCGTTGACTGGAAAGTTGCACCTCTCAAAAGAGTTTTATCCCTGTTTTCAAAACCAAGAGCTCTGGCACATGTTTAGTCTTTGCTTCCTTTCACGGGTTTTAAACCTTGCCATCAAAAGCCACGGTTCGAGAGTCTCCACCTTCCTTTCTCCAAAGCACTAACTATGAGAGCATAATTGTCATTCTTAGTGTAACATGCATTGCCCCAAAGTACCACATTGTCTTCTGCATGCTTGTGATGTTTCTTACTTTGAGTTCTAAGTTCTAGTTTCCTTTAAAACTCCGGAGGAGTTTCTGCATTTATGTTTTTCT
Source organism: Bromus sterilis (assembly GCA_950022295.1). Classification (NCBI taxonomy): domain Eukaryota; kingdom Viridiplantae; phylum Streptophyta; class Magnoliopsida; order Poales; family Poaceae; genus Bromus; species Bromus sterilis. The sequence continues at coordinate 346,476,939 of OX465595.1, forward strand.
TCACTCATGGAGGCTAGCAAGATACCACTCTGATATGTTCATGCTATGTGCATTGTGATCTTAGATTGATTTTCAGCAGCATATTGTTTACTTTTTGTTTGTTTGTGACTGATTACATGAAAGAAGAATTGCTTCATGCATTGTCCCTATAGCATGGTGTCAAAACTTGCTAAACTCTTTCGTAGTACATGCTTATATACATCTAATGAAGAAAAAGAGTTTGTCAAAGTTTTCTTTGTCGCGTCCAGTTCGTTGAACTGAATTGCCTGAGGACAAGCAATAGCTAAGCTTGGGGGAGTTGATACGTCCTAAACGTATCTACTTTTCCAAACACTTTTTCTATTGTTTTGCCTTCATTCTTGCATGATTTGAACGAAACTAACCCAGACTGACGCTGTTTTCAGCAGAGCTACCAGTGTTGTTTTCTTTTGCGCAGGTTTCTGGATATTTAGGTACGCTGGAAAAATCCCAGAAAAATATATAAAAAGTCAGCGTTCCGGAAGCTTCCACCTGGCCAAAGGGGGGCCACAGGGCAGCCAGGAGGGTGTCTGGCGCGACCCAGCCCCTGGCCACGCCACCTTCCCTCCTGGCTGGGTCCCACACCCCCTAGTGACCTACCTTGGCCCCTATTTATTCTCCCAACGCAGAAACCCCGAAAGATAAGTCGCTTTTCCAATCTACGTCGCGGAGCCGCCGCAACCCTCTATTCTTCCTCGGAGAGCTAATTTGGATGCTGAATTGGCCTCCGGTGAGGGGGAAATCATCGCCTCTCCATCAGCCCTCCATGACTTCTCCTCTCATGTGTGAGTAATTCCCTGCTGTAGGCAAAGGGGATGGTAGGGATTGGATGAGTTAGATCATGTAATAGTTCAATCATATTGTTGGGGGCATGTTGCCTATCATCTACTTTGTGTTTATCATCTCTGTTACAACTTGTTTCTCTTAATGCTTGCCACTTTGGGCCCGAGTGCCATGATTTCAGATCTGATCACCCTTTTGTTTCTTGAGTTTGTGGTGTTCTTGATCCTATCTATGAGTTGTATGCACCTATTATAGTCCGGAACCGGCGATCCCAATGGTGACAGCTTGGGACACCAAAGGGGATGGACTATGATTTGAGGATTTCGTGTATCCGTGAAGTGTTAATGCTTTGTTCCGGTGCTCTTTGACAGGAGTGCCTTAATCTCCCTAAGTTCCTTTTGGCCCCGTTTGTAGCGGGAGGGTAGGACAAAAGATGTTGTGCAAAGTTCTTATTGCAAGCACGTACAACTACCTTGAGATACATGCCTGATGTTTGATATTTGCCTAGATGATCCTTTGTTTTCTATGAGCCTTGCCCAAGTTAGAATCTGTTACATGTTCGTTCTCATCCAAGCAGCGCCCAACAATCCATCTCCCTAGCCTACAATGTTTTCCTTCTGCTGGTTACTAGTTGTTTACCTTTGCTGTTCCACTATCACTATCACCACTATTATCATTACCACCACTACCATATCATAGTTGCTACTAATACCTCTGTGCAAGCAAGTGTTTATTTCAGGTGCGGTTGAATTGACAACTCAATTGTTAAATCCTGTACGTATTCTTTGTGTCCCCAAGTGTCGAATCAATAAATTGGGTTATCTTGCCCGCGAAGACTATCTCGATCCCCTACAGTTGAGGGTTATCAATCGCCTGCCAAGTTGGTGAAGCGTTGCTCGCGAAGATTGTGTCATCTAGTCGACGATCAGGGTAGTAGCGGGCTTTGAGCACCTGCGCACACAAGCTATTAGGATTGGTTAGAAGCCTCCAGGCTTGCCTCGCGAGGAGGGCCTGTTTAAGAGCCGAAAGTCACAGAATCCCAAACCGCCTTGAGACTTATGGGACTGCATCGCTGGCCAAGACTTCGAGTGAGTCTTTCTCTTGCCCTTTGACTGGATCGCTGGCCAAGGTATATCATCTGACTAAACTAAGCGTGGTAAAATATTTTAAAAAACACTTATTACTGCTATCTAGTACTTCCTCCGTTTCTTTTTACTTCGCATATAAGATTTGGTCAAAGTCAAATTTGCTAAAGTTTGACCAAATTTATAGAAAAATCTATCAACATCCATAATATGAAACCAATATCATTAGAAGCATTATGATATTAATTTTCATATGGTATAACTTTGATGTTGTAAATGTTGATATTTTTTAATATAAACTTGGTCAAAGTTTATAAAATTTGACTTTGACCAAATCTTATATGCGGAGTAAAAAGAAACGGAGGGAGTACTCCGTATTTTCTTTATCTTATATTACTTAATACCGTTTTGTCTAGATACGGATAGCTAAACATAACATTGTGTGATAATTTGTATTGAAATGTGTGGCAAATAACGTAGGACCAACAGTATGACATACACACCTGAAGAAGGGCTATACGATTCGAATCTTGGCATGGCCTCACAAAAAAGAAGTGTGATGGGTCAAAGAATATAGCATAATGGTTGAGTTAATCGTTTGTGAATAAAGTAACACACCTTTGTAGAGTTTATTAAATTATGGATTATCACTTCCTAATCTAGGTAATATCTACGATTGCGGCGGGAAAGGAACCATCAAAGGTTCTAACAATCCCTAAAGTCTGTTGATCAAATGTTTTAAAGAAAATTTGATTTCTACAAGATATTTTACAAAACTCATTACTAAGACCTATTTGGAATCAGTGATGGCATTAGTGTATATCCACCTCATAATAATTATGAACTTGTTGAGCACCTTATGTACTCATCGCCTTGTATTCGTAACCTCTAGAGCTAGAATTTTTTAAGGATACATTGATGGAGGAGAAGGACTGCATCAACTATGAAGGACATCACAGCGGAAATACTGAACTACATCGACTATGAAGGACATCAAAGAGGAAGTACTGAACTACTTCGACTATGAAGGACATCACAACAGAAACACTGGAATACATCGAGTAGGAAGGACATCACAGCGGAAACATTGGACGACATCGATTAGGAAGGACATCACAGCAGAAGCACTGGACTGCATCGACTACAAGGACATCCAGACGTGAAACTAAGATTGTAGAACATTATGATAGAGTTATTGAGCCTCACGACTAGCTAAGACTAGTAGTGTTAGCGGTAGAGCTAGAACCTATTAGCTAAACAACTTTGATTCTTATTGCAAGTTTTATGTATATTTTGTATAAAGCTTTTTCTTTATTTATTGTATATGAAAGCTTTTACACTCTCCTGGCATGTAATTTATTTTATGTAATTCAATGGCCCATTCACTACTTCTGTTGTACTACTATGATGAGATGATGTTGGTGGAACACCGTATCACTTACGGGATGCTCAAGACTAGCACACTACACCATGTAATGGTGCATGAGGGTCGTCTCATGTTAATACCAAAATTTTCCGTGCCATGTCCTCTCAGAGTTCTAGTCACAATAACATTGCTAAATTTTCTCACATTGATGGTAGAGAAGTCACTGATCATACAGAAAAGACTGCAATTTTGTGGGGAACTTATAAGGAAATACTTGGCCAAACTTCAACTATAAAAGTTCCACAAGAAGTGCTTAATCTCATTCATTTGATTCAAAATCTTTTTTACCTCTCTGCCCTTTTACTCTAATGAGGTAGTTGTTGTCGTGCCTACGAATAAATCTTCTGGGTCTGATGGTTTGAATGGATAGATCATGAAAACTTGTTGGTCTGTTACATGATTTCTATTCTTTGTATGATGAATTTCATAAAGATATCCTTAATCTCAGGAGTATTAGTGCTTCCATCATCACCCTCGTACATAAGATCCGCAACCTAGTGTCACCCAATGATTTTGGACCCATTTCCCTCTCGCACTTTGTCTGAACCTTGTAACCTGTTACTTGCATATAGGCCTTAGAGCGGAATTCTTGAGCTGGTCCATTGAAATCAATGTGGTTTTATTAAATCAAGAACTATCATGATTGTCTCGCTTGGTATTTCAAATATTGCACTAATGCAAAAGTTCTAAGGGTGGAGCAACTGTTTTAAAGCTTGACTTTGAGAAGATATTTGATCTCATTGAACATGGGGTAATTCTATAGATTCTTAAACAGACATGCCTTGATGATACTTGGGTTAACTGGATTGACGTGATTTCCTCCTTAGTCACTTCCTTCATCCTCGTGAATGTTGTTCCTGGTAAATCATTTATTTGTAGAAGAGGTGTTAGACAGGGAGACTTTTTTTTCTCCTTGATTGTTTTTCAAAGATGCTAACCTGCTCTCGACTCTAATTAGCAAAGCTTTTAATGATGGAGATCTATCCACTCTAATCCAGATCCAGGACCATGACTTCCCAATGGTTTAGTATGTAGGTGGCACTCTTCTGATCCTTGAGACATCCTTCTCTCAAATGGAGGGTGATCCAAAACACTCTGGAGGTGTTTTAAACGTCCATTGGTCTGAAGGTGCACTTTATTTTATCTTGCTCAATTACTACTATAGTTGTTAAACAAACTATCAAACTATCTTTACCGTTTTTACAGTTAAAATTTACTAGTTTTCACCTATCAAATCATTTTATTTCTCGTTGGTTTCGACATTATTACCTGTAAAAAAGGTTACTGTGGACTCCCTACACTTGTGGGATATCAAACACCACATACATAAGTGAAGTGAGAGAAAAAGTCACTCTGAAGAAAGTCCAAGCTTTCAAAACAATACATTCAGCAAGGAAATTATCATGCACAAATAATGAAGGTCAGACCTTAGATTTTCATCCTAAAAGTCATGACTCAACACCCGAAGAGCACCACCAGAAATAAAATCCTCTAGTGTCACTGCCTCTACTTAGCGCTACTGCTTCTCAGCCCCTTCCGCCTTACTAATCCTCCAATCTCAACCACCATGAATTTCTTCATCGTTGTCTTCACAATGGAAATTTGAGATACGTTATGTCCCATGGTGTCAAAAAACAACAAAGCTTCACGTCGTACCCTCATGGAGTCGCGTAGGGTGATATGGACACGCATGATCATATTATATTTAATTCAAATATCCCCAGGCAAGATCTCCAGTATCAATTTTGGAACATGTCGACTACTAGATCGAGGAGGTCTGATCATGCAGATCATTAACATGATGCGAGAAGAGCACTAGTATCGCCACCATGCCGACGCCTTCCCGCTATGGTCGAGAAATCGGCCCGTGTTGCGCACTACCTAAGACATTGGCTGAAGACGAACGCCAGATCGGGGCGGATCCGCATCCTCTGGCGACGGCGAGGGAGGAGGGAGTTGACTGGAGCGTCCTCCCGGTTGCCCATGGAAGCGACGTAGAGGGGTAGATGTAAAGATATGGTTCTACTTATCAAATATATTATGTTTTAACGTTAACTAATTCCAAAAGAAGTAAGTAGTTTTAAAGTAGAAAAATGAAGCAGTGCACACGTGAAATTCTAAACTCAAACCCCAGACATACCAAGGGATGCAAAAAAAATGTGAAATACCGAGGAATGCAATTGAGCCACTGAAATGCTAAGTACAACCGTCAAGTTCATCTTTTTAAAAACATATAAAAAACCAGGTCTTTTAGACGGCTTAAAAAATAAATTATTTCTCTTCAGCTTAAAAAAACAAGTCGTCTTTTAAATTTATAAAGACATTTAAACTAGTTATGGAATAGCTACTTTAGAAGCCCAACAAATGATATACAGAACTTATGGTAGAAACTGAGAAGGGATAAGCCGCGAAAAGAACCGAACCAACTTCGTTGTGTGGTACCCAAAACGGAATAACTGCCAGTAGATGATACACTGAACCTGAACGTGTGGTTGTGCTGGGCTGGGTATACGTACTTGATGAAGTAGAGACGTGCGCTGACCGTTGATTAGCAGATTTGTTCGCCGGTGCACACGACGAAGCAAACCTCGTGGTTGATGACACTGTCACTTGCCGCTACTGCGTCGTCATGGAGTACGGTGCGTGCGTGTGGTCTGGTATGTTGATGAGGCGGGAGCAGAGCAGATCAGAGGATGGGGGAAGGGATGTGAGGGGTCCAGATGGGCACGGCCTATGTTGACTGACTCATCAGGAGACGGACACGTGGTGAGTGAGCAGAGGCGGAGTTGGCGGTCGGTGAGGCATGTTGGTGCTGCTGGTGCGGTATGGCCCATGCGATCAGCTTAGTCCCAGATTGGATCGCTGGATATTTTCTTGACAGAGAGTATGGATAAATTCTATGGTAAATCCCTTTTAGAGCCCGAGCTTCAGGAAGGATTATATTCAAAAAATTCAAAAATTATATTAAAACGTCCTAAAAAATACCCCAAAAAAATCCACGGAAAACTATATATGTTTCGCACTAGTGCTTGAATTTTCTCCTGAGAATGTTATGATTTGTAGGTTGTACAAAAAAACAACATTCCAGTCCAATAACAAAGAAAACTGATCTATTTAATAAAAAATATATTTCTCTTTCTTCTGTAAGCCACGTGCAAAAATATAATAACTTAAATTTTGTACATAAATACTTTATATGCGTGTATAATTGTGCACAAAGAGTTTTTTTTTTGCTAAATGGAAAAAATCAAATTTCACGACGGGCTCTATGAAGCCCGTCCGCCAATAGTCTGCAGCCTAAATTCTATTCTCTATACGCTCTGTGGACGCGATGACCGAGCAAATATTTTCATCCTTATTCATAGTTATGATCCATAAATGTTTTCTTTCAAACTTATACGAGATATGTACGTTGTTGTCCATCGATACAATATCAACACAGATGCAACAGTTTGTTGAAGCCAAAATGCATCTTGCGGAACCAGTTCATCGAACATTACAACTAAAACAAAATAAACCTAACAATGCGAAAAGGGGCGGTGAAAATCATCATTTCTTTGGTCCCTTCACCTTGTGATTGCCAGACAATGGTAGTAGGCGTCCGCTGCGAGAGGCATGTCGTCGTCATCATCGTCCATCATTGACTCGAAGGAGGAGGAGGATCAACGCCCGAAGAGGCATCGAAGGAGTCGTGTCGCATTCGCCTTTGGTGGAGTCCTTCGCCTTTTCGTGATGGATGCGACCGGACTCCTCAAAACCGAGCCGGAGCGCCTTCACATTCTTCCGGTGGAGCCGCCTCGTGTCCGTCTCCGTCGTGGTTAGCTACCTACCGCGCGATGGAATTGCTCCTTCGGTTCGATGGGAGACACATGACCGTCGAAGGGCCGCATTAGTGTCACATGATGTCTCTCGCACGGGCGACTTTCGTCATCGTTTTACTCATCCGCTCTCACTGAGGTGACGCGGACACGAGCACCCATTGTTGCTCGGGTGGATCAAGGGACGAAGGGGGAGGGGAAGGGCATCTTGCTCGACACCGTATCCACGATGCCAAGCGAGATGGGTCTGCCGCTTCATTGCTACGACGGATCAAGGAGAGTGAGAGCACGGAGGAGCTGTTGCCGTCACACCAATAGTGATCTTTGCGGGACTCCCCAAGGAGTACTATTCAATTAGTTATTCTAGCCTTCGCCCCTGCATGCCTTCCCTCGCTCCCTCCTATGCTCGTGTCTGCGTGAATCGCAACCGTCGTCTACTCTTTCGATTGCTTCCATCTGGCCGAAGGAATCTCGATCCCCGTCGATCGATCACGTGAATCTCTCTAGTAACTTGCAGTTTCCGCATTAGTCTGTTACTAATTTCACATCAATCATTCAACTGTCTTCCTCTAGATCAATATTGCGGCTTCGGAATAACCTAGCTCATGATACCACTTATCAATATAATTTAAGGATCAAGCAATTATATGAGGCACAAAACGAGATTTGTTAAAGAGGTTCATCGATATGGCTACATCCAGAACCATAACATCGTCTACAATACCACACACAGGTCAACCGAGTGCCGCACACGCCGTTGGTTCCTTCCGTGTGCCTATGCTGTTATATTGGTATAGCTTACATTGTGAATCTACTTTCACATTGTATCGAAGGTTTATGAACACCTGTTTAAACACAATAAGACGCAAAGTGCAACAAAAATCCAATTCTACACATGGGTGTAGATGCTCTCGTCTTCTGAAAACAATATTTTAAAAGGTTAAAAAATTTGGAACAAAAAATTGTCATGTATATCTCAACATTCTATGTGCGCACGACAAATTTCATGAAAATCCGACATGTTTTATAGCCTCTGTAAAAAAGACAAAAAATGTGTCTAATGAAAAGCCTTTTTAGCAACAAGTTTTTGTCTTTTTTACACACGACACAATATAAGTTGATTTTTCGTGAAACGACTTCGTGAAGATAAAAAACGTTAAGATGTATACCCAAGATTTTTGATTCAATTTTTTTGACATTTTAAATGTGTTTAAAAATACAGTTTAAAACCCGGGAGCATATGCTCCTGGGTGCAGAAACACCATGTCCCAAAGTGCAATTGTAACAGTTCATCAAGACAGATTACGTACCTTTTTTTCTTTCTCAGACACATGGCAACGTATTATATAGATTATCACTCGTAAACTACCCCATCACTGCATGTCTGAGTCATGAAGTGTTTTGTAAAGGAATCTAGCATCGTCACCAGGTCCAGCAAGTGCACGCACTCTTCTTCTCGAGACAACGATTGATCGATCCAGCCATCTACATCTAGGGAGCAGCAACCGCATGCAGTGCAGATTCACTCAACTGTATGTGCTCCTGATCAGGTAGGCACATAAAACTTGGGTACAGCTTGTGCATTCCGGCGGTCCCCAGCTAAACAATTTCTTTTCTAGCTGCTGAGCAGGTAAGCAAATCTTAGTTCGCAAGTATTGATGCGCGCGCATGCATGCGCCATGAAGGCCGGTTGAGGGTGGCCACCGGTACGGCTTATGCATGTTGCGCGGTGCGGCTGCGAATGCAAGTGAGACGCCCGCAACTCGAGACCCACACGTACTCCCTCCATTCTATAATTTCGTAATATAGTGCGTCCTCGATTTCCGTGCTTTAACTTTGACCATAAATTTAAACAACGAGACCAATTACGGCGGAAACAAAAAATGTATCATCAAAAACTTTTTTCGAATACAAATTCAATGGTATAATTTTTGCTTCCGCCGCATTTGGTCTCGTTGGTTTAATTTACGGTCAAACTTGAACCTCGAAAAGCGTGGGCGCACTACATTATGGAATGGAGGGAGTATGTAACAACCCATGTGCAATAAATAAGAATCAGCCTGAGATTGTACCTTGTCTGTTGACTTTGTAACCTGGCATGATGCTAAACATTATAATTTCATGTGGTGATTTAAATTTGCATTGAGATTGGAGCCCATTTGGTTTGTTTGAGTTTGCATCCAAAATGTTTCAAGAAGGGTGTGTGAAGATTTTTCATTGATGCATGCATGCTCTCCTTGACCCCAAACTTGGCATAGCCATTTCATTTGCAATGGCAAGGGTTTTAAAAACCTCAATGCATTTTTTCCATAATAAAAAATGGAGAATGCAGTTCAAAGTGTTTTGAATTCCCAAAAGTGACCCACATTTTTGTTGTTGCAAAAATGTCAAACCATTTTTGGAAATTGAGGAATAATGCAAGGTTAATTACATATTTTTATGTATTTTTCCTACTTGTATTTAATCCAGAAAAAAACCCTGAGTCCTTTTTCTGTTTTATTAAATGGAAAAGGGGTCCAGAGAGGGGGCTTTCTTTTTTTCCTCTTTTTCCTCTAGCCCAGCCCACCTGGGTCCGTTTCCCCTTGGCCTGGTCCACAGCGAAGGGGTATGCCCTCTTCTTCCCCACCTTTCCACCGTGGAGCCTCACCTTTTCCCCTTTCCCTCTCACAGCCGGCGCCACGGCGGCCGGTGGAGCCCCGGAGCCAGCGGGAGGCGCCCCCTCCTTTATAAGCACGCCTAGGGCTCCCTCCAGGAACCCTAGTTCCATTCCCCCCTTCCCTTCCGCTCGCCGCCGCCTCCTGGGACGCCGCCTCTTTCCTCTGTTCCCGCCATGACTCCGGTGAGAAGCTTCGATTCGCCGCCATCCTCGCCTCATCTTCAAACCCGCGACTGCGCGCTGCGACCCGTGCTAAACCTGGCCGTTTTCCTCCTCGCAGGATTGAGCTAGGCGGAGCAGAACGCACCCTCGACGTCGACACCCGCCTCGGTCGTCTTCGTCTCCGGCGACGACCTCGCCTTCTTCCTCCTCTTCGACACGTTTTTCCTCCTCGTCGAGACCCTCTAGATGAGCCGTGCCTTGCCCATCTCCATGTACACGTGTGCCCGCGCTCGTCCCCGTGCCGCCTTGTTTCCGACCACGGCGGCAGTCACAGCCGTGCATCCATGGCCGTGGGTTGCTCTCGAGGACGTGCTCGTGCTCTGTGGACACACCGGCCATGCTCTTGGCCATCAAGGCGCCGTTTTTATCCCGCCCGCCGTGCGCTTTAGATTTCGCCGCCGTCTGTACGTTAGCGGGCTCTGCTTCCCCACCGTGATCTTCCCGGCAAGGGGAAGGCTGCCCCTTTAGGTCTCCGGCGAGCGGTCGCTAGCAAAATGGATCCGTGGGAGCTCCAGCTTCACGGGGAGACCCTCTGTTGTGTCGCCGGTGACGTGCTCGCGAGGCCACGGTCGCCACAAGCTGTCGAGGTGCGCCTGTCTTCAGGTTCAGTAGCCACGTAGTGGCTTCATCTTCCTTCAGTGTTGCTTCCTATCGAGAACGCTTCAGCAGCGAAGTGGTAGCGAGCAGCTGAGTCCAGCTGTGGACGTGGGTTCGAATCCCACGCGAGGCATTGCCTCCACCCCCCTTTTTTGATTTTTAGCAGAGGCTGACGAGCGACCCCCTCATGTCAGTGGGGATTCCCAAGTGGAAGTGGGCTGAGGCCACTGGTTGGTTTGGAATTGGCCCAGTGCGCCCGAGACCAGCCCAAGTGGTTGCGCCCTCTGTTTTTTTTCTTTGGTTTCTTTTCCTTTTTTCTGTTTGAGTTCAATTTGAGTTTGAATTCAAATTCAAACTGAATTTGAACCTTGGAGATCATTCACCTCAAATGTGGCATCCCATATATGTTTTTTGGGTAGCTTGAGCCAATGATCAACATGGTGAGGTCCATTTTTGCACTTTGCCCCTCTAATTAATTGGAGTGTGGCAATTTTGCAATTAAGCCCTCCATTTCTTTTGTTTTGTCAAGTTTTTCCCAAATTCAAATATGGCCATGCCATATATGATTTTGGGGTAGTTTCTCCCAAGGAGTTGCATGGTGATAGTGGTTTGTCCATTTGAGCCTTTTTCAAAATGCATGTAGTGCAATTTTGCACTCATCCCCTGGAACTCGTTTGAATTTGCAACTGTGTTTGCAAATTCAAGTGGTACCATATCTTATATGGTTTTGGGGTAGATTTTTGTAAGGATTGAAATGATGATGTCCTGATGATGTTTTGTGCAACTCATTTGGACAGGGTGTGACCACCTTATCCAGGATCAATCTGTCTCTTCCTTTCTTTGCATCATTCCAATTTCAGTGCATGTTGAAATGATGTTCTTTTGATCCTTTCAAGTTCTGTTTCATGTCATCTCCAAATCTTTTCTTCAGACCAGCACCTAACATATTGTCATATGCAATGTGGCTGGATTCCAACTTTTGTTGCACCTTCCTTGTGTCAAATTCACCGACACTACTCCGTCTCCGGGATCGATGATTACTTTCACGTTGTAATTATTTCTGTTAAATTGCATTGTTGATCATGTCATGTTGCCATGTTACTTACACCAAAAAAATAAGGCTAAGACCAAAGCCATTTTTTACGTAAATAAATTGCATATGAAGTTGTTGACGTGTCGTCACCACCTTCATTTAAATCTGACTAGATAGGGTCACATCATGTCAACTAAACTTGACCATGCCATCCTTGCCTATGCATTGCACTCATTGCTTACTTGTGTGCCTTTTCCTTGCCGGTACCTTACGTTAGCACCTGAGACCGCCGAGGAGACTTACGTGGAGATTTTCGACACCGAGCCCGAGGACCCTGCTGCGTCTGCTTCGACGACCGATTACCCAGGCAAGGGGAAGATTTATACCATTACTTGATACCTTTCTGCCTACCTGCCTAGCTGTAGTCTAGAACATTTGTTTGAACCTATCCACTTTGCTTATGCCACGTTCAAAACCAAACAGCCATGGTCCCCACATCCCAGCAAAACATTGTGTTGCTAAGTTACCGCTGCTCAGCCATTTCTTAGTATGAGTAGGAAAACTTGCTGCTTACCCTATGCTATGGTTTGGGATATCATGTTATTTAAAGAAGTTGGTTGATATTTGTTATTATTATGATGTTAATTTACACTTGACGAAAGATGGGAGACCAGGCTGTTCCCGCCAGGTGTTTTGTTCCATTTGAGTCACCTAGGTCCTGAGTTCTGGGTATTGTGTTTCTTGACGAGCGTGCCTAATCGTGTGTGGGATTCTATGGGGTCCCCTTGTCTTACCTACCTAGCTTCCTACAATTCTAGTGGTGGCCCGAGCTGATTTACTATTTGCAATGTGTGTGTGCTGGTGGTACCCCAGTTGTTTACAAACGCGAGGAGGACTTGTGCCTTGGCTGGCCCACCTTTGACCGGCGAGGGCCCGGTCCTCATGTGAGGTTTAACCGGTAACCCAAACCCTGTTGATACGGAAGAGGCCGATCTGAGAGCGTGGCCAGCTTTTGCATTGGATGTCGACTCCCCGGGGGCCACCCGGATTTGTGTGTTGTTAGTTAGAGGGACTCTAACGTTCCGGAGTTTCAGGCGCTTACCTAGCTAAGTGGAAACCGGGCGTACATACGAAGCCTATGATGGGCAGTTGGTACACCCCTGTAGGGTTAAATCTTTTCGAAAAGCCGTGTCCGCGGTTATGGACGACTTGAGACCTACTCCTTGTTCATAGAATAACATCAATTTGAAGTATAATTAAAACTTGCCTACCGTGTGAGTGCCTTGGTTGCTTTTCTTCGTCCAGGGGGACCGAGAGAAGATCCAGGTTGTGTTATGTTTGACGTAAGTAGGTGGATAGCAGACTTATGACGCGATGTCACGTGCATTTCTTGGATCTTACCTCTACTCCAATAGAACGATAGCCACCATATATGCTAGTGCGGCTGCAACCTCTACCTTTAATTTGTCTTACCGTAGGAAGTTAGTTATCCTGTAATGATATAATCTCACCCCTGTTTTCCTTTTGTGCTTTTACTGTTTTGCCTGATCGGCCGCTGCAGTGGATTACTACCTCGACCCAAGAACTGGACGATACTTCGTGGAGGTGCCCCCGGAAGATGACGATGAGGACGACCTCGTTCAGTAGATCCTATAGTTGGGCTTTGACGATCCGTGGGTGGACTCTTTATGTGCAACCCTCTCTAGGGCAATTTGGATTTTGACCGTACTCGGTCGTGTTTGTCTTCCGCTTGTTGCATGATATTCTGTTGGGTCCATGGACCTCTGAGATGATGTAATAAATACCAGTGGCGATGTATGCCCTGGACTCTATATATTTATGTCTTAGTTTAAGTTCTTCGTTGATATACCTGTTGTCGAGAATCCGGCAGCGACACGAGTGCGAGTGTCGTGAGTTGGTGGCTCTTTATGCACTACTAACTTGAGCGGGACGCGAAAGCGACTAAGTCGAGTTAGCACCGCATCGGGGGCCTTACAACTTGGTATCAGAGCAGGACTGACTGTAGGACGCCTTACTGGCCGAAGTTGAGTCTAGAAACTATTTTGTAGTTACTAAGAAAAAATCGGAGAGTAGGAACTCTTTCTTTTTCTTCTTACCCCACCCCCACCCCTTTCCGTGAGGAAGTGAAACGTTGTTTTCTCTCTACAACTTATCCCCTTTCAAAAAACAAATCTAGGTTCTCGTTTACATGAGGCTCCGATTCCTCTATAATATTTTGCTAGCGACGAGATGTGTTGGCGTACTTTGAGACCACTTAGCCGCCACTTGGGGTTGACTGCTCTACCTCGCTTACGGCGTACCCCAGGTGAAACGTCCATACAGGATTGGCGGGCATCCTATGGTAATATGGATGTGGTGTCTTTTCCCCTATGAACGACCGTGATGGCGGGCCGCTCAGGGCAGATGTCTCATTGTTCAGGTTTCCAACCGCTCGTATATATATTGTTGTGTGCTCGCTAGCAGATTATTGTCTTGGATTCGGATGATCTCGTTTTGGGGATTCCAGTAGCACCTAGCTTTCGACTTTCCGGGTTAACCTTGGTGGAATTTCAGCCTTCGGCTTTCTCATACCTCGTGAGGAAGTTTTGTGGTCAATATTTCTTTATCTTCTGGTTTCTTCAATGTTCCAACCAGGTTCATAAGTGTTCCTGTATACAGGATGCCAAGAGCGAACATGCCGCCGCCAGAGAACCCTATCCTTGGGGAGGCTGTGGCCGCAGTGGCTCAGGGCACAGCTGCGATCTTACAGATGCTGCAGAACCAGACTGCCTAGAGGAATGATCGACCACAGTACACTACACTGCAGCAGTTCCTCGCGATCAACCCCCCCAGGTTCTCCGAGGCACGAGACCCGCTGGAGGCGGATGACTGGATCGCAGAGATCAAGAAGCACTTCAATGCAAACACCGTCAGACCCGTCGACTACGTCACCTTCGCCTCCTTCCAGCTTCAGGGTGCAGCAGCCAGCTGGTACGATACCTACAAGGCCAACAAGGGCGATGCTATCATCACGTGGGCAGATTTCGTCGCAGACTTCAGAGCAACACATATTCCGAGTGGCCTGATGGACAGGAAGCGTGAGGAGTTCTTGGCTCTGAGACATGGTGACAGGTCAGTTCAGGAGTGCAACCTGGCCTTCGTCAGGCTCGCCAGGTACGCTCCGGAGGAGGTCAGCATAGAGGCTAAGAAGATCGCCAGGTTCCGTGGAGGTCTAAGCACAGAGATCAAGTACGCGCTCACTCAGTGCATCCCCACGATGTTCTCATAGTTCGTGGATCAGGATATCCGCCAAGAGTCAGCCAGAGCAGAGTGGGATGCAGACAGGAAGCGCCAGAGAGAGCACAGTTTCGCAGTGATGATCCACAAGAAGGCAAAGACTTGGGTTGCAGAGGCACCACCGCAGAGGCAGCAGTTCCAGCAGAGGGGGGGCAGTTGTATGCACTTTTTCCCGCCCTCCCGTCCCAGTTCAGCAGGGGCCTCGCTCTACACCACCACACGCGAGGCCACCCAGGCCGCAGCAGCAGCCCAGGCCGGGTGTGATCAGCTAAAAGTGCAGAGAGCTAGGGCACACGTCTCCCAACTGCACTGACCCGCGCTTTGCTCGGCTCCCACCGCCTCCACCTCACTCTACTCCGAGCACCGCGATGGTGAAGGCACAACCACGTGCAGTCTGAGTGAACACCGTGATGCTCATAGATGCTCAGCAGTCTTCAGAGATCGTTCTTGGTAGGTTGCTTGTGTGTTCAGTTACCGCGACAATTTTGTTCGATTCCGGAGCTTCCCACTCTTTTGTGTCCAGAGCTTTTGTTAAGCGTGCTGAGCTACATCCGCAAGGTTTACCTCAGCAGCTATCTGTTGCTTCTCCGGGTTTCAAGACGAATACGTCTGCCTTTGTCCCAGATGTGGAGATTCATATCCAGGGACTTCTCTTCTCAACTTCGTTGATCGTGTTGACCCGTTCCGACATTGATGTCATTTTGGGCATGGATTGGCTTGTGCAGCACAAGGCCAATATTGATTGTCCGACCAGATCTGTCAAGTTGACTCATGAGTCAGGTGCAGAAGTCTTGTACACTTGTGGCTCTATGACAGGAGCAACACAGTTGTACGCGTTGAACGCAGGAGTTGCGCCTTTGATCGAAGAGGTCAGAGTTGTCTGTGAGTTCCCAGACGTCTTTCCGGAGGAGTTGCCAGGAATTCCCCCAGTTCGAGCTATTGAGTTCGTTATTGAGCTAGAGCCTAGTACCCAGCCGATTTCTCGGCATCCGTACAAGATGTGTTCGAAGGAGTTGATTGAGCTCAAGAAGCAGTTGACAGAGTTGGAGGCGGGCGGTTTTATCCGCGCGAGCACTTCCCCTTGGGGTGCACCAGCGTTGTTTGTCCAGAAGAAGGATGGGACTAGCCGCTTGGTCCAGGACTATCGCGGTATCAACAAGAAGACCATCAAGAACAAGTACCCTTTACCCCACATCAATGATCTATTCGAACAGTTGAATGGGGCTAAGGTGTTTTCCAAGCTTGACTTGAGGATGGGGTATCACCAAATCCGTGTTCGTGAAGAGGATATTCCCAAGACCGCGTTCAGCACACGTTATGGGCTGTATGAGTTCACAGTCATGATTTTTGGGTTCTCAAATGCCCCTCCGATGTTCATGAGAGCTATGAACTATTTGTTCTAAGAATGGCTTGATGTGTTCGTGATCCTCTACCTCGAAGACGTTCTTGTCTATTCCAAGTCAGAGGCTGAACATGAGGAACATTTGCGCTTGGTGCTGCAGAAGTTGAGAGAGCACCGGTACTACGCCAAGTTCTCCAAATGTGAGTTTTGGCTGTACAAGGTCAATTTTCTGGGCCATATCATCTCCGCTGAAGGAATTGCGGTTGACCCAGAGCGAGTCCGCACTATTCAAGAGTGGGCTCCGCCGAAGAACGTGAAGCAGCTAAGGAGTTTTCTCGGCCTCGCAAGTTATTGCACGAGGTTTGTGCAGAATTTCTCTAAAATAGCGAAACCAATGACTGAATTGTTGTGAAAGGACAAGCGGTACACTTGGTCACCAGCTTGCCAGTCAGCCTTCGAGGAGTTGAAAGAGAAGTTGACCACAACTTCAATTCTCACGCCGCCAGATGAGTCACAACCTTTTCAAGTGTTTTGTGATGCCTTCTTGCAAGGTCTAGGCGGAGTTTTGATGCAAGGAATATTGCCGCGCAGACGATCCGTACAGTCGTCTTCGTGCGCCTCCGCAGGATCCCGTGAAGAACGTCTCCGAGTACAAGCGCCTATCCACCGATCGAGCATCGGGCGGCCGCGACGCCGCCCCCGTGGTTCTCCCAGTGGCTGCCCCGACTTCTTCGCCGCCGCTGCGTCGCCCCCCGGGCCGCAGCGTCGCGGCGTGCAGTCCACGCCGCCGCCCCGAGGCCGTCCCTGCGGTTGCACCAACCCACGCGCTGCCGCTGCGTCGCCCCTTCGAGCCGTAGTGCCGCAGCCCACGGTCACCGCCGCCCCGAGGCCGTCCGCTCCAGGTCGTCCACGAGGCTGCACCGACCCTCGCGCTGCCGCTGCGTCGCCCCGTCGGGCCGTAGCGAGCGTGGCACGCGGTCCCTGCAACCGCCCCGAGGTCTTCCCCGCCATCGCCCCCGACACGCGCGTCGCCGATGCGTTGCCCTTTCGGGCCGTAGCGTCGTGGCACGCGGTCCGCTCCGCCGTCTGCGCGCGTTGACGCCCCCGTGGCACGCGCCGCGCCACCTCTCTTGGCGCGGGAACGCCATCGTCCGCGCCTGGTCTTCGTCATGTTGTCGGATCATCTTCGCCTACTTCGAGCACCGCCGTCGCCCCGCCACCTGCGCCGCTACCGCTCACCCGAGCCGCGCCGACGCCCTCTTCGTCGCTGCCGCTCACCCGAGCCGCGCCGCCTCTACCGGCGACCGACGCCCCCCATGGGCCATGGGCTGCCTCTGGTTCCGCCGACTTCATCGCCGTCCTTCCTCTTCGTCTTCGTCCAGCACCAGCTCATCGTCAGCGTCGCCGTCATCTTCCTCGACCACTTCATCTAGCTCTGGCAACCGCGGCGACTCCACCCTCGGCACCTTCTACCCCCCGCCGAGTTGCGCCGCAACCGTCGTCGAGCCCTTCTCTGCTGGTCCCTCCGACACGGCGTACAACTCCTACTGGTTCCCGTCTGAGCATGCCCGGTACTGGCAACACCGGTGTGTTCCTTCATCTATGACGTGTTCCCGGGCCTGGCAAGCCTGGTGCGGCGCTTCCTCGACATAGCCTTCGTCTGTCTACGCATGCCCGATGCTGGCAACACCGACGCGTGCCTTCATCTACGACGTGTCCCCGGGATTGGCAAACCCGACGCGACATTTCGTCAACACTGTCTCCTTCCGGACGTCACCACCATCTTCTTCGCGACGTCCCGTGCTATGACTGACGACCGCCTGCCAGTGCCGCTCTTTCCGAGCCGCGCTGCGCTCCTGACTTCCCGGCTCCCATGGCTCCTCGACGACTACCTCGACACCGGCTACCCGACTCGACATCGAGCACGACGTCCCTCACACGGCTACCTCGACTACGGCTTCACCACCCTACGCTCTCGGCTACCTCGACATCGACACAAAGGGCTACCGCCTGCTTGGGAACCTCATTGGCTTCCACTCCAGCCACAAACTCCGCGATGCGTCAACCGTTACGACTGTGGTGGGGATGTCCGTCGGCTCCACCTTTGGATTCTTCTTCAGTCTCACCGTATGCGTCGCTACGTTGTGACTGCGGGGGGATGTTGAGTATATTGATTATACTAGGAAACATAGATAGCGTAGGACTCTATTCTACCTTGACTTGTACTCCAAGTAGATCATTGTACTCCTATATATATGCCTCCAAGGCTCAAGCAATATCCATCGATTCCACCAAACCCCTCTCTATCCTTCTACAGTATCTATTGCACACAGTTTACCTTGACACGACGGGTGGGATAGTCTTTACTGAAAAGAATATGTGTTATTGTCCGCGAAACACATACGGCGAGGCAAGGGCAATTGTTTACGAAATGTAACCTATCACACATAGTTTTATTGATGAAAATATGTGCGATGTCTCAATTATTGCAAACGCTTCATCTAATCAAAACGACTATGATGATTCATACTATTACACATGGTTCGTGTCTAGTTTACGAGTGGTATTACGTTTAGTATTGGATCTTTGAAGCTCACCTGTGGGATGAGGAGCTATCACACACAATAGAAAATGACCAAAACCGTTGTATCTAGGGTCTCATCACACACGTATCGTTGTTCCATAGCTTGTGCAACGATCAACGCATCACTCACGATCTGATCTAAGGTCTCGTCACCCACGCACCGTTGTTCGATATCAGAAGGGATGTCTTAATTATGGGCATCGATCTCCTGCGTTGGACATGCTATTGCAGGCCTCACATCCACGGGTTGCCAATGTGGTTGTGGTTGCTGTCGGCTAACACCGCTTCCAACGGCATTGCTCGTTCTTCATCGTTCCAACCAACATGTGTTTTTTTCTGGCTTGTTCTCCCTATTTATCCTAAAGGCTTAGGCTTCCTCCAATGCATCGGTGCTTAGATAAGGTGCTAAGAGTATTAAAAAGCTTAGCAACCAATATCCCCAATGCATAGGTGCTTAACTATTGTAGCTAAGCTTGCTTTATTTAATTGTTTATTTACTCTTAAAGAGGGGAATATAAAATTTCAATTCCCTCTTAAAAAGGGGATGGAACACGTCCCTAGGAATAAGATTAAGTTACCTTTTGAGTCCGTTACACGGGCAAGCTATTTTCTCTCTCTTGACAAAACTTGATCTTTTTGTTTTATACCTAGCTTAAAGGCGTAAAAGAAAGTGCTTGTTGGGAGGCAACCCAAGATGTTTTTACTTCTTTTTTTAGTGGTCTTGATGATTGTTACTACTGTAGCAACATCATTGTGTCTTTATTTTCAAGCTTTGTGCCAAGTTTATCCTCCGATTGCAAGAAGGTTCAAAAGTTGTGACATGCTGTCCAGAAAACAGATTATGTCCTTGAAAGAAAAAATTAGCCTAAAATCACCAGATCATGTTTTTTAACTGAATTGTTTTGACAGGGTGCTCCATACAATTGTATTTCGAGCGTATGTTCTGAGTTTTTTGATTTGAGTTGCAAAAGTACCCCGACAAAATTATTTACTACCCGGTGTTCTGTTTTTCATAGATTCTGCCACGTTTTGCCTTTCCTTACTTTTGCAAACCTTAATCTTGCTTTTCTTGCAATTTTTTTTTGGAAATCTTAAGAAACAATATCTCTTCAAGAATATCTTTATTTCCAATGGAGAAAAAATATTTATTAAGGGTACTAACCTCTCTAATCAGCTTATGATGAGTTATGTATGAAGGGAGTTTTCAAGTGTGCGAGGGAAGATGATGAAAGAAGATCCGGGAGTGTCAAATGCTCAAGCTTGGGGATACCCCATGCATCCCCAATAATTATTCAAGGATTCACAAGCGTCTAAGCTTGGGGATGCCCCCATGCATCCCCTTATCCATCAACAATCATCAGTTCGTCCTCCGTCTCACTATATTTTTATCACTTCATGTGTTATGTGCTATCCTTGGAGCGTCTCGCTCTTAGGTTTCCTTTTTAGTTTTCTTTAGCTTTTCTTTATGTTTATAACAAGTTAGAACCCAGCTTACTTTGTGTGAGAGAGAAACACGCTCCACTTCAAGCTAGAACACATCATAGGATTTCATGCTTATCTTTCTTCTGTTGTGTGTTCTTTATGTTTTCGTAGCCGCTGTCATGTTTAGCTCTTAGTTTTCATATTTATATTTTTCAAGAGCTTTAGATTTTTTTAGTTTGTTGATGGAAATCTCTTTAGTTTTCATGTTTATCTTGTTAAGAGAGTTGGTTGTTGCACTGAGTTGTGTCTTTTCTTGAAGTAGGTAATTGAGGTTGCTATTCAATTTAGTAGTAACTTGCAATAGTTTTGAGGTATTGTTGTGAGTAATGTTTGAACTTTTGGTGTCAAGAGCTCTAGCCTATTAGTGATAGGTGTCGTATTTTGGGAAATCCGAGCTTATTGTCAAAATCTACAAAAACTAGTTGAGAACTCTAGCTACTAGATGGATCACTAATCTTAGGAGGGATCGAATATTATAGTACACTCACGTACCATGAGTCGAGGATGCACAAGGATAACCAAACCCCCATACACTCCTCCTCGGGGTACTTGTCTCTTTGTGAACCTCCTTATTAGATTGAGAGTTACCGATAATAAGTGCATGAGTTCTTCGGACTAATGTAAGTATTGAAAGTTGACACTTCAACCTCCTCATATTTGCTAGCCCCTTCGGTACCGCGCATTGCCCTCTTCTCACTCCAAGAGTTGGCGTCCACCTTGCCGGTGCATCCAAACCCTTGGCATGATACACTCTGACATCATAAACCTCCTTATATATTTCCTCAAAACAGCCACCATACCTACCTATCAAGGCATTTCCATAGCCTTTCCGAGATATATTGCCATGCAACATCCACCTTCTCATGACTTGATCTTCATGTCATACATGTTCCTGCTACACTGGAAGAGGCATACATTTGCATACATCATTATAGCTACATCTTATTTATGTTGAGTACCTTTTAAAGTGTGAAGATCTTCTATACCTTCTTGTAAAATAGAGTGTTGCCCTTAAGTGAGGAAAAGATCCCAAAGAGGACAAATTTAAAAGATACCAAAGAGGACAAATGATAGTTAAATAGAAACAACCATTGAGGTCATAAAAAAATACAAAAAATATAAAAAAGGGAAAAAGAAATAAAAGGAGAGAAGGGGGCAACACTACTATTCCTTTTGAAAGATCCCCACTCGTACTCCCTCTATATCTTGTACTCCATAGAGATGATCATTTATGCATATAGCTATGTGGGGACCTTCACACTATAAAACTTGGCTTGTATATTCCAATGATGTGCCTCCTCAAACGAGCTCTAGGTCTTCTTGAGCGAGCAAGTTGGATGCACCCCCACTAGTTCCATTGGAGAGCTTTTCTTAGCTCATATGTGCATCCGTTGCATGGCAATCCCTACTCCTCACACCAAATTTATCATTTGTCCTTTTCTCGCATATGATTGTCCTCATTGATGTGAGCCTTTTACACCCTTTTGTCTTCCTCCTCCACCATATTTCTCTCTTTGCCATCCTAAGTGTCAACTCTCGTGCTTATGCTCATCCATTGCATGAGTGCTCAAAATATCGAAAAGGAGTGGATCAAATTGACTTGTACCTAGCTAGTGGTCTGGGAACGAGTGAAGATAAGATTCCAAAGAAGACTAAGTGTAAAACTTTAGTAGATTGAGTTCTCAACAAAATTTATTTTTCCTCTCGTATTCCCATCCCCCCCTTCTTGCACGCAAACACCATCTGGAGACATTCGAGTCACGGACAGCGAGAGCTCTTGCATATTTATGTTCTTATGTTGCTTGTTTCAATACTAATATAGACTCTTGCTTGTTATGACTTGAATTGAATTACATACCTTGATTGATTTACTTTCAAAGTTCTTATATGGTTGTTAGCATGTCACCACAGAAATTATGCTTGTTATCATTTACCTACTCGAGGACGAGCAGGAATTAAACTTGGGGATGTTGATACGTCCCAAACTTAACTATAATTTCTGCTTGCTCCATGCATGATTTGTGTGATATTGCTATGATCTAGATACACTTTCATACACTTTTGATCATATTTGGACTAACATACTAACTCAGTGCACCCCAGTGCCAGTTCCTATTTTCTGTTGTTTTTCTATTTCAGGTTTCCCCCATATTAAAAGTGCTCCAAAATTTCGGGAAAAATCCAATAAAAATCAGCATACCGGAAGCTACCGAAAGAGCCAGAATGGGGCCAAAGGGCCACCACCAGGTGCCCAGGCGCCCTCCCGGCGCGCCCTAGGGTGGGGCCCCGCCAGGGGGCCGCCTGGACCGCTGGTGGCCCCCCTGGCTGCCCCCCTTCGCCTATATATTCTTCGTGACGAGAAACTTCCGAAGACAAAACCTTTTTTCGCGATCTCGCCTCTGTTCCGCCGCCACCGCGCTTCCAAGATTGGGAGCTCCAACAGACCTCTTCCCGGCACCCTGCCGGAGGGAGGATTGACCTCCGGGAGCTTCTCCTCCACCATGGACGCTTCCCGGATGATCCAGGAGTAGTCTACCTTGGACCATGGGTCCATGATCAGTAGCTATGTGATGTTCTCCTCCCCTCTTTGTTCTTCATGGATTAGACCTTGTGGGCTGCCCTACATGATCAAGGCACATATGTAATTCTTTCTGCTGTTGCTATGCTGAGTTTGCTGGGATTTGATGGATTATGAGACTATGTTCAGTTTGTGATAGAGTAATATATTTGGTTCTTATCTTTTATATTTTTGTTCTTTAGTAATTTTTGCATGTTCTCCGTTGCTATTTATTGCTTTGGCCAAGTAGTAGGTAGTGACTCTAAGAGGGAATGTTATGCTCCATTGTGGGTGCATGCCCCCTGATGACTAGCTTGAGTGAGAGAAACATGAGTCTAGGGATGTGCTGTTGCTACAAGGGGGAAAACAACGGTGCTTGTAACCGCGGTTGCAAGGATTGTTTACTTTACGCAAAGTTCTTTTAATGCAGTTGTCTGTTGCTTTGGGTTTACACTTTGGGCGGGGCTCGCAACTTAATACCAGCGAGATGTTCTGGATAGATATCTCAAGGTGGATGATTAGTAGTAGATGTAGTTGGATTCCAGTCTACCTATTTTGGCGTACCGCCCATGCTTTTTAGCCTATTCCTTTCTTTGTAGCATATTTAGCATTGCGGTGCATTTTTAATCCTGTCAATGGCCCAGCTGTAATTTATTTACCTCGCATAGCAGTTTTATCTTCTGTTGGGATAGAGACATCACTAGTGAACATCATGGGACCCCGATCCATATCCTCATCACTGTTTCCACGCTCAATTTATTTCCCGCTTTTACTTTCCAGTAGATATCACTATTATCCTTTATCCTTTGTGTTTGATCCTTTGTAAACAACAAAGCCAGAGAGATTGACAATCTCTCTGAACTTCGTTGGGAGCAAAGTTATTTGTGTCTGTGTGCAGGTCCACGTCAACTGCTTAATTTCTAGCACCATTGTCACCTACTTGCCGCTTTCAGAGTCCTACGGGAGACAAACCCTATCCTCTGAGTTAGGGGAAATTTACTGCTATCCTACATATCACCTTCCACTTGGGGTAACCAACGAAGGGAGAGAAGCCATTATCATCTCTCGCCCATGTCCTGGGCCAGAAGGAGCCCGTCTCCGACTCCCCTTTGGTCCCCTAGTTTCCTTTCGGTGATGAAATTTTTGCTATGTATTTTCCCGGATCGTCTCGGCTTTGTATCTTGCGATTTCGTGCGTTCTCCTTTTTGATCTGTTGTTGCCAGGAAAACTTTCAGCAAAACCTAGGTGCCATGGCTTCCCCAAGTTCCCCCAGGGACAAGTTCCTCGTCAACGTCATCAACCCTTACCTCGCAGAGGTGAAGAGGCACCCTCAAACACTTTGAGTGGAGGATGGTACCCTCCACAAAGAAGACCTGAAAGGACCTTTCAAGGAGGGGAGCACCAAGGCTAGGCTGGAAGAAGTGGAGCAAGAAGTCTTCAAGTACAAGTTGATGATCGAGCGTGGTGTCGAGGCCAACATCAACATCATCACCGAGCTGAAGAAACTACATGAGGAGGAGATGAAGGAAGTGCAGTCAAGCATGTCTGCACTTGAGACCAAAGTGTTCGAACTTCAAGGACACATCTATGACCTCCAGAACCAGAACTGTGAGTATGAACTAAAGTTTTTGCGCATGGGCTTATCTGCTGAAAGCAGGATCCTGTAGACTGACGAATCCTGTGTGAAGGGAGGACCTTTGCCATGGAAGCTTTTCACTAAGGATTACCTTAGGAAGAAGAACAAGGATGATGAGTGAAATCTTCAGTGGTAATGGCATCCCCTTAGCTTGTTCCAAGCTTGGGGGAGTGCCCGATATCTTTTTATTTATCTTTGTCTTTTGTGGTCAAGATTAGTGTCGTATCATGGCTAGGGAAGTTATCTTATAAAATAGGTGTTTGCATTGAGGTCTATTACTCCTTTGTGGAGAGTCTTGTATCCGTGAGTGTGCAGTCGTCTATGATGGAATATTAATGAGAAGTCTATTGGTTTCTTTGATGCACTTGGTATTCTCTTCACGCAATTTACCTTATATGTTGATTCTTATGGGAGTATTGACCTTATATATCAGGTATGGATTCGAAAACTTTATTTAATCTTGGAAAACATAGCTTTGGTCATAGCAACAAGCATGAGTTTTTCCAGTAGCGACATAGCCAAAACCTTTATGTTCTTATGCTTGAAGTGTTGTGCTGACAGGGAAGACAACTTTATGTTCATGTCAATTCTTAATGTAGACTTTTTATTGTTTTGCATCCAACTCAACATAATTTGTCTTCTCTCAAAAGCCTTTGCTAGCCAAACCTTGTACTAAGAGGCAATACTTCTTGTGCAACCATACCTTGAAACATCAACCTTACAAAGAGTCCACCATACCTTTCCTATTTTTGGTATTTCACCGCCACTCCTAAAGTATATTATTCATGTGCTATCTTTAAACCTTCAAAATAGTATGCTCCTTGTTTTGTGCCTCTGTTCTAGCTCATGAGGAAGTAGTAGATAATTCATGATCTTCTTATACTGGACAAGCTTTATCTTGGGATTGCATGTCTAATCTGTAAACCCCTAATACGAGGAGGGACGGACATGAGTGTGCCCAGCTCGTAAAATATAATAGTAACAAACAAACCCTCCTTCATGCTTTGTTCATGAGAAATCAGAATACTTTGGCAGTGATAAACAAAGGAGACTAAGGGAATGTGATCGTTCCCACGTGGGAGTCGTGCCTCGAAACTTGTCCAACATGAGAAGTATTGGGCTATCTACTAGCATTTGTTGACGAATTATGCACCTCCCAAAATTTTATTTTTATAATTCTATTGCTTTCAAAACTACTAAAAGCTCTAGCACATGAGTTTTCCCTACTTCCCTCTCGAAGGGCTAAGACTTTACTTTTATGTTGAGTCAGTAAACCTACTTCCTTCCATCCCACAAAGAGCAGACACCTTATGTTGAAAAATATGCATGCATTTATATTGTCTCATTGAGAATTGCCATATTACATCTTTGTTGACATTATCATTAAGATAAACAAGTTGTTTATTGAGCCTTGCTACATCAAACATCTTCCTTTGTGTTAGAATTTTCACTTCTTGAGTAATAACATGTTCTTTCAAAAGCTCCAAATGATCTCATCAAAATATAAAGGAAAGGGCAAAAGTTAAAAGTTATTAGTTGTTCTTTGACCAAGGACATGTTTGCCATGGTTTGATGAGTTTTCTTAGCCATACTTTTTGATTGTAATTGATATTACTCTTTCACAGGGGCCATATGAGTTGAGGTTGCTTTTGATGATGCTTGAGTTTAGTGGAAGAAATTATGTTGCTTCTTGTCCGTATTCTTATTATTGACACTTCACTCTCTAAACTTGTGGACAGGTTTACCGAGATGAGTATTCGCTTGGGGACAAGCGAGGTCTAAGCTTGGGGGAGTTGATACGTCCAAATTCATCACTATTTTACATAATAATTTACCTCTATTCATTGATATATTTCATATTATGATGATGTTTTTATAGTGTTTTGGACTGTTTTACATAGTTTACAACTTTCCGGTGCCGAAACAACAGACGTAGGAATCAACGGGGAAAAGTGCATGTAGAGTGGCCATATCAGCACATCTCCAAATGATCTGAAATTCACGGGGCGTAACTTTCTGAAGATTTAACGAAGACTGGTTGAAGGGAACCCGGAGGGGGGCCACCAGGGCTCCAGGCGCCCTAGTGGCGCCCCCTAGGTCGCGCCACCTGGCCGTCTGGGTGGTCGGCCCCGCTCCTGGTGCTCCCCTTTGGCCTATATCTCCCTCGTGACCTAAAAATACCAGAACGAGAAGAGTTTCCGGATTTCCATTGCCGCTGCATGGCGGAAACCTACAGAGAAGAAAAAATCTTTCCGGCGGACAGATTCCGTCGGGGAGAATTCCTCCCGGAGGGGGAGATCATCCTCATCGTCATCACCATCGTCACGGGCATCATCGAGATCATCATCACCATCATCCCCATCACCAGCACCATCTCCATATTCATCCCATCTCATATCTGTTGGGTTTCTCAACAGAAAACAATAATTTTTCTAACTAGTGTTCCCGATTTCCCAAGATCTATCTAGTCGTATTACCGTAACAGAGAGACTTGCGGATAAGATACCTCGGGGTGTAATCCGTTGCGCGGGAAACGTTCCCGCAAGTGTGGTCGATGTAGCCGATCGAAGTTCACAACCCCGTGGCTGTGTTAGAACCCTGTCGGGTGGAGTGCCACACGTGTAGCACCTCGTAGTACTCGCACACGTACATAACTCGATGACAACCTCCGTCTTCGATCCAGCGAAGGTGGCGGAAGTAGACTTCTAGAGCCGGAGTTTCAGCAGCACGACAGCGTCTGTTTGGTGGAGAAGTGTCAATCCCACTACA
Source organism: Bromus sterilis (assembly GCA_950022295.1). Taxonomy (NCBI): domain Eukaryota; kingdom Viridiplantae; phylum Streptophyta; class Magnoliopsida; order Poales; family Poaceae; genus Bromus; species Bromus sterilis. Next base: position 346,504,244 of record OX465595.1, read on the forward strand.
GGCTCCAAACAAGTGGAGCCCACCGTTGAAGATACGAGGAAGGGGAGAAGACCAGAGAAAACCGATGTCAATTCGGAGTTATAATTATTTTTGCACGAATTTTTGTGTATGAAATATGTGCACCCTTCCCATCTATATATAGGCGGAGGGGAGAGAGTCAACCCCTCTCCCCTAGTAAGGTGGGACTAAAGTCCCTTGCTAGGGGGAGGTGGCCGGCAAAGGAGGGGAGGGGGGCGCACCCCGCATGGGCCCTAGGGCCCATAACACATCCCCTTCCTTTTCTTTTCTTTTCTTATTCCTTTTCCCTTTTATTCCCCTAATGGGCTTATTTCATAAAGTAGGCCCATTGCACTTTTTAATTAAAAATAAAATGTTTTAATTATTAATTCACTTAATTAATAAATAAAACATATTATTTCTTCTCCCAGTGATCCGAAACACCTTCCTGCTCACTCCGAATATCCTTCGGACCAACACGGAACTTTTCTGGTATGTCTTCCCTTATTCTTCGGTAACTCCTATAGTTCCGAAAAGGTCTCCGATAACATCGAGCCCTTAAGTGTATTAACCTACGGTCCGATAACACTCCATTCATGACCGAGATGAGGCTACGGTCGATGATCATCAACGGGACCTGGATGCCCATAATGACCCATGTGCATTCCGGATATGAACACCGATTTGGACATTACGTCGTATAGCATTCCCTTTGTCATTGATACCAGATAAGTCCGAGATTCGATCAATGAAATCCTATGTCTGGTTCTATCTCGTTACCAAAAAATCTTATTTCACTCATTCCGTGATATTCATCCCCGTGACCTAGTCACACGCTGCGCAACTTTATGGATGTAATCTCATCGAGTGGGCCCTTAGTATATTTCCATTTACATGGATTGAAAAATCCTGCTTCTTGAATAAAAACTCCTCAACATATCTCAACGGAATACCCAAGATACACCTTTATGGCCAGCATATTTTAGTCAGGCGGTGGATGTAGGTCAAAGCATCCGAGAAGATAGCAACTATGCATGATCTCACGGTCTAAGAACGGTCTACTGCGTTCCTTAATTACAAGACTGGGCCTTATGATTTGATCGTGTTGCAATCCTTACATTGGGTAATGTTCATCACGTCATTCATCCAATGAGGTGACCTCACAGCCTATTGACTTCATTGTCCATGATCGCGACACCACGATCATCAGTTGACTGTGAACTAGTTATATAGAGGCTAACTAGGAACGCTGGTTGTTTCTATACCACACATGTATCGTTGTTTCACTGATACAGTTCTAGCACACTATGAAAATGGTTATGAACTTCTTAGATATATTGGAATAATCACATATTATTTGCCTCTAGAGCATATATCCAACAGTCTCCCACTTGCACTAGAGTGTTAATAATCTAGGTGTATTTTTTCGATCATAATCATCTTATCACATAAGTGTTTTATTGATCATGCTTGCTCATGGAAGAGGTTTCGTCAACGATGTGTACTAATTCAGATTCGTATGTTTCCTTTGCAACTGGTATTTATCAACTGGTTTGTTATACCACTCATTATCATATAATATTTGGATATAAGTTTCGCGGGAGAGTGAGACTATTATTTCACATAATTCTCTAATGACATTTTGATTAAGTCTTCAGAAGACTATTCATAGTCATGCATACTAGGAAATACACTCAGCCAGAAGTCTAACCTTCTTACGCCAAACTTTATCTATACATCTACTTCCTTAAGTAGTTTTATGTTTTGTAGTGTTATGATCCGTGAATCTCTGGCTCACATTTCTTTCACTTCTGTGGTGATGTCTCTAATTTATATATACCCATAATAAGGCTTGCAATCGTAATCCGGTATTACATTCAAGTCTATTATCCTTTATGTATTTTAGAGTATCATCTTCGGTATTACTCATATACTGAATGCATGGACTTTATTCAGATTATGTGTTTTATTCCTAAAGCACATCAGAATTTGTTCTTCTTTCAAGAACTTTTGAGTCATTCTGTTGTTGGATTCACACATGTTTTATGGTGGAATCTTACATCATATAGCATATGATATCACATGTCTAAGGACATGGTGCATCCCTATTATTCCATTAAAACATTGCTTGTGGTATTTGGATCTTCATCCATTATACGATTTCTAGCCACAAGAACCTGTTTCTTGTCTAGAACATTATTCCAACTCTACTTTGGTACATCAGACGTATCTTGATCTATCATCATATATTTCAACATGTAATGTGTTAGTACTTCATATATAAATAAGATTCTTGCAATCTTATGTTTTATCTGCCTCATTCTCTATATATAATAATGCATACAAGTATATGAGACGGTTCTGCATATACACATATCAATGCATATTTATATTCACACGAGATTATTCTCAACACATATCAATGCACATATGTTTGAGATAATGACCATGCTTCCACTAAAATATATCCATCATATATTTGTGGTTTGGCTTTCATTAAGCTACTCTTTTATTTTTATGTGTTACATAACAATATTGCTCTCAAAGCTCCCACTCAGAAAATGCCCTCCGCATTCCAAGTTTCCAGGAAGTCTTCAAAGCTCCCACTCTGTTTCATGAAACTAAGGGCCTACTCAATATCTTGATCATCACAAAATCACTTGATCAAACCAAGATTGAGAGTTCCCGTCTTGATCAAAATCCATCTATTCAACGAAAATGACTTCGGTCATGCCTGTTGAAAATTTCCTCTTCAAATCCCAAGTTTGAGAGAGATGCAATTTTAGGCTATGGCCTCATTATAAATGAAATATTTTATTGATTAAAGCATTCCTACGCTTCCGTAGTCAATCAATATTGAACCTTTTGGTCATAACAATTTTATGAGCCAAATAATGCCTTTTTTATGTTACATCATTCTCTATAATTTTCCTGTTTATCGGGAATATGAAATAACTGATTTATTGCACGGGGCGTGTGCCATCCCTTATGTAACTCAATATTATTTCATTTCTCCTCGTGTTTTTAGGTTACCATCATTCCTTTGCATTTTGTAAGCAGTTCTATTCCTTTTTGTTTCATTAAGAAGACTCATGATTATCTTTCTGTACATAACGTATTCATGACAACCTTCTAAATTCAACAAAGGCTTTAACTCATACGCCATGATCACCATATGTGGCATACTTCATTCTTTTACAGTGTTGTCACATCGGAACATGTTTCCGTTGCATCACTCTGATAATACAAAGGCAAGGTCTAATACCCCGGTCAAAGTTTCCACTATCTCCCATCGGTTCATGTGTCGAGAACCTACCTCTCATAGCAACACCAGTTTTGCTATTCGAGAGAATGTGTTATTTTAATTGCTTGCAATTGTTAATACAAAGAAATTCTTTCTTTAGAAACTTTCTAATACCATCATCGTATGGAGTCATTTGTCTCACTAGGTTCGGGATGGTTTCCTTATTCATGAAGTGGGTGTTTTTAACTTAATGAATTAAACAATCTTGTTCGATAATAATATTAGCGCAAGGAAAAAAATATTTAGACTATACTACATTTTAGTATGATTACAAATGGTTTTAAGTGGCTAAGAACTTTAAACTTTTATCGTAATTTGTGGATTTCTTTTCCACAAGTCTCTCATCATGTCAACTTTTATACTTATCACTTAGATCATATCATAGTGATTTGTATCTTTATATTCTACTTCATGCTGCGATTCCTGAATCTCAGTTTTATGATCTCAATTGAATACAATGTTCAATTAATCATATGAAGTATTTAATGATAATCCGTGTGCTTAATTAATACAACATTTATGTATAATGATTAGCACAAGTTCTACTTGCTAGAACTTTGTCATCTTAAATGCACAAGTTAATAGATCGTGTATCTAATGACTTCATCAATTATGAATTCATCTTATGCAATTGTGACTTCCTTGGCATTGGCCATCTTATTTGATAATAAATGCACAAGTTCATAGATCGTATATCTAATGACTTCATCAATTATGAATTCATCTCATGCAATTAAATCTTCGATATGAATTTTGACTTGTTGTTATTCAAAACAACTTTATCATTAAACATTGAATATCACTTGACAACAATGGTGTTTTATAAATGCTTCTATCATAACATAAATCAAGACGTAATCAAAGTATAAGCATACTTTATTCATAAACTGGAACAACTAATTTGTCTCATACATGAATAAATTTGTCTCACAAAGTGTAAGACATACTACTGAGTGTTCACACTAAAGCGATTACATAAGATTTATCTAATACTCTAAGTATACTCCTATGATAGATGTCTTGGTGAAATCTTGTTGGCCATCATCTGTCTTGGTTGCCTTCAATCCTCGATCGCACCTTTTCCCGTCCATGCAACGACATGTCATGTTTTCATAAAATAGAATAAGTATCAGATACTCATTAACTTCAAGTGTTGTATAAAGGGAACAAAAACATTTATAAAAAGTATATCAAGTATATACCTTCTCCAACAACAACTTCTACTTCAATGTGTTCAACCTCCAAGTGTTTGAGTTGATCCATGAACTCAGAGAATCCGAGGCGTTCACCTCTTCCGACGTAGCCATGGACACATGCTGTATAACTTGGTGGAAGCGAATGCAACACCGTGTATATCGCAACGTCATCTGTGGTACAGTAGTCAAAGTCATCTACGAGGCTCAGATGCATCTCATTCATCTTGGCAACGTGTGTTTTCAGACAGGAGTTCTCTTCCATCTTTGTAGATAGAAACTTACTTTCTAACTCAAATCTGGCTATTATGAACTGCCGTATGTATAGTGACTTCAACATATCCATCATGTCAAACGTCTCCATATCATGATATAGATGACGTAAGTTTTGCGGAATGAATACTTCTATGACACTCTTAGCCATGGCATAAGTCCTTCGACGATATTGGTAATCACTCATTACTTGCTCGTCCATGTTGTTTACTAGAGGATTTCCCACTGGCTCTTTTGTTATGAACGAGAGGTTTGATCTCTTGAGCACACTCCTAAGGCGTAGGTACCAAATAATAAAATTTGACCCATCCTCTTTAAGTCTTTCACCATGTAAGAAAGAAACCAATTCATGATATTGTGACATTTCCATTTTCTACAAACATAATTGTAAGGGAAAACAATTAAGACTAGTTTACAACAATGAGTTCATAATAATCATATTATAAATGAGCTCACACTAAAACAATAATCCCTAAGAAGTTTTAGTGATTACATGATCCAGATTGAATGTCCTCCCTTGAATATCACATGGCCGACGATTCAGTTTCAAAGGTAGACAACTACTTGTGCGATCACATCATGCATGTGACTCATGCTCGATCTTTCGATCTCTAGTATTCCGAGTCCATATATACATATGCTAGGCTCGCCAAATTGACCTCAGTGTTATATGTTGTTCAGCAAGGCCATATCTATATATGCTAGGCTTGCCAAACCCAACCTCATGCGAACCCCGTTTATTATGTGTGACACCCGATATGTACGGAATGTGGGCCATAAGGGAGAACCTTCCAGGTGGTGCACACTTTGGTAGAATACTTGTGTCTGGTATTTGTTAAGGGACCATCCTATATAATTCTACCGTCGTATATCCTATACTAGAAACTTTTAAGATGTTTAACCATGGTGGCAGTAAGTCTACAGTGTCTCCATTTGAGTTTGTTTTATCAAGATGACTGTTTATTACTTTCTAGTAACACATAGCAAAAGCTATGACTACATCAAGATAAAAAAAATGATAGCCCCAATAGCAATATAAAGTTAGACCCTCTATTTTGTATATTGCAAGTTTTACGTGGCTGCTAGGGCTTTCATGGATAAACTGATTTTAACCTACGAGTCAACCACAACGCTGATTAGATGATTGTCTCTATTACACCCCATACAGGGCCCTCCGTTGCAAATGCCACATCCGCTAAAGTAAGAGAGACAGACACCCCCCAGAGCCACTTTATACGGTACAAGCTTCATGTCAAGTGTGAAACCAGTCTCGCGTAAGCGTACGCGTAAGGTCGCTTGGGGGCTTCTTCATCAAACAATGCCATATATATGAACAAGTGCATGTGAGAGGGTAACAATCAAAGAAGCAACGCCCACATCCCCGATGTGTTCTATCCGTACAGTAATACTAAGCATAGACCTAGCTCATGATACCACTTTTGGGGTTCGCAACAGAAAACAATAATTTTTCTAACTAGCGTTCCCGATTGCCCAAGATCTATCTAGCTGTATTACCATAACGAAGAGAGACTTGCGGATAACATACCTCAGAGTCTAGTCCATTGCGCGGGAAACGTTCCCGCAAACGTGGTCGATGTAGTTGATCAAAGTTCATAGCCCCCTGGATGTGTTAGCACCCTGTTGGGTGGAGTGCCACACGTGTAGCACCTCATAGTACTCGCGCACGTATGGAACTAGATGACGACCTCCGATCTCCGATCCAGCGAAGGTGGCGGAAGTAGACCTCCGGAACCGGAGTTTCGGCAGCACGACGGGGTATGTTTGGTGGAGAAGTGTCAATCCCACTACAAGATCCAAACAAGGGGAGCCCACCGTGGAAGAGACGAAGAAGGGGAGAAGACCGGAGAAAACCGATCTCAATTCAGAGTTATATTTATTTTCTCACAAATTTATGTGTATTAAATATGTGCACCCTGCCCATCTATATATAGGCGGAGGGGAGGGAGTCAACCCCTCTCCCCTAGCAAGGTGGGACTAAATTCCCTTGCTAGGGGGAGGTGGCCAGCAAAGGATGGGAGGGGGCGCACCCCTCATGGGCCCTAGGGCCCATGGCGCCTCCCCCTTCCTTTTTTTCTTTTTTCCTTTTCCCTTTTATTCCCCTAATGAGATTCTTTCATAAAGTAGGCCCATTGCACTTTTTAATTAAAAATAAAATGTTTTTAATTATTAATGCACTTAATTAATAAATAAAACATATTATTTCTTCTCCCGGTGATCCGGAACACCTTCCGGCTCACTCCGAACATCCTTCGGACCAACATAGAACTTTTCTGGTATGTCTTCCCTTATTCTCTGCTAACTCCTATATTTCCGAAAAGGTCTCCGATAACATCAAGCCCTTAAGTGTGTTACTCGACGGTCCGAGAACACTCCAGTCATGACCAAGATGAGGCTACGGTCAATGATCATCAGCGGGACATGGATGCCCATAATGACCCCTGTGCATTCCGGATATTAACACCGATTTGGACCTTACGCCGTATAGCATTCCCTTTGTCATCGATACCAGATAAGTCCGAGATTCGATCAATGACATCCTATGTCTGGTTCTATCTCGTTACCGACAAATCTTATTTCTCTCGTTCTGTGATATTCATCCCCATGACCTAGTCACACGCTGCGCAACTTTATGGATGTAATCTCACCGAGTGGGCCCTTAGTATCTTGACATTTACATGGATTGACGAATCCTAATTTGAATGAAAACTCCTCAACATATTTCAACGGAATACCAAGAATACACCTTTATGGCCAGCATATTTCAGTCAGGCGGTGGATGTAGGTCAAAGCATCCGAGAAGATAACAATTATGCGTGATCTCACGGTCTAAGGAACTGTCTACTACGTTCTTTAATTACAAAATTGAACCTTATGATTTGATCATGTTGCAATCCTTACATTGGGTAATGTTCATCACGCCATTCATCCAATGAGTTGACCTCACAGCCAATTGACTTAATTGTCCATGATCAAGAAACCACGATCATCAGTTGACTATGAACTAGTTATATAGAGGCTAACTAGGAACATTGGTTGTTTCTATACCACAGATGTATCATTGTTTCATTGTTACAGTTCTAGCAGAGTATGAAACTGTTTATGAACTTTCTTAGATATATTGGAATAATCACATATTATTTGCCTCTGGAGCATATATCCAACAATCTCTCCATTACAATTCGAGTTGTAACTTGCACTATTCATCCCCTCTACTTTACCGGTGTTGATTACTCTTTTATGGTGAATGCTATTAAGTTTTGGAGGAGAATTATTGTTATGACCAGATTGTTTATCATATATTTATCACCTCTGATCATGATCTCTTTTATGTCTTGTGAGTGGTTCCTTTAGTTCTTGAGGACATGGGAGAAGTCTAGTTGGTAGTAGTCATATGATGTTGAAGTAATATGTGTTGTTTGATATTTAAGTTGTGGTGTTATTATTCTAGTGGTGTTATGTGAACGTCGACTACATAAAACTTTGCATTTTTAAGGACCTAGGGGAATACATTGTGTATAAAGTATGCTTATGGTGGGTTTCCGGAGTGACAGAAACCCGAACCCCAGTTCGCGCACCTTTGCACGAGAGAGTGTTGGATCCTAAAGTTTATTGCTATGTTTAGGCTTTGCCTTAATTTCTCTCTTGTATTTGCGGACGCTTGCAAGAGGTTTCATCATAAGAGTGTACTTATCTTAGTCTAGAAGGTGCACTAGCATAGGTTCACCCACACAACACTTATCAACAAAATACATAGTACTAGATGGAATATGGCGAAAGGACATGACTATTTCTCCCGTGTGTCCTCGAGAACGTTTTAGGTCTTAAAAGTTTGATCCTTCTGCTTATCCTTTGTGTTCAAAAGGATTGGGCCCTTTGCTGCACCTTAGCACCAGTTACTTTATTTGCTTTTATTTCCTTGTTGCTTATACCAGAAAACCCATAAAAAGTTATGTTTCAGTGCTTGCAGTTATTCCTTTCTCAAAATCACTTGTCAGTACCTTCTGCTCCTCGTTGGGTTCGAGACTCTTACTTATAGAAAAGGCTACGATAGATCCCCTACACTTGTGGTTCATCAGGCCCCACCTCTGGCCGCGCCAGGAGGCCACCTGGAGGGGTGGGCCCTCCCCTCTGGCCCTCCTTCTGCTTATATTTAGTCCTTGATGCAGAAACCCGAAAAAAGAGCCCACATCACAAAATTCGCCACTGTTCCGCCGCCGTCGCGATCCCGAGACCAGGATCACCAGATGACCTCGTCCCGGCACCCTGCCGGAGGGAAGATTGATCTCCGGGAGCTTGTCCACCACCATGAGCGCTTCTCGAATGTGTCATGAGTAGTCCCGCTTGGACCATGGGTCCATGACCAGTAGCTATGTGATGTCTTCTCTCCAATCTTGTGCTTCAATTCTTAGCCCTTGTGAGCTTCCCTACATGATCAAGGCATCTATGTAGTCTTTCTGGTGTTTCTATGTTGTGTTTTCTGGGATCTGATGGATTATGAGATTATGTTCAGATCGTGATGATTTATATATTTGGTTCTCCTTTTATATTTTATTCTTGAGTAATTCTTGCATGTTATCCGTTGCTTTTTATTGCTTTGGCCAAGTAGTAGATAGTAAATCCAAGAGGGAGCGTTATGTTTGATTGTGGGTTCATGCCCCACGATGTCTAGCTTGTGTGACGAAAACATGCGACTAGGGTGTGTGTTGTTGCCACCAGGGAGAAAACAACGGTGCTTGTAACAGCGGTTGCAAGGATTTTTTTACCTTGCGCATAGTTTCTTAATGCAGTTGTCTGTTGCTTTGCATTTACACTTTGGGTTGGGATCACAAACTAATACCAGCGAGATGTTGTTGATAGATATCTCAAGGTGGATGATTAGTGAGTAGATGTTGATGAAAAACGGTCTACTTGTCTTGGCGTACTGCCCATGCAGTTGAGCCTCTAACTTTCTTGTAGCATAATTAGCATTGCGGTGCATTTATAATTTTGTCAATTGCCAAGCTGTAATTTGTTCACCTGGCATGGCTGTTTTATCGTCTTTTAGGAGAGAGACATCACTAGTGAACATCATGGGACCTGTAACACCCTCAGTTGCTGTAAAAGTAATCATCATCACTGTTGACCATCACTGTTTGTTAATCACTATTATCCCCTGTCCCTAATCAAACTTTGCTTCTGCTCTTTTCAAACCATGCTGGTTGGTAATCAAAACCCTAATCCCAATGCATCTCCCTCATCATGAAACTATACCCTAGTTGAAACAACTTTGAATGTAAATTAAAAACAAATGTGCTCAAATAAAGTTGTTCCAAAAATCATGAAACTATTTTTGTAAATTGCCTAAAATCATTATAATCATGTTGGACCAACTTTGGTAATTTTTGGAGTTACAGAAAATTCTAAACAATTCAAACAGTAGGTTAAAACCCTTACTTTGGGCATTTAATATTTAAAATAAATATCTAATGAATTTATTTTGCTGCAAAAACTTTTGTGGCACTGCTATATAATGTTATACTAATATTGGGACACCTAACACATTTTACAAAATTGCCTAAGCTTGGAAAATAATTACCAAAAGGGTAGAACAGAATGGAAATAAGAAAATAGGAAAAACCCCTAAGCCTCGCCCCAGGCGAGGCCCACCCCGGCCCACCCCCGGTTGTCTTATTCCCCCCCCCCCCCACCCACTCTCACCTGCCCAGTACGGCGGCAGAGCGCGGCCACGCCGCTGCCAGGCCGGCCCCGCCCTCACCTGCACCTCCCGTCGACGCTGGGGATAAGGCTGAACCCCCCTACCCCATAGACACCCCCAGGTTCATTCCCCCTCCCTCCTCGCCTCACACTCACCGGGGGAAAACTCACCCGTAGCACTCGTCGCCGCCTCCGTGTACTCCCGTGCCCGGAGACCTCCTCGGTCCCGGTCGCCTTGTCCAAGCCGTTCAACGACGTCGACTACTTCACCCTGCGCGCGGAATCGGACCGAGGCGCATCACGGGGGACGCCATCGTCGTCTTCTTCAACCTCGGGGCCGCGAGATTCCTGAGAAACTCCGGCAGCTCCAAGCCTTCCCCGAACCGATTGCCACCCCCTACGTGATCCCGGTGAGCGCCAAGGCCGTCGCCAACCAGCCACGGCCGCCCGAATACTATCTTGACGGAACCCCCTTTCGCTTTCCTCCGGCCGTCGCCATTGTTGACGTTGCCGTGCTCCCAAGCCGTTCTAGCGCACGCCCTTGGCCCCATCATGCTCCTGGTAGCCCGTGTGGTCGATTTGGCGCTCTAGTTCGAACGACTTCGTCGCGGTTTGAGATACGCCATTAGAGCCGAACGCCACCTCCGCCATTATTGAGATAGAGCTCACGCCGGTCGTCCTCGCCACCCGCCACCAACGCAGATCACCGCGCGGCCTCCCCCTCGTTCGATTCCGCCCAACGCCGCCTCCTTTGGTCGCCTGTGCTGGCCGGCAGCCTCGCCGCCGTGGCACGGCCGTCGCCGGCGTGCCCAGACCGTGGCTTGTGCTACTGACTTCTGGGTCCCACTCGGGGGATTAACTCCTAATCCCCTGTTAATATTAAAACAGAGAATAACCCCCCCTCAGTGGCTGACAGGTGGGGTCCTAGCCCTTATTAAACCAAATAAAATGCTGTTAGGAATTGGCCCAATGACATGTGGGTCCAGCCACTAAATAACCCTTCAATTAGATTTAATCAAGAAATTAAGTCATTGTGTCACTTACTACTGGGTCCCACTAGATTATTAGATTAGTTAAATTGAATTATTAATAATCTGTGAATGACATGTGGGACCCCACTGTTAATTAGATTTAATTAAACTGTTTTACTAACATGTGAGGCTGACCAGTGGGCCCCCTTTGTCAGTTTATTATTTAAAAGATTTAATAAGAAATTCCAGTGGCTGACAGGTGGGTCCAGAGGCATTTTTGGTTTAATTAAATGTTTTATAAATAACAGAGGCTGACATCTGGGTCCCACATATCAGCACTGTTTTGGATAATGTTGTGGATAATGTTCTGGATAATGTTGAATAAATAATAAAAGAAATCTAGAAAATCATTTAAATTGATTTAAACTTTGAAATTCAATAACTTTTAAACCGTAACTCGGATTAAAAAACTTTATACATGAAAATTGATCAGGAAAATATAGCGAATACAACTACGCTATCCGTACGTCTACCACACCCCTCTAACACAACGAACATCGAACATTCCCCCTCCGGACCGACTGTCCGATAAATTGTCCGGTACTATTAGAGTGCCCGGATAAATTTATTCCGAACACGAATGTTTCTCGGAATAGATCAACTAGCACGGATACACCCCCCTTATGTTGTTCCGGTAACCACGACACCTCCGGATTGATCCTTCCCCCTCCGGACACCCTGTCCGGTAATCATCCGGAGCCGGTAGTTCATCCCCAGATGAATTTCCGTTCTGAGCAACGTGCATTGCATTGCGTTAGAACACCGTTAACATTTCGTCTGTCATGTCATGCATCTGTTTGTATATGCTTGCTTTGTATTTACTGTTTCTTCCCCCCCCCTTAATCTCCGGTAGACCCCGCTGCTGCCGTCGACTACACCGCTGCTAAGTACGACTACGTCGTCGACGACCCTACTACTACCGTCGAGCTTGCAGGAAAGCAGAGCCATTCTCTTCCCCAGATATCGCCTATCTTTCCGTACTTTTCTTGCACTAGGCATTGTTACTGCTGCTGCTACGATTACAATCCTATTCAACTGCATAGCCTGATTTTTGTCGTCCCTTGATGTGCCTTCCTTTATCCTATGCTGCCTATTATTATTATCATGCATTATTCAGCAGTGAGCCCTGCGCATTGTTAGCTAGGATTAGATAGAGGGCCGTGATCACTTAGGGGAGTGAACGCGGATACAAATATTATAACTGCACAGGTACGGTACAATGCAGACACCGTCTAAGGCCCCTATCTGGGTTATGCCTAGTCACCTACAGTGTGAGCTATCAAGGAGTAATCCTTGTACTCCACTCGAGGCTGACTTTGTCTTGCCGCCATAGGGTCCTGAACGGCGATTGTCCTTCAGGTAAGAAGTCGGGCGACCCAACGGTGTCCGGGAGAGGTATTGCGACGGGACAACAGGGAGGGTACGACCAGTGTACCGGTGTGCTTGGCCCCTGATCGTTGGCCGCGAGAGTTACCAAAACCCCGAAAGTCGAGCTCCTCCAGGAGCAAACGCGAGACAAGGTAAGGAGACGGTTCACCTTGTTGGTAACCGCAGTGACTTGGTGGGACGACGGGGCACGCACCGATGTACTGGTGGTCCTGGCTGCTGTCGTTGTCCGCGGGTCAGTTAAGTCGAGACAACGATAACAGTTGTCACGCAGGTTAATTAAAATGCTAAATGGTTCACTGAATGTCTTGAGTTGGCTATATGCCATGTACGCACTACCTACCCGTGGGAACTACGAGTTATGGGCTCCTCCGCTTCTTAGTGTCGTCCGAGGACTCTTCAGACGTCAGCAGTACTGCGGGCTGATTGCCGGGAAGTGGTGTTGTCTTATTTGCTCGCGCGGTGATGTCTTATTTGGATTTGCTTCAACTTCACCGGCCAGCCACGCACCGTGTAGGAGTACGTTCGGGTTGGTGTCCAAGGCCCGGCGTACTTACGATTTAGACCGGCGGATGGCCTCTCTGTTGAGTTTGAAAGATGGGCTATGAAGTGTCGGATAGCCTCGGTGGAGCATTCCCTAACAAGGTTCCCGCCACCCTGGTGATCCGTGCGTGTAGCGTAACACAAGTGCACCCCTGCCGGGAAGATTAATCTATTCGAATAGCCATGTGCACGGTAACAGGACGCTTTATGCTGAAGCTGGATCTTACCACTAGAAACTATTATTAAACTGTGTGGTTCCGGGTTCTCTTCCTCGCGGGGATGTCGAGGAGGTGAACTCTGAGGCATTGTTAATTATTAAAACTTATTATTATTCAATGTTGCAGCAACTTCTGCTTCATTGTTACTTTATTGCTTTATATAAACTGTTGGCTGATTCTTACCTCATGCTGCAAGACATCGTCGGAAGATGCTAGTCTTCGATAGGCCTAGCTTCCTACCCTTGCTCTGAATTTCTGTCTTTCAGTCCACTATATACAGCCTCTTCTTTCCGTTGATACAATGCATAATGCTTAGTAGCGGACGTAAGACTCGCGGGTATACTGGATACTCACCTGCTTTATTTCCTTTACTGTTTTGCCTGATCGGCCGCTGCAGCCGACGTTGGAGCTCAGGAGCCGGAGTACCCCGGAGGCGCCTACTACGACGTCGAGTTCCCCGTCGACCAGGAGTAGTTCTGTGGATCCCAGGCAGGAGGCCTCGCCTTTTCGATCTGTATCTCTGATGTGATTTGTGCTAGCCTTCTTAAGGCAAAACTTGAATAACTATGTCTGTACTCAGATATTATGGCTTGTATGACTTATGTATTCGGGTCCGCGTGACCCCCTCCATTGTAACATATTTTTTTATCCTTTTATGTTTAGTGTTGTGCTGTGATATTATCACCGTGGCACCCTAATCTCAGTCGTGTACCCTATGTGTATGATTACTGTACACGGTCTGATTTTGGGGGCGTCACAAGTTGGTATCAGAGCCGACTGCCTGTAGGAAGCCACCCCACCACTACCTGGTCGAAGTTGAGTCTAGACTTTGAAAAACTATTTTGCTAACTTAATATTTGGCTTACGGGCCCACATCGATGTCACTACGTGTGATCTCTATGGTATTAGGATCCTTTTCTCCTTACCTATGCTCTGGGAATCTGCTCTCTTATCCTTGCTGGTAAGGTTTACAAAATCTGACATTAGGATCACGTTCTCTTGATTCCACCCGGCGTTTTTGGAGCTTCCCCCATTGATTGAGTCGTGTCGCAGGAGTCGTACGCCAGATCCCAGACCGCGGATCCCATTCTCATTCTGGGCTGGCCGCGCGTTCTCTGGCATCAACTCCTGTGGCCAACAGTTTTCTTGCGGCGTGATTGACATAGTGGAATCCATGTCGCGTCGTGTAATCCTTACCGCGGTCTGCGCGCCGCCTAGAGAGTCCTTTTTCCTTAATTTCTACGACGTTACGCTGCCCGATTTTCGATTGATACTGTGTGCGAATGTGTATGTCTTATATGACTACTACTTTATATATCTGCGCCCCCTTTTCGTTGTCGTTTTTACTTCAGGCTTGATTCCGGTATCTCGTTAAATTTTCATCGCTGAAATACCCCTGTTAAATTCTAGCAGGATGGCTGGTCGTGGTGGTCGTGGTCGTGGTCGTGCTGCAAACGACCCACCTTCGCCGCCGGATTACATGGCCGCGATGATGCAACAGTTCGAGATGAACCGTCAGTTCATGCAGAATATCATGGCTCAGTTCCCCCAGCCGAATCAGAATGGGCACCACCATCAGCATGCCACCGTGACTCTGCACGACTTCACCCGCCTCAACCCCACTATGTTCCGCAACACTGTTCAGCCGCTGGATGCTGATGACTGGCTTCGCGACATCACTCACGAGCTGGAGTCTGCTAATGTCGATCCAGCCGACTATGTAAACTTGGCGTCTTATCATCTGAAAGGCGCCGCTGCTCAGTGGTGGAGCAGCCACAAGCGTTCCCTGCCAGTTGAAGAAGTCATCACTTGGGATGAATTTCAGTCTGCCTTCCGCGCCCGCTACATTCCTCAGGGGATCATGGATCGTAAGGCGGAAGAATTCCGTAACCTCACTCAGGGCGACATGACAGTTGAAGCCTATCAGCGCGAGTTCCTCAACCTCTCTCGCTATGCGGAAGGAGAGATCACCACTGATGCTCGCAGGCAGCAGAAGTTCCGTCGTGGCCTCAACCCAGAACTCAGGCTCGCTCTTGCCGTTCATGATTTCGCCAACTTCGCCACCATGGTGAACAAGGCTATCACCGTCGAGACTGCCCAGATGGAGCACAAGAACTCTCTGAAGCGTTATCGTGACGTTGGCTCATCTTCGGGCGCAACGCAGAAGCGTCGTATCTGGCTCCCTACCAGTGTGACCCATTCAGCTGTCCCTGCTCCAAGGCCGTCTTATGCTGCACCCCGTCTGCCTCCGCCACCGCAGTTTCCAAGAGCTCTACCTGCACCACCCAATGCTACACCCCTCCGTCCTCAGGATGGATTATGCTTCACGTGCCGCCAACCGGGGCATTTTTCCAGAGAGTGCCCCCAGAAACTGAAGCAACTGGTAGTTCACCCTGCTGGCCGTGGAAATGGTCGTGGCAACAACAGGACCCCCAACTATAATACTGGGTCTGCCGCTTATGCTCGTGGACATGCTAACCACGTCAATGTTGAAGAAGCTCAGCAACAACCCGCTACCGTGATGGGTACCCTTCTCGTTAATTCCGTACCTGCTACTGTTTTATTTGATACAGGAGCATCGCATTCATTATTGTCGGAAGCATTTGCATTGTCGCATAACTTCACGCTAGAAAAGATGAACCCACCGATGGTTGTCCGCACCCCGATAGGCCAAAGTCAAACCACCAAGATAGTGCCCAGAACCATTGTTGAAATTGAAGGGATTGAATTCCTTGCTTCCCCCATCGTTCTGAAGTCTTCCACCATAGACCTCATTCTGGGAATGGACTGGTTGAAATTTCACGATGCCGCACTTTATTGTGGCACCAAGTCTGTCCAACTTTTTCACCCCTCCGGCGAGATTGTTAACCACACCACCCGAGTTACCCGTAATGCTGAAACACAGATATTTATGATGAATGCTTTGAATGCCGCCCCCCTCGAAGGCATCGAGAACGTTCCGGTCATTCGCGAATTTCCCGACGTCTTCCCGGAAGAACTGCCGGGAATACCCCCGATCAGAGAAGTTGAATTCGTCATCGACTTGAAGCCAGGCACTGTTCCTATTGCCAAGCGTCCTTACAAGATGCCGCCACATGAACTCCTTGAACTTAAGGAGGAAATCGACAAGGCACTTCAGAAAGGATTCATTCGCCCCAGTTCCTCAGCTTGGGGAGCACCTTCGCTCTTTGTCAAGAAGAGCGATGGGACAAACCGATTGGTCCAAGATTATCGGCCCATTAACCAAGCCACCATCCAGAATAAATACCCACTTCCCCGGATCAACGATCTCTATGATCAACTTGCCGGATCCAAGGTGTTTTCTAAACTCGACTTGAGGTTGGGTTATCACCAAATCCGAGTCCGTGATGAGGACATTCCGAAGACTGCCTTCATTACTCGCTATGGTTCATACGAGTACACCGTCATGTCCTTTGGCTTAACCAATGCCCCAGCCACCTTCTCCAGATTGATGAATTATATTTTCATGGAGTACCTCGACCGGTTCGTCGTGGTTTATCTAGATGATATATTGATGTATTCCAAGAATGAAGAAGAACATGTTGAACATCTTCGTCTTACCCTGGAGAATCTTCGAGAACACAAACTCTACGCTAAGTATTCTAAGTGTGAGTTCTGGCTTCCCGAAGTAACCTACCTTGGTCATGTGATTTCCAAGGATGGCATTGCCGTCACCCCAGAACGTATCCAGGCTATTCTTGACTGGACTCCTCCCAAGACCGTCAAGCAAGTCCGCAGTTTCCTCGGGCTCGCTAGGTATTGCCGCCGTTTCGTCGAGAATTTCTCCAAGATTGCCAGGCCTCTGACTAATCTGCTTCACAAAGGCGTCAAGTTTGAGTGGACAGATAAATGTCAAGAAAGTTTTCAAGCAGTCAAGGACAAGCTAACTTCTCCCCCGGTGCTCGCTCCCCTGACACTCAGAAGGACTTCGTGATATATTGCGACGCGTCTCGTCAAGGATTAGGCTGTGTCCTGTTGCAAGAGCGCAAGGTGATTGCTTATGGCTCTCGTCAGTTGCGTGCTCACGAAGACAAATACCCAACACATGATCTCGAATTGGCAGCAGTAATTTATGCATTGAAGCTGTGGCGACATTACCTCGTCGGTAATCGTTGCGAGGTGTACACCGATCACCAAAGTCTGAAGTACCTGTTTACTCAACCAGACCTGAATCTTCGTCAACAACGATGGCTCGAGACAATAGCCGACTTCAACATGGATATTTCGTATACCCCGGGCAAGGCTAATGTGATGGCCGATGCCTTGAGCCGCAAAGCTTACTGTTCTGAACTTGAGGTTCAGGTGCAACAACCACTTCTGTACGAAGAGTTTCGCAAGTTGAACCTCGAGATTGTTCCTCAAGGTTACGTCAATAACCTGGTCCTCGAGTCAAAACTCGACGCCCTCATCAAGAGTAGACAATCTCTGGCCCCGGACATTGTGAAGATCAAGCAGGACATCGCCGAAGGGAAGCCCTCCTCTTTTACCATTGATGCTAATGATGGTGATACTGTGTACTTCAAGGGCCGCGTAGTAGTTCCTGTGAGTCCGCCCCTCATTAACTGTGGTCCAGATATCATGGAAGAAGCCCATAATTCTCCCTTGTCAATCCACCCTGGCAGTACCAAGATGTATAAAGACCTTCGTCAACGGTATTGGTGGCCTTACATGAAACAAGACATCGCCCGCTATGTTTCTCAATGTGACGTTTGCAGCCGCGTCAAAGCCGAACATCAGAAACCTGCTGGTTGGTTGCGACCACTCCCTCCTCCTGATTGGAAGTGGGACAAAGTCGAGATGGACTTCGTCACCGGTTTTCCTAAGTCACAGAAAGGTAACGATGCCATCTTTGTCGTCATCGACTGGTTCTCCAAGATTGCACACTTTCTGCCGGTCAAGGAGACGATCACTGCTAGTCAGTTAGCACACTTGTATATCTCCCGAATTGTGTCACTCCACGGTATTCCGATGGAGATCAGTTCAGACCGTGGCAGCATTTTCACTTCACGATACTGGAATAGTTTCATGGAAGCTTTCGGGACTCGTCTGAATCTCAGCACCGCTTATCACCCCCAGTCGCAAGGCCAAGTGGAACGAGTCAATCAAGTGCTGGAAGACATGCTTCGCGCTTGTGTCCTTTCTTTCGGCATGAAATGGGAGGATGCCCTCCCGTACGCGGAATTCTCGTCCAACAATAGTTATCAGGCTAGCTTGAAGATGGCCCCCTTCGAAGTTCTATACGGTCGTAAATGTCGAACCCCCCTGAGTTGGTCAGGAACTGGGGAACGACCCTACTTCGGTCCGGATCTTGTCCAAGAAGCTGAAGAACAAGTTCGCATTGTGCAAGAAAATCTCAAGGCCGCACAGTCTCGTCAGAAGAGAAACTATGACCGCAAACACCGTGAAATGGAGTATCAACCTGGTGAATACGCCTACCTCCGTGTCACTCCCATGAGGGGCACTCATCGTTTCGGTATCAAGGGCAAGTTGGCTCCTCGCTACATTGGGCCGTTCCGTATCCTTTCCAGGAGTGGACCCGTGGCATACCGGTTGGAATTTCCGCCGAACCTCTCACAAGTCCACGATGTCTTCCACGTGTCTCAACTCCGTCGCTGCTTCAAGGATCCTATCCGCGAAGTGGAGCATGATATGATCGAGCTGCAACAAGACTTAACTTATCGAGAACATCCGAGCCGCATTCTCGATCAGTCTG
This sequence comes from Bromus sterilis, assembly GCA_950022295.1. NCBI lineage: Eukaryota > Viridiplantae > Streptophyta > Magnoliopsida > Poales > Poaceae > Bromus > Bromus sterilis. Next base: position 346,523,638 of record OX465595.1, read on the forward strand.
AGCGTCGAACCCGCAACAAGGCCGTCAAGTTCCTCAAGGTTCAGTGGTCGAATCATTCTGAAGATGAAGCCACCTGGGAACGCGAAGATCGCCTTCGCGATGAATACCCCGACCTTTTCCTCGCTACCACTTAAATTCTCGGGACGAGAATTCTTGTAGTGGGGGAGATTTGTAACACCCTCAGTTGCTGTAACAGTAATCATCATCACTGTTGACCATTACTGTTTGTTAATCACTGTTATCCCCTGTCCCTAATCAAACTTTGCTTGTGTTCTTTTCAAACCATGCTGGTTGGTAATCAAAACCCTAATCCCAATGCATCTCCCTCATCATGAAACTATACCCTAGTTGAAACTACTTTGAATGTAAATTAAAAATAAATGTGCTGAAATAAAGTTGTTCCAAAAATCATGAAACTATTTTTGTAAATTGCCTAAAATCATTATAATCATGTTGGACCAACTTTGGTAATTTTTGGAGTTACAGAAAATTCTAAACAATTCAAACAGTAGGTTAAAACCCTTACTTTGGGCATTTAATATTTAAAATAAATATCTAATGAATTTCTTTTGCTGCAAAAACTTTTGTGGCACTGCTATATAATGTTATACTAATATTGGGACACCTAACACATTTTACAAAATTGCCTAAGCTTGGAAAATAATTACCAAAAGGGTAGAACAGAATGGAAATAAGAAAATAGGAAAAACCCCTAAGCCTCGCCCCAGGCGAGGCCCACCCCGGCCCACCCCCGGTTGTCTTCTTCCCCTCCCCCCACCCACTCTCACCTGCCCAGTACGGCGGCAGAGCGCGGCCACGCCGCTGCCAGGCCGGCCCCGCCCTCACCTGCACCTCCCGTCGACGCTGGGGATAAGGCTGAACCCCCTACCCCATAGACACCCCCAGGTTCATTCCCCCTCCCTCCTCGCCTCACACTCACCGGGGGAAAACTCACCCGTAGCACTCGTCGCCGCCTCCGTGTACTCCCGTGGCCGGAGACCTCCTCGGGCCCGGTCGCCTTGTCCAAGCCGTTCAACGACGTCGACTACTTCACCCTGCGCGCGGAATCGGACCGAGGCGCATCACGGGGGACGCCATCGTCGTCTTCTTCAACCTCGGGGCCGCGAGATTCCTGAGAAACTCCGGCAGCTCGAAGCCTTCCCCGAGCCGATTGCCACCCCCTACGTGATCCCGGTGAGCGCCAAGGCCGTCGCCAACCAGCCACGGCCGCCCGAATACTCTCTTGACGGAACCCCCCTTTCGCTTTGCTCCGGCCGTCACCATTGTTGACGTTGCCGTGCTCCCAAGCCGTTCTAGCGCACGCCCTTGGCCCCATCATGCTCCTGGTAGCCCGTGTGGTCGATTTGGCGCGCTAGTTCGAACGACTTCGTCGCGGTTTGAGATACGCCATTAGAGCCGAACGCCACCTCCTCCATTATTGAGATAGAGCTCACGCCGGTCGTCCTTGCCACCCGCCACCACCGCAGATCACCGCGCGGCCTCCCCCTCGTTCGATTCCACCCAACGCCGCCTCCTTTGGTCGCCTGTGCTGGCCGGCAGCCTCGCCGCCGTGGCACGGCCGTCGCCGGCGTGCCCATGCCGTGGCTTGTGCCACTGACTTCTGGGTCCCACTCGGGGGATTAACTCCTAATCCGCTGTTAATATTAAAACAGAGAATAGCCCCCCCCTCAGTGGCTGACAGGTGGGGTCCTAGCCCTTATTAAACCAAATAAAATGCTGTTAGGAATTGGCCCAATGACATGTGGGTCCAGCCACTAAATAACCCTTCAATTAGATTTAATCAGGAAATTAAGTCATTGTGTCACTTACTACTGGGTCCCACTAGATTATTAGATTAGTTAAATTGAATTATTAATAATCTGTGAATGACATGCGGGACCCCGCTGTTAATTAGATGTAATTAAACTGTTTTACTAACATGTGAGGCTGACCAGTGGGCCCCCTTTGTCAGTTTATTATTTAAAAGATTTAATAAGAAATTCCAGTGGCTGACAGGTGGGTCCAGAGGCATTTTTGGTTTAATTAAATGTTTTATAAATAACAGAGGCTGACATGTGGGTCCCACATGTCAGCACTGTTTTGGATAATGTTGTGGATAATGTTCTGGATAATGTTGAATAAATAATAAAAGAAATCCAGAAAATCATTTAAATTGATTTAAACTTTGAAATTCAATAACTTTTAAACTGTAACTCGGATTAAAAAACTTTATACATGAAAATTGATCAGAAAAATATAACGAATACAACTACGCTATCCGTATGTCTACCACACCCCTCTAACACAACGAACATCGAACATTCCCCCTCCGGACCGACTGTCCGATAAATTGTCCGGTACTATTAGAGTGCCCGGATGAATTTATTCCGAACACGAATGTTTCTCGGAATAGATCAACTAGCACGGATACACCCCCCTTATGTTGTTCCGGTAACCACGACACCTCCGGCTTGATCCTTCCCCCTCCGGACACCCTGTCCGGTAATCATCCGGAGCCGGTAGTTTGTATATGCTTGCTTTGTATTTACTGTTTCTCCCCCCCCCTTAATCTCCGGTAGACCCCGCTGCTGCCGTCGACTACACCGCTGCTGAGTACGACTACGTCATCGACGACCCTACTACTACCGTCGATCTTGCAGGCAAGCAGAGCCATTCTCTTCCCCAGATATCGCCTATCTTTCCGTACTTTTCTTGCACTAGGCATTGTTACTGCTGCTGCTACGATTACAATCCTATTCAACTGCATAGCCTGATTTTTGTCGTCCCTTGATGTGCCTTCCTTTATCCTATGCTGCCTATTATTATTATCATGCATTATTCAGCAGTGAGCCCTGCGCATTGTTAGCTAGGATTAGATAGAGGGCCGTGATCACTTAGGGGAGTGAACGCGGATACAAATATTATAACTGCACAGGTACGGTACAATGCAGACACCGTCTAAGGCCCCTATCTGGGTTATGCCTAGTCACCTCAAGTGTGAGCTATCAAGGAGTAATCCTTGTACTCCACTCGAGGCTGACTTTGTCTTGCCGCCATAGGGTCCTGAACGGCGATTTTCCTTCAGGTAAGAAGTCGGGCGACCCAACGGTGTCCGCGAGAGGTATTGCGACGGGACGACAGGGAGGGTACGACCAGTGTACCGGTGTGCTTGGCCCCTGATCGTTAGCCGCGAGAGTTACCAAAACCCCGAAAGTCGAGCTCCTCCAGGAGCAAACGCGAGACAAGGTAAGGAGACGGTTCACCTTGTTGGTAACCGTAGTGACTTGGTGGGACGACGGGGCAGGCACCGATGTACTGGTGGTCCTGGCTGCTGTCGTTGTCCGCGGGTCAGTTAAGTCGAGACAACGATAATGGTTGTCACGCAGGTTAATTAAAATGCTAAATGGTTCAGTGAATGTCTTGAGTTGGCTATATGCCATGTACGCACTACCAACCCGTGGGAACTACGAGTTATGGGCTCCTCCGCTTCTTAGTGTCGTCCGAGGACTCTTCAGACGTCAGTAGTACTGCGGGCTGATTGCCGGGAAGTGGTGTTGTCTTATTTGCTCGCGCGGTGATGTCTTATTTGGATTTGCTTCAACTTCACCGGCCAGCCACGCACCGTGCAGGAGTACGTTCGGGTTGGGGTCCAAGGCCCGGCGTACTTAGGATTTAGACCGGTGGATGGCCTCTCTGTTGAGTTTGAAAGATGGGCTATGAAGTGTCGGATAGCCTCGGTGGAGCATTCCCTAACAAGGTTCCCGCCACCCTGGAGATCCGTGCGTGTAGCGTAACACAAGTGCACCCCTGCCGGGAAGATTAATCTATTCGAATAGCCGTGTCCACGGTAACAGGACGCTTTATGCTGAAGCTGGATCTTACCACTAGAAACTATTATTAAACTGTGTGGTTCCGGGTTCTCTTCCTCGCGGGGATGTCGAGGAGGTGAACTCGGAGCATTGTTAATTATTATAACTTATTATTATTCAATGTTGCAGCAACTTCTGCTTCATTGTTACTTTATTTCTTTATATAAACTGTTGGCTGATTCTTACCTCATGCTGCAAGACATCGTCGGAAGATGCTAGTCTTCGATAGGCCTAGCTTCTTACCCTTGCTGTGAATTTCTGTCTTTCAGTCCACTATATACAACCTCTTCTTTCCGTTGATACAATGCATAATGCTTAGTAGCGGACGTAAGACTCGCGGGTATACTAGATACTCACCTGTTTTATTTCCTTTACTGTTTTGCCTGATCGGCCGCTGCAGCCGACGTTGGAGCTCAGGAGCCGGAGTACTCCGGAGGCGCCTACTACTACGTCGAGTTCCCCGTCGACCAGGAGTAGTTCTGTGGATCCTAGGTAGGAGACCTCACCTTTTCGATCTGTATCTCTGATGTGATTTGTGCTAGCCTTCTTAAGGCAAAACTTGACTAACTATGTCTGTACTCAGATATTATGGCTTGTATGACTTATGTATTCGGGTCCGCGTGACCCCCTCTATTGTAACATATTTGTTTATCCTTTTGTGTTTAGTGTTGTGCTGTGATATTATCACCGTGGCACCCTAATCTCAGTCGTGTACCCTGTGTGTATGATTACTGTACACGGTCTGATTTTGGGGGCGTCACAGGACCCCGGTCCATATTTCGACCATTGTTTACACCTCCACCATTTACTGCTTTATTTTCCTTTCCGTTGCAATCACCACTATTATTTCCCGCTTGTGTTTGATCCTTTGTGAAAAACAAGACCTGAGAGATTGACAACCTCTCTGAACTTGTTGGGAGCAAAGTTATTTGTTGTTGTGTGCAGGTCCATGACAACTCCCTATATAGGAGTAATTTCTGGTGTTGTTTTGACCTACTTGCAGAACTCGGATTCCTACTGGATTGATAACCTTGGTATCTTCACCGAGGGAAATTTTCTACTAGCTACATATTAACCTTCCACGTGGGGTAACCAACGAGGGGCGAGAAGCCATCAAGCTAATTTCTGGTGCAGTTGCCGGGGACTCCAATCTTCAAGATAGGGGAGTTGCACACTATCTTTTACCTTTGCTTTTTAGTCTTGTTGGTTTCCTTTCTTATTTTTTCTTTAGAGTCTTATACCAAAAACCACAAAATAATAATTATCTTGCTAGTTAGTATGTCTAAGTCCTTTGCCTTTGGTGTTTCACCCGAAGGAGAGATCTTCACCTTCAAACAAAGAGGTGGAGAAAGTTCGAAAGATGCTTGGTATAGAATTACAGATTCTGAAAATAGAGCCACCAAGAAGCAATCCACCACTATCCTTCTTAGAAATTTTTATGTTGGGATTACTTCATGGAATAGGTTTATTTTAGATACAACTATTAGTCGGAATTTCCTGGAAGCCCCAGTTTGGAAAGCTCTTAATGTTAGGGAAAACCTTGTCGGAAGCATCCCTACTACTAGTATGCAAGAGGACATTTCTTTAGCTCATATTATGAGGAAACTTGAGAAGATAGAGATAGAGATGCCAAGCAAGGGTAAGATAAATGAGTTAGATCGTAGGATTCAAGGGAATTTGAATAGACTTGATAGCTCCATAAAAAAAAATAACAAAACCTTGGAGACCCTTAAATCCCATGATGTGGATCCTTATAGGATTGATAAGATTGAGGATATTATTGAAACTTTAGGAACTAATTTATCCTCCATCAAAACTAAAAAGGTAGAAACCCCCGCAAAGAAGGAACCTAAGTAATTGGACGTTCCCAAGGTTCCTCGACCAAAAACTAATCTATCTATTGCCAGGGGTGTGTAAACTGTGAAGACCTTTGAAGAGACACCTCTCCTGAATAGAATTAGAAATGAAAATCCAATTGGTCTTACTACCTTTGCTTTTGTTCCTAGAAGTGTTACTACTAGGCCCTTATTAGAAATCTCTCTTAAGACTAGTTTTACTATTGAAGAGCTTTTTGATGATCTTGATGATGGTTCAATTGATACAACTTCATCTTTTTGCTTCATGCCTAGCTCAAAGGCATAAAAGAAAACGCTTATTGGGAGGCAACCCAAAATGTTTTTACTTTCCGTTTTAGTGGTCTTGATGCTTGTTACTACTGTAGCAACATCGTTGTATCTTTATTTTCAAGCTTTGTGCCAAGTTTTAGCCTCCGATTGCAAAAAAGAACAAAAGTTGTGACATGCTGTCTAGAAATATATTATATGTGCTTGACGAAAAAATTCGCCAAAAATCACCAGGTCATCTTTTTTATCTGAATTTTTTGACAGTATGCTCTATAAAATATGTTTCTGGCGTCTGTTCTGAGTTTTTTGATTTGAGTCGCAGAATTGCCCCAAAAAATTATTTACTACCTGTTGGTCTTTTTTTTCACAGATTCTGCCACGTGTTACGTCTTCTTATTTTTGAAAATCTTAAGCTCGATTTTTCTTTGAAAAAACTTTTTGGCAATCTTGATAAATAGTAGTTCTTCATGAAAATATTTATCTCCAGTAGGTAAAAATTGTTTATTTATGGGTACTAACCATTCTAATCAGCTTATGATGAGTTTCGTATGAAGGGAGTTTTCAAGTATGCGAAGGAGGATGGTGAAAGAAGATCCGGGAGTGTCAAAAGATCAAGCTTGGGGATGCCCCCATGCACCCCCATGAAATATCCAAGGAGACTCAAACGTCTAAACTTGGGGATGCCCCGTGCGTCCCCTTCTGCATCAACAATCATCAGTTCGTCCTTCCCCATGCTATATTTTTATCACTTCATATGTTATATGCAATTCTTGGAGCGTCTCGCTCTTTTCTTTTTAGTTTGTTTTAGTTTTTCTTTCTATTCATAACAAGTTGGACCCTAGCCTTCATTGTTTGGGAGAGAAACACACTCCACTCCATCCTAGAACACAACATACGTTTGCATGCTTATCTTTGTTTGTGTGTTTTTAACTTTTCGTAGTTGTTGTCATGCTTAGCTCTTAGTTTTCATGGTTATATTTTTAAGAGATTTTATTTAGGTTGTTTCTTTTGGAACTCTTTTGAGTTATCATGCTTATCTTGTTTAGAGAGTTGGTCTGTTACACTGAGTTGTGTGTCTTGCATGAGTAGGTAATCGAGGTTGCTATTATAAGTATAGTAGTAACTTGCAATAGTTTTGAGGTATTGATTTGAGTAATGTTTGGATTTTTGGTGCCAAGAGCTTGATCCTATTAGTGATAGGTGTCATATTTTCGGCAATCCGTGCTTATTTATGAAAACTACAAAAAATTAGTTGAGAACTCTAGATACTAGATGGATCGCTAACCTCTGGAGGGGTTGGAATATATAGAGTACTCTCACGTACCATGGGTCGAGGATGCGCAAGGATAACAAAACCATCATACACTCCTCCTCAGGCTATGTAACACCCTCAGTTGTCTGTAACAGTAATCACTTTTACTGTGGACTAATCACTGTTGCTAATCACTATGCAAACCATGCCATGACCCACTTTGCTTTTGATCATATTCAGAAATGCCTTTTGGTTGCTATGAAAAATATGTTGCAATTAAACTTTGACCTAAAATCATGGGACCACTTTTTTAAAATCACTAATAATCATTGGGTCATGCCCATGTGGTTACGGTATTTTATTATGCCCCTAAAAAATTCAAACAATTCAAACACCAGCCAAAACAGCACCAATTGTCATTCGGTTATTTAAAAGAAATATTAAATATATTTCTTTTGAGCCCAAACTTTTTGTAGCACTCTAATGTTACACAATACTGATTATGGGATATGTGAAACATTTTACAAAAATGTAAAAGTAGCAAAAAAAATGAAACAGAAAAGAAAGAAGAGAAAAGAAATAAAGAAAACAAAAAGGACCTATCTAACGCCCATGGGCAATACCCCCTCCGGCCCACCCCGGCCCAAACCCCCTTCCCCTACCTGCTCCCCTCACATCCCCACCTGCCCCGTCGCCGTGGCGCCACCGCCGTGGTCGGGGTTCCTGCCGGCTGCCCCCACCTCCACTGTGCCGCGGGGAGGATAAGGCCGAGCCCCAGCCTCTCTCTGGACACCCCTGCCTCCTTTTTCCGTTCCTCCTCCTCTCACAGTCGTCGGGGGAAAACCCGAGTCCCGCCACCGTCGCCATGTCCGTGGGTTCACGCGGCCAGTGAACCCCTTCCGCCTCCTCGTCGTGTCCAGCTTCTTCGCCTTCGTCGACTACATCACCTACCGCAGCGAATTCGGCCCGGGCGCCCCTGTACGCTACGAATCGACACCGACCTCAACCTCAACTCCGGCGGGATCGGCGAGCAATTCCGGCGACTGCGAGCCGTCCCCGAGCCCATTGCCACCGTCTGCACGTCGCTGGTGAGCTTCTAAGCCGCCGCCAATGCCCCGTTGTCGCCCATTGGTCTGTACTACGCCGCCCCCTTTTTTCTCTGCTCCGGCCGCCGCTGTTTATCGTCGCCGCCGGCACTAGGCTCCCCCCAGCTCACGTCGCTTGCACCACTGTGTTTTTGGTAGAGCATAGGTTCGGTTAAGAGGAGTTGCGCGCTCGATTTCGCCCCGTACCCCCGATTCCCATTTGACCCGAGCGCTGCCTCCGCCATTGTCGACGGCGAGCTTCACTCCGTCCACCCCCAGTCGCTGCTACGACCACCATTCGACGCGCTGTTCTCCCCTCTGTCGAACGTGCCCAGCCCCAGCCCCTCCTGTGGCCCCAGTCGACGGCATGGCCAACCTCGCCGCCGGCCATGGCTCCGTCGTCGCCGGCAAGCCCCTGGGTCACTGCCCGGTGGGCCCGCCCTATCAGTTGGGTCATTAGCCCTTAATCCCTGCCCTGTAGGCCACTGCCAGTGGGCCTGCCCCCTTAATCCCACGGTTAAAAGTTAAACAGAATGTTAAACCCCCCCACTGTCAATGACATGTGGGCCCCTGGCCATTTGACTTAATTAAATAAGTTTAGTAAACACTGGAGTCAATGACACCTGGGCCCCCTTTGTCAGTTTGATTTTTAAAAGAATTAAAAGAAATTCCAATGGATGACATGTGGGCCTAGAGGCTATTTTGATTTATTAAAATGTTTTATAAATAAACAGAGGCTGACATCTGGGTCCCACATGTCAGGCACTGTTTTGGATAATGTTCTGGATAATGTTGAATAAATAATAAAAGAAATTCAGAAAATCATTTAAATGATTTAAAACTTTGAAATTCAACAACTTTTAAACCGTAACTCGGATTCAAAAACTTTATACATGAAAATTGATCAGAAAATATAACGAATAAGAATACGCTATCCGTATGTCTATTACACCCCTCTAACACAACGAACATCGAACGGTCCCCCTCCGGACCGACTGTCCGATAAATTGCCCGGGACTGTTAGAGTGCCCGGATGAATTTATTCCGAACACGAATGTTTCTCGGAATAGATCAACTAGCACGGATACACCCCCTTATGTTTGTCCGGTACCCACGACACCTCCGGCTTGATCCTTCCCCCTCCAGACACCTTGTCCGATAATCACCCAGAGCCGGTAGTTCATCCTCAGATGAATTTCCGTTCCAAGCAACGTGCATTGCACTGCGTTAGAACACCGTTAACATTTCACCTGTCATGAGATGCATCTGTTTGTATATGCTTGCTGTGTATTTACTGTTTCTTCCCCCCTTAATCTCTGGTAGACCCCGCTGCTGCTGTCGACTACACCGCTGCTGAGTACGACTACTTCGTCGACGACCGTACTGCTACCGTCGAGCTTCTAGGCAAGCAGAGCCATTCTCTTCCCCAGATATCGCCTATCTTTCCGTACTTTTCTTGCACTAGGCATTGTTACTGCTGCTGCTACGTTACAATCCTATTCAATTGCATAGCCTGTTTTTTTCGCCCCTTGATGTACCTCCTTTATCCTATGCTGCCTATTATTATTATTATGCATTATTCAGAAGTGAGCCAAGCGCATTGTTAGCTAGGATTAGATAGAGGGCCGTGGTCACTCAGGGGAGTGAACGCGGATACAAATATTATAACTGCACAGGTACGGCACAATGCAGACACCGCCTCAGGCCCCCTAGCTCGGCTCTCTCGAGCCAACATCAAGTGTGAGCTATCAAGGAGTAATCCTTGTACTCCACTCGTTGCTGACTCTGTATAGACGCTCTAGGTACCTGGGCAACGGTTGTCCTTCAGGTAAGAAGTCGGGCGACCCAACGGTGCCCGCGAGAGGTATTGCGATGGGACGACAGGGAGGGCACGACCAGTGTACCGGTGTTCTTGTCCCCTGGTCGTTGGCCGCGAGAGTTACCAAACCACGAAAGTCGAGCTCCTCCAGGAGCACACGCGAGACAAGGTAAGGAGACGGTTCACCTTGTTGGTAACCGCAGTGACTTGGTGGGACGACAGGGCAGGCACCGATGTACTGGTGGTCCTGGCTGCTGTCGTTGTCCGCGGGTTAGTTAAGTCGAGGCAACGATAACGGTTGTCACGCAGGTTAATTAAAATGCTAAATGGTTCAGTGAATGTCTTGAGTTGGCTATATGCCATGTACGCACTACCTACCCGTGGGAATTACGAGTTATGGGCTCCTCTGCTTCGTAGTGTCGTCCGAGGACTCTTCAGACGTCAGCAGTACCGCGGCCTGCGCCGGGAAGTGGTGTTGTCTTATTTGCTCGCGTGGTGGTGTCTTATTTGGATTTGCTTCAACTTCACCGGCCAGCCACACACCATGCAGGAGTACGTTCGGGTTGGGGTCCAAGGCCCGGCGTACTTAGGATTTAGACCGGCGGATGGCCTCTCTGTTGAGTTTGAAAGATGGGCTATGAAGTGTCGGATAGCCTCGGTGGAGCGTTCCCTAACAAGGTTCCCGCCACCCTGGAGATCCGTGTGTGTAGTGTAACACAAGTGCACCCCCGCAGGGAAGATTAATCTATTCGAATAGCCGTGTCCACGGTAACAAGACGCTTTTATGCTGAAGCTGGATCTTACCACTACAAACTATTATTATTAAACTGTATGGTTCCGGGTTTTCTCCCTCGCTGGGATGTCGAGGAGGTGAACTCGGAGGCATTGTTAATTATTACAACTTACTATTATACAATGCTGCAGCAACTTCTGCTGCATTGTTACTTTATGCTTTATAAAAACTGTTGGCTGATTCTTACCTCATGCTGCAAGACATCGTCGGAAGATGCTAGTCTTCGATAGGCCTAGCTTCTTACCCTTATTCTGATTTCTATCTTGCAATCCACTATATACAGCCTCTTCTTTCCGTTGATACATTGCATAATGCTTAGTAGCGGACGTAAGACTCGCGGGTATACTAGATACTCACCTGCTTTATTTCCTTTACTGTTTTGCCTGATCGGCCGCTGCAGCCGACGTTGGAGCCCAGGAGCAGGAGTACCCCGGAGGTGTCTACTACGACGTCGAGTTCCCCGTTGACCAGGAGTAGTTCGGTGGATCCCAGGCAGGAGGCCTCGCCTTTTCGATCTGTATCACTGATGTTTTTTGTGCTAGCCTTCTTAAGGAAAAACTTGACTAACTATGTCTGTACTCAGATATTATGGCTTGTATGACTTATGTATTCGGGTCCGCGTGACCCCCTCTATTGTAACATATTTGTTTATCCTTTTGTGTTTAGTGTTGTGCTGTGATATTATCACCGTGGCACCATAATCTCAGCCGTGTACCCTGTGTGTATGATTACTGTACACGGATTGATTTTGGGGGCGTCACAAGTTGGTATCAGAGCCGACTGCCTGTAGGAAGCCACCCCACCACTACTTGGTCGAAGTTGAGTCTAGAATTTGAAAAACTATTTTGCTAACTTAATATTTGGCTTACGGGCCCACATCGATGTCACTACGTGTGATATCTATGGTATTATGATCCTTTTCTCCTTACCTATGCTCTGGGAATCTGCTCTCTTATCCTTGTTGGTAAGTTTTACAAAATCTGACATTAGGATCACGTTCTCTTGATTCCACCCGGCGTTTTTGGTGCTTCCCCCATTGATTGAGTCGTGTCGCAGGAGTCATACCCCAGGTCCCAGACCGCGGATCCCATTCTCATTCTGGGTAGGCCGCGCGTTCTCTGGCATTAACTCCTGTGGCCAACAGTTTTCTTGCGGCGTGATTGACATAGTGGAATCTATGTCGCGTCGTGTAATCCTTACCGCGGTCTGCGCGCCGCCTAGTGTGTCCTTTTTCCTTAATTTCTACGACGTTACGCTGCCCGATTTTTGATTGACTCTGTGTGTGAATGTGTATGTCTTATATGACTACTCCTATATATATCCGCGCCTCCTTTTCGTTGTCGTTTTACTTCAGGCTTGATTCCGGTATCTCGTTAAATTTTTATCGCTGAAATACCCCTGTTAAATTCTAGCAGGATGGCTGGTCGTGGTGGTCGTGGTCGTGGTCGTGGTGCCAACGACCCACCTCCGCCGCCGGATTACATGGCCGCGATGATGCAGCAGTTCGAGATGAACCGTCAGTTCATGCAGAATATCATGGCTCAGTTCCCCCAGCCGAATCAGAATGGGCACCACCATCAGCATGCCACCGTGACTCTGCACGACTTCACCCGCCTCAACCCCACTATGTTCCGCAACACTGTTCAGCCGTTGGATGCTGATGACTGGCTTCGCGACATCACTCACGAGCTGGAGTCTGCTAATGTCGATCCAACCGACTATGTGAACTTTGCGTCTTATCATCTGAAAGGCGCCGCTGCTCAGTGGTGGAGCACCCACAAGCGTTCACTGCCAGTCGGAGAAGTCATCACTTGGGATGAATTTCAGTCTGCCTTTCGCGCCCGCTACATTCCTCAGGGGATCAGGGATCGTAAGGCGGAAGAATTCCGCAACCTCACTCAGGGCGACATGACTGTTGAAGCCTATCAGCACGAGTTCCTCAACCTCTCTCGCTATGCGGAAGAGGAGATAACCACTGATGCTCGCAGGCAGCAGAAGTTCCGTCGTGGCCTCAACCCAGACCTCAGGCTCGCTCTTGCCGTTCATGATTTCGCAAACTTTGCCACCATGGTGAACAAGGCTATCACCGTCGAGACTGCCCAGATGGAGCACAAGAACTCTCTGAAGCGTTATCGTGACGTTGGCTCATCTTCGGGCGCAACGCAGAAGCGTCGTATCTGGCTCCCTACCAGTGTGACCCATTCAGCTGTCCCTGCTCCAAGGCCGTCTTATGCTGCACCCCGTCTGCCTCCGCCACCGCAATTGCCAAGAGCTCTGCCTGCACCACCCAATGCTTACCCCCTTCGTCCTCAGGATGGATTATGCTTCACGTGCCGCCAACCTGGGAATTTTTCCAGGGAGTGCCCCCATAAACAGAAGCAACTGGTAGTTCACCCCGCTGGCCGCGGAAATGGTCGTGGAAACAACAGGACCCCCAACTATAATACTGGGTCTGCTGCTTATGCTCGTGGACATGCTAACAACGTCAATGTTGAAGAAGCTCAGCAACAACCCGCTACCGTGATGGGTACCCTTCTCGTTAATTCCGTACCTGCTACTGTTTTATTTGATACAGGAGCATCGCATTCATTCATGTCGGAAGCATTTGCATTGTCGCATAACTTCGCATTGGAAAAGATGAACCCACCGATGGTTGTTCGCACCCCGATAGGCCAATGCCGAACCACCAAGATAGTGCCCAGAACCATCGTTGAAATTGAAGGAATTGAATTCCTTGCTTCCCCCATCATCCTGACGTCTTCCACCATAGACCTCATTCTGGGAATGGACTGGTTGAAATTTCCCGATGCCGCACTTTATTGTGGCACCAAGTCTGTCCAACTTTTTCACCCCTCCGGCGAGATTGTTAACCACACCACCCGAGTTACCCGTAATGCTGAAACACAGATATTTATGATGAATGCTTTGAATGCCGCCCCCCTCGAAGGCATCGAGAACGTTCCAGTCGTTCGCGATTTTCCCGACATCTTCCCAGAAGAACTGCCGGGAATACCCCCGATCAGAGAAGTTGAATTTGTCATCGACTTGAATCCCGACACCACCCCTATTGCCAAGCGTCCTTACAAGATGCCGCCACATGAACTCCTTGAACTTAAGGAGGAAATCGACAAGGCACTTCAGAAACGATTCATTCGCCCCAGTTCCTCAGCTTGGGGAGCACCTTCGCTCTTTGTCAAGAAGAGCGATGGGACAAACCGATTGGTCCAAGATTATCGGCCCATTAACCAAGCCACCGTCCAGAACAAATACCCACTTCCCCGGATCAACGATCTGTATGATCAACTTGCCGGATCCAAGGTGTTTTCTAAACTCGACTTGAGGTTGGGTTATCACCAAGTCCGAGTCCGTGATGAGGACATTCGGAAGACTGCCTTCATTACTCGCTATGGTTCGTACGAGTACACTGTCATGTCCTTTGGCTTAACCAATGCTCCAGCCACCTTCTCCAGATTGATGAATTATATTTTCATGGAGTACCTCGACCAGTTCGTCGTGGTTTATCTGGATGATATATTGATATATTCCAAGAATGAAGAAGAACATGCTGAACATCTTCGTCTTATACTGGAGAAGCTTCGAGAACACAAACTCTACGCTAAGTATTCTAAGTGTGAGTTCCGGCTTCCCGAAGTAACCTACCTTGGACATGTGATTTCCAAGGATGGCATTGCTGTCACCCCAGAACGTATCCAGGCTATTCTTGACTGGACTCCTCCCAAGACCGTCAAGCAAGTCCGCAGTTTCCTCGGGCTCGCTAGCTATTGCCGCCGTTTCGTCGCCAGACCTCTGACTAATCTGCTTCACAAAGGCGTCAAGTTTGAGTGGACAGATAAATGTCGAGAAAGTTTCCAAGCGCTCAAGGACAAGCTAACTTCTCCCCCGGTGCTCGCTCCCCCTGATACTCAGAAGGACTTCGTGATATATTGCGACGCGTCTCGTCAAGGATTAGGCTGTGTCCTAATGCAAGAGCGCAAAGTGATTGCTTATGGCTCTCGTCAGTTGCGTGCTCACGAAGACAAGTATCCAACACATGATCTCGAATTGGCAGCAGTAATTTATGCATTGAAGCTGTGGCGACATTACCTCGTCGGTAATCGTTGCGAGGTCTACACCGATCACCAAAGTCTGAAGTACCTGTTTACTCAGCCAGACCTGAATCTTCGTCAACAACGATGGCTCGAGACAATAGCCGACTTCAACATGGATATTTCGTATACCCCGGGCAAGGCTAATGTGATGGCCGATGCCTTGAGCCGCAAAGCTTACTGTTATGAACTTGAGGTTCAGGTACAACAACCACTTCTGTATGAAGAGTTTCGCAAGTTGAACCTCGAGATAGTTCCTCAAGGTTACGTCAATAACCTGGTTCTCGAGTCAAAGCTCGACGCCCTCATCTAGAGTAGACAATCTCTGGCCCCTGAAATTGTGAAGATCAAGCAGGACATCGCAGAAGGAAAGCCCTCCTCTTTTACCATTGATGCTAATGATGGTGATACTGTGTACTTCAAGGGCCGCTTAGTAGTTCCTGTGAGCCCGGCCATCATTAACTGTGGTCCGGATATCATGGAAGAAGCCCATAATTCTCCCTTGTCAATCCACCCTGGCAGTACCAAGATGTATAAAGACCTTCGTCAACGGTACTGGTGGCCTTACATGAAGCAAGACATCGCCCGCTATGTTTCTCACTGTGTCGTTTGCATTCGCGTCAAAGCCGGACATCAGAAACCTGCTGGTTGGTTGCAACCACTCCCTCCTCCCGATTGGAAGTGGGACAAAGTCGAAATGGACTTCGTCACCGGTTTTCCTAAGTCACAGAAAGGTAACGATGCCATCTTTGTCGTCATCGACCGATTCTCCAAGATTGCTCACTTCCTGCCGGTCAAGGAGACGATCACTGCTAGTCAGTTAGCACACTTGTATATCTCCCGAATTGTGTCACTCCACGGTATTCCAATGGAGATCAGTTCAGACCATGGCAGCCTTTTCACCTCACGATACTGGAATAGTTTCATGGAAGCCCTCGGGACTCGTCTGTCTCTCAGCACCGCTTATCACCCCCAGTCGCAAGGCCAAGTTGAACGAGTCAATCAAGTGCTGGAAGACATGCTTCGCACTTGTGTCCTTTCATTCGGCATGAAATGGGAGGAATCTCTCCCGTACGCGGAATTCTCGTACAACAATAGCTATCTGGCTAGCTTGAAGATGGCCCCCTTCGAAGTTCTATATGGACGTAAATGTCGAACCCCCCTGAATTGGTCAGGAACTGGGGAACGACCCTACTTCGGACCGGATCTTGTCCAACAAGCTGAAGATCAGGTTCGCATTGTGCAAGAAAATCTCAAGGCCGCCCAGTCTCGTCAGAAGAGCAACTATGACCGCGAACACCGGGAAATGGAGTATCAACCTGGTGAATACGCTTACCTCCGTGTCACTCCCATGAGGGGCACTCATCGCTTCGGTATCAAGGGCAAGTTGGATCCTCGCTACATTGGCCCGTTCCGTATCCTTTCCAGGAGTGGACCCGTGGCATACCGGTTGGAATTGCCGCCGAACCTCTCCCAAGTCCACGATGTCTTCCACGTGTCTCAACTCCGTCGCTGCTCCAAGGATCCTATCCGCGAAGTGGAACATGATATGATCGAGCTGCAACAAGACTTGACTTATCGGGAACATCCGAGCCGCATTCTGGATCAGTCGAAACGCAAAACCCGGAACAAGACCGTCAAATTCCTCAAGGTTCAGTGGTCGAATCATTCTGAAGATGAAGCCACTTGGGAACGCGAAGATCGCCTTCGCGATGAATACCCCGATCTTTTCCTCGCTACCACTTAAATTCTCGGGACGAGAATTCTTGTAGTGGGGGAGATTTGTAACACCCTCAGTTGTCTGTAACAGTAATCACTTTTACTGTGGACTAATCACTGTTGCTAATCACTATGCAAACCATGCCATGACCCACTTTGCTTTTGATCATATTCAGAAATGCCTTTTGGTTGCTATGAAAAATATGTTGCAATTAAACTTTGCCCTAAAATCATGGGACCACTTTTATAAAATCACTAATAATCATTGGGTCATGCCCATGTGGTTATGGTATTTTATTATGCCCCTAAAAAATTCAAACAATTCAAACACCAGCCAAAACAGCACCAATTTTCGGTTATTTAAAATAAATATTAAATATATTTCTTTTGAGCCCAAACTTTTTGTAGCACTCTAATGTTACACAATACTGATTATGGGATATGTGAAACATTTTACAAAAATGTAAAAGTAGCAAAAACAAATGAAACAGAAAAGAAAGAAGAGAAAAGAAATAAAGAAAACAAAAAGGACCTATCTAACGCCCATGGGCAATACCCCCTCCGGCCCACCCCGGCCCAAACCCCCTTCCCCTACCTGCTCCCCTCACATCCCCACCTGCCCCGTCGCCGTGGCGCCACCGCCGTGGTCGGGGTTCCTGCCGGCTGCCCCCACCTCCACTGTGCCGCGGGGAGGATAAGGCCGAGCCCCAGCCTCTCCCTGGACACCCCTGCCTCCTTTTTCCGTTCCTCCTCGTCTCACAGTCGTCGAGGGAAAACCCGAGTCCCGCCACCGTCGCCATGTCCGTGGGTTCACGCGGCCAGTGAACCCCTTCCGCCTCCTCGCCATGTCCAGCTTCTTCGCCTTCGTCGACTACATCACCTACCGCAGCGAATTCGGCCCGGGCGCCCCTGTACGCTGCGAATCGACACCGACCTCAACCTCAACTCCGGCGGGATCGGCGAGCAATTCCGGCGACTGCGAGCCGTCCCCGAGCCCACTGCCACCGTCTGCACGTCGCTGGTGATCTTCTAAGCCGCCGCCAATGCCCCGTTGTCGCCCATTGGTCTGTACTACGCCGCCCCCTTTTTGCTCTGCTCCGGCCGCCGCTGTTTATCGTTGCCGCCGGCACTAGGGTCCCCCAGCTCACGTCGCTTGTACCACTGTGTTCCTGGTAGAGAATAGGTTCGGTTAATAGGAGTTGTGCGCTCGATTTCTCCCCGTACTCCCGATTCCCATTTGACCCGAGCGCTGCCTTCGCCATTGTCGACGGCGAGCTTCACTCCGGCCACCCCCGGTCGCTGCTACGGCCACCATTCGACGGGATGTTCTCCCCTCTGTCGAACGTGCCCAGCCCCAGCCCCTCCTGTGGCCCCAGTCGACGGCATGGCCAACCTCGCCGCCGGCCATGGCTCAATCGTCGCCGGCAAGCCCCTGGGTCACTGCCCGGTGGGCCCGCCCTGTCAGTTGGGTCATTAGCCCTTAATCCCTGCCCTGTAGGCCACTACCAGTGGGCCTGCCCCCTTAATCCCACGGTTAAAAGTTAAACAGAATGTTAAACCCCCCCACTGTCAATGACATGGGGGCCCCTGGCCATTTGACTTAATTAAATAAGTTTAGTAAACACTGGAGTCAATGACACCTGGGCCCCCTTTGTCAGTTTGATTTTTTAAAGAATTAAAAGAAATTCCAGTGGTTGACATGTGGGCCCAGAGGCTATTTTGATTTATTAAAATGTTTTATAAATAAACAGAGGCTGACATGTAGGTCCCACATGTCAGGCACTGTTTTGGATAATGTTCTGGATAATGTTGAATAAATAATAAAAGAAATTCAGAAAATCATTTAAATGATTTAAAACTTTGAAATTCAATAACTTTTAAACCGTAACTCGGATTCAAAAACTTTATACATGAAAATTGATCAGAAAAATATAACGAATACGAATACGCTATCCGTATGTCTATTACACCCCTCTAACACAACGAACATCGAACCGTCCCCCTCCGGACCGACTGTCCGATAAATTGCCCGGGACTGTTAGAGTGCCCGGATGAATTTATTCCGAACACGAATGTTTCTCGGAATTGATCAACTAGCACAGATACACCCCCTTATGTTTTTCCGGTACCCACGACACCTCCGGCTTGATCCTTCCCCCTCCGGACACCTTGTCCGATAATCACCCGGAGCCGGTAGTTCATCCTCAGATGAATTTCCGTTCCGAGCAACGTGCATTGCACTGCGTTAGAACACCGTTAACATTTCATCTGTCATGACATGCATCTGTTTGTATATGCTTGTTGTGTATTTACTGTTTCTTCCCCCCTTAATCTCCGGTAGACCCCGCTGCTGCCGTCGACTACACCGCTGCTGAGTACGACTACTTCGTCGACGACCCTACTTCTACCGTCGAGCTTCCAGGAAAGCAGAGCCATTCTCTTCCCCAGATATCGCCTATCTTTCCGTACTTTTCTTGCACTAGGCATTGTTACTGCTGCTGCTACGTTACAATCCTATTCAATTGCATAGCCTGTTTTTGTCGCCCCTTGATGTACCTCCTTTATCCTATGCTGCCTATTATTATTATGCATTATTCAGCAGTGAGCCCTGCGCATTGTTAGCTAGGATTAGATAGAGGGCCGTGGTCACTCAGGGGAGTGAACGCGGATACAAATATTATAACTGCACAGGTACGGCACAATGCAGACACCGCCTCAGGCCCCCGAGCTCAGCTCTGCCGAGCCAACATCAAGTGTGAGCTATCAAGGAGTAATCCTTGTACTCCACTCGTTGCTGACTCTGTATAGCCGCTCTAGGTACCTGGGCAACTGTTGTCCTTCAGGTAAGAAGTCGGGCGACCCAACGGTGCCCGCGAGAGGTATTGCGACGGGACGACAGGGAGGGCACGACCAGTGTACCGGTGTGCTTGGCCCCCTGTCGTTGGCCGCGAGAGTTACCAAACCACGAAAGTCGAGCTCCTCCAGGAGCACACGCGAGACAAGGTAAGGAGACGGTTCACCTTGTTGGTAACCACAGTGACTTGGTGGGACGACAGGGCAGGCACCGATGTACTGGTGGTCCTGGCTGCTGTCGTTGTCCGCGGGTTAGTTAAGTCGAGGCAACGATAACGGTTGTCATGCAGGTTAATTAAAATGCTAAATGGTTCAGTGAATGTCTTGAGTTGGCTATATGCCATGTACGCACTACCTACCCGTGGGAATTACGAGTTATGGGCTCCTTTGCTTCGTAGTGTCGTCCGAGGACTCTTCAGACGTCAGCAGTACCGCGGCCTGCGCCGGGAAGTGTTGTTGTCTTATTTGCTCGCGCGGTGATGTCTTATTTGGATTTGCTTCAACTTCACCGGCCAGCCACGCACCGTGCAGGAGTACGTTCGGGTTGGGGTCCAAGGCCCGGCGTACTTAGGATTTAGACCGGCGGATGGCCTCTCTGTTGAGTTTGAAAGATGGGCTATGAAGTGTCGGATAGCCTCGGTGGAGCGTTCCCTAACAAGGTTCCCGCCACCCTGGAGATCCGTGCGTGTAGTGTAACACAAGTGCACCCCTGCAGGGAAGATTAATCTATTCGAATAGCCGTGTCCACGGTAACAGGACGCTTTATGCTGAAGCTGGATCTTACCACTACAAAGTATTATTATTAAACTGTATGGTTCCGGGTTTTCTTCCTCGCTGGGATGTCGAGGAGTTGAACTCAGAGGCATTGTTAATTATTACAACTTACTATTATACAATGCTGCAGCAACTTCTGCTGCATTGTTACTTTATGCTTTATATAAACTGTTGGCTGATTCTTACCTCATGCTGCAAGACATCGTCGGAAGATGCTAGTCTTCGATATGCCTAGCTTCTTACCCTTATTCTGATTTCTATCTTGCAATCCACTATATACAGCCTCTTCTTTCCGTTGATACATTGCATAATGCTTAGTAGCGGACGTAAGACTCGCGGGTATGCTAGATACTCACCTTTGCTTTATTTCCGCTTTTTCGCTTTGCCTGATCGGCCGCTGCAGCCGACGTTGGAGCCCAGGAGCAGGAGTACCCCGGAGGCGCCTACTACTACGTCGAGTTCCCCGTCGACCAGGAGTAGTTTGGTGGATCCCATGCAGGAGGCCTCGCCTTTTCGATCTGTATCTCTGATGTGGTTTGTGCTAGCCTTCTTAAGGCAAAACTTGACTAACTATGTCTGTACTCAGATATTATGGCTTGTATGAGTTATGTATTCAGATCCTCGTGATCCCTGGTATTGTAATATATTTGATTATCCTTTTGTGTTTAGTGTTGTGCAGTGATATTCTCACCGTGGCACCCTAATCTCAGTTGTGTACCCTGCGTGTATGATTACTGTACACGGATTGATTTTGGGGGCGTCACAGGCTACTTGTCTCTTTGTGAACCTCCTGATTAGATAGAGAGTTACCGATAATAAGTGCATGAGTTCTTCGGACTAATGCGAGTATTCGATTGTTGGCACTTCCACCTTCCATATTTTGCTAGCCTCTTCGGTACCATGCATTGCCCTTTCTCATCTTGAAAGTTGGTGAAAACTTCGCCGGTGCATCCAAACCCTTGGCATGATACGCTCTGTCATCATAAACCTCCGTATAACCTTCCTCAAAACAGCCACCATACCTACCTATCAAGGCACTTCCATAACCTTTCCGAGATACATTTTCACGAACCATCCATCATCTCATGACTTGATCTTCATGTCATACATGTTGTTTCTTGATCATAGAGCCGCATGCTAGTTGGGCCTTGCCCATCATAATTGCTACATGACGCGCTAGTATCATTGCATATCCTTCTACACTGGCGATACATCTCAAACGTATCGACTTTCCCAAACACTTTTGTTATTGTTTTGGCCTCATTCTTGCATGATTTGATTGAAACTAACTCGGTCTGACGCAGTTTTCATCAGAGCTGCCTGCATGGTTTTCTTGTGTGCAGGAAAATGGATTTTTAGGTGTCCCAGAAAATTCCAGTAAAAAATAGAGAAAATCCACGCACCAGGAGGAACAAATGGTCAGACCAGGTGCCAGAACAGAAGTCGTTTTGCCAATTCTCGTCGCGGATCCACCACCACCCTCAGTTCTTCTCCGGGAGAGCTAATCTGGAGGATGTTGTGGCCTTTGGTGAGGGGAAATAGTCGCCATCGTCATCACCATCGCCACTCCATTACCCTTCCATGACTTCTCCTTTCATGTGTGAGTAATTCCCTATTGCAGGCAAAGGGGATGGTGATACGACCCAACCGTATCTATAATTTCTGCTTGTTCCATGCACTTTTATGTGACATTGCTACATGTGCTGCTACACTTTTATATCATTTCACACATATTGGGACTAACCTACTAACTCAGTGCACCCAGTGCCAGTTCCTGTCTTCTGATGTCTTTAGTTGTAGTGATTTTCCCCAATTTAAAATGCTCCAAAAATTCCAGAAAAATCAGAATAAAAATCAGCGTCAAGGAAGCTTCTAGAACCACCGAAGAAATGCCGGAGGGGCCCCACCCCTCTCCCAGGCGGCCAGGCGGCGTGGCCCCACCCTTGGCCGCGCCACTGATGGCACTGAAGTAGTGCTCCTTGTTGGTTACCCAAAGTGGAAGGTTAGATGTAGCCTAGCAGCAAATTTCCCTTGGCAAAGATACCAAGGTTGAGATCGACCAGTAGGACTCCAAGGTCGACAAGTAGGTGGTGAAGCAAGCAACGTGCCGTTTGAGAGATATTTCTCCCTTAACCTGGACCTGCACACACAACAAATAACTTTTCTCCCAATGAGTACAGAGAGGTTGTCAATCTCTTCGGCCTTGCTGTCTACAAAGGATCAACACAACAGATAAAAGGGTAATGATAATTGCGACTAGAAAGTAAAAGCAGGAAGTAAATTGAAGGTGTAAACAATGGTGGAAATATGGACCGGGGTCCCATGATGTTCACTAGTGATGTCTCTCTCTCAAAAGACGATAAAACTGCTATGCGAGGTAAACAAATCACAGCTGGGCAATTGACAGGATTACGGGCGCAAACCAATGCTAACTCTGCTACAAAAGAAAGGAAGAGGCTCAAAAGCATGGGCGGTACGGCAAGATAAGTAGACTGAATTCCATCTGCATCTACTACTAATCATCCACCTTGAGATATCTATCCAGAACATCTCGCTGGTATTAATTTGCGAGCCCCACCCAAAGTGTAAACCCAAAGCAAGAAACAACTGCATTAAAAGAACTTTGCGTAAAGTAAACAATCCTTGCAACCGCGGTTACAAGCACCGTTGTTTTCCCCCTTGTGGCAACATCAAATCCCCTAGACTCATGTTTCTATCACTCAAGCTAGTCATTAGGGGGCATGAACTCACAATCAAGCATAACGCTCCCTCTGTGAGTCACTACCTACTACTTGGCCAAAGCAATAAACAACAACAGAGAACATGCAAGAAGTACTCAAGAACACAAATATAAAAGGAGAAGAACCAAAGATATTACTCATCACAATCTGATCATAATCTCATAATCCATCAATTCCCAGCAAACTCAACATAGCAACAGTAGAAAGAATTGCATATGTGCCTTGATTATGTAGGGCATCTCACAAGGTCTAATCCATGACGAACAAAGAGGGGAGGAGAGAATCACATAACTACTGATCATGGACCCATGGTCCAAGGTGGACTACTCACGGATCATCCGGGAAGCGTCCTGTTGGATATGTGCCCTAGAGGCAAATTAATAAAGATATTTGTCACATATCTGTTTGTTCATAATATGTTATATATTGTGCTAGAACTGTATTAAGCGGAAACATTAATACACGTGTGATATATAACAACCTGGTCTCTAGTTAAACTCAGGCATACTAGCTCATTGGGCAATTGATGATCAAGGTTTCCTGATCATGAGAACATAATAGTCTATTGACAATGAGGTCATATCATTAGGAGAATGATGTGATGGACACACACCCACCTTAAGCATTGCAGTGTGATCAAGTCACATAAGTTCAGCATTGCGATGACTTAATAACATAGTGACTGAATACTTAGACCGTGATGATCATACATAATTGCTATCTATTAGGATGCCTTGAGTGCATTAACCGTTACACTGAAACATGGTAACTGAAAAGGTGTATCTTGGGTATTCCGAATTAGATATGTTGAGGGGTATGAAATAGATCAGAGCGGGATTTGTCAATCCGAGTGACGTATAGGTACTCTGGGCCCACTCGGTGGTGTTGCATCAATAGCTTGCAAGCAAGTGACTAGGTCACAAGAGATGTAATATTCACAGACGAGTAAACATGTTATGTCGGAGACGAGGAAGAACTAGGTATTGGATACCGACGATCATACCTCGGACAAACATAGTACCGAAGCACAAAGGAATCAAGTCATATTGTTAACGGTTCAACATCGATGAAGTTTATTCGATGGAAGCGTAGGGGCACATCAAGGATTGTAACCAGATCCCACATGATGGTCATTGGTCAGAGAGTGTCTCGATCATGTCTACTATTTCCCGGACCGTAGGGTTTCACACTTAAGGGCAATCGATGCATTAAGGATATATTCAGGATCATCGATGAAAAGAGAGAAAACACTGGAAATGTACCGGGAGGTGCCGGAAGCTGTTCCGGATATTTTGAAAGGTTCAAATAATATATATTAATGTTTAAATATGTTTTATTATTAAATTGACAGAATTAAATATTAAAAATGATTTAAATAATTAATTAAAAAGGTGAAAAGGTATTTGGGCCTTAAAAGGCCCATGAGGGGAAGGGGGGCCCTCCCCCCTTGGGCTTGGCGCCAAGGGAGGGGCCCGTCCCCCCTCCTAGCCGCACCACTACCCCCCTTGGGGGTTTAGTCCCACATGGGAGAAGGGGAGGGGGTGGAGCCCCTCCTTGGCCTATATAAGGAGGGGTGGGGGTGCCTTTTTTAACATAACATTGAGTTTCTCTCTCCCTCTCTTTCTCCGACCTAGAGCGGACTCAGCTGGTTTGGAGTTTGCACCTGGTTGGGGGTTTCACCATCATCCGGAAGCCGTCGCGCTTCCGGAATCGGGATCCGGATCAATCTTCTTTCCGCTGCTCGTCTGGTTCGGAGCCCGGAGGGACGTCGGTTGCACCGTACGTGTGTAATCCCGCGAGGCACTACACGTGTGGTGCTACTTCATCGTCGAGGGTTCTTCAACACGATAGGGAGGTCATAGGATCAGAGTCTACGCCAACCACGTTCGAGGAACATTTCCCTATTTCGGTCTTCAAAGGTATGAACACCGATTCCTTCCGTTACATACATCAGCATAGCATAGATCTTGGGTTCGGGACTCGTAGGTAGGAAATTTTTTGTTTTCTGCGCCGATCCCCAACACGTCCATGGTGATGGAGAAGCTCCCGGAGGTCAATCCTCCCTCCGTCGGGGTTCCGGTAAGAGGTCTTCTGGCGCTCCCGATCTTGGAAGCGGCAAAGTCGGCGGAACAGTGGCGAGATCGCAAAAAAGGGTTCTATCTTTGGAGGTTTCGGGGCGAAGGAAATATATAGGCGAAGGGGGGCAGCCGGGGGCCACCAGGGAGTGCAGGCGCCCCACTGGCGTGGCCTAGGGTGGGGCCGCGCCCCCTGGCCTCCTAGGCACAGGTGCCCCCCCGGCTCTCGTTCGGAGATCTGGAAGGTTCCCGTGCGCTGATTTATTATCGGACTTTTCTGGAATTTTTGGAGCACTTTTAATACGGGGGAAACCTGAAATAAAAAGACAGAAGAAAACAGGAACTGGCACTAGGGTGCACTGAGTTAATAGGTTAGTCCAAATATGATCAAAAGTGTATGAAAGTGTATCAAAAGCATAGCAATATCACACAAAACATGCATGGAGCAAGCAGAAATTATAAATACGTTTGGGACGTATCAACATCCCCAAGCTTAATTCCTGCTCGTCCTCGAGTAGGTAAATCATAAGAAGCATAATTTCTGTGGTGACATGCTACCAACCATATAAGAACTTTTAAGTAAAGCAATCAAGTCATGTAATTTCAATTCAAGTCATAACAAGCAAGAGTCTATATTAGCATTGAAACAAGAAACATAAGAACATTAAGGTGCAAGAGCTCTCGCTATCCGTGACTCGAATGTCTCCAAATGGTGTTTGCGTGCAAGAAGTGGGGGATGGGAATACGAGAGAGATAAATATTAATTTGTTGAGAACTCAATCTACTGAAGTTTCAGACTTAGTCTTCTGTGGAATCTTATCTTGATTCGTCCCCAGACCACTAGGTACAATTCAAATTGATCCACTCACTTTCGATATTTTGAGCACTCATGCAATGGATGAGCGTAAGCAAGAGAGTTGACACTTAGGATGGCAAAGAGAGAGATATGGTGGAGGAGGAAGACAAAAAGTTGTGAAAGTCTCATATCAATGAGGACAATCATAGGCAAGAGAAAGCCAAATGATAGATATGATGTGAGGAGTAGGGATTGCCATGCAACGGATGCACATATGAGCTAAGGAAAGATCTCCAATGGAACTAGTGGGGGTGCATCCCACTTGCTTGCTCAAGAAGACCTAGAGCTCATTTGAGGAGGCTCATCATTGGAATATACAAGCCAAGTTCTATAATGTGAAGGTCCCCACATAGCTATATGCATATATGATCATCTCTATGGAGTACAAGGTATAAGAGGGAATACGAGTGTGGATCTATCAAAAGGAATAGTAGTGTTGCCCCCTTCTCTCTTTTTATTTATTTTTATCTTTTTTCTATTTTTTTGGTGGCCTCAATGGCTCTTTCTATTTATCTCTCATTTTTCCTCTTTGGTATCTTTTAAGTTTGCCCTCTTTTGGATCTTTTTCTCACTTAAGGGAAACACTCTATTTTACAAGAGGTATAGGAGATCTTTCACACTTTACAAAAGTACTCAGCATAAAGAAGATGTAGCTATCATGATGTATGTAAATGTATGTCTCTGCCAGTGTAGCAGGAATATGTATGACATGAAGATCAAGTCATGAGAAGGGGGATGTTGCATGACAATATATCTCAGAAAGGCTATGAAAATGCCTTGATAGGTAGGTATGATGGCTGTTTTGAGGAACGATATAATGAGGTTTGTGATGACAGAGCGTATCATGCCAAGGGTTTGGATGCATCGACAGGTAGGAGCCCACTCTCGGAGTGAGAAGCGGGAAATGCACGATGATACGCGAGAGAGGATAATGGCTTCTTGCCCTTCGTTGGTTACCCCAAGTGGAAGGTGAGATGTAGGATAGCAGCAAATTTCCCATATGTAGAGGATAGGGTTTGTCTCCCGTAGGACTCCGGCAATGATAAGTACGTGTCAACGGCGCAACTGACGTGGACCTGCACACAACACAAATAAATTTGCTCCAAACAAAGTTCAGAGAGGTTGTCAATCTCTCCGGTCTTGTTGTTTACAAAGGATCAAACGCAAGGGATAATGATAATGGTGATAGCAACTAGAAAGTAAAAGCAGGAAAATAAATGAGCGTGTAAACAGTGATGAGAATATGGACCGGGGTCCCGTGATGTTCACTAATGATGTCTCTCTCCCAAAAGACGATAAAACTGATATGTCATGGCGTGGAAGTGGTAATGGCTTCTTGCTCTTCGTTGGTTACCCCAATTGGAAGGTGAGATGTAGTATAGCAGCAAATTTCCCCTACGTAGAAGATAGGGTTTTTCTCCCGTAGGACTCCGGCGATGATAAGTAGGTGGCAAGAAAACAATGACAATGTTTACGATAAACGTTGCTTCCTTGACCTGGACCTGCACACAATACAATTAACTTCGCTCCCATCAAAGTTCAGAGAGGTTGTCAATCTCTCCGGTCTTGTTGTTTACAAAGGGTCAAACACACAAGGGATAATGATAATGATAATGGTAGCAACTGAAAGTAAATACTGAAAAGAGAATAGGCTTGTAAATAGTGATGAGAATTTGTACCGGGGTCCCGTGATGTTCACTAGTGATGTGTCTCTCCCAAAAGACGATAAAACTACTATGCGAGGCAAACAAATTACAAATGGGCAATTGACAGGATTATAAATGCACCGCAATGCTAACTATATTACAAAAGAAAGGAAGAGGCTCATAAGCATGGGCAGTACGCCAAAATAAGTAGACCGAAATCCATCTACATCTACTACTAATCATCCACCTTGAGATATCTATCCAGAACATCTCGCTGGTATTAAGTTGCGAGTCCCACCCAAAGTGTAAACCCAAAGCAACAGACAACTGCATTAAAAGAACTTTGCGTAAAGTAAACAAGCTTTGCAACCGCGGTTACAAGCACCGTTGTTTTCCCCCTTGTGGACACAACACATCCCCTAGACTCATGTTTCTGTCACTCAAGCGTGTCATCAGGGGGCATGTACCCACAATCGAGCATAAAGTTCCCTCTTGGAGTTACTATCCACCACTTGGCCAAAGCAATAAACAACAACGGAGAACATGCAAGAATTACTTAGGAACAAAAATATAAGAGATAAAAACCAAATATATTACTCTATCACGATCTGAACATAATATCGTAATCCATCAGATCCCATCAAACTCAACATAGCAACAGTAAAAGAATTACATATGTGCCTCAATCATGTGGGGCAGCTCACGAGGTCTAAACCATGAAGAACAAAGAGGGGAGAAGAACATCACATAGCTACTGATCACGGACCCATGGTCCAAGGTAGACTACTCACGGCACATCCGGGAAGCGTCCATGGTGGAGGAGAAGCTCCCGGAGGTCGATCCTCCCTCCGACAGGGTGCCGGGAAGGGTCCTGACGGTGCACCCGATCTTGGAAGCGCGGCGGCGGAGAAACAGAGGCGAGATTGCGAAATAGGTTTCTGTTTCCGGAGTTTCCCCGTCACGGAGAATAAATAGGCGAAGGGGGGCAGCCAGGGGGTCCACCAGGGGTCCAGGCGCCCCGCTGGCGCGGCCAGGCCCCTGGTGGTGGCCCTATGGACCCACTTGGGTGCTTCTGGAAGACTCCGTTATGCTGATTTTTTATCCGATTTTTCCCGAATGTTTGGAGCACTTTTAATATGGGGGAAAGCTGCAATAGAAAAACAGCAGAAAACAAGAACTGGCACTAGGGTGCACTGAGTTAGTAGGTTAGTACAAATATGATCAAAAGTATATGAAAGTGTATCTAGATCATAGGAATATCACACAAAATATGCATGGAGCGAGCAGAAATTATCGATATGTTTGAGACGTATCAACATCCCAACCTTAATTCCTGCTCGTCCTCGAGTAGGTAAATGATAACAAGTATAATTTCTGCGGCGACATGCTAGCAACCATATAAGAACTTTGAAAAGTAAAGCAATCAAGGTATGTAATTCAATTCAAGTCATAACATGCAAGAGTCTATATTAGCATTGAAACAAGCAATAAAAGAACATTAGGTGCAAGGGCTCTCGCTGTCCGTGACTCAAATTTCTCCAGATGGTGTTTGCGTGTAAGAAGGGGGATAGGGAATATGAGAAAAAGGTATTTTTGTGCTGAGAACTAATCTACTAAAGTTTCACACTTGGTCTTCTTTGGAATCTTATCTTGACTCGTCCCTAGAGCACTAGCCAGGTACAAGTCAATTTGATCCACTCCTTTTCGATATTTTGAGCACTCATTCAATGGATGAGCGTAAGCACGAGAGTTGACACTTAGGATGGCAAAGAGATAATATGGTGTAGGAGGAAGGCAAAAAGGATGAGAAAGGCTCACATCAACGAGGACAATCATAGGCGAGAAGGCCAAATGATAGATACGATGTGAGGAGTAGGGATTGCCATGCAACAGATGCACATATGAGCTGAAAAGCTCTCCAATGGAACTAGTGGGGTGCATCTAATTTGCTCGCTCATGAAGACCTAGAGCTCTTTTGAGGAGGCTCATCCTTGGAATATGCAAGCCAAGTTCTATAGTGTGAAGGTCCCCACATTGCTATATGCATGATCATCTCTATGGAGTACAAGGATAAGAGGGAGTACTAGTGTGGATCTTTCAAAAGGATAGTAGTGTTGCCCCTTTCTCTCTTTTTATTTCTTTTTCTCTTTTTTTCTATTTTTTTGTATTTTTTTGGTGGTCTCAATGGCTCTTTCTATTTAACTCTCATTTGTCCTCTTTGGGATCTTTTATTTTGTCCACTTTGGGATCTTTTCCTCACTTAAGCGCAACTCTATAATTTAAAAGAGTGTATAGTAAATCTTTCACACTTTACAAGGTACTCAAATCATAAAGAATATGTAGCTATCATGATGCATGCAATGTATGCCGCTGCCAGTGTAGCAGGAACATGTATGACATGAAGATCAAGTCATGAAGAGGTGGAAGTTGCATGGCAATATATCTCGGAAAAGATATGGAAATGCCTTGACAGGTAGGTATGGTTGATGTTTTGAGGAAAGATATAAGGAGGTTTATTATGACAGAGCGTATCATTCCAAGGGTTTGGATGTACCTGCGAAGTTGGATGCCAACTCTCGGAGTGAGAAGAAGGCAATGCACGGCATATGAGAGGCTAGCAAATATGAGGAGGTGGAAGTGTCAACTTTCAATACTTACATTAGTCCGAAGAAATCATGCACTTATTATCGGTAACTCTCAGTCTAATGAGACAAGTACCCCGAGGAGGAGGGTATGGGGGTTTGGTTATCCTTGCGCATCCTCGACTCATGGTACGTGAGTGTACTCTAATATTCGACCCTTCAGAAGAGTAGTGATCCATCTTGTAGCTAGAGTTCTCAACTAGTTTGTAGGTTTTTGAAAATAAACACGAATTGCCCAAAATACGACACCTATCACTAATAGGCTAGAGCTCTTGACACAAAAAGTTCAAACATTACTCACATCAATACCTCAAAACTATTGCAAGTTACCACTGAAATTAAATAGCAACCTCAATTACCTACTTCTCAAAAACAAGACATAACTCAGTGCAACAACCAACTCTCTTAACAAGATAAACATGAAAACTAAAGAGAGTTCCAGAGACAAACTAAACAAAAGCCAAGGCTCTTGGTAATACAAACTAAGACTAAAACTAGACAGGGCAGTAGCTACGAAAAGATAAAGAACACACAACAACAAAAAGATATGCATGAAGAATCCTATGATGTGTTCTAGATTTTGAAAGTTGAGCGTGTTTCTCTCCCACACAAAGTAAGACGGGATCTAACTTGTTATGAACATCAAGCAAAGCTAAATAAAACTAAAAATAAAACCTAAGAGCGAGACGCTCCAAGCATAGCACATAACGCATGAAGTGATAAAAATATAGTGAGACGAAGGACGAACTGATGATTGTTGATGGAGAAGGGGATGCTCGGGGGCATCCCCGATCTTAGACACTCGATTATCCTTGAATATTTGTTGGGGATGCATGGGGGCATCCCCAAGCTTGAGCGCTTGACACTCCTGAATCTTCTTTCATCATCTTCCATCACACACTTGAAAACTCCCTTCATACACAACTCATCATAAGCTGATTAGATAGGTTAGTACCCTTAATAAATAATTTTTCCCCATTGGATATAAAGATATTATTGAAGAGCTACTGTTTCGCAATATTGACAAAAGGTTTTTGCAAAGAAAAAGCAAGCTTAAGGTTTGCAAAAGTTAGGATAGACAATATGTGGCAGAACCTGTGAAAAACAGAACAACAACTAGTAAAGAATTTGTTAGGAGTACTTCTGCAACTCGAATGAAAAAACTCAGAACATACGAAAGTTCCGTGATTGTATAGAGAATTCGGTGTAAATAATTCAGCTCAAAATGATGAACTGGTGATTTATTATGATTTTTCCCGTCACGAGGACAGAATATGTATTCTGGACAGCATGTCACAACTTTCACTTCCCTTGTCATATGAGGCTATACTTTGCACAAAGCTTGAAAAATAAAGATACAATGATGTTGATACAGTAGTAACAATCATTAAGACCACTAAAAACAGAAGTTAAAACATCTTGGGTTTCCTCCCAACAAGCGCTTTTTTACGCCTTTCAGCTAGGCATAAGGCAAAAGATCAAGTTGTATCAATCGAACCATCATCAAGATCATCAAAAAGCTCTTCAATTGTACAACTAGTCTTAAGAGGTCTTTCAAATAAAGGCCTAATGAAGATACTTATAGGGATAAAACCAAAAGGCAAAAAGTCAATGGGAGATTCATTTATAAATTTATCAAAGAGAGGTATTTCTTCCAAAGTTTTCACGCTTTCAACTTCCTTGGCCATGGGTGGATTATTTTTGGGTAGGGGAATCTTAGGGACATAGTTGAACTTAGGTTCCTTTCTGGCCAGAGTTGTTACCTTTTTTGGTTTGATTGAGGAGAAATTAGTTCCTAGAGTATTAATGATTTCCTCAATCTTATCGATCCTAGAGGGGTCCATATCATGGAATTTGATGGTCTCCAAAGTTTTAATAATTTTATGCATGAAGCTATCAAGCCTATTCAAATTCCCTTGGATCTCGTGATCCAACTCATTTATCCTAGTTATACTTGGTATTTCTAACTCTATCTTTTCAAGTTTCTTCATAATGTGAGCTAGAGTTATGTCTTCTTGTATGCTAGCAACAGGGATGTTTCCAACAAGATTTTCAATAACATTGAGAGACTCCCAAATTGGGGCCTCTAGGAAATTCCCACTGATGGCAGTATCTAATATGAACATATTCCAAGGAGTAATCCCAACATAAAAAATTCTAAGCAGGATAGTAATGGGTTGCTTCTTGGTGGCTCTTTTCTGAGAATCATTAATTCTATACCAAGCATCTTTTAAACTTTCACCACCTTTATGTTTAAAGGTGAGAACCTCTGTCTCAACAAAGGCAAAAGGACCAGACATAATGACAACTACTACCAAGATATTTTTTTTGTAATTTTTGATATAAGACACAAAGATAAAAACAGAAAGGTAAACAAACAAGACTAAAAAGTAAAGGTAAAGGATAGTGGGAAACTCCCCTCTCTTATCACTCGGAGTCCCCGGCAACGGCGCCAGAAATTTTCTTGATGGCGTGGAAGTGGTATTGGCTTCTCACCCTTCGTTGGTTACCCCAAATGGAAGGTGAGATGTAGGATAGCAACAAATTTCCCCTACGTAGAGGATAGGGTTTGTCTCCCGTAGGACTCCGGCGATGATAAGTAGGTGGCAAGAAAACAATGGCACCGTTTACGATAAACGTTGCTTCCTTGACCTGGACCTGCACACAATACAATTAACTTTGCTCCCAATGAAGTTCAGGGAGGTTGTCAATCTCTCCGGTCTTGTCATTTTCAAAGGGTCAAACACACAAGGGATAATGATAATGATAATGGTAGCAACTGAAAGTAAATACTAAAAAGGAAATAGGCTTGTAAACAGTGATGAGAATATGGACCGGGGTCCTGTAATGTTCACTACTGATGTCTCTCTCCCAAAAGACGTTAAAACTGGTATGCGGAGTAAAAAAATTACAGATGGGCAATTGATAGGATTGTAAACGCACCGCAATGCTAACTATATTACAAAAGAAAGGAAGAGGCTCATAAGCATGGGCAGTACACCAAAATAAGTAGACCGAAATCCGTCTACATCTACTACTAATCATCCACCTTGAGCTATCTATCCAGAACATCTCGCTGGTATTAAGTTGCGAGTCCCACCCAAAGTGTAAACCCAAAGCAACAGACAACTGCATTAAAAGAACTTTGCGTAAAGTAAACAATCCTTGCAACCGCGGTTACAAGCACCGTTGTTTTCCCCCTTGTGGCCACAACACATCCCCTAGACTCATGTTTCTGTCACTCAAGTGTGTCATCAGGGGGCATGTACCCACAATCGAGCATAACGTTCCCTCTTAGAGTTACTATCCAGCACTTGGCCAAAGCAATAAACAACAACTGAGAACATGCAAGAATTACTTAGGAACAAAAATATAAGAGATCAAAACCAAATATATTACTCTATCACGATCTGAACATAATATCATAATCCATCGGATCCCATCAAACTCAACATAGCAACAACAAAAGAATTACATATGTGCCTCGATCATGTGGGGCAGCTCACGAGGTCTAAACCATGAAGAACAAGGAGTGGAGAAGAACATCACATAGCTACTGATCACGGACCCATGGTCCAAGGTAGACTACTCACGGCACATCCGGGAAGCGTCCATGGTGGAGGAGAAGCTCCCGGAGGTCGATCCTCCCTCCGACAGGGTGTCCGGAAGGGTCCCGACGGTGCTCCCGATCTTGTAAGCGCGGCGGCGGCAGAACAGAGGCGAGATTGTGAAATAGGGTTCTGTTTTCCGAGTTTCCCCGTCACAGAGAATAAATAGGCGAAGGGGGCAGCCATGGGGCCCACCAGGGGTCCACGTGCCCCCTGGGCCCCTGGTGGTAGCCCTCTGGTCCCACTTGGGTACTTCTGGAAGACTCCGTTACGCTAATTTTCTATCCGATTTTCCCAAATTTTTGGAGAACTTTTAATATGGGGGAAACCTGGAATAGAAAAACAACAGAAAATAGGAACTGGCACTGGGGTGCACTGAGTTAGTAGGTCAGTCCAAATATGATCAAAAGTATATGAAAGTGTATCTAGATCATAGCAATATCACACAAAATATGCATGGAGCGAGCTGAAATTATCGATACGTTTGAGACATATCACTATGCGAGGTAAATAAATACCAGCTGGGCAATTGACAGGATTATAAACGCACCGCAATGCTAACTATGCTACAAGGAAAGGACGAGGCTCAAAAGCATGGGCAGTATGCCAAATAAGTAGACAAAATCCAACTGCATCTACTACTAATCATCCACCTTGAGATATCTATCCAGAACATCTCGCTGGTATTAAGTTGCGAGCCCCACCCAAAGTATAAACCCAAAGCAACAGAACTCCATAAAAAGCACTTTGAGTAAAGTAAACAATCCTTGCAACCGCGGTTACAAGCACCGTTTTTTCGCCGTTGTGGCAACAGAGCATCCCCTAGACTCATGTTTCTGTCACTCAAGTGTGTCATCAAGGGGCATGAACACAAAATCGAGCATAACGTTCCCTCTTGGAGTCACTACCTACTACTTGGACAAAGCAATAAACAGCAACGGAGAACATGCAAGAATTACTTAGGAACAAAAATATAAAAGATAAGAACCAAATTTATTACTCAATCACAATCTGAACATAATCTCATAATTAATCAGATCCCAGCAAACTCAGCATAAAAATAGCTTAAAATTACATATGTGCCTCGATCATGTAGGGCAGCTCCCGAGGACTAAAGCATGAAGAAGAAAGAGGGGAGGAGAACATCACATAGCTACTGATCACGGACCCATGGTCCAAAGTAAACTACTCATGGCACATGCGGGAAGTGTCCATGGTGGAGGGGAAGCTCCCGGAGTTCAATCCTCCCTCCGGCAGGGTGCCGGGAAGAAGTCTGCTGGCGCTCCCGATCTTGGAAGCGCGGTGGCGGCGGAAGAGAGGCGAGATCGCGAGAAAGGATTCTATCTTCGGTGGTTTCGCGTCACGGAGATTAAATAGGCGAAGCGGGGCAGTCAGGGGGGCACCAGGGGTCCAGGCGCCCCCCTGGCGCGACCAAGCCCTAGGCCGCGCCAGGTGGCCGCCTGGGGCCCTGGTGGGTCCCCTCCGGCACTCCTTCGGGGTTCCAGAAGCTTTCGGTGTGCTGATTTTTATCTGATTTCCTGAATTTTTGGAGCACTTTTAATATGGGGGAAACCTGAAATAGAAAAACAACAGAAAACAGGAACTGGCACTGTGGTGCACTGAGTTAATAAGTTAGTCCAAATATGATCAAAAGTGTATGAAAGTGTATCTAGATCATAGCAATATCACACAAAACATGCATGGAGCAATGATACACGTGATACTTCTCGCTCCTCGTTGGTTACCCCAAGTGGAAGGTGAGATGTAGCGTAGCAGCAAGTTTCCCTTAGCAAAGATGCAAGGTTTAATATCGAACCAGTAGGACTCCAACAGATACAAGTAGGTGGTGAAGTGAACAATTGGCGCGGTTGACAATCTAAGGATTGCTAACTTCACCTGGACCTGCACACACAACAGATAGCTTTGCTCCCAACGTGTACAGAGGAGTTGTCAATTCCTCCGGCCTTGTTGTTTACAAAGGATAAAACGCACGGGATAATAATGGTAGTGATAGTTGCGGAAAAGTAAATACTGAAAGTAAATTGATAGTGTAAACAGTGGTGGAAATATGGACCAGGGTTCACTAGTGATGTATCTCTCCCAAAAGACGATAAAATATCCATGCGAGGTAAACAAATTACAGCTGGGCAATTGACAGGATTATGTGCGCAAACAATTGCTAATTATGCAAAACAGAAAGGAAGAGGCTCAAAAGCACGGGCGATACGCCAAGACAAGTAGACCGAAATCCATCTGCATCTACCCACTAATCATCCACCTTGAGATATCTATCCATAACATCTCGCTGGTATTAAGTTGTGAATGCCACCCAAAGTGTAAACTCAAGAAACAGACAACTGCATTAAAGAACTTTGCGTAAAGTAAACAATCCTTGCACCCGCAAGTACAAGCAACGTTGTTTTCCCTCTTGTGGCAACAACACATCCCATAGACTCATGTTTTTGTCACTCAAGCTAGTCATCGGGGGGCATGAACCCACAATCGTGCATAACGCTCCCTCTTGGAGTCACTACCTACTACTTGGCCAAAGCAATAAATAGCAACGGAGAACATGCAAGAGTTACTCAAGAACAAAAATATAAAAGAAGAGAACCAAATATATAACTCAATCACAATCTAAACATAATCTCATAATCCATCGGATCCCAGCAACTCAACATAGCAACAGCAGAAAGATTACATATGTGCCTCAATCCTGTAGGGCAGCTCACGAGGTCTAATCCATGAAGAACAAAGAGGGGAGGAGAACATCGCATAGCTACTGATCATGGACCCATGGTCCAAGGTGGACTACTCACGGTTCATCCGGGAAGTATCCATGGTGCTGGAGAATCTCCCGAAGGTGATTCCTCCCTCCGGCAGGGTACCGGGAAGAGGTCTTCTGGTGCTCCCGATCTTGGAAGCGCAGCGGCGGCGGAACAGAGGAGAGATCGCGAAAAAGGGTTCCGTCCCCGAGGGTTTCTTGTCACGGGGAATAAATAGGCGAAAGGGGGAAGCCAGAGGTGGGCCAGGGGCTCCAGGCGCCCCCCTGGCGCAGCCAGGGGTGGGGCCGCGCCCTCTGGCCGCCTGGGGCCCCCTGGCTCCCCTCTGGCCCCTCTCGGGCTCTTCGCGAAGCTTCCGGTACGCTGATTTTTCCTATATTTTTCCCGGAATTTTTCTAGTACTTTTAATAAGGGGGAAACCTGAAATAGAAAAACAACAGAAAACAGGAACTGGCACTGGGGTGCACTGAGTTAATAGGTTAGTCCAAATATGATCAAAAGTGTATAGAAGTTCATCAATATCATAGCAATATCACACAAAAGAGGCATGGAGCAAGCATAAATTATAGATACGTTTTGGACGTATCAAGCAAGCAGAAATTATAGATACGTTTAGGACGTATCGACATCCCCAAGCTTAATTCCTGCTCGTCCTCAAGTAGGTAAATGATAACCAGCATAATTCCTGTGGTGACATGCTAGCAACCATATAAGAACTTTAAAAAGTAAAGCAATCAAGGTATGTGATTCAATTCAAGTCAGAACATGCAAGAGTCTATATTAACATTGAAACTAGCAACAAAAGGACATTAGGTGCAAGAGCTCTTAGCTGTCCGTGACTCGAATGTCTCCAAATGGTGTTTGCGTATAAGAAGGGGGATATGGGAATGCGAGAGAAAATATATTTGTTGAGACCTCAATCTACTAAAGTTTCGCACTTGGTCTTCTTTGGAATCTTATCTTGACTCGTCCCCATACCACTAGCCAGGTACAAGTCAATTTGATCCACTCCCTTTCAATATTTTGAGCACTCATGCAATGGATGAGCGTAAGCACGAGAGTTGACACTTAGGACGGCAAAGAGAGAGATATGGTGGAGGAGGAAGAAAAAAAGGGTGAGAAAGGCTCACATCAATGAGGACAATCATAGGCGAGAAGGCCCAATGATAGATATGATCTGAGGAGTAGGGATTGCCATGCAACGAATGCACATATGAGCTAAGAAAAGCTCTCCAATGGAACTAGTGGGGTGCATCAACCTTGCTCGCTCATGAATACCTAGAGCTTGTTTGAGGAGGCTCATCCTTGGAATATGCAAGCCAAGTTCTATAGTGTGAAGGTCCCCACTTAGCTATATGCATGTATGATCATCTCTATGGAGTACAAGGATAAGAGGGAGTACTAGTGTGGGTCTTTCAAAAGGATAGTAGTGTTGCCCCTTTCTCTCTTTTTATTTTACTTTTCTATTTTTTGTATTTTTTTGGTGGCCTCAATGGCTCTTTCTATTTAACTCTCATTTGTCATCTTTGGGATCTAATATTTTGTCCAATTTGGGATATTTTCCTCACTTAAGGGCAACACTCTCTTTTACAAGAAGGTATAGAAGATCTTTCACACTTTACAAGGTACTCAAACATAAAGAAGATGTTGCTATCATGATGTATGCAATGTATGCCTCTGCCAGTGTAGCAGGAACATGTATGCCATGAAGATCAAGTCATGAAGATGTGGATGTTGCATGGCAATATATCTCGGAAAGGCTATGGAAATGCCTTGATAGGTAGGTATGGTGGATGTTTTGAGGAAAGATATAAGGAGGTTTATGATGACAAAGCGTGTCATGCCAAGGGTTTGGATGTACCGGCGAAGGTGGACGCCAGCTCTCGGAGTGAGAAGAAGGCAATGCACGGTATGGATAAGGCTAGCAAATATGAGGAGGTGGAAGTGTCAACTTTCAATACTTACATTAGTCTGAAGAACTCATGCACTTATTATCGGTAACTCTCAATCTAATGAGGAGGTTCACAAAGAGACAAGTACCCCGAGGAGGAGTGTATGGGGGTTTGGTTATCCTTGCGCATCCTCGACTCATGGTACGTGAGTGTACGCTAATATCCGACCCCTCAAAAGATTAGTGATCCATCTAGTAGCTAGAGTTCTCAAATAGTTTTTGTAGGTTTTGAAAATAAACACGGATTTCCAAAAATACGACACCTATCACTAATAGGCTAGAGCTCTTGACACCAAAAGTTCAAACATTACTCACAACAATACCTCAAAACTATTGCAAGTTAGTACTAAAATTAAATAGCAACCTCAATTACCTACTTTCAAGACAAGACACAACTCAGTGCAACCACCAACTCTCTTAACAAGATAAACATGAAAAATAAAGAGAGTTCCATCAACAAACTAAACAAAATCGAAGGATCTTGCTAAATACAAACTAAAACTAAACATGTCAGTAGCTACGAAAAGATAAAGAACACACAACAGTAAAAAGATAGGCATGAAAAATCCTATGATGTGTTCTAGATTGGAATGGAGGGTGTCTATCTCCCACACAAAGTAAGCTGGGGTCTAACTTGTTATGAACAGCAAGCAAAGCTAAATAAAACTAAAAATAAACCTAAGAGCGAGACGCTCAAAGCATAACACGCATGAAGTGATAGATATATAGTGAGACGAAGGAAGAACTGATGATTGTTGATGGAGACGGGGATGCAAGGGGGCGTCCCCAATCTTAGACGCTTGAGTCTCCTTGAATATTTATTGGGGATGCATGGGGGAATCCCCAAGCTTGAGCGCTTGACACTCCTGGATCTTCTTTCATCATCTTCCCTCGCACACTTGAAAACTCCCTTCATACATAACTCATCATAAGCTGATTAGAGAGGTTAGTACCCTTAATAAATTAATTTTTCCCCACTGGATATAAAGATATTATTGAAGATCAATAGCGGGTAGTAAAGAATTTTTTGGGGGTACTTCTGTAAATCAAATCAAAAAACTCAGAACATACGAAGATTCACAATTGTATAGAGCATGCTATGTAAACAATTCAGCTCAAAAAGATGAACTGGTGATTTGTTTCAATTTTTCCGTCAAGAAGACAAAATCTATTTTCTGGACAACATGTCACAAATTTTTCTTCCCTTATCATAAGAGGCTATAACTTGGCAATAAGCTTGAAAATAAAGATACAATGATGTTGCTACAGTAGTAACAATTGATACGTCCAAAATGTAACTATAATTTCTGCTTGCTCCATGCCTCTTTTGTGTGATATTGCTATGATATTGATGAACTTCCATACACTTTTGATCATATTTGGACTAACCTATTAACTCAGTGCACCCCAGTGCCAGTTCCTGTTTTCTGCTGTTTTTCTATTTCAGGTTTCCCCCTTATTAACAGTACCATAAAAATTCCGGGAAAAATATAGGAAAAATCAGCGTACCGGAAGCTTCGCGAAGAGCCCGAGAGGGGCCAGAGGGGAGCCAGGGGGCCCCAGGCGGCCCGAGGGCGCGGCCCCCACCCCAGGCCGCGCCAGGGGGATGCCTGGAGCCCCTGGCCCACCTCTGGCTGCCCCTTTCGCCAATTTATTCCCCGTGATGAGAAACCCTCGGGGAAGGAACCCTTTTTCACGATCTCTCCTCTGTTCCGCCGCCGCCGTGCTTCCAAGATCGGGAGAACCAGAAAACCTCTTCCCGGCACCCTTCCGGAGGGAGGAACCACCTCCGGGAGCTTCTCCGGCACCATGGATGCTTCCCGGATGAACCGTGAGTAGTCCACCTTGGACCATGGGTCTATGATCAGTGGCTATGTGATGTTCTCCTCCCCTCTTTGTTCTTCATGGATTAGAACTCGTGAGCTGCCCTACATGATCGAGGCCCATATGTAATCTTGGTGTTGTTGCCACAAGGGGGAAAACAACGGTGCTTGTACTTGCGGGTGCAAGGATTGTTTACTTTATGCAAAGTTCTTTAATGCAATTGTATGTTGCTTTGAGTTTACACTTTGGGTGGGATTGGCAACTTAATACCAGCGAGATGTTCTGGATAGATATCTCAAGGTGGATGATTAGTGGGTAGATGCAGATGGATTTCGGTCTACTGTCTTGGCGTACCGCTCGTGATTTTGAGCCTCTTCCTTTCCGCATAGCATAATTAGCATTGGTTTGCGCACATAATCCTGTCAATTTCCCAGCTGTAATTTGTTTACCTCGCATGGTTGTTTTATTGTCTTTTGGGAGAGATACATCACTAGTGAACATCATAGGACCCCGGTCCATATTACCAACACTGTTTACACCGTCAATTTACTTTCAGTATTTACTTTTCCGCAGCTATCACTATCATTATTATCCCGTGCGTTTTATCCTTTGTAAACAACAAGGCCGGAGGAATTGAAAACTCCTGTGTACTCGTTGGGAGAAAAGCTATATGTTGTGTGTGCAGGTCCAGGTGAAGTTAGCAATCCTTACATTGTCAACGGCGCCAATTGTTCACTTCACCACCTAGTTGTATATGTTGGAGTCCTACTGGTTCGACACTCAACCTTAGCATCTTCGCTAAGGGAAATTTGCCTCTATCTACATCTCACCTTCCACTTGGGGTAACCAACGAGGGGTGAGAAGTTATCTCGTGTATCATGCAAATTTCTGGCTCCGTTGTCGGGGACTCCACTCTTCAAGATAGGGGAGTTGCACACTATCTTTTATCTTTGATTTTTAGTCTTGTTAGTTTACCTTTCAGTTTTTATCTTCGTGTCCTTTATCAAAAATCTAGAAAAAAATATAGTATGTCTAGTTCCTTACTTGCCAATCAATGTCTGACTTCTTTGTAACCAGATCTTATTGGCATGTAGGATTCACCGAGGATCAACGAAAGTGGTACAAGGAACACCGCTTGTCTCAAAAGGGGATACACTTATGGAAACAAATACACCAGTTGTATGACTATGCTAGAAACTTGTGCTCAATATATAATATATCTTTCTGCAGGGATGAATCTTGTTGCTTTATGAGGCACACACACCTTGCTTTCCAATGTGAGTATAATGATGATGAAACCTTAGATTCTTATGCTAAGAGAAATTATGATTTTGATGATGCAGAGAAAATAGAAGAATTTGTTGCTTATAAGGGTGCCTATAAAATTACTTCTCTTCTTAAAAATATTGATGATGCCCCTTACAAATCCGAGAGTCTTGCTATACGTAACTATTTTTTGGAAAATTACGATGCAAATTATTATATTACTGATCATCTTGAGAGAATCTCTCCCCCAAATGAAGAGACTAATGTTTTGCAGGACTCTATGGAAGAAGAAATTGTTGAACCTGAAAGATGCTTGGATGAAAAAGAGGAGGAGAGTGACAAACAAAAGGAGGAAGAATGGAGCCATCCATGTCTACCTTCTATTGAGAGTAACTCTTTGAATCTTACCTTATATGAGTGGTATGATCCTATGAATTCTTTTGAAATATCCCTTTTTGATGAAGTTGATGCCTTCTATGCTTATGGCCGTGATGCCATTATGGATGATGCTTACGGAAATGAACTTTCTATAGTTCCTCATGTTAAGCATGAATTTTTTTTCTATTTCACCCACACTTGATTGTCCTATTATCCTTTTGAAATCTCCAAATCATATTCCGGAGAATTATGCTCTTATTAAGTATCAATGTGATGGGTTGCATTTATCTTATGTTCCTAAAGAACGTGTTGAAAACTATACACGCGTACTTGTAGGTCATGAACAACATGATTTATGTGATAGTTATATTCTTGATGTTGTTCATGATACTACTGAAAATTATTTTGAGAGAGGAAAGATTGGTTGTAGAAACTTTGTTACAAAAACACCTCTCTTCATGTTGAAAGTTTTGAAGTTGTTCTTCTTTTATCTTCCTATGCTTGTTATTTTGTGCTTTCACGATTTATTTTCTTACAAGATGCCTATGCATAGGAAGTGGGTTACGCTTAAATGTGTTTCATATTTGCTTCTTGATGCTCTCTTTTGCTTCAAAATTCTTATTCTTGTGAGAGCATCTTCTATAATCTTTATGCCTAGCTAATGGCTTTAAAGAAGCGCTTTCGGAAGGCAGCCCGCAACGAATTTAGGATTTCCTTTTGTTTTTCTTCTGTTTTTAGTGTTCTTGATGATTGTTACTACTGTAGCAACATCATTGTATCTTTATTTTTCAAGCTTTCTGCCATTTATAGCCTCATATGACAAGGGAAGTTAAAGTTGTGACATGCTGTCCAGAAAAATCCCAGTTCATCTTTTTTAGCTGAATTGTTTACAAAGCGTGATCTATACAATTACGGAACTTTCGTATGTTCTGAGTTTTTTGATTTGAGTTGCAGATGTATCCCTAAAACAATTCTTTACTACCTGCTGGTCTGTTTTTCACAGATTCTGTCCTGTTTTGCCCTTTTTTCGTTTTGCAAACCTTAAGCTTGCTTTTTCTTTGCAAAAACTTTTTGGCAATCTTGAGAAACAGTAGCCCTTCTAGATTATCTTTATTTCAAATAGAGAAAAAATATTTTATTATGGGTACTAACCTCGCTAATCAGATTATGATGAGTTATCTATGAAGGGAGTTTTCAAGTGTGCGAGGGAAGATGATGAAAGAAGATTCAGGAGTGTCAAGCGCTCAAGCTTGGGGATGCCCCCATGCATCCCAAAGAAATATTCAAGGAGACTCAAGCATCTAAGCTTGGGGATGCCCCCGTGCATCACCTTCTCCATCGACAATTATCAGTTCGTCTCTCATTTCACTATATTTTTATCACTTCATGCGTTATGTGCTTTTCTTGGAGCGTCTCTCTCTTAGGTTTTATTTTTAATTTTATTTAGCTTTTCTTGCTGTTCATAACAAGTTAGAACCCAGCTTTCTTTGTGTGGGAGAGAAAGACGCTCCACTTACAAAATTTAGAACACAACATAGGACTTTTCCTGCTTATCTTTGCTGTGTGTGTTCTTTATGTTTTTCGTACCTACTGTCATGTTTTGCTCTTAGT
The DNA here is from genome assembly GCA_950022295.1 of Bromus sterilis. NCBI lineage: Eukaryota > Viridiplantae > Streptophyta > Magnoliopsida > Poales > Poaceae > Bromus > Bromus sterilis. The sequence goes on from OX465595.1 coordinate 346,567,412, forward strand.
TTTCATGCTTATCTTTTTAAGAGCTTTTGTTTAGTTTGTTTCTGGAACTCTCTTGAGTTTGCATGTTTATCTTGTTTAGAGAGTTTTGCCTGTTGCACTGAGTTTTGTGTCTTGACTTGAAGTAGGCAATTGAGGTTGCTATTCAATTGTAGTAGTAACTTGAAATAGTTTTGAGGTATTGTTTTGAGTAATGTTTGGACTTTTGGTGTCAAGAACTTTAGCCTATTAGTGATAGATGTCGTATTTTGGGCAATCCGTGTTTATTTTCAAAACCTACAAAATTAGTTGATAACTCTAGCTACTATATGGACCACTACTCTTCTGAGGGGTCGAATATTAGAGTACACTCACGTTCCATGAATCGAGGATGCGCAAGGATAACCAAACCTCCATACACTCCTCCTCGGGGTACTTGTCTCTTTGTGAACCTCCTTATTAGATTGAGAGTTATCGATAATAAGTGCATGAGTTCTTCGGACTAATGTGAGTATTCCAAAGTTGACACTTTGACCTTCCCATATTTTTCTAGCCTCTCCTGTGCCGTGCATTGCTTTCTTCTCACTCCGATAGTTAGCGTCCACCTTCGCCGGTACATCCAAACCCTTGGCATGATACGCTCTGTCATCATAAACCTCCTTATATCCTTCCTCAAAACAGCCACTATACCTACCTATCAAGGCATTTCCATAGCCTTTTCGAGATATATTGCCATGCAACATCCATCTTCTCATGACTTGATCTTCATGTCATGCATGCTACTTGCTTGATCGATGAGCCGCATGCTAGTTGGGCTTTGCCCTAATTATTGCTACATGACGCGCTAGTATCATTGCATATCCTGCTACCCTGGCAGAGGCATACATTTTCATGCATCATGATAGTTACATTTTCTTTATGATTTGAGTAATTTGGAAAGTGTGAAAGATCTTCTCTACTTTTTTAAATATATAGAGTGTTGCCCCTATAGTGAGGAAAAGATCCCAAAGAGGACAAATTAAAATATCCCAAAGAGGACAAATGAGAGAAATAGAAAGAGCCATTGAGGCCACCAAAAAAATACAAAAAATAGAAAAAAGAGAAAAATAAATAAAAAGAGAGAAGGGGGCACACTACTTGTCCTTTTGAGAGATCCACACTCGTACTCCCTCTTATATCTTGTACTCCATAGAGATTATCATTCATGCATATACCTATGTGGGGACCTTCATACTTTAGAACTTGTCTTGTATATTCCAATGATGAGCCTCCTCAAATGAGCTCTAGGTCTTCTTGAGCAAGCAAGTTGGATGCACCCCCACTAGTTCCATTGGAGAGCTTACCTTAGCTCATATGTGCATCCGTTGCATGGAAATCCCTACTCCTCACATCATATCTATCAGCTGGATTTCTCTCGCCTATGATTGTCCTCATTGATGTGAGCCTTTCATACCTTTTTGTCTTCCTCCTCCACCATATTCTCTCTTTGCCATCCTAAGTGTGAACTTTCTTGCTTACGCTCATCCATTGCATGAGTGCTCAAAATGTCGAAAAGGAGTGGATCATTTTGACTTGTACCTGGCTAGTGGTCTGGGGATGAGTCAAGATAAGATTCCAAAGAAGACCAAGTGTGAAACTTTAGTAGATTGAGTTCTCAACAAAAAAATACCTTTTCTCGTATACCCCTATCCCTTTTCTTGCACGCAAACACCATTTGGAGACATTCGAGTCACGGACAGCGAGAGCTCTTGCACCTTTATGTTCTTATGTTGCTTGTTTCAATGCTACATATAGACTCTTGCTTGTTATGTCTTGAATTTAATTGCATGCTTTGATTGCTTTACTTAAAAAGTTCTTATATGGTTGTTAGCATGTCACCACAAAAATTATGCTTGTTATCATTTACCTACTCGAGGACGAGCAGGAATTAAGCTTGGGGATGTTGATACGTCCAAAACGTATCTATAATTTCTGCTTGCTCCATGCCTATTTTGTGTGAAATTGCTATGATATTGATGAACTTCCATACACTTTTGATCATATTTTTACTAACCTATTAACTCAGTGCACCCCAGTGCCAGTTCTTGTTTTCTGCTGTTTTTCTATTTCAGGTTTCCCCCTTATTAAAACTACCAGAAAAATTCCCGGAAAAATATAGGAAAAATCAGGGTACCGGAAGCTTCGCGAAGAGCCCGAGAGGGGCCAGAGGAGAGCCAGGGGGCCCAGGCGGCCAAAGGGCGCGACCCCACCCCTGGTCGCGCCAGGGGGGCGCCTGGAGCCCCTGGTCCACCTTTGGCTGCCCCTTTCGCCTATTTATTCCCCGTGACGAGAAACCCTTGGGGACGAAACCCTTTTTCACGATCTCTCCTCTGTTCCGCCCCCGCCGCGCTTCCAAGATCGGGAGCACCAGAAGGCCTCTTCCCGGCACCCTGCCGGAGGGAGGAACCACCTCCGGGAGCTTCTGCACCACCATGGATGCTTCCCGGATGAACCGTGAGTAGTCCACCTTGGACCATGGGTCTATGATCAGTAGCTATGTGATGTTCTCCTCCCCTATTTGTTCGTCATGGATTAGAACTCGTGAGCTGCCCTACATGATCGAGGCACATATGTAATCTTTGTGCTGTTGCCACAAGGGGGAAAACAACGGTGATTGTACTTGCGGGTGCAAGGTATTTTTACTTTACGCAAAGTTCTTTAATGCAGTTGTCTGTTTCTTGAGTTTACACTTTGGGTGGGATTCACAACTTAATACCAGCGAGATGTTATGGATAGATATCTCAAGGTGGATGATTAGTGGGTAGATGCAGATGGATTTCAGTCTACTTGTCTTGGCGTGCCGCCCGTGCTTTTGAGCCTCTTCCTTTCTGCATAGCATAATTAGCATTGGTTTGCGCACATAATCCTGTCAATTGCCCAGCTGTAATTTGTTTACCTCGCATGGCTGTTTTATCGTCTTTTGGGAGAGAGACATCACTAGTGAACATCATAGGACCCCGGTCCATATTATCAACACTGTTTACACCTTCAATTTACTTTCAGTATTTACTTTTCCGCAGCTATCACTATCATTATGATCCCGTGCGTTTTATCCTTTGTAAACAACAAGGCCGGAGGAATTGACAACTCCTCTGTACTCGTTGGGAGCAAAGCTATCTGTTGTGTGTGCAGGTCCAGGTGAAGTTAGCAATCCTTAGATTGTCAACGGCGCCAATTGTTCACTTCACCACCTACTTGTATCTGTTGGAGTCCTACTACATCTCAACCTTAGCATCTTCGCTAAGGGAAATTTTCCGCTATCTACATCTCACCTTCCACTTGGGGTAACCAACGAGGGGAGAGAAGTTATCTCGTGTATAAACAATCATCAAGACCACTAAGAACGGAAGTAAAAACATCTTGGGTTGCCTCCCAACAAGCGCTTTCTTTTACGCCTTTAAGCTAGGCACGAAGATTATAAAAGATGCTCTCCTAAAAATAAGGATTGGAACCAAAAGAGAGCATCAAGAAGAAAATACGAAACACGTTTAAGCCTAACCCACTTACTATGCATAGGCATATTGTAGGAAAATAAAAGAAAGAAGCACAAAGTGACATGCATAGGAAGGTGGAACAAGAACAACTTCAAAAGTTTCAACTTAGAGAGAGGTGTTTTTGTAACATGGAAGTTTCTATAACCAAACTTTCCTCTCTCAAAGTAATTTTCAGTAGTATCATGAACAACATCAAGAATATAACTATCACATAAATCATATTGTTCATGACCTACAAGCACACGTGTATTGTTTTCAACACAGTTTTTAGGATCATAAGATAAATGCAACCCATCACATTGAGCCTCAATAAGAGCACAGTTCTCCGGAATATGAGTTGGAGATTTCAAAAGGATATTAGGACAATCAAGTGTGGGTGCAATAGCAACAATTCATGCTTAACATAAGGAACTGTAGAAAGTTCATCTTCTCAAGCATAATCCATATTGGCATCATGGCCATCAACAAAGAAAGTATTAAGTTCATCAGAAAGGGAAGTATCAAGTGAGTCCTCGGAATCATGGGATTCCTCATCAAAGCAATCATAAGCCTCTTATTGGGCAGCAAACATTTAATTTTTAAAATCCTCAATATAAGAATTAGAAGTATAATTCTTGAAGCAATAAGCAAGAACTGCAAAGTTTTCGGACTTGTGAATAGTATCATAATACTTTTCAATCAAGGAAGCAATCTTATAAGCACCTTCAAAAGCAACAAACTCTTCGATCTTTTCAACATCAAAGTAATCATAAACACCTTTAGCATAAGAAGATAAGATCTCATTTTCATTAAACTGACATTGGAAAGGAAGGTGTTTATGATCTATATTAGAGCAGCAAGTAAAATCATAAATGTGGCACAAAATTTCAGCATGGCAATAAGAAACATGTATTTGATCCCATAAGTGTTTCCCTTTCTGATATAGGCGGTGCCGCGTATAACGAGCATGCTCATCCAATGATTTTCCCTCAACCAAGTCGGTTGGGTTTTTAGCGCGAGCACAAATTGATCGAAGACAATCCAAGTGAAACATGTCCATCCTACCATATTTAGGTGGTTCAACACCCATGGTGAGGATAGCATCACTAGGCAAAGCAAGACAAAGGAAAAAGGTAGCAACTAATTTTTTTGGTTTTTCATAAAGACACAAAAGCAAAAACGAAAACTGGAAAGGTAAACTAACAAGACTAAAAAGCAAAGGTAAAAGATAGTGTGCAACTCCACTATCTTAGCACTCGGAGTCCCCGGCAACGGCGCCAGAAATTTGCTTTATACGCGAGAGAGGATAATGGCTTCTCGCCCTTCGTTTGTTACCCCAAGTGGAAGTTGAGATGTAGGATAGCAGCAAATTTCCCCTATGTAGAAGATAGGGTTTGTCTCCCATAGGACTCCGCCAATGATAAGTAGGTGTCAATGGCGCAACTGACGTGGACCTGCACACAACTCAAATAACTTTCCTCCAAAAGAAGTTCAGAGAGGTTGTCAATCTCTCCGGTCTTGTTGTTTACAAAGGATCAAACGCAAGGGATAATGATAATGGTGATAGAAACTAGAAAGTAAAAGCAGGAAAATAAATGAGCGTGTAAACGGTGATGAGAATATGGACCAGGGTCCCATGATGTTCACTACTGACGTCTCTCTCCCAAAAGACGATAAAACTGCTATGCGAGGTAAACAAATTACAGTTGGGCAATTGCCAGGATTATAAACGCACAGGAATGCTAACTATGCTACAAAGAAATGACGAGGCTCAAAAGCATGGGCAGTACGCCAAAATAAGTAGACCGAAATCCAATTGCGTCTACTACTAATCATCTACCTTGAGATATCTATCCAGAACATCTCGCTGGTATTAAGTTGCGAGCCCCGCCTAAAGTGTAAACCCAAAGCAACAGACAACTTCATTAAAAATTATTTTGCGTAAAGTAAACAATCCTTGCAACCGCGGTTACAAGCATCGTTGTTTTCCCCCTTGTGGCAATAGCACACCCCCTAGACTCATGTTTCTGTCACTCAAGCGTGTCATTAGGGGGCATGAACCCACAATCGAGCATAGCGTTCCCTCTTGGAGTCACTACCTACTACTTGGCCAAAGAAATAAGCAGCAACGGAGAACATGCAAGAATTACCTAGGAACAAAAATATAAAAGATAAGAACCAAATATATTAGTTAAAAACAATCTGAACATAATCTCATAATCCATCAGATCCCGGCAAACTCAGCATAGCAACAGCAGACAATTACATATGTGCCTCGATCATGTAGGGAAGCTCACGAGGACTAAACCATGAAGAACAAAGAGGGGACGAGAACATCACATAGCTATTGATCACGGACCCACGGTCGAAGGGAAACTACTCACAGCACATCCGGGAAGCGTCCATGGTGGAGGGGAAGCTCCCGGAGGTCAATCCTCCCTCCGACAGGGTGCCGGGAAGAAGTTTGCTGGCGCTCCCGATCTTGGAAGCACGGCGCGGCGGAACAGAGGCGAGATCGTGAGAAAGGGTTCCGTCTTCGGAGGTTTCGCGTCATGGAGATTAAATAGGCGAAGGAGGCAGCCAGGGGGGCCACAATGGGTCCAGGCGCCCCCCTGGCGCGACCAAGACCTAGGTCACGCCAGGTGGCCACCTGGGGCCCTGGTGGGTCCCCTCGGACACTCCTTCGGGGTTCCGGAAGCTTCCGGTGCGCTGATTTTTTATCTGATTTTCTTGAATTTTTGGAGCACTTTTAATATGGGGGAAACCTGAAATAGAAAAATAACAGAAAACAGGAACTGGCACTGTGGTGCATTGAGTTAATAAGTTAGTCCAAATATGACCAAAAGTGTATGAAAGTGTATCTAGATCATAACAATATCACACAAAACATTGCATGGAGCAAGCAGAAATTATAGATACGTTTGGGATGTATCAACATCCCCAAGCTTAATTCCTGCTCGTCGTCAAGTAGGTAAATGATAACAAGCATAATTTCTGTGGTGACATGCTAGCTACCATATAAGGACTTTGAAAATTAAAGCAATCAAGGTATGTGATTGAATTCAAGTCATAACATGCAAGAGTCTATATTAGCATTTAAACAAGCAACAAAAGAACATTAGGTGCAAGAGCTCTCGCTGTCCGTGACTCGAATGTCTCCAATTGGTGTTTGCGTGCAAGAAGGGGGATAGGGAATACGAGAAAAAAGTATTTTTGTTGCGAACTAAATCTACTAAAGTTTCAAACTTGGTCTTCTTTGGAATCTTATCTTGACTCATCCCCAAACCACTAGCCAGGTACAAGTCAATTTGATCCACTCCCTTCGATATTTTGAGCACTCATGCAATGGATGAGCGTAAGCACAAGAGTTGACACTTAGGATGGAAAAGAGAGAAATATGGTGGAGGAGGAAGACAAAAAGGGTGAGAAAGGCTCACATCAATGAGGACAATCATAGGCGATAAGTCCAAATGATAGATATGATGTGAGGAGTAGGGATTGTCATGCAACGAATGCACATATGAGCTAAAAAGCTCTCCAATGGAACTAGTGGGGGTGCATCTAACTTGCTCTCTCATGAAGACCTAGAGCTCTTTTGAGTAGGCTCATCCTTGGAATATGCAAGCCAAGTTCAATAGTGTAAAGGTCCCACATAGCTATATGCATGAATGATCATCTCTATGGAGTACAAGGATAAGAGGGAGTACTAGTGTGGATCTTTCAAAAGGATAGTAGTGTTGCCCCTTTCACTTTTTTATTTTATTTTTCTCCTTTTTCTATTTTTTCTATTTTTTTGGTGGCCTTAATGGATCTTTCTATTTAACTCTCATTTTTCCTCTTTGGGATCTTTTATTTTGTCCACTTTGGGATCTTTTCCTCACTTAAGGGCAACACTCTATTTTACAAGAGGGTATAGAAGATCTTTCACACTTTACAAGGTACTCAAATCATAAAGAAGATGTAGCTATCATGATGTACGCAATGTATGCCGCTACAGTGTAGCAGGGACATGTATGACATGAAGATCAAGTCATGAAGAGGTGGATGTTGCATGGCAATATATCTCGGAAAGGCTATGGAAATGCCTTGATAGGTAGGTATGGTGGCTGTTTTGAGGAAAGATGTAAGGAGGTTTATGATGACAGAGCGTATCATGCCAAGGGTTTGGATGTACCGGTGAAGGTGGACGCCAACTCTCAGAGTGAGAAGAAGGCAATGCACGGCACGGAAGAGGCTAGCAAATATGAGGAGGTGGAAGTGTCAACTTTCAATACTTACATTAGTCCGAAGAACTCATGCACTTATTATCGGTCACTCTCAATCTAATAAGGAGGTTTACAAAGAGACAAGTACCCCGAGGAGGAGTGTATGGGGGTTTGGTTATCCTTGCGCATCCTCGACTCATGGTACGTGAGTGTACTCTAATATCCGATCCGGTGATTTATCGTGAATTTTTTCGTCCATGGACAAAATCTGTTTTCTGGACAGCATGTCACAACTCTTGAACTTTCTTGCAATCGGAGGCTAAACTTGGCACAAAGCTTGAAAATAAAGATACAACGATGTTTCTACAGTAGTAACAATCATCAAGACCACTAAAAACAGAAGTAAAAACATCTTGGGTTGCCTCCCAACAAGCGCTTTCTTTTACGCCTTTAAGCTAGGCAAGAAGCGAAAGAAGAATCAAGTTGTATCAATTGAACCATCATCAAGATCATCAAAAAGCTCTTCAATTGTACTACTAGTTTTAAGAAGTCTTTCAAATAAAAGCCTAATGAAGATACTTCTAGAGATAAACCAAAAGGCGGAAAATCAATTGGAGTTTCATTTATAAATTTGTCTAAGGGAGGTATTTCTTCCAAAGTTTTCACAGTTTCAACTCCCTTGGCTATAAGTGGGTTGTTTTTGGGTCGAGGAACTTTAGGTACGTAAGTGAACTTAGGTTCCTTCTTTGTCGGATTTCCTACTTTTTGTTTTGATTGAGGAGAAATTAGTTCCTAAAGTGTTAATGATTTCCTCAATCTTATCTATCCTAGAAGAATCCAAATTATGGGATTTGATGGTCTCCAAAGTTTTGATAATATTATGCATGGAGCTATCAAGTCTATTAAAATTCCCTTGAATCTTCTGATCCAACTCATTTATCTTATTTATACTTGGTATTTCTAAATTTATCTTTTCAAGTTTTTTCATAATGTGAACTAAAGTGATATCCTCTTGAATTCTAGCAACAAGGAGATTTCCAACAAGATTTTCAATAACATTAAGAGGTTCCCAAATTGGGGCTTCTAGGAAATTCCCATGGATAGCATTATCTAGAATAAACCTATTCCAAGGAGTAATTCCAACAGAAAAGTTTCTAAGCTGGATAGTGTGGATTGCTTCTTGGTGGCTGTCTTTTGAGAATAGTTAATTCTATACGAAGCATCTTTTAAACTTTCACCACCTCTTTGTTTAAAGGTGAGCACTTCTGTCTCAACAAAGGAAAAAAGGATCAGACATAATGATACTACTAGCAAGGCAAATATATTTTTGTGATTTTTGATAAAGGACACAAAGATAAAAACTGAAAGGTAAACTAACAAGACTAAAAAGCAAAGATAAAAGATAGTGTGCAACTCCCCTATCTTGAAGAGTAGAGTCCCCGGCACCGGCGCCAGAAATTATCTTGTTGGCACTGAAGTAGTTCTCGTTGGTTACCCCAAGTGGAAGGTTGGATGTAGCCTAGCAGCAAATTTCCCTTGGTAAAGATACAAAGGTTGAGATCGACCAATAGGACTCCAAGGTCGAGAAGTAGGTGGTGAAGCGAGCAACGCGTCGTTTGAGAGATATTGCTCCCTTAACGTAGACCTGCACACACAACAAATAACTTTGCTCCCAATGAGTGCAGAGAGGTTGTTAATCTCTCCGACCGTGCTATTTACAAAGGATCAACGCAACAAATAAAAGGGTAATGATAATTGCGACTAGAAAGTAAAAGCAGGAAGTAAATTGAGGGTATAAACAGTGGTGGAAATATGGACCGGGGTCCCATGATGTTCACTAGTGATGTCTCTCCCAAAAGACGATAAAACTGTTATGCGAGGTAAAAAAATCACAGCTGGGAAATTGACAGGATTACGGGCGTGATACGTCCCAAACGTATCTATAATTTCTGCTTGCCATGTTTTGTGTGACTTTGCCATGTTTTGCTTGAACTTTCATGTACTTTTGAGAATATTTGGATTAATCTATTCACCCAGTGCACCCAGCTGCCAGTTGTTGTTTTCTGCTGTTTTTGTATTTCAGGTTTTCCGGCCATTAAAAGTGCTCCAAAAAAATCCGGGAAAATCAGATAAAAAATTAACGCAACGGAAGCTTTCGGAATCACCAAAGGAGGGAAGGAGGGACACCACCAGGCAGCCAGGAGGACAGGTGGCACAACCCCACCCTGGGCCGCGCCAGGCATCTTGACTGCCCTATGGCCCCTCTCGGTGCCCCCTTCGCCTATATTTACCCCCCGTGACGGAAACCCCTAATATCAATCCCTCTTTCGCGATCTCGCCTCTGTACCGCCGCCGCCACCGTTTCAAGATCGGGGCTGCCTAGAGAAGCTGCTCCGGCACCCTGCCGGGAGAAGCTACCCCCTCCGGGAGACCATCCATAGCCATGGACGCCTCCCGTATGTACCGTGAGTAGTTTCCATTGGACCATGAGTCTGTGACCAGTAGCTATGTGATCTATCTCTCCCTTCTTTGTGCTTCCACTTTCGAGTCCTCGTGAGCTGCCTCACATGATCGATGCACCTTTGTAATTTTCTGCTGTTGCTATGCTGAGTTTGTTGGGATCTGATGGATTATGAGACTATGTTCAGATTGTGATGAGTAATATATTTGGTTCTTCTCTTTTATATTTTCTTCTTGAGTAAATTCTTGCATGTTCTCCGTTTCCATATTTTACTTTGGCCAAGTGATTTGTTGCAACTCCAAGCGGGAGCGTTATGCTTGATTGTGGGTTCAGCCCCTTGATGTCTAGCTTGAGTGAAAAAAACATGAGACTAGGGGATGTGATGTTGCCACCAGGTATAAAACAACAGTGCTTCTATCCGTGGGTGCAAGGATTGTTTACTTTACGCAAAGTTCTTTTAATGCAGTTGTCTGTTGCTTTGAGTTTACACTTTGGGTGGGATTCGCAACTTAATACCAGCGAGATGTTCTAGATAGATATCTCAAGGTGGATGATTCGTAGTAGATGCAGTTGGATTTCGATCTACTTACCTTGGTGTACTGCCCATTGCTTTTGAGCCCTTCCTTTCTTTGCAGCATAGTTAGCATTACAGTGCCTTCATAATCCTGTCAATTGCCCAACTGTGATTTGTTTACCTCGCTAGCACTTTTATCGTCTTTTGGGAGAGAGACATCACTAGTGAAAATCACGTGACCTTGATCCATCTTCATATCATTGTTTACACCATCAATTAACTTTCAGTTGCCACTATCATTATCTCTTGCGTTAATCCTTTGAAAACAGCAAGGCCGGAGGAATTTACAACTCCTCTGTACTCGTTGGGAGCAAAGTTATTTGTTTCTGTGTGCAGGTCCTGTCAACTCCCTAGCCAGAAGCTAATTTCTGGCGCCATTGTCACCTTCTTGTATCTCTTGGAGTCCTACTGGTTCGATAACCTTGGTATCTTCACCGAGGGAAATTTGTTTCTACGCTACATCTCACCTTCCAGTTGGGGTAACCAACGAGAAGTGAGAGAACTATCCTCACCGTATCAAGCTAATTTCTGGCGCCCTTGCCGGGGACTCCAGTCTACAAGATAGGGGAGTTGCACACTATCTTTTATCTTTGCTTTTTAGTCTTGTTAGTTTACCTATCAGTTTTTACTTTTGTGTCCTTTATCAAAAATACAAAAAATACCTGCTGCTACTATGGGTTCCAATGAAAACACTAAGTTGTGTGACTTTACTAGTCACAACAATAGTGACTTTATCTGCACTCCTATTGCTCCACCTGCTACTTCAGCACCTTCTTATGAGATTAAACCTGCTTTGCTAAACCTTGTTATGAAAGAACAATTCTCTGGTGCTAGAGATGATGTTGCTTTGCATTTAAATAATTTTATTGAGCTTTGTGATATGCAAAAGTACAAAGAAGTAGATGGTGAAATTGTTAAGCTTAAGCTTTTTCCTTTCTCTTTGAGGGAGGAAGCTAAAATCTGGTTTCAATCCTTGCCTAAGAATAGCATAGATTCTTGGGATAAGTGCAAGGATGCTTTTATCGGGAAGTACTACCCCCCTACTAAAATTATTCAATTGAGGAGTAACATTTTGAATTTCAGGCAATTGGATAATGAACACGTTGCCCAGGCATGGGAACGTATGAAGAAGCTCGTCAAGAACTTCCCTACACATGGACTGACTACCTGGATGGTTATCCAGACTTTTTATGCAGGCTTGAACTTTACCTCGCGGAACTTGTTAGATTCGGCCGCAGGAGGAACTTTTATGTCAACCACACTTTGTGCTGCAACAAAGCTACTTGATGAGATGATGCTGAACTACTCTCAGTGGCACACCGAAAGATCTCCAACTGGTAAGAAGGTAAATTCTGTCGAGGAGATCTCCTCTCTAAATGAAAAGGTTGACCTTATCATGTCTCTACTTACCAAGCAAGCTCCTATTGATCCTCAGGATGTTCCTTTAAATTCTTTGGTTGCTCAGGAACAAGTAGATGTGAACTTTATCTCTAGAAACAACTTCAACAATAATGCTTATAGGGGCAACTTTGCTAGTAATCCTAGACCGTTTCCATCCACTTATGGGAACAAACTGTTAGCACCCATCACACCCCTAGTCCCACTAGACCTATCAATGGTGATGCTACCACCTCAACCATAGATGAAGAAACCTCTATGAACATAGAGGCTTTCAAACAAGTGAGCTTAAATGATATCACTACCTCCTTGATAGATAGTAGTGACTTAGACTTTGACAACTGTACTTTATCTGAAGTTATTGGTTTTCTACACAAGATGTCTAGAGACCCCCACACTAGCACACTTAATCTTGCCTTCACAGAGCATATCACCAATGCTCTAATCAAAGTTAGGGAGGAGAATCTTAGATTAGAAGCCTCCATACCTAGGAAGCTAGAAGATGGTTGGGATCCTATGATAAAAATCAAATTGAAGAACTTCTCTTGTTATGTTCTTTGTGATGTTGGAGCAAGTACCTCTATTATGCCCAAAAGAATGTATGATATGCTTGCATTGAAACCTTTTGATCCCTGCTCTTTTGGTGTTCGTCTTGTTGATTCTTCCATAAAGGAACCTTTGGGGAAGATCGAGGATGTTCTTATCATTGTCAATGACAATTATGTTCCCGTTGATTTCACTATTATGGACATTGAGTGTGAGCCCTCTTGTCCAATTATTTTGGGACGTCCTTTTCTTTCCACAGTTGGTGCTGTTATTGACATGAAAGAGGGGAATATCAAATTCCAATTCCCTCTCAAGAAAGGGATGGAACACTTCCCTAGGAAAAATATTAAGTTGCCTTTTGAGTCCGTCACACGGGCTAGTTATTTTCTTGAAAAGACTTGATCTATTTGCATTAAGCCTAGCTAATGGCTTTAAAGAAGCGCTTTCGGGAGGCAGCCCGCAACGAATTTAGGTTTTTCTTTTTGCTTTTCTTCTATTTTTAGTGGTCTTGATGATTATTACTACTGTAGCAATATCATTGTATCTTTACTTTTCAAGCTTTGTGCCTTTTATAGCCTCATATGGCAAGGGAAGTAAAAGTTGTGACATGCTATCCAGAAAACAGATTCTGTCCTTGTGACAAGAAAAATCCCAGTTCATTTTTTTAGCTGAATTTTTTACACAGCGTGCTCTATACAATTACGAAACTTCCGTATGTTCTGAGTTTCATGATTTTAGTTGCTGTAACGACCCAATTCACACAGAATTGAAGTCTCTGTGCTCAAGTGCCAGTCCCTGGATCGAACTCGCTGGCACACACCATATTATAGATGTATATCAAAGTACAAGTGCATCATTATTACATCGTATGATCCAGAGTAAAATAAATAACAAGTTGCATAGCTCAAGGCTAGCTTATTCAATATAAATATAGCGGAAGTAAAAGCAAATGACGTGGAGTCCCATCAACAGCCACATGCGAACATGCTGAGTGTAGACTCGCAACCCCTAAACGCACCTTACTGATCGTCTGAAAAACCTGCAACACCGAAGGTTACAGCCCGACAACGGGTCAGTACATCTGATTTGTACGGCAAGTGGCACGGAAAATTTTATATAAAGGACCTACAACTACATGCAAGGTAAGTCAAAGGAAAGGCTTATGGTTTTAGTTTTGCTGAAAGCCAATTTTCTCCTGAACTAAACTAGTCAAAATTTTAAGTTGAGTTCTACCTGAAACACACAGCAACCCATGCTACTCTTGTCCCAACCAATTATTATTAAGTGTTCATCTGTCAAGATCATTCATCAACAGTACTGACTAGTTGCTCAAAGTTTGTCCGTAACCGTGGACACGGCTAATCATGATCAGTTTATACGCTCTGCAGAGGTTGTACACGTTCCCCACTGGAGTCAACCCGAAGATTGAGACAAAGACTTTCTGAAGAGGTTGCCTCCACCCTTTGGTAGCCGGTACACCTAACACATCTACATCAGCTAGCTACCAGGGCCAGGTTCCCCACAACGTACTCGTGCTAAGCCAGAGCCCATATAGCCAGTGGATGTACACGGAAGCTACTAGTAATATTGCATGTCTGATCTTTTTGAGCCTGGACAGCGCCCACTGCGTCAGAGGGTACTCGCCATGACGCACCCGGTTCACCACCAAAACAACCATTGGGTGCATTTAACCCCGGCACTGTCCTCAACCGAGGCACAACTACCGGGATGCAACCCGCCCGTCCAGAAGTGATTTCTATTATATTAAAGTTGCTACACAGTTTATTTAATAGCTCACATGCGCTCCATGAATTCTCACAACCCAAACCACGTCTACAAAGCAATAGCAATAAAGCAACAACACGGCTAGGTTGATCTACGATAGACAAGTCAAAACATATGGCTATCCTAACTGGTTTTGCAGCAACAGAATAATAAACTACCTATCATGCAATAGGGTGATAATCTTAACATAATGCATATAGAAAATATAGGTATGAGTATGGTCAAAGCATCACTTGCCTTCTTGCTGGTCCTGACGGTCACAATCCTCACAATACGAGGCGGCACACTCCGGACAATCTATACGAGCAAACATAGCACCAATCAATCATATACTCAATACAAATATGCTCAAACAATAATAAACATTCAAAGAATAGTAGAAAAACTTTCCTAACAGTAGCTAAACTTAAAGTACTTGTCAAATAAAAACCAACGCAAAACGAAACGGCGCAAACGGGTGCACCGGTAAAAAGTTACGGCTGCCAGAAACTCAAATTTGGATCAGCTTGGGACCCAAATTTAAAAACTTCAAACTTCTGTAACACTAGGTCTACTGGCTAGAAAATTTCTACACGGTCGCAACGCAACTGGAATCACTCGATTCCGAGCTACGGTTAAAAAGTAGTCGCGAAAACGGTTTCGGGTGAAAAACGGGGGTACCGGGGGTTCTACTGTAAAAAGGACCCGTACATAAATAAAATTTTTACGAAAAACGCGATCGGGTCCCCGGGCGGTTTGGATACAGATCTGGAAAAAAAAATCCGAAACGTTTTCTAACTTTTTTTTTCTAACTCCTTCTTCTTCCCACGGCAGCACGTGCACGGGACAGCCATGGAGCCATGGCTCGGCTGGGAGCTCCGGCTCCGGCCCACAGCGGCCATGAGCGGCCGGGGGGGGGCGGCCAAGGCCGGGGGCCAGGCCCGGGCGCGAGCGCGCGGCAGAGGGCACGGGGCGCGGGCGTGGCGGAGGGCGCACGGGCGCGCGGCCAGGCGCGGCCATGGCGCACGGCGGCAGTGAGCTCCGGTGAGGCGCGGGGACGGCTAGGACGGCGATCCGCGAAAATTACCTCAAAAAAACGCGAAAAACGCAACTCCGGCGAACTTTCCGGCGAAGCTCCGGCGAGATTCCGGCGAACTCCGGCGATGACGTCGGCGGCGGCGGGTCCCGCGAATTAGATTAGTCTAACCCTAAAAACGCTAAGCGAAAATAAATTTAGCCCTAATCGGGGCTATTTATAGCCAACCCCTAATCCCTTTTTTTATAAATCCGAGATAAATACAAAATCGGTCTGCGGAAAAAAAAACAGACCAGGCCCATTAGGCCCAAAACAATATTAGAAAAATCACGGAAATTTATTTTAAAATTCCGTCTTCGCCAATATTTTTATAATAATAAAATTGAATTTTTTGCTTGACCAGAATAATAAAATAAAATAAAAACTTTGCAACTTATTTTTAAATACTTTTCTGGCATTTAAAAAATACCGAAAACTCCGAAAATTGATTTCAAAGCTTTACCAGAGCATAAATAAATTCCAAAAATAATTTTAGAAAATATGTATAACTCCAAAGTAAAATTAAAAAGTCTCCCAAAAATATTTTAAACTATTTTTCAACGGATTAAAAATGGGGATAAGTCCTTTTATATCCTCTCCAGCGAACTGCCATGTGTTGAAAAACGTTTAAAAATATTTTAAAACTCCAGAAAAATGCGGAAGCAGCATGAGATGCATATGATGATCTATTAACATCCGAATTTAGAAAATTGGGATGTTACAGTTGCAGAAGTACCCCTAAAAAATTCGTTTCTATCTGCTGTTCTGTTTTTCACAGATTCTGCCACGTTTTGTGTTTACTTTTGCAAACTTTAAGCTTGCTTTTTCTTTGCAAAAACTTTTTGGAAACCTTGAGAAACAGTAGCTCTTCAAGATTATGTTTATTTCCAGTAAGGGAATTTTTTTATTTTAGTAGGGTACTAACCTCTTTAATCAGTCTACAATGAGTTATGTGTGAAGGGAGTTTTCAAGTGTGCGATGTAAGATGATGAAAGAAGATCTTGGAGTGTCAAACGCTCAAGCTTGGGGATGCCATGTGCACCCCCAATAAATATTCAAGGAGACTCAAGCGTCTAAGCTTGGGGATGCCCCCGAGCATCCCCTTCTTCATCAACAATTATCAGTTCGTCTCTCGTTACACTATATTTTTATCACTTCATGCGTTATGTGCTATTCTTGGAGTGTCTCGCTCTTAGGTTTTGTTTTTTAGTTTTCTTTAGCTTCGTTTGCTGTAGTAACAAGTTAGATCCCAGCTTACTTACTCTTTTGTGTGGGAGAGATACACGCTCCGCTTGAATTAGAACTCCTCATAGGATTTGCATGCTTATTCTTTTAGCTGTGAGTTGTTCTTTTTCTTTGCTTAGCTATTGCTTTGTTTAGTTGTAGTGCTTTAGTTTCTCTAGAGCTTTGCTTTTGTTTTAGGTTAAACTTTCTATAGGTTTCATGTTTTATCTTGTTAGAGAGTTTGCCTGTTGCACTGAGTTTTGTGTCTTGAATAGAAGTAGGTAGTTGAAGTTGCTTTTCTCTTTGTAGTAGTAACTTGCAATAGTTTTGAGGTTTTGAAAAGAGTAATATTTGAACTTTTGGTGTCAAGAGCTCGAGCCTATTAGTGCTAGATGTCGTATTTTGGGCAATCCGTGTGTTTTTAGAAAACCAAAAACCCTTGTTGAGAACTCGTACTAGATGGATCACTAACCTCTGGAGGTTCGAATATTAGAGAACACTCATGTACCATGAGTGGAGGATGCGCAAGGATAACCAATCCCCCATACACTCCTCCTCGAGGTACTTGTATCTCTCTCTGAACCTCCTGGTTAGATTGAGAGTTACCGATAATAAGTGCATGAGTTCTTCGGACTAATGTGAGTATTCGAAAGTTGACACTTCCACCCACCTATACTTTTTCTAGCCTCTCCTGTGCCGTGCATTGCTCTCTTCTCACTTCGAGAGTTAGCGTCCACCTTCGCCGGTACATCCAAACCCTTGGTACGATAAGCTCTGTCATCATAAACCTCCTTATATCTTTCCTCAAAACAGCCACCATACCTACCTACAAGGCATTTCCATAGCCTTTCGGAGATACATTGCCATGCAACATCCATCTTCTCATGACTTGATCCTCATGTCATACATTCGCATCATGATAGTTATATCTTCTTTATATGAGTACCTTTGTAAAGAGTGAAAGATCTCCTATATTCTTGTAAAATATAGAGTGTTTCCCCTAAAGTGAGGAAAAGATCCCAAAGAGGATAAAATCAAAAGATCCCAAAGAGGACAAATGAGAGTTAAACAGAAAGAGCCATTGAGGCCACACCCCCCTGGTTATTAGTTAATTTAATTCATTTAATTAAACAGTCACTGACCAGTGGGACCCACTGGTCAGTATATTAAAATAAATAATAATTATATTAAGTAATTATTAAATGAAATTAGTAAATGATTTAAATGAATTAAAAATTGAATTAAACTTATAAAATCAATATCTTTTAATTTGTATATCGGATCAAAAAACTTTATACATAAAAATTGATCAGAAAAATATGTCAGTTAAGAATACGCTATCCGTATGTCTACCACACCCCCCTAACGCACCGAACACCGACATCCGTTTGTCGGTAATTCACGGTACCAATAACGGTTGCCCGGATCGAAAAACTTTGTATATCAAAGTTTCTCAGAACGGATCACTGAATACAAATACGATACCCACTCCCTCACCACACCCCTCTAACATACCGAACATCGAACCGCCCCCCCTCCGGACCGTCTGTCCGATGATTTGTCCGGTATTTCTAAAGTACCCGAATGAATTCATTCTGAACACGAAAGTTGTCCGGAATAGATCGACTAGCCCGGATACACCCCCCTTACGTTTGTCGGATGTCCACGACACCTCCGGCATGATCCCTTCCCCCTCCGGACACCTTGTCCGGTAATCACCTGGAGCCGGTATTTCATCCCCGGATGAATTCCCGCTCCGAGCAACGTGCATTGCACTATGTTAGAACACCGGTAACGTTGCATCTGTCATGTCATGCATCTGTTTGTATATGATTGCTTTATATTTACTGTTTCTCCCCCCTTTATTCTCCGGTAGACCCCGCTGCTACCGCCGACTACACCGCTGCTGGGTACGACTACTTCGTCGACGACCCTACCCCTACAGTCGAGCTTGCAGGCAAGCAGAGCCATTCTCTTCCCCAGATATCGCCTACCTTTCCGTACTTTCTTGCACTAGGCATTGTTACTGCTGCTGCTACATTACAATCATATTCAATTGCATAGCCTGTTTTTGTCGCCCCTTGATGTACCTTCCTTATCCTATGCTT
This sequence comes from Bromus sterilis, assembly GCA_950022295.1. Taxonomy (NCBI): domain Eukaryota; kingdom Viridiplantae; phylum Streptophyta; class Magnoliopsida; order Poales; family Poaceae; genus Bromus; species Bromus sterilis. The sequence continues at coordinate 346,586,255 of OX465595.1, forward strand.
CCTTATAAAAATATATTATATTCAGCAGTGAGCCCTGCGCTTTGTTAGCTAGGATTAGATAGCAGGGTCGTGACCACTCAGGGGAGTGACGCGGATACGTCTTATTATAACTGCAACAGGTACGGTACAATGCAGACACCGCCTAAGGCCCCCTAGCTCGGCTCTGCCGGGCCACCTTCAAGTGGAGCTACCGAGGAGTAATCCTCGTACCTCCACTCGTTGTTGACTCTGTATAGACGCTCTAGGTACTTGAGCAACGGTTGTCCTTAAAGGTAAGAAGTCGGGCGACCCAACGATGCCCGCGAGTGGTATTGCGTCGGGAACGATAGGGAGGGTACGACCGATGTTACTGGTGTGCTTGGCCCCTGCTCGTATCTCGCGAGAGTTACCAAACATCGAAAGTCGAGATCTACCAAGAGCACACGCGAGATAAGGTAAGGAGACGGTTCACCTTGTTGGTAACCACAGAGACTTGGTGGGAGGACAGGGCAGGCACCGATGTACTGGTGGTCCTGACTGCTGTCGTTGTCCGCGGGTCAGTTAAGTCGAGGCAACGATAACGGTTGTCACGCAGGTTAATTAAAATGTTAAATGGTTCGGCGGATGACTTGAGAGACCCGTTGGTCTGTACGCACTACCTACACGTGGGATTACGGTGTGGGCCCTCCGCGTCGTAGTTTGTCCGAAAGCTCTTCAGACGTCAGCAGTACCACGGCCTGATTGCCGGGAAGCGATCTTGTCTTATTTGCTGCAGCAGGTGTGTTTTGGATTTTCTTTTGCTTCACCGGCAGTCTCGTACTGTGCAGGAGCGTGCAAGGGTGAGGGACCTAGCCCCCTTGGCGCATAGGATATAGTCCGTCGGATGGCCTCTCAACTGAGCCTAGGATGGGCTGCGATGTGTCGGATAGCCTCGGTGGGGAATTCCCTAACAAGGTGTACGCCACCCTGGAGATCCGAGTGTGCAGGCTGAATAGTAGTGCACCCCTGCAGGGAGTTTAATCTATTCGAATAGCCGTGTCCACGGTAACAGGACGCTTTATGCTGAAGCTGGATCTTACTACTACAAATTATTATTATTAAACTGGCTGGTTCCGGGTTTTCTTCCTCGCAGGGAAGTCGAGGAGGGGAACTCGGAGGCATTATTATTATTAATCATTACAACTTATATTATACAATGTTGCAGCAACTTCTGCTTCATTGTTACTTTATTTCTTTATATAAATTGTTGGCTGATTCTCTCCTTGTGTTGCAAGACATGTCAGAAGATGCTAGTCTTCGATAGGTCTAGCTTCTTACCCTTATTCTGATTTCTTCCTTGCAGTCCACTATATACAGCCTCCCCTTTACATTTCATACAAATGCATAATGCTTAGTAGCGGACGTAAGACTCGTGGGTATGCTAGATACTCACCTTTGCTTTATTTCCCCCCTTTTTGTTTTGCCTGATCGGCCGCTGCAGTCGACGTTGGAGCCTTGGAGTACAGGAGCAGGAGTTCCCCGATGCCTACCACCGCAACATGAAGATCCCCGATGCCTTCTACGACGTCGAGTCCCCCCGTTGACCAGGAGTAGTTTGGAGGTTCCCAGGCAGGAGGCCTCGCCTTTTCGATCTGTTGTTATTTGTGCTAGCCTTCTTAAGGCAACCTTGTATTCTTGTGTCTGTACTCAGATACTTTTGCTTCCGCTAACTTTGTGCTTTTGAGCTGTTGTATTCGAGCCCTCGTGGCCCCTGGCTGGTATTAAACAGCTTGTATTATTGTATTTGTAGAGTTGTGTTGTGATATCTCACCGTGAGTCCCTAATCTCGATCGTGTACCTTGCGTGTATGATTACTGTACACGGTCTGATTTTGGGGGCGTCACAAGTTGGTATCAGAGCCGACTGCCTGTAGGTAACCCCCTTCCAACTCCTTGGTCGAAGTCGAGTCTAGTCTTTGCAAAACTACTTTACTAACAGTGTCGTGTGGCTTATCGGCCCACGTCGCAAAATTGGGTGGTATTAGGATCCTTTTTCTCCGTACCCTTACTCTGGGACTCTGATCTCTCTTCTCTTTTGGGTTAAAGATTTTTCTAACTCTTACATTAGGTTCTCGTGACTACTTCCTCCCGGAGAGCCCCTCATTACAGATGAACGCTTGCTTCATGAGATGATTCCGAAGATTACTCTCCGATAAATTCCCGAGGCCATGTGTGCTGACACCTTGACCATTCCCTGCCACTGATAAGTCCGTATGTATGACCACATACACCCTGCGTTCATCCATTCAATCCCAGTTGCTCTTGTGTGCACAAGATACATCGAAATACTTTCTGTTATTTCGAGAATCCTTTGAGTCTACTGCCTTGCAGCTTCTTTTCACCCTGCGGATAATTTCCTCACATTTAACGATGATCCGTTCATTCTAAGTTGTTCCTGTGATTCGCCAAATACTTTGAAATACTATTCGATCTTGCGTCAATCCTCGGCAGCCTACTGCTTTGGAGATTCATCCTACCTGCTTACACTATGATTAATCCCGTTTGTCTCATAGCCTTTGATGATCTCCCTTGGCATTGCCATTCCGATCTGTTGAATCATCGCGTGCGCGATTGCACGCAATTATCAGGTGATCCCTATGAGTCCATTCTTCTGGCTCAGACGTCAATCCGGACATGAGCTGGTTCTCGGTAAATCAAACTTTAATTGATTAACCGTCAAGCTTCTATTCAACTTATTCATGTTTGATCGATGTATCTGAATCTGATACACCGATATGGAAGTCATAATTCCTTTGTATTTAAGCATCAAATTATTCCGATGCTCCTATCTTCGATGCTTTGGCATCCTTTTCTTCTCATGGTTGAGTACCGATACTCACACCAGACTCTCCGTACGCCGCTTGTCCTTTTTGATGGATCACTACATGTCGTCCCCTTGTGTCCTGAATAATTGACAAGCTTCCCCTGGTGCGAAATGCCTTTGGCGAATGGTATCATCTGGTCCGTGTCATCAGCTTTCTGCTTTCAAACTTGTATCTCTTGTTCCTATTGTTTGCCGTATAGATTCATAAAATGTCCCTATGGGTTGTATCTATGCTTCATCCATCTGTGTGAACCCATGAACTTCTACGGGTCTTACTCTACTGGTGTTATGCCAGATAAATTTTTGAACGCTACCAATTCATCGACGGCGAGAAGTGAATGAAAGGCTATGCATTGGAGAAGTGGGAGTCGACCCTGAACCTTTGTGTTCATGCCCATGGATACTATGTAGAACTTATCATGAAATCTTTTCGTAAAGATAATTAACCCCCATGTTATGAATTCTTCTACACTTATGATCCACCATTCTACCTTCGAGTATTACCCCTGGTATCTCGAGGTTATCGTTGCCTTTGCATTACATCTTATGAATCGTGATGAAACAATGCCTATCCCTGTCAGAGCCATTTCATGGTTTTGGGTTGTCGTCAGCCGAGAACCCCGAATACCTCTTGCTTGGAATCGTCGCTATTCGTTTTCATTCGCTGAAAACCCTCGACGCAATGTGTCGTGGTCATCATCGACATTTTTACTTCTCCTAAGTGTTACTTGGATGCATCGTGAGAAATACCATCCTTGCCCCTCGATGATTTGTGTTATCATCGACAACCTCCTTTAACTCTTCGCCAATACAAACGTGGTCATGTATATCTTGATCTGCTTTCCCTTGGGAAAAATATACACCTGATACATGTGTATCATCACATTTTCCTTTCCATTGGTCTGTTTAACTTTTCTTTGAATATATATTATCTAAGAAGTGTTAATTTCCTGCTGATGTAAACACTTCAGAGTACTACTTTGTCTGTACAACCTGTTACTACTGTTGATAACATTTCGGTAACCACCGATGGACGAGAACTTTGCCTATTGGTCCGCCTCGTGTTAACGAGCAGGACAATGGTTTTCTTCGTCCCTCTCCCTTGGCACCGATGTTGTTGCCGACATAGCTAACAAGATATTCTCTGATTTTCCTAGAAACTTGATCGCATTGTTTGCCACCACCCTTCTTATTCACTATGGGCCCATAACCAACAGTTCCACAGGATCGAAACCTGACTCTCTTGTACCTTATGTCCTCGAGGTTATTCCTCTTGCTTGACCTCGTATGCAATTCACGAGTCACTTTCCTTGTAGTATTCACTCCGATATCAGACTCAGTGATTATGCATGATGCTCTGGACCGCTTTTCATCCTACGTTATCATCGTCGAATGCTTGCATATCCGCTTGAAAACTTCTCATGCCTTCTTTTGTTTCTCTCGATGTATCCCACTGAGTTTAACTTGTGAGATACTTTGTACCCCATTCGCTTGGTTGATTAACCGGGTACCAACCCGACCCCGTTAAATTTTTGCCTAGTCTGTTCGTAGGTACGATGAAGACCCTGAAGGAAGGATGACAACTCGTCGAGATGCACCGATGCAGAGAGATGAAGAAATCAATGAGAAGGATTAACTCCTTCGATAAGGACAACAAGCACCCGAAGACTCGTTAGGATACGAAACCAAAACTTTACCCCTTGCACTACCTTTAATTCTCGGGACGAGAATTCCTTGTAGTGGGGGAGATTTGTAACACCCTCACTGTCAGTGAAAAGTAATCACCCTTGTTAATCAAAGATCACTGTTGTTCATCTGGCCTTGATCAAACTTTGCATTTGATCTTATTCAATGTCATGATGGTTGTTATTAAAAACCATGTGCCAAGTGTGCTTTGATCATCCTACTGGAAATCAAAGTCCAACCCCCTTTGAATTGATAATAAAAATAAAGTGGCAAATAAAGTTCAACCTAAAATTGTGCAACCACTTTTGAAAAATCCCAAATATTCAGTGGATCACTTCCTTGTGAATTTGGGAGTTTATTAAGCTATTAATTAAATAAAACAATTCAAACATTAGCTTAAAGAGACCATTTTAATCATTTATTATTTAATAAAATATCAAATGACTTTAGAAAAGTCCCAAACTTTTTGGGGGCACTTCAATATGATGCAATACTAATTATGGAGCAAGTTCCACATTTTACAAAAAATACAAAAGCTAATAAAACAATTACAACAGAAAAGATAATTGAAAGGAAAACAAAAACATGGAAAGTGTCTATATGGCACCCTAGGCAAAAGCCCAACCGGGCCCAACCCATCTCCCTCACCTTCTCCAACCTATCGCTACAGGAGAGGGCGACCAAGGTCATGGCGCCAGTGCCTGTGGTCGATGTCTCCCTCGCACCTGCTCGATGTTGGAAATATGCCCTAGAGGCAATAATAAAATGTTATTATATATATTTCCAAGTTCGTAATTGATGTTTATATTTCTGTGCTATAATTGCAATGACCCTGACTATGAGATTCAGAAGAAAACTCATTTGCATGTGTGGAAATGTAAACACCAAGAGTTCCTGGTTTAGCCTCTAAGACCAGCTCATGTGCTAACTGATGATTACGTTTTCTTAATCATGGACATTGTTCTTGTAACAAGGATGTCAGTAGCAATGGGAACATATTGTTAGCAGAACAATGATGTTGAACCGACCCCAGTATTGAATGATATACTTAGAGATCACATCGTAATAACGTTATAAGTCATATCATGAAATGTTATCATATACGTAATTCCTTAGACCATGAGAGTATCAAGTTGCTTCACACAGGAAGATGTGCTTTGGTTCTTAGATGAATCTTCCCGTTACTGGGAAGTAGTAAAATAAGTTCTGGGTACATTGGATAGTGTGTATAGTAACTGTGATAGTTCAAGATTGGGATTTGCTCCTTCACGATGAAGAAGATATTCACTTCGGGCCCACTCAGTATGACGGTATCCATTATAGTCTGGCCAGACGCATTGTGATTCAGTCACAGGGATACCGGAATACGATAACGAGAAAAGGGACACACGAGCAAAAGGATAACGAGTGGCTTGTGTTCAAAAAGTTGTTAAACATGGGTGCCAAACTTCTCTCCACTGACTTTGTCATATATCGCGAAGCAAAGGGAATGGTACATGACTAAACATAATGGTTCACTCGAAGTTTCTTCGTGTATGTGCGGGAGTCAACATGGGTGTCCATGGCTCCGCTGTTGATTATTGGCTATTGACAAAAGGCGGTTGACCTATGTCCGGAAGATGTTCTAAGTCATGTCCGCATTATACCGAACCTATTGGGTCACACACTTAACGAGCAGTAGTCTGTTAGAATGATGGAATGGTAGAAGGTTTAGTGGAAGCAAAGCAGAATAGTTCATACGGGGTACCGGAAGTAGTTCCGGGGATTTATGGAATAGTTCATAAGGGCACCAGAAGTAGTTCTAGGTATTTAAGGATATGTCCGGATCACTCTGGAGTAGTCTCAGGTGGTTCCGGAACATATGAGAATGGTACTGGGGAAGTTCTGGATCAACTGGAATAGTTTCCGGATAATCGCTGGGTGTCCCGACAACCTTCGCGGTCATCGGGTGGCTTAAATTGTAACTCGGATGGTCTTGGAAACTATCTAGATGGTTCGGGACGTCCGAGAACGGTCCCGGAAGGTCCTGGAAGTGCTCTAGAAGGTTCCGGAATGTCCCGAAACGATCCCGGAAGGTCCTGGAAGGTCCTGGAAGCTTCTGGAAGGTTTCGGAAGTTTCCGGGCAGTACCACTCACTACCCCACGCCCCTAGCCTTGGGGGCAAGCCACCTAGGCTGCCCAAGTCAGCCATGGGGTGGGGGGCGCCATAAGGGAGCAATCCTACTCCAAGTAGGATTGCCCGATGGGAAGGACTCCCTTTGGGAGTAGGAGTCCCATAGGGACTCCACACCTCCCTTGGCCGGCCAAGGGGCCTCTTGGCCACCTATATAATGTGGGGGAGGGGTGGGGGGCGCAGCACAACTTGTCCCCAAGGCCTATGCGCCACCCTCCCTCCTCTAAACCCCGTTGCTCCACTTTTAGACCCCAGTTTAGACGTTGTTGTAGATCGGTTAGGGTTTTCTCCCTCTAGTTTTCTCGGTGGCGTTCTTCTCTGGACGGCGGAGCACTGCTGGATTTCTGATACGGAACGTGTGGATACTAATAGAGGGATCGTATCTTTGGTCCTTCTCTGAGGAGCTTCTTCTTCCTCGGAGATCTTGTTCGAGGGACTTGATCGAGAGACTTGTGCGTGGGACGGATCGAGGTGCTTCTTCTTCCTCGGTGATCTTGATCGAGGGACTTTTTGTGGGACGATCCACAATACCTACTTCAACGAGCTACACCAACTCTACTTCCGCTACATCGGTTGGTGAGCCATGACCTAAAACCTTGTATGCAATCTTCTTGGATGATCTTGGGTTCTTGATTCGTAGGCCGAATTTTTTTGTTTTCTACTACGTTTCCCAACAGTGGTATCATGAGCGATCCTTGATTAGATGCATGTTTAGGTCTAGATCATATGTGTGATATGAGGCATTGATTTTCATGTTGCTTCCCTGTCATGTGATTTTTTCTATGCTTGATGGCAAGTTGAGGTTTTGCTGCAAGGATTGAGTTTTCCATCGATCCCTCTATGCTGCTTTCAGTATGCTGGTTGCCTTGATCATGGTCTACATCAAACTCCTTGGATCTCATCTTAATCTCGCAATAGAAGATTTAACATGGAGGGACTTGTGGATTTTATGAACTCAAATCCACATGGGGGTCACGCGTTGAACGAAGTTTGGCTTGTGGCATTAGTTGCTACACGCACCCCGAACGTTAAACTAGCAACATTGAAGTATCGTGTTTGGTTTGTTTAGGGAACAACGTTTTCATGTAACCTTCTAATCAACCACGATACAATTTGCAACAACCCGTGTAGATAGCGATCTAACTTGTTTTTGCAGAGTATGCATGTGATGTGGTATAGCCTTCAAGATTTGCAATGTGTTTGTATGAGATGCTATATGATGTAATATTTATTCGCGACCTGCGTGTCGTGGTACGGCATGATGACTGGAGTCATATGATTGTCACTTAATTATGGCCTGCGTGCCAGAACTGTTTATTAGCTCGAGGCAAAGCAATAGATAGATGCAAGGTGATGATCTACGATGCGGAGGTGGACTCCGACGCACATGCCGGAAGCCGTGGTGATGTTCCCGGCGCCAAGGACAAAGTTGGTGGACACGGTGACTTCAACCACGACGACGTGAAGACAATGAAGACTTCACATAGCAAAGGGCTATAATATATCACATAATTTTATGAACTGCCTGTGATGTTTATCCCTTTGATGCGCCCTTGTTTGATGCGCGGTAGTCGTATTTTATTATGGTGATCTCTCGCAAAACAATATCAAGTTGATAGTGTCTGTAGCACCGTCAATACTATGTTTCACACCGGAGCAGGTCATGTCACATGGGTGCACACGGTGTGACGCATAAAAGGCGGGTGTGTTAAGAACACACTGCAATTACACTTGGTTGTCTTGACGGTTTGGATAAAAGTTTGCTACCGGAACACGCCCATCGAAAGATGAACAAGAATCACCTTTGGCATGATTGGCAAGTTGGCCTACCGGTCCAGTCTAAGTCATCAGTGATGTCACATCAATGGCGGACGATTGGGTTGGATCTTGAATCACTCCAGCATCAATTACGAGAGATATTGATCTGAGTGGGAGTGCACTTAGTAATTAAATTGATTAATCACAAGTGCAACTTAATTATGAACAAAGTCTTCGTATTTGCATTATCGTTGTAGAATAATGGCTCGCGTTACCACCTTCCCAATTGATTTTGATTAACTGTATTATCTGGTAAAAACTTTACGATTGGTACCGTATTGTGAGGACTATCCTCAATAGTGCCGAGAAGGACCATGTCCTATCGCAAATTTTTGATGCTCTCCCGCTGATGCTATGGATGATGTGACTTACGTCCATAATCCAAAATGCTAGAATTCCACCACAACTAAGTGCATTGTCTTCACCACCATGAAACCCGAACTTCGAAAAGTTTGGGATAGTTATGTTATATTCATGGAACTGAAAAATTGTTTTCAGTGGTAAGACAATTAATGTTGGATATAAGATATCTAGTACAATGTATGATTGTAAGCATTAGTGAAAATATTCACTGTGCTCTTAACGAAACTGATAAGTGTGGGATCCAGAAGAACACTGATCATATGATGATGAGGATTAAGGGAAAGGAAGTTCCATAGGGTGTTAGTAAGACTTACACGCTGGAAAGTCCATGGCCTGCGCCACCCTTGATCATGTGTGATCTTCTGTGAGTAGGAGTGACATTGGAAATAGAACTATGATACGTATAAAGGCAAAACGAAAGAAGACTGGAATATCCAGCTCAGAAATGAAAGTCATACGGAGTTATAGATGAATTCATTGCTGGTCAAGAGATGTAATTCTTGGGAAACATGATTAAGCAGTTAATTGTGGATTCTGTATATTGTGATTAAATTGTTGATCACCGGAATATCACATCGATTGCATATTGTTGCAACTCAATGAAAGAAATACTATGGCCTTTATGACTAGCTAATGATGAGTTTTGACACGCTCGGGAACACGGTAAAAGGTTTACTATACCGTGTGTTGACTCTATGATTATCTTCATAATTCATTTTAGAGTTGAGTAAATTGTTACTACACTTTAGCCTTGTTGCAAAACATCATTTTGAATCATGTTTGTTGCAAGAGAGTTGTTCAAAGCTATGAATAACGTAAAGGCCATACTTCCATTATGAATAGGTTGTATGTTATGAATCTTGATAATAATACTAAACATCCATAACACTGACGCTAAACGTCGCAAGACTGACAGAAATACCACATAGATGTGGCACTGCCGTTTATCACAAGTGACATAACATGCATGAAGAATTTCCATAAGTGATGGACTTTCGAGTCATATGATTATGAATCACTTGACGCTTGCGATCTTTGTCTTGAAGTAATGTGAATAAAACACCGTTGATAGGCCATACATGAACGGGCAACTAAACCATTGGTAATCATACATGATGATATGTGTAGTCCAATAAGTGTAGTTGTGTGCAGTGGATTCCCTATCTTCACTCATGAGTTGAAGTAGATATGTGGATATCTGTTCAATAGAGACATACGTCTGAAATCTTTGAAATGTTCAAGGAATTTAGAGCGAAATAGAAATCCATTGTAACAAGAAGATAAAGCTTCTGCAAATTAGATTGTAGAAAGTAATATTTGAGTTACAAGTTTAGCGAACGTCTGATGAGTTGTGAAGAAGTGTCATAACTTGTGTCTCCCGGAACACCACTATGAGTAAAGTGTTCGAAAGATGTAATCAAGCCATGTATGACATTGTAAGATCAAATATGATGTTTATCAATTTGCCATTATACTTATTAAAGTTATGCGTTAGTGAGTACGACTCTTACACTGAAAAGAGCACCATCAAATCTGTTGAAATGACACCATATTAGATGTGGTATGAACTGTTAAAACCATGTTGTCTTTTCTTAAAATTTGGGTATATGAGGCATATGTTTGACATACTCAAAACCCCAAATCAGATAAGTTCTACTTTGTTAAGGTTATGCCAAAAGTTTTGGTATTCCTCTATCACTACACAAAAGAAAAATTGTTTGTTGTTAAGAACGGCGTGTTTTGAAGAAAAATAGTTCCTTACAAAAGAGTGAGTGGAAGGAAAGTGCAACTTGTCAAAGATTGTTGAATCTTCAGAGAAGTGCGCAGCTGAACCACACAGGTTAAACAAAACTCGTACAAACATTTTTATGTAAACGAGATATTGTTGTTCGACAACGATAAACCTGTGATATACAAAGAAGCGTTGATGGGCCCTGACTCCGGGATTTGGCTAAATGCCAAATAATCCGAGATAGTATCCATGGAAGTAAGTCAAGTTTTGAACTTGGTAGACCGTCCGAAAGACTAAAAGTCTGAAGAATATATATATGGATCTATAATTGATTCGGATGAAATTGTTTTATCCATAAAGCTCAACTCGTTGGAAAATTGTTTTCTAGCAAGTTCAAACGTTGACTACGGCGAAATAGTGTCGACCGTAGAGATGCTTTAGTCAATTCGGGTTATACTAGCAATTACTACATATCTCATTTATAGGATATCGTAGAATGAACGTCAAAACAAAGTTCCTACCCGGAAATATAACAAAGGACGTATACGTGATACGACCGGAATGTTTTGTCGATTCAAAGGATGCTAAAATAGATGCAAGCCTTGGATATCCAGTGATGGAATGAAGCTGGCATAATGGAGTTGGAATTTTCGTTGTGATGAAATTGCCAAAAGAGTTTGTTTTCATTGGGAATAACGAAGATGCTTGCATGTTCAAGAAAGTAAGTGGGAGCTGAATGATATTTCTAAAACCTTATGTAGATGACATATTGTTGATTAGAAATGATGTAAATTTCTTGACACGAATAAGGACTTCGTTGGAAATAGTTTTCAGTTGAAGAACTTGGGAAGATATAGCATTAGTATTGAGCACAGTGATCTATGAATATAGTAAGTGCCTGATCATGCTAAAGCCAACAATACATATTGACATGATACTAAAGTAGTTTAGTATGAAATGCCAAGAAACATGTTCTTGCCGAAGTCGTGATGAAAAGTTGTTTGCAGAAATCAGTGTTGATGAACACAGATAAGCAAAAACACGTGAATTGAATTCCACTCACCTGTGTGTTTGGATTAATCATGTACACCATAATATGTAAAACAACCAGATATTTCCAGTGCTCCAAAAGGTTGTGAGCAAGATACCAAAGTGATCAATATGTTGATCATTGGACAAACAGTGAAAAGTTAAACTTATGATAGATAAGATATGTTTCTCGGAAAATGGAGATAATGAAGAGCTTGTTGTAATAAGATACAACAACTGGCTTTTGATGTAACCAGTTACACAAATTTAGTCTTCATACTTACTCCGACCGATTTTTGATTTTAATTGGGATTATGTGTTTGACACCTAAGCGTGGCGCGGTATGGAGGAACTTTGTCAAGTTAGATACTGTGGCGAATTATATAACAGAGGCTAAGTATATTGTTTCTTAAAGAAGTAACAAGGGAGGGTATTTTGAATCATCAGTTCATTTATGAACACGGTATGGTTTCCTAGATGCTTGAAGCTCATGGAACATTGATGAATGATGACTTATTCTAAAGGAACCAAGGTCCTACCAAATGATTCAAACATATACAAAGCTAAACTGATAAAATTAGTGAATTTTATGATAGCGTGAAAACGCGAAGATATGCAAGATACAAACGGGCCTGAAACGTCAGATCCGATGATGAAGTCTATACCACAAATGAAGCATGTATTACACCGGTATGCCATAGGTGTAAAGTGCTCAAGCACTGATAATATTATTGACTCTAGTGCAAGTGGGAGACTGTTGGAAATATGCCCTAGAGGCAATAATAAAATGTTATTATATATATTTCCACGTTCGTAATTGATGTTTATATTTTTGTGCTATAATTGCAATGACCCTGACTATGAGATTCAGAAGAAAACTCATCTGCATGTGTGGAAATGTAAACAACAAGAGTTCCTGGTTTAGCCTCTAAGACCAGCTCATGTGCTAACTGATGATTACGTTTTCTTAATCATGGACATTGTTCTTGTAACAAGGATGTCAGTAGCAATGGGAACATATTGTTAGCAGAACAATGATGTTGAACCGACCCCAGTATTGAATGATATACTTAGAGATCACATCGTAACAACGTTATAAGTCATATCATGAAATGTTATCATATACGTAATTCCTTAGACCATGAGAGTATCAAGTTGCTTCACACAGGAAGATGTGCTTTGGTTCTTAGATGAATCTTCCCGTTACTGGGAAGTAGTAAAATAAGTTCTGGGTACATTGGATAGTGTGTCTAGTAACTGTGATAGTTCAAGATTGGGATTTGCTCCTTCACGATGAAGAAGATATTCACTTCGGGCCCACTCGGTATGACGGTATCCATTATAGTCTGGCCAGACGCATTGTGATTCAGTCACAGGGATACCGGAATACGATAACGAGAAAAGGGACAAACGAGCAAAGAGGATAACGAGTGGCTTGTGTTAAAATTTTTGTTACACATGGGTGCCAAACTTCTCTCCTCTGACTTTGTCATATATCGCGAAGCAAAGGGAATGGTACATGACTAAACATAATGGTTCACTCGAAGTTTCTTCGTGTATGTGCGGGAGTCAACATGGGTGTCCATGGCTCCGTTGTTGATTATTGGCTATTGACAAAAGGATGTTGACCTATGTCCGGAAGATGTTCTGAGTCATGTCCGCATTATACCGAACCTATTGGGTCACACACTTAACGAGCAGTAGTCTGTTAGAATGATGGAATGGTAGAAGGTTTAGTGGAAGCAAAGCAGAATAGTTCATACGGGGTACCGGAAGTAGTTCCGGGGATTTATGGAATAGTTCATAAGGGCACCAGAAGTAGTTCTGGGTATTTAAGGATATGTCTGGATCACTCTGGAGTAGTCTCAGGTGGTTCCGGAACATATGAGAATGGTACTGGGGAAGTCCTGGATCAACTGGAATAGTTTCCGGATAATCACTGGGTGTCCTGACAACCTTCGCGGTCATCGGGTGGCTTAAACTGTAACTCGGATGGTCTTGGAAACTATCTAGATGGTTCCGGAACATCCGAGAACGGTCCCAGAAGGTCCTGTAAGTGCTCCAGAAGGTTCCGGAATGTCCCGAAACGATCCCGGAAGGTCCCGGAAGGTCCTGGAAGCTTCTGGAAGGTTCTGGAAGTTTCCGGGCACTAACACTCACTACCCCACGCCCCTAGCCTTGGGGGGAAAGCCACCTAGGCTTCCCAAGTCAGCCATGGGGTGGGGGCGCCATAAGGGAGCAATCCTACTCCAAGTAGGATTGCAATCCACTTTGGAGTAGGATTGCTCGATGGGAAGGACTCCCTTTGGGAGTAGGAGTCCCATAGGGACTCCACACCTCCCTTGGCCGGCCAAGGGGCCTCTTGGCCACCTATATAATGTGGGGGAGGGGTGGGGGCGCAGCACAACTTGTCCCCAAGGCCTATGCGCCACCCTCCCTCCTCTAAACCCCGTTGCTCCACTTTTAGACCCCGGTTTAGACGTTGTTCTAGATCGGAATCCGTTAGGGTTTTCTCCCTCTAGTTTTCTCGGTGGCGTTCTTCTCTGGACGGCCGAGCGCTGCTGGATTGCTGCTACGGAACGTGTGGATACTAATAGAGGGATCATATCTTTGGTCCTTCTCCGAGGAGCTTCTTCTTCCTCGGAGATCTTGTTCGAGGGACTTGATCGAGAGACTTGTGCGTGGGACGGATCGAGGTGCTTCTTCTTCCTCGGTGATCTTGATCGAGGGACTGTTTGTGGGAAGATCCGCAATATCTACTTCAACGAGCTACACCAACTCTACTTCCGCTACATCGGTTGGTGAGCCATGACCTAAAACCTTGTATGCAATCTTCTTGGATGATCTTGGGTTCTTGATTCGTAGGCCGAAATTTTTTGTTTTCTACTACATTTCCCAACACTCGACACCCCCTCGGTCGCTACAGTGGCCCCGTGAATAAGGGCGACGCTGTGCTCCTCTGGATCGAGATCCATCCCATTCTCCCCCTCCCGTCGTGTTCTTCCCCTCGCACTCGAAACCGCCATGGACGCGAGCTCATGAACCCGCGCGGCCGCCGCACCTCTCAAGCCAAGCTGGAACGTCCAGACGCTGAGCCATTGACGTCCTCGTCTCCCCCTGCACCGAATCGAGCTATGGTGGCTTGTACACGCACAATCGGGGTCATCTTCAAGCTTTGTCCCGCCGCCTCTCGTCGTCGATTCGCGCCACCGCGGCCACCCCTACGCTTGCCAGGCCCGCCGTCGTGCTCCCCGGTGAGCGCCGATCCCATTCCCCCCCTAGAACCCCCTCCCCTTCCGATTTCGTCGCCCGCGGGCCGTGACCCGTCTGGGCCGCCATTGGCGGGGACACGAGCACGAGCTCGAGCTCCCTGCTTGCCGCGCGCTGCGCCTGCCACGGCTCACGCCGGCGCCGCCGCCCTGCACCCCTTGCCCTCCCTGCCGCAGCTCCACGCCCAGCTATCCCCTCGCCGGAGCTCCCTTTTTCCTGCCGCCGAGATCTGTCTGACGCCGGCGTGGTCCGGGGATAAATTACCCCCCCCTCCTAATTAGACTTGCTAAGTTAAAGCAGAGGAGATAACCCCCCCTAACAGTGTATGACAAGTGGGGTCATACCCCCCCCCCCCATTAATTAAAAGATTAGTAATAACCCCCTAGGCCTTTAATTAATTAAAGTAATTTTTAATATCTCTGCTAGTATGACATGTGGGTCCCAGCCCCACTTAATTGTTGTTTAGTAATTAAATTGATTTAATTAATTTTTAGTAGAGTATGACATGTGGGCCACACCCCCTGGTTATTAGTTAATTAAATTCATTTAATTAAACAGTCATTGACTAGTGGGACCCACTGGTCAGTATATTAAAATAAATAATTATTATATTAAGTAATTATTAAATGAATTAGTAAATGATTTAAATGAATTAAAAATTGAATTAAACTTATAAAATCAATATCTTTTAATCCGTATATCGGATCGAAAAACTTTATACATAAAAATTGATCAGAAAAATATGTCGGTTAAGAATACGCTATCCGTATGTCTACCACACCCCCATAACGCACCGAACACCGACACCCCCCTCTCGGGCCGTTTGTCGGTAATTCCCGGTAACGATAACGGTTGCCCCGATCGAAAAACTTTGTATATCAAAGTTGCTCAGAACGAATCACTGAATACAAATACGATACCATACCCTCACCACACCCCTCTAACATACCGAACATCGAACCGCGCCCCTCCGTACCGTCTGTCCGATGATTTGTCCGGTATTGCTAAAGTACCCGAATGAATTCATTCTGAACACGAAAGTTGTTCGGAATAGATCGACTAGCCCGGATACACCCCCCTTACGTTTGTCGGATGTCCATGACGCCTCCGGCATGATCCCTTCCCCCTCCGAACACCTTGTCCGGTAATCACCCGGAGCCGGTATTTCATCCCCGGATGAATTCTCGCTCCGAGCAACGTGTATTGCACTACGTTAGAACACCGTTAACGTTGCATCTGTCATGTCATGCATCTGTTTGTATATGATTGCTTTATATTTACTGTTTCTCCCCCCCCCTTTATTCTCCGGTAGACCCCGCTGCTACCGCCGACTACACCGCTGCTGGGTACGACTACTTCGTCGACGACCCTACCCCTACCGTCGAGCTTGCAGGCAAGCAGAGCCATTCTCTTCCCCAGATATCGCCTACCTTTCCTTACTTTCTTGCACTAGGCATTGTTACTGCTGCTGCTATGTTACAATCCTATTCAATTGCATAGCATGTTTTTGTCGCCCCTTGATGTACCTTCCTTATCCTATGCTGCCTTATCTCGCGACAGGGAGGGTACGACCAACGTTACTGGCGTGCTTGGCCCCTGCTCGTATCTCGCGAGAGTTACCAAACATCGAAAGTCGAGCTCTACCAAGAGCACACGTGAGATAAGGTAAGGAGACGCTTCACCTTGTTGGTAACCGCAGAGACTTGGTGGGACGACAGGGCAGGCACCGATGTACTGGTGGTCCTGACTGCTGTCGTTGTCCGCGGGTCAGTTAAGTCGAGGCAACGATAACGGTTGTCACGCAGGTTAATTAAAATGCTAAATGGTTCGGCGGATGACTTGAGAGACCCGTTGGTCTGTACGCACTACCTACACGTGGGATTACGGTGTGGGCCCTCCGCGTCGTAGTTTGTCCGAAAGCTCTTCAGACGTCAGCAGTACCATGGCCTGATTGCCGGGAAGCGATCTTGTCTTATTTTCTGGTGCATGTGTGTTTTGGATTTGCTTTTGCTTCACCGGCCAGTCTCGTACCGTGCAGGAGCGTGCAAGGGTGATGGACCTAGACCCCTTGGCGCGTAGGATATAGTCTGGCGGATGGCCTCTCTGCTGATCCTAGGATGGGCTGCGATGTGTCGGATAGCCTCGGTGGGGCATTCCCTAACAAGGTGTACGCCACCCTGGAGATCCGAGCGTGCAGGCTGAACAATAGTGCACCCCTGCAGGGAGTTTAATCTATTCGAATAGCCGTGTCCACGGTAACAGGACGCTTTATGCTGAAGCTGGATCTTACTACTACAAATTATTATTATTAAACTGTATGGTTCCGGGTTTTCTTGCTCGCAGGGAAGTCGAGGAGGGGAACTCGGAGGCATTATTATTATTAATCATTACAACTTATATTATACAATGTTGCATCAACTTCTGCTTCATTGTTACTTTATTGCTTTATATAAACTGTTGGCTGATTCTCTCCTTGTGCTGCAAGACACGTCAGAAGATGCTAGTCTTCGATAGGCCTAGCTTCTTACCCTTATTCTGATTTCTTCCTTGCAGTCCACTATATATAGCCTCCCCTTTCCATTTGATACAAATGCATAATGTTTAGTAGCGGACGTAAGACTCGCGGGTATGCTAGATACTCACCTTTGCTTTATTTCCCCCCTTTTTGTTTTGCCTGATCGGCCGCTGCAGTCGACGTTGGAGCCTTGGACTCCAGGAGCAGGAGTTCCCCGATGCCGACCACTGCAATATGAAGATCCCCGATGCCTTGTACGACGTCGAGTCCCCCCGTTGACCAGGAGTAGTTTGGAGGTTCCCAGGCAGGAGGCCTCGCCTTTTCGATCTGTTGTTATTTGTGCTAGCCTTCTTAAGGCAACCTTGTATTCTTGTGTCTGTACTCAGATACTTTTGCTTCCGCTAACTTTGTGCTTTCGAGTTGTTGTATTCGAGCCCTCATGGCCCCTGGCTGGTATTAAACAGCTTGTATTATTGTATTTGTGGAGTTGTGTTGTGATATCTCACCGTGAGTCCCTAATCTCGATCGTGTACCTTGCATGTATGATTACTGTACACGGTCTGATTTTGGGAGCGTCACAATAGTTGATCTCAACAACCTTATTTTCTCTCTCGTATTTCCCTATCCCTTGCTTGCACGCAAACACCATCTGGAGACATTCGAGTCACGGACAGTGAGAGCTCTTGCACCTTTTGTTCTTTTGTTGCTTGTGTCAATGCTAATATAGACTCTTGCTTGTTAAGACTTGAATTGAATTGAATGCTTTGATTGCTTTACTTAAAAGTCCTTATATGGTTGTGTGGAATGTCACCACAGAAATTATGCTTGTTATCATTTACCTACTCGAGGACGAGCAGGAATTAAGCTTGGGGATGTTGATACGTCCCAAACGTATCTATAATTTTTTCTTGCTCCATGCATGTTTTGTGTGACTTTTCCATGTTTTGCTTGAACTTTCATACACTTTTGAGCATATTTGGATTAATCTATTAACCCAGTGCACGCAGTTGCCATTTGCTCTTTTCTGCTGTTTTTGTATTTCAGGTTTCTCGGCCATTAAAAGTGCTCCAAAAAATCCGGGAAATCAGATAAAACATCAGCGCAACGGAAGCTTCCGGAATCACCAAAGGAGGGAACGAGGGCCACCACCAGGCAGCCAGGAGGGCAGGTGGCGCGGCCCCACCCTGGGCCGCGCCAAGCACCCTCCTGACTGCCCTGTGGCCCCTCTCGGTGCCCCCCTTCGCCTATATTTACCCCCCGTGACGGAAACCCCTAATATCAATCCCTCTTTCGCGATCTCGCCTCTGTACTGCCACCACCACCGTTTCAAGATCGGGGCTGCCTGGAGAAGCTGCTTTGGCACCCTGCCGGGAAAAGCTACCCCCTCCGGGAGACCATCCATAGCCATGGACGCCTCCCGTATGTACCGTGAGTAGTTTCCCTTGGACCATGAGTCCATGACCAGTAGCTATGTGATCTATCTCTCCCTTCTTTGTGCTTCACTTTCGAGTCCTTGTGAGCTGCCTCACATGATTGAGGCACCTTTGTAATTTTCTGCTGTTGCTATGCTGAGTTTGTTGGGATCTGATGGATTATGAGACTATGTTCAGATTGTGATGAGTAATATATTTGGTTCTTCTCTTTTATATTTTGTTCTTGAGTAAATTCTTGCATGTTCTACGTAGCCGTATTTTACTTTGGCCAAGTGATTTGTTGCAACTCCAAGAGGGAGCGTTATGCTTTATTGTGGGTTCAGCCCCTTGATATCTAGCTTGAGTGACAGAAACATGAGACTAGGGGATGTGTTGTTGCCACCAAGGATAAAACAACGGTGCGTGTATCCGCGGGTGCAAGGATTGTTTACTTTACGCAAAGTTCTTTTAATGCAGTTCTCTATTGCTTTGAGTTTACACTTTGGGTGGGATTCACAACTTAATACCAGCGAGATGTTCTGGATAGATATCTCAAGGTGGATGATTCGTAGTAGATGCGGTTGGATTTCGGTCTACTTACCTTGGCGTACTGCCCATTACTTTTGAGTCCTTCCTTTCTTTGCAGCATAGTTAGCATTGCGGTGCCTTCATAATCCTGTCAATTGCCCAATTGTGATTTGTTTACCTCGCTAGAAATTTTATCGTCTTTTGGGAGAGAGACATCACTATTTAAAATCACGTGACCTTGGTCCATCTTCATATCATTGTTTACACCATCAATTTAGTTTCAGTTGCCACTATCATTATCTCTTGCGTTAATCCTTTGTAGCAGCTAGGCCGGAGGAATTGACAACTCCTCTGTACTCGTTGGGAGCAAAGTTATTTGTTTCTGTGTGCAGGTCTTGTCAACTCCCTAGCCAGAAGCTAATTTCTGGCGCCGTTGTCACCTTCTTGTATCTCTTGGAGTCCTACTGGTTCGATAACCTTGGTATCTTCACCGAGGGAAATTTGTTGCTATGCAACATCTCACCTTGCACTTGGGGTAACCAAAGAGAAGTGAGAGAACTATCCTCACCGTATTAGGGCGCAAACCAATGCTAACTATGCTACAAAATAAAGGAAGATTCTCAAAAGCATGGGCGGTACACCAAGATAAGTAGACCGAAATTCATCTGCATATACTACTAATCATCCACCTTGAGATATCTATCCAGAACACCTCACTGGTATTAAGTTGCGAGCCCCACCCAAAGTGTAAACCCAAAGCAACAGATAACTACATTAAAAGAACTTTGCGTAAAGTAAACAATCCTTGCAACCGCGGTTACAAGCACCATTGTTTTCCCCCTTGTGGCAACAACACATCCCCTAGACTCATGTTTCTGTCACTCAAGCTAGTCATCAGGGGGCATGAACCCACAATCAAGCATAATGCTCCCTCTTGGAGTCACTACCTACTACTTGGCCAAAGCAATAAACATCAACGGAGACCATGCAAGAGTTACTCAAGAACACAAATATAAAAGGAGAAGAACCAAATATATTACTCATCACAATCTGAACATAATCTCATAATCCATCATATCCCAGCAAACTCAACATAGCAACAGCATAAAGAATTACATATGTGCCTTGATCATGTAGGGCAGCTCACAAGGTCTAATCCATGAAGAACAAAGAGGGGAGGAGAACATCACATAGCTACTGATCATGGACCCATGGTCCAAGGTGGACTACTCACGGATCATCTGGGAAGCATCCATGGTGGTGGAGAAGCTCCCGGAGGTCAATGCTCCCTCCGGAAGGGTGCCGGGAAGAGGTCTTCTGGCGCTCCCGATCTTGGAAGCGCGGCGGCGGAAGAACAGAGGAGAGATCGTGAAAAAGGGTTCTATCTTCAGAGGTTTTGGGGCGAAGGAAATATATGGGTGAAGGGGGGCAGCAGGGGGGCCACCAGGGAGTGGAGGCACCCCCTGGCACGGCCTAGGGTGGGGCCGCGCCCCCTGGCCGCCTAGGCACAGGGTGTCCCCCCGGGCTCTCCTTCGGGGCTCTGGAAGGTTCCCGTGTGACGACCCTCAACTGTAGGGGATCATTTGTAGCATTTTCGATAAATAAGAGAGTCGAACCCAACGAGGAGCAGAAGGTATTGGTAAGTGACTTTGGTAAAGAAATAGCTGCAGGAATTGAAAGATAACTTTTTAGGGGGTTTTGATATAGACAACAAAAGGGTAAAAGCGAACAAAGTAAAAGGCACCGAGGAGTAACAAGTAGCCCAATCCTTTTGAGCAAAGGAGAGGCTTAGCAACTGAACTTATAAAGGCTAAAGCGTTCTTGAGGACACACGGGAGAAATAGTCATGTGCTTTCGCCATATTCCGTATCGGTACTATGTGTTGTGTTGATAAGTGTTGAGTGGGTGGATCTATGCTAGTGCACCCTCTAGACTAAGATAAGTGCACTCTTATGATTAAACATCTTGCAAGCATCCACAAATACAAGATAGTAATTAAGGAAAAATCCTAACCATAGCAATACGATCGATGATCCATTGTTCCCTTGTGCAAATGTGTGTGAACTGGGGTTCAGGTTTCTGTCACTCCGGCAACCCACCGTAAGCATTCTTTATACACAATGAATTCCCCTAGGTCCTTAATAAGGCGAAGTTTTGAGTGTTCGACTCACACAACACCACTAGGAGAATAACAACACAACTTAAACATCAAACAACACATATTACTTCAACATCATAAGACTACTAACAACTAGAGTTCTCCCATGTCCTCAAGAACTAAAGTAACTACTCAAAGACATAAAAGAGATTGACGGGGATCAACCCCGGAAAATCCCATGGTCAGGGACCCTGGGTTAGTCATGAGAGGCACAGGTTGGACGATAGCTCGTCGGCAAACAGGAAGGCTCGCTCCTGCTCGATATTATTGATGGGGGATATGCGGTTATAGTGGATGCCAAGGCTGGAGCGCTCAAGGCTAGGGTTACAGATGATATTGGTTGTGTTTGGCGTCGCCCCTCCTAGCCCTTATATACTGGGCTAGGTCTCGGGGAGTTCATCTATATTTACAGGTAAGCTTTCCGAACCCTAGCTTGCTCCGTACGGCAGGTCTTCGCACCTTCCTTGTGGGTCGTAGACTCCTACGTCGGTGCCAACTAGCGGGCCGAGGCTGTATCTTCATGGGCCTTCTGTCTTCAGGGACACCAGGTAGGCTTATCCGTAGGAGTCGTGGGGTCTCCCCCTCGTCAGAGATCATGATCAGAGGGGATAAATAGATGATAAAAAATCTGGACACAATGATATTTCTCCAACAAAACTCAATAACATTCATCACACGGTAGTAATCAACACCGGGAGAGTAGAGAGGATAGATAATACGGATTACAACACAAGTTGAACTTTTGAGGTGAGATTGGATGACGATGAAGATGGTGCTGATGTTGGGGATGATGTTGATGATGATCTCGATGATGCCCGTGACGATGGTGATGACAATGGCGATGATCTCCCCTTCCGGGAGGTGTTCTCCTCGGCGGAATCTGCCTGCCGGAGATGTCTTTTCTCCTCTGTTGGTTTCCGCCACGAAGCGGCGGCGGAACTCGCGAAACTCTCCCTTTTTAGGGTTTTTTGACGATGTGTGATATATAGGCCAGAGGGGGAGCCAGGAGTGGCCCAGGGGTCCAGGCGCCCTCCCGGCGCGACCAGGGTGGGGCCGCGCCAGGTGGCTGCCTGGGCACCCTGTGGCCCCTCTCTGGCCCCTCTTCGGCGTGTCTTCGTCATTCTTCTGAAAAACACCCTCCGTCGATTTTCAGGTAATTTGGAGGTGTTCTTCTTCAGCAACTCAGCGTCCACTTTTTACCGCTGAATCCTGCGTATGCTGCTTCGGCATCGGAAAGTTGCAAACTGCGTAAATTGAGCCAAAGCAACATAAGAACAGCATCATAGCATGAAATGTATCAATGAATAAGAAAGAATTACTATATAAAATAGTGATGCATTTTGGACGTATCACCGTGCGCTGATTTTTTCGGATTTTTTCTGGATTTTTTGGAGCACTTTTAATACGGGGGAAACCTCGAATAAAAAGACAGCAGAAAACAAGAACTGGCACTGGGGTGCACTGAGTTAATAGGTTAGTCCAAATATGATCAAAAGTGTATGAAAGTGTATCAAAAACATAGCAATATCACACAAAACATGCATGGACCAAGCAAAAATTATAGATACGTTTGGGATGTATCAGCCACCAGGGCGCCTGGGAGGTGGGTCCCACTCCTATTGCCCCCTTTGGCCTATTTTTACCCCTCGTCGCAGAAACCCTCGAGGAGAATCTCACATCACGAAATACCTCTCTGTTCCGCCGCCGCCGCGCTCCCAAGATCGGGAGCACCAGAAGACCTCTTCCCGGCACCCTGCCGGAGGGAGGATTGACCTCCAGGAGCTTCTCCACCACCATGGACGCCTCCCGGATGTGCCATGAGTAGTTTCCCTTGGACCATGGGTCCATGACCAGTAGCTATGTGATGTCTTCTCTGCATCCTTGTTCTTCAATGTTTAGACCTTGTGAGCTTCCCTACATGATCAAGGAACCTATGTAATTTTCCTGCTCTTGCAATGTTGTGTTTGCTGGGATCTGATGGATTATGAGATTATGTTCGGATCGTGATGAGTTATATATTTGGTTTACCTGTTATATTTTGTTCTTGATTAATTCTTGCATGTTCTCCATTGCTTTTTATTCCTTTGGCCAAGTAGTAGATAGTAACTCCAAGAGGGAGTGTTGTGCATGATTGTGGGTTCATGCCCCCCGATGTCTAGCTGGAGTGGCAGAAACATGAGGCTAGAGGATGTGTTGTTGCCACCAGGGAGAAAACAATAGTGCTTGTAACCGTGGTTGCAAGGATTGTTTACCTTACGCACAGATTGTTAATGCAATTATCTGTTGCTTTGAGTTTACACTTTCGGTGGGGCTTGCAAATTAATACAAGCGAGATGTTCTGGATAGATATCTCAAGGTGGATGATTAGTGAGTAGATGCAGATGGATTTCGGTCTAATTGTTTTGGCGTACTGCCCATACTTTTGAGCCTCTAACTTTCAAGTAGCATAATTAGCATTGCGGTGAGTTTATAATTCTGTCAATTGCCCTGCTGTAATTTGTGCATCCATCTTAGTTGTTTATCGTCTTTTGGGAGAGAGACATCACTAGTGAACATCATGGGACCCCGGCCCATATTTCCACCACTGTTTACACCTTCACTTTATTTACCGTTTTTAATTTTAGTTGCAATTATCACTACCATTATCCTCGTGTATTTGATCCTTTGTAAACAACAAGTCCGAAGAGATTCACAACCTCTCTGAACTCGTTGGGAGCAAAGTTATTTGTTGTGTGTGCAGGTCCAGGTAAAGCAAGTGATTTTCAACGACGCATCACTTTCCGAGCCACCTACTTGTCGATCCTTGAGTCCTACTGGTCGATCTCAACCTTGGTATCTTTGCCAAGGGAAATTTTCTGCTACGCTACATCTCAACCTTCCACTTGGGGTAGCCAACGAGGAGCACTACTTCAGTGCCATCAAGCGAATTTCTGGCGCCGTTGCCGGGGACTCCGCTCTTCAAGATAGGAGAGTTGCACACTATCTTTTATCTTTTCTTTTTAGTCTTGTTAGTTTACCTTATAGTTTTTGTCTTAGTGTACTTTATCAAAAATCACAAAAAAAATTAGTTAGATTGCTTTTAGTAATCCTTTCTGTTTATTCAAGCATGTTAGGACTTGGTGCTTTGAGGGAATCGGAAGTTCTATATTTCCATCAAAGGGATGGAGAAAATATGAGGAAGGCATGGGATAGAATTTCTGATGCACATTGGAGATCTATGCCTTGGATACCTATTAAAATTGTGCTTAGAATTTTTTACCATGGTCTTTTTAAATGGTGCAAACACTCTCTTGATATTATAGCTGAAGGAGATTTCTTAAAGTGTGATGAAGCTAGAGCTCTTGATATTATACATGGTCTATCTAGTTATTTTGTTTATGATCATAGCTTTGATACTGTTATAGATAGACTTGCTACTATTGAAAATAGAATGGATGATCTAGACTTGAGAAAAGTAGAGGAACTCAAACCCAATAAGAAGTATATTTTGGAAATAAATGATGATTGGGAGCCTTTTATTAGAATTAGCATCTCTAACTAAGACTTCCTTGCTTTTTGTGATATTGGATCCATGGTTTCTACAATGCCAAAAGTAGTTTATGATTCTTTAAAACTTTTAAACATGGACAATTCTTCATCTTATCATTGAACATTCTAATGGAGATATTTCTGAGATCCAGGGAAAATTAAAAGACGTCCAAGTTACATTCTTTAAAGGAGTGCAACCATTGATTTCTCCATCATGGAGCCAAACCAAGGAAACATAGTGCTTGGACGGGACTTCCTCCGTGTTGTAAAATGCTTCATTGATATAGCTAAGGGAAACATACGCTTACGTGGAAAGGCGAAAGGTACGTATCACTTTCCTTAAAGAAATAAGGACAAACTTGTTGAGGAACCATTTGAAGGTCTTTATAACTCCCAGAACTAGGATGAATTTTGATTCCTCTCTTGTATCTTGCCTAGATAAAAGGCATAAAAGAAAGTGCTTGTTGGGAGGCAATCCAAGATGTTTTTTACATTCAGTTTTAGTGGTCTTGATGTTGTTGGGGTTCGCAGCGGAAAACACAAAATTTTCCTAACTAGTGTTTCTCTATGATAGATGTCTCAGTAGAATCCATGCTGGCCATTAATTGTCTTGGTTGCCATCGATCCTTGATTCCACCTCTTCCCGTCCATGCAACGACAGGTCCTATTTTCATAAAACAGAATAAGTATCAGATACTCATTAATTGCAAGTGTTGTATAAAGGGAACAAATATTTATAAAGTATATCAAGTATATATCTTCTCCATCCACAACTTATGCATCCTCGATAGGTGCAATGTCCGTGGCCAAGAGATCAGTCATGAAATTCCGGAGACTCATATTAGCTCCTCTCCCGACATAGCTATGAACATAATCACCATAACTCGGTGGAAGTGAGTGCAATAACGTGTTTATCGCAAACTCTTCTGTGGTAGATTCGTTCATTGTCCAATATTAAGAGCCCTCCACCAGGGTCAGGTACATCTCATGCATCCTGTCTAAGTGGTCACTCAGGCTAGTGCGTTCTTCCATCTTTGTAGATAGAAACTTGCTTTCTAACTCAAATCTGGTCACTCTGAATTCATGTATGAACATTTTCTTTAGCGTGTCCATCATGTCATAAGAGTCAGTGTCCTGAAACTGAATGCTCAAATCCTCTGACATGCTGAAAATCATGACATTCCTGACTACGGAGAACTTATGTCGGCGAGCATAGTGATCAAGTATCTCCTAGTCGCCAACATTGTTGTCTGGATGTTCTTCCATATGCATTTCTATTGCGAACAAGATGTTTGCTCTCTTGAGAGAAGTCCTAAGGCGTGAGTACCAGTCAGCAAAGTTTGACCCATCTAATCTAAGTCTTTCACCCTCCATGAAGAAAGATAGTTCATGTTGCTCTAGTTCATTCATTTTCTACAAACATAATTGCAAGGAACACTATTAAGACTAGTTCTCAACAATGAGTTCATATAATCACATTATAAATGAGCTCGCACTAAAACAATCATCCCTAAGAATTTTTAGCGATTACATCCAAATTCACTGTCCTCCCTCGAATATCACATGGCCGACGGATCAGTTTCAAAGGTAGACAACAACTTATGCGATCACATTAGGTATGTGACTCATGCTCGATCTTTCGATCTCTAGTATTCCGAGGCCATATCTGCATATGTTAGGCTCGCCAAATTGACCTCAGTGTTATATGTTGCTCAGCAAGGCCATATCTTCATATGCCAGGCTTGCCGAACCCAACCTCATGCGAACTCCGTTTAATATGTGTGACACCCGATATGTACGGAATGTCGGCCATATGGGTGAACCTTCCAGGTGGTGCACACTTTGGTAGAATACTTGTGTTTGGTATTTGTTAAGGGATCATCTTATCACATGCTACCGTCGTGTATCCTATACTAGCAAGTTTTAAGATGTTTGTCCATGGCGGCCATAAGTCTACAGTGTCTCCATTTGAGTTTTCTTTATTATGCTGACGTTTACTACTTTCTAGTAACACATAGCAAAGTTATCACTACATCACAATCAAAAAAACGATAGCCCCCACTTAGAAATATAAAGTTTAGAAGCTCTAGTTGTATATTGCATGTTTTACGTGGCTACTAGGGCTTTCATAGTTAAATAGGTTTAAACCTACGAGTCAACCACACCGCTGACTATACGATTGTCTCTATTACACCCCGTACGGGGCCCTCCTTTGCAAATGCCACATCCGCTAAAGTAGAGAGACAAACACCCCCAGAGCCACTTTATAAGGTACAAGCCACATGTCAAGCGGGGAACCAGTCTCACGTAAGAGTAGGTGTATGGTCGGTCAGGGGCGCTTCATCAAACGATGTCGCAGATGTGAACAAGTACACGTGGGAGGGTAACAATCATACAATCAACGCCCACATCTCCGATGTGTTCTATCCATACAGTAATACTAAGCATAGACCTAGCTCTGATACCACTGTTGGGGTTCATAGTGGAAAACACAAATTGTTCCTAACTAGCGTTTCCCATAACCCAAAGATCTAGCTAGTCGTATTACCGTAGCAGAAATGAGTGTGGAATAACATACCTCGAGGTGTAGTCCATAGCGCGGTAAACGTTCCTGCAAATGTCGTTTATGTAGTCGATCAAGGTTCACTGCCCCCTGGCTGTGTTAGCACCCGTATGGGTGTAGTGCCACACGTGTAGCACCTCGTAGTACTCGCACACATACGAGACTCGATAACGACCTCCGATCTAGCGAAGGTGGCGGAAGCAGACCTCCGGAACCAGAGTTTCAGCAGCACGACGGCGTGGGTATAGTGGAGACATCTCCAACCTAGTGCAGCCTCCAAACAAGGAAAGTCCGTTCATAGCAGGGAGAAAGAGGAAGAGAGAGATCAACAGAATTTATCTGTATTTTTTTAGAATTTTCTGTGTAGAAAAACGAGGACCCTTCATATATATATATATATATAGGGGCAAACGGGGTACGCGTGCACTTAGCTAGGCGAGGTGGTACTATTACCACCACCCTAGCCGTGCCATGCATGCACACATGGTCGTGGCCATGCCATGCATGCATGTGGCCGGCGGCGGCGCACAAGGCCTAGTGGCCAAGTGGCCTTTGGTGGCCGTGGTGGCACATGGGCCCCATGGCCCATGGCGCCACCCACCCCTTTTTTTCTCTTATTTTTTTATTTCTTATTTGATTAAACAAAAAACAAAAAATAATAATAATATTATTTCATTAATTAATTAAATTAAATTTTAATATTTAATCCATTTAATTAAATAATAAAACATATCTAAATAACTTTCCGAACAATTCGGAACCACGAAACTTTTCCGTCTCCCCTCCGAAACGATTTTGGAGTTCTCTCTTATATCTCCGGTAACTCTGATAGTTTCGAGAAGGTCTTCGGTTACATCGAGCCCTTAAGTGTGTTACCCTACGGTCCGAGAACACTCCAGTCATGACCTAGATTGGGCTACGGTCAATGATCATCAGCGGGACCTGGATGCCCATAATGACTCTTGTGCATTCCGAATATCAACACAGATTGGACCTAACGTCGTATAGCATTCCCTTTGTCATCGATACTGGATTAGTCCGAGATTCGATCAATGACATCCTATGTCTGGTTCAACCTCGTTACCGACAAATACTTATTCACTCGTTCTGTTATGTTCATCCCCATGACCTAGTCACACGCTGCGCAACTTTATGGATGGAATTTCACCAAGTGGGCTCTGAGTATCTATCCATCACATGGATTGAAAAATCCCGATCTTGTAACAATACTCCTGAACATATCTCAACGGAATACCCAAGATACAACCGTTATGGCCAGCATATTTCAGTCAGGCGGTGGGATGTAAGTCAAAGCATCCGAGAAGATAGCAATTATGCAAGTACTCACGGTCAAAGGAACGGTCAACTACGTTCTGTAATTACAACACTGAACCTTCATAAGTTTGATCATGATGTAATGATTTCTTTGGGTAATGTTCATCACGTCACTCATCCAGTGAGGTGACCTCACAGTAAATAGACTTAATTGTCCATGATCGCGAAACAATGATCATCATGTTGACCATGAACTAGTTATTGATATAGAGGCTAACTAGGAACGCTGGGTTTTTCTATACCACACATGTACCATTGTTTCAATGATACGGTTCTAGCACAGTATGAAACTGGTTATGAACTTGCTTAGGTATATTGGAATAATCATATATTATTTGCCTCTAGAGCATATATCCAACAGATGTTTGTTACTATTGTAGCAACATGATTGTATCTTTATTTTCAAGCTTTGTGCCAAGTTTTAGCCTCCGATTGCAAGAAAGTTCAAAAGTTGTGACATGTTGTCCAGAAACAGATTCTGTCCCCTTGACGGAAAAATTGGCCATAAATCATCAGATCATCTTTTTGATCTGGATTTTTTTACAGTGTGATCCATACAATTGCATTTCGTGCATATGTTCTGATTTTTTTATTCGAGTTGCGGAAGTACCCCGAAAAAATTATTTACTACCTGTTGGTCTGTTTTTCACAGATTCTGCCACATTTTGCGTTTCCTTCATTTTACAAACCTTAAGCTTGCTTTTTTTCTTTTAAAAAACTTTTTGGCAATCTT
Source organism: Bromus sterilis (assembly GCA_950022295.1). Taxonomy (NCBI): domain Eukaryota; kingdom Viridiplantae; phylum Streptophyta; class Magnoliopsida; order Poales; family Poaceae; genus Bromus; species Bromus sterilis. The sequence continues at coordinate 346,615,939 of OX465595.1, forward strand.
GAGTAACAGTAGCTCTTCAATAATATCTCTATTTCTAGTGGATAAAAATTATTTTATCATGGGTACTAACCACTCTAATGAGCTTATGATGAATTTCGTATGAAGGGAGTTTTCAAGTATGCGAAGGAAGATTCTGAAAGAATATTCGGGAGTGTCGAGCGCTCTAGCTTGGGGATGCCCACATGGACCCCAAGAGATATCCAAGGATACTCAAGCATCTAAGCTTGGGGATGCCCCCGTGCATCCCGTTCTCCATCAACAATCATCAGTTCGTCCTTCTCGATGCTATATTTTTATCGCTTCATATGTTATGTGCTAGACTTGGAGCATCTCTCTCTTTAATTTTTAGTTTGTTTTAGTTTTTATTACTTTTCATAACAAGTTAGATCCTAGCATTCATTGTTTGGGAGAGAAACACGCTCCACTCTATCGTAGAACACAACATAGTCTTGCATGTTTATCTTTATTTTTGTGTGTGTTCTATATCTTTTCATAGCTGTTGTCATGCTTAGCTCTTAGTTTTCATGCTTATCTTTTAAGAGCTTTTTTAGGTTGTTCTAGGAACTCTCTTGAGTCTTCATGTTTATCTTGTTTTGAGAGTTGGCTTGTTGCACTGAGTTGTGTGTCTTGCATGAGTAGGTAATTAAGGTTGCTATTACAAGTGTAGTAGTAACATGCAATAGTTTTGAGGTATTGATTAGAGTAATGTTTGGACATCAAGGTGCCAAGAGCTTGAGCCTATTAGTTTTAGGTGTCGTATTTTGGGAAATTTGTGCTTATTTTCAAAAACTACAAAAATTAGTTGAGAATTCTATCTACTAAATGGATCGCTAACCACTGGAGGGGTTGGAATATATAGTGTACCCTCACGTACCATGGGTCGAGGATGCGCAAGGATAACCAAACCCCCATACACTCCTCATCGGTGTACTCGTATCTTTGTTAGCCTCCTGATTAGATAGAGAGTTAACGATAATAAGTGCAAGAGTTCTTCAGACTAATGTGAGTATTCGATTGTTGACACTTCCACCTTCCCATATTTTGCTAGCCTATTCGGTACCGTGCATTGCCCTTTCTCACCTTGTGAGTTGGCGCATACTTTTCCGGTGCATACAAACCCTTGGCACGATACGCTCTGTCATCATAAACCTCCTTATATCTTCCTCAAAACAGCCACCATAACAACCTGCCAAGGCATTCCCATAGCCTTTCCGAGATACATTGCCATGCAACATCCACCATCTCATGACTTGATCTTCATGTCATACATGATTTTGCTTGATTGAGGAGCCGCATGATAGTTGGGATTTGCCCTTATTATTGCTACATGACGCGCTAGTATCATTGCATATCCTGCTATACTGGCAGAGGCATACATTTTCATACATCATGATTGTTTTCATCTTTCTTTATGTTTGAGTACTTCTTGTAAAGTGTGAAGATCTTCTATATTCTTGTAAAATATAGAGTGTTTCCCTTAGTGAGGAAAAGATCCTAAAGAGGACAAATTAAAAGATCCTAGAGAGGACAAATGAGGGATAAATAGAAAGAGCCAAAGAGGCCACAAAAATACAAAAAAATAGAAAAAGGAGAAAAAAGAAATAAAAAGAGAGAAGGGGGCAACACTACTATTCCTTTTGAAAGATCCACACTCACACTCCATTGCTCATTTGTACTCCATAGAGATTATCATTATGCATAACTATGTGGGGACCCCTACACTACACAACTTGGCTTGCATATTCCAAGGATGAGCCTCCTCAAATGAGCTATAGGTCTTCATGAGCAAGCAAGTTGGATGCACCCCCACTAGTTCCGTTGGAGAGCTTACCTTAGCTCACATGTGCATCCGTTGCATGGCAATCCCTACTCCTCACATCATATCTATCATTTGTCTTTCTCACCTATGATTGTCCTCATTGATGTGAGCCTTTCAAACATTTTTGTCTTCCTTCCCCATCATTTCTCTCTTTGCCATCCTAAATGCTAACATATCTTGCTCGCGCTCATCCATTCCATGAGTGCTCAAAGTCGAAAGGGAGAGGATCAGTTTGACTTGTACCTGACTAGTGGTATGGGGATGAATTAAAATAAGATCCCGAAGGAGACCAAGTGTGAAACTTTAGTAGATTGAGTTCTCAATTAAACTATATATATATATATACAGACGGTCTATTCTGACATTAATGTCAGACAACATTCCACACTGCAGTATTTTCGCAAAGAGAACCGCAATGCTGAATTCGGAGCACTGCAGTTCGGGTAAAAACGAACCGCATGCACCGTTTTCGCGATATCTTCTTAACCGTTTGTAGGAATTGAGCGTATGATACACCGTTAGATTCTTATGAAAAAGTACCATCTTCCATATGTTGAACACTTTCCTCGATTCTTCACGGATTAAGAGAAGTTTCGAAAATGGTACGGCGACCCACTTTCACAGCTGCGGTGTTTTCGCGATTTCTCTTAAACCGTTCGTCGGAATGATGCAAATATTATACCGTTGGAAAGATATCGATCAGGCGCTCCATCCATATGTAGAGCACTTTGTCTAATTCGCTACGGATATGAGAGAAATCTAGCCGTAAAAAATGCAGCAACTCTGTTTTTCGTTTTCGGATCTTGTAGAGAGTAGAACTTTTTAACCGCGTGTCTGATCGATGCGTATGATACACCGTTGGATTCGTATGGAGTAGTATATTAATCCATATGTTGAACACTTTTCCTGATTCCCCACGATTTTAAAGTAATTTTAAAAACGATGTTGTTGCCCTCTTTTGGACAGCGGAAGTTTTCGCGTAAATTTGTTTGATTCGTTCGTCCGATTGATGCAATTGATACACCAATGGATAGCTATCGTCGAGGCGCTCCATTTTTATGTAAAACACATCCTTTAATTCCTTAAGGTTTAAAAGTTATGTCGATTTTAGTAAATCGCGGAACTCCATTCTTCGCAGACCCGAAATCGACGAAGCGAACTGCATTCGCCGGGGCAACCGCACTGCATTAGAGGCGAACAGAACGCACGTGTTTTTTGTGGACCAAAAAATCGGCGAGTGAACTGCATTCTTTCAGAGACCGGTTGCATTTATCGACTGACAGAACTGCATGCGTTTTTTTATCTTTACCGATTAAATTGTTTGCAGCCTGCTTCGCGAAAAATGAACCACAGTGAACTGCATCCGCCGAGCGCTGATTGCATTTTATTAACAGAGAGAACTGCACATGATTTTTTCGATTCACTTATCAAAATAATTTTTTTGAGATGTTTTTTGTTTTCTCGTGTTATCAAGTGAACTACAAACAATTTTTACAGTGAACCACACACACATCAAGTGAACTACATACATCAAGTGAACCACACACACATCAAGTGAACTACATACATGTTTACACTGGGCTTGCTACAAAGTCGGGACTCATTGCTAAGGGAACCGCATTGCAGTCCCTTACGGTGAACCGCATCCGACAATAAATGAACCGCATACGGGCTCCACCGGCGCCTGTGGAACCTCTTGAGCACGCCACCCAGCGCCACGTCGAACGCGTCCTCCATGCCGCCGCCAAGCCCGTCGGCCGACGACCAGTACACCAGCCGCGGGATCATCTCCGCCGCCGCCGAGCTCGCCGGCCGACGACCTGTACACCAGCCGCGGGATCATCTCCACGACGCGCTCCTGCATCCGCCGCACCCGCCGCTCGCTGAACCCCTACAGAACGTCCAGGATGCTCACGTTGCCCACGCGCAGCGCCCACCGGTCCATGAACACCGACCACTTCCTCTCCTTCCCCCGCTGCCCCGGCAGAACCACCGGTACTGGTCGTACGCCGTCCTCCGCCAGAACAGCACCGACACGACGCCGGCCACCATGCAGTCGAACAGCGACCGCCGCGTGTAGCTGTCCCCGCACTGCTGCAGGCAGAACCTCAAGTACAGGAACAGCTCCATCACCGCCGCCGCGTTGTCGTTGCACCTGGTGCCGTTGCAGTCCACGGAGCGGCAGTGCGCTCTCCCAGCGTCCTCGTACTCCTCCAGCAGCACGTCCCTGAAGTCGTCCCTGAACCCGGACTGCTGCGCGCCGGCGAACCCGAAGAGATTGTTGTGGTTCCGGGACAGCACGTGCCGCTGCCACGCACGCACGTCCGCGGCGGCGGCCGGGTGGAAGCCGGTCGGGTACGGGACGCCGACGTCCAAGGGGTCAAGGCTGTCGGCAGTGGGTTGTGGCCGGAGCAGGGCGCCGCCTCCCATGGCCGTGGGTAGGCGTGGGTTCTGGCCAGAGAGCAGCGCCGGTCTCCCATGGCCGTGGCGGGCGGCGGCTCCGGTTGTCGGGTTGGGGGCGGGGGCGTGGCGGCCGGGGGTCGGCAGCGGGATTTGGCGGCGCGAGGTGGAGACCGAGGGAGGCCTGCGGTGGATCGGGAGGTCGCGGGGGGAGGTTAGGGCATGGGTGGATGGATAAGGCATGACTGGTGGGGGGTGGATGTGTTTTTTTTGTCTCTACGCCTATGGGGTGGCTCGCGCGGGGGGATCTGGTTCGCTGGGTGAGTTGAACCGTATGTGTTGTTAGAATAAGCTAGTGTTGTTAGAATAAGGTCTTAAGGGGTGTTGTTAGAATAGACCAACCCTATATATATATATATATATATATATATATATATATATATATATATATATATATATCCCATCTCCCATTACTTGCACGCAAACACCATTTGGAGACATTCGAGTCACGACCAGCGAGAGCTCTTGCACCTTTATGTTTATATTTTGCTAGAATTAATAATAAGACTCCTTCTTGTTATTATCTTGACTTGAATTGCATATCTTACTTGCTTTACTTTGAAGTTCTTATATGTGTGTGTTAGCATGTCACCAAAGAAATTATCTGTGTTATCATTTACCTACTCGAGGACGAGCACGAATTAATCTTTGGGGTGTTGATACGTCCCAAACGTATCTATAATTTCTGCTTGTTCCATGCACTTTTATGTGACATTGCTACATGTTTTGCTACACTTTTATATCATTTTTCACATATTTGTACTAACCTATTAACTCAGTGCACCCAGTGTCAGTTCTTGTCTGTTGATGTCTTTAGTTGCAGTGATTTTTCCCAATTTAAATTGCTCCAAAAATTCCAGAAAAATCAGAATAAATATCAACATCAAGGAAGCTTCCGGAACCACCGAAGAAGTGTCGGAGGGGGGGGGGGCACTCCCTCCCAAGCAGACAGGTGGCACGGCCCCACCCCTGGTCGTGCCACAAGGCCGCCTGGGAGGTGGTTCCCACTCCTGGTGCACCCATTCGGCCTAATTTTAACCCTCGTCACAGAAACCCTCGAGGAGAATCCCGCATCGTGAAATACCTCTATGTTCCTCCTCCGTCGCGCTTCCAAGATCGGGAGCACCAGAAGACCTCTTCCCGGCACCCTGCCGGAGGTAGGATTGACCTCCGGGAGCTTCTCCACCACGAATGACGCCTCCAGGATGTCTCGTGAGTAGTTTCCCTTAAATCATTGGTCCATGACCGGTAGTTATGTGATGTCTTCTCTCCATCCTTGTTCTTCAATGTTTAGACCTTTTGAGCTTCCCTACATGATCAAGGCACCTATGCAAATTTCCTATTGTTGCTATGCTGTGTTTGCTGCGATCCGATGGATTATGAGATTATGTTCAGATCGTGATGAGCTATATATTTGGTTTACCTTTTATATTTTGTTCTTGAGTAATTCTTGCATGTACTCCGTTGCTTTTTATTGCTTTGGCTAACTAGTAGATAGTAAATCCAAGAGGGAACATTATGCATGACTGTGGGTTCATGCCCCCCGATGTCTAGCTTGAGTGACTGAAACATGAGGCTAGGGGATGTGTTGTTGCCACCAGGGAGAAAACAACGGTGCTTGTAACCACGGTTGCAAGGATAGTTTACCTTACGCATAGATTGTTAATGCAATTGTCTGTTGCTTTGAGTTTACACTTTGGTTGGGGTTCGCAACTTAATACCAGCGAGATGTTCTGGATAGATATCTAAAGGTGGATGATTAGTGAGTAGATGCAGATGGATTTCGGTCTACTTATCTTGGCGTACTGCCCATACTTTTGACTGGACTGACGCTGTTTACAGCAGAGCTGCCTGTGTAGTTTTCCTGTGTGCAAGAAAACGTATTTTTACCTGTCCCAGAAAATTCCAGCAAAAATAGAGAAAATCCACACACCGGGAGGAATCAATGGCCAGAAGAGGGGCCAGAGGGGCCACCCCTGGCCCAGGCGGCCAGGTGGTGCGACCAGGCCCCTGGCCGCGCCAAGAGGGCGCCAGGGTGGGCCCCACCTCCTCTGGTACCCTACCTCGACTCCTATTTTTACCCGAGATGGAGAAAACCTAGAACATAAGTCGTTTTGCCAATTCTCATCGCGGAGCCTCCCCACCCTCTTTTCATCTCCGGGAGAGCTAATCTGGAGGCTGTTTTGGCCACCGGTGAGGGAAAATCGTCGCCATCGCCACTCCATCACCCTTCCATGAATTCTTCTCTCATGTGTGAGTAATTCCCTGCTGTAGGCAAAAGGGATGGTAGGGATTGGATGAGTTAGATCATGTAATAGTTCATTAGATTGTTGGGGACATGTTGCCTATCATCTACGTTGGTGTTTATCATCTTTGCTACTACTTGTTGCTCTTCATGCTTGTCACTTTGGGCCCGCCGGGCCATGATTTCATATCTGAACCCTATGTGTTTTCATGAATATATTTGTCTTCTTGATCCTATCTATGAGTTGTATGCACCTATTATATTCCGGAACCGGCTATCCCAATGGTGACAGCTTGGGACACCGAAGGGGATGGGCTATAATTTGAGGACTCCATGTATCCATTGATTGTTAATGCTTTGTTCTGGTGCTCTTTGATAGGAGTATCTTAATCTCCATAAGTTCCTTTTTCACCCCATTGGTAGCGGGATGGTAGGACAAAAGATGTTGTGCAAAGTTCTTATTGCAAGCACGCACAACTACCTTGGGATACATGCCTAATGTTTGATATTTGCCTAGATGATTATTACTTATCTGTGTGCCTTGCCCCAAGTAAATTACATGTTATCTCTCATCCATGCAGCGCCCAACCATCCATTCCCCTAGCCTAAAGTGTTTTAATTCTGCTGGTTACAAGTTACTTTATTTTTGTCGTTTTACTTTCGTCGCTTTGCCACCACTATTTCCGTTGCCACCATCACTTCCATACCGTTACTACTAATATCTCATTGCGAAGCAAGTATCTTTCAGGTGTGGTTGAATTGACAACTCAACTGTTAAAGCTTATAAATATCCTCTGGCTCCCCATGTGTCGAATCAATAAATTAGGTTATCTTACCCGCGAAGACTATGGCGATACCCTACACTTGTGGGTTATCAACTGGCAGAGGCATACCTTTGCATTCATCATGATAGTTTACAGTTTTTTTTATGTTGAGTACTTCTTGTAAAGTGTGAAATTTTCTATACTCTTGTAAAAGATAGAGTGTTTCCCTTAAGTGAGGAGAAGGTCCCAAAGAGGACAAATTAAAAGATCCCAAAGAGGACACATGATAGATAAATAGAAAGAGCCAATGAGGACACAAAAATACAAAAAATGAAAAAGGAAAGAAAAACAGAAATAAAAAGAGAGAAGGGGGCAACACTACTATTCCTTTTGAAAGATCCACACGCGTACTCCAAAGTTATATTTGTACTCCGTAGAGATTTTTATATCATTCATGCATAACTATGTGGGGATCCTTACACTATAGAACTTGGCTTGCATATTCCAAGGATGAGCCTCCTCAAAAGATCTCTAGGTCTTCATGAGCAAGCAAGTTGGATGCACCCCCACTAGTTCCATTGGAGAGCTTACCTTAGCTCATATGTGCATCCGTTGCATGGCAATACCTACTCCTCAAATCATATCTATTATTTGGCTTTCTCTCGCCTATGATTGTCCTCATTGATGTGAGCCTTTCACACCTTTTTGTCTTCCTTCCCCATCAGTTTTTACTTTGCCATCGTAAGTGCCAACTATCTTGCTTGCGAGATGTCCCAAACGTATCTATAATTTCTGCTTGTTCCATGCTCTTTTATGTGACATTGCTATGTGTTTTTCTCCACTCTTATATATTTTTACACATATTTGGACTAACCTACTAACTCAGTGCACCCAGTGCCAGTATCTGTCTGCTAATGTCTGTAAGTTACAGGTTTTTACCCATATTTATAGAGCCCTCAAATTTCCAGAAAAATCATATAAAAACATCATACAGAAAGCTTGCAAAGCCCCGAAGGAGGACCAGGGGGCCCACCTGCCACCCAGGTGGCCAGGTGGTGTCGGCCCCTCCCTGGTCGCGCCACCAGAGCGTTTGGGTGGTGGGTCCCACCTCTAGCGGCCCCTTCGGCCTATATTTACCTCTCATCCCGAAAACCCTCGGAGAGACCCCCGCATCGCGAATTTCCTCTTTGTTCCGCCGCCGCCGCGGTTCCAAGATCGGGAGCACCTGAAGACCTCTTCCCGGCACCCTGTCGGAGGGAGGATTGACCTCCGGGAGCTTCTCCACCACCATGGACGCTTCCCGGATGTGCCGTGAGTAGTCCCCCTTAGACCATGGGTCCATGACAAGTAGCTATGTGATGTCTTCTCTCCAATCTTGTGCTTCAATTCTTAGTCCTTGTGAGCTGCCCTACATGATCAAGGCATCTATGTAAATTTCCCGTTGTTGCTATGTTGTGTTTACTAGGATCTGATGGATTATGAGATTATGTTCAGATCGTGATAAGTTATATATTTGGTTTACCTTTTATATTTTGTTCTTAAGTAATTCTTGCATGTTCTCCGTTAATTTTTATTGCTATGGTCAAGTAGTAGATAGTAACTCCAAGAGGGAGCGTTTATGCTCGATTGTGGGTTCATGCCCCCCGATGTCTAGCTTGAGTGACAGAAATATGAGACTAGGGGATGTGATGTTGCCACCATGGAGAAAACAACGGTGCTTGTAACCGCGGTTGCAAGGATTGTTTACCTTACGCAAAGTTTGTTAATGCAGTTGTCTGTTGCTTTGAGTTTACACTTTGGGTGGGGCTCGCAACTTAATACCAGCGAGATGTTCTAGATATATATCTCAAGGTGGATGATTATTGAGTAGATGTAGATAGATTTCGGTTTACTTGTCTTGACATACTGCCCATACGATTGAGCCTCTAACTTTTTAACTATGTCAATTGCCCAGCTATAATTTGTTCCCCCAGCTTAGCTATTTTATCGTCTTTTGGGAGACAGACATCACTAGTGAACATCATGGGACCCTGGTCCATATTTCCACCACTGTTTACACCTCCACTCTATTTACTTGTTTTACTTTCTGTTGCAATTATCACTATCATTATCCCCTTGCGTTTAATCCTTTGTAAACAACAAGGCCGGAGAGATTGACAACCTCTCTGTACTCGTTGGGAGCAAAGTTATTTTTTGTGTGTGCAGGTCCATGTTAAGCAAGTGATTCTATTCATAAAGAAGTTCAAAAAAATTGATCGGTAGTAGTCCGATCGCACCCGAACAATAATATTCCAACGGCGCATCACTTGCCGCACCACCTACTTGTCGATCCTTGGAGTCCTCCTGGATTCGATAAACCTTACTGTCCTTGTGTAAGGGAAATTACTGCTAAACTACATCCTTACCTTCCACTTGGGGTAACCAACGAGGAACACTACTTCAGTGCCATAACTTGTGCTCATCCATTGCATGAGTGCTCAAAGTAGAAAGGGAGAGGATCAGTTTGACTTGTGCCTCCCTAGTGGTCTGGGGATGAGTCAAAATAAGATTCTGAAGGAGACCAAGTGTTAAGTTTTAGTAGATTGAGTTCTCAATTAAACTATATAGTATTTTTTATGCTCTAACCCATCTCCCACTTCTTGCACGCAAACACCATTTGGAGACATTCGAGTCACGGACAGTGAGAGCTCTTTCACCTTTATGTTCTTACTTTGCTAGTTTCAATATATAGACTCTTGCTTGTTATTGTCTTGACTTGAATTGCATATCTTAATTGTTTTACTTTGAAGATCTTATATGTGTGTTAGCATGTCACCACAGAAATTATTTGTGTTATCATTTACCTACTCAAGGGCGAGCGGGAATTAAGCTTGGGGATGTTGATACGTCCCAAACATATCTATAATTTCTGCTTGTTCCATGCTATTTTGGGTGACATTGCTATGTGCTTTGCCACACTTTCATACCTTTTGACACATATTTGGACTAACCTACTAACTCAGTGCACCCAGTGCAAGTTTTTGTCTGCCGATGTATGTGAATTACAGGTTTATACCCATATTTACAGTGCCCAAAAAATTCCAATAATAATATAAAAAAAATCAGCATTCCAGGAGACTCCGGAAGACCGAAGGGGAGCTGGAGGGGCCCCCCTCCATGACCAGTATCTATGTGATGTCTTCTTTCCAATCTTGTGCTTAAATTCTTAGCCCTTGTGAGCTTCCCTACATGATCAAGGCATCTATGTAATCTTTCTGCTGTTGTTATGCTGCGTTTGCTGGGATCCGATGGATTATGAGATTCTGTTCAGATCGTGGTGAGTTATATATTTTGTTCTCCTTTTATATATTTTTTCTTGAGTAATTCTTGCATGTTATCCATTGCTTTTTATTGCTTTGGCAGAGTAGTAGATAGTAACTCCAAGAGGGAGCGTTATGCTTGATTGTGTGTTCACGTCCCCCGATGTCTGGCTTGAGTGACAGAAACATGAGACTAGGGTATGTGCTGTCTCCACCAGGGAGAAAAAAACGGCGCTTGTAACCGCGGTTGCAACGATTATTTACCTTAGGCATAGTTTGTTAATGCAGTTGTCTTTTTCTTTGGGTTTACACTTTGGGTGGGGCTCGCAACTTAATACCAGCGAGATGTTCTGGATAGATATCTCAAGGTGGATGATTAGTGAGTAGATGTCGATGAATAAACGGTCTACTTGTCTTGGCGTACTGCCCATACGACTGTGCCTCTAACTTTCTTGTAGCATAATTAGCATTGCGGTGCATTTATAATTCTGTCAATTGCCCAGCTGTAATTTGTTCACCCGGCATAGTTGTTTTATCATCTTTTGGGAGAGAGAGACATCACTAGTGAACATCATGGGACCCCAGTCCATATTTCCACCATTGTTTACACCTCCACCATTTACTTCTTTATTTCCTTTCCGTTGCAATCACCACTACTGTTTCCCACTTGTGTTTGATCCTTTGTGACCAACAAGACCAGAGATATTGACCAGCTCTCTGAACTCGTTGGGAGCAAAGTTATTTGTTGTTGTGTGCAGGTCCATGACAACTCCCTAGCTAGGAGTAATTTCTGGCGTTGTTTTCACCTACTTGCAGAACTTGGAGTCCTACTAGATTGATAACCTTGGTATATTCACCGAGGGAAATTTGCTACTGGCTACATCTCAACCTTCCACTTGGGGTAACCAACGAGGGGTGAAAATCCATCAAGTTCTCAACTAATTGTTTTGTAGTTTTCAAAAGTAAGCACGGATTTCCCAAAATACTACACCTATCACTAATAGGCTCAAGCTCTTGGCACCAAAAGTCCAAAAAATTAGTCAAATGAATACCTCAAAACTATTGCAAGTTACTACTATATTTATAATAGCAACCTCAATTACCTACTCATGCAAGATACACAACTCAGTGCAATGGACCAACTCTCTTAAACAAGATAAGCATGATAACTCAAGAGAGTTCCAAAAGTAACAACCTAAATAAAATCTCTTAAAAAGATAAACATGAAAACTAAGAGCTAAGCATGACAACAACTACGAAAAGATAGAAAACGCACAAACAAAGATAAGCATGCAAACCTATGTTGTGTTCTAGGGAGGAGTGGAGTGTGTTTCTCTCCCAAACAATGAAGGCTAGGGTCCAACTTGTTATGAACAGCAAGAAAAACTAAAATAAACTAAAAAGTAAAGAGCGAGACACTCCAAGCATATCACATAACATATGAAGTGATAAAAATATAGCATGAAGAAGAACGAACTGATGATTGTTGATGGAGAAGGGGATGCACGGGGGCATCCCCAAGCTTAGACTCTTGAGTCTCCTTGGATATTTCTTAGGGGTTCATGGGGGCATCCCCAAGCTTGAGCTTTTGACACCCCCGGATCTTCTTTCATCATCTCCCTTCGCATACTTTAATACTCCCTTCATACGAAACTCTTCATAAGCTGATTAGAGTGGTTAGTACCCATAAATAAATATATTTTCCCACTGGAAATAAAGATTTTCATGAAGATCTACTGTTTCTAAAGATTGCCAAAAAGTTTTTGCAAAGAAAAACCAATCTTAAGATTTGCAAAACGAAGAAAATCCAAAACGGGACATAATCTGTGAAAACATACCAGCAGGTACTAATTAAAAAATTTCGGGGCACTTCTGCAACTAAAATCAACAAACCCAGAACAGACGCCAGAAAGCCAATTGTATAGAGCATATTGTCAAAACAATTCGGATCAAAAAGATGATCTGGTGATTTTTGGTGAATTTTTTCGTCAATTAGACATAATCTACTTCTGGACAGCATGTCACAACTTTTGATCTCTCTTGCAATCGGAAGCTAAAACTTGGCACAAAGCTTGAAAATATTGATAAAATGATGTTGCTACAGTAGTAACAAGCATCAACACCACTAAAACTGAAAACAAAAACATTTTGGGTTGCTTCCCAATAAGTGCTTTCTTTTATGCCTTTTAGCTAGGCATGAAGATTTTAAAAGATGCTCTCATAAGGATTTGAAGCAAAAGATAGCATCAAGAAGCAAATATGAAACACATTTAAGACTAACCATGCATATGCATTGATACGTCCAAAACGTATCTATAATTTCTTCTTGCTCCATGCCTCTTTTGTGTGATATTGCTATGTTATTGATGAACTTCCATACACTTTTGATCATATTTGGACTAACCTATTAACTCAGTGCACCCCACTGCTACTTCATGTTTTCTGCTGTTTTCTATTTCAGGTTTCCCCCATATTAAAAGTGCTCCAAAAATTCGGGAAAATCCAATAAAAAATCAGCGATACGGAAGCTTCGAGAAACACCGAGGGGGGGGGGGGGAAGAGGGGACCCACCAGGGTCCCAGGCGCCCTCTTGGCGCGCCCTAGGGTGGGGCCGCGCCAGGGGGTCGCCTGGACCCCTGGTGCCCCCTGGCTGCCCCCCTTCGCCTATATATTCCTCGTGACATGAAACCCTTGTGAGGGGAACCCTTTTTCGCGATCTCTCCTCTGTTCCGCCGCCGCCACGCTTCCAAGATCGAGAGCACCACAAGACCTCTTCCCAGCACCCTGCCGGAGGGAGGAACCACCTTCGGGAGCTTCTCCACCACCATGGATGCTTCCCGGATGAACCGTGAGTAGTCCACCTTGGACCATGGGTCTATGATCAGTAGCTATGTGATGTTCTCCTCCCCTCTTTGTTCTTCATGGATTAGACCTCGTGAGCTGCCCTACATGATCGAGGCACATATGTAATATTTCTGTTGTTGCTATGCTGAGTTTGCTGGGATCCGATGGATTATGAGATTATGTTCAGATTGTGTTTGAGTAATATATTTGGTTCTCCTCTTTTATATTTATGTTCTAGAGTAATTCTTGCATGTTTTCCGTTGCTGTTTATTGCTTTGGCCAAGTAGTTGGTAGTGACTCCAAGAGGGAGCGTTATGAGCGATTGTGGGTTCATGCCCCCTGATGACTAGCTTGAGTGACAGAAACATGAGTCTAAGGGATGTGTTGTTGCCACAAGGGAGAAAACAACGGTGCTTGTACTTGCGGGTGCAAGGATTGTTTACTTTACACAAAGTTCTTTAATGCAGTTGTCCGTTGCTTTGAGTTTACACATTGGGTGGGATTCACAACTTAATACCAGCGAGATGTTCTGGATAGATATCTCAAGGTGGATGATTAGTAGGTAGATGCAGATGGATTTCGGTCTACTTGATTTGGCGTACCGCCCAAGCTTTTGAGCCTCTTCCTTTCTTTGTAGCATAGTTAGCATTGGTTTGCGCACATAATCCTGTCAATTGCCCAGCTGTAATTTGTTTACCTCGCATGGCTATTTTATCGTCTTTTGGGAGAGAGACATCACTAGTGAACATCATAGGGCCCCGATCCATTTTTCCAATACTGTTTACACCCGCTATCAATTTACTGATTTATTTACTTTTCCGTTGCTATCACTATCATTATTATCCCGTGTGTTTTATCCTTTGTAAATAACAAGGCTGGAGGAATTGACAACTTCTCTGTACTCATTGGGAGCAAAGCTATATGTTGTGTGTGCATATTTAGGATAAGCAAGTGATTATCTTCAAATGGCGCATCACTTGCCGAACCACCTACTTATCGTTGTTGGAGTCCTATTGGTTCGACACTCAAACCTTAGCATCTTCGCTAAGGGAAATTCCCGCTACGCTACATCTCACCTTCCACTTTGGGTAACCAACGATGGGCGAGAAGTAAACTCTCATGACATCAAAGCAATTTCTGGCGCCGTTGCCGGGGACTCCACTCTTCAAGATAGGGGAGTTGCACACTATCTTTTATCTTTGATTTTTAGTCTTGTTAGTTTACCTTTCAGTTTTTGCTTTAGTGTCTTTTATCAAAAATCAAAAAAAATAGTTATCTTGCTTTTAGTTATCCTTTCTGTTTAGTCAAGCATGTTAGGATTTGGTGCCTTGAGGGAATCGGAGGTCTTAAATTTCCATCAAAGGGATGGAGAAAATATGAAGAAGTCATGGGATAGAATTTCTGATGCACATAGGAGAATTATGCCTTGGATACCTATAAAAATTGTGCTTAGAAATTTTTACCATGGTCTTTTTAGATGGTGCAAACACTCTCTGGATATTATAGCCGAAGGGGATTTCTTAGCTTGTGATGAAGCTAGAGCTCTTGAAATTATGTTTATGAGTTAGATGGTCACTAGGAACCCTTTGTTAGGATTAGCATCTCTAACCAGGACTTCCTTACTTTTTGTGACATTGGATCCATGGTTTCTACTATGTCAAAAGTTGTTTATGATTCTTTAAAATTTAGCATGGACAAATTGTCATCCTATCATGAACATGCTAATGGAGATATTTCTGAGATCCAGGGAAGGATAAAAGATGTACCAGTGACATTCCTTAAAGGGATTGCAATGGTTGATTTCTTTGTCATGAAGCCAAACCAAGGAAACATAGTGCTTGGGAGGGATTTCCTCCGGGCAGTGAAAGGCTTCATTGATATAGGTAAGGGACAAATACGCCTACGCGGGAAAGCAAAAGGGATATACACCTTTCCTAAAAGAAACAAGGATGAACTTGTTGAGGAACCATTTGAATCGATTTACAACTCCGATTATTATGATGAACTTTGATTTCTCCTTTTTGCATTAAGCATAGCTAATGGCTTTAAAGAAGCGCTTTCGGGAGGCAGCCCGCAACGAATTTAGGATTTCCTTTTTGTTTTTATTTTGTTTTTAGTGGTCTTTATGATTGTTACTACTGTAGCAACATAATTTTATCTTTACTTTTCAAGCTTTGTGCCATTTATAGCCTCATATGACAAGGGAAGTGAAAGTTGTGACATGCTGTCCAGAAAACAGATTCTGTCCTCGTGACTAGAAAAATCACAGAAACATCCAGTTCATCTTTTTGAGCTGAAATTATTACACAGCGTGCTCTATACAATTACGGAACTTTCGTATGTTCTGAGTTTTTTTATTTGAGTTGCAGAAGTATCCCTAAAAAATTCTTTACTACCTGATGGTCTGTTTTTCACAGATTTTGTCCTGTTTTGCCTCTTCTTCGTTTTGCAAACCTTATGCTTGCTTTTTCTTTGCAAAAACTTTTTGGAAATCTTGAGAAACAGTAGCTCTTCAAGAATATCTTTATTTCCAGTAGAGAAAAAATTATTTTATTATCGGTACTAACCTCGCTAATCAGATTATGATGAGTTATGTATGAAGGGAGTTTTCAAGTGTGCGAGGGAAGATGATGAAAGAAGATTCAGGAGTGTCAAGCGCTCAAGCTTGGAGATGCCCCCATGCATCCCCAAGAAATATTCAAGGAGACTCAAGCGTCTAAGCTTGGGGATGCCCCGTGCATCCCCTTCTCCATCAACAATTATCAGTTCGTCTCTCGTTTCACTATATTTTTATCACTTCATGCGTTATGTGCTATCCTTGGAGCGTCTCGCTCTTAGGATTTATTTTTAGTTTTCTTTATCTTGTCTTGCTGTTCATAACAAGTTAGAACCCAGCTTTCTTTGTGTGGGAGATAAAAACGCTCCACTTTCAAAATCTAGAACACATCATATGATTTTTTTCATGCCTATTTCCTTGTTGTGAGTGTTCTTTATCTTTTTTCATAGCTACTGTCGTGTTTAGCTCTTAGTTTTCATGATTATCTTTTTAAATATATTTTGTTTAGTTTGTTGCTGGAACTCTCTTGAGTTTTCACGTTTATCTTGTTTAGAGGGTTTTCCTGTTGCACTGAGTTTTGTGTCTTGACTTGGGGTAGGTAATTGAGGTTGCTATTCTTTTGTAGTAGTAACTTGCAATAGTTTTGAGGTATTGTTTTGAGTAATGTTTGGACTTTTGGTGTCAAGAGTTTTAGCCTAATAGTGATAGATGTCGTATTTTTTGCAATCCGTATTTATTTTCAAAACTTACAAAATTAGTTGAGAACTTTAGCTACTAGATGGATCACTACTCTTCTGAGGGGTCGAATATTAGAGTACACTCATGTACCATGAGTCGAGGATGCGCAAGGATAACCAAAACCCCATACACTCCTCCTCGGGGTACTTGTCTCTTTGTGAAACCTCCTTATTAGATTGAGAGTTACCGATAATAAGTGCATTAGTTCTTCGAACTAATGTGAGTATTTGAAAGTTGACACTTCCACCTTCCCATATTTTTCTAGCCTCTCCTGTGCCGTGCATTGATTTCTTCTCACTCCGAGAGTTGGCTTCCACCTTCGCCGGTACATCTAAACCCTTGGCACGACACGCTCTGTGATCATAAACCTCCTTATATCCTTCCTCAAAACAGCCACCATACCTACCTACCAAGGCATTTCCATAGCCTTTTCGAGATATATTTCCATGCAACATCCATCTTCTCATGACTTAATCTTCATGTCATACATGCTACTTGCTTGATCGATGAGCCGCATGCTAGTTGGGCCTTGCCCTAATCATTGCTACATGACGCGCTAGTATCATTGCATATCCTGCTACACTGGCAGAGGCATACATATGCATACATCATTATAGTTACATCTTCTTTATGATTTGAGTGCTTTTGTAAAGAGTGAAAGATCTTCTATACTTTTTTGTAATATATAGATTGTTGCCCCTAAAGTGAGGAAAAGATCCCAAAGTGGAAACATTAAAAGATCCCAAATAGGACAAATGAGAGAAATAGAAAGAGTCATTGAGGCCACCAAAAAAATACAAAAAATAGAAAAAAGAGAAAAAGAAATAAAAAGAGAGAAGGGGGCACACTACTATTCCTTTTGAGAGATCCACACTCGTACTCCCTCTTATATCTTGTACTCCATAGAGATTGTCATTCATGCATATACCTATGTGGGTACCTTCACACTATAGAACTTGGCTTGTATATTCCAATGATGAGCCTCCTCAATTGAGCTCTAGGTCTTCTTGAGCAAGCAAGTTGGATGCACCCCCACTAGTTCCATTGGAGAGCTTACCTTAGATCATATGTGCATCTGTTGCATGGCAATCCCTACTCCTCACATCATATCTATCATTTGGCTTTCTCTCGCCTATGATTGTCCTCATTGATATGAGCCTTTCACACCCTTTTTGTCTTCCTCCTCCACCATATTCTATCTTTGCCATCCTAAGTGTCAACTTTCTTTCTTACGCTCATCCATTGCATGAGTGCTCAAAATGTCGAAAAGGAGTGGATCATTTTGAATTATACCTGGCTAGTGGTCTGGGGATGAGTCAAGATAAGATTCCAAAGAAGACCAAGTGTGACACTTTAGTAGATTAAGTTCTCAACACAAAAATACTTTTTCTCGTATATCCCTACCCCCTATCTTGCACGCAAACACCATTGAGATACATTCGAGTCACGAACAGCGAGAGCTCTTGCACCTTTATGTTCTTATGTTGCTTGTTTCAATGCTAAATATAGACTCTTGCCTGTTATGACTTGAATTGTATTACATGTCTAGATTGCTTTACTTAAAAGTTCTTATATGGTTGTTAGCATCTCACCATAGAAATTATGCTTTTATCATTTACCTACTCGAGGACGAGCAGGAATTAAGCTTGGGGATGTTGATACGTCCAAAACGTATCTATAATTTTTGCTTGTTCCATGCCTCTTTTGTGTGATATTGCTATGATATTGATGAACTTCCATACACTTTTGATGATATTTGGACTAACCTATTAACTCAGTGCACCCCAGTGCCAGTTCCTGTTTTTTTTCTGTTTTTCTATTTCAGGTTTCCCCCATGTTAAAAGTGCTCCAAAAATTTGGGAAAATCCAATAAAAAATCAGCGATACAGAAGCTTCGAGAAATACCGAGGGGGGGGGGCAGAGGGGACCCACCAGGGTCCCAAGCGCCCTCCTGACGCGCCCTAGGGTGGGGCCGCGCCAGGGGGCCGCCTGGACCCCTGGTGCCCCCCCTGGCTGCCCCCTTCGCCTATATGTTCCTCGTGACGTGAAACCCCCGTGACGGGAACCCTTTTTCGCGATCTCTCTTATGTTCCGCCGCCGCCGCGCTTCCAAGATCGGGAGCACCAAAAGACCTCTTCCCGGCACCCTGCCGGAGGGAGGAACCACCTCTGGGAGCTTCTACACCACCATGGATGCATCCCGGATGAACCGTGAGTAGTCCACCTTGGACCATGGGTCTATGATCAGTAGCTATGTGATGTTCTCCTCCCCTCTTTGTTCTTCATGGATTAGACCTCGTGAGCTGCCCTTCATGATCAAGGCACATATGTAATGTTTCTGTTGTTGCTATGCTGAGTTTGCTGGGATCCGATGGATTATGAAATTATGTTCAGATTGTGTTTGAGTAATATATTTGATTCTCCTCTTTTATATTTTTTGTTCTAGAGTAATTCTTGCATGTTCTCCGTTGCTGTTTATTGCTTTGGCCAAGTAGTAGGTAGTGACTCCAAGAGGGAGTGTTATGAATGATTGTGGGTTCATGCCCCCCGATGACTAGCTTGAGTGACAGAAACATGAGTCTAGGGGATGTGTTGTTTCCACAAGGGAGAAAACAACGGTGCTTGTACTTGCGGGTGCAAGGATTGTTTACTTTACGCAAAGTTCTTTAATGCAGTTGTCTGTTGCTTTGAGTTTACACTTTGGGTGGGATTCGCAACTTAATACCAGCGAGATGTTCTGTATATATATCTCAAGGTGGATGATCAGTAGGTAGATGCAGGTGGATTTCGGTCTACTTGATTTGGCGTACCGCCCAAGCTTTTGAGCCTCTTCCTTTCTTTGTAGCATAGTTAGCATTGGTTTGCGCACATAATCCTCTCAATTGCCCAGCTGTAATTTGTTTACCTCGCATGGCTATTTTATCGTCTTTTGGGAGAGAGACGTCACTAGTGAACATCATAGGACCCCGGTACATATTTCCAATACTGTTTACACCCGCTATCAATTTACTGCTTTATTTACTTTTCCGTCGCTATCACTATCATTATTATCCCGTGTGTTTTATCCTTTGTGAACAACAAGGCCGGAGGAATTGACAACTCCTCTGTACTCGTTGGGAGCAAAGCTATCTGTTGTGTGTGCAGGTCCAGGAGAAGCAAGTGATTATCTTCAAACGGCGCATCACTTGCCGAACCACCTACTTATCGTTGTTGGAGTCCTATTGGTTCGACACTCAAACCTTAGCATCTTCGCTAAGGTAAATTTCCGCTACGCTACATATCACCTTCCACTTTGGGTAACCAACGAGGGGCGAGAAGTAAACTCTCGTGACATCAGACATCTTGTAAGAAAATAAATCATGAAAGCACAAAGTAAGCATAGGAAGGTAAAATAAGAACAACTTCAAAAATTCCATCATAAAGAGAGGTGTTTTTGTAATATGAAAGTTTTTACAACCAAGTTTTCCTCTCTCAAAGTAATTTTCAGTAGTATCATGAACAACATCAAGAATATAACTATCACGTAAAGCATGTTGTTCATGACCTACAAGCACACGTGTATGGTTTTCAACACGGTCTTTAAGAACATAAGATAAGTGCAACCCATCACTATGAGCCTTAATAAGAGAAAAATTCTCCGCAATATGAGTTGGAGATTTCAAAAAGATAATAGGAAAATAAAATGTGGGTGCAATAGTAACAATTTCATGCTTATCATAAGGAATTATAGCAAGTTCATCTTTGTAGGCATCATCCATAGTGGCATATTGGCCACAAGTATAGAAGGCATCAACTTCGTCAAAAAGGGATATTTCAAAAGAATCCATAGGATCATAACACTCATCAATATAGCATTCATCCTCCTCTGGTAAGAATGGAGGGCAGTCATATAAAGTAAGAGTCAAAGATTTACTCTCGTTAGAAGGTAGACATGGATGGCTCCATTGTTCCTCCTTTTGTTCGTCACTCTCCTCCTCTTTTTCATCCAAGGAGCTTCTAGTTTCAGCAATTTCTTCTTCCATAGTCCTATGAAGCATTAGTCTCTTCCTTTGGGGGAGAGATTCTCTCAAGATAATCAGTAATATAATAATTTTCATTGTAATTTTCAAATCAATACTGAAGTATAGCAAGGCTCTTGGATTTATAAGGGGCATCATCAATATTTTCAAGAAAAGAAGTAATTTCATAGGCATCATAAAAATAATAATCCCTTAGCATAAGAATCTAAGGTTTCATCATCATTGTACTCAGATTGAAAAGCAGGGTGTTTATGCCTCATAAAGCAACAAGATTCATCCCTGCAGAAATATATATCATATATGAGCACAAGTTTCTAGCATACTCATATGATTGATGTATTAGTCTCCATAAGTGTATCCCTTTTTGAGACAAGCTGTATTCCTTGTAATATTCTTGCTAATCCTTAGTGAATACTCCATGCCAATAAGATCTGGTCTCAAAGAAGTTAGACATTGATGGCAAGTAAGGAACTAGACATACTAACTAAACAAACTAAGAACAAGTAACTATTTTTTTGGTGTTTTTGATAAAAAAAACACGAAAGCAAAAACTAGAAATTAAACTAACAAGAGTAAAAAAGAAAAGGTAAAAGATAGTGTACAACTCCCCTATCTTGAAGATTGGAGTCCCCGACACCGGCGCCAGAAATTATGCTTGATGGCACTGAAGTAGTGCTCCTCGTTAGCTACCCCAAGTGGAAGGTTGAGAAGTAGACAGCGGCAAATTTCCCTCAATGAAGATACCAAGGTTTGTCTCCCGTAGGACTCCAATTTCTCCAAGTAGGTGGTGAAGTGAGCAAGGCGTTGTTTACCCGATATTACTCTCTTAACCTGGACCTGCACACAAAAGCAAATAACTTTGCTCCCAACGAGTTCAGAGAGGTTGTCAATCTCTCCGGTCTTGTTGTTTACACAGGATCAAACACACGGTGGAAGTAGTAGTGGTGATTGCAACAAAACAGAAATAAAAGAAGTACATGATGGAAGTGTAAACAATGGTGGAAATATGGACCGGGGTCCCATGATGTTCACTAGTGATGTTTCTCTCCCAAAAGACGATACAAGAGTTATGCCGGGTGAACGAATTACAGTTGGGCAATTGACAGAATTATAAATGCACTGCAATGCTAATTATTCTACAAAAAAATTAGAGGCTCAATCGTATGGGCAGTACGCCAAGACGAGTAGATTGTTTATTCATCAGCATCTACTCACTAATCATCCACCTTGAGATATCTATCCAGAACATATCCTGGTATTAAGTTGCGAGCCCCACCCAAAGTGTAAACCCAAAGCAACAGACAACTGCATTAACAAACTTTGCGTAAGTTAAAAATTCCTTGCAACCGCGGTTACAAGCACCGTTGTTTTCTTCCTGGTGGAAACAGCACATCCCCTAGTCTCATGTTTCTGGCACTCAAGCTAGACATCGGGGGGCATGAACCCAGAATCAAGCATAATGCTCCCTCTTGGTGTTACTACCTACTACTTGGCCAAAGCAATAAAAAGCAACGGAGAACATGCAAGAATTACTCAAGAACAAAATATAAAAGGAGAACCAAATATATAATTCATCATGATATGAACATAATCTCATAATCCATCGGATCCCAGCAAACACGCCATAGCAACAGCAGAAAGATTACATAGATTCCTTGATCATGTAGGGCGGCTCACAAGGTCTAGGAATTGAAGCACAAGATTGGAGAGAAGACATCACATAGCTAATGTCATGGACCCATGGTCCAAGGGGTACTACTCACGGCACATCCGAGAAGCGCTCATGGTGGTGGAGAAGCTCCCGGAGATCAGTCGTCCCTCCGGCAGGGTGCTGGGATGAGGTCTTCTGGAGATCCCGATCTCGGGATCGCGGCGGCGACGGAACAGTCGGGAATTTCGTGATGTGGGGTCTTTTTCAGGGGTTTTGTGCCGAGGGGTAAATATAGGCGGAAGGAGGGCTAGATGGGAGGCCCCACCCCTCCAGGCTCCCCTCGGTCTTTTGGAGTCTTTTGGAACGCTGATTATTTATTTTCTTGGAATTTTTTGGGCACTGTAAATATGGGTATAAACCTGCAATTCACAGACATCAGCAGGCAGAAACTGGCACTGGGTGCACTAAGTTAGTAGGTTAGTCCAAATATGTGTAAAAAGGTTTGAAAGTGTAGCAAAACACATAGCAATGTCACCTAAATAAGCATGGAACAAGCATAAATTATAGATACGTTTGGGACGTATCAGGGGTTTATCTAGGTTGACCCCCTCATAATTCAGGTAATACCTTACTTCTTCTTCGCTTTGATTGATTATGGAAAAACACCTTGCAAAAGAGGGTTACAGTATTGTGGATCTAGTGCTACCGAGATGATAACTTGATGTTCGATGAATATCGATCTACCCCTAGCCCTCTCCTTATAAAAGGGGGTGACGTCTAGGGTTATAAGTTTAATCGACATAGAACTCTGATCGTATGGGGGTGCTTGCTTGTATGCCAAGATGAAGATACTTCTAGAAAGAGGGGTTCCATGTATGCCGAAGAAAACATGGACGTCGGCCCGATATTTGGGCCCTAAAGCTACTCCAGTATCTGGCCTGTCCTACGACGGGTATAAAATATAATAGGTACCCGATGAGTAGAGAGCGGTTGTGAAAGGGCATGTGCCCTCATGTTTGGTTTTGGTAATTGATGACAATCCCTATGGACTAATGTTTTTCTTGAGTTATACTTTAAGGTTTGTCCATAGGCAGTGTTTGAAGATCATATGTTGGTTTCAAGGTTGAAAGGAGAAGATCATGTGATGACCAAGGTGTTATTCATGGAGTTATCCAAATATTGGTCATGTGAGAGTTGAGCATATTGCAAGCATGTGTTGAAGAAGGAGGTTGTGTGAACATTCGTGTTTACCTTCAAGACATCATCATAATGAGGAGTGTTGGAAAGACTCATGGTTGATCAAGACAAAGTGCGAAGAATGGAATCAAGTTGATCAACACACAAAATATAGAAGATGTACCTTGTGGGATTATGTGATCTCACGGTATGGTAAGCATTGTCCATTATGCTTTGTGTACTAACCCATGATCCATGTGTGTTGTGTTCTTATGAGGGGTTAGGGATCTTTCCATGGGCTTTTATCAAACGAAAGATTTCATATAGCCCGAGAGAGAGGATGGCATCAAGTGGTGATGGCCATCAAGGTTGTTGTGTGCAAGTTCAATAGGAGCATCATGAAGATATCATATGCTCGGAGCTTGCCGACCATTAGATGATAATGGTCTTGTGAAGATGTTCCTAAAAGAGGCTCACCCATAATGGAGTATGGGGGAGCAATCTACTAGTCTTCATCGAGCCGTCGCAAACAAGAAAGGTGTTCCAACTTGAGGCGGGCATGATCGTCATCATCAAGCTCAAGTGGATTATGCGCAAGACAAAGGTTTGACCTTTATATGTTTCTAGTTTACCGGTCTCATGGTGGTAGTTAGGAGACTGGGTTATAGGGTAGGCCGCATCGTTCATGGAGAGCTCAAACCTTTGCATCATTGGCATCATTTTTATTGGTTCTTGTTTGGCTTTTCTCTTTGTGAGTTTTGGAGCTTGAGTTCGTATTCATTACAACCTCTTCTTCATCATTCATATGCATCTACTTTTGTTTTCGATGTTGGTGTTTTTGTCGGTTCTTATCTTTTGGAGGTTTCACCTTCTACCTTGTTGGCATTTTAACCTTTCCATGATTTGCAGCATTTCTTTTTGTTGATCTTGGGTGGTTCTCTATGTGATGACCTTGAGCTTTTCCATAGCTTTAAAACAAGCCCAAGATCGTCAAAATGGGAGTTCGTATGGAAAAATTGGAGTTCAGAGAGGTAGTACCGCCCGAGCGGTAGTACCGCCCGAAAGAGAAGTAGTACCGCTCCAGTAGTAGTACCGCTTGCTACTACCGCAAAGCCTTCTGTTCCGAGCGGCAGTAGCGCGACACTTAATATTCAGTAGTACCACTTGAGCAGTAGTACCGCTTCGGGAGCGATAGTACCGCTCGGGACGCAGGAAACTGCACATAACTGAGGACCTATAAAAGGGGGTCTTCTTCCCCATTGTCCCCAATGTTCTTGAGCTCGTTTTTCACCTCCATTGTTGAACTCTTCTAGCTTGAGATCTCTCTATTCCTCCCATGATTCTTGCTCCTTTTTGAGGGAAAAGAGAGAGGAGATCTAGATCTACATTCTCCACCAAGTCAACTCTCCTCTTTGTGAGGGGAACTTTGTGGATCTAGATCTTGGAGTTCTTGGTGTTCTCCTTGTTCTTCCTCTCATATTCCTCCATAGATTTTGTTGCTTTGGTGGGATTTGAGAGTGAGGGAGTTGAGCGCTTCGTGTGTTCCTTCCATTGCATTTGGTGCATCAGTTTGAGTTCTCTCCGAGGATTCGTTGTAGTGGAGGTTGAGCATTGAGAAGATTGTTACTCTCGAGTGCATTGGCACTCTAGAGCTTGTTCCTCTTGGGTGTGTTGGCCCCTAGAGGCTTGTTGTTGTTGCGGAGCTCAATCATTGTGGTGTAAAGCTTCGGGACGCTACAGGAGCCTCCAATTCTGTTGTGAAGATTGCCCCGAGAATTTGTACGGGTTAGGTGATCGCCCGCAAGTGTCCGATAGTGGAATCACATCATCTCGCATTGGTGAGAGAGCAAGGAGAATAGGGTGACCCTAGTTGGCCTTCGTGGTCAGCATTTTGCTCCACACCCTCTTCAAACGGAGACGTACTTCTCGCAAGAGAAGGAACTTCGGTAACACATCCTTGTTTCCATCGGCTACACTTGTGGTTATCTCTACCTTTACTTTGAGCAAGCTTATTACCTTGTTTATCTTATGTTTTCTCTTATTGTTGTTATTTTGCTTGTCCCATAAGTTGCTCACCTAGTTGCACATCTAGTCAATCTATTTACTTGTGCACCTACTTTGTGATAGTCATAGTGTTTTTTTTATATATCTTGCTATCACATAGTTGTATATCTTGCTTAGTATAATTTGTTGGTGCACATAGTTGAGCCTACCTTATTTAGGTTTCTTGCTTGGCAAATTAAACATTAGTTTTTCACATTTTTTCAAGTCTAAACTGTAATTATTTTAAGCGTCTATTCACCCCCTATAGGCGACATCCATGTCCTTTCAGGTTGGTTGTGGGTCAAGTGTTCACTTAGCTTGGCTCAACAAAGGAAGCAAAATGATTTGGTTCATGGGAGAGCTCACCATGCTACTGGTTTTCAACTTATTCTTTGGCTGAGTGAGCGAGCCTATTTGGCTCGCCTTTGTCGGCAAGGCTATCCTTGTCATTTTAGAACAATCCATATGCTTTATTGATTGATAATAAATGGAATATAGATAGGATCATATATTTGCCTGATCCAGTTATGCCTTCTCTATAATAATGTAGTTGAATGCCTAGCTAGATTGTGGGTTTTAAAGTTCAAGCATCTTAGTTCATACAAAAAATTAGAAGTAGAAATTTTTTCGCTAGTCTGAATAATTTATTTGATGATGGCTTAATATTTCCTTTCAATGCTATCAACGATGTTCTTTACCACTTTGAAGCAATGGAGAGTAATATGGAGGTAATCTTGCCCGTTGAGGTAAGCTGGTGAGTTATCCCAAGGATTCAAGAATTCTGAGATCACAAGTTAAAGGATGTACTCAGTAAACATCATTTTCACTTTGATGATGACAAATGGTTCAATGAAAGTGCGCTACTTATCGTAACTAGAGAGTTTTAAATAGTTTTTTATCTCACGAGTGAGGTTAAGAGATTGGTTGTTTATGTTTTTAAGTAGATTATTTTTTTAAATTATTTAACTCTCAAATTACGTTAGAATTAAAAATAGTTTTCACCTCTGCATTTCCCGCGTCGAGATCTTTAAAATTAGATACCATGTTGATAGGTTCGACAAAAAAATCCGAGTGAAATCTATGGCTCAACTATGTACTAAATCGTGCCTCAAAGTTATATTAAATTATGCTTTAAAATGCTAAATTTTGCTTCTTGTGAAGTTACATATTTTTCTTTTTTAAGAAGCACATATGTTGCTTCTCATGGAGCCACATATTTGCTTCTCGTGCAGCCACAAATTTGCTTTCTGTGACGCCATATTTTTTTTCTTTCATAGAGCCACAACTTTTTTTGGTTTAGAAGCACATATTTTGCTCGTGGAGTCACATTTTTTTGTAAAGTACAATTTTTCTTTTCGTGAAACCACATATTACTTCTCGTGCTGCCACATATTTTCTTCTCGTGGAGTCACATTTTTTTCAGAAGCACAATTTCGCTTTGTTGGAACCACATATTTATTTCTCATGCATTCATAGGTTTAGTTCACGTGAAAGTATAATCTTACTTCGGGCGAACAAAGAAATAAAATTTTATGGATACGCCCAAAGAACGACATGTATGCGGCTGAATGAACAGAAAGGGAGGATGCCCCAAACGGAGAGCTTTTATTCGACACATGTGCGCATCCGAATTGCAACCTCATCTTGTTTAACCATTTTCCTTGATTTTGGTGATTTTCCAGCTTTTCATTATATATATAAATATTTGTCTATGTAATAAAAATATTCATCATATAAAATATTTAAAATTCAATTTGTTACAAAATTGTTCATTCTTTATTAAAAATGTGTGAAGTGCGTAAGAACAAATGTTCATCGTATAAAATTAAAAAAAGTAGTGTATATTAAGAAAATCATTATTATATAAAAAATGTTTAAATATATAACCAAAAAGTTCAATATGTATTTTTAAATTAGTTCAATATGTTAAGAAAAGATTCATCGTATAAAAAATGATTGTAGACTAAACTATTTTTCAATATATCTATTTTTTAATATGCATTATAAAAGTCATAAAAATGTAAAACTAAAAAGTAAAAGGAAAAGGAGATTAAAAATAAAATAAAATAAAAGTAAGTGAAAATATAAGAAATCAAAATAATGCTTCATTAGCTTAGTGGGTCGGTCGGTCCGTTCGAACGAATCCTTCTACGTCAGGTTAACATCCTGATGCAAGTGAGCGTCCAATACAAGGATCTACATCCCTAAGGGTGCCCGTCACTTAAGAGCAACTAGTTTTTTAGATTAGCTAGAAAAAACTAGGTTTTTAGACTTAAGAGCAACTAATTAAAGAGTATTTTTTTTATGGGAGCTCCACAAGATTAATTTTTGGCGTGTTAAGAGTGTGTCACATATCACGTGCTGACGCTTCCTCGGAAATTTATTTTTGTGCAGTTTTTCGGTTTAGATACTTTTCTCATATTTTCAATTCATGCATTTTTTTATTACACTTCGGAGGAATAAAATTTAAAACATTTTCATGCGGAAAAAACATTTTTTTGTCATGTCTCTCGTGAAGACATATGTTTATTTCCGTGAGATGCTTGTCCATTTCTCTAGAAAAAGGATAATAAATCATTTTTTAAAGGCACGGTCTTACCTCTCATGAAGATATGTGTTTAATTTCGTGAGAGGCACAACATGCCTCTAGAAAAGGAAAAAACACGTGTTATATTCCAAGAGGCACGACCGCTCGTGTTTCTCATGGAGGCAATGATTTGTTTTCGCAAAAGGCATCATTGTGGTTCTCGTTGAGACATAGATTTGCTTTCATAAAAGGCATGGACGTGCTTTTTATGATTTTTTTTAACCGAAACCTGTTAATATAGTATCTAACTTTGAAGATCTCGACGCAAAAAGTCCAACGATGAAAGCGGTTTGGGATTTGAACGCACAATTTAATAGATAAACCTCTTAAAAACGATTCTACAAAGTAGACTCTAGATTGCAGCAAATTACGTGTACGATTTATCAACTTCAGATTAGATGAAAGTATTCATTGCTAGAAAAGCTTCTCAATTATTAATTTTAGCCTTTTTTTAGCGTCTAAGAAAACTTTATCCCTAATAAGGTTCACCGAAATACAAAACGGATCATGTGGGTTAAATAACCACACATGCCTTCCCAAGTCTAAAGAAGAAGCAAATCTAACAACCTTAAAAGCTTCACTACTAACTACCTTTTCCTCAAAAGTAAAATTGCAAAACTGGAAAATTAAACTATTAGACTTTATCTCGTTAAGGATCATCGCTCTTCCCCGCCGTTCCTTCCTTGATGTATTTTATCACCCCTCCGTCTTCACATAAAATCATGATCTTTCCAAGCAGCGGGTCTTGAGCCAAACATTGCGCTTCACGGCAAGCCATCGCTTGGAGTGACTAAACATCCGGTCCCTTTTGCACCACTAGCACTAATGATCTCAGAAAATTTTCCTGGCAGTCCCTGGTAATCACAGCAACCGCCTCCCTCTCGCCATTCCTGGAGCTACCCACAGAAACTTTAATCTTTATCACATCTGGATTATCTTGAACCGGTATAGCATGTGCTCCTGTTCGTACACTTGGGAACATTGTTGTGGGTTTAGGGATCGCAGACAATTCTCCAATAAATCTCTGAACAAACATATGAGTAGAAAGCGGACTCTGTTGCACACCTTCATGGATCAACTTCCGCCTAGCGTGCCAGATCGCCCACAAGGTTATCACCACATGCGTCAGTTCCTCATGTTGCATAGATGCTATAATGGAGAAAAGCCATTGTTTGGCATTTAACTCATGGGTGGCGATTAGATGATCAACCACATTGTCATCCGACAACGCCCATACGCACCTGGAGTTCGAGCACTCAAGAAACAAGTGTCTCCACGAGTCATGCATCCCGCACAAAGGGCAAGCATCGGAGACAACCATATTCCTTTTCATCCCGACGTCTTCCATTGGTATTGAAAGTGTAACGCCCTCGATTTACGATCATGTACAGTAATCATACACGCAGGATACATGATCGAGATCAAGGTGCCACAGTGAGAATATCACAGTACAACACTAAACACAAAAGGATAAACCAATATATTACAATGAAGGGGGGGGGGGTCACCCGGACCCTAATACATAAGTCATACAATCATCATATCTGAGTACAGACATAGTTAGTCAAGTTTTGCCTGAAGAAGGCTAGCACAAATAACATCAGAGGTACAGATCGAAAAGGCGAGGTCTCCTGCCTGGGATCCACCAAACTACTCCTGGTCAACGGGAACTCGACGTCGTAGTAGGCTCCTCCTGGAATCTCCTGCTCCTGGGCTCCAACGTCGACTGCAGCGGTCGATCAGGAAAAGCGAAAAAGGGGGAAATTGAAAGCTCAAGAATGATCAGAGGGGGAGGGGGTGAATGATCACTTCTAAAAATTCTAAGGAACTTAGAAGAAAATCATGTAGACATCGTAGGACTAAAGACATCTCGAAGGAAATACAGTATCGAAGGTAATGCAAGGCTCGAAAGGATTTGGAGCGAAGGAGCACATCGAAGACAAACAGGCTACGAGTAAATACTTGAGGTAAATGCTAGAAGGAAAACGAGCCTGACAGCGATGTTTGGTAAACCAGTTCACACTCTGCAAAGTGGTACGTCTGGTTGGAGGGACTGGTGATTGAACACCTGGAGCAAAACTCTCTCCGTCCTATTCTCCACTGCAACAAACTCCTCGAGCTTGTCCAGTTTTCACTCGTGGTAGATGATTCAGGACATCTCCGAGACCTTTACAAACTCCTTCAGCAGTGAAAATTTCTCTTCGACTGCTTGACAGGCAACCGTCTAGGAGACTTGCAGTTCTCCAAGATAAAAAGATCGGCTAATCTCAACCTAAGTCATAGTGAATTGCTCAACTCAACTCAGACTTGGGATTTTGGTTTTCTCTCGATGAATCTCTCTTGGGATGCTCTCAGACTTCTGTCTTAGAATCTTCAGTGGAGCAGCCAACCCGAACTGGCGGGTGGGTGCGGGGTATTTATAGTTGGCGATCCCGATAGGTAAAATGACTGAAGTGACCCGATGCAACCGCTTGACGCGTGTCCACAACGGTCGGATTCCAATCACTGCGCAACTTTACTTGAGGAACAAGTAAGCTGACTCACCGAACAAGTTCTCTCTCGAAGGCACGAAGTGCAATGACTTTGCCTTCGAGCTATTCGCTCGACTCGGTGAGATTTCTCTCGGTAGACTTTTGTGGGTTTTGGTTGAGCAGAGCAGATTCACTTCGACAAAGATCTCAACTAGCAAACCCCTCTTAATAGTACGGTTTTTCCTACGACTCAAGAAATAAAGAGAAACTAGCAAAAAGACTAAGTCTTCGATCAGCTTCAGCTTTCTCCTCGTTGCGCTTTTGCTCGAGAGAAACATCTTCTTCGACGACATTTTTAGGGGTCGTCTTCCTTCAAGGGTTTCGGTAGATAACTGCAGCTTCACTGCAGCGAGTTGTCCTTCGACCTTCTACTTGCAAACTCCATTCTTTCGGAACCTAAGTATCTGTTTATACTCGAAAACAATATTAGTTCCACTTCTGCTTTGTCTAACAATGTCCAAAACCTTCGGGGGCAATACTTGCTCTTACAATCTCCCCCTTTTTGGACGATTGTTGACAAAATAGGCATCGATAAATAATTTGAAAAAGTTTGAGTTTTCGATAATAAACCAGTGCTGAGATCGATGAAGTACTCCCCCTTGATGTATGCACGGAAGATAAAGATTTCCTGTGAAGTGCATATTTGACAAGTAGTGTCGAGGGAAAAACATCAAAAATCTTAGCGAGAGAAATTGCATTCCAGATAGCATCCAATTAGTAATATGCAATCTCCTCGAATGACCTGTGAACTTATATGAAAGATAACTTCCTGCAAAAATGGTTAAGTATAGCAAGCAGCAGATAGATATCTTACGAAAAGACTAGCAGTTCACAGTCCTACTTAGAGTTAGTTACAACCAGATCGAATGAGACTCGAAAGTTTGTTGAAACTACTCAGAAACCTCAACAATAAGAGTTTGTCGAATGAAAAGAAAAACCCTTAACCCCGTAGGCAAACTAATTTCTTCGATGCCACTACATCTCCCCCTTTTTGTCACAACGTACAAAAAGATCGAGAGAATAGGGTCGAAAGAAATCCCTATTCGCGACGCTGGCTCCGGCGACGACGAGAAGATTCGGCGAGCGTTGGAGCACGACGAATTGGACGAGCGCCTGGAGGAGTGATCTTCGTGCGGAAGGAGTGTTGATCTCCAGAAGATTCCAGCTGCGATTCCGGCGGGGTCCTGGGGCTTCGAGGAAGTGGCGAGTGAACTCTGGGTTGACGTTGAGTAGGAGCTTCTTCTTCTTGCTCGGAGTCAGAGGATAAATTGTCCAAAGTGATATGATAATAATCATCGACACTTAGCACATCTCTGTTCTTCGGTAGACGAGGGATAGTGGGATCCGGTCGATCTACTCGATCATCATTGGTCCAATTCCTGTTCAGATGGGGAGGATATTCTTAGAACCCGCAACGTTGAAGTTGACCGAGGGAATTGAACTTCCGAAGACCTTTCCAATCACGGCGAAGACATTCACGCAGCATCTGATTGTTGTTCATGGTAATGTTACGCAAGTGGTTGATCTCATCCATCAGAGCTTGCTTCTGAATAAAATCTTGATCAATGTGATGTTGAAGCATTTGCTGAGACCGAAGAGAAACTTCCATATGATGCACTGGCTTGATAAACTTCGAGCGAATATTGCGCTCAGTTAAGTGGGCGCGGATGCCAGTGTGCTCAGCAAAAGGGTCGTTGGGTCGAGCAACAACCTGCAATACTTCACGAACTGGAGGAGTGAAAATCTTCGGGTAAATTGACACGGGGAATGGCACGTCCCGAGAGTAATTGCAGATAGCCATCAGCCATGGTGCATATGGCTTGTGGGAATTGTGGTCATCAGCACAAGACACCAAGGTTCTGAGGAAGTAGTCTTCAAAATCGAAGGGATGACCGTGGACTAACTTCAACAGAGCAAGTTGCACATCATTTGGAATTGGAAAATTATCGTGCACATCAAGCATTGGCATCAAAGTTTTCGAGAGAATATAGAACCATGCCTTTGCTTCAAATACCAAGTGTCTTGGCTTCGGCTCAGTGGGGTAGTGATCTCCTATGACTTCTGGATCCATGAGCGTAGAGAATTCAGCAGGAGTTGCAGCAGGTAAGTCATGAAGTTTGTGAGGTAATCCTTTGAACCGAGGTAAATTGATTATGGCCAAAAATTGATCGACAGTCATATGAAAAACTTGGCCTTGAATCATATAGTCAAATTTCCATGTCTTCGAGTTCTCAGGATCTCCAGAGACATAAAGTGTTGCATAAAACTGTTTGATAAGCTCGGGATTGTAACCACAATCGAGAGCAAACATCTTGTGAGCATGCAGGCTATCAATTGTCTCGGCAATGTTCTCGAAACAAGTAGTGGAGTACACCGAAGGCATATCAAGATATTGATGCTGGAAAACTCTTGCCTTGTTGTACAACACACGAGTATAATAGATAGCTTGCTCTTGGGTCCAAAACCGAAGAGAATAAGCACTTCTGGGCTTCTCGTAGGGATTGGTACCGAAGAAAAATGGCTTATGTTCGCGCCTTTTGAAGATGGGACCTCCACGAGGAACATCTGAGCGGAACAAAGGCAGCATTTCTCTCGGATGAGCAGAGTGAAGCAGCTCATCAATGGGAAAAACCTCAGCAGCGTTATCTGGCATCTGGAACTCTGGTTCAGCAGGTCGAGAGATAGATGATGGAATGTTGACAAAATCCTGAGCCGGAGTGACTGCAGGAGCATTGTCCTTGGCCTGAGCTACGACGGCATCTCCTTCGTCGGTTTGAGCATTTTGTGCGGCCTCTTCAATTTCCATGGCCTCCAAGTCTTCATTAAATTGAGCAAACGCATCAACCATTTCTTCGTTCGAAGAACTGGATGAGGAGGATGAAGAATTATTACTTGAACTGTCATCTCCAGAACTATTGCTTACGACAGGATCTCGACGAGAGGAAACTGTCGTGATGTCAACATCAACATCTTCTCCTTCAGGCATAGTCCGGGCAGAAGAGTAATCTTTCTGGACTTGAGTTTCTTGCTCGACACGAGCAACTTGCTCGGTCTCTGCATGAGCTTGGATTTCAGTGGTGGGGGTGGTCGATGGAATGACATGAGGTGGAGATGGTGGGTTTTGAGGTGGTGGCGAGGCTTTTGGTGGTGAGGGTTGACGGGGTGGAGATGGAGGTGGGGGTGGAGGTGTAGGTGTTTGTTGTCGGGGTGGAGGTGTAGCTTGACGAGAGGGTGGAGTTGTTTGTCGAGGCGGTGAACTTGTTTGGAGAGGTGGTGGAGTTTTCTTACGGGGAGGAGTGGGTTGCTTGGTGGGGTTTGGTTCAGTTTCTTGTCGTTCTGTGGTAGCAACGACCTCGGTGGACTTGGCCTTCTTGGCGTTCTTCTCGATCTCTGGTGTCCCACGCTCAGAGGTTGGGGCAGCAGATTTTCTCTTTCGAGATTGTCTTTGGAACAGAGCATCATTATGCTCTTTGCAAACAGCAGACACAACTTGTTTTACCTTGTCAAACACAGCAGTTAAATTTTCCTTCTGAGTCCTCCTGGAAGCTTCAGCAGATGCAATCTTGGACTTGAAAAAATTTCGGGACTCAATGTCCTCGGTTTCCTCTTGGAGTTGCCTGGTGTAAAACCTGACTTGCTCCTTATCCTTTCGATCCTGGGTGATGTAGCTTTCCCAGCGTATCATGTATCGAGCAACATGCTCTTGAATTTCAGCAGGAACATCATCCTCGGCAGTGACTTTGCTCGGTGTAGTAGCCATCTTCCAGAGAATGTGAGAAATGTGTGCAGCATCCCAAGGAGCATTTGCATTAGATTCTCCTTCATTGGAACTTTCTTCATCGGCACGAGGGCCGGAAACAGCAGGTGCAACAGGGGCAGGAGCTGGTGCAGCTCGAGGAACTGGAGCAGCTTGAGCCTTCTATCTTGCCTCTTTGGCTTTCTTTTCGGCTTCCTTGGTGGCTTTGGCAGCAGCAATGGGTTTTGAGACCACTGCTTTCTCCTTCGAGGCACTAGGGGCCTCAGCATTCTTCTCCGAAGCACTAGGGGCTATTACCTTTTCTTTCGTGACTGTGGAAGTCACAACTTTCTCGGTGACCTTTTCTTTCGGGTCACGAGGGATAGTGCCTGCAGACACCTGTCGTCGATATTTTTCACTGACCAAGTGAAGAATGCCCAGTTGTTGAGCAACCAGAGCTTTTTTATGCTCGGGCTGACTGTGAAAGTTCAGGAGCTTGGCATTAATCAATTCTTTTTCTTCTTGTTCCTTTTGCTTGGCCAGTCTTTCCTTTCGATGAATAAGCGTTTCATCATCTTCACCAACTTGAGCTTGCTTTCCCTTCGATGGAGCCGAAGGTTTTGGTTGGCGAGAAGGAACAGGTGGAGCAGATGAAATAGGTGGATCTGTGACCAAGTTGGTCAAGTCAATATTTCCTCGAGGAGCCTGTGGAGCTGGCTCCTGGATCCTTATACCTCTACTGCTCGGCTTTTTCTTCAGAGGTAAGTCCTCGACATCAGCCTCTGTACCAGGGTCTTGATCATCTGAATTAGCTTCTCCTTCGGAGCTTGCATCAGGAGGTGAAACTATTACAACCTTTTTCTGTCTCTTGGCTGACTTCTTGCCACCCTTCGGTTTGGCGCTAGGGCCAACTTCTTCGGCAGCTTTAGCAGCTGCTTCCTTTTGAGCTTTAGCTTCTCTTCTCTTTTGTGCTCGAGCTTCAACGAGCTCTTTAAAATCAGCAGGTGTTTTGAGAGCTGTAGGGTGAGCATCAGCAGGAGGAGGTGGTCGATTAAATTTCGTCCACTTTGGCCTTAGAGCTTTGACATCAACCCAAGGATTCTTCATAGCAAACAGCCTCTCCCAACGAGGAATAAGAGACTTGTATTCATACCAACGAAGAGCTTGAAGTCTCCGAATCTCTTGAAGATGATTCTCTCTTGTACGATCATCCTCAGATCCTGGCGGCGTTCTCAAATTCTTCTCAATGATTACTTCCTCAGACAAACCTTCAGAGTTATTGGTGATTCTTGTTCGGCCTCCCACACGCTTGGGAACTCTAATATTTCCTTCGTTATCAGCCATTATCCTGCGAAAAAGAAGGATACGAGGGAATATAGGAAAGTTGTGAACAAGTACCAACAATTTCGAGGAAAAGCATTTTGAATGCAGCAATCTTTTCGAGAGATTTGTCTTACCGCAAGTTTTCATGAAAGTGCTAGGCTAGATTTTCATCGGGTGGAAATCTAACGAAGAACTTGTATGAACAAATTGCACAAGAATAAATCTATCGAAACGATACTGTAGGAATTGCCTAAGTGAGAGAATCCGAGGGATTTCTTACCAAGGACAGATGGGGAATCGACAGAAAAACTAGAAACAGATTTCCCAAGTTTCAAAGATCCAACCGGATCAAACAGACCTAAAAGAAATCAGAGAAAAAATCAACACAAAAACTGGAAACGATGAATAGAACGGGATGAATCGACTCCAGAGCCACACATACCCTAACTTGGTGATGTGACGTGACTACGGCGACGCGGATGATGATCTTCGTCGACGGGAATGCCTCCGGCGGCTTCCTTCCGGCAGTTAAGCGGCGAGGGAGTCGACGGCGACGAGACAGCACGGCGGCGCGCGAGAGAGAGAGCTTCTGGAGACGAAGAGACGAAGTCGAAGGAATAGCGATGTCTAAGCCGGTGGAGTGGATCAGTATTTATAAGGGAAGGTCTGACAGAGCTGACAGATCTGATCCAACGACGCAGATTTCGCGTCTCTCCGTATTCAACGGACGGATTTTGTGGCGGTAATCGCGGGAAATCCCAACGAACCGAAAGAAAGTTGCTCCACGTCCGAGACCAAACTCATCGAACATCGAGTATAAAAGTAGATAAAACTTCAATAGATTTTCCTTCTGAATCAATGACATTCGAAGGGAATCTTGATCGAGTACAATATGTAAATGTTCACGAGAGAGAAGCACAGAATAGGGTAGGGATAGAATAGAGGAAAAACAGGGTCCGATACTTAGTCAATCCGATATAAAACAGCTATAAAAACTCGGAGTGATAAGTGTATAGGACAACACCAAACGAACAAAATAAACGAAAAAGAAATACGACAGAAAATTAATGAAAGTAAACTACAATAATAAGGTATTATACATAGTACCGATAGTTATGATCTTACTGCACATTGCGTGAGTCCAAGATGTTCAACTCACACCTCAGTGTACAGAACCTCTTTTCATCCAAGGGCTTTGTGAAAATATCAGCCAATTGTTCTTCGGTGCGAACATGACTGATAACGATATCTTCTCGCTGAACATGATCTCGAAGAAAATGATGACGAATATCAATATGCTTCGTTCGAGAGTGTTGCACTGGATTATGAGCAATTTTGATTGCACTCTCGTTATCACAAAGCAATGGAATTTTCTTCACAAGAATACCATAATCTTTCAGCGTTTGCTTGAGCCACAGAATCTGAGTACAGCATGAACCGGCAGCAATATACTCGGCTTCAGCCGTAGAAATAGATACACAATTCTGTTTCTTCGAGGCCCAACAGACAAGAGATCTACCGAGAAAATGACATGTGCCAGAGGTAGATTTCCTGTCGACTCGATCACCTGCCCAGTCAGAATCTGAATAACCAACGAGATCAAACTGGGCACCCTTGGGATACCAAAGACCCAAGGTTGGTGTGTGTGCCAGATATCGAAGGATTCGCTTGATAGCAATATGATGAGATTCCTTTGGGTTTGCCTGAAAACGAGCACACATACAAACTGATAGCATAATGTCAGGTCTAGATGCACAAAGGTAAAGAAGCGAACCGATCATCGAGCGATATTTCTTCTGATCGAAAGGTTTGCCCTTCTCATCTGCATCTAGATGAACATTAGTAGGCATTGGAGTCTTGATAGTTTTGCAAATGACAAGATCAAACTTCTTCAGGCAATCTCTGAGATACTTCTCTTGTGAAATGAAAGTACCATTCTTCTGTTGACGGATTTGAAGCCTGAGAAAGAACTTCAATTCTCCCATCATTGACATTTCATATTTCTTCGACATCATACGAGAAAATTCTTCGCTAATATCAGGGTTAGTACAGCCAAAGATAATGTCATCGACATAAATTTGACACACAAAAAGATCATTTTTGTATGCACGAGTAAAAAGAGTCGGATCAGTTGTTCCTGGTTTGAAGCCCTTCTTAAGAAGAAAATCCTTCAGCGTTTCATACCAAGCACGCGGTGCTTGCTTTAACCCATATAGGGCCTTGTGTAATCTGTACACCTTATCAGGATTCTTCGGGTCTTCAAAACCTGGTGGCTGCATAACATAACTTCTTCTTCGATCTCACCGTTAAGAAATGCACTTTTGACATCCATTTGATATAGTAGAATACCATTGTAATTGGCAAAAGCAAGCATGACACGAATGGATTCAAGTCGAGCAACTGGGGCATAAGTCTCACCAAAATCAATACCTTCGATTTGAGTGTAGCCTTGTGCAACCAGTCGAGCTTTATTCGTTACCACTACGCCATCTTCATCTTGCTTGTTGCGAAAAATCCACTTCGTACCAATGATATTATGCTTCGTGGAATCAGGTCTATCGACAAGGGACCAGACTTTATTTCTCTCGAACTGGTTAAGTTCTTCGAGCATAGCAGTCATCCAATCTGAGTCCTTCATGGCTTCATCGAATTTTGATGGTTCTAGCATGGATACAAACGAAAAATTTCCACAGAAGTTAGCTAATCGAGTACGAGAACGAGTGGTGGGTCGACCTGGTAAACGAATTTCTTCGAGAATTGAGTCGACATCCACTCTTCTTCGAACACGAGGAAAAGTTTCTCCATCTTGTGGATCAGGTTGATCTTCGGGATCAGCTTGTCCTTCGGGATCATCATATTCTTCGTTTATTCGTTCTCCTTCGACCTGTGCATCAAATTCTTCAGGATGTTGATCTCCAGCGCCCCGGGCTATGTGTGGGAACATTGGACCATCATCATCCCTGTTTGCTTGTTGAGCATTTCCATCGACAGGTCGAATATCTCCAATAGCCATGTACCTGATAACTTCATCCAAAGGAGGTTCATCCAGGTTAAGAGGTAATTGCTCCTTTTGAGAGCCGTTAGTTTCATCAAATCGAACATTTGCAGTTTCTACAACTTTGCCAAGATGTGAGTTGTAAACTCTGTAAGTGTGAGAATTTGAACCATAACCTAGAAGAAAACCTTCGTGAGCCTTTGGGGCAAACTTGGAGCTGTGATTCATGTCTCTGATATAACATGGAGCACCAAAAACCCTGAGATAAGACACATTTGGCTTTTTACCAGTGATGAGTTCTTGTGAAGTTTTCTTCAGAAACTTATGCAGATAAACCTTGTTGATGATATGACATGCAGTGTTGATAGCTTCGGCATAGAACCTGATAGGAGTCTTGTATTCAGCAAGCATTGTTCTGGCCATTTCAATAAGTGTTCGATTCTTTCTCTCGACCACACCATTTTGTTGCGGTGTATAAGCAGCCGAGAATTCATGAGTAAAGCCATATTCATCAAGAAAATCTTCAATATGAGTATTTTTGAATTCTGTACCATTATCACTTCTGATATGCTTGAGAGATAATTCATATTCAGTTTGAGCTCTTTTTGCGAAAGTTTTGAAGATTTCAACAACCTTGCTCTTGTCATCTAGAAAGAAAACCCAGGTATATCGAGAGAAATCATCAGCAATAACCAGACCATACTTGTTACCTCCAAGACTAGCATAATTTTGAGGACCGAATAAATCCATATGAAGTAATTCAAGAGGACGAGTAGTAGTCATGAAGGTTTTTGCAGAGTGATGTTTCTTGGCAATCTTTCCTGCTTCACAGGCACTGCATAGACGATCTTTATCGAATTTTACATTATCAATTCCAACGATGTTCTTCTTCGAGATAAGAGTTTGAAGATTTTTCATCCCAGCATGACCAAGTCTTCGGTGCCATAACCAACCAGAAGTGGCTTTGGCCATTAAACATGTGGACACAGCAGGTCCCGAAGAAAAATCAACGATGTAAAGATCACCCTTGCGATATCCTTCGAACACGAAGGAATAGTCATCCTGTGAAAAGACAACACAACGAGACGCAGAAAACAGTACAAGCATACCCATATCACAAAGTTTCGATATAGACATAAGATTATATCCTAGAGATTGTACAAGCAAAACCTTATCAATGTTCTTGTCTTTCGATATAGCAACTTTACCCAAACCAAGTACTTTCCCTTTGTTGTTGTCACCGAAGGTAATATATTTCTGTGAAGATTCAGACAGTTTTTCTTCGGTGAACAAATCTTTGTCTCCGGTCATATGATTTGTACATCCACTATCCATGACCCATTCGGATCCACCGGAGACATAGCCCTGCAGAAGAATTAGTTCTTCTTAACCACCCACAAGCGAGCAGGTGACTTAGAAGGCATGGAAGAGCTAGATGGATCAGCAATATTATATCGAACAGGATTGCATTGTCGATCAGGACCATCAAGCACACCATAAATATAATTCCTCGATGAGGAGTTAGAGTAGCGATGGGTAATGGCAATTTTGGTACGATTGTCACGATGACGATAAACAGTTCTATCTATACGATAGTAATCCTTCTGGGGAACATTTGAAGCAGGCACCAAGGGTTCATTTCTATCCTCGAGAGAATAGTAGTGATTCGGTGGTACTGTGGGTTTTCCCTGCATTGAATGGTTAGAGGGCAGTTTTTCTACGAGAGATTTGCGAACCCAAATCTGTCGTTTATAAAAACCATTCTTTGGAGGAGTACCAACGAACTCAGCCGACACCTTTCCTTCCTGATCTTTGACAAGCTTGTAGTCAGAATCAAGTGATTCATCAACAATAGCTTTGTCAATTTTGCAACTGAACCCTGAAAGGTTAGCAATATCAATGGGCTTTTCTTTCGCAAGAACCCAGACAGTTTTAGGATACTGTTCGGGTTTCCAGTAGGTTCCATCAGGATTGATTTTCCTTTCGAAGCAAACTCCTTCGTTTCGAGGATTCCTGTGAAGAAGAGCCTTTCGAAGGATATCACACAGATAATGGTGTCCCTGCACACTCTTGAACATGCCTGTTTCAAATAAATTTCTCAACCTGAGGAGTTCCTCGGTAATGGTTTCCTCGTCTGAGGGGTTAGCATCATCAATAACAATAGGTTGCTTTCCTTTCGATCTCTCATAAATAGAATCAATTTTACTTCGTTCCAAACAAGTCAAGCAAGGTGAAACAGATTCATTTTTATCTTCTGAGCCCTGTTGAGCCATGAGAGTGAGATTTACACTTTCCAACCCTTCATTAGCCTCTCTCAGTTTTTCGAGAGCCATTTTCCTTTGAAGGAATTTGTAGGTTAGCTTCTCGTAGTCCACTGAGAGAAGTTCATGACGAGAGGAAAGTTCATCATACTTTTCCTTCAGAGCAACATGCTCATTTGTCAAAGTTTGACCCTTCTCAATCTCATCGATCAACAAGGTCTCAGATTTTTGAATGGTTTCACTTAGAGAATCTAGCTCATCTTGTTGGATAGAAGCAATTTTAGCAAGTTTAGCATAGCTTATCCTAGAGTCACTTTCATAAGCAGATCCATCAGAAGAATCGTAGGATTTCTTGGATGAGGATACCTTAGCCTTGGCCATGAAGCAGTAAGCGGGAGATTCATCTTCACTGCTCTGGTTGGAGAAGAATGAACTTGAATTCTTGTTCGGGGCGAATGCTATCCCAGCAACACCATCAGATTCAGAACCAGAACCAGAACCTGATCTTGACTTTGATCCTGCTTCAGAACCGGATGCTTCTTCTTCAGAGTTCATTTCTTTACCCAGATAGGCTTTGGCTCGGTGCGAATTCTTTCGACGAGAGGAATGTGATTTCGAGGAAGAACTCTCTCGATGCTTGTGATACTTCTTCTTCTTGTCATCATCAGAACCATCTTTCTTGTCTT
Organism: Bromus sterilis; assembly: GCA_950022295.1. NCBI lineage: Eukaryota > Viridiplantae > Streptophyta > Magnoliopsida > Poales > Poaceae > Bromus > Bromus sterilis. The sequence goes on from OX465595.1 coordinate 346,657,672, forward strand.
TTCTGGACTTTGAATCATATCTCTTCGAATCGTGATTTTTGCTCGATCTGTAAGACTTGCTCGAAGAGCTGCTGTGAGAGTGCTTTGATTTATGTTCAATTTCCCAGAGAGGACAATCAGCGATGAAGTGACCTGGCTTCTTGCACTTGTAACAACAGTTATCTGTCGCAGATGAGTTTTTTGATGATGACCTATGCTGAGATGAATTGCTAGAATGTCTTGAAGAATAGTTTTTCTTCGGTGAAGAGGAGTTCCTTCTCTGAAAGCGATTGAATCTTCTCATTATCAGTGCAAGATCTTTCCCAATGTTCTCGGGGTCATCAGAGGCACCAGCAGATTCAGAACTGGCTTCAGGAGAGGAGTGATGTGAAGCTCTGGCTTTCAGTGCATGAGATTTTCTTCGACTCCCATTGACATCACGCTTCTCATCTTCTTCCATTTCGAAAGTATTAAGCCTTTCAAGAATATCAGCGGCAACCATATCCTTGAAATCAGTTCTTTCCTTAATCATCAGCACAATGTGATCGAAGGAATCATCAAGAGAACGGAGCAAGGTTCTGACAATAATCCGATTGGTAATATCATCTGCACCGAGGGAAATCAGTTCATTTGACAGCGCAGTGAGTCTGCTGTATATGGAACAAACTTTTTCTCCCTCGTGCCTCTTGAACCGATAGAACTTGCTTTGAAGGGTGTCAATTCGAGCATCTTTCTGAGTAGAGACACCTTCACCAATCTTCTCGAGATAATCCCAAACACCTTTGGCCAAAGGAATATTCTTGACCTCATGATATTTTTCAGGAATCAGATGATTTGTGATGAATACCCAGACTTCAGCATCAAGGGACAACTTCTTAGCCTCTTCAGGAGTGATGGCATCAGTGTCCTCGACAGTTACACCATTCTTGACAACTTCCCAAGCGGCAGAGTTGATAGCCATGATATTCCTTTTCATTTTGTCCTTCCAATAGGGATAGTCCTTCCCATTGAATATAGGGATCGGTTCCCCCGAGCGAACAGCTGCAAACGACATTCTTGACAACACTCCAGGTTGTTAGACCAAAATACGCAGAGCGTAGGGAGTGCCTAGCTCTGATACCAATTGAAAGCTCAAGAATGATCAGAGGGGGAGGGGGTGAATGATCACTTCTAAAAATTCTAAGGAACTTAGAAGAAAATCATGTAGACATCGTAGGACTAAAGACATCTCGAAGGAAATACAGTATCGAAGGTAATGCAAGGCTCGAAAGGATTTGGAGCGAAGGAGCACATCGAAGACAAACAGGCTACGAGTAAATAATTGAAGTAAATGCTAGAAGGAAAACGAGCCTGATACAGCGATGTTTGGTAAACCAGTTCACACTCTGCAAAGTGCTACGTCTGGTTGGAGGGACTGGTGATTGAACACCTGGAGCAAAACTCTCTCCGTCCTATTCTCCACTGCAACAAACTCCTCGAGCTTGTCCAGTTTTCACTCGTGGTAGATGATTCAGGACATCTCCGAGACCTTTACAAACTCCTTCAGCAGTGACAATTTCTCTTCGACTGCTTGACAGGCGACGCCTAACCGTCTAGGAGACTTGCAGTTCTCCAAGATAAAAAGATCGGCTAATCTCAACCTAAGTCATAGTGAATTGCTCAACTCAACTCAGACTTGGGATTTTGGTTTTCTCTCGATGAATCTCTCTTGGGATGCTCTCAGACTTCTGTCTTAGAATCTTCAGTGGAGCAGCCAACCCGAACTGGCGGGTGGGTGCGGGGTATTTATAGTTGGCGATCCCGATAGGTAAAATGACTGAAGTGACCCGATGCAACCGCTTGACGCGTGTCCACAACGGTCGGATTCCAATCACTGCGCAACTTTACTTGAGGAACAAGTAAGCTGACTCACCGAACAAGTTCTCTCTCGAAGGCACGAAGTGCAATGACTTTGCCTTCGAGCTATTCGCTCGACTCGGTGAGATTTCTCTCGGTAGACTTTTGTGGGTTTTGGTTGAGAAGAGCAGATTCACTTCGACAAAGATCTCAACTAGCAAACCCCTCTTAATAGTACGGTTTTTCCTACGACTCAAGAAATAAAGAGAAACTAGCAAAAAGACTAAGTCTTCGATCAGCTTCAGCTTTCTCCTCGTTGCGCTTTTGCTCGAGAGAAACATCTTCTTCGACGACATTTTTAGGGGTCGTCTTCCTTCAAGGGTTTCGGTAGATAACTGCAGCTTCACTGCAGCGAGTTGTCCTTCGACCTTCTACTTGCAAACTCCATTCTTTCGGAACCTAAGTATCTGTTTATACTCGAAAACAATATTAGTTCCACTTCTGCTTTGTCTAACAATGTCCAAAACCTTCGGGGGCAAAACTTGCTCTTACAGAAATAAAGCAAGGTGAGTATCTAGCATACCCGCGAGTCTTACGTCCGCTACTAAGAATTTATGCATTTGTATCAAATGGAAAGGGGAGGCTGTATTTAGTGGACTACAAGATAGAAATCAGAATAAGGATAAGAAGCTAGGCCTATCGAAGACTAGCATCTTCCGACGAGTCTTGAAGCACAAGAAGAGAATAGCCAACAGTTCAATAGCATGAATGTAATAACAATGCAGCAGAAGTTGCTGCAGCATTGTATAATAGTAAGTTGTATAGATAACAGTTATACATGCCTCCGTAATCCCCTCCTCGACTTCCCTGCGAGGAAGAGAAACCGGAACCATACAGTTTAATAGTAGTAGTTTGTAGTAGTAGGCTCTGGCTTCAGCATAAAGCGTCCTGTTACCGTGGACACGGCTATTCGAATAGATTATCTTCCCTGTAGGGGCTGCACTACCGTTACCCTACACGCTCGGATCTCCAAGGTGGCGTACACCTTGTTAGGGAATGCCCCACCGAGGCTATCCGACACGCCGAGGACCATCCTACGACTCATCAGAGAGGTCCCCGCCGGTCTACAGTCCTAAGCGCAAGGGGGTCTTGGACCGTCGCCCCTCACCCTCCGGGTCGTTGTGTGCCAGGTGATTCCACGCAACTCTTCCAGGATGCGGATCGACCTAACCACAATGATGAACTGGACGTCTTTCAGAGATTTCGAATGAGACCACAACGCGGAGGGCCCACACCGTAATCCCACGTGGAGGTAGTGCGTATAGGGCACGTCGACCCACTCAAGTCATCCACCTAAACCGTTAAGTCATTTTATTATTATCTGTCAGGACAACCGTTATCGTTGCCCCTTTCTCGGTGAGTCGCGGACAACGACAGCAGCCAGGACCACCAGTAACGTCGGTGCCTGCCCTGTCGTCCCACCAAATCGTGCGGTTACCAACAAGGTGAGGCATCTCCTTACCTTGTCTCGCGTGTGCTCTTGGTAGAGATCGACTTTCGTACAACAGGACATCCTTCGGCCACGAATAGTACCATGCCCGCCGCACACCGGTGGAATACACCTGACCTGTCGTTCCGCTAAGATACCCTGCGCGGGCACCGTGGGGTCACCCGACTCCTTACCTGTAAGGACAACCGTGGTTCAGTACCCTAGGATGGCTATACATAGTCAGCAACGAGTGGAGTACAAGGATTACTCCTCGATAGCTCACACTTGATGTGGCTCGGCAGAGCCGGGGTAGGGGCCTAAAGCGGTGTCTGCTTTGAACCGTACCTGTAGCAGTTGTAATGTATCGTATCCGCATTCACTCCCAGAGTGAACACAACCCGCTATCTAATCCTATTGACTAACAAGGCGCAGGGTTCACTGCTGAATATAATATAATGATAAGGCAACATAGGATAAAAGAATGTTCATCAAGGGGCGACAAAGACAGAATATGCAATTGAATAGGATTGTAACGTAGCAGCAGCAGCATATGCCTAGTGCAAGAAAAGTACGGAAAGATAGGCGATATCTGGGGAAGAGAATGGCTCTGCTTGCCTGTAAGCTCGACGGTAGAGGTACGGTCGTCGACGAAGTAGTCGATCACAGGGGCATCAGCAGCGGACTTCGAGACTACCGGACAATAAAAGAGAGGGGAGAAACAATAAATACACATCCATAATAGCAATACAAATACAAGACATGACATATGAAATGTTAACGATGCTCTAACGTTGTACGATACACGTAGCACGGAGCGGGAATTCATTCGTGGATGAACTGTCAGCTCCGGGTGATTACCGGACAGGGTGTCCGGAGGGGGAAGGTATCATCCCGAAGGTGTCATGGACATCCGAAAAACGTGAGGGGTGTGTATTCGGGTTAGTTGTCATATTCCGAACAACTTTCGTGTTCGAAATAAATTCATTCGGGTACTATAGCAGTACCAGACAATTCATCGGGCAAACGGTTCGGAGGGGGGCGGTTTGATGTTCGGTATGTTAGAGGGGTGTGGTGGGTATACGGGTAGCGTATTCTTAACTGTTATATTTTTCTGATCAACTTTCATGTATAAAGTTTTTTCATCTGATACACGGTTTAAAAGATATTGATTTTTGAATTTTAAATCATTTTCTGGATTTCTTTTAATATTTAAATCAACATTATCCATAAGGGGTTGACTGGTCAAACAGACCAGTGGGTCCCACTGGTCAGCCTCACAGTACAACAAATTATTTTATTAAATCAAAAATAGCCACTTGGCCCACATGTCATATACTGATTTTTTTTATAACCCAATTTAATTAATCTAATAATCTAGTGGGACCCAGTTGTCATACTAACATGTGCTTAATTAAACATCTATAATTAGTTTAAGGGCCTGGGCCCATCTGTAAGTCTAACAGGATTACTCTGTTTATTTAAATGGGGGGGGGGTTATGCTAATAAATGATTAGCTCTAATTAATATAGGCCGGCCCCACATGTCAGTTAAGGGGGGGGGGGGGGGGTTAGCCCACGGTGGCTAAGCCGAGCTCGCCGGCGGTGAGTATACAGGGAGGCGCCGACGACCATACGCACGCTAGGGACCACCATCTCACGCGTTGTTAAGCTCTACGGGTGCCCAATACCGCGTCGCGCCCGTTCCTGTAACTTGCGTGAGCTGGAGCGGACACAGGCGACGACTGCGACGAGCCGTGCGGCGGCCGGAGCACGTGTCCATGGCGGCCATGACTACGGGCGTCGGGGAGGAAAAGGGAGTGGCTTAGTAGGTGTAGTATGCTCACATCGAGCTCGGGAGCGTGCACGGGGAGGCCAAGGCGCGGTGAGGACGACGAACTTGCGCGGGTCCAGCGGCGGCCGTGGCGGAGGGGCGCGGCCCGATTGCGAACACCCAGTGCCCCCCGTCTCGATTCGTTCTCGGGGAAGACGTAGTCGAGCCCGAGGAATCTCCCAGACACACCGGCGTGGATCCCAGTGGCCGGTGGCCGCGAGGACAACGGCGGCGCGGCGACGCAGTCCACGGGCGAGCTGAGGAGAGGACAGGGAGGCAATGGGGGGGAACTGGGAGGGCGCGACTAGGGTTAGGGCGAGGGGGCGCAGGGGGGCCTCTTAAGCTCGTCGGGGAGCGCCCGATGGCTGCCACGACATTGGTCGTCGCCGTGGCCGGCGGGATGGTGTCCCCGGGGGTGGGGATGAACAGGGGGTTCGGGAAACGGTTGGGAGTGGGCTAGTGGGCTGGGTGGCCCAAGGGATAGGGGAATGGGCGTGGGGGTGTGGTGGGCTTCTGCCCTCCTTTGGTTTCTTTTAATTTTTCCTTTCTTTGTTGTATTTGTTTTCTGTTTTAATTTATTTTATCTTTTTTACAATTTTGTAAATCTTGTAATATGCTCCAATATTATTGTTACATTTAGGACAACTGCTACAAAAAGTTTGGAGCTTTTATAAAATCATTTAATATTTGTTTTTATTAAATTGTTAAATTGGACTTTTCAAGCTACTATTTGAATTGTTTGCCTAAATATTGCAATAAATACCCAATGTTGGTTTAACATGGTCCACTTATTTTTAGGAATTTAACAAAATTGGTTGCACAATTTTTGAACAAAGTTTTATTTATCACATTATTTTTAATAACAACCAAAAGGGTTTTTGGAGTGACCAAATGCAAAGATGATCAAAGTGAGATTAGCAACAATAATTATCATTATCCAAAAGTGATTACTGTTACAGACACTGAGGGTGTTACAGAAAGCTTTCCCAATCTCCAAAGGAAGTGTCGAACTTTCCCAGACACCTTCACCTTCCACAAAGATTTCCAACCCTTCGCATCCGACTCAGGATTAGAGTGTCCAGCGCGTCCTTCCAACCAGTCGGTTCGACGTTGGACGATTTTAGATAACATGTGGTAACAGGAACGACAGTGAACACTCCCTTCTCCTCAAAGCACCAAGCCCATACGTCCTCAGCATCCCTAGAGGGTAACGGGATTTTCACAATTTCTCCAGCATCTGCGGGTAAAAAGTGATGCAACAACATGTCCAAGTTCCATACATGTGTTGCACCATCGATAAGCTCAGAAACCAAGTCTGGGGGGTGACTACCCAGCAGAACCAGCGGTCTCATCTTGATCTCTCTAGGGATCCAATTGTGTCCCACAATACTGGTAGTTTTGCCATTGCCAATTCTTCTAATCAACCCTTGTTGCATGATGTCTCGCCCTTCAATAATAGACCGCCAGATAAGTGATGGATGTGTACCAACTTCCACAGAGAGAACATCCCTTGTTGGGTAGTAAACAACTTTAAGAACCCTAGCGCATAAAGTTTTTGGACAAGTGAGCAACCTCCATGATTGGCGTGCCAGCAAGGAAAGATTAAAAAGTTCAAAATCTCTGAATCCCAGGCCAACCATCTGCTTTGGTTTCGTCATGTCCTTCCAAGAGACCCATGTCGGTTTGCGCTTTCCTTCCTTACTCCCCCACCAAAATTGTCTCACCGTCTTGTTCAATTGCTCAATAAGATACCTCGGTAATTTGAAGCAAGACATAGAATAGACTGGAACAAATTGAGCAACTGATTTAATTAAAACTTCTTTTCCCGCTGACGAAAAGACCTTATCCAACCATCCCTTGACCCTATCCCAGAGTCTCTCTTTAAGATATTTGAACGCACCATTCTTCGAAGACCCCACATCCGATGGGAGCCCCAAATATTTATCATTCAGAGTCTCATTGAGCACTTGTAGCAAGGCTTTGATTTCCCCTCTCACTATATCTGGGCACCCCTTGCTGAAGAAGATTGTGGATTTCGCTGGATTTACTTTTTGACCTGAAGCTTCACAATAAGTAGTCAACATGTTTGATACATTGGTCGTTGATACGTTCAAAATGCATCACTATTTTATATCGTAATTCACCCCTATTCATTGATATATTTCATGCTATGATGTTATTCTTATGTTGTTTGGCTTGTTTTACACAGTTTGCAACTTTGCAATGCCGAAGCAGCAGATGCAGGATTCAGCGGTAAAAAGTGGACATAGAGTTGTTGTAACAGCCCACATGTAATAAGCTATCAAACACCATGTAATTTACTTCCTCTGTTGGACCTGTAACTTGGCATGGTGGATGTGTATGTCATTCCATGTGGTGAGTTTAATTGGCTTTGAGATTGGAGTCATGTTGGGTTGGTTCTCCTTGCATCCAAAGTGGTTCAAGAAGGACATTGATGGAATTTTCCTTGTCACATGCTCACTCCAGTTGACCCCAAACTTGGCCTAGCCATTTCATTTGCCTTGCAAGGGTTTTAAAATCCTCAAGGTATTTTTGACTTCATCAAAAATAGAAGCTCTAGTTCAAAGTGATTTTGAAGTTCAAAATGAGCTCACACTTTTGTTGTTGCCAAAAATGCCCAAACCATTTTTAGAAATTGAGGAATAATGCAAGGATTAAGAATTTCAAGCTCATGGAATTTTGAACCTTCTGTTCTTCTCTCAAAAACTCCCCAAATGCCTTTTCTATTTAATTTTAAATAGATATGGTACTGTTTGAATTTTTGGGGAAGTTTCTCTGCATCCAAAATTATGCAACCAATTTTGGATGATCTGGCTTGGGAAAAGGAGTTTTAAAAAAAAATATTTCATATATTTTATCTCCTTTTTCCCTTTTCTTTTTCCTTCTCTTTTCTCTGCAGGAATTCTTTTATTCAAAAGGGCCTAACCCTTTTGATTTCTCCCTTTCCAGCCGAGCCTGGCCCATCTGGGCCTCTGGCATCCCGCGGCCCAGCCACTTTCCAGCGAAGCGGTACGGGAGGGGGCTCGCGCGCCGTTGATCTGGAATCGGGCGGCGTGGACAGACCGCCTTTCCACGTCGTCTTCCTCCCCCTCTCACAGCTGACGCCGGATCGACGTCGACGCCCGTCGACGTGGCTGGAGGGAGTCCCCCCCTTATATTCCGCGCTCCCGAGCTCAGGAACCCCCCTAGGGTTCCATTCCTCCCCACTTTTTCCGCCGCCGCCGCCGCTCGTGTGAGATCCCCTCTCCCCTGTTCCGCCGGACGCCATGAGCCCGGTGAGAAATTCACCGCCGCCTCACCTCGATTCCTCGGGCTAGCATTCGATCCGTGCCACCCGTGGTCTCACCTTCCCGTTTGCTTCACGTAGGCATCAGGGAGGGGCTGCTGAACGCTCCCGAGACGACGACCTCGCCTCCGACCCCGTCTGCTTCCCCGTCGCCGTCGACCTCCTGCCGCCGTCCGCGTTGCGAGTCGTCAACGACCACCCCTAGGTGAGCGAGACGACGTCCTCCTTCCCCCTCGTAGCAGTGGCAGTAGGCTTCGCGTGTGTGTCCGCGCAGTCGTCCGCTGTGGCACGTTCTGTGGTGCCGCCGGTGAGGCCCGTGCCACCGGCGTGGTCTGGACAAGTGCGTGCGTGTCGTGGCCACGTTCAGATCACGCTTGTGACCTTAAAGATAGCAGCTTGGCGCCCTCCCGTTTAAGTAGCACGCTTCTGAAGTTCATGGTGATCCGTGGCCGCCGAGTTCTTCCGGTGAGGCTCGCGACGCCGTTGCTGCGTCTCCGGTGCCTCGCAGAGCAGGAACGAGTAGCTGGATATACCCTCTACGCGTTGCACCTCATCGTCCAGTCGCCAGCGTAGCGTAGCAGTGGTGAGGTTCGACGCCATTCCGCGCCGTGCACTGTCAGGTCGGGTCTCTGACGAAGTTCAGTGCACGGGTGCGTTTTGGTTAACTGTGTTAGCCCCCCTGTTTGTTCAGAGAATGACTCGTAGTGCAGTGGCAAGGGAGACCTGCTCGCGCCGTGGAGACCTGAGTTCGATCCCTGGCTCGCCCCCCCATTTTTTTTGATTTTACTCCGAGACTGACAGTCGGGGCCCTCACGTGAGTGAGTGGACCGCCCCGTGGCCAGCAGGCCGAGTCCAGTGGGCCAGCGGAGTGGGCTCGGTCCAGCCGGGCCGTGGAGTGGAGTTGGGCCCCGAGCGCCCGAGGCTGGCCCATGCGCCAAGTCCTCTCCTTTTTCTTTTTTTCTTTTTGTTTTCTTTTTTGTTTGAATTCAAATTTGAATTTGCATTCAAATTCAAATTTGTTTTTGAACAACTTTTGCATTCATGGGCATGCCATATATGGTTTTGGGGTAGCTTGAGCTACTGACCAACATGGTGAGGTCCATTTTTTCATTTGACCCCTTCTGATGATTGAAGTGTGGCCATTTTGCAAATAAGCCCTTTTTCTTTTCTTGCTTTTGGTCAAGGGGTTCAAATTTTAAAATTGCCCATGCCATATATGGTTTTTGGGTAGTTTTGCACAAGGAGTTGCATGGTGATGATGATTTAATCATCTGAACCTTTTTCAAAATTCATGTGGTGCAATTTTGCACTCAGCCCCCCTGATCTTCAGTTGAATTTGCAATTGCCCTTGCAAATTCAAATTGAGACATATCATATATGTTTTTGGGGTGCTTTTCTGCAAGGATTTCAGCAGTGATGTTTTCATGATGTTTTGTGCAACTCTTGAGACAAGGTGTGATCACCTGGTTCAGAAGCTCTCAAATCTTTCTGACTACAGCATTTCAACTTCAGTGCATTTGAAATGTTGCTCATGTTGTGGTGATATGTTCAACAATAGATATAGGGGTAGTAACGGAGCTATGAGGATTTGTACACAAAGATGGTGACACCGGGAGAGATTATACAGGTTAGGCCTCTCCTCAGAGATAACAACCTTACTCCTGTCCCAAGTGTCTTGGGGTATTTTTCTTGGTATATGTTCTAGCGTCCGCCCCCCTCCTGGGGTGAAGGGATGGGCTTATATAGAGTACGCCCCGTCCCTTCACTGTCCAGTAGTGGGTTTTGATTACAGGGTTAATAGTAGCTATTATTACAATGAGAAACACCTCCCCATTATTTTCATTCAAGTAGGGGTAACGCCTGTGGGTTTAATGACTTGTAACTCCAGCTTCTCTTCTTGCTGTCCGAATGCCATGCAGCTCGGTCTTTTCTGCTTCCGAGTAACGCCTTTACTCGGATAGTAACACCTTGCTCCGAGTGATGTTCTACTCGGAAGTAACCTTGTCCGAGTAAGGTTTCTTCCGTAGCGGTGATGTCTTCCGAGTAAGCTAACCACTCGGAAGGGCTTAAGTTCGTCCGAGCAGTTCCTTATTCGGAAGTAGAAGAGGGGAAGGAGTTTCGTGTTTTTTGTTTTATGAGTGTTTCTTAAGTGATGGTAAGACTAAGGATACCCCTTGATATAAGGTGCATAAGGGTATACCTTAGGTATTACCACGACAGTAGCCCCCAAGTGCTTCTGGGTACTCGTGTGAATTCATGAGGTATGCGGAGATCAAATTCGATGAGAGGCCCTGAAGGACTTTATCGATGTTTGCACTATCCCCTCGACTATATGTAGGGTGAGTTGTTTTTTGGAAAGATTCGGCGACACTCAAGCGTCTCTCGAAAGAGGTGGATTGCGGCCTCGGAAGGCGTGTCTTGGGGTAAAAGGCCTTAAAACCCATATGTAACCGAACCCGTAAAGTCTGATATTTAAAGCATTATTCTGGCAAGCTTTAAACCGTGTCCCATAGGATATCAATTCTTTACCCCTCACACCAGATCGTGCGGATAACCCGGCAATCTACGTCAGAGACGGATTATCAACGTATCAGTTATTGGGAACTTTTCTCCATAGTGCTTGCCAAACGAGTTAGAAAACACGATGATCTCGTCCGAGTTATGGCTTACTCGGTGGAATTGTTTGTTTGAATTGTCTTCTGAGTTAGGGTTTCACTCGGAGAAACTGTTCAGGGCATTTTTTCCTCCGAGTTGTAGTAACTTGGGAAATTTTGCGTGCTCTTTTAAGGGAGCAAATCTTTTTCTTGTCAGGGGATCTTTTCTGTCAGAGTGGCCCCTCAATTCTTGCGACAGTCAGTTACTTTATCATTAACTGCGCGCCTTTTAAGGAGGCTGGATTTGGGGGACCGTAACGGACGCCCTTATTAATTGCCTCTGTATCCGTGGGACCCGTTCCCCTGTGCCTATAAGTATAGCTTCCCCTTCTTCTTTTCCTTTAAGCACAGCGTTTGCTCCTTCCTCTTCTCCGCCGGCGTCTCTCCAGATTGCAGATCCCTTCTCCCATTGTTGATCTTCGGGGTGTTCTTTGTGCCTGCGAGCTTCCTCTCCATTCATCCTCTGGGCCTCATGTCTGCAGGGGAATGGTTACCCTCTGTCGTCACGGCGGAGAATCTTCGGCGCTACCAAGACGAGGGGTTACTTCCTCGCCATGGCTGTCGTCTTCCAGGCCCAGGTGAGGTCGAACCTCACCCTAGGGATGACGAGCGGGTTCTACTCCTTTCCCATGTGGATAGGGGGTTTTCTCTTCCTCCTCATCCTTTCTTGCTTGATTTTATTTCCTTCACGGGATCTCAATTGCATCACATCGTTCCTAATTCCATCACGCTTCTGTCTAGCTTTTTTTCTTTGTGTGAGGGTTTCCTTGGTATTGATCCTCATTGGAATCTTTTCCGCACCATTTACACCATAAAGCCCCAAAAATTAAAGAATTCTGGGGAGGCGGAGATAAATCATCTTTGCGGGGGGTTGTTTTTGGCCAGAAGGCAGGGCGTTCAGTATTTTGCTTCTAGCTTGCCGGATTCTGTGAAGAATTGGAAAAATAGTTGGTTTTACTGTAAGGTAGAGACTGCTCCTGGTACTCGGACATTACCCCCTTACTCGGATGTCCGGTTGTCCGATTCCCGGGGTTGGAATCCCCGTTTGCTTGCTTCCGAGAAACAGCGGGTTCTGCCACTGATGAGGGAAGTAGTGAGGATGAAGAAGGCGGGATTAGACGCCATGGATCTTATTGCTCTTTTTGTCACTCGGAGAATTCAGCCCCTGCAAGCCCGAGCTAGGAGGATGTGGGAGTACACGGGAGTTGATGATAGGACCCGCTATAACAACTCGGCGATGTGCCAGCAGGAATTTGAGCAACTCATGAAGATCATTACTAGCGTGACTCATGGCGCGCAGATGGCTGGCCGAGTCAGACCCCTTGATATTAACCGTCCTTCAACTCTGGTGATTTGCTTTTATTTGACCGGTCTATTGAATGCTATACTAGGTCCTGATTTTTAACTTGGTTATTCTGTTGTCTATTCTTCAGACGAATGTTGCTCCATCCCCGATTCCTTTGGCGCCGCGAAATCCTGAAGACGAGGATGAGGACAGCAACAATGACGCAGGACTTGGGATCGAAGATGGCGAAGAAACTGAATCTGACATAGTGCTGCCACGTACTACTGCCGAGCAGCGCTCCAAGAACAATCAGGATCGTGAGGCAGCTCGGGAATGGTCCGTGCGGGGGACGAAGCGTCCCGTGTCTCCGAGTAAAGGGGAGACTAGCAGCAAGGTTGCCGCACTTAGCCCAGGCCAGGGGAGGGTAGCTCCCATGAAGCAGTGGAAGGTGCTTTCGACTCTTGGCGGGAGGAAAGTTAGTACTTCAACAGATGCTGCCAAAACCCCCAAGAAGGCTTCCGAGTCAGGATCCTCTCAGGCTGCCCCTGCTGTTGCACCCCCAAGACGAACTCTTAAGATGGCTCAGAAGTGAGATCCGACAACTTTTCTCTATTCCTTAGTAATTTATGCTGATTTAATATCCTTTATGTTACAGCGTCCGTCCGAGTGGTTCCGAGTCACTTCCTGGTGTTGAGGCTCCTGATGCTGCGGCCTATGAAGATGTCAGCAACTGTGTTGTAACTGATTTTCCGGTGTTGTATTCTATTCCTGAGCAAACCCCAATCGATGGTGAATATATGTCTTCTTGGTTTTAACTTTCATTTTTTGCTCGAGGCTTTTCTTACAGATTTTCCTTTGTTAGATATGGACGTTGATCGTGGCGCGGATCCGAGTCCAGCTGTGAATGAGACGGTTCTTTCTGCTCCCAACACTCAGACTGCTCCGGGCACGCAGACTGCTCCGGAAGGCTTGACCGATCCAGAGGTTACTATTCCTGCAGCGACGGTTCCTCCTGCTGCCTCGGGAGCGAAGCAAGCCGGGACGAGTTCCACCGTCTCTGTTGCTGATCCCGGAGCAACTCGGGCCCCTCCTCCTTCATTCACGGTTGATACCTTGCTTGAGGATACCGTTCTGGATGGATTGAAGGGGTCTTTGGTGAAATCTTCAGAAATCGAGCTGCGGTTACGTGAGATGACTTCTGATGCTGCCATGATAAAGGCCAAAATGCATGTAAGCAAATGCACGAGTTTTTCTACCCACTGGGTGGGTGAGTTTCCGAGTTGTAGCCCTCAAAGGCTCCGAGTAACTTTTTGGAGTTGCTCGGAGTCTTGTGTTATAGGCATTATGAATTTGGAAATCTTCCAGTGGGGGCACTTCTTAGTGCACCCACTGGGTGTAGCCCCCAAGGCTCCGAGTAACTTTTTGGAGTTACTCGGAGTCTTATGCTGTAGGGACTATGAATTTGGAAATCTTCCAGTGGGGGCACTTCTTAGTGCACCCACTGGGTGTAGCCCCCAAGGCTCCGAGTAACTTTTTGGAGTTACTCGGAGTCTTATGCTGTAGGGACTATGAATTTGGAAATCTTCCAGTGGGGGCACTTCTTAGTGCACCCACTGGGTGTAGCCCCCAAGGCTCCGAGTTACTTCTTGGAGTTACTCGGAGTCTTATGCTGTAAGGGCTTCGTCTTAAATAACTTTTCTTGTGTCAGGAGGCTTGCGAGCTAGGCGCTGCATTTGTGAAACTACAGGGAGAACATGAAGCATTGAAGAAAAAGCATGCTGAGGATAACGGTAAGGCTCCACTTCTTGGATTTTGAGAAGAAAATCAAGATTCTACATCATATGATTATTTCTGATTGTTGAATTTACAGAAGCTGCAAAGAAAGCTTTTGATGCGAAGGTAAAATAAAATGAAGAGTTTGTGAACAAGATGAAGAAGGAGATTGAACAAACCGAGAAACGTGCAAGGCAAATGGCTAGCCACAAGAAGGCTCTTGAGGAAAAGGAGAGTGCCATCTCCAAGCTTCAGTCCGATCTGCAGAAACTTTCCGAGCTGCGTGCCAAGGATAAGGAGGAACATGAAGCTGCGCTGGCTGCAGCTCGGGAGGCTGTAAGAAGTACTGAGGAATATTCTACTGGGAGGTTTGCTGTGTTTTGCGAGATGCTGTCCAGTAAGACGCTGCTCTTTTCTATGAATCCGACTTGTTTCTGCCTTGTGGGTTTAATTCAATCTGTGCACCGTTGTTGTCTTTGCAGTTTATTCTACCGATCCTGAAGAGGAAAAGACGCGTATGGACCAGTTTGCCGAGTTGATGCAGAAGGATAATTATACGCCCAAGACGACGGAATTTGCCTTATCCAGAGGTCTACTGACCATGAGGTGCGCCAAAGCAAAGAAATATGCTGAAGAGACCCTGGGTGCTACCTTAGGGTTGAAGGATTACATCTCGCCTGCTGAAGAAAATCGAATGCATCTGGATACAGTTGTTCCCGTGCTTCAGGGTGCTCCGCAACAAATTGCTCGTTGGAAGAGGTCTTCAGCGCGGAGTGGTGCAAATTATGCTCTGGCTCTGACCAAGGCTCATTTTTCAGAAAAGGTTCATAATCTGGAACGAGTTGGAGAAGGAGATCCTGAGCATGGTCCGAGCTGTACAACTTTGTTATCCCGGTATGCTGAGACTGCAAGTCGGATTTCAAAGATCCCAGATCTTGATTTCTTTGTGGAATCTACTGGAGTTACCAGTGAGTCTGATGAGGCGAGTGATGCCTGATCTAGTTTAAGGGAGAAACATTTTAAATTTGCCTCGGGATGCCGAGTGATTTTGTAATAAACAGTTTGTGTTGTTGCTGTGTCCGGGGTGCACAGTCTTTCTTAAAACTGCTGCTTTTTATTAAAGATGCCTGACTCATCTGCGTGAATTTGTTTGTTTCAGCTAGTTATTTGCAAGGGTATAGGCCTATGTTTCTGTCATCATCGTTTGTCGTCTTGGTGAGCCATTTAGGCTTTCGTGCAGCTTGAGAAAAGACTTGAATTTTTCGTAACCTTAAATAGCCCTCACGCTACTAAAGAGTTCGGCGGGTCACTTGGTGAAAAAATTAACTTAAGTTCTCGTCCGAGCTGCGTGCAGCTCGGATGGAATACTTGATTTATCACAACGTTAAGTAGCCCCCAAGTTTCGAGGAAACTTGGTGAACGACTTAGTTGAAAATTTAGCTTAAGCTTTCGTCCGAGCTGCGTGCAGCTCGGATGAAGAACTTGATTTTATTACAGCGTTAAGTAGCCCCCAAGTTTTCGAGGAAACTTGGTGAATGACTTAGTTGAAAATTTAGCTTAAGCTCCCGTCCGAGCTGCGTGCAGCTCGGATGAAGAACTTGATTTTATAACAGCATTAAGTAGCCCCCAAGTTTTCGAGGAAACTTGGTGGATCCCTTAGTTGAAAATTTAGCTTAAGTTTTCGTCCGAGCTGCGTGCAGCTCGGATGAAGAACTTGATTTTATGACGACGTTAAGTAGCCCCCAAGTTTCGAGGAAACTTGGTGGATCACTTAGTTGAAAATTTAGCTTAAGCTTCCGTCCGAGCTGCGTGCAGCTCGGATGAAGAACTTGATTTTATAACAGAGTTAAGTAGCCCCCAAGTTTTCGAGGAAACTTGGTGGATCACTTAGTTGAAAATTTAGCTTAAGTTTTCGTCCGAGCTGCGTGCAGCTCGGATGAAGAACTTGATTTTATGACGACGTTAAGTAGCCCCCAAGTTTTCGAGGAAACTTGGTGAATAACTTAGTTGAAAATTTAGCTTAAGCTCTCGTCCGAGCTGCGTGCAACTCAGATGAAGAACTTGATTTTATAACAGCGTTAAGTAGCCCCCAAGTTTTCGAGGAAACTTGGTGGATCACTTAGTTGAAAATTTAGCTGAAGCTCCCATCCGAGCTGCGTGCAGCTCGGATGAAGAACTTGATTTTATCTTTTCGGAATGAAAAATGCTGAAAATGTAAATGGTGAAGGTGAAAATTCTTTATTGAAATAATCTTGTAAGAATCTCATGCGTAAAAGCGCTGCAACATTTGGGCATTCCAGGCATGTGGCTCTTCTATATTATTCGTTACATCATATAACCGATAAGCCCCATTGCCTAAAACTCGGGTTACAATATAAGGACCCTCCCAGGGGGGGGGCTAGTTTGTGATCAGAGGTTTGTTTGACACGCAAAACCATGTCTCCTTCCTGAAAGGAGCGAGCTCGAATATGCCGCTCGTGATATCGCCGAAGATCTTGCTGATAAAATGCTGAGCGTGTTAGGGCCAAGTTTCTTTCTTCTTCTAGGAGATCAACACCGTCCTGCCGGGCTGTTTCTGCTTCTTCTTCAGTGTACTGGGTTATTCGGGGGGCGTTGTGCTTGAGGTCACTTGGGAGGATAGCCTCTGACCCGTACACCAGAAAAAAAGGAGTTGCTCGAGTTGATCGGTTCGGAGTTGTTCTTAGTCCCCATAATACTGAGGGGAGCTCTTGGACCCATGCTCCGGCTGCTTCCTTCAACTCCCGCATGAGACATCGTTTGATTCCTTTCAAGATTAACCCATTTGCTCGTTCCACCTGACCATTGGATTGAGGGTGTGCTACTGAGGCGAAGTTTACTCTAGTGCCCATGTTCCAGCAAAACTGTTTGAATTCGGCTGAATTAAAATTCTTTCCGTTGTCAGTTATGATGTCATGAGGGACGCCAAAACGATGCACAATACCTCGAATGAAGTTGACTGCTGTGGCTGATTTCAAACTTTTTATTGGTTTTGCCTCTATCCATTTTGTAAACTTGTCCACGGCTACTAGGATGTGCGTGAACCCGGATGTGCCTGTTTTCAGAGGCCCTATCATGTCCAACCCCCATGTAGCAAAAGGCCAAGCTAAGGGTATTGTTTTCAATTCGGAAGCTGGCTTGTGCGGCTGGTTGGCATAGAACTGGCACCCCCTGCAGTGATCAACAATGTTCTTGGCATCTCTTAAAGCACTCGGCCAGAAGAATCCAGCTCGGAAGGCTTTGGCCACAAGTGTCCGACTTGACGCATGGTGATCGCATTCACCGGAGTGTATGTCTTGTAAGATGAGTCGGCCTTCTTCTTCCGAGATGCATCGTTGGGGGACCTTTGTGACACTATTTCTGTATAGCTCGTTGTTTATCACTGAGTAGGATTTTGCTTTTCGTATTACTTGTTTGGCTTGCACTTCATCCTCGGGCAACTCTTGCTTTTGTAAGTATCTCAAAATGGGCAAGGACCATTCGGGAGGAATCATCTCTATGTCAAAAACAATATCTACCACTGCAGGAATATCTTCTTTGTTTGGAATGTTCCCATCTGGTAGCATGCTTGGATCAGCTTCCGAGTAAGGGTCTTCCTTTATGGTTGGTGCGTGTATGCATTCTAGATAGATTCCTGAGGGGATTTGACCCCGAGTGGATCCTAACTTGGCTAGATCATCTGCTGCTTGGTTTTGGGACCTCGGGATATGATGGAGCTCTAGCCCATCAAATTTTTTCTCCAGTTTCCTGACTGCTACGCAGTAGGTTGTCATTGCTGCGCTTCGTATGTCCCATTCTTTCATGACCTGGTTAATCACTAGATCGGAATCTCCAAAAATCATCAACCTTCTGATTCCGAGTGAAATGGACATCCGTAATCCATACAGAAGGGCCTCATACTCGGCTTCGTTCTTTGTTGCGGGGAAATGGATTTGGAGGACAAATCTCATTTCATCCTTTCTTGGGGATACCAATACTCCTCCTCCTCCTGCCCCATTTAACATCTTTGATCCATCAAAAAACATAGTCCAGTGCTCAGGGATTGGTTGTGGGATGCTTTGTGCTTCTGTCCATTCGGCCAAGAAATCTACCAGAGCCTGTGATTTAATGGCTTTTTTGGGCTGGTACTGGATATCATAAGGTAAAAGGTCTAATCCCCATTTTGCAATTCTGCCTGTGGCATATTTATTGTTCATTATCTCGGCCAGAGGAGTTTCTGAGACTACTGTGACCGAGTGATCCTCGAAATAATGAGCCAGTTTTTGAGATGCCAAGTGAATTCCCATTGCCAACTTTTGGTAATGAGGATATCGTTGCTTGGATGGTGTGAGGACTTCGGAGATGAAATACACAGGTCTTTGAACCTTCTGTGTTTTTCCTTCCTCCTCTCTTTCCACCACTATAGCTATGCTAACGACTTGGCTTGTGGCGGCGATGTATAACAAGAGTGGCTCCTTATCCTTTGGTGCTGCGAGAACTGGCCGAGTTGACAATTGTTTTTTCAATTCTTCAAAAGCCACTTGAGCTTCTTCAGTCCACTTGAAGTTTGGCGATTTTTTCATTAGCTGATAGAGGGGGAGTGCTTTCTCTCCAAGTCGGGAAATGAATCCACTGAGTGCTGCGAGACACCCTGTTAATTTTTGGACATCTCGGAGTTTCTGAGGAGGTTTCATATTTTGAATTGCTTCTATCTTTTCAGGATTAGCTTCGATCCCTCTCTCAGAGACCATGAATCCGAGTAGTTTTCCTGCTGGTACACCAAATACACACTTTTCAGGATTCAATTTGATGCTATAAGATCGCAGACTCTGAAAGGTTTCGACCAGGTCGGCCAACAAGCTATTTCCTTTAGCTGATTTGATTACAATGTCATCAACATATACTTCAACATTTTTGCCAATTTGCCAAATCAAACAATTCTGCATCATGCGTTGATATGTAGCTCCTGCATTTTTAAGTCCGAATGGCATGGTGATATAGCAAAAACATCCAAAAGGAGTTATAAATGCGGTTAGTATTTCATCCCGTTCATATAATCGGATTTGATGATAGCCCGAGTATGCATCGAGGAAACATAGTCTTTCGCATCCAGATGTGGAATCCACAATCTGATCAATGCGAGGAAGAGGAAAGTGATCCTTCGGGCAAACTTTGTTGAGATGACGGAAATCAACACAAGTTCTCCAAGTTTTATCTTTCTTTGGAACCATCACGGGATTTGCTAACCACTCGGAGTGAAACACTTCCCTGATGAATCCAGCTGCTAGCAATCTTGCTATCTCTTGTCCGATAGCTTTTCTTTTTTCTGATGAAAAACGCCTAAGGGACTCTTTTACTGGTCTTGCTTTTGGATCAACTCGTAATTTGTGCTCAGCCAACTCCCTTGGGACTCCAGGCATGTCAGATGGCTTCCACGCAAAAATGTCCCAATTCTCACGGAGGAAATTGATGAGCTCGAGTTCCTATTTAGGGTCCCAATCGGTGGCGATGTTGGTGTATTTGCTGTCATCGGAAGGATGTATCCGCACTTTTTTGGTCTCCCCTGCTGACTCAAATGAAGATGACTTCTTTGGTTGTATCAGCTCGGATGCATCAACTGTTTTCTTCAACTCGGCAAACTCGACTTCTGCCATTTGTTGGTCGGCTATGAGTGATCCTTTCTGCAACAATTCTTCTGCTTGTTTATAGTTTCCGGATATAGTGATCACACCTTTAGGACCGGGCATCTTCAGCTTCAAATAGACATAACAAGGAATCGCCATAAATTTTGCATAAGCAGGACGTCCGAGTAGCGCATGATAAGCACTCGGAAATTCAACTACTTCAAAGGTAATCCTCTCTTTCCGAAAATTATCAGGTGTACCGAAAACCACATTTAGAGAAATCATGCCTAGCGAAAACGCCTTCTTTCCTGGGATGATCCCATGAAATTCCAAGTAACTGTTACTGAGTTTGGACATCGGAATGTTCATATCCCTTAAGGTACTAGCATATAAAAGATTTATGCCACTGCCTCCGTCCATCAAGACATTCCTTAACCTAAAATTTCCCTTTCCTCTTTCCACCAAGGGGTCCACTATCAAAGCATGTCTTCCAGGATGAGGGATATGAGGAGGGTGGTCCGACTGATCAAACGTAATCGGAGTATTCGCCCATTTCATATAAATCGGAACAGCGGGAGCCATTGCGTTAACCTCTCTGAACCTTAATTTTTCAATTCTTTTTTATTCTCGTCCTGCAAAAATTACCAATACTCCGTCTTCCCGAGGAAAACCTTCACTATCTAGATCTGGGCTTCTTTCCTTTTTCTTTCCCTTGTCCTGCTGGGACCCTACTTTTGCATTTTGTGCGGCTCTCTTGATTAGTCGGCATTGCCTAGCCGTGTGCTTTGGGAAAACTGTCTTTCCTTCCGCGTCTTGGGTGGTGTGAAGAGGACAAGGCTGATTCAGGATGTCGTCATCATTTGAAGGCTTCTTTTGACGAGGTTGCCACTCCTTTCTTGACTGATTTTTGCTTTGGATGCCTACTGTATTTGCAGCTGCCACCAATTCGGCATCTGTAGGATCCCCTTCTGCTTTTCGCTTACCGGTTCCACCTCCATTCTTTTGCTTAGGGTTGGATGCTGAGCTAGTATTTCGATACTGCTGGGTTTTTTGCCGAATTTCCTCTTCCCCATTAGCATACTTGTTTGCGATTTCCATCAATCTGCCCAGTGAAGTGACATCAGGAGATCTTGCCAGCTTCAAGCTTAACTCTTTGTACTTAACACCTTGCTTAAAGGCATGAAAACTCCTCCGAGCTGCCAACTCATCACCTCATCTCCGAGCTGTGAACTCTTGGTCTCTTCCCCGAGCTGTGAACTCATCACCTCTTCGGAACTCCGGATTACGAAACTGCTCATGGCGATATTCATCATGAGGATTTTCCCGGTTGTGAGGTGAATGATTTCTGTTTTTCCGAGGGGTATAAACGGATTGAGAGGTGCCTGTGAGGGGTGGCTGAGAGTGGACTCGCTGTAGTGATTGACTGACATCAGCGTTCTGCTCTACTGCCTTTTGCAGCAAGAATGCTAAATGTTCTATTCCTTCGGCTGCTGAACCGCTCGGCTGCAAGGAGTTTGCGATCCGAGTGGATGCTATTAGATTCTCCATTGGGGTATCCAGAGCTCGGAAGGGTTGATTTTCACCAATCCCCCGTAATTGCCAACTGGTTCTACTCTGTTTAAGACGGGCTACTTCACGAGCCTGGTGCTCCAATGTATTCTGTAACTCGGATAGTCGTTGTCGCTCAGCTAAATTGGTTAACCTGGCTGCTTCCAAATGCTGCCCTTCCGGAGTTGATGTATCTATAGGGGTTTGCAACACTCTCTTTGCTATCTCGGTCGTCCCTTGTTCTTCCCGAGTAAGGGGTCGCCGACTCGAACCTCCGAGTTCTAGACGTCTGAAAGCGAATGTTCGCCGACGTTCTCCGAGTGGAATCTCATCATTGCCCCGAGCTGCTTCATTGGTCCTATCTCCCCCCTCTCTAGCCGGCGACGCCTGAGGTGGTGGAGTTCCGGCCATACAAACTTCAGCCATAGTGACGGGAGTACCATTGCTCCTTTCTTGTTCGCCTTCTGGTTCCGAATCTGACATCAGAAGGTCTTCGTCGTCTTCAGAGTTGAAGATGTGCATCAGAGACGCCGTCGGTCCCTCCTTCGCGATTAACTCACTGATGGCCTGCTGCGCCGACTCCACTGAGTCAATGACTGCCACCTGCTGGATTGGGCGGGATTTGTTTCGATAGGGAACACGCGGGAGGCCCGACCTCTTCTTCTTGCGATGAAACAGGCAATATGGCTTGGGCTTGAGGAAGACCTGGTAACTAGAGGCGAAGGGTTCCCGATTCATCGGCTCGAAAGTGCACGTTGCCTCTTAAAGGCAACAACTGTGCTTGGAGCGGCGCATCCGCCAGCCAAGCAGAATCGTCAGCCACAAAGGCTAACGATCCAAAAGAGAACTTCTCGCCGCGGATGAGTTGAGGGCTGCAGGATGACGAGGAAGACGAAAAGAATCCCATCTTTGCGGTTGCTGATCAGCTCAGCCCCACGGTGGGCGCCAATTGTTGTGGTGATATGTTCAACAATAGATATAGGGGTAGTAACGGAGCTATGAGGATCTGTACACAAAGATGGTGACACCGAGAGAGATTATACAGGTTAGGCCTCTCCTCAGAGATAACAACCTTACTCCTGTCCCAAGTGTCTTGGGGTATTTTTCTTGGTATATGTTCTAACGTCCGCCCCCCTCCTGGGGTGAAGGGATGGGCTTATATAGAGTACGCCCCGTCCCTTCACTGTCCAGTAGTGGGTTTTGATTACAGGGTTAATAGTAGCTATTAGTACAATGAGAAACGCCTCCCCATTATTGTCATTCAAGTAGGGGTAACGCCTGTGGGTTTAATGACTTGTAACTCCAGCTTCTCTTCTTGCTGTCCGAATGCCATGCAGCTCGGTCTTTTCTGCTTCCGAGTAACGCCTTTACTCGGATAGTAACACCTTGCTCCGAGTGATGTTCTACTCGGAAGTAACCTTGTCCGAGTAAGGTTTCTTCCGTAGCGGTGATGTCTTCCGAGTAAGCTAACCACTCGGAAGGGCTTAAGTTCGTCCGAGAAGTTCCTTATTTGGAAGTAGAAGAGGGGAAGGAGTTTCGTGTTTTTTGTTTTATGAGTGTTTCTTAAGTGATGGTAAGACTAAGGATACCCCTTGATATAAGGTGCATAAGGGTATACCTTAGGTATTACCACGACAGCTCATCTGATCTTTTCAAGTCTGTTCCAAGTCATCTTCTTTCTTCAAGTCAGCCCCTAGCATATTGTCATATGCCTAGTGGCTGGCCTCCAACCTTTGTTGCTCCTTCCTTGTGTCAAGTTCACCGGCACTACTCTGTCTCCGGAATCATTGCTTTACTCTTATGTTATTTAAATCCTTGTATGCTTTGTTGATCATGTCATGCTATCATGCTACTTACACCTAAATTAAGGCTTAGACCAAAGCCATTACAATGTAAATAAATGCATACGAATTTGATGACTTGTCGTCATCACCTTCATTTAAAGTTGACTAGACAGGGTCACATCATGTAAATAAAACTTGAACATGCCATCCTTGTTTGAGTTTGCATCAGTTGCTTACTTGTGTGTTTTCCTTGCCGGTATCTTAAGTTAGCACCCGAGACTGACGAGGAGACTTACGTGGAGCTGTCCGACACCGAGCACGAGGGTACCGTGGGTGCTGCTTCGACTACCTTACCAGGCAAGGGGGAGATCTGTGTCATTACTTTATAACTTTCTGCTCATGCCTAGCTATAGATCTAGAACGTTGTTTCTTGATCCTATCTACCTTATATGCCATATTTTAAACCCATACAGCCATGATCCCCACATCCCAGCAAACCGTTGTACTGCTAAGTTACCGCTGCTCAGCCATTGCTTAGTATGGATAGAAAACTTGCTGCTTACCCTATATGTTTATGGTTGGGATATCATGCTATAAAAGAAGTTGGTTGATATTTATTATTGTTAAATGATGTTAATTTATATTAGATGAAAGGTGGAAGGCTGGACTATTTTTCCCGTCTGGTGCTTTGTTCCATTTGAGTCACCTAGGACCCGAGTTCCGGGTATTGTGTTTCTTGACGAGCGTGCCTAATCGTGTGTGGGGTTTTATGGGGCCCCCTTGTCTTACCTAACTAGCTTCGTACAATTCTAGTGGTGGCCCGAGCTGATTTACATTTGCTTCGTGTGTGTGTTGGTTGGTACCCCAGCTGTTTACAAAACAAACCGGGCCAGTGGGGCATAGTTCTCTGTTGGTCCACCTGATCAGCTAGGAACCGGTCTCATAGGAGAACTAACCGGTAATCCGACCTGCGTCATACGGAAGAGTCCGATCCGAGAGCGTGGCCAGCTTGAGGTTTGGGTTTCGACTCCCCGGGGGCCACCCGGAGTTGTGCGTTGTTAGTTAGAGGGACTCTGACGTTCCGGAGTTTCAGGCGCTTACCTAGCCAAGTGGAAACCGGGCGTACATGCGACGTCTATAGTGGACAGTTGGTACACCCCTGCAGGGTAAATCTTTTCGAAAAGCCGTGTCCGCGGTTATGGAATACTTGAGACCTACTCCTTGTTCATAGAATAACATCAATTATAATCATGCTTTAAAAACTTGGCAAACCGTGTGCGTGCCTTGGTTGTCTTTCTTCGTCCAGGGGGACCGAGAAGGAAACGAGGTTGTGTTATGTTTGCGTAAGTAGGTGGATAGCCGACTTATGACACGTTGTCAACGTACTTCTTGGTTCTCATCCCTATTCTGATAGAACGAGTAGCCACCATATATGCTAGTACGGCTGCAACCTGTCTATGTCTTTATCTTACCTGTAGCGTTAGTTATTCCGTAATGATATGTTCTCACCCCCGTTTACATTTCTGTCTTTACCGCTTTGCCTGATCGGCCACCGCAGTGGACTACTACCTCGACCCCAGCACCGGACGTTACTTCGTGGAGGTGCCCCCGGAGGATGACGACGAGTACGAGTACCCCGACCAGTAGGATCTTATAGTTGGGTTCAGACGTTCTCGTGGGCGGATATTATGTGTAGCCCTCTCTAGGGCAATTTGGATCTTGACCGTACTCGGTCCCTACTATGCTTCCGCTTGATGTATTGATGTATTGATGAGATGTACTCTTGATGATGTTATATTATTAGGCAGTGGCGTTGTATGCCCTGCTCTATGTATCTATCTATATGTATTTCCTTTCTTATAGAGTTATGTTCATATACCTGTTGTCGAGAATCCGGCAGCGACACGAGTGCGAGTGTCGTGCGCCGGTGGCGTTTGATGCGCTTCTAACTCCGACCGGACGCGAAAGCGACTAGTTAGAGTTAGTACCGCATCAGGGGCCTTACAACTTGGTATCAGAGCAGGACTGACTGTAGGACCCTTTACTGGCCGAAGTTGAGTCTAGAAACTATTTTGGTAGTTATATAGGAAAAATTTCGGAGAGTAGGACCTCTTTCTGTTTTCTCCTTATCCCACCCTCCCACCTCTTTTTCCGTGAGGAAGTGAAACGATGTTTTGTCTCTGCAACTTATCCCCCTTCAAACAATCTAGGTTCTCGTTTACATGAGGCTCCGATTCCTCTATAATTTTTTGCTAGCGACGAGATGTGTTGGCGTCTTTGAGACCACTGAGCCGCCACTTGGGGTTGACTGCTCTACCTCGCTTACGGCGTACCCCAGGTGAAACGTCCATATAGGATTGGCGGGCATCCTATGGTAATATGGATGTGGTGTCTTTCCCCTATGGACGACCGTGATGGCGGGCCGCTCAGGGCAGATGTCTCATTGTCAGGTTTCCAACCGCTCGTATATATTGTTGTGTGCTCGCTAGCAGATTATTATCTTGGATTCGGATGTTCTTGGTTTGGAAATTCCAGTAGCACCTAGCTGTCGACTTTCCGGGTTAACCTTGGTGGAATTTCAGCTTTCGGCTTTCTCATACCTCGTGAGGAAGTTTTTGTTGCCAATATTGTTTTAACTTCTGGTTACTTCATGATTCGATCATGTTCTCATAAGTGTTCCTGTATACAGGATGCCAAGAGCGAACATGCCGCCGCCAGAGAACCCTATCCTTGGGGAGGCTGTAGCCGCAGTGGCTCAGGGCATAGCTGCGATCCTTCAGATGCTGCAGAACCAGGGTGCTCAGAGGAATGATCGTCCACAGTACACCACACTTCAGCAGTTCCTCGCGATCAGCCCCCCCAGGTTCTCCGAGGCTCGAGACCCGCTAGAGGCGGATGACTGGATCGCTGAGATGAAGAAGCACTTCAGTGCCAACGCCGTCAGACCCGTCGACTACATCACCTTCGCCTCCTTCCAGCTTCAGGGTGCCGCAGGCAGTTGGTTCTCGACGTACAAGGCCAACAAGGGTGATGCAGAGATCACATGGGAGGACTTCGTCAGGGATTTCAGAGCTGCTCATATTCCCAGTGGACTGATCGAGAGGAAGCGCGAGGAGTTCTTAGCTCTGAGGAAGGGGGACAGGTCTGTGCAGGAGTATAACCTGGCCTTCGTCAGGCTTGCCAGGTACGCTCCAGAGGAGGTCTCGTCAGAGGCCAAGCGCATTGCCAGGTTCCGCGGCGGTCTTGCCCCGGACATCAAGTATGCGCTCACCTTGTCCACGCCAAGCATGTTCTCAGATTTCGTCGACCAGGCTATCAGACAGGAGTCAGCTGAGGCAGAGCGTTCCACAGAGAAGAGGAAGCAGAGAGAGCACAGTTCAGCAGTGATGATCCACAAGAAGGCCAAGTCCTGGGTTGCAGAGCCACAGCCTCAGCCGCAGCGCCAGCAGTTTCAGCAGAGGGGGGCAGTTCTCCGCACTTTTGCCCGCCCTCCCGTCCCAGTGCAGCACAGACCTCGCTCTACTCCACCCCACGCGAGGCCGCCTGCTCCACAGGGCCAGCCCAGGCCAGAGATCACGTGCTTCAAGTGTGGCAAGCCGGGCCACAAGTCTCCGCAGTGCACCGACCCTCGTTACGCCAGGCTGCCTCCGCCCCCACCTCGCTCTACACCGAGCAACGCGATGGTGCGGGCCCAGCCACGAGCGCTCCGTGTGAACAACGTCACCTTGGCAGATGCACAGCAGTCGTCTGAGATTGTGCTTGGTAGGTTACTTGTGTGTTCAGTTCCAGCAACAGTTTTGTTTGATTCCGGAGCTTCCCATTCCTTCATATCTCAGTCCTTTGCTTCGAGAGTAGATCTTCCACGTGACCAGCTTCCGAGCAAGCTATCAGTTGTCACACCTGGGTCAAAGTTCACTTCTTCATGGACAGTTCCAGATGTGGACATCAGTATTCAGGGTGCTATCTTTTCGGCGTCCCTGGTTGTCTTGCCCCGTTCCGACATTGATGTCATTTTGGGCATGGATTGGCTTGTCAAGTACAAGGCCAAGATTGATTGTCCGTCCAAGACCGTGTTGCTGACGCACGATTCAGGCGCAGAGATTTGGTACACTTGTGGCTCGACAGTGGGATCAGCACAGTTGTACGCTCTGAACGCTGGAGTTGCTCCATTGATCGAGGAGGTCAGAGTTGTTCGAGAGTTCCCAGATGTCTTTCCAGAGGAGTTGCCAGGTATTCCACCCGTGCGTGCTATTGAGTTCGTGATCGAGCTAGAACCTGGTACACAGCTGATATCTCGGCAGCCGTACAAGATGTGTCCGGAAGAGCTGATTGAGTTGAAAGAGCACTTGGTGAAGCTTGAGAAGGATGGGCTCATTCGTCCGAGCACTTCTCCTTGGGGTGCCCCGTGTCTTTTTGTGAAGAAGAAAGATGGTACTAGTCGGTTGGTTCAAGACTACCGTGGTATCAACAAGAAGACGATCAAAAACAAGTACCCTTTGCCGAACATCAACGACTTGTTTGAGAAATTGCATGGAGAAAAGGTGTTTTCAAAGCTTGATCTAAAGATGGGGTACCACCAGATTCGTGTCCGTGAGGAGGACATTCCCAAGACGGCCTTTCGCACTCGTTATGGACTGTACGAGTTTACGGTCATGACGTTTGGCTTTTCAAACGCGCCTCCGACGTTCATGAGGGCCATGAACTATCTCTTCCAAGAGTGGCTAGACGTGTTCGTGCTCCTCTACCTCGATGACATCCTTGTCTTCTCCAAGTCAGAGGCTGAACATGAGGAGCATCTCAGATTGGTGTTGCAGAAGTTGAGAGATCACCAGTTTTATGCCAAGTTCTCCAAGTGTGAGTTCTGGATGAATAAGGTCAACTTCCTTGGCCATGTCATTTCTTCAGAGGGCATTGCCGTTGACCCAGACAGAGTCCGGACGATTCAAGATTGGACTCCGCCGAAAAATGTCAAGCAACTGAGGAGTTTTCTCGGACTTGCCAGCTATTGCAGGAAGTTTGTCGAGAATTTCTCCAAGATAGCAAAGCCGATGACGGAGTTGTTGTGCAAGGGTAAGAAGTACTCTTGGTCACAGGCTTGCCAGGCAGCTTTTGACGAGTTGAAGCTAAGGCTGACCACAGCTCCGATCCTTACACCTCCAGATGAGTCACAGCCGTTTCAAGTTTTCTGTGACGCCTCGTTGAATGGCCTTGGCGGAGTGTTGATGCAGGGAAAGAGTATTGTGGCGTACACCTCCAGACAGTTGAAGCAGGCTGAGAGGAATTATCCGACCCACGATCTTGAGCTGGCTGTAGTGATTCATGCGTTGGTTACTTGGCGACACCTCCTCCTAGGGAGGAAGGTTGATGTGTTCACCGATCACAAAAGCTTAAAGTACTTGTTCAAGCAGCCTAACCTGAAGTTGAGGCAAAGGAGATGGCTCGAGACTATTACTGAGTACTCCGTGGATATTCAGTATACGCCGGGCAAGGCGAATGTCATAGCCGATGCGTTGAGCCGCAAGGGTGATTGCAACAGTGTCCAGGTGCAGAAGATACACCCTGATTTGGTTGAGGCATTTCGAAGGCTAAATCTCGAGCTAGTTCCAGCAGGCTATCTAGCCAACCTTGTGGTAGAGCCCACTATCCGTGAGAAGATTCGTGAAGCTCAGTCTGGTAGCTTGATGATTCAGAAATTCAAGCAGGGTGTTGCCGCCTCAGTTCCGAAGTACGGTTGCTTTTCAGTGCATAATGACGGCACCGTGATGTTCGAGGAGAGAGTTGTTGTTCCCAAAGAAGGAGGTCTCAGAGAGGTCATTTTGAAAGAAGCCCATGACTCAAAGTTATCTATCCACCCTGGTAGCACCAAGATGTATTAGGACCTCAAGCAGAACTTTTGGTGGACTCGTATGAAGCGGGATGTTGCCCGTTTTGTCTCCCAGTGTGATGTGTGCAGGAGAGTGAAAGCACAGCATCAGAAACCTGCAGGGCTACTTCAGCCAATTGAAATTCCGGAGTGGAAATGGGACCACATTGAGATGGATTTCATCACGGGTTTCCCCTTGTCGCAGAAGAAGAACAATGCCATCTTTGTTGTCATTGAAAATCTCTCCAAAGTTGCCCACTTCTTCCCAGTAAAGGACTCCATTTCAGCAGCTCAGTTGGCGGATTTGTACACCGCAAGAGTTGTGTCTTTGCATGGCATACCCAAGAAGATAAGTTCAGATAGAGGCAGCCTTTTCACCTCTAAGTTCTGGCAGGCCTTCCAGAAGGCGATTGGTACGACAGTGTTGTTCACTACCGCGTATCACCCTCGGACCAGTGGGCAGGTTGAGCGTGTGAATCAAATCCTCGAGGACATGCTTCGAGCATGTGTCATCTCGTTTGGCATGAAGTGGGAAGAATGCTTGCCGTATGCTGAGTTCTCTTACAACAACAGTTATCAGGCAAGTCTGCAGGCAGCGCCGTTTGAAGTTTTGTATGGTCGCAAGTGCAGGACACCTTTAAACTGGTCCGAGACAGGCGAGAGGCAGCTGTTCGGTCCAGATGTGATCCAAGAGGCAGAAGACAGAGTGAAGATTGTCCGGGAGAATCTAAAGGCAGCACAGTCTAGGCAGAAGGCCTATTATGACAAGAAGCACCGTGGTGTTGACTTCAAAGTTGGTGACTTCGCATACCTCAAAGTGTCTCCACTTCGGGGCACTCGCCGCTTTGGGATCAAAGGCAAGTTGGCTCCCAGGTTCGTTGGTCCGTTCCGCGTCCTAGAGACTCGGGGACCTCTCGCGTTCCGCCTTCAGCTTCCAAACAGCTTAGCTATGGTGCACGATGTGTTCCACCTGTCTCAGTTGAAGAAGTGTTTCAAGCAGCCAGAGCAGGCAGTGGACTTGTGCGAGATCCAGCTCAGTGCGGATCTTTCTTACTCAGAGCGTCCAGTCCGTGTTCTTGACTCGTCCGAGCGCAAGACTCGCAACAAGACCGTCAAGTTCCTCAAGGTGCAGTGGGCACATCACTCGGAGAAGGAAGCAACGTGGGAGCGTGAAGATCATCTCCGTTCTGAGTATCCCGAGCTTTTTCTTGCTTAGATCTCAAGACGAGATCCTGTGTTGGTAGGGGAGAGCTGTAACAGCCCACATGTAATAAGCTATCAAACACCATGTAATTTACTTCCTCTGTTGGACCTGTAACTTGGCATGGTGGATGTGTATGTCATTCCATGTGGTGAGTTTAATTGGCTTTGAGATTGGAGTCATGTTGGGTTGGTTCTCCTTGCATCCAAAGTGGTTCAAGAAGGACATTGATGGAATTTTCCTTGTCACATGCTCACTCCACTTGACCCCAAACTTGGCCTAGCCATTTCATTTGCCTTGCAAGGGTTTTAAAATCCTCAAGGTATTTTTGACTTCATCAAAAATAGAAGCTCTAGTTCAAAGTGATTTTGAAGTTCAAAATGAGCTCACACTTTTGTTGTTGCCAAAAATGCCCAAACCATTTTTAGAAATTGAGGAATAATGCAAGGATTAAGAATTTCAAGCTCATGGAATTTTGAACCTTCTGTTCTTCTCTCAAAAACTCCCCAAATGCCTTTTCTATTTAATTTTAAATAGATATGGTACTGTTTGAATTTTTGGGGAAGTTTCTCTGCATCCAAAATTATGCAACCAATTTTGGATGATCTGGCTTGGGAAAAGGAGTTTTAAAAAAAATTCATATATTTTATCTCCTTTTTCCCTTTTCTTTTTCCTTCTCTTTTCTCTGCAGGAATTCTTTTATTCAAAAGGGCCTAACCCTTTTGATTTCTCCCTTTCCAGCCGAGCCTGGCCCATCTAGGCCTCTGGCATCCCGCGGCCCAGCCACTTTCCAGCGAAGCGGTACGGGAGGGGGCTCGTGCACCGTTCATCTGGAATCGGGCGGCGTGGACAGACCGCCTTTCCACGTCGTCTTCCTCCCCCTCTCACAGCCGACGCCGGATCGACGTCGACGTGGCTGGAGGGAGTCCCCCCCTTATATTCCGCGCTCCCGAGCTCAGGAACCCCCCTAGGGTTCCATTCCTCCCCACTTTTTCCGCCGCCGCCGCCGCTCGTGTGAGATCCCCTCTCCCCTGTTCCGCCGGACGCCATGAGCCCGGTGAGAAATTCGCCGCCGCCTCACCTCGATTCCTCGGGCTAGCGTTCGATCCGTGCCACCCGTGGTCTCACCTTCCCGTTTGCTTCACGCAGGCATCAGGGAGGGGCTGCTGAACGCTCCCGAGACGACGACCTCGCCTCCGGCCCCGTCTGCTTCCCCGTCGCCGTCGACCTCCTTCCGCCGTCCGCGTTGCGAGTCGTCAACGACCACCCCTAGGTGAGCGAGACGACGTCCTCCTTCCCCCTCGTAGCAGGGGCAGTAGGCTTCGCGTGTGTGTCCGCGCAGTCGTCCGCTGTGGCACGTTCTATGGTGCCACCGGTGAGGCCCGTGCCACCGGCGTGGTCTGGACAAGTGCGTGCATGTCGTGGCCACGTTCAGATCACGCTTGTGACCTTAAAGATAGCAGCTTGGCGCCCTCCCGTTTAAGTAGCACGCTTCTGAAGTTCATGGTGATCCGTGGCCGCCGAGTTCTTCCGGTGAGGCTCGCGACGCCGTTGCTGCGTCTCCGGTGCCTCGCAGAGCAGGAACGAGTAGCTGGATATGCCCTCTACGCGTTGCACCTCACCGTCCAGTCGCCGGCGTAGCGTAGCAGTGGTAAGGTTCGACGCCGTTCCGCGCCGTGCACTGTCAGGTCGGGTCTCTGACGAAGTTCAGTGCACGGGTGCGTTTGGGTTAACTGTGTTAGCCCCCCTGTTTGTTCAGAGAACGACTCGTAGTGCAGTGGCAAGGGAGACCTGCTCGCGCCGTGGAGACCTGGGTTCGATCCCTGGCTCGCCCCCCCCCCCCCCCATTTTTTTGATTTTACTCCGAGACTGACAGCCGGGGCCCTCACGTCAGTGAGTGGACCGCCCCGTGGCCAGCAGGCCGAGTCCAGTGGGCCAGCGGAGTGGGCTCGGTCCAGCCGGGCCGTGGAGTGGAGTTGGGCCCCGAGCGCCCGAGGCTGGCCCATGCGCCAAGTCCTCTCCTTTTTATTTTTTTATTTTTGTTTTCTTTTCTGTTTGAATTCAAATTTGAATTTGCATTCAAATTCAAATCTATTTTTGAACAACTTTTGCATTCATGGGCATGCCATATATGGTTTTGGGGTAGCTTGAGCTACTGACCAACATGGTGAGGTCCATTTTTGCATTTGACCCCTTCTGATGATTGAAGTGTGGCCATTTTGCAAATAATCCCTTTTTCTTTTCTTGCTTTTGGTCAAGGGGTTCAAATTTTAAAATTGCCCATGCCATATATGGTTTTTGGGTAGTTTTGCACAAGGAGTTGCATGGTGATGATGATTTCATCATCTGAACCTTTTTCAAAATTCATGTGGTGCAATTTTGCACTCAGCCCCCCTGATCTTCAGTTGAATTTGCAACTGCCCTTGCAAATTCAAATTGAGACATATCATATATGTTTTTGGGGTGCTTTTCTGCAAGGATTTCAGCAGTGATGTTTTCATGATGTTTTGTGCAACTCTTGAGACAAGGTGTGATCACCTGGTTCAGAAGCTCTCAAATCTTTCTGACTACAGCATTTCAACTTCAGTGCATTTGAAATGTTGCTCATCTGATCTTTTCAAGTCTGTTCCAAGTCATCTTCTTTCTTCAAGTCAGCCCCTAGCATATTGTCATATGCCTAGTGGCTGGCCTCCAACCTTTGTTGCTCCTTCCTTGTGTCAAGTTCACCGGCACTACTCTGTCTCCGGAATCATTGCTTTACTCTTATGTTATTTAAATCCTTGTATGCTTTGTTGATCATGTCATGCTATCATGCTACTTACACCTAAATTAAGGCTTAGACCAAAGCCATTACAATGTAAATAAATGCATATGAAGTTGATGACTTGTCGTCATCACCTTCATTTAAAGTTGACTAGACAGGGTCACATCATGTAAATAAAACTTGAACATGCCATCCTTGTTTGAGTTTGCATCAGTTGCTTACTTGTGTGTTTTCCTTGCCGGTATCTTAAGTTAGCACCCGAGACTGACGAGGAGACTTACGTGGAGCTGTCCGACACCGAGCACGAGGGTACCGTGGGTGCTGCTTCGACTACCTTACCAGGCAAGGGGGAGATCTGTGTCATTACTTTATAACTTTCTGCTCATGCCTAGCTATAGATCTAGAACGTTGTTTCTTGATCCTATCTACCTTATATGCCATATTTTAAACCCATACAGCCATGATCCCCACATCCCAGCAAACCGTTGTACTGCTAAGTTACCGCTGCTCAGCCATTGCTTAGTATGGATAGAAAACTTGCTGCTTACCCTATATGTTTATGGTTGGGATATCATGCTATAAAAGAAGTTGGTTGATATTTATTATTGTTAAATGATGTTAATTTATATTAGATGAAAGGTGGAAGGCTGGACTATTTTTCCCGTCTGGTGCTTTGTTCCATTTGAGTCACCTAGGACCCGAGTTCCGGGTATTGTGTTTCTTAACGAGCGTGCCTAATCGTGTGTGGGGTTTTATGGGGCCCCCTTGTCTTACCTACCTAGCTTCGTACAATTCTAGTGGTGGCCCGAGCTGATTTACATTTGCTTCGTGTGTGTGTTGGTTGGTACCCCAGCTGTTTACAAAACAAAACAGGCCAGTGGGGCATAGTTCTCTGTTGGTCCACCTGATCAGCTAGGAACCGGTCTCATAGGAGAACTAACCGGTAATCCGACCTGCGTCATACGGAAGAGTTCGATCCGAGAGCGTGGCCAGCTTGAGGTTTGGGTGTCGACTCCCCGGGGGCCACCCGGAGTTGTGCGTTGTTAGTTAGAGGGACTCTGACGTTCCGGAGTTTTAGGCGCTTACCTAGCCAAGTGGAAACCGGGCGTACATGCGACGTCTATAGTGGAGAGTTGGTACACCCCTGCAGGGTAAATCTTTTCGAAAAGCCGTGTCCGCGGTTATGGACTACTTGAGACCTACTCCTTGTTCATAGAATAACATCAATTATAATCTTGCTTTAAAAACTTGGAAAACCGTGTGCGTGCCTTGGTTGTCTTTCTTCGTCCAGGGGGACCGAGAAGGAAACGAGGTTGTGTTATGTTTGCGTAAGTAGGTGGATAGCCGACTTATGACACGTTGTCAACGTACTTCTTGGTTCTCATCCCTATTCTGATAGAACGAGTAGCCACCATATATGCTAGTACGGCTGCAACTTGTCTATGTCTTTATCTTACCTGTAGCGTTAGTTATTCCGTAATGATATGTTCTCACCCCCGTTTACATTTTTGTCTTTACCGATTTTCCTGATCGGCCGCTGCAGTGGACTACTACCTCGACCCCAGCACCGGACGTTACTTCGTGGAGGTGCCCCCGGAGGATGACGACGAGTACGAGTACCCCGACCAGTAGGATCTTATAGTTGGGTTCAGACGTTCTCGTGGGCGGATATTATGTGTAGCCCTCTCTAGGGCAATTTGGATCTTGACCGTACTCGGTCCCTACTATGCTTCCGCTTGATGTATTGATGTATTGATGAGATGTACTCTTGATGATGTTATATTATTAGGCAGTGGCGTTGTATGCCCTGCTCTATGTATCTATCTATATGTATTTCCTTTCTTATAGAGTTATGTTCATATACCTGTTGTCGAGAATCCGGCAGCGACACGAGTGCGAGTGTCGTGCGCCGGTGGCGTTTGATGCGCTTCTAACTCCGACCGGACGCGAAAGCGACTAGTTAGAGTTAGTACCGCATCAGGGGCCTTACAGTTGCTGAATCAGAAGACCTCCAAATTACCTGAAAATTGACAGAGGCTATTTTCCAGAAGAATGACGGAGGCACGTAAAACAAGAGCGAGAGGGGGGCCACTAGGTGCCCAGGCGGCCTGGTGGCGCTCCGCCCTGGTGGCCGCATCGGGTAGCCGCCTGGACACCTGGGGCCACCCCCGGCTCCCCCCGATGGCCTATTTATTCTCATTCACCCAAAAACCCTAAAAAGAGAGGAGTTTTGCAAGTTCCGCAGCCGCTCCGTGGAGGAAACCTACATAGAAGAAAAGACATCTCCGGTGGGCAGATTCCGCCGGGGAGAACACCTCCGGAAAGAGGAGATCATCGCCATCGTCATCACCACCGTCACGGGCATCATCGAGATCATCATCAACATCATCCTCAACATCAGCACCATCTCCACCACCATCCTATCTCATCTCACAATTGCAACTTGTGTTGTAATCCGTACTATCTATCATCTCTACTCTACCAGTGTTGATTACTCTTTTTTGGTGAATGCTATTGAGTTTTATTGGCGAAATATTATTATGTGCAGATTGTTTATCATCTATTTATCACCATTGATCATGATCTCTTTTATGTCTTGTGAGTAGTTACTTTAGTTCTTGAGGACATGGGAGTAGTCTGGTTGTTAGTAGTCATATGATGTTGAAGTAATATGTGTTGTTTGATATTTAA
Organism: Bromus sterilis; assembly: GCA_950022295.1. Classification (NCBI taxonomy): domain Eukaryota; kingdom Viridiplantae; phylum Streptophyta; class Magnoliopsida; order Poales; family Poaceae; genus Bromus; species Bromus sterilis. The sequence goes on from OX465595.1 coordinate 346,693,297, forward strand.
GTTGTGTTGCTATTTTCCTAGTGGTGTTGTTTGAGTCGAACACTCAACACTTCGCCTTGTTAAGGACCTAGGGGAATGCATTGTGTATAAAGAATTCTTACGGTGGGTTGCCGGAGTGACGGAAACCTGAACCCCGGTTTGCATGCTTTTGCACAAGGGAATAATGGATCCTTGATCGTATTGTTGTTGTTAGGCTTTAGCCTTAATTTCTACCTTGTATTTGCGGATGCTTGCAAGGTTTTTAATCATAAGAGTGCACTTATCTTAGTCTAGAAGGTGTACTAGCATAGATCCACCCACTGAACACTTATCAACACAAAACATAATATCGATATGGAATATGGAGAAAGCACGTGACTATCTCTCCCGTGTGTCCTCAAGAACTCTTTAGGATCTATAAGTTCAGTTGCTAGGATTATCCTTTGCTCAAAAGGATTGGGCCATTTGTTGCTCCTCAGCACTATTTACCTTGTTTGTTTTTACCTTCTCGTTGCTTATACCGAAAAACCCCTAAAAAGCTATCTTTCAGTGGTTGCAGTTATTTCTTTACCAAAGTCACTTATCAATACCTTATGGTCCTCGTTGGGTTCGACACTCTTATTTATCGAAAATGCTACAATCGATCCGATCCCCTATAGTTGAGGGTCATCAAGTACTGTTTTCTGGCGCCGTTGCCGGGGAGCGTAGTGCTATTAGTAAGTGAAGCTGGTAAGGAAGCTTTTATATTTCTGTTTTTATTTTGCTGTTGCTACTCGTTGCCCTTATGGACACCTCTACTCTTGGTTTGTTGCTTATGGGGAGACGCCCCGCTACTGTGGTGGTCACTCCTACCCCTACTAAAATTGTGCCTTATAAAATACCAACTGGTATTATCGATCATGTCCTGGCTAATTGTTATGCAGGAGGCAGAAATCTAGGTGAACACCTGCTATATTTATCGCAACTATGTTCATTATTCAAGGTTGCAGGTGTGTCAATGGAGTTCCTCATGAAGAAATTATTCTCTGTATCACTTATAGATAAAGCTTCAGATTGGTATAAGCTCCTCTATAACTCACATTTACTTACCTAATTGGCAAGAGCTTATGTCTCTCTTTTATACAAAGTTTTATCCTCTTCATGAAATTCATCAAGACAGGAACCACACCTATAACTTTTGGTCTCGTGACAGAGAAAGCATCGCTCAAGCTTGGGGGAGACTGAAGTCCCTAATGTTCAAATTTCCTATTCATGAGCTCCCCAAAGATATTATACTTACAATTTTTTTTTGCCAAGCTTTCTCGTCAGGATAAGGAGATGTTGGATGCCTCCTATAGTGGGGTATTTAAAACAAGAAGCGTTGAAGAAAGATGGGATCTCATTGAGAGGACCCAAAAGAACACTGAAGACTGGGAAATCGATAAAGGTATTGAATCCGTTATAAATTATGAGCATGATTATATTGAGAGCTATGTGAAAACTGATTACTTTAATACCTTTTGCTCTAAGATTGGTCTTGATTCCCAGCTTATGATTGATTTTTGTAAGAACTTTGCCTCTCATATTGACTCTTCTAAAGAGGAGAAGGATCAATATCCTAAACCTTTTAAATAATTACCTGTTGCTATTAGTGTAGCAGACCCTATTTTGCCTGCAGTTATGTGTGAAAAAACCCCTTTTCCCGCAAGGATAAGGGAGCACTCTTTTGTGATAGGCATAACAAATAAAAGTGAGAGAAGAACTGATGAACCTAGGGACCAGATCAATGTCGATCCTCAAGTTGCGGTGGTTAAAGATTTAGTTACTAATGATGTTTTTTATTCGAATATTATTTTTTGTGTTGTTTCAACTAACATTGTTACAGCCAAGAATAAAAGCCCAATTTCAGGTACACCTGTTGTATCTGTCAAAATCGGAGATCACAATTATTACGGGCTATGTGATTTGGGATCAAGTGCTAGCGCTATTCCTTATTCTCTCTATCAGATGATCATGGGTGAGATTTCACCCTGTGAACTTGAAGAGGTTTATGTTACTATTTATCTAGCAAACAAAGAAACTATCTCTCCCATTGGAATTGTGAGAGATGTTGAAGTCCTATGTGGAAAGGTAAAGTATCCTACCGACTTTCTAGTACTTGGTTCAGTGCAAGATAGGTTTTGCCCTATTATCTTTGGAAGGCCTTTCCTCAGCACCTGTGGAGCTATATTAGATTGCAGAAAAGGTAAAGTTTCTGTTGAATTCAATGTGAGCCATATGCATTTAACTTTTCTAAGTTCTCTAAGCAGCCTCATGGTACTAATTTACCTAGTAATGATAAAATTATTGAAGATATTGCTTCCATTGCTATTCCTCCTAATGATCCTTTGCAGCAATATATGGAAGACCACAAGAACGATATGCATATGCAATATAGAAATGAGTTAGAAGAAATATTCACAAGACAAACTACTATCCTGAAGCACAACCTTCCGGTTGAACCTTTAGGAATCCTAGCACAACCAAAAGAAGACCCGGTGTTTGACCTCAAACCACTTCCCGATACGCTCAAGTATGCTTATTTAGATGAAAAGAAAATATATCCTGTTATTATCAATGCTAACCTTTCAGGATTCGAAGAAGAGCGACTATTGGAGACACTGCGCAGACACCGTGGTGCCCTTGGATATACCCTTGATGACCTTAAGGGGATTATTCCATCGATTTTCCAACATACTATCAACCTCGAGCCTGATGCCAAACCAGTTGTTGATCATCAACGACGGTTGAACCCAAGGATGAAGGACGTGGTTAGGACTGAAATTCTCAAGCTTCTAGCCGCAGGTATCATCTATCCCATAGCTGATAGTAGGTGGGTAAGTCCAGTTCATTATGTTCCTAAGAAAGGAGGTATGACTGTTGTTCCTAATGGTAAAAATGAACTAATACCTCAAAGAGTTGTTATTGGATATAGAATGTGTATTGATTACAAGAAGTTAAACAAAGATACTAGGAAGGACCACTACCCGCTGCCTTTCATCGATCAAATGCTGGAGAGGTTTTCCAAAAGCACCCACTTTTGCTATCTTGACGGGTACTCTGGCTTCTCTCAAATTAATGTTAACACTGCCGATCAAGAGAATACCACTTTCACGTGTCCTTACGGTACTTATGCTTATAGGTGTATGCCTTTTGGTTTATGCAATTGATACGCGAGAGAGGATAACTGTTTCTCGCCCTTCGTTGGTTACCCCAAGTGGAATGTGAGATGCAGCGTAGCGGCAAGTTTCCCTCGGTGAAGATACCGAGGTTTTAAGATTGCCTCCCGTAGGACTCCGGCAATGATAAGTAGGTGGTTCGACAAGTGATGCGTCGTTTGAAGATAATCACTTGCTTCTCCTGGACCTGCACACACACACTAATAACTTTGCTCCCAACGAAGTTCAGAGAGGTTGTCAATCTCTCCGGTCTTGTTGTTTACAAAGGATCAAAACACAAGGAATAATGATAATGATAACAACTGAAAGTAAAAGCTGAAAAGTAAATGAGCGTGTAAACAATGATGAGAGTATGGACCGGGGTCCCATGATGTTCACTAGTGATGTCTCTCTCCCAAAAGACGATAAAACTGCTATGCGAGGTAAACAAATTATAGATGGACAATTGACAGGATTATAAACGCACCGCAATGCTAACTATGCTACAAAAGAAAGGAAGAGGCTCAAAAGAATGGGCGTTACGCCAAAATAAGTAGACCGAAATCCAACTGCATCTACTACTAATCATCCACCTTGAGATATCTATCCAGAACATCTCGCTGGTATTAAGTTGCGAGCCCCACCCAAAGTGTAAACCCAAAGCAACAGACAACTGCATTAAAAAGAACTTTGCGTAAAGTAAACAATCCTTGCAACTGCGGTTACAAGCAGCGTTATTTTCCCCCTTGTGGCGCAACACATCCCCTAGACTTATGTTTTTGTCACTCAAGCGTGTCATCAGAGGGCATGAACCCACAATCGAGCATAATGTTCCCTCTTGGAGTTACTACCTACTACTTGGCCAAAGCAATAAACAACAACAGAGTACATTCAAGAATTACTTAGGAACAAAAATATAAAAGATAAGAAACAAATATATTACTCTATCACAATCTGAACATAATCTCATAATCCATTGGATCCCATCAAACTCAGCATAGCAACAGTAGAAAGATTACATATGTTCCTCGATCATGTAGGGTAGCTCACGAGGTCTAAACCATGAAGAACAAAGAGGGGAGGAGAACATCACATAGCTACTGATCATGGACCCATGGTCCAAAGGAAACTACTCACGGCACATCCGGGAAGCGTCCATGGTGGAGGGGAAGCTCTCGGAGGTCGATCCTCCCTCCGGCAGAGTGCCAGGAAGAGGTCTACTGGCGCTCCCGATATTGGAAGCGCGGTGGCGGCGGAACAGAGGCGAGATCGCGAAAAAGGGTTCTGTCTTCGGAAGTTTCACGTCACGGGAGATATATAGGCGAGGGGGGGCAGCCAAGGGGGCCACTAGGGGTCCAGGCGCCCCCTGGCGCGGCCAAGCCCTAGGCCTCGCCAGGTGGCCGCCTAGGGCCCTGTTGGGTCCCACCTGGTCCCCCTTCAGGACTCCGAAAGGTTCCTTCACGCTGATTTTTGTTATCTGATTTTTCCTGAATTTTTGGAGCACTTTTAATATGGGGAAAACTGAAATAGAAAAACAGCAGAAAACAGAAACTGGCACTAGGGTGCACTGAGTTAATAGGTTAGTCCAAACATGATCAAAATAGTATGAAAGTGTATCTAGATCATAGCAATATCACACAAAACATGCATGGAGCAAGCAGAAATTATCGATACGTTTGGGACGTATCAACATCCCCAAGCTTAATTCCTGCTCGTCCTCCAGTAGGTAAATGATAACAAGCATAATTTCTGTGGTGACATGCTAGCAACCATATATGAACTTTGACAAGTAAAGATATCAAGGTATGTGATTCAATTCAAGTCATAATATGCAAGAGTCTATATTAGCATTGAAACAAGTAACAAAAGAACATTAGGTGCAAGAGATCTCGTTGTCCGTGACTCGAATGTCTCCAAATGGTGTTTGCGTGCAAGAAGAGAGATAGGGAATATGATAAAAAAATTGTGTTGAGAACTCAATCTACTAAAGTTTCACACTTGGTCTTCTTTGGAATCTTATCTTGACTCGTCCCCAGACCACTAGCTGGTTACAAGTCAATTTGATCCACTCCTTTTCGATATTTTGAGCACTCATGCAATGGATGAGCGTAAGCACGAAAGTTGACACTTAGGATGGCAAAGAGAGAAATATGGTGGAGGAAGACAAAAAGGGTGAGAAAGGCTCACATCAATGAGGACAATCATAGGCGAGAAGGCCAAATGATAGATATGATGTGAGGAGTAGGGATTGCCTTGCAACGGATGCACATATGAGCTAAAAAGCTCTCCAATGGAACTAGTGGGGTGCATCTAACTTGCTCGCTCATGAAGACCTAGAGCTTTTTTTAGGAGGCTCATCCTTGGAATATGCAAGCCAAGTTCTATAGTGTGAAGGTCCCCACATAGCTATATGCATGATGATCATCTATATGGAGTACAAGGATAAGAGGGAGTACTAGTGTGGATCTTTCAAAAGGATTGTAGTGTTGCCCCTTTCTCTCTTTTTATTTTTATTTTTCTCTTTTTTCTCTTTTTTGTATTTTTTTGGTGGCCTCAATGGCTCTTTCTATTTAACTCTCATTTATCCTCTTTGGGATATTTTATTTTGTCCACTTTGGGATCTTTTCCTCACTTAAGGGCAACACTCTAATTTACAAGAGGCATAGAAGATCTTTCACACTTTACAAGGTACTCTAATCATAAAGAAGATGTAGCTATCATGATGTATGCAATGTATGCCGCTGCCAGTGTAGCAGGAACATGTATGACATGAAGATCAAGTCATGAAGTGGTGGGTGTTGCATGGCAATATATCTCGGAAAGGCTATGGAAATGTCTTGATAGGTAGGTATGGTGGCTGTTTTGAGGAAATACGTAAGGAGGTTTATGATGACCGAGCGTATCATGCCAAGGGTTTGGATGCACCGGCGAAGGTGGACGCCAACTCTCGGAGTGAGAAGAGGGCAATGCATGGCACGGGAGAGGCTAGCAAATATGAGGATGTGGAAGTGTTAACTTTCAATTCTTACATTAGTCTGAAGAACTCATGCACTTATTATCGGTAACTCTCAATCTAATAAGGAGGTTCACAAAGAGACAAGTACCCCGAGGAGGAGTGTATGGGGGTTTGGTTATCCTTGCGCATCCTCGACTCATGGTACGTGAGTGTACTCTAATATTCGATCCCTCCAAAGATTAGCGATCCATCTAGTAGCTAGAGTTCTCAACTAGTTTTGTAGGTTTTTGAAAATAAACACGGATTGCCCAAAATACGACACCTATCACTAATAGTCTAGAGCTCTTGACACCAAAATTTCAAACATTACTCACAACAATACCTCAAAACTATTGCAAGTTACTACTAAAATTAAATAGCAACCTCAATTACCTACTTTCAAGACAAGACACCACCGAGTGCAACAACCAACTCTCTTAAAACGATAAACATGAAAACTAAAGAGAGTTCCAGCAACAAACTACAAAAAAGCCAATGCTCTTGCTAAAGACAAACTAAGATTAAAACTAAACATGGCAGTAGCTATGAAAAGATAAAGAACACACAACAGTAAAAACATACGCATGAAAAATCCTATGATGTGTTCTAGATTTTTAAAGTGGAGCGTCTTTCTCTCCCACAAAAAGTAAGATGGGGTCTGATACGTCCAAAACGTATCTATAATTTCTGCTTGCTCCATGCATGTTTTGTGTGATATTGCTATGATCTAGATACACTTTCATACACTTTTGATCATATTTGGACTAACCTATTAACTCAGTGCACCCCAGTGCCAGTTCCTGTTTTCTGCTGTTTTTCTATTTCAGTTTTCCCCCATATAAAAAGTGCCAGAAAAATTCGGGAAAATTCAGATAAAAAATCAGCGTGGAGGAAGCTTCCATAAAATCGTGGGAGGGGCCAGAGGTGGGCCAAGGGGGGCCAGGCGGCCACTTGGCACGGCCAGGGGGGCTCCTGGGGCCCCTGGCCCACCTCTGGCTGCCCCCTTTTTCCTATTTATCCCCCGTCACGGGTAAACTCCAGAACAAGAACCCTATTCCGCGAGCTCGCCTCTGTTCCGCCGCCGCCGCGCTTCCAAGATCAGGAGCACCAGAAGAACTCTTCCCGGCACCCTGCCGTAGGGGGGATTGACCTCCGGGAGTCTCCTCTCCACCATGGATGCTCCCCGGATGTCTTGTGAGTAGTTTTCCTTGGACCATGGGTCCGTGATCAGTAGCTATGTGATGTTCTCCTCCCCTCTTTGATCTTCATTTTTAGACCTCGTGAGCTGCCCTACATGATCGAGGCACCTTTGTAATATTTCTGCAATTGCTATGTTGAGTTTGATCGGATCTGATGGATTATGAGATTATGTTCAGATTGTGATAGAGTAATATATTTGGTTTCTATGTTTTATATTTTTGTTCCTAAGTAATTCTTGCATGTTCTCCGTTGCTGTTTATTGCTTTGGCCAAGTAGTAGGTAGTGACTCCAAGAGGGAGCGTTGTGCTAGATTGTGGGTTCATGCCTCCCTGATAACACGCTTGAGTGACAGAAACATGAGTCTAGGGGATGTGCTGTTGCCACAAGGGGGAAAACAACGGTGCTTGTGACCGCGGTCACAAGGATTGTTTACTTTACGCAAAGTTCTTTTATTGCAGTTGTCTGTTGCTTTGGGTTTACACTTTGGGTGGGGCTCGCAACTTAATACCATCGAGATGCTCTGGATAGATATCTCAAGGTGGATGATTAGTATTAGATGCAGATGGATTTCGGTCTACTAATTTTGGCGTACTGCCCGTGCTTTTGAACCTCTTCCTTTCTTTTGTAGCATAGTTAGCATTGCGGTGCGTTCATAATCATGTCAATTTCCTTTCTGTAATTTGTTTACCTCGCATAGCAGTTTTATCGTCTTTTGGGAGAGAGACATCACTAGCGAACATCACGTATCCCGGTCCATATCCTTATTACTGTTTCCAAGCTATCTTTACTTTTCTGCTTTTACTTGCTATCATTATCACTTGTGTTTTACCCTTTGTGAACAACAAGACCGGAGAGATTGACAACCTCTCTGAACTTCGTTGGGAACAAAGTTATCTGTGTCTGTGTGCAGGTCCACGTCAGTGGCGCCGCTGACACCTACTTATCATATCCAGAGTCCTACGGGAGACAAACCTTGGTATCCTCACCGAGGGAAACTCACTGCTGCACTGCATCACGCCTTCCACTTGGGGCTCACCAACGAAGGGCGCGAAGCCGCTAAGCAAGAGAATTTCTGGCGCCCTTGCCGGGGACTCCGAGTGCTAAGATAGGGGAGTTGCACACTACCCTTTACCTTTGTTTTTTAGTCTTGTTAGTTTATCTTTCAGTTTTTATCTTTGTGTCTTTTATCAAAAATTACAAAAAAATCTGCCACACTTGCTGCTACTATGGGTTCCACTGAAAACACCAAGTTGTGTGACTTCACTAGTCACAACAACCAAGACTTTATCTGCACTCCCATTGCCACACCTGCCACTTCAGCTACCTCTTATGAAATTAATCCTGCTTTGCTAAACCTTGTTATGAGAGATCAATTCTCTGGTGCTGGAGATGATGCTGCTTTACACTTGAATAATTTTGTTGAATTATGTGATATGCAAAAGTATAAAGAAGTAGAAGGTGATGTTGTTAAGCTCAAGCTCTTTCCTTTCTCTTTAAGGGGAGATGCTAAAATCTGGTTTCAATCTTTGCCTAGAAATAACATAGATTCTTGGGATAAGTGCAAAGATGCTTTTATAGGGAAGTACTACCCTCCTGCTAAGATTATCCAATTGAGGAGTAATATTATGAATTTTAAGCAATTGGATAATGAACACGTTGCCCAAGCTTGGGAACGAATGAAATCTCTTGTTAAGAAATGCCCGACACATGGTTTGACTACTTGGATGGTTATCCAGACTTTTTATGCAGGCTTGAACTTTACCTCGCGGAACCTGTTAGATTCGGCCGCTGGAGGAACCTTTATGTCAAATACACTTGGTGCCGCCACAAAGCTTCTCGATGAGATGATGACCAATTATTTACAATGGCACACCGAACGCGCTCCAACAGGTAGGAAGGTAAATTATGTCGAGGAAATTACCTCCCTCAATGAAAAAGTTGACTTAATTATGTCTTTACTTACCAAGCAACCCTCTATTGATCCTCATGATGTTCCTTTAAATTCTTTGGTCGCTCAAGAACAAGTAGATGTGAACTTTATTGCTAGAAACAACTTCAACAACAATGCTTATAGGGGAAATTTTGCTAGCAATCCTAGACCGTTTCCATCCAATTATGGGAACAACAACACTTACCCTAGCAACAAGAAACCCTCTTCTGAATTAGAAAGCATGCTTAGAGACTTTATCACTACCCAAAAAGCCTTCAACAAAAATGTTGAGGAGAAATTAGCTAAAATAGATAATCTCTCTTTGAAGGTAGAAAGCTTAGCCCTTGATATTGAGATGCTTAAAATTAGAACCTCTCCCCTTGAGGAGAATAAGGCCACTCCTATTAATGCTATCCAGTTACAAATCAATGAAAACATTAGGATGATGGATAAACTCAAAGTAAGATGGGATAGAGAAAAAGAGGAAGAGGACATAATTAAGAGCCTTCCTACACACCACACAGTTGCCACTATCCAAATTGTTGAGGACACTCAAACTATTAGCACCCAATGCACTCCTAGTCCCGCTGGACCTATTAATGGTGATGCTAATACCTCAACCGTAGATAAAGAAACTCCTATGAACATAGAGGGTTTCAAACAAGTGAGCCTAGATGACACTACTACCACCTTTGATAGTAGTGATATTGATTTTGATAGTTGTACCCTCTCAGAAGTTATTAGCTTACTACACAAAAATGTCTAGAGACCCCCACACTAGCACACTTAATCTTGCCTTCACAGAGCATATCACAAATGCTCTTATCAAAGCTAGGGAGGAGAAGCTTAGAGTAGAAGCCTCCATACCTAGGAAGCTAGATGATGGTTGGGATCCTATGATCAAAATTAAATTGAATAACTTCTCTTGCTATGCTTTATGTGATGTTGGAGCTAGTACCTCCGTTATGCCCAAAAGATATTTGATATGTTTGAATTGAAGCCTTTTGAGCCTTGTTCTTTTGGTGTTCGTCTTGTTGATTCTTCCATAAAGAAACCTTTGGGGAAGATCGACGATGGTCTTATCATTGTCAATGATAACTATGTTCCCGTTGATTTTATTGTTATGGATATAGAGTGTGAACCTTTATGTCCAATTATTTTGGGACGTCCTTTTCTTCGCACCGTTGGTGTGGTTATTGACATGAAAGAGGGGAATATAAAATTACAATTCCCATTCAAAAAGGGGATGGAACACTTCCCTAGAAAGAAAATCAAGTTACCTTTTGAGTCCGTTACTCGGGCTAGTTATTCTCTTTCTCTTGATAAAACTTGATTCTTCTTTTTGCATCATGCCTAGCTAATGGCTTTAAAGAAGCGCTTTCGGGAGGCAGCCCGCAATGAATTTAGGTGTTTCTTTTTGCTTTTGTTGTGTCTTGATGATTGTTACTACTGTAGAAACATCATTGTATCTTTATTTTTCAACTTTGTGCCAAGTTATAGCCTCTTACGGCAAGGGAAGTAAAAGTTGTGACATGCTGTTCAGAAAACAGATTCTGTCCTTGTGACCAGAAAAATTCCAGAAAAATCCCAGTTCATCTTTTTGAGCTGAACGTTTTACACAGTATGCTCTATACAATTACGAATATTCCGTACATTCTGAGTTTCTTGATTTGAGTTGCAGAAGTTCCCCTAAAAAAATCTTTACTATATGCTTTTCTGTTTTTCACAGATTCTGCCACGTTTTGTCTCTCCTTACTTTTGCAAACCTTAAGCTTGCTTTTTCTTTGAAAAAACTTTTTGGCACTCTTGAGAAACAGTAGCTCTTCAAGAATATCTTTATATACAATGGATAAAAATTATTTATTAAGGGTACTAACCTCTCTAATCAGCTTATGATGAGTTATGTATGAAGGGAGTTTTCAAGTGTGCAATGGAAGATGATGAAAAAAGATCCAGGAGTGTCAAGCGCTCAAGCTTGGGGATGCCCCCATGCATCCCCAACAAATATTCAAGAAGACTCAAGCGTCTAAGCTTGGGGATGCCCCCGTGCATCCCCTTCTCCATCAACAAATCATCAGTCCGTCCTTCGTCTCACTATATTTTTATCACTTCATGTGTTATGTGCTATGCTTGGAGCGTCTCGCTCTTAGGTTTTGTTTTTAGTTTTCTTTAGCTTTGTTTACTGTTCATAACAAGTTAGATCCCTTCTTACTTTGTGTGGGAAAGAGACACGCTCCACTTTCAAAATCTAGAACACATCATAGGATTCTTCATGCCTATCTTTTTGCTGTTGTGTGTTCTCTATCTTTTCATAGCTACTGCCATGTTTAGTTTTAGTCTTAGTTTGTCTTTAGCAAGAACCTTGGCTTTTGTTTAGTTTGTTGCTGGAACTCTTTTTAGTTTTCATGTTTATCTTGTTAAAGAGAGTTGGTTGTTGCACTGAGTTGTGTCTTGTTATGAGAAGTAGGTACTTAAGGTTGCTATTTCATTTTAGTAGTAGCTTGCAATAGTTTTGAGGTATTGTTGTGAGTAATGTTTGGACTTTTGGTGTCAAGAGCTCTAGCCTATTAGTGATAGGTGTCGTATTTTGGGCAATCCGTGTTTATTTTCAAAACCTACAAAACTAGTTGAGAACTCTAGCTACTAGATGGATCACTACTCTTCTGAGGAGTCGAATATCAGAGAACACTCATGTACAATGAGTTGAGGATGCGCAAGGATCACCAAACCCCCATACACTCCTCCTCGGGGTACTTGTCTCTTTGTGAGCCTCCTTATTAGATTGAGAGTTACCGATAATAAGTGCATGAGTTCTTCGGACTAATGTAAGTATTGAGAGTTGACACTTCCACCTTCCCATATTTTGCTAGCCTTTCCCATGCCGTGCATTACCTTCTTCTCACTCCGAGAGTTGGTGTACACCTTCGCCGGTACATCCAAACCCTTGGCATGATACGCTCTGTCATCATAAGCCTCCCTTTATCTTTCCTCAAAACAGCCACCATACCTACCTATCAAGGCATTTCCATAGCCTTTCCAAGTTACATTGCCATGCAACTTCCACCTCTTCATGACTTGATCTTCATGTCTTACATGTTCCTGCTACACTGGTAGAGGCATACATTGCATACATCATGATAGTTACATCTTCTTTATGATTTTGAGTACCTTGTAAAGTGTGAAAGATCTCCTTTACCTTCTTGTAAAATAGAGTGTTGCCCTTAAGTGAGGAAAAGATCCCGAAGAGGACACATTAAAAGATCCCAAAGAGGACAAATGAGAGTTAAATAGAAAGAGCCATTGAGGCCACCAAAAAAATACAAAAAAATAGAAAAAAGAGAAAAAGAAATAAAAAGAGAGAAAGGGGCAACACTACTATCCTTTTGAGAGATCCACACTAGTACTCCCTTTATATCCTTGTACTCCATAGAGATGATCTTTATACATATAGTTTGGAGAGCTTCCTAGCTCGTATGTGCATCCGTTGCATGGCAATCCCTACTCCTCACATCATATCTATCATTTGGCATCCCTTTCCTATGATTGTCCTCATTGATGTGAGCCTTTCTCATCCTTTTGTCTTCCTCCTCCACCATATTTCTCTCTTTACCATCTTAAGTGCCAACTCTCGTGCCTACGCTCATCCATTGCATGAGTGCTCAAAATATCGAAAAGGAGTGGATCAAATTGACTTGTACCTGGCTAGTGGTCTGGGGACGAGTCAAGATAAGATTCCAAAGAGGACCAAGTGTGAAACTTTAGTAGATTGAGTTCTCAACACAAAAATACTTTTTTCTCATATTCCCTATCCCCTTTCTTGCACGCAAACACCATTTGGAGACATTCGAGTCACGGATAGCGAGAGCTCTTGAACCCTTTGTTCTTTTGTTACTTGTTTCAATGCTAATATAGACTCTTGCATGTTATGACTGGAATTGAATCTCCAACCTTGCTTGCTTTACTTTTCAAAGTTCTTTTATGGTTTTTAGCATGTCACCACAGAAATTATGCTTGTTATCATTTACCTACTCGAGGACGAGCAGGAATTAAGCTTGGGGATGTTGATACGTCCAAAACGTATCTATAATTTCTGCTTGCTCCATGCATGTTTTGTGTGATATTGCTATGATCTAGATACACTTTGATACACTTTTGATCATATTTGGACTAACCTATTAACTCAGTGCACCCCAGTGCCAGTTCCTGTTTTCTGCTGTTTTTCTATTTCAGTTTTCCCCCATATAAAAAGTGCCAGAAAAATTCGGCAAAATTCAGATAAAAAATCAGCGTGGAGGAAGATTCCAGAAAAGCCCGGGAGGCGGCCGCCTAGCGCGGCCCCACCCCTTGCCGTGCCAGGGGGGGCGCCTGAGGCCCCTGGCCCACCTCTGGCTGCCCCCTTTCGCCTATTTATCCCCCGTCACGGGAAAACTCCAGAACAAGAACCCTATTCCGCGAACTCGCTTCTGTTCCGCCGCCGCCGCGCTTCCAAGATCGGGAGCACCAGAAGACCTCTTCCCGGCACCCTGCCGTAGGGGGGATTGACCTCCGGGAGTCTCCTCTCCACCATGGATGCTCCCCGGATGTCTTGTGAGTAGTTTTCCTTGGACCATGGGTCCGTGATCAGTAGCTATGTGATGTTCTCCTCCCCTCTTTGATCTTCATTGTTTAGACCTCGTGAGCTGCCTTACATGATCGAGGCACCTTTGTAATATTTCTGCAATTTCTATGTTGAGTTTGATCAGATCTGATGGATTATGAGATTATGTTCAGATTGTGATAGAGTAATATATTTGGTTTCTATCTTTTATATTTTTGTTCCTAAGTAATTCTTGCATGTTCTCCGTTGCTGTTTATTGCTTTGGCCAAGTAGTAGGTAGTGACTCCAAGAGGGAGCGTTGTGCTAGATTGTGGGTTCATGCCTCCCTGATGACATGCTTGAGTGACAGAAACATGAGTCTAGGGGATGTGTTGTTGCCACAAGGGGGAAAACAACGGTGCTTGTGACCACGGTCACAAGGATTGTTTACTTTACGCAAAGTTCTTTTATTGCAGTTGTCTATTGCTTTGGGTTTACACTTTGGGTGGGGCTCGCAACTTAATACCAGCGAGATGTTCTGGATAGATATCTCAAGGTGGATAATTAGTAGTAGATGCAGATGGATTTCGGTCAACTTATTTTGGCGTACTGCCCGTGCTTTTGAACCTCTTCCTTTCTTTTGTAGCATAGTTAGCATTGCGGTGCGTTCATAATCCTGTCAATTGCCTTTCTGTAATTTGTTTACCTCGCATAGCAGTTTTATCGTCTTTTGGGAGAGAGACATCACGAGCGAACATCACGTATCCCGGTCCATATCCTAAATTATGTTTCCAAGCTATCTTTACTTTTCTGCTTTTACTTGCTATCATTATCACTTGTGTTTTACCCTTTGTGAACAACAAGACCGGAGAGATTGATAACCTATCTGAACTTCGTTGGGAACAAAGTTATATGTGGCTGTGTGCAGGTCCACGTCAGTCGCGCCGCTGACACCTACTTATCATATCCGGAGTCCTACGGGAGACAAACCTTGGTATCCTCACCGAGGGAAACTCACTGTTGCACTGCATCATGCCTTCCACTTGGGGCTCACCAACAAAGGGCGCGAAGCCGCTAAGCAGGGTCTAACTTGTTATGAACAGCAAGCAAAGCTAAAGAAAACTAAAAATAAAACCTAAGAGAGAGACACTCCAAGCATAGCACATAATGCATGAAGTGATAAAAATATAGTGAGACGAAGGACGAACTGATGATGGTTGATGGAGAAGGGGATGCACGGGGGCATCCCCAAGCTTAGACGCTTGAGTCTCCTTGAATATTTATTGGGGATGCATGGGGGATTCCCCAAGCTTGAGCGCTTAAAACTCTCGGATCTTCTTTCGTCATCTTCCATCGCACACTTGGAAACTCCCTTCATACATAACTCATCATAAGTTGATTAGAGAGGTTAGTACCCTTAATAGAATATTTCTTTCCCACTGGATATAAAGATATTCTTGAACAGATACTGTTTCTCAAGATTGCCAAAAGGTATTTGCAAAGAAAAAGCAAGTTTAAGGTCTGCAAAAGTAAGGAGAGACAAAACGTGGCAGAATCTGTGAAAAACAGAACAAAAGCTAGTAGAGAATTTTTTCGGGGTACTTCTGCTACTCAAATCAAAAAACTCAGAACATACGAAAGTTCCGCAATTGTATAGAGCACGTTGTGTAAAAATTCAGCTCAAAAAGTTGAACTGGTGATTTGATCCGATTTTTTCCGTCAAGAAGACATAATTTGTTTTCTTGACAACATGTCACAACTTTTGCTTCCCTTATCATAAGAGGCTATAACTTGGCACAAAGCTTGAAAATAAAGATACAGTGATGTTGCTACAGTACTAACAATCATCAAGACCACTAAAAAAAGAAGTAAAAACATCTTGGGTTGCCTCCCAACAAGGGCTTTCTTTTACGCCTTTGAGCTAGGCATAAGACAAAAGAAGAATCAAAGGTCTCCAAGATCGTCGGAATCATAAAAACCTTCGAATTGATTTTCAATAAGCTCATTCTTCTTCTTCCTAGGAAATAGGTACTTACCTTTCGCCTTACCGCGTAAGAGTATGTGCCCATTACCAATATCCATGAAGCCATTCATAGCTCGGAGGAAGTCAATTCCAAGCACGATGTTACTTTGGTTTGGCTCCGTGATGAAGAGATCCATCGGTGCAATCCTATGAAGGAATGTAACTTGGACTTATTTTACCTTTCCTTTGACCTCTGAAATATCTCCATTAGCATGTTCATGATAAGATGGCAATTTATCCATATCTAGTTTCAAAGAATCATAAACTAATTTTGGCATAGTAGAAACCATGGACTCAATATCACAAAAAGCAAGGAAGTCTTGGTTAGAGATGCTAATCCGAACAAAGGGCTCCCAATCAACATCTATCTCCAACATCTTTTTCTTGTTGGTCTTAAGTTCCTCTACTTTTCTTAAGTCTAGAGCATCCATCCTTTTTTCAATAGCAACAAGTCTATCTATAACAGTATCAATACTACGATCATAAGAAAAATAACTAGATAGACCATTCAAAATATCAATAGCACTAGCTTCATCACACTATAAAAATTCTCCTTCAGCTATAATATCAAGAGATTGCTTACACCACTTAAAAAGACCATGGTAAAAATTCCTAAGCACAATTTTTTATGGGTATCCAAGGCATAATTCTTTTATGTGCTTCAAAAATTATGTCCCATGCCTTCTTCATATTTTCTCCATCCCTTTGACGGAAATCGAGAACTTCCGATTCTCGCAAAGCACCAAGTCCTAACATGTTCATCTAAACAAGGAGGACTAATAAAAGCAAGATAAATAATTTTTTGTGATTTTTGATATAAGACACAAAGATAAAAACTGAAAGGTAAACTAACAAGACTAAAAAGTAAAGGTAAAAGGTAGTGGGAAACTCCCCTATCTTATCACTCGGAGTCCCCGGCAACGGCGCCAGAAATTTGCTTGATACGCGAGAGAGGATAATTGCTTCTCGGCCTTCGTTGGTTACCCCAAGTGGAAGGTGAGATGCAGCGTAGCGGAAAATTTCCCTCGGTGAAGATACCAAGGTTTTAAGATTGTCTCCCATAGGACTCCGGCAATGATAAGTAGGTGGTTCGACAAGTGATGCGTCGTTTGAAGATAATCACTTGCTTCTCCTGGACCTGCACACAGACACTAATAACTTTGCTCCCAACGAAGTTCAGAGAGGTTGTCAATCTCTCCGGTCTTGTTGTTTACAAAGGATCAAAACACAAGGGATAATGATAATGATAGCAACTGAAAGTAAAAGCTGAATAATAAATGAGCGTGTAAACAATGATGAGAGTATGGACCGGGGTACTGTGATGTATCTCTCCCAAAAGATGATAAAACTGCTATGCGAGGTAAACAAATTACAGATGGGCAATTGACAGGATTATAAACGCACCGCAATGCTAACTATGCTAGAAAAGAAAGGAAGAGGCTCAAAAGCATGGGCGGTACGCCAAAATAAGTAGAACGAAATCCAACTGCATCTACTACTAATCATCCACCATGAGATATCTATCCATAACATCTCGCTGGCATTAAGTTGCGAGCCCCACCCAAAGTGTAAACCCAAAGCAACAGACAACTGCATTAAAAAGAACTTTGCATAAAGTAAACAATCCTTGCAACCGCGGTTACAAGCACCGTTGTTTTCCCCCTTGTGGCAACAACACATCCCCTAGACTCATGTTTCTGTCACTCAAGAGTGTCATCAGGGGGCATGAACCCACAATCGAGCATAGCGTTCCCTCTTAGAGTTACTACCTACTACTTGGCCAAAGCAATAAACAGCAACAGAGAACATGCAAGAATTACTTAGGAACAAAATTATAAAAGATAAGAACCAAATATATTATTCTCTCACAATCTGAACATAATCTCATAATCCATCAGATCCAATCAAACTTAGCATAGAAACATCACAAAGATTACATATGTGCCTCGATCATGTAGGGAAGCTCACGAGGTCTAAACCATGAAGAACAAAGAGGGGTGGAGAACATCACATAACTACTGATCACGGACCCATGGTCCAAAGGAAACTACTCACAGCACATCCGAGAAGCGTCCATGGTGGAGGGGAAGCTCCCGGAGGTCGATCCTCCCTCTGGCAGGGTGCCGTGAAGAGGTCTGCTGGCACTCCCGATCTTGGAAGCGCGATGGCGGCAGAACAAATGCGAGATCGCGAAAAAGGTTTCTGTCTTCGGAAGTTTCACGTCACGAGAGATATATAGGCGAAGGGGGCAACCAGGGGGGCCACCAGGGGTCCAGGTGCCCCCCTGGCGTGGCCAATCCCTAGGACGCACCAGGTGGCCACCTGGGGCCCTAGTGGATCTCACCTGGTCCCCCTTCGGGACTCCGTAATGTTCCTTCACGCTGATTTTTTATCTATTTTTTCCCGAATTTTTGGACCACTTTTAATATGGGGGAAAACTGAAATAGAAAAACAGCAGAAAACAGAAACTGGCACTGGGGTGCACTGAGTTAATAGGTTAGTCCAAATATGATCAAAAGTGTATGAAAGTGTATCTAGATCATAGCAATATCACACAAAACATGCATGGAGCAAGCAGAAATTATCGATACATTTGGGACGTATCAACAATGCACCAACTACTTTTCAGAGATGCATGTCTTCTATTTTCATGGTTTCTGTGAGGAGATTGTGGAAGTCTTCATGGATGATTTCTCCATCTATGGAACTTCCTTTGACCACTGTCTCCACAATCTTAATAAAGTTTTGCAGAGATGAGAGGACACAAATTTAGTTCTAAACTGGGAAAAGTGCCACTTCATGGTTAATTAAGGGATCGTTCTTGGTCACAAGATTTCCGAAAGGGGAATTGAAGTGGACAAGGCAAAGATTGAAGCTATTGAAAGGATGCCCTATCCAAGGGACAGGGACATCAAAGGTATTCGTAGTTTTCTCGGTCATGCTAGTTTCTATAGAAGATTTATTAAAGAATTTTCTAAGACTTCGAGACCCCTCACTAATCATCTCCAGAAGGATGTTCCTTTTGTATTTGATGAAGATTGTAAGGAAGCCTTCGAAGTTCTTAAGAAAGCTTTAATAACCGCTCCTATAGTACAACCACCTGATTGGAAATTGCCCTTTGAAATTATGTGTGATGCTTGTGATTTTGCTGTTAGAGTTGTTTTAGGACAAAGGGTTGATAAGAAATTGAATGTTATACATTATGCTAGCAAAACCCTTGATAGTGCTCAAAATAATTATGCTACTACTGAGAAGGAATTCTTAGCAGTAGTATTTTCTGGTGATAAGTTTGTTGGATATATGCTCTAGAGGCAAATAATATATGATTATTCCAATATATCTAAATAAGTTCATGACCAGTTTCATACTGTGCTGGAACTGTATGAGTGAAACAATGATACAGGTGTGGTATAGAAACAACCAGAGTTCCTAGTCAGCCTCTCATGATGACTGGTTTATCGTCAACTGATGATTGTGGTTTTACGATCATGGACAATCAAGTCAATTGACGGTAAGGTCACCTCACTGAATGAATGACGTGATGAACATTACCCAATGCAAGCATTAAAACATGATCAAATCGTAAAATTTCAGTGTTGTAACTACAGAACGTAGTAGCCTGTTACTTTGACCGTGAGGTCACGCATAATTGCTATCTTCTGAGGATGCTTTGAGTGCATTAACCGTCACACTGAAACATGGTGACCATAAAGGTGTATCTTGGGCTATCCGATGGGATATGTTGAGGAGTGATGATTCAAGAGCGGGATTTGTCAATCCATATAATGGAAAGATGTAAGGCCCGATATGCGGTACTGTTCCAGATCTAGATGTTTCCATCCAGATCCGGGGACGAAGCACATATCGGTCCCACCGCGACATATGACTTAGCCATATGCCCCGGATTTCCAACATGATATCACAACATTACAGATACAGGATACAACATCTCATACAATCGGCATACATTTTCCTCAAATACAATACAGCAGCGGAAGATACATGTCTGGGTACAGACTACAAGCAAAAGCCTAGTGGCAAAGAGAAAAACATCGATCCCATAACCACACGGTTCCAGGCCCTCCGCCGGGATCCGCCTAACTAGTCGTCGTCGAGTCTCCACGTGAAATGTCGATCACCATACCTGTTGTCGATCAAGAACCCTGAAAAGAGTTTGGGTGTAGTATCATGAGTACAGAGGTACTCAGCATCCAACTATAGTGGTCATCTGACCCAGCAAGGACTTCATCACTCGTCATTCTAGGACAACTAGTAGTTTACGGTAAGGATGGGGTAAGTGGTGAGGTTGCTGTCGCACTAGCACTTATGAAGTGGCTAACGATCTAGAGAGTAAGGTAAGAAGCCAAGCATTCGATGAAGAATCTCCTCCTATAAGTCTTGCTATCAGCTACTTACGCAAACATAACACCTATCCTATCCTTGTCCTCCTCTTCGCATCCCCACGAAGAAGAACCAGTCAGGTCACACACACACGTTGATCAAGTTGTTAAGCTTATCTCAGTTGTCGTTGTCTATGAACAAGGAGTAGGTCTCAAGTCGTCCATAACCGTGGACACGGCTTCTCGAAAAGATTTAACCCTGCAGGGGTGTACCAACTGCCCATTACAAGGCTCCGCACGCTCGCCATCACTCTCAGTTGCTACGCATGATAGGCAACCATTTTATGATTTAGTCCCAAGAGATCCGGAACGACAGGTCCCTCTAACTAACAACGCACAAATCCGGGTGGCCCCCGGTGAGTCGACATCCAACTCAAAAGCCGGTCGCGCTCTCGAATTGGCCTCTACTGTCTGGATGAG
Source organism: Bromus sterilis (assembly GCA_950022295.1). Classification (NCBI taxonomy): domain Eukaryota; kingdom Viridiplantae; phylum Streptophyta; class Magnoliopsida; order Poales; family Poaceae; genus Bromus; species Bromus sterilis. Next base: position 346,713,996 of record OX465595.1, read on the forward strand.
GTCGGGTTAGCTACCCAACCAGATGTGGGCAGCCCCCTAGCTCCATGGGGTGGACCAACAAAGAAACCATGTCTCCGCTGGCCCAAGTTATTTTAAAGAATATCTGCCAGGAGCGACCCAACAGACACACACACGGTTTTCAAATGGTAAATCAGCTTGGGCCACCACTAGAAATGTTTGAAGCTAGGTAGGTAAGAAAAGGGGACCCCATAAAATCCCACACGCGGTTAGGCACGCTCAGTCTTAAAACCAATACCCGGAACTCGGATCCTAGGTGACTCGAATGGAACAAAGCGTCGAGGCGGGATAGCCTAGACCTTCCATCCTTCGTCGAATATAGTCAACATTTATAATAATCATATCATCCATATCAATAATAATAATTTGATATCCAAAACCAAGGAGTAACAGGGTAACATCGTAGCATCCTAAGCATGCTTACTAAGAAGGGGCTGAGCAACGAGCAATAGTAACATAGAAGTACAAGGTTTGCTGGGAAGGGACATGGCTGTATCGGTTTGAAAGAGGCTGTAAACATGTGGTAGGATCAAACATCAAACCTAACCTAGACTAGCATGCAAACCGCTGGTTGACATATAATGGATCATAAGTAATGTATAGTCCTTGCCTGTTGATAAGTCGGGTTCCAAAGGTGTAGCCGATCGCAAGCTCGTATCGTCTCCGAAGGTACCCGCGGAAGCACACAAGACGATAAACACTGGAAAGCAATCAATGAGCAAGCAATCTATTACTATGGGGCAACACAATATCAAGAAGACATCAAACGACACAGCAACGCGATACGGATCTATCGTCGAGAACGGTTACTAACAGTTTAAGTGGGGTATCGGTCACACACGACGAATACCGCACGTTTGCGGTGGTTCAAGTTGTTTAGCTACAGGTGATCAACCAACGGTTATTAACATGGCAACTCAAGCAAGCATGGCATATCACACAAACATGTCAAGAGTTGAAGCACAAAGTAAACTATCTATGCTAGTCAATTTAAGTGAGGCACAACCTAAACATGGCATAACACTAAGTGTCGCACGATGATTAAAACATTTGGTACTGTTCTGTCCTAAACCATATTTTAGGTTGGTTAACAACAGAAAACAATAGCAAAAACACAAAGTACACGAAAAACTAATCAAGTTACATATAAAGAACACTCCAAACGGAGTTACGGTTAAAAAGATACATGCAAAACAAGTTACGGGCACAATCTGCCAACATCACGAAGCACACTTTAGAGCAATGCACAAACAGGATAATCAATGAAAACATGCTCACAAATGATATGGAACTAAAGTAGACATGACAGGGAAGGCATGGCAAAAAGAATCATGCAAAAAGGCATCATAGATCAAAAGATATTAAGCAAACAACATGGCATCGTGACGTTACAGACTTAGAGAAAAACAAATGTGGCTGTCAACAACAGCAGCATAGCAACTTTGGACCTCAATAACAATATGACCAGCAAGCATAGCATTACAATGCAATACATATAATGGAAGTAGACATGATGCTTAACAATATGCAATTGGAATCACTCAAATCCGATAAACGGTCGCGACACACTCGTCGACCGAAGTTGCAACAAAATATAAACAACAACACACTAATAGCAGGGTAGCTACTTTGGAGCAAGATACAATCATGATGCAACAAGAAATTATGGCATGTGAATGCATGAAACTGAAGTAGAAACAATGCTTAACGCAACGCCAAAGGAATCACTCAATTCCGAAATACGGTTGCGAAGCAACCGTCGCCCGAAGTTTCAATCAAGCAACAGTTTCAGCAAGTTTAACAGCAGCAGTTTCAATTAACGATCTGATGCCCTGTTTAGCACACAATTACACAATCAAGAAGACCTCAAATGCAAATGCTCACAAAAGATGAAATGAAGTACACGCAATTCTAAGCAACTTTCATTTTGGGGGCACGTTCATCGGAGCTACGGATCAACGGGAAATCGCATTACAAAATGGGATTAGCAGCATATTTTATAAGGACTTAGAAAAATTCACAGGGGTAACTAAAAAAAATAAGCGGGCCTCACCCACATGGGCCGGATCTGGCCTGGCAGGTCCCGGCGGCTGGACTGCTAGGGGGGGTGCGGCTACGGGCTGGTGCAGTGGGCCTTGAGGCCGTGGCATCGGGCCCACCTGGCTGGACCGAGCGGGACGGCCAGGCGCGTCCTCGCGCGAGCGCGCGTGCAAGCGGCTCTGTGGTCGGGCTCGCCGACCGGCGGCGCTCCGGCCAGCCAGCGGCGGGGAGCAGGCGGCGGTCCCTGCCGGATCCAGGGGAGGCGACGAGAGCGGCGCCGGAGGGGGTGGCGCGGGGCGCCGGCGGCCTCGGGTCAGGGGCTCGGGCTCGCTACGCCGGCCACGACCATGTCACTGGTCCTGCGGGAGAGAAGAGGGAGTTAGAGGAGGAGGGGAGCGGCGTGAGGAGGAGAGGAGAGGTGGCGGGCGGCGGCTGGTCGGAAGCCGGCGGCTCGCCGGAGCCGAGCGGAGGCGGCGGCGGCTTGCCCACGGGCACTGCGGCTGGAAGAGGAGAGAAAAGAGGTGGGAGGTGGAGGCTGGGTGACGTGGCACCATCTGGGCCATCAGATCTGAGATCTGATGGTCCAGATCTGAGGAGGGCTAGGTTTTGGGCTAGAATTAGGAAAAATTGCGAAAATTGGGCTATTGTGAGGGGGGTGGCTGCTATTTTGTGGCTAGGGAAACCCTAAAAGGAGGTGGAAGTGTGGTGGTCTTTATATAGCCCAGGTGGCCGGCAGTTTGCAAAAACATCCCCGGTTTTTCTCTCTCGCGCGCGGTGCTCACGTTTCTGACCGCCGGGGGTCCGCAGTACGTCCGATTCGGGTAAAACTTCGAACTGCGCGATCAGCGCATCGAGCCGGAGGCGTTCAACTCGCGCTGGAACCGTTTCGAGAACACTTTCCGGTGCGCTATAAAAATAACCCGTTTAATTATTAACCGGGGTTTTTCGTTCCGTTAGTTGCGGCTGGTCTCGTGCGGTGTTCACGACGGTGATCGGGTGAAACCCGGTGTCGCAAAGGTCGAGTGTCAGGGTGGAAAAGGTCGGTCTCCGTCCGATACGAGATAAGAGGGGGGAAAATAATCGCCGATCGATAAATCGGGGATGCAAACACCGCAAACAAATCAGACAATCAATCAATTCACACCGAAAACAAAATTTTTAATTTTTGTGAAAACTGGGCTGTTACAATACAACACCACCAACAAGGGATCTCGTCCCGAGATCCAGGACGATCCGGGGGAGAGGGGGGAGAGAAAAGAGCGACGACGATCTTCAACACCACCAACAAGGGACTCTGCTCCATGTCGACGTCGAACTTTGGTCGAGATAAATTTTCCGCAGAAAGACGACATCGTCAAAAATACGAAACCGTCGGTGTCAAGAGGAACGACAAAGATAACCGGATCAAAGGATAGTGTTTTCGACGCAAGTCGTGAAAACACCGACAAAAGGATGGATGGAAATGGATGACCCAGATGTACACCAGAGTTGGATGTCTAAAGGTACTACAGGATTTCCCAACCTGAGGCCGGAATCGAGACAATACGCTGCAAGCAAGGCATTGTAACGGTTCCGATACTCCACACACTCGAGACCCTAGAGTTTGAAGGTGATAAGGCGAGAGTAAAACAATTACGGCACTTGTCCTGACCAGAGCAAGGATAAGGAGTAAAAAGAATCCTATTCTCCGATAACTAACTTAGTAACTACAAAATAGTTTTTGTCTAGACTCGACTTCGGCCAGAGAGGGGATCCTACAGTCGGTAAGGGTCTGATACCAAGTTGTAAGGCCCGATATGCGGTACTATTCCAGATCTAGATGTTTCCATCCAGATCCGGGGACGAAGCACATATCGGTCCCACCGCGACATATGACTTAGCCATATGCCCCGGATTTCCAGCATGATATCACAACATTATAGATACATGATACAACATCTCATACAATCGGCATACATCTGCCTCAAATACAATACATCAACGGAAGATACATGTCTGGGTACATACTACAAGCAAATTCCTAGTGGCAAAGAGAAAAACATCGATCCCATAACCACACGGTTCCAGACCCTCCGCCGGGATCCGCCTAACTAGTCGTCGTCGAGTCTCCACGTGAAACGTCGATCACCATACCTGTTGTCAATCAAGAACCCTGAAAAGAGTTTGGGGGTAGTATCATGAGTACAGAGGTACTCAGCATCCAACTGTAGTGGTCATCTGACCCAGCAAGGACTTCATCACTTGTCATTCTAGGACAACTAGTAGTTTACGGTAAGGATGGGGTAAGTGGTGAGGTTGCTGCCGCACTAGCACTTATGAAGTGGCTAATGATCTAGAGAGTAAGGTAAGAAGCCAAGCATCCGATGAGGAATCGCCTCCTATAAGTCTTGCTACCAGCTACTTACGCAAACATAACACCTATCATATCCTTGTCCTCCTCTTCGCATCCCGACGAAGAAGAAGCAGTCAAGGCACACACACACGTTGATCAAGTTGTTAATCTTATCTCAGTTGTTGTTGTCTATGAACAAGGAGTAGGTCTCAAGTCGTCCATAACCGTGGACACGGCTTCTCGAAAAGATTTAACCCTACAGGGGTGTACCAACTGCCCATTACAAGGCTCCGCACGCTCGCCCATCACTCTCAGTTGCTACCCATGATAGGCAACCATTTTATGATTTAGTCCCAAGAGATCCGGAACGACAGGTCCCTCTAACTAACAAAGCACAAATCTGGGTGGCCCCCGGTGAGTCGACATCCAACTCAAAAGCCGGCCGTGCTCTCGAATTGACCTCTACCGTCTGGATGAGGTCAGGTTAGCTACCCCAAACAGATGTGGGCAGCCCCCTAGCTCCCTGGGGTGGACCAACAAAGAAACCATGTCTCCGCTGGCCCAAGTTATTTTAAAGAATATCTGCTAGGAGCGAACCAACAGACACACACACGATTTTCAAATGGTAAATCAGCTTGGGCCACCACTAGAAATGTTTGAAGCTAGGTAGGTAAGAAAAGGGGACCCCATAAAATCCCACAGGCGGTTAGGCACGCTCAGTCTTAAAACCAATACCCGTAACTCGGATCCTAGGTGACTCGAATGGAACAAAGCGTCGAGGCGGGATAGCCCAGACCTTCCATCCTTCGTCGAATATAGTCAACATTTATAATAATCATATCATCCATAACAATAATAATAATGTGATATCCCAAAACCAAGGAGTAATGGGGTAACATCGTAGCATCCTAAGCATGCGTACTAAGAAGGGGCTGAGCAACGAGCAATAGTAACATAGCAGTACAAGGTTTGCTGGGAAGGGACATGGCTGTATCGGTTTGAAAGAGGATGTAAACATGTGGTAGGATCAAACATCGAACCTAACCTAGACTAGCATGCAAACCGCTGGTTGAAATAGAATGGATCATAAGTAATGTATAGTCCTTGCCTGTTGATAAGTCGGGTTCCGAAGGTGTAGCCGATCGCAAGCTCGTATCGTCTTCGAAGGTACCCGCGGAAGCACACAAGACGATAAACACTGGAAAGCAATCAACGAGCAAGCACTCTATTACTACGGGGCAACACAATATCAAGAAGATATCAAACGACACGGCAACGCGATACGGATCTATCGTCAAGAACGGTTACTAACAGTTTAAGTGGGGTATCGGTCACACACGACGAATACCACACGTTTGCGGTGGTTCAAGTTGTTTAGTTACAGGTGATCTACCAAAGGTTATTAACATGTAAACTCAAGCAAGCATGGCATAGCACACAAACATGTCAAGAGGTGAAGCACAAAGTAAACTATCTATGCTAGTCAATTTAAGTGAGGCACAACCTAAACATGGCATAACACTAAGTGCCGCACGATGATTAATACGTTTGGTACTGTTCTGTCCTAAACCATATTTTAGGTTGGTTAACAACATCAAACAATAGCAAAAACACAAAGTACACGAAAAACTAATCAAGTTACATATAAAGAACACTCCAAACGGAGTTACGGTTAAAAAGATACATGCAAAACAAGTTCGGTCACAATCTGCCAACATCACGAAGCACACTTTAGAGCAATGCACAAACAGGATAATCAATGCAAACATTCTCACAAATGATATGGAACTAAAGTAGACATGACAGGGAAGGCATGGCAAAAAGAATCATGCAAAAAGGCATCATAGATCAAAAGATATTAAGCAAACAACATGGCATCGTGACGTTACAGACTTAGAGAAAAACAGATGTGGCTGTCAACAACAGCAGCATAGCAACTTTGGAGCTCAATAACAATATGACCAGCAAGCATATCATGACAATGCAATACATATAATGGAAGTAGACATGATGCTTAACAATATGCAATTGGAATCACTCAAATCCGATAAACGGTCGCGACACACTCGTCGACCGAAGTTGCAACAAAATATAAACAGCAGCACACTAACAGCAGGGTAGCTACTTTGGAGCAAGATACAATCATGATGCAGCAAGCAATTATGGCATGTGAATGCATGAAACTGAAATATAAACAATGCTTAACGCAACGCAAAAGGAATCACTCAATTCCGACTTACGGTTGCGAAGCAACCGTCGCCCGAAGTTTCAATCAAGCAACAGTTTCAGCAAGTTTAACAGCAGCAGTTGCAATTAACGATCTGATGCCCTGTTTAGCACATACAATTACACAATCAATATGACCTCAAATTCAAATGCTCACAAAAGATGAAATGAAGTACACGCAATTCTAAGCAACTTTCATTTTGGGGGCACGTTCATCAGAGCTACGGATCAACGGGAAATCACATTACAAAATGGGATCATCAGCATATTTTATAAGGACTTAGAAAAATTCACAGGGGTAACTAAAAAAAATAAGCGGGCCTCACCCACATGGGCCGGATCTGGCCTGGCAGGTCCCGGCGGCTGGAGTGCTAGGGGGGTTCGGCTACGGGCTGGTGCAGTGGGCCTTGAGGCCGTGGCATCGGGCCCACCTGGCTGGACCGAGCGGGACGGCCAGGCGCGTCCTCGCGCGAGCGCGCGTGCAAGCGGCTCTGTGGTCGGGCTCGCCGACCGGCGGTGCTCCGGCCAGCCAGCGACGGGGAGCAGGCGGCGGTCCCTGCCGGATCCAGGGGAGGCGACGAGAGCGGCACCGGAGGGGGTGGCGCGGGGCGCCGGCGGCCTCGGGTCAGGGGCTCGGACTCGCTACGCCGGCCACGGCCATGGCACTGGTCCTGCGGGAAAGAAGAGGGAGTTAGAGGAGGAGGGGAGAGGCGTGAGGAGGAGGAGAGGAGAGATGGCGGGCGGCGGCTGGTCGGCAGCCGGCGGCTGGCCGGAGCCGAGCGGAGGCGCCGGCGGCTTGCCCACGGGCACTACGGCTGGAAGAGGAGAGAGAAGAGGTGGGAGGTGGAGGCTGGGTGACGTGGCACCATCTGGGCCATCAGATCTGAGATCTGATGGTCCAGATCTGAGGAGGGCTAGGTTTTGGGCTAGAATTAGGAAAAAATGCGAAAATTGGGATATTGTGAGGAGGGTGGCTGCAATTTTGTGGCTAGGGAAACCCTAAAAAGAGGTGGGAGTGTGGTGGTCTTTATATAGCCCAGGTGGCCGGCAGTTTGCAAAAACATCCCCGGTTTTTCTCTCGCGCGCGCGGTGCTCACGTTTCTGACCGCCGGGGGTCCGCAGTACCTCCGATTCGGGTAAAACTTCGAACTACGCGATCAGCGCATCGAGCCGGAGGCGTTCAACTCGCGCTGGAACCGTTTCGAGAAAACTTTCTGGTGCGCTATAAAAATAATTCGTTTAATTATTAACCGGGGTTTTTCGTTCCGTTGGCTGCGGCTGGTCTCGTGCGGTGTTCACGACGGGGATCGGGTGAAACCCGGTGTCGCAAAGGTCGAGTGTCAGGGTGGCAAAGGTCGGTCTCCGTCTGATACGAGATAAGAGGGGGAAAATAATCGCCGATCGATAAATCGGGGATGCAAACAAATCAGACAATCAATCAATTCACACCGAAAACAATTTTTTTAATTTTTGTGAAAATTGGGCTGTTACAAAAGATACTTCATGGCCAACTCGGTGAGATTGCATCCATAAAGCTGCGCAGCGTGTGACTAGGTCACAAGGATGAATATCACGGAACGAGTGAATAAGATTTGTCTGTAACAAGATAGAACTAATGCATTGGATGCAGTTGATCGAATCTTGGACTAATCTAGTATCGCATGACAAAGGAATGGTATACAACGTGTACGGTTCAATCGGTTACTTCCGGAATGCACAGGGGTCATTATGGGCATCCAGGTCCCGCTATTGATCATTGGCCGTAGCCTTTGTCTCGGTCATGACTGGAGTGTTCTCAGACCATAGGGTAACACACTTAAGGGCTCGATGAATATCGGAGACCTTTTCGGAACTATCGGAGTTACCGGAGAAGAGAGAAAGACGTACCGGAAAAGTTCCGTGTTAGTCCGAAGGATGTTCGGAGTGAGCTGGAAGGAGTTCTGGATCATCGAGAGATGAAATAATATGTATTATTTATTAATTATGTGAATTAATAATTAATAATAATTTATTTCAGATTAAAAAGTGCAATGGGTCTTATTTGTGAAAGAAGCCCATTAGGAGAAGGAGGAAAATAAAGGAAAATGAAAAAAGGGGGGCGCCATGGGCCTTGGGGCCTATGTGGGTGGCGCCCCACTTCCCCCCTCCTCCTAGCCGCACCCTCCCCCCTTGGCAAGGGATTAGTCCCACATTGCCAAGGGAAGGGGGGTTGACTCCTTCCGTCTGCCTATATAAAGATGGGCAGGGGTGCACTTCTTGAACACAGAAAAATTCGCAGAGAATTCAATATTACTCCGAATTGAGATCGGTTTTCACCGGTCTTCTGCCCTCTCTCGTCTCTCTCAAGCCGGGGTCCCCTTGTCTAGAACCTGTGCTGGGATTGAGGCTTCTCTGCTACGCGGACGCCGTCGTGCTGCCTAAACTCCGGTTCCGAGAGGTCTACTTCCGCCACCTTAGCTGGATCGGAGAACGGGGGTCGTCATCGAGTCCGTACGTGTGCGAGTACTACGAGGTGTTGCACGTGCGGCACTACCACCCAACAGGGTGCTAACACAGCCAGGGGGTTGTGAAAGGTTTATGGCTTCATCAACCACGTTTGCGGGAATGTTTCCCGCGCAACGGACTACACCCCGAGGTATGTTTCCGCAAGTCTTTCCGTTACGGCACTACAGATAGATAGATCTTGGGTTAAGGGCGACGCTAGTTAGAAAAATTATTGTTTTCTGCTGCGAGACCCAACAGCGGTATCATGAGCTAGATCTATGCTTCGTATTGCTGTACGGTTAGAACACATCGGGGATGTGGGCGTTGCTTCTACGATTGTTACCCTCTCACGTGTACTTGTTATATCTGTGGCATTGTTTGATGAAGCGGCCCCTGACCGACCTTATGCGTACGCTTACGCGAGACTGGTTCCACGCTTGACATACGGCTTGTACCATATAAAGTGGCTCTGGGGGGTGTCTGTCTCTCTTACTTTAGCGGATATGGCATTTGCAACGGAGGGCCCCGTACGGGGTGTAATAGAGACAATCTATAATCAGCGTTGTGGTTCAATGTTTGTAGAAACGGTTGATCTATGAAAAGCCCTAGAAGCCACATAAAACATGCAATATACAAATATAGAGGCGTCTAACTTTATATTGCAGAGGGGGCTATTGTTGTTTGCTTAATCTTGATGTAGTGATAGCTTTGCTATGTGTTACTAGAAAGTAGTAAACGTTCATCATGATGAAACAATCTTAAATGGATACACTGTAGACTTAGTGCCACCATGATCATACATCTTAAAACATGCTAGTATAGGATACACGACGGTAGCATAAAATAAGATGATCCCTTATAAAAATGCCAAACATAAGTATTCTACCGAAGTGTGCACCACCTGGAAGGTTCTGTTTATGATAGGCAGGCCGTGACGATCGGGTGGCATACATACATTAGAGTTTGCATGAGGTTGGGCCTGGCAAGCCTAGCATATGTCGATATGGCCTTGCTAAGCAGCATATAACACTAAGGTCAATTTGGCAAGCCTAGCATATGTAGATATGGCCTCGGAATACTAGAGATCGAAAGATCGAGCATGAGTCACATATAGGATGTGATCGCACAAACTAGTTGTCTACCTTTGAAACTAATTCGTCGGCCGTTGTGATATTCGAGGACGGATAGTGAATCTGGATCATGTAATCACTAAAACTTCTTAAAGATGATTGTTTTAGTGTGAGCTCATCTATAATATGATTATTATGAACTCATTGTTATGAACTAGTCTTAATTGTTTTCCTTGCAAATATTTTGTAGAAAATTAAAATGGACATGAATCAGTATCATGGATTGGTTACTTACTTACGTGGTGAAAGACTTAAAGATGATGGGTCAAATTTTGTTCATTGGTACTTATACCTTAGGATTGTGCTCAAGAGAGCTAACCTCTTGTTCGTGATACAAGAGCGTATGGGAGACCCTCCAGTAGACAACATGGATGAAAAAGTAATGCTTGATTACCATAATCGTCGAAAGACTTACGCCATGGTTAAAAGTGTCATAGAAACTAGCTTTCCGCAAGATTTACGTGAACAATATGCGGATATGGACACGTTTGACACAATCGACATGATGAAGTCATTGTTATACATCAGTTCAGAGTGGCCAGATTTGAGTTAGAAAATGAGTTTCTTACTACAAAGATGGAAGAGAACACTTGCCTGAAAACTCACGTAGCCAAGATGCATGGGATACATCTGAAACTCGTGGAGGACTTTGACTATTGGACCACAGAGGAGTCTGCTATAAACACGGTGCTACACTCGCTTCCACCGAGTTACACAGACTTTGTCCATGACTATGTCGGAAGAGGTGAAAGCCTTCAGTTCTTTGAGTTCATGGTCAACCTCCGAGATTTAGAGGTTGAACCCATTGAAGGAGAAATTGTTGATGGAGAAGGTATATATTTGATATACTCGTTATAAATGTTTGTTCCCTTATACAACATTTGCAGTTTAATAAGTATTTGATACTTGTTCTGTTTTATGAAAACAGGGCATGCCGTTGCATGGACAGGAAGAGGTGCGATCCAGGATTGATGGCAACCAAGACAGTTGATGGCCACCAAGATTTTACCAAGACATCTATCATAGGATTATACTTAGAGTATTAGATAAATCTTTTGTAATCAATCGAATATGAACACTTAGTGATATGTCTTGCATCTCGCAAGACGAAGTTATTCATGTTTTGAGACAAGTTAGTTGTTCCAGTTTGATGAATAAAGTGTGCTTATACTATGATTACAACTGAGTTTATATTATGATAGAAGCATTTATATATCACCATAATTGTCAAGTGATATTCAATGTTTAATGATTGACTTATTATGAATAACAACGAAGTCAAAAGTCATAGTTAGATTAAATGCTTGAGATGAATTCATAAATGATGAACTCATTAGATACTCGATCTATTAACTCATGAATTTATTATCAACCAAGATGACTAATGACGGAGTTCTAGCAAAGTAGAACTTGCGCCAAACATTGTACATAAATGATGTATTAACCAAGCGCATGAATAACCATTAAAGATGCTTCGCATGATTAATTGAACAAGGATTCAATTGAGATCATAAATCTGAGATTACGGAATCACAGTGAAGTAAAATATAAGAAAACGAATTACCATGATGTGATCAAAGTGATAAGTATTATAGTTGACATAAATGGGAGACTTGTGGAAGTAATACCACAAATTACGATGGAAGTTTAAAGTGCTCAAGCACCTGAACCATTCGTAGTCATACTAAAATGTAGTATGGTCTAAATACATTCCCCTTACGCTAATGCTATTGAATGAACAAAGTTGTTATAATTTATTAAGTTAAAACACACACTTCATGAAATAAGGAAACCATTCTGAATTTAATGAAGCTGATGACTCCATATGATGATGGTGTTAGAAAGTTTCTAGAAGTTTTATATGATATAACTTTCTTTGTATTAGAGTTGTGAGCAATTGTAAAACACACCTTCTCAAATAGCAAAACTTGTATTGCTTAATTGGTAAATGATAAGATGGTTCTCAATGGATAAGCCAATGGGAGAAAAGTGAAATCTTTGACTAGGGTGATTGACCCTACCTCTAGATAACAGAGTAACACAACGGAAAGACGTTCATCTGCAATGACTCCATGAAAAGAGGAAATATGTTATTAATGATGATCATGGTATATAAGTTAAAGCCTGAGTTTAAAAATAAGAAGATTGTCATGAATACGTTCTGTACAAAACAATAATCATGAGTCTTCTTAAGTGAAACAAAAGGGACACTGCTCATAAATTACGAAGGATTGATGGTTACCTAGGAAACGAGGAGAAATGAAATCATATTGAGTTGCATATGGGATGGCTCACATCCTATGAAATAAAGTAGTTATTTCACATTCTGAATAACCAGGTAGTTATTAAGATGATGCAACACATAAAGATTGATTTGGCACATAAAAGATATTATGGATAAATTCAATAATGATTGACTACGGAAGCGTAGCAATGCTAAATAAATATGGGAATTTCATTCACAAACACTATACTGGGACCATAGCCTGAAGAAAATTGCATCACATTCAAATTTGGAATTTGAAGAGAAGTAGCAAATGGCATAACGAAAGAATGTTTCGATAAGATGGACCATAGTACCTCAAGGCAGAAACGCTCAACCTTGATTTGATCAAGTGATTTTGAAGTAATCAAAATTTTGAGATGGACTGCAACTTCATGAAACTGAGTGGGAGCTTTGGAGACTTCCTGAAAACTTGGAATGCAGAGAGCATCTTCTGAGTGGGAGCTTTGGGAGCAATATTATTATGTCTGACATAATTAGAATAGAAACTTAATAAAAGCTTACTTACAGATATATGTCGGATATATTTGAGTGGGAGCACAATGTCAATTTCATATATATACGATGATATATGTGAAAACAATCTCATATATATACGTTGATATACATGACATTAAGGCTAATAAGATGAAAGGATTACGAGAATCTTATATGAACGAAATACAGATGTGTCACACACTAAAATCTATAAGGATAGATTAGGACACGTGTAACGAACATAAAAAAGAATTGGAATGATATCCTAAACAAGAAAAGGTTCTTGTGGCTAGGAATTACATAAAGGATGTAAAACCTTAATATCACAAAATAATGTTTTAATGGAAGAATAGGGATGCACTTTGTCTCAAGACATGTGATCCTATATGACCTTTGACATATGATTCTACCATAAAACGGAAGTTGTGAATCCAATATCAGAATGACTCAAAGGTTCTTAGAAGAAGAACAGGTTCCGATGTGCTTGGTTGGCAAAACAGAGAACCTGAGCAACATCCAAGCATTCAGTATCTGAAGAGAAACTCAGGACAATACTCTAAATAATAGAAAAGATAATATACTTGAATGTAATACTGGATTACGATTGCAAGCCTTAATATGGGTCTATATGAATTAGAGATATCACCAAAAGGAATAGAAAGGAAATGTGAGCTATAATTTCACGAACCAAAACTCTACAAAATATAGATATCTACTTAAGGAAGTAGAAGGTTGAATAAAGTTTAGCGTAAGAAGTTTAGACTTCTGGCTGAGTGTATTTTCCAGTATACATGACTATGGGAGTCCTAGGTACTAAAACCATTTTGTCATTAGAGAATACTGTAAAATAAGAAGTCTCACTCTCCCGCCAAACTTATAATTCAAGCATTATTAGATAATGAAGGGTATATCAAGCAAATTGACCAATACCTGTTGCAAAGGAACATACGAATCTGAACGGGTACAGATCGTTGAAGAAACCTCTTCCATGAGCAAGCATGATCAATAAACACTCATATGATAAGATGATTATGATCGAGATAATATGCAGCTAGATTATTTGTTATCTAGTGCAAGTGGGAGACTGTTGGATATATGCTCTAGAGGCAAATAATATATGATTATTCCAATATATCTAAATAAGTTCATGACCAGATTCATATTGTGCTAGAACTGTATCAGTGAAACAATGATACATGTGTGGTATAGAAACAACCAGAGTTCCTAGTCAGCCTCTCATGATGACTGGTTTATCGTCAACTGATGATTGTGGTTTCACGATCATGGACAATCAAGTCAATTGACGGTAAGGTCACCTCATTGAATGAATGACGTGATGAACATTACCCAATGCAAGCATTGCAACATGATCAAATCGTAAAAGTTCAATGTTGTAATTACAGAACGTAGTAGCTTGTTCCTTTGACCATGAGATCACGCATAATTGCTATCTTCTGAGGATGCTTTGAGTGCATTAACCGTCACACTGAAACATGGTGACCATAAAGGTGTATCTTGGGCTATCCGATGGGATATGTTGAGGAGTGTTGATTCAAGAGCGGGATTTGTCAATCCATATAATGGAAAGATACTTCATGGCCAACTCGGTGAGATTTCATCCATAAAGCTGCGCAGCGTGTCACTAGGTCACAAGGATGAATATCACTGAACGAGTGAATAAGATTTGTCGGTACCAAGATAGAACTAATGCATTGGATGCAGTTGATCGAATCTTGGCCTAATCTAGTATCGCATGACAAAGGGAATGGTATACAACGTGTACGGTTCAATCGGTTACTTCCGGAATGCACAGGGGTCATTATGGGCATCCAGGTCCCACTATTGATCATTGGCCGTAGCCTTTTTCTCGGTCATGACTGGAGTGTTCTCGGACCGTAGGGTAACACACTTAAGGGCTCGATGAATATCGGAGACCTTTTTCAGAACTATCGGAGTTACCGGAGAAGAGAGAAAGACGTACCGTAAAAGTTTCGTGTTGGTCCGAAGGACGTTCGGAGTGAGCTGGAAGGAGTTCCGGATCATCGGGAGATGAAATAATATGTATTATTAATTAATTAATTGAATTAATAATTAATAATAATTTATTTCAGATTAAAAAGTGCAATGGGCCTTATTTGTGAAAGAAGCCCATTAGGAGAAGGAGGAAAATAAAAGGGAAAAGAAAAAGAAAAAAAAGGGGGGGCGCCATGGGCCTTGGGGCCCATGTGGGTGGCGCCCCACTTCCCCTCTCCTCCTAGCCGCACCCTCCCCCCTTGGAAAGGGATTAGTCCCACATTGCCAAGGGAAGGGGGGTTGACTCCTTCCGTCTGCCTATATAAAGATGGGCAAGGGTGCACTTCTTGAACACAGAAAAATTCGCAGAGAATTCAATATTACTCCGAATTGAGATCGGTTTTCACAGGTCTTCTCCCCTCTCTCGTCTATCTCAAGTCGGGGTCCCCTTGTCTGGAACCTGTGCTGGGATTGAGGCTTCTCTGCTACGCGTACGCCGTCGTGCTGCCGAAACTCCGGTTCCGGGAGGTCTACTTCCGCCACCTTCGCTGGATCGGAGAACGGAGGTTGTCATCGAGTCCGTACGTGTGCGAGTACTACGAGGTGCTGCACGTGCGAAACTACCACCCAACAGGGTGCTAACACAGCCAGCGGGATGTGAAAGGTTTACGGCTTCATCAACCACGTTTGCGGGAATGTTTCCGCCGCAACGGACTACACCCTGAGGTATGTTTCCGCAAGTCTTTCCGTTACGGCATTACAGCTAGATAGATCTTGGGTTAAGGGCGACGCTAGTTAGAAAAATTATTGTTTTCTGCTGCGAGACCCAACAAAGTTTAGACCTTATATTGTTGATTCTAAAGTTATTATTCATACTGACCATGCTTCCCTTAAGTATCTTATGGAGAAGAAGGATGCCAAACCAAGACTCATCAGGTGGGTACTCCTTCTTCAAGAATTTGATTCACATATTGTTGATAGGAGAGGAGCAGACAATCCGGTAGCGGATAATCTTTCAAGGATGGAAGATATACCGCATGATCCCATTCCAGTCAACGATAGGTTTCCAGACGAACAACTAGCTGTTGTAGAAGTACAATCTCTCTCCGATCCTTGGTTTGCAGATTATGCTAATTTTACCGTTGCAAAGTATTTGCCTCTAGGTTTAACATTTCAGCAAAGGTAGAATTTCTTCCATGATTTGAGGCATTAATTTTGGGATGACCCTCATCTTTTCAAAGAAGGTTCGGACGGGGTCGTGAGAAGATGCATACCGGAACATGAGCAGAAGGACATTCTCAGACAATGTCACGATAGTCCCTACGGAGGACATCATGCCGGTGAGAGGACCGCACATAAGGTTCTTCAATTACTGTTTTATTGGCCTACTCTCTTTCAAGATGCTAGAAATCATGTTTTATCTTGTGATAAGTGTCAGAGAGTTGGTAATATTAGTAGGAGTAATGAGATGCCTATGAATTACTCTCTAGTGATTGAGCCTTTTGATTGCTGGGGCTTTGATTTTATGGGTCCTTTTCCTCCCTCACACAAGTACACTCATATTTTAGTATCTGTTGATTATGTAACCAAGTGGGTTGATGCAATCCCCACTGAGAGTGCTGATCACAAGACATCTTTGAAAATGCTCAAAGATGTAATTTTTCCTAGGTTTTGTGTACCAAGGTATCTTATGACCGATGGAGGATCACACTTCACGCATGGAGCTTTTAGAAAAGCTTTAGCCAAGTACGATGCCAATCATAGAATTGCTTCACCGTACCATCCTCAAACTAGTGGGCAAGTTGAGCTCACCAATAGAGAGATCAAGTTGATCTTGAAAAAGACAGTTAATAGTCTAGGAAGGACTGGTCAAAGAAGTTAGGAGATGCTTTGTGGGCGTATAGAACTGCTTAAAAAAACCCCATGGGCATGTCTCCCTATAAGATGGTCTATGACAAGGCTTTCCATTTGCCATTAGAGTTACAACACAAAGCTTTCTGGGATGCTAGAGAGTTTAATGCCGACCCAAAGTTGGCTGGTGAAAAGCGTCTCATGAACTTGACTTCTCTAGATGAGTGGAGAAGTGAAGCTTACGAGAGTGCTAAAATGTTCAAGGAAAAGGTAAAGAAGTGGCATGATAAAAGGATTCTGAAACGTGAATTTAATGTTGGTGATGAAGTTTTGTTGTTTAGATCTCGTTTCAGGTTTTCTCCAGGTAAACTAGTTTCTAGACGGGAAGGGCCATTTCATATTGAACAAGTCTACCGCTCCGGTGCAATCAAGATTAACAATTTTGATGGCACCAAACCTCAAGTTGTGAATGGGAAAAGACTCAAGCATTACATGGCGGGAGACCCTGTCAATGTTGATGTAAATTTAATACACACAACAACTCATGAAGATTATGTTGCAACCCTGTTTCAGACACCAGCAGGGACAAAATAAGAAAAGGTATGTATTACGGTAAGGAAACATCGCGAACCACCATAAAAGTTCCATATTACAAGTTTTTTGCAAATTTAGGAAAATTCGAAGCCTAATTGGAGCCGGAGAGGCGCTCCAAGGGGCCCAGGCTCCCCCCTGGCGCGGCCTACCTCCTGGCCACGCCGGGAGTCCGCATGAGCACCCCGGAGTCCATCTGCAACCCCCCTTTGCTTTGTTACTTTCCTTCTGTTGCAGAAAATGTTGCTATATATTTGTCCAGATCGTCCCGGCACTGTATCTCGCGATTTCGTGTGTTTTCTTTTCAAGCTGCTTCTGCCAGGAAAACTTTCATCTAGACCTAGGTGCCATGGCTTCCCCAAGTTCCCCCCAAGGACACGTTCGTCGTCTACTGTTGGATATGTGCCCTAGAGGCAAATTAATAAAGATATTTGTCACATATCTGTTTGTTCATAATACGTTATATATTGTGCTAGAACTGTATTAAGCAGAAACATTAATACACGTGTGATATATAACAACCTGGTCCCTAGTTAAACTCAGGCATACTAGCTCATTGGGCAATTGATGATCAAGGTTTCCTGATCATGAGAACATAATAGTCCATTGACAATGAGGTAATATAATTAGGAGAATGATGTGATGGACACACACCCACCTTAAGCATTGCAGTGTGATCAAGTCACATAAGTTCAGCATTGCGATGACTTAATAACATAGTGACTGAATCCTTAGACCGTGATGATCATACATAATTGCTATCTATTAGGATGCTTTGAGTGCATTAACCGTTACACTGAAACATGGTAACTGAAAAGGTGTATCTTGGGTATTTCTAAGTAGATATGTTGAGGAGTATGAAATAGATCAGAGCGAGATTTGTCAATCCGAGTGAAGGATAGGTACTCTGGGCCCACTCGGTGGTGTTGCATCAATAGCTTGCAAGCAAGTGACTAGGTCACAAGAGATGTAATATTCACAGACGAGTAAACATGTTATGTCGGAGACGAGGAAGAACTAGGTATTCGATACCGACGATCATACCTCGGACAAACATAGTACCAAAGCACAAAGGGATCAAGTCATATTGTTAACGGTTCAACAGCGATGAAGTTTATTCGATGGAAGCGTAAGGGCACATCAAGGATTGTAAACAGATCCCACATGATGGTCATTGGTCAGAGAGTGTCTCGATCATGTCTACTGTTTCCCGGACCGTAGGGTGTCACACTTAAGGGCAATCGATGCATTAAGGATTGATTCGGGATCATCGGTGAAAAGAGAGAAAACACCGGAAATGTACCGGGAGGTCCCGGAAGCTGTAACGAATATTTTGAAAGGTTCAAAATAATATATATATATATATATATTAATGTTTAAATATGTTTTATTATTTAATTGACAGAATTAAATATTAAAAACGATTTAAATAATTAATTAAAAAGGTGAAAAGGTACTTGGGCCTTAAAAGGCCCATGAGGGGAAGGGGGAGCCTCCCCCCTTGGGCTTCGCGCCAAGGGAGGGGCCCATCCCCCTCCTAGCTGCACCACTCCCCCCCCCCTTGGGGGGTTTAGTTCCACATAGGGGAAGGGGAGGGGGTGGAGACCCTCCTTGGCCTATATAAGGAGGGGTGGGGGTGCCTTTTTCAACATAACAACAAGTTTCTCTCTCTCTCTTTCTCCGACCTAGAGCGGACTCCCCTGGTTTGTAGTTTGCACCTGGTTGGGGGTTTCACCATCATCCGGACGCCGTCGCGCTGCTAGAATCGGGATCCAGGTCAATCTTCTTTCCACTGCTCTTCTGGTTCGGAGCTCGGAGGGACGTCGGTTTCACCGTACGTGTGTAATCCCGCGAGGCACTACACGTGTGGTGCTACTTCATCGTCGGAGGTTCTTAAACACGACAGGGAGGTCGTAGGATCAGAGTCTACGCCAACCACGTTCGAGGAACGTTTCCCTCTTTCGGTCTTCAAAGGTATGAACATTGATTCCTTCTGTTACATACATCAGCATAGCATAGATCTTGGGTTCGGGACTCGTAGGTAGGAAATTTTTTGTTTTCTGCGCCGATCCCTAATATCTGCATCATCAACCCTTACCTTGCTAAGGTGAAGGAGCACCCTCAAACCGTTCGGGTGGACGATGGTGTCCTCCATAAAGAATATTTGAAGGGACCTGTCAAGGAGGGGAGCATCGAGGCTAGATTGGAAGAAGTGGAGCAAGAAGCCTTCAAGTACAAGAAGATGGTTGAGCGTGGTGTTGAAGCTAACTTTGACATCATCAACGAGTTGAAGACTTACTTCAAGAAGGAGATGAAGGAGATGTGTGCAAGCATCACCGCATCAGAAGAAAGAGTTATTGAGCTCCAAGGGCAGATTTATGATCTCCAGAACCAGAACTATGAGTATGAACTAAATTTTCCACACATGGGTTTGGGTGCTGAGTGCAGGATCTCGGTGACTGACATCTCATATGAGACCGGAGAACCCCTTCCGTGGAAGCTCTTCGCCAAGGACTACGTGATCAACAAGAACAACGATGAGGAGTAAATATCCTTGGGTAATGGCATCCCCTTGGCTTGTTCCAAGCTTGGGGGAGTGCCTGGTATCTTTATCTTTATCTTAGTCTTTTAGAGTTAAGTAAAGTCATATCATGTCTAGGGAAGTTATTATATGAAATAGGTGTTTGCATTGAGGTCTATCACTCCTTTGTGGAGAGTCTTGTATCTGTGAGTGTGGAGTCATCTATGATGGAATATGTTAGACCAAGTATGTGATCAGAGGGGGAGGGGGTGAATGATCACTTCAAATTTTCACATGAAACTTTGAAGTGAAGCATAACATGGCAGCCGAAACTATTTAACAGGAAGGAATTCATAGAAGCAGAACGTAATCGAAGCAGAACATAGCGAATCAAAAGCATCGAATCAATTGCATCGAAGCATAACTCTGAAGCAATTGACAAACAGAATGTAAGTACGTAAGGAAAAACGAACTCTTGACTCGGCGATGTTTGTTCGACCAGTTCACACTCTGCAAAGTGCTACGTCTGGTTGGAGGGACTTGTGATTGAACACAGGAGCTAACCTCTCTCCGTCCATATCTCCACTGCACCAAACTCCTTGAGCTTGGTCAGTTCTTCACTCTTGGTTGATTATTGAGGAAATCACCGAAACCTTTGACAAACTGGACTTCGAGGCGACAATAACTCTTCGCTCTCTGAAGAACAACTCTCTAACCGTCTAGGAGAATTGCAGTTCTCCAAGATAAAAAGGCTAGCAAACTTCTTCCTAAGTCATAATGATTCAACTCAGATCAATAGGACTTATGCTTCGGTGGATGGGTTTGTGATGTGCTTCGGTGGGGTTGCTCTCTCTCTTTCCTCTGCAGGAATTCAAACGTGGAGCAGCCTCCCGGCCAATGAGGGCGGGGGAGGGGTATTTATAGGCAGCAATCCCAAGGTGCGAAATGACTGAAGTGACCCGATGTGACAGCTTGACACCTGTCCCCAACGGTCATATTTCCAATCAATGCGCAACTTTACTTGCGGTCCAAGTAAAGCTGACTCACGGACTTGGTTCTGCTTCAGAAGCCGAAAGAACAAAGTCTTCGCTGGTGAAGCATTACCTAGCTCACATGAGATTTCTTCGGTTCAGGTTTCTCATTGGTTTCGATTTGATCTGAGTCTTTTCATCAAAACCTTCGGAGTACATTTGCTAAACCCCTCTTGATAGTACGGTTTTTCCTATGACTCAAGGAAGTAAAAAAAAACTACGCAAAAACAACTAAGTCTTGCGCCATCTTGATCAACTTCTTCGATAGGATGTGCTTCAGGATTCCTTATCCTTTTAGGGGTCGACATCCGTGATGTGCTTCGCTCCAGAGGATATGCTTCGGTAACTGAGTAAATCTTCGTTGAAGCTTTATCACCTACCTATAACTTCAGGAATCTAACCATCTGTTTCACACTAGAAAACTTGTTAGTTCCTCTACTGTTTTGACCAACAATATCCAAAACTCATAAGGGATATAAATTTGCTCTTACAATCTCCCCCTTTTTGGACTATTGTTGACAAAACAGGCATCGATAGAAAGATATGGAATTTGAATTTGAGTTGAGAGCAAACTCTAAGATATGAAGCTTATGACTCCCCCTGAATGCAAGCATCGAAGATTTATAATCGAAGTGAATGCTTGTCGAAGAATATCATTAGTGGGAAGCCTAACACATATCCTAGCGAATCAATTGCATACTGAAATGATTTGTCTTGAAGAATATGCAATCATCCAATGACCTGTGAACTTAAGGAAAATAACCACCTGCAAGATAAGATATAGGAGAGCAACTTGCAAGCACGGGGTTATTAACATATAAGATAAGCATAGTTCACAGTCGAAGTAAAACGTTAAGATACAACCCAATCGAAGTGAATGGAATGTTTGTCGAATCTTAACACACGCAAACATGAATCGAATCAAAACCCTAAACCCCGCAGCGAATCTAAACTCAATCGATGCTACGTTCTCCCCCTTTTTGTCAAGAATTGGACAAAAGGTAGAGAGGCATATCGAGAGCACTTAAGCGTTTGCTGCACCCTAGGGACCCTGCGGAACTTCTTCGCCTGACGAAGATTCATCGCCTGATGTTTCGCCTTCGGTCGAAGCCGGTGAGTCGTCCTCGTCGAAGTCGATCGGCGCTTGAAGCAATTCAAGATCGCTGTCGTCGAGGGGATCGTCATCATGCTTCGACGTGTGGGAGTCTTCATCAGAGAATGTGTCTGGGCGAATCTGTTCTGCATGGTTGACGAATAAGACTTCTTCGATCTTGTCCAGCGGAGGAATCTTGGGGTTGGGGCGTTCAACAGAATCATTCCTTGAAAAGTTTCGCTGTAAGTGAGGATATTCCTTGAATATACGGTCGGCTTTCAATTTCTTCACTGAGTTGAACTTTCTGAGTCCTTTCCAAGAATGACGCTTCAATACCTTCAGGTATTGGTTGTTGTTCATAGCAATGTTTCCAACGCGATTGATCTCATCAGATAAGTGTTGCATCTGTCTTTGATTGCCTTCGATGAAATTCTCCAGCAGCTGTTGGTTTCGAATGGCAACCTCGAAGTGATACACTTCTTTCTGATATCGCTTCGACATATTGCGCTCATTGATATGCTGTCTGACTCCTACATAAGTTGCAAAGGGGTCATTTGGCCGCCTGAAGATGTTCATGGTATCGCGGACCGGAGGACAGAACAGCTTCGGGTGATGCTTCGCTATGAATTCTTCACTGCGTCCATGGTTGCAAATAGCTTGCAGCCAAGGAGCATATGGCTTCAGTTGATTGACCACTTCTGCAGCTTGTACCATGTAGCGAAGAAAAAAGTCTTCGAAGTCAAACACAAGTCCATGGGTGAGCTTCATAAGAGCATGACGAGTTGGATAATGTATGTTTGATTCTTCATTCGCTGTACTGAGAGGCATCAGAGAGTTTGACAGAATATAGAACCATGTCTTGGAATTGAAAACCAGATGCTTCGGGCGAATGTTTTCTGGCATGTGATCTCCAGTGACTTCGGGATCCAGTAAAGATGCGAATTCAGCTTCGGTGGGATCCGGTAACATGTGAACCTTTGGAAGTTTTCCAGTGTGTCTTGGAATGTTCACAATTTCCATGAATTCTTCGGAGTACATCCTGAAGATTTTCCCTTGAATCATCCATTCAAGAATCCAAGTGCTAGTGTCTTCTGGGGTTCCAGATACATAAAGTGTGGCATAGAATTGCTTCACTAGCTCGGAGTTGAATGGAGTTTCCATTGCAAATAATCCTGTGAGATTATGAGATTCAATGGTTTCAACTATGTTCTGGAAGCATGTTGCGGCATTTAGACTATGCAAATCCAAGTACTTGTGCCTGAAAAGAATTCCTTTCTGGCAGTAAAGCTTCGTGTACAAAATCTGTTGTTCAGCTGTCCAGAATCGAAGATCATGAGCAGTTCTTGGTGAATCATATGGACTAGTGCCAAAGAATCTAAGCTTCTTGCGATGAACTTCAATATCGAACTCAGGACCGTGCCTTGAAGAAGTTCCTTCTCCCATGAAAATGGGAAAAGTCTCTCTGGGGTAGAGTGAGTCCAACTGGGTGTCTTGAGCAGGAATACAATGCCTTCGGGCATCTGCGATTCGCCTCGGCGGTTGAGTGACGATTGCCAGCTCATTGGCTTCGGCCTCTGCTTCGACATCAGCTTCGGCACGTCCAGCTTGCACTTGGGCTTCTTCTTTTTCTTCGGACTCCTCAGCAGAGTGAGCTGAAGAGTAATCTTTGTCAGGAGTGGCTTGACGGGGTGGAGATGGTTGTGGTGCAAAGTTGTCTTGAGCGGACGGTTGTGGAGCAGGTTGAGGTGGAGGTGGAGTTTGAACACGGGGTGGATTGGCTTCGGGTTGAGGTGGAGGTGGAGCAACTTCGGGGGCGGATGGCTTCGATGATGGTTTGCCAAGATTGATTATTTTGCATCGTGGGGGCGATGCCTTTCTTGGTGCTTTCTTGGCTGGGTGGGAGCTGACTTCATCAAATTCTTCGGTGTCAGCAATCAGTCGTCTCTTCCTAGGTTGCAGCTTTGGAAGAGGTGAAGCTAATTGCTGGACCATGGCTTCGCGCCTCTTAGAGTCAAGTGCCATGACCGAAGCATTATGCGATTTGCAGCATTCTTCGATAGCGGATTTCAGCTTGCCTTGAAATTGTTGAAGATTCTGCTTGGTTTGCTCATTTACAGCAGCAATTTTCTTCGAAGCAGCAGTTGCTTCGCTCTTGAAGTCCTCATCAGATTCTTCGTCAGCTTTCTTCTTGAATTTTTGAATCTTGGCAGTTTCTGATCTATCTCTAGCATGCAGATCTCTAAGCTGATTATACAAGGTTTCGACCATGGCTGAAAGATTTGGAGAAATGAATGTATCTCCAACATCCACAGTGTGAGGATGAATGGCTTCAGCTAGCTTGGAATAAGTCTGACTTATACCTAGACAATCCCACAATTCGCCTTCCCTAGCATCTGGAAAGTTGTGCTCACTGTGTTCAGCTTCAGCTTGGGCTTCGGGGACAGTAGCTGCGACTGGCTTCGGGGAAATTTCCTTCGGCGCCATGTCCACAGCGGCTTCCTTTTGAGCAGCCCTGGCAGCTTTCTCAGCTTTCTTTGTTCGCAGAACATCCAGCTGAGCTTTGCGCTTGGCTTCAGCTTCAGCAAGTTGTTTGGCTTCGGCGGCTGCCTTAGCCTCTTGAGCTTTAGCTTCAGCTAGCTTGCGCTTCGCTTCAGCTTGCTGGTTTGCCTCTGCCAGCTCCTTCCTTTGCTTCTCTAGATCAGCTGCTTCTCGATCAGCTTTCTCTTTCTCTTTTGCTTCTCTCTCAGCCTTAGCTTTGGCTTGAGCTTCGGCATGCAGGCGTTCAGCTTCGATGAGGTCTCTTTTCCTCAATTCAACTTCAGACAATTTCTTCGTGCCAACCTGGGCAAACGTCTGACCAGGCTTAGCCACAGTTGTCTTTGTCTTCGAAGCTTTAACAGGCTCTTGAGCTTTGGCTTCGGGCACAGCAGCCGGCTTAGCCACAGGCTTTGCCTTCGGGTCATGCCGTTCCTTAGTCCTCTGCTCGGATGGAACAGGACGGCGGGGAGGCTTAGACGACAAGGGTGCCTCGACCACCAGGTTCGTCAAGTCAATGTTCCTCTTTGGAGCAGGAGGTTCTGAAGGTTCTTGGAACTTAACGCCTTTGGGAGTAGTTGGCTTCGCTCCAGCCTTCTTCTTCAGAGGCTTCTTAAATAGCATCTTCTTGGGACTAGGGGGAATGGGTGAGTGTTCTGACTCATCATCAGCTTCATCAGCTGGATCTTCTTCAATGGAGTCTTCGAGATGAGCACCTGGTTCAGCTTCGTCATCGGCTTCGTGTTCTGCCTCCTCATCTGAAGCAGGAGGTGGCGAATTACTAAGCTTCCGAAGCTTTCGCCTCTTCTTAGGCTTCGATGGTTCAGCATCATCAAGTCCAGCAGCTGCAAGAGCTTTTGCTTTCTTCTCTTCGCGGATTCTCTTCTTCTCAGCCAAAATGGCAAGTCTTTCTTGCTCTTCAGGATAATCATCAGGTGTTTTGAGTGTGTTAGGGTGAGGAACAGCCGGAGGCTTCGGGTAGTACTTCGATCTGTTGGCTGCGGTGTACTGAGAACACATGGCTGTGGTGTACCTGTAAGGTGGACTAAATGCGAATTGCATCGCCCACTTCCAAGATGGGATACTTTTGTACTTGTACCACCTGACAGCCCAGTACCTTCGAATCCTTTGCAATCTCATCTTCCTATCATGATCTGTTTCTTCCGGAGGAGTGTCATATTCCATTCTGATGCGAATAGCTTCGGGAATTCCTCTGGCATTATTGACTTCCTTCGTTTTGCCTCCCTTGCCTTTCTGCTTCGGTGGCTCTGGAAAATTCTCAAGTCCATCAACAATAGGGGACTCATTTCCTATGGCAGCCTCTTCGTCAGACATCCTGTGAATGGAATCATAGACAAGAGGGAAACAAAGAAAGGGAATGAATAAGCACAGGCAATGGTTTCGACCAAAAAAAACAATTTTGATAGGAGCCCAGATCAATCTTAGATTGGTTGCAACTTCTCTGTATGAATTTGGCTAGAACAAGTCGAAACGAGACCTAACGCAATCCAGAGCAGAGAATGAACCGAATCTTATCCACTGACCTGAGAAGATGGGATAGCTTTGATGCTAAGAACAACTTTCCCAAGATGTAAAGATCAGCAAGGATCAAATAGCCCTAGAACAGAAAACAAAATCCTAACAAACTCAGATCCAAACCCTAGATGAAGAACATGGAGAGACAGATAGGATCCGAGGGCAATGCGTACCCTAACTTGGTGACGCACGGCAGCTACGGCGACGGAGGGCGGAGAAGTGCTCTGCGTCGACGGGGAAGGTCCACGGTGGCGACGTTCCGGCAGTGAAGCGGCGACGGCGACGGCGAGGACGAGGAGCTCTGCGGACGCTCGAGGAGGAAGACAGAGGAGTCGGGGCGAATGAATGTGTGGGAACGGTTTCGATGGGGGGAACACCTTAAATAGGCACGATCTGGAGCGGTTACCAGATCACATCGAACGGTTCTCAGCAACTGACTCTTCCGATTCAACGGCTGAGATATGGTGGCGTATCGCGAGCGAAGCTCATCGACCCGAAAAAGACGGGGACTCAACGGCCGAAGAATTTGTCTTGACCGAGAGCAAAAACTTCGATAAAAGTTGGGAGCATTTGCTTCGGAACTCAAGGACGTTCGAAGCAATATGCTTTCCGTTTCAATTGTGCTTAACATTCGAGATCGAAAAGATCGGAGGCGAAGCAGAATGAAGGGGGGGGGGGGTAGGGTCCGAAACTTATCACTTTGAAGAACAACAACGAAGCTAAAAGTGATAAGCATAGGGGACAAAAGAAACGAATAAATAAAGCAAACTAAACACTGAACAAAAAGCAAATGGCAAGCGAGGCTAAACTTGGGCGAAGAAAAACTCAAGCGAAACTAAACAAAAAGAACACACCGAAGGTGAATATATACAGTGAATAGTTTCGATCTTACTGAACATTGTGTGAGTCTAAGATGTTTAGCTCACACCTCAATGCACAAAACCTTTTCTCGTCCAATGGCTTCGTGAATATATCTGCCAATTGATCTTCTGTTCTTACATGGCTAATCTCAATGTCTTCACGCTGAACATGATCTCGAAGAAAATGATGACGAATATCAATATGCTTCGTTCGAGAGTGTTGCACAGGATTGTGTGCAATCTTGATGGCACTCTCATTATCACAAAGCAAAGGGATTTTCTTCATATGAATACCATAATCTTTCAGCGTCTGCTTAAGCCAAAGTATTTGAGTGCAGCATGAGCCAGCAGCAATGTATTCAGCTTCAGCAGTAGATATTGAGACACAATTCTGTTTCTTTGAAGCCCAACACACAAGAGATCTACCAAGAAAAAGACAAGTGCCTGAGGTAGATTTCCTGTCAACCCTATCACCAGCCCAGTCTGAATCAGAATATCCAATCAAATCAAACTGAGTGCCTTTGGGATACCAAAGTCCCAAAGAAGGAGTATGTGCTAGATATCGAAGAATTCGCTTCACAGCAGTATGATGCGATTCCTTCGGATTTGCCTGAAAACGAGCACAAATACAAACTGATAGCATAATGTCAGGTCTAGATGCACATAAGTATAAGAGTGAACCTATCATAGACCGAAACTTTTTCTGGTCGAAGGGTTTCCCTTTCTCATCTGCATCAAGAAAACCATTAGTAGGCATGGGAGTTCTAATGGTCTTGCATTCAGCAAGATCAAACTTCTTCAGGCAATCCTTCAAGTATTTCTCTTGTGAAATAAAGGTGCCATTCTTCTGTTGTCGAATCTGAAGTCCAAGGAAAAACTTCAATTCTCCCATCATTGACATCTCATATTTCTTCGACATCATCCTTGCAAATTCTTCGCTGATCTCAGAGTTAGTACAGCCAAAAATAATATCATCTACATATATCTGACACACAAATAGATCATTGTTATATGATCGAGTGAAAAGTGTGGGGTCAGTTGTTCCTGGTTTGAAGCCTTTCTTCAGAAGGAAATCCTTCAGTGTTTCATACCAAGCACGAGGTGCTTGCTTCAGTCCATACAAAGCTTTGTGAAGCCTGTACACCATATCAGGATTCTTCGAGTCTTCAAAACCTGGAGGCTGCATAACATACACTTCTTCTTCGATTTCACCATTTAGAAAAGCACTCTTGACATCCATTTGATATAGCAATATATTTTTGTGGTTAGCAAAAGCAAGCATGACACGAATGGATTCGAGACGGGCTACTGGAGCATAGGTTTCACCGAAGTCAATGCCTTCGATTTGGGTGTAACCTTGTGCTACCAATCTAGCCTTATTTCTTACCACAATACCGTCTTCATCTTGCTTGTTGCGAAATATCCACTTGGTGCCAATAATGTTGTGCTTCGAGGGATCTGGCCTTTCAACAAGTGACCAGACTTTGTTCCTTTCAAACTGGTGAAGTTCTTCCATCATAGCCAATAACCAATCAGGGTCTTTCATGGCTTCATCATATTTTGAAGGCTCTAGCATAGAGACAAAGGAAAAATTTCCACAGAAGTTAGCCAAGCGAGTGCGAGATCGAGTAGTGGGACGACCTGGTAGATTGATATCTTCGAGAATCGAATCCACATCAACTCTTCTTCGAACTCGTGATAAAGCAGTATCATTTGCTTCAGGCTCAGCATCTGCTTCGGGATTTGCATCAGCTTCGGGTTCAGCTTCAGCATTTCCTTCGTTCCCTTGACCTTCTTCGTCCTGTTCATCATTAGCTTCAGGATGGTAATCTCCAGCGCCCCGGGCTATGTGTGGGAACATTGGACCATCATCATCCCTTACAGCTTGACTTTCATTAGCTTCGACAGGGCGAATCTCACCAATAGCCATAGACCTAATCACTTCATCAAGTGGAGGTTCATCTAGATCATGAGGCAAATGCTCCTTTTGAGAGCCATTAGTTTCATCAAATCTTACATTTACAGTTTCCATAACTTTCCCAAAGTGAGAGTTATAGACTCTGTAAGTGTGAGAGTTTGAGCCATAACCTAAAAGAAAACCTTCATGTGCCTTAGGGGCAAATTTGGAGCTATGATTCATATCTCTAATAAAGCATGGAGCACCAAATACCCTAAGATATGAGACATTTGGTTTGTTACCAGTGATAAGCTCATGTGAAGTTTTCTTCAAGAATTTGTGAAGGTAAACCTTGTTGATGATGTGACATGCAGTATTGATTGCTTCGGCCCAGAACCTAATAGGAGTCTTGTATTCAGCAAGCATAGTTCTGGCCATCTCAATAAGAGTTCTATTCTTCCTTTCAACTACACCATTCTGTTGAGGTGTATAAGCAGCAGAGAACTCATGAGTAAAACCATGATCATCAAGAAATTCTTCGATATTAGTATTCTTGAATTCAGTTCCATTATCACTTCGGATATGCTTCACAGATAATTCATATTCTGTTTGAGCTCTCTTAGCGAATGACTTGAAGATTTCAACCACTTTGCTCTTGTCATCCAAAAAGAAAACCCAAGTATATCGTGAGAAGTCATCAACAATGACTAGACCATATTTGTTTCCTCCCAGACTTGCATAATTTTGGGGACCAAAAAGATCCATATGAAGCAATTCAAGAGGACGAGTGGTAGACATGATGGTCTTCGCTGAATGATGTTTCTTTGTAATTTTACCAGCTTCGCATGCACTGCAGAGACGATCCTTATCGAATTTTACTTCGGTAAGACCAATAACATGATTTTTCTTCACTAGGTTATGAAGATTTCTCATCCCTGCATGACCAAGTCTTCGATGCCATAACCAACCCGATGAAGCTTTTGCCATTAAGCAAGTGGAAACAGCAGGGCCCGAAGAAAAATCAACAATGTAAAGATCTCCCTTTCGGTAACCCTCGAAGATAAACGAATAGTCATCCTGTGAAAAGACAACACAACGCGAAGCAGAAAACAACACAAGCATACCCATATCGCATAACTTTGAAATAGACATAAGATTATATCCAAGTGATTGGACTAGCATAACCTTGTCAATGTGCTTATCCTTCGATATGGCAATCTTACCCAAACCTAACACTTTACCTTTGTTGTTGTCACCGAAGGTAATGAACTTCAGAGAAGATTGAGATAGTTTTTCTTCGGTGAACAACTCCTTGTCTCCGGTCATATGATTTGTGCAACCACTATCCATGACCCATTCGGATCCACCGGAGACATAGCCCTGCAGAAGAATTAGTTCTTCTTAACCACCCACAAACGAGCAGGTGACTGAGAAGACGTTGAAGCACTGGTCGAAGCAATATTAAATCGGACAGGAGTGTATTGCTTCGGTGTACCATCAAGCACACCATAAATGTAAGTCCTCTGCGAATGGTTAGCATAAGTATGAGCATATGCAATCTTAGTACGATTATTATGAGGACGATACGTATGGCGACCAGTACGATAGTATTGCTTCTGCGGAACATTTGACTCGGTCACCAAAGGATCATTTCTCGTCTCAAGAGAGTAGAAATGATTCGGTGGTATCGAAGGCTTTCCCTGCATAGAATGGTTAGCAGGCAATTTTTCCACAAGTGCTTTCTGCACCCATATCTGCCTCTTGTAGAATCCATTCTTTGGTGGAGTACCTACATACTCAGCTGAAACTTTTCCCTGTTCATCTTTCATGAGTTTGTAGTCTGAATCAAGTGAGTCATCCACAATGACTTTGTTCATTTTGCAATCGAAACCTGAAAGGTTAGAAATATCAATGGGTTTCTCCTTCGCTAGAACCCAAACAGTCTTAGGATACTGCTCAGGCTCCCAATATGTGCCATCAGGATTTATCTTTCTCTCAAAGCCAACACCTTCATTCCTGGGATTCCTGTGAAGGAGGGCCTTCCTAAGGATATCACAGAGATATTGGTGTCCTTGCACACTTTTGAACATGCCTGTTTCAAATAAGTTTTTCAACCTGAGGAGTTCCTCGGTAATAGCAGGATTTTCCTCATCGGAGGCATTAGTATCATCAATAACAATAGGAGCTTTCCCTTTGGAAATAGTTTTGCTTCGTTCCAAACAATCCAAACAAGGTGATTCAGTTTTATCAATTGCTTCAGAACCTTGTTGAGCCATGAGAGAGATATTAACATTTTCCAATTCTTCATGAGCCTCTTTCAGTTTTTCAAGAGCCACTTTCCTCTGAAGAAATTCATAGGTAAGCTTCTCATAATCAACTGAAAGAAGATCATGCCGAGAGGATAATTCTTCAAACTTCTCCTTCAGAGTTTCATGCTCATCAGTTAAAGTTTGACTTTTCTCAATCTCATTGATCAACAAAGTTTCTGACTTCTTAATGGTTTTGCTTAGTGAATCAAGTTCATCTTGTTGAATTGAAGCAATTTTAGCAAGTTTAGCATAGCTAACTCTAGTATCACTTTCACATGAAGAATAATCAGAAATATCATAGGTTGACTTGGATGAAGATACCTTTGCCTTGGCCATGAAGCAATATGCAGGAGTTTCATCTTCACTGCTGTAGTTGGTGAAGAATGAGCTCGAAGCATTTGCTGAAGCATCTGTCGAAGCAAATGCTAATCCAGCAACACCATCTGATTCGGACCCTGAAGCAGATCGTGAGTCTTGTTCAGCTTCGGAACCAGAGGCTTCGGCTTCAGAATTCATCTCCTTTCCCAGATAGGCCTTGGCACGATGAGAGCTGCTTCGACGAGACGAGTAAGTCTTCGATGAAGAACCCTCATGCTTCTTATGATACTTCTTTCTCTTATCATCATCAGAATCTTTCTTCTTTTCCCTTCTTGAACTGGAATCATGTTTCTTTGACTCATGACTTCTGGAGGATTTGTAAAGCTTCGATGAAGAGTCTCTGTGTGAATGCTTCGATTTGATCTCAGCTTCCCACAGAGGGCAATCAGCAATGAAGTGTCCTGGTTTCTTGCACTTATAGCAGCAGTTGTCCTTCGATGGATAGCTTCTTGAAGATGAACGGTGAGAAGAATGACTCGAGCTTCTTGAAGGATAACTCTTCTTGGGTGAAGAAAAACCTTTCTTCTGAAAGCGATTGAAGCGTCTCATGATCAGTGCCAAATCCTTTCCAATGCTTGCAGGATCATCTGATTCGACACCTGAAGCAGAACTGACTTCGGGCGAAGAATGACGCGAAGCTTTTGCTTTCAGAGCATGAGATCTTCTTCGAGAACCATTTATGTCACGTTTCTCATCTTCTTCCATTTCAAAGGTAGTGAGTCTCTCAAGAACATCAGCAGCAACAAGATGTCTGTAATCAGACCTTTCCTTGATCATCAGAACAATGTGATCGAACGAATCATCTAGCGAGCGAAGAAGTGTTCTGACAACTGAGTGAGGAGTTATATCATCAGCACCGAGGGAAATCAACTCATTTGCCAGAGCTGTGAGTCTGCTGTAAATTGAGTGAACCTTTTCACCCTCGAGTCTTTTGAAGCGATAGAATTTGCTTCGGAGTGTGTCAATTCTGGCATCTCTCTGAGTAGAAACACCTTCACCAATCTTTTCAAGATAGTCCCAGACACCTTTTGCCGAAGGAATATTCTTCACTTCATGATACTTTTCTGGAGTCAAGTGATTTGTGATGAACACCCAGACAACCGAATCCAGATCCATCAGTTGAGCTTCTTCAGGAGTGATAGCATTCTTATCAGTAACTGTAACACCATGTAAGACAACTTGCCATGCAGTGGAATTGATAGCCATAATATTCCTCTTCATCTTGTCCTTCCAGTAAGAGTAGTCCTTCCCATTGAAAATAGGAATAGGTTCGCCAGAGCGAATAGCTGCGAAAGACATACTAGAAGACATACTTGAAAACACTCCAGGAGGTTAATCCAAAAAGAGTGACCTGCTCTGATACCAATTGTTAGACCAAGTATGTGATCAGAGGGGGAGGGGGTGAATGATCACTTCAAATTTTCACATGAAACTTTGAAGTGAAGCATAACATGGCAGCCGAAACTATTTAACAGGAAGGAATTCATAGAAGCAGAACGTAATCGAAGCAGAACATAGCGAATCAAAAGCATCGAATCAATTGCATCGAAGCATAACTCTGAAGCAATTGACAAACAGAATGTAAGTGCGTAAGGAAAAACGAACTCTTGACTCGGCGATGTTTGTTCGACCAGTTCACACTCTGCAAAGTGCTACGTCTGGTTGGAGGGACTTGTGATTGAACACAGGAGCTAACCTCTCTCCGTCCATATCTCCACTGCACCAAACTCCTTGAGCTTGGTCAGTTCTTCACTCTTGGTTGATTATTGAGGAAATCACCGAAACCTTTGACAAACTGGACTTCGAGGCGACAATAACTCTTCGCTCTCTGAAGAACAACTCTCTAACCGTCTAGGAGAATTGCAGTTCTCCAAGATAAAAAGGCTAGCAAACTTCTTCCTAAGTCATAATGATTCAACTCAGATCAATAGGACTTATGCTTCGGTGGATGGGTTTGTGATGTGCTTCGGTGGGGTTGCTCTCTCTCTTTCCTCTGCAGGAATTCAAACGTGGAGCAGCCTCCCGGCCAATGAGGGCGGGGGAGGGGTATTTATAGGCAGCAATCCCAAGGTGCGAAATGACTGAAGTGACCCGATGTGACAGCTTGACACCTGTCCCCAACGGTCATATTTCCAATCAATGCGCAACTTTACTTGCGGTCCAAGTAAAGCTGACTCACGGACTTGGTTCTGCTTCAGAAGCCGAAAGAACAAAGTCTTCGCTGGTGAAGCATTACCTAGCTCACATGAGATTTCTTCGGTTCAGGTTTCTCATTGGTTTCGATTTGATCTGAGTCTTTTCATCAAAACCTTCGGAGTACATTTGCTAAACCCCTCTTGATAGTACGGTTTTTCCTATGACTCAAGGAAGTAAAAAAAAACTACGCAAAAACAACTAAGTCTTGCGCCATCTTGATCAACTTCTTCGATAGGATGTGCTTCAGGATTCCTTATCCTTTTAGGGGTCGACATCCGTGATGTGCTTCGCTCCAGAGGATATGCTTCGGTAACTGAGTAAATCTTCGTTGAAGCTTTATCACCTACCTATAACTTCAGGAATCTAACCATCTGTTTCACACTAGAAAACTTGTTAGTTCCTCTACTGTTTTGACCAACAATATCCAAAACTCATGAGGGATATAACTTTGCTCTTACAGAATATTAATGAGAAGTCTATTGGTTCCTTCGCTGCACTAGGTATTCTCTTCACGCAATTGACCTTATATGATGATTCTTATGGGGAGTATTGACCTTATATCAGGTATGGCTTTGAAAACTTTATTTAAATTTTTGCAAACATAGCTTTGGTCATGACAACATGCATGTTTTCTCAAGTAGTGACATAGCCAAAACCTTTATGTTATTATGCTTGAAGTTTTATGTTGACATGGAAGACAACTTGATGTGTTATGCTCAACTTAATGTTTATGCTTTATATGCTTTGCATCTAAGTCATCATCAATTGTCTGTTCTCTTAAAGCCTTTGCTAGCCAAACTCATTGCGGAGAAGATTTTTGCTTGTGCATCCATACCCTAAAACCAATATCTTCCATATGAGTCCACCATACCTACCTATTCGTGGTATTTCCCTACCACTCCTGAAAGTATAGAATTTATGTGTTATCCTTAAATGTTCAAAATCTTCTGATTTGTGCCTCTTTTTTAGCTCATGAGGAAGTAGTAGGTAATTCATGATCTTCTTAAGTTGGACAAGTTTTACCCCGGGATTGCATGTCTAATCTGCAAACCCCTAATACGAGGAGGAACTGGCATGAGTGCGCCCAGCTCGTAAGATAATACAACAAACAAACCCTCCTTCACGCTTGGTCTATGAGAAATCAGAAACTTTGGCAGTGATAAACAAAGGAGGTTAAGGGGATGTGATCTTCCCCACTTGGGAGCCGTTCCTCAAAACTCGTCCAGCTTGAGAAGTAATTGAGCTATATATTAGCATTCTTTGACAAACTATGCACCTCCCAAAATTTGTTTTCATTCTGTTTGATTTAAGGATAGCACATGAGTTTTCCCTGCTTCCCTATAACAAGGCATGTCCTTTACTCTTATGTTGAGTCAGTTTTTTCCACTTCCTTCTTGTGACGCCCTCGATTTACGATCATGTACAGTAATCATACACGCAGTGTACATGATCGAGATCAGGTGCCACTGTGAGAATATCTTAGCACAACACTAAACACAAAAGGATAAACCAATATATTACAAGAAAGGGGGTCGCACGGACCCGAATACATAAGACATACAATCATAATATCTGAGTACAGACATAGTTAGTCAAGTTTTGCCTTAAGAAGGCTAGCACAAATAACATCAGAGATACAGATCGAAAAGGCAAGGCATCCTTCCTGGGAGCCTCCGAAACTACTCCTGGTCCTGTTCAGCGGGGGTCTCAACGTAGTAGTAGCCACCAGCGAGGTACTCCTGCTCCTGGGCGCCAACGTCGACTGCAGCGGCCGATCAGGGAAAACAAAAAGGGGGGAATAAAGCAAGGGTGAGTATCTAGCATACCCGCGAGTCTTACGTCCAGTACTAAATGGTAGAAATTCAGAATAAGGATTATAACCTAGGCCTATCGAAGACTAGCATCTTCCGATGAGTCTTGAAGCACAAGAAGAGAATAGCCAACAGTTCATATAAAGCATAAAGTAACAATGCAGCAGAAGTTGCTGCAGCATTGTATAATAGTAAGTTGTCATAATTAACAATTATAAATGCCTCCGAGTTCATTCCTCGACTCCCTGCGAGGAAGAGAAACCGGAGCCAACAGTTTAATAGTAGTAGTTTGTAGTAGTAGGCTCTGGCTTCAGCATAAAGCGTCCTATTGCCGTGGACATGGCTATTCGAATAGATCAAACTCCCTGCAGGGATGCACTACTGTTCAACCTGCACGCTCGGATCTCCAGGGTGGCGTACACCTTGTTAGGGAATGCCCCACCGAGGCTATCGACACGCCGAGGCCCATCCTACGGCTCATCAGAGAGGTCCCCGCCGGTCTATAGTCCTAAGCGCAAGAGCTTCATGGGCCATCACCTCTCGCACTCCGGGTCGTTGTGTGCCAAGTGGATCCAGTGCCACAGCACGATCCGACCCAACCACAATGCTGAAACTGGACGTCTTTCAGAGCTTTCGAACGAGACCACGACGCGAAGGTCCCACACCGTAATCCCACGTGAAGGTAGTGCGTACAAGCCTTTGCGACCTCTGAAGTCATCCACCTGAACCATGAGTCCTTTTATTATCATCTCGCAGACAACCGTTATCGTTGCCTGACTAACAACACAACGGACAACGAACAACATCCAGGACCACCAGTGCGTCGGTGCCTGCCCTGTCGTCCCATCAAAGCTCCGTAGTTACCAACAAGGTGAACCGACTCCTTACCTTGTCTCGCGTGTGCTCTTGGAAGAGCTCGACTTTCGTGGTTTGGTAACTCTCGTGGACAACGATCAAGGTCCAAGCACGCCAGTATGTCGATCGTAATCTCCCTGTTGTCCCGTCGCAATACCTCTCACGGGCACCATTGGGTCGCCCGACACTTACCTTTAAGGAAAACCGTTGTTCAGGACCCTAGGGCGGCTATACAGAGTCAGCAACGAGTGGAGTACAAGGATTACTCCTCGATAGCTCACACTTCACGTGGATCGGCAGAGCCGAGGTAGGGGCCTTAGGCGGTGTCTGCATTGTACCGTACCTATTGTAGTTATAATAAATTGTATCTGTGTCACTCCCAGAGTGATCAAGGCCCGCTATCTAATCCTAGTTGACTAATAATGCGCAGGGCTCACTGTTGATTATAATATATACGTACATAGGCAGCATAGGATAAAGGAAGGTACATCAAGGGGCGACAAAGACAGGCTATGCAATTGAATAGGATTGTAACGTAAAGCAACATCAGCAATGCCTAGTGCAAGAAATGTACGGAAAAGATAGGTGATACGTGGGGAAGAGAATGGCTCTGCTTGCCTGGAAGCTCGACGGTAGGGGTACGGTCGTCGACAACGTAGTCGATCATAGGGGCAGCGGCAGCGGACATCGAGACTACAGTAAATTAAGAGAGGGGGAAGAAACAATAAATACATGGCAATAATAGTAATACAAATACAAGCATGACAAACGTTAAGCTAGAGGTGAACTAACGCGGTGTTATACGTTGCAGACAAAACGGGAATTTAACCGCCAATTTTACCGGCTCCGGGCGATTACCGGACAGTGCAATCGAAGGGGGAATGTCCCGTGTTGGGAATGTTAGAGGGGGTGGTGGGTGTACGGGAGGCGTATCCATGTTCTTTATATTTTTCTGATCAATTTTCATGTATAAAGTTTTTCCATCTGAGTTACGGATTAAAAGATATTAAATTTCAAAGTTAAATCAATTTAATAGGTTTTCTGGATGCTTGAGTTTGGTGAGGAAATCATGATGCTTCTTGTCCGTATTTTATTTATCGACACTTCACTCTCTAAACTTGTGGACAGGTTTACCGAGCTGAGTATTCTCTTGGAAACAAGCGAAGTCTAAGCTTGGGGGAGTTGATACGTCCAAAATGCATCACTATTTTATATCATAATTCACCCCTATTCATTGATATATTTCATGCTATGATGCTATTCTTATGTTGTTTTGGCTTGTTTTACACAGTTTGTAACTTTTCGATACCGAAGCAGTAGACGCAGGATTCAACGGTAAAAAGTGTACATAGGGTTGCTGAATCAGAAGACCTCCAAATTACCTGAAAATCAACGGAGGCTATTTTCCAAAAGAATGACGGAGGCACGTAAAACGAGAGCCAGAGGGGGGCCACCAGGTGCCCAGTCGGCCTGGTGGCGCGGTGATACGTCCCAGACGTATCTATCATTTCTGCTTGCTCCATGCATGTTTTGTGTGATATTGCTATGATCTAGATACACTTTCATACACTTTTGATCATATTTGGACTAACTTATTAAATCAGTGCACCCCAGTGCCATTTTCTGTTTTCTGCTGTTTTTCTATTTCAGTTTTCCCTCATATTAAAAGTGCTCCAAAAATCTGTGAAAATTCAGATAAAACATCAGCGTAACAGAAGCTTCCAGAGTCCCAAAGGAGGGCCGGAGGGGCCCCACCTGGTGCCCAGGCGGCCAGGTGGCGCGGCCTAGGGTGGGGCCGCGCTGGGTGGCTGCGTGGACACCTGGTGGCCCCCTGGCTGCCCCCATTCGCCTATTTATTCCCCGTGACGTGAAACCCCCGAAGAGAGAACCATTTTTCGCGATCTCGCCTATATTCCGCCGCCGCCGCGCTTCCAAGATCGGGAGCGCTAGCAGACTTCTTCCCGGCACCCTGCTGGGGGGAGAACCCTTCACAATGGACGCTTCCTGGATGTGCCGTGAGTAGTTTCCTTTGGACCATGGGTCCATGATCAGTAGCTATGTGATGTTCTCCTCCCCTC
The DNA here is from genome assembly GCA_950022295.1 of Bromus sterilis. NCBI lineage: Eukaryota > Viridiplantae > Streptophyta > Magnoliopsida > Poales > Poaceae > Bromus > Bromus sterilis. Next base: position 346,752,542 of record OX465595.1, read on the forward strand.
TTTGTTCTTCATGGTTTAGACCTCGTGAGTTGCCCTACATGATCAAGGCACATACGTAATCTTTCTGCTGTTGCTATGCTAAGTTTGATGGGATCTGATGGATTATGAGATTATGTTCAGATTGTGATAGAGTAATATATTTGATTCTTATCTTTTATATTTTTGTTCCTAAGTAATTCTTGCATGTTCTCCGTTGTTGTTTATTTCTTCGGCCAAGTAGTAGGTAGTAACTCCAAGAGGGAACATTATGCTCGATTGTGGGTTCATGCCCCCTAATGACACGCTTGAGTGACAGAAACATGAGTCTAGGGGATGTGTTGCCACAAGAGGGAAAACAACGGGTCTTGTAACCGCGGTTGCAAGGATTGTTTACTTTACGCAAAGTGCTTTTTAATGCAGTTGTCTGTTGCTTTGGGTTTACACTTTGGGTGGGGCTCACAACTTAATACCAGCGAGATGTTCTGGATAGATATCTCAAGGTGGATGATTAGTAGTAGATGCAGTTGGATTTCGGCCTACTTATTTTGGCGTACTGCCCATGATTTTGAGCCTCTTCCTTTCTTTGTAGCATAATTAGCATTGCGGTGCGTTTATAATCCTTGCAATTGCCCACCTGTAATTTGTTTACCTCGCAGAGCAGTTTTATCGTATTTTGGGAGAGAGACATCACTAGTGAACATCACGGGACCCCGGTCCATATTCTCATCACTGTTTACACGCTTATTTACTATTTTGCTTTTACTTTCAGTTTCTATCATTATCATTATCCCTTGTGTTTTGATCCATTGTAAACAACAAGACCGGAGAGATTGACAATCTCTCTGAACTTCGTTGGGAGAAAAGTTATTTGTGTCTGTGTGCAGGTCCACGTCAGTTGTGCCGCTGACACCTACTTATCATCTCCGAAGTCCTACTGGTCGATACTCTCAACCTTGGTGTCTTCACCGAGGGAAACTTGCCGCTACGCTGCATCTCGCCTTCAACTTGGGGTAACCAACGAAGGGCGAGAAGCAATTATCATCTCTCCCGTATCAAGAAAATTTCTGGCGCCGTTGCCAGGCACTCCGAGTGCTAAGATAGGGGAGTTGCCCACTACCTTTTAACTTTGCTTTTTAGTCTTGTTATTTTACCTTTTAGTTTTTTTCTTTTGTGTCTTATATGAAAAAACCAAAAAAATAGTTGCTACCTTTTGCCTTTGTCTTGCCTTGCCTAGTTATGATATCTTTTCCATGGGTGTGGAACCACCCAAATATGGTAGGATGGACATGTTTCACTTGGGTCGTCTTCGATCAATTTGTGCCCGCGCTAAAAACCCAACCGACTTGGTTGAGGGAAGATCATTGGATGAGCACGTGATGACCCACAACCGTAAGGGATCTATTGCAGCGTTTTCGATAAGTAAGAGTGTCGAACCCAACGAGGAGCTAAAGGTATTGATAGGTGATTTTGGACAAGGAATAACTGCAAGCACTGAAAGATCACTTTTTAGGGGTTTTCGATATAAGAAACAATAAGATAAAAGTAAGCAAAGTAAATAGCACTGAAGAGCAGCAAGTGGCCCAATCCTTTTGACCAAAGGATAAGCCTGGCAACTGAACTTATAAAGACTATAGCGTTCTTGAGGACACATGGAGAGGTAGTCACGTGCTTTCGCCATACTCCGTATCGATAACAAGTGTTGTGTTGATAAGTGTTGAGTGGGTGGACCTATGCTAGCTCACCTTCTAGACTAAGATAAGTGCACTCTTATGATTAAACATCTTGCAAGCATCCGCAAATACAAGATAGAAATTAAGGCAAAGCCTAACCACAGCAATAAGATCAAGGATACATTATTCCCTTGTGCAAAAGTGTGCAAACTGGGGTTCAGGTTTCTGTCACTCCGGCAACCCACCATAAGCATTCTTTATACACAATGTATCCCCCTATGTCCTTAATAAGGCGAAGTGTTGAGTGTTCGACTCACACAACACCACTAGGAAAATAAAAACAGCTCTTAAACATCAAAGAACACAAATTGCTTCAACATCATATGACTACTAACAACTAGACTTCTCCCATGTCCTCAAGAACTAAAGTAACTACTCACAAGACATAAAAGAGATCATGATCAGAGGTGATAAATATATGATAAAAAATCTGGACATAATGATATTTCTCCAACAAAACTCAATAGCATTCACCACATAGTAGTAATCAACACCGATAGAGTAGAGAGGATAGATTTTACGGATTACAACACAAGATAAACTTGTGAGGTGAGATTGGATGGTGGTGAAGATGGTGTTTATGTTGGGGATGATGTTGATGATGATCTCGATGATGCCCGTGACGATGGTGATGACGATGGCGATGATCTCCCCTTCCGGGAGGTGATCTCCTCGGCGGAATCTGCCCACCGGAGAGCCCTTTTCTTCTTTGTAGGTTTCCGCTACGGAGCGGAGGCGGAACTCCGTAAAAGCTTCTATTTTTTAGGTTTTCGGGTAACGAGGAGTATATAGGCCAGAGGGGGGAGCCGAGAGTGGCCCTAGGGCTCCAGGCGCCCTCCCAGCGTGGCCAAGGGTGGGGCCGCGCCAGGTGGCCGCCTGGGGACCCCGTGCCCCCCCCTCTGGCCCCTCTTCGGCGTGTCTTCATTAATCCTTCGGAAAATACCCTCCGTCGATTTTCAGGTAATTTGGAGGTATTCTTCTTCAGCAACTCAGCGTCCACTTTTTACCGCTGAATCCTGCGTCTGCTGTTTCGGCACCGGAAAGTTGCAAACTGTGTAAAACAAGCCAAAACAACATAAGAACATCATCGTAACATGAAATATATCAATGAATAAGGATGAATTGCGATATAAAATAGTGATGCATTTTGGACGTATCAACTCCCCCAAGCTTAAACCTCGCTTGTCCCCAAGCAAAAACTGAGCTCGGTAAACCTGTCCACAAGTTTAGAGAGTAAAGTGTCGATAAATAGAATACGGACAAGAAGCATCATGATTTCTTCACCAAACTCAAACATCCTCAACAACAATCTTCAACTCATAAAGCCCTTATGAAAGAGTAATAACAATTATAATCAAGAGTAGGGCTAAGGAAACTCATCAAAACATGGCAAACATGTCCTTTGGTCAAGAACAACTAATAGCTTTTACTTTTGCTCTTTCTTTTTATATTCTGATGAGACAATTTGGAAATTTTGAAAGAACAAGCTATTAGTCATGAAGTGAGAATGCTAACACAAAGGAAGATGTTTGCTTGCAAATGCTTTTGCAAACAACTTACTTATCAACAGATAATGTCAACAATGATATGGCATGGCAAAACTTAATGCATCATTATATGGATGAATCCTTATCAGCACCAAGTATCTGTTCTCTTTGGGAAAGGAGGAAGTAGGGAAAACTGACTCAACATAAAAGTAAAGGAAAAGCCTTGTTAAAGGCAAGCAGGGACAACTCAAGTGCTATCCTTAAATTAAACAGAATGAAAACATGTTTTGAGAGGTGCATGATTTGTCAACGAATGCTAATAGATAACTCAATTGCTTCTCAGATTGGACAAGTTTCGAGGAACGGCTCCCAAACGGGGACGAACACATCCCCGCAATCTCTTTTGTTTATCACTACCAAAGTTTTCTGATTTCTCATGAACAAACCTTGAAGGAGGGTTTGTTTGTTTTATTATCTTTTGTGAGCTGGGCGCACTCATGCCAGTTCCTCCTCGTATTAGGGGTTTACAGATTAGACATGCAATCCCGGGATAAAACTTGTCCAACTTAAGAAGATCATGAATTAACTACTACTTCCTCATGAGCTAAAACAGGGGCACAAAATAGAGGATTTTGAACATTTAGGGATAACACAAAAATTCTATGCTTTAGGAGTGGTAGTGGAATACCACGAATAGGAAGGTATGGTGGACTCATAAGGGAGATACTGGTTTCAGGGTATGGATGTACAAGAAGAATTCCGCTTAATACAGAGGTTTGTCTAGCAAAGGCTTTGAGAGAACAGACAATTGATGATGACTTGGATGCAAAGCAATATAAAGCATAAACATTAAAATAAGCATAGCACATCAAGTTGTCTTCCTTGTCAACATAACACTACAAGCATAATAACAAAGAGGGTTTGGCTATGTCGCTACTTTGAGAAAAATCAAGCTTGTTATTTTGACCAAAGCTATGTTTGCCAAGATTAAATAAAGTTTTCAAAGCCATACCTGATATAAGGTCAATACTCCCCATAAGAATCATCATAAGGTCGATTGCGTGAAGAGAATACCGAGTGCAGCGAAGGGATCAATAGACTTCTCATTAATATTCCATCATAGAAGACTCCACACTCACGGATACATAACTCTCCAAAAAGGAGTGATAGACCTCAAAGCAAACACCTATTTTATAAGATAACTTCCCTAGACATGATACGACTCTACTTGACTCTAAAAGACAAAGATAAAGATAAAGATACCGGGCACTCCCCCAAGCTTGGAACAAGCTAAGGGGATGCCATTACCCAAGGATATTTACTCCTCATCGTTGTTCTTGTTGATCACGTACTCCTTGGCGAAACGCTTCCATGGAAGTTGTTCTCCAGTCTCAAAGGACATTCCCGTCTCCAGGATCCTGCATTCAGCACCCAAACCCATGCGTAGAAAATTTAGTTCATACTCACAGTTCTGGTTCTGCAGATCATAGATCTGTGCTTGGAGTTCATAAACTTTTTCTTCTAGTCCGGCCAAACTTGACCACATCTCCTTCATCTCCTTCTTGTGGGAAACTTCTACTTCGTTCATGATGTCGAAGTTAGCTTCAACACCACGCTCCACCATCTTCTTGAACTTGAAGAACTCATGTTCCATCTCATTCAGCCACTCCTCGGTGCTTCCCTCCTTGACTGGTCCCTTCAGATCCTCCTTGTGGAGGTCATCATCCTCCACACGAAGGATCTGGGGGTGCTTCTTCACCTCAGCGAGGTAAGGGTTGATGACGTTGATGACTAACTTGTCCTTGGGGGAACTTGGGGAAGCCATGGCACCTAGGTCTAGCTGAAAGCTTTTCTGGCAGAAACAGATCGAAAAGAAAACACACGAAATCGCGAGATACGTTGCCGGAACTATCCGGGAAAATATATAGCAAAAATTTCTGCATAGGAAGGAAGGTAACGGGTCAAAGTGGAATCGGAGACGGACCCCTGGGTGCCCAGGCGGCCTCCCGGCGCGGCCATGGGTGGGGGCGCGCCAGGGGGGCGCCTGGGCCCCCTGGAGCTGGTCTCCGGCTCCACTTCGGCCTCAAATTTTCTATATTTTGCAAAAACTCGTAATCTGGAACTTTTATGGTGGTTTCGCAATGTTTCCTTACCGTAATACATACCTTTCCTTATTCTTCTTCTGCTGGTGTCTGAAACAGGGCTGCAACATGTTCTTCATGAGTTGTTGTGTATATCAAATCCACATCAACATTGACAGGGTCTCCTGCTATGTAATTCTTAAGTCTTTTCCCATTCACCACTTCAGGTTTGGTGCCTTCGAAATTATTAATCTTGATCGCACCCGAGTGGTAGACTTCCTCAATATGAAATGGCCCTTCCCACCTGGAAAGTAATTTACCTGGAGAAAACCTGAAACGGGATCTAAACAACAAAACTTTATCACCAACATTAAATTCACGTTTTAGAATCCTCCTATCGTGCCACTTCTTTACCTTTTCCTTGAACACTTTAGCGCTCTCGTAAGCTTCACTTCTCCAATCATCTAGAGAAGTCAAGTTCATGAGACGCTTTTCACCAGCTAATTTCGGGTCGGCATTAAGCTCTCTAATAGCCCAGAAAGCTTTGTGTTCTAATTCTAATGGCAAATGGAAAGCCTTGCCATAGACCATTTTATAGGGAGACATGCCCATGGGGTTTTTATAAGCATTTCTATACGCCCACAAAGCATCTCCTAACTTATTCGACCAATATTTTTTATTTCTATTGACTGTCTTCTGTAAGATCAACTTGATCTCCCTATTGGTGAGCTCAACTTGCCCACTAGTTTGAGGGTGGTACGGTGAAGCAATTCTATGATTGACATTGTACTTGGCTAAAGCTTTTCTAAAAGCTCCATGTGTAAAGTGCAAACCCCCATCAGTCATGAGATACCTGGGTACTCCAAACCTAGGAAAAAATACATCCTTGAGCATTTTCAAAGATGTCTTGTGACCAGCACTTTTAGTGGGGATTGCCTCTACCCACTTGGTTACATAATCAACAACAACTAAAATGTGAGTGTACTTGTGCGAGGAAGGAAAAGGACCCATAAAATCAAAACCCCAGCAATCAAAAGGCTCAATCACTAGAAAGTAATTCATAGGCATCTCATTCCTTCTACTAATATTACCAACTCTCTGACACTTATCACAGGACAAAACATAATTTCTAGCATCCTTAAAGAGAGTAGGCCAATAAAAACCTGATTGAAGAACCTTATGTGCAGTCCTCTCACCAGCATGATGTCCTCCATATGGACTGTCGTGACATTGTTTGAGAATGTCCTTCTGGTCGTGTTCCGGTATGCATCTTCTCACGATCCCATCTGGACCTTCTTTGAAAAGATGTGGGTCATCCCAAAATTAATGCCTCAAATCATGAAAGAACTTCTGATAACCCTCAACTGTAGGGGATCGAGATAGTCTTCACGGGCAAGATAACCCAATTTATTGATTCGACACTTGGGGACACAAAGAATATGTACAGGCTTTGACAATTGAGTTGTCAATTCAACCGCACCTGAAATAAACACTTTCTTGCACAAAGGTATTAGTAGCAACTGTGATACGGTGGTAGTAGTGGTGGTGATAATAGTGGTGATGGTGGTGATGAAACAGCAAAATTAAAACAACAGAAGTAAACAACTAGTAACCAACAGGAAAGAGAGCACTATAGGCTAGGGAGATGGATGGTTGGGCGCTTCTTGGATGAGAACAAACATTTAATAGATTCTAACACGGGCAAGGCTCACGGAAATGAAAGGATCGCCTAGGCAAATATCAAACATCAGGCATGTATCCCAAGTTAGTTGTACGTGCTTGCAATAAAAACTTTGCACAACATCTTTTGTCCTACCCTCCCGCTACAAACGGGGCCAAAAGGAACTTAGGGAGATTAAGGTACTTCTGTCAAAGAGCACCGGAACAAAGCATTAACACTTCATGGATACATGGAATCCTCAAACTATAGTCCATCCCCTTTGGTGTCCCAAGCTGTCACCATTGGGATCGCCGGTTCCGGACTATAATAGGTGCATACAACTCATAGATAGGATCAAGAACACCACAAACTCAAGAAACAAAAGGGTAATCAGATCTGAAATCATGGCACTCGGGCCCAAACTGGCAAGCATTAAGAGCAACAAGTTGTAACAGAGATGATAGGCAACATGTCCCCAACAATCTGATTGAACTATTACATGATCTAACTCATCCAATCCCTACCATCCCCTTTGCCTACAGCAGGGAATTACTCACACATGGATGGAGAAGTCATGGAGGGGTGATGGAGAGGCGATGATGATGACGATGGCGATGATTACCCCTCACCAGAGGCCAAAGTAGCCTCCAGATTAGCTCTCCCGGAGAAGAACAGAGGGTTGTAGCGGCTCCGCGACGTAGATTGGAAAAGCGACTTCTGTTCTGGGGTCTCTGCGTCGGGAGAATAAATAGGGGACAAGGTAGGTCACCAAGGGGTGTGGGACCCAGCCAGAAGGGCAGGTGGCGCGGCCAGGGGCTGGGCCGCGCCAGGCACCCTCATGGCTGCCCTGTGGCCCCCCTTTGGACTCGTGGAAGCTTCCGGAACACTGATTTTTTATATATTTTCTTGGGATTTTTCCAGCGTACCTAAATATCCAGAAACCTGCACAAAAGAAAACAGCACTGGTAGCTCTGCTGAAAACAGCGTCAGTCCGAGTTAGTTTCATTCAAATCATGCAAGAATGAAGCCAAAATAATAGCAAAAGTGGTTGGAAAAGTAGATACGTTTGAGACGTATCAACTCCCCCCAAGCTTAGCTATTGCTTGTCCTCAAGCAATTCAGTTCAACGAACTGGACGCGACAAAGAAAACTTTGACAAACTATTTTTCTTCATTAGATGTATATAAGCATGCACTACGAAAGAGTTTAGCAAGTTTTGACACCATGCTACAAGGAAAATGCACAAAGCAATCCTTCTTTCATGTAATCAGTCACAAAAAAACAGAAAGTAAATAATAAGATGTTGAAAATCAATTTAAGATCACAATGCACATAGTATGAACATATCAGAGTGGTATCTCGCTAGCCTCCATGAGTGAAGCAAAACATAAATGCAGAAACTCCTCCGGAGTTTTAAAGGATACTAGAACTCAGAACTCAAAGTAAGAAACATCACAAGCATGCAGAAGACAATGTGATACTTTGGGACAATGCATGTTACACTAAGAATGAAAATTATGCTCTCATAGTTGGTGCTTTGGATAAAGGAAGTGGAGACTCTCGAACCGTGGATTTTAATGGCAAGGTTGAAAACTCGTGAAAGGAAGAAAAGACTAAACATATACCAGAGCTCTTGGTTTTGAAAACAGAAATAAAACTCTTTTGATAAGTGCAACTTTCCGGTCAACGGTGAACGGTAAAGGTCTCTCAATATCTCCCATGCCAACCATATTAATGCCTTTTGCTTACACATGTTCCCTTATCCATAAATCCTTTGATGGTCTACGGAACCTTTTATTTTGCCTCAAGTATGGAAGGAGGGTATCGTTCCATCTATCATAAGCCGCATTTGGTCCATTTCATTCCAACATCAAGTATGCGGGAGGTGTAACTCATATTTTTTTTAATTGACTAGTTAAAAGTTCCGTCAAAATATTTTTGGCATGATAGATACTGATTTTCCCTCACCGCACCTTGAGCTTGTACGGTTGCAAAAGGGAAGCTTTTGAATAAATTTCGAGATGGTACATGAAAGTCTAAGTTAGGAGTGGCCGGTAAATACCACATATACGTAGGTATGGTGGACTCAAATGGAACAACTGGGTTGAAAAGGAGTTTGGATGCACAAGAAGAAATCCGCTTAGTGCGAGTGAAGGCTAGAAAAAGATGGGGAAGCGACCAACCAGAGAGCATAACGGTCATAATCATGCAGAGCGACAAAGCAACATTGAATCGGGCATGAAAGTGATATAACTCACCCTGAAGTAAAAAGATCATCAAAGAAGAACATACTTTTTAGTCTTAACATGCATGAACATGTGCCAAGTCAATCCAAGAATCCCCCGGAGGGAAATACCACTTCAATATGCCACACCATGAACAATGCAATGCATGTCAATCATTTCAAGAAACACATTATAAACTCTAGCTATTTGAGACTAACCACAAAGAAAGCATGAACCACTGGGAAAGCATTGTAAACATAGCACTATGTCGCTACAAGCTGGTCTCTAATCATAAGTACAGGCATATGTACAAAAGTAGAAACAAAAAGTAGAAAGCAAAAGAAAAAGGAAAATCTTTTTGGGTTTTTGCAAACGAAAAGAACAAAGAAGAACAGGCAAAAACTTGCAAAAAGATAAAAGCGAACCAACGGTAGATACAATGGAAAGGGGAGGAGAGCACGTACTCCCCCAAGCTTAGGCTTTTGTCCTAAGTTGGGCTCGTCTACTGCGGTCTCGAGGAGCCTCCTGTTCTGGGGTAATGGTAATCCCAAGGGTTATATGAGCCCTCCGGTGCGTACACTGAAGTCCTCGGATCCTCCCACGTGGAAGAGGAAGGTCCAGCCCCCAATCCAGAGGAAGACCCTTCACCCCAGGGGGTGACGGTCTCCTCCTGAACTGGTGGATATACCACGTGCTCCTCCTCGTCTGGCTCGACCCCCTCCGTGGGGTCGTGAAACTGGTATCTCCCCGTGATCTCATCAAACTCAGCTATTGAAAAACAAAATCCGTTTCTGCGAGAAAAATCAAACACAAGTGGTGCAGGTAGACGGACAGTGCGTTCCACACCGTCTTTAAACCGCAAAATATAATCAAGTGCATAGCGGTCAGAGGCCTTAGTAACAAAGAAATGCCTCTTCTAAGTGCATCAAGTGCCTTCCCCTTGAGGTTTTGGAGTTTGATGACAAAACGGTTAAGGGACTAATGTGTTTGTGAGTATACACAGGAGAACAGTCCCTGATGAGGTGTTTAACCACCAATGTCGACCCCCCAAAATGTTGAGGAACATTGGAGAAATCGGTGTGTTTCCTGAAGAATGAAGTTGCGCGAAATCCTGAGGAAGTAGGATCCTGAAGCGTTTGGTTGAAGCTGAAGCTGAAGACGATCCTGAGGAAGTTCGCGCTGAAGACGAAGTTGAAGCGTAGTCTTCGCTAAGACTTTTTATACTTCTTGAGTCATAGGAAAACACCGCACTGTTGGAGGGGTTGAAGAAAACGAGTTCCGAAGGTCTGAGGAAGTGCTCAATTAGGAATCCTGAAGAAAAACCCTGAGGAAATCTCCTGCAGTAGAAGTTCAGTTCCTCGGGTGTCTGAGACGTTGTTCTTCAGGACACTGAGGAATTTGTCTTCGGTTGAGGAGTCTGGAGACTGCGAGTGCAGTTCTCCTGAAGAGAGTGAGATCTCCTGCAGTAGAAGTTCAGTCCTCATGTGTCTGAGACGTTGTTCTTCAGGACACTGAGGTAACTAACTTCGGTTGAGGAGTCTGGAGAGAGAATACTTTGACCGTGCCACGTGTTGCGTGGTGAGAGGCTAGAACTTGTCTAGCAACGGTCATTTCCGAGGGCATGAGAGTAATTGCATGCATGGGCATTTATGTCCTTTCACCTCGGGTTGCTCCGCGGCTATAAATAGCCACCCCCAGCCCCATTTGTGGGTTGGCTGCTCCGAGAGAAAAACTGACACTTGTCATTTGAGAGCAACCCACCTCTGAGGAAACTGAAGAACCTATGTGAGGAAAACCACCAGCCTGAGTAGTTGAGTATTTCTGAGGAAGTCGGTTCAAGTGATCCGAAGCTTTTTACTCTTGAAGACTGTGATCTTCCAGCCGGTGTAGAAGTCTTCAGTCTGAGGAAGTCAAGATGCAATTGTGACTTCCCGGAGTGACTGAGTCTGTAAAGGTTTCGGGAGTCTACCTTGAAGACTTACCTGAGTTATTGGACGGAGTCTGAGGACTTTAGTTCAAGGAGAACAATGTGAAGACTATGTCTTCTGAGTTGAATCTCAGCCTCTCCAACCAGACGTAGAGTTGTCACAGCAACTTGAACTGGTCTACCAAACCAATGTCTTCAATTACTGGTGACATCTCTTCAATCTCTTAAGCTTCAGTGTTATGTCTTCAGTATCAATGTTGACTTCTTGTGCTTTAGCTCTCCCTCTGCTATTTGTCTTCATACTATGTATCTGAAGCACTTCTGCTTATCTGAATTGATTTATTTCTGTTGCATTATGATGTGCTGCCCTAATGATTACATTCTGCAAAGTTTTATTTCTTCATGATTTTGGTTACTTCTTCAGCTTCATGATTGCTTCAGTCCTGAAGAAAAACAAAATTTGGTAGTAAAATTGAAAATCTCCCATTCACCCCCCCCCCTTTGGTCGATATATTGCACTTTCAATTGGTATCAGAGCAAGGTACTCCCTTGTTCTGTGTGATTCGGTTTAACCACCTGGAGTTTTAGTTATGTCGACCTCAGGTACAATGAGCATTGCCTCAAACTGCCCCATCTTCGACGGAACGGATTACCCATACTGGAAGAACAAGATGAGGATGCATCTTGAAGCCATTGACAAGGATCTGTGGGACATTGTTGATCAAGGCATTCCTGAAGCAAATCTGATGACTGCTCCTGAAGTTGTCAAGAAAAACTGGCAGCTTGATGCAAAAGCTCGAAGCATCATTGGTGGTCATCTCAATAAGGCTCAGTTCAACCGTATCAGTGGTCTGGATACTGCAAAGAAGATATGGACGAGACTGTCTAAAGTTAATGAAGGAGTCTCAGCTCAACGAGACTCACGAGTTCATACACTCCGCAGTCTATTCAATCGGTTCAAGAGGCTAGATAATGAGCACGTACAACAAACCTTTGACAGACTCACTGACATATCCAATGAACTTCAAGCTCTTGGTGTTGTTGATATCACAGATCACGAAGTTGTAAAGAAACTGCTGAGGTCACTGGATGACTCATTTGAGTTCCTATCACTGATGATTCAAGAAAGGCCTGACTTCAAGACTCTGGATCCAGCTGACATTCTCGAGCGCCTCAATGCTCATGAACTGAAGCTCTCTGAAAAACGAGACTTATACAACTCCACGCCAAAGGTCCGCGCGCTAAAAGCTAGAGCACGTAGAGTGTCCTCTGATGAAGAGTCTGAGGCTGATACTAATAATCCTGAGACTCTCAGCCGTGAACTTGCTCTCCTTACCAGAAAGTTTCAAAGGTTCACGAAGAAGAATCGCTTCGGAAACTCCTCAAGATCGTTCTCAAGAAAAAGCAAAGATGATGATTTTGTCGAAGCTAGAAAGAGAGTTTACCACAAGTGCAAGAAACCTGGGCATTACATCGCTGATTGTCCTCTATGGGAAAAAGAAGCTAAACTGAAGAAGAAGAAGAAAGGGAAAGATGAAAGTTTTGATGAAAAGACAAAGAAGAAATCCTCAAGATCCTCAAAGTCTTCTGGATACAGGAATAGTAGTTCCCGTAAGGCTCGCGCTTATCTCGGGAAAGAATTGGACTCGGAAGAATCTGATTCCAACCTTGATGCTGAGGAAGAAGAATCTGAAGAATCTGAGGGTGTGACTGGTTTGGCTCTGGCCACGACACTTGTATCAAAGTCAATCTTCAGCACTGAGGAATTTGGTCCATGACATGCTGATGATGAAGCTGAAGACACAATTCCTTCCTTCTGCTTCATGGCCAAGTCCTCCAAGATATCTTCTTACTCATCATCAGATGAACCCTCTGATGAAGAACCTGATGAAAACTATGCTAAACTTGCTAAACTTGCATCTAAGCAACAACATGCCCTTGAAAAGACTCAGATCTCATTAAACAAAAGTGATGATATGTTGGTTGAGGAAATGACGAAGACTCAAAAGTTGACTGATGAATCAAAAATTCTTCAGTCAAAGTTTGATGACTTGTTCAATCAGCATGAGGCACTCCTTACCGATCATGAAAAGCTGTCTCATGGGTTCTTCATGAGGAAACAAGAACTTGAATGTGTAAGGATGTCTCATGACGATCTGAGGAAAGAAAATGAGTCACTCCTCTCCCAACAGCTCATCATGCCACAAGAAGGATTCAATCCTCCCTGTTTAAAATGCATTGAAAATGATCAAATCATCTCTGTGTCTAGTTCCTCAATGTCTTCAGACTCTGTTATCTCTATTACTTCTGTGGTATCTAACCCCTCATCTGAGGATACCATAGACATTGCTGAAGAAAATGCTAGGTTGAAGAGTCTACTGGAAACAGGCATGTTCAAGAGTATGAAAGGACATCAGACTCTCTGTGACATCCTCAAGAAACAGATCCTCAACAGAAACCCGAGGAAAGAAGGCATCGCATTCACTCGGAGACTCAACCCTGATGGGTCTTACTGGAAACCTGAACAATATCCTGAGACCATCTGGGTTCGGGCAATGATGCCTCCTCCTGACCCCTATACCTTATCTGGTTATGATGCTGTTTCTTCAGATGTGATGATTGAGTCATTTGACTCAAACTATAAACTGTTTAAGAATGGTAATGGTGAGGTATTTGCCAGATACATTGGAACTAACTGCAGGAACGGTCCTCCAGTTAAGCAGATCTGGGTGCCAAAGGATCTCATCACTAACCTTCCTGTGAATGCAGATGCAAATGAGCTGAGGATATCATCTGAGGACGATACCTCAAAAGGAAATGATTATAATCATGTATCTGCTAACCATTTTGTTCACAGGGAAGCTCCTCATAAGAATGCGTATTCATTTGTTTATCCTGATGCTGCCATCTCACACCCCATTAAGTCTCATTATCCTCATCAATCCTCATGTGCCTCAAGACCACCCATAAAGATGTGGGTGGTTAAGAACTAATCATCCTTGCAGGGACATGTCCTGTGGCAATTACAATTTCTGCAGATCATATGCCCAGGAAAATAACAAATGCGTCAGTTGAAGGATAATTATATTGTTTGGTTTCATAGAATCAATCCTGAGGAACATCCTGAGGAATTAATTCTGAGGAACCTTAAACTCCTCAAACTGAGACTGGCTCATAACTTGCTGTATGAGATACTAATTCATTTGCAGGGAAAGATTGAATGGGTGATGGATAGTGGATGCACAAATCACATGACTGGTGACAGAAGTCTTCTTATGGAATCATCACTGAGTCCTTCTTCAAAGAAAACCATCACCTTCGCTGATAAAGGTAAAAGTAAGGTATTGGGTCTCGGCAGAGTGGCCATCTCACGAGACCAACACATTGATAAGGTCATGCTTGTTGAATCTCTTGGATACAACTTGATGTCTGTATCTATGTTGTGTGATCTTGATCTCGCTGTTCTCTTCGGAAAACATGGTTGTATTGTCTTCATGGTTAGCAATAAATCCACTGTCTTCAGTGGGGTTAGGAAAGGTGACCTGTATATTGTAGATTTCTCTGAAGGTCCTCAGGTTGCTACATGTCTCATGGCACAAGCCTCAGAGTGCTGGCTATGGCATCGAAGACTCGGCCACGCTGGAATGAGAAATCTTCAGAAGCTGGTACTGAAGAAACATGGTCTCGGGATTGAGGAAATCAGATTCTCAAAGGACCGGCTCTGTGGTGCCTGCGAAGCTGGAAATATGACCAAGGCCAACCACCCAGCGAAGACCATCATGACCACTACGAGACCACTGGAATTGCTTCACATGGATCTATTTGGTCCTCCAAAGTATTCGAGCTTTGGAGGTAATATGTATGGTCTTGTTATTGTTGATGACTTCTCACGATACACTTGGGTGCATTTTCTTCTCTATAAGTCAGCAACTCCAGCAATCCTCAAGTGCTTCGCTCAGCGTGTCATGAACAACTACAACCTGAAGATCAAGCACATTCGAAGCGACAACGGCACTGAGTTCAAGAACTTCGGTGTGGAAGAATTCCTCGATGACTTGGGAATTACTCATGAATTCTCAGCGCCATACACTCCTCAGCAAAATGGTGTTGTTGAGAGAAAGAATCGAACCCTCATCGAGATGGCTCGCACGATGCTGGCTGAGTACAATACTCCACTCAAGTGGTGGGCTGAAGCAATCAACACTGCATGCCACATCGTCAATCGAGTGTATCTTCATAAGTTCTTCAATAAAACTTCATACGAGTTAATGGTCGGTAAGAAACCCAATGTAAGTTACTTCAAAGTATTCGGTGCACCTTGCTGGATACGTGATCCTCGTCACGAGTCCAAATTTGCACCCAAAGCATGTGAGGGTTTCATGCTTGGTTATGGTATCAACTCGCACACCTACAGAGTCTTCAACATTAGTCATTATAAAATTGTTGAAACTGTAGACGTGCGTTTTGATGAGTCTGATGGCTCCCAAAGAGAGCACCTGCCACATGATTTAGGTGAAGCACCACCTGAAGAACAGATCAAGAAGATGGGTGCTGGTGACATCATTCCTGTGGATCATTCTGAAGAAATCCACATACCTCCTGCTCCTGAAGAACACCCAAATCCTGAAGCGAATAATCCTGATGGCGATCCTGATCCTGAGGCACCTGATACGCCTGAAGCTCCTGAAGCACCTGAAGCTGATGCTAACGAATCTGACAGCAGTGACGAAGATGCGCCTCAAGATCATCCTCCTCGACTTCCTCGTGTGGCAAATGAAGTTCAAGTGGACAAGATCCTCGCGGACATCAACCTACCAGGTCCTCTTACTCGTGCAAGAGCTAATCGCATAGCTAACTTTTGTGGGAATTTCTCGTTTGTATCAATTTCAGAGCCCACCAAAGTCACCGAGGCATTCCGAGAAGAGGAATGGATTCAGGCAATGCAAGACGAACTTCTTCAGTTTAAATTGAATGATGTTTGGGAACTAGTCAAACGTCCTGATCCTCGAGTTCACAATGTCATCGGCACAAAGTGGATCTACCGCAACAAACTTGATGAAGATGGACAAGTCATCAGAATCAAAGCACGACTCGTAGCTCAAGGATATACTCAAGTCGAGGGGATCGACTTCGGTGAAACCTTCGCTCCTGTAGCTAGACTTGAGTCCATTCGCATTATGCTTGCATTCGCTAATCATCATAATATCAAGTTATATCAAATGGATGTGAAAAGTGACTTCCTCAATGGTAATATCGAGGAAGAAGTATATGTTGCTCAACCTCCAGGTTTTGAAGACGTCAAGAAGCCAGATATGGTGTACAGATTGAAGAAAGCCCTCTATGGACTAAAGCAAGCCCCTCGGGCTTGGTATGACACACTAAGGGACTTCCTCATTAGCAAGGGCTTCAAATCTGGTTCCCTCGACCCAACTCTTTTCACAAAACGATATGATGATGCATTATTCATATGTCAAATTTATGTTGATGACATAATATTTGGATGCACTAACAAGAAATACAGTGAAGAATTTGCATTCTTGATGAGTGAACAGTATCAGATGTATGATGGGCGAGCTGAAGTTCTTCTTAGGACTCCAAATTCGTCAACAACGCAATGGCATCTTCATCTCTCAGGAGAAGTATCTCAAGGAGTGCCTGAGGAAATTCGGAATGCAAGACTGCAAGGGCATCAAGACACCGATGCCTACAAACGGACAACTTGGCCCCGATGAAAATGGCAAGGACTACGATCAAAAGGTATACCGCTCCATGATAGGTTCTCTGCTATATCTATGTGCATCCAGGCCTGATATAATGTTGAGCGTTTGCATGTGTGCCCGATTCCAAGCGGCACCAAAGGAATCGCATCACCAAGCGGTGAAACGAATTCTTCGATATTTGGCTCACACCCCGTCGCTAGGCTTATGGTATCCAAAAGGCACACAGCTGGATCTCGTCGGGTACTCAGACTCAGATTATGCTGGAGATCGAGTGGATCGGAAGTCCACCTCAGGAACATGTCACTTCCTCGGACGTTCTCTTGTGTGCTGGTCATCGAAGAAGCAGAACTGCGTCTCCCTCTCCACCGCTGAAGCTGAATACATTGCTGCTGGTGCAAGCTGCTCACAGCTTCTTTGGATGAAGCAAACCCTGGAGGACTACGGCATCAACCTGAAGAAAGTACCACTACTATGTGACAATGAGAGCGCCATCAAGATCTCTCAGAATCCGGTACAGCACTCGAGGACGAAGCATATTGAGATACGGTATCACTTTCTTCGGGATCATGTCTTGAAGGAAGATATCGTCATCAGCCACGTGAAGACTGAAGATCAACTTGCTGATATATTCACTAAGCCTTTAGATGAGAAGCGATTTAGCACTCTGAGGTGTGAGCTAAATATCTTAGATTCCTCAAACATCCAGTGAATGGACACACATCCTAACGCTTAAACAATATTGAAGAATCCTGATGCACAACACACGATGCGTCGTACTCCTCAACTCATGAGGAACTACCTTGCTAAGTGTGAAGAAATTAACGTGGAATTGACTCAAGATCCATATGACAATTGTATGGTATCAAGTGTCTCATTCCCTATAAGGTGGGTAGCGCCACCGCCCAAACACCTCAGGATTAGGTGTTCCTCAACTTCCTCAGGATTTGATGTTATTGATCTTCCTCAGGATTTGAAGTCTTCATCACTGATGATTATTGTGTTTGTCCTCAACAGCGTTCACCTATAGTTATTGATCTTCAGTTTTTTCTTCTTCAACTAGGTGAACGTGATCGGACCCATCCCTCTGTGCTCACTTATCTAATCTGTCTATCTCATATGCGTTCATCCGGAAATTATATATTCCTCAGGCTGAGACCTTAAGTCATCATCATTCGCCTGAGACCATTTGTCTTCGTCTTCACCTTTGTCCTCAAGATCCTCAAATCACGGATTTTCTGTTACAACTGTCTTCAATTTGTTGCGATTTTACCGCACGCCGTAATTATCCACCATCATGATATCCACTGAGGATCCCAACAATCAGGGGCTATCTCGTCCACTAATTTCGCAACCCCTCAGTTTTTACCCCTCTATAAATAGCCCTCTACCCCCTCCTTCGGTCATTTACCCCCCAACGCTTCTCTCACTCTCGCGCCGCCACCCTTGAGCTCCTCAAGCTCGAGCGCTAACGTCGCCGGAGTTCGCCGTTGCCGGGGACGAAGACTCATTGTTCCTCAGCATTCGCCTCAGTCTGGTATGCTTATTCCTCAGAGGCTTATTCCTCAGCATATTATTCCTCAGTACTGTTGTGTCCTCAAGCCAGTTCATCCTCAACTGTACTGCTAGCCTTCTGAGACCTGTGCCTATGCCTCATTCCTTTGTTTTCCTCAGCCTATTCCTCATGAACGCATATAACCGTACCCCACTTCCCACGCAACTTAATTCTGTCACAGGTACATGTCTGCTGAGGAATCGTATGGTTCTCATAGTCTCACTTCATTTGCAGCTCAGCTTGAACGTACAATTCCTCAGTCTCCTCATCTGAAGAAAATGCCTCCTTGGCGCAAGCATACTGATACCGCAAAAGACTTGCCCCCTCAGCTATATGAAAAGCTGAAGACTCCCGAACGAGAAACCAGTGATGAACGTAAGAAACGGGTTTAGAAGATCACGAGGGAATTGGCCAAGCGTTGGGTGGCCTACCAATGGCTGAATCCTCAACATGAGGAAATGTTTGCAGTCAATCCGCCACTGAAGACCTTGGGCATCAAGACTCGACCTCCACCAGCTCCTGGAGTCGTTCCTGATCCAACCACACTGCACACTCCTGAAGACTTTCCAGCGGCATATGAGCTATACCTCAAACGCACTCGCAGCCGGGTCAAGAATCTGGTCCGTGATATGACTGCTTCAATACAAATTCCGCCTCCAGATCAGTCTCAACCCAGCCAACAACCTCCGCCTCAGCACCGCAAAAAGGCTCCGGGCATGAAACCTTTCTCGAAGACCTCAACTAAGCCTCAAGTTGTTGGTTCCTCATGTCAACGAACAGATGGTGCTGCCCCCTCTTCAAGAATACGCACTGATGAATCTGGTGCTCCTGAGGCCTCAACCACAATGCCTCAGCATCAGCTGAAGACCAAAACAGTTCTTCAACGGGGCCCTCTCCCTTCACCAAAGGAAACTGCTATGCGTGGCGACATCCATCGTACTCCTCAATCTTCTGATGATGAAGATGAATTTGAGGATTTGGCCGGCTTCGTCGCCACTGAAGCTGATAAGCTTGAATACGTGCGTGCTGCGGCCAGACGCAAAGCTGAAGCAACGGGTTCAGAAATCCCGCTTCTCCTTGATCCCAAGAAGATCTTGGAATACATTGATATCTGGTCTGTTAAGCCTGACACTCCGCTTGATGATTTGGACATCCCGAAAGACATCAAATTCTATGTTCAACAATTCCTCATAAATGAGATTCATCAACGAGATCTTCAGAAACAGCTGAAGGCCAAACTGAAGAAAGTCCTCGGTGACTTCAAAAAGAAACCTATCACTGAAGTTACTCCTCAGGAGTTCGTTGAGCATCAATGTGAAGTTCAACGTCTCAACATTGAGTTCGCTGCCAACCGGACATATATTGGCAAATCCAAGGAACGGATCTCACATCAGATGGCCAAGTTGATGAAACTTTGCCAGCCTGCTTCCTGAGCACCCACGGATGCTTCTGCCAAAAGCCTCAAGCGCACGGCTGAAGCTCAACCCTCAACTCCACCCACTGCTAAAAAGCCTACTGTGGATGAACCAATTGACGCTACACCTCTGTCCTCAGCTCCTCCATCAAAACAAGTCGCTGAAACCACCATACTGGTTACTGCTGCATCAACTCCACCACAGAATCCTCAGCGCAGCTTAATCGTCTTCACTCCACCACCTGCTGCAACACCCATTGTTCACACTCCACCGTCCCCACCGCCACCAGTTATCACTGAAGTTGAAGACATGGACATCGATATCATGGATCATGGAACTCCTCATGTTCATGATGAAGACTTTGGGCTGACCAACTCACCCACTCACACCGTCTTCTCACCTGAGCCTCACTCTGATACAGTAACCGAGGTGCTTCCTGATACCTCTCTGCAGTCTGAAGCCTCTTTTGGTGCATCATCCTCAGCGTCTGATGCTGATGACCCCGAAGCCTCCAGTGTTCCAAAACACTCTGCTGCTGATACTGATGCTGCAGCCAACACTACTGCTGATAATGATGCTGCAGCAAATACTACCACTGATACTCATGCTGCTGCTCCCAAGTCCGACCAACCCGCCGCTGAAGCTGAAGTTGAGCACAGCACCAATGCTCCTCCTGAAGCAGAAAACAGTACCAATGCAAATGCTGAAACCTCAAAGGATGGCTCTGAAAACAAACAGGCCACATCACCTCGGCTTCCCAAGGACCCCAAGGAGCCTGAAGCATCTGCAGCACCTCCGCCTCAGCCTCAAGCCTCTCTTCAGATTGAAGTGCCTCAAGCGCCTTCACCACCTCAAGGCCCAGTTCAAGCTCGGTCCTTGTGTCCAAAGCAGAAGCAACCATTCTTCCGTGACCTTGAAGCTGATGACACTCCAAGCTTTGATGCTACTGATTTCTTCAATGCCATGAGTTTCTTTCAAGAGGGGATTCAAAATCCGTATCACTCTGCTCCACCTCGAAAGCTGATGCGGTTCTGGACTGCCACTCAGAAGAATTACTATGCTTCAGTGCTATATAAGCAAAACAAACTATTTCCACACAAGCATATTCCTCTGATGGATATGGAAGCACTTCCTTGCTTCAACAATGTGCTTCAGGATCTACATCATGCCCAGCTGCTTCAATTCTGCTCTGAATGCATACACTGGAATGAAGAGCTTGTGCTTCAGTTCTATGCCACATTGTATGTTTCAGGAAATCCTCTGGATATCAACACCTGGGTCCTCGAATGGATGACTGAGCATCATCACTACACCATCACTGTTCCTGAAGCAATTGATATACTTGAGTTGCCTCAGTGCACTTCACCTGCGGCCTGCTCCTATGGGTCTCCAATTCTGCGAGATGACTTGATGAACATGCTCATGAAGCCTCTGGCCCCTGAAGCCCCAGCTCGCACAAAGTTTCCAGTCTATGAGCTTCAGTATCTGCCGAGTACATTGTATCGGATTCTGGCGAAAACCTTCTGCCCCATTAAAGGCTATGAATCCTCAGCTGAAGAAGTAGTTGGCGTCATGAAGAACATACTTCACAACCTCTGCATGTCTGGGCCAATCAACGTTCCTGACTTCTTCTTCAGAACTCTTGCTGATGCTGCACAGAACCCACACATCCTGAAGCCATACGCGCCATGGATCATGAAGCTCATCCGCGCCGTAACAAGAATTGAGTATCAACCTGATCACCCGAATCACAGGACCTATCTTCCGCCTGTCGAAGTGCTTAAGCATACAATTGCCACAAATGACAAAGGCAAAGGCATCTTCTATGAAGAAGTTCTCCCGACCAATTCCCTCGGTGGAAATATTCGTCATCCTCAGTCTCGCACAACTGATGAAACAAGAACTCATGCCTCAACTGAGGATACAACTCAGGCTCGAGTGATGACTGATCGACAGCTTCTGATCAGTCTTCATCAGAAAGTTGATAGAAATCATGACTGGGTAAAGCGTCAGTTTTCTGAGATTCTCAGCTATATGGCTCACACGCATTCTTCTGTGAAGAAAGTGCATCAGTATGCTCATCATACATATCAACATCTTGATGCCCTGATGCGAGAAGTCATCAGCCGTGAAGACCTTGCCAAGTTGGAACTTCAACAGCCTCCGATTCCAGCAATCAGACCCCCAAGGCAATTCAGACGCTGCACAACTCCTCCTCCGGCAATGGATTCTTATTCTTCAAACCAGGAGATGACTGCTGAAGAAGCTGAAGACACTGCTGGCTGTCCTCACACTGCAACGGATTGCCTCAGGCGTGACTCACCTCAGCCTTGAAGCAACTTCAAAGGGGCGTTAGCTTCAGTTTTTTTTCCCTTTTTGTTCATTTATGACAAAGGGGGAGAAATCTTTTAGTCTTCAAGCGGGTCTTAGTTATGGGGTTCTTTAGTTACAACTCTCGTTCTTCAGATATTTTTGTAATGAGTTGTAAACTGATATTTTGGTGTTTTCCTGATACTTTTCCTCAGTTAACTCATGCTATTTCCTCACGCTTATCTTATATGCATGTGATTATCTCTACAAACATCTCTATAAGTGCGTTGTTTAATCCTCAATCACTTCATAACATGCACTGATACAAAAATGCCTGGATATAGGGGGAGCTCCTCATATACCTCAAAATGCTAAACATTCTTCAACTTTTATGCATATCCTAAGGGGGAGCTTCACTATATTCAGCTTAAATGTTAAAAATGTTCTTCAAAGTTTCTTTTCTTCAAACTCATAATTTTATCACCATTGAAGCTTAACCTGCTTGTCATCAAATCACCAAAAAGGGGGAGATTGTAAGTGCATCAAGTGCCTTCCCCTTGAGGTTTTGGAGTTTGATGACAAAACGGTTAAGGGACTAATGTGTTTGTGAGTATACACAGGAGAATAGTCCCTGATGAGGTGTTTAACCACCAATGTCGACCCCCCAAAATGTTGAGGAACATTGGAGAAATCGGTGTGTTTCCTGAAGAATGAAGTTGCGCGAAATCCTGAGGAAGTAGGATCCTGAAGCGTTCGGTTGAAGCTGAAGCTGAAGACGATCCTGAGGAAGTTCGCGCTGAAGACGAAGTTGAAGCGTAGTCTTCGCTAAGACTTTTTATACTTCTTGAGTCATAGGAAAACACCGCACTGTTGGAGGGGTTGAAGAAAACGAGTTCCGAAGGTCTGAGGAAGTGCTCAGTTAGGAATCCTGAAGAAAAACCCTGAGGAAATCTCCTGCAGTAGAAGTTCAGTTCCTCGGGTGTCTGAGACGTTGTTCTTCAGGACACTGAGGAATTTGTCTTCGGTTGAGGAGTCTGGAGACTGCGAGTGCAGTTCTCTTGAAGAGAGTGAGATCTCCTGCAGTAGAAGTTCAGTCCTCATGTGTCTGAGACGTTGTTCTTCAGGACACTGAGGTAACTAACTTCGGTTGAGGAGTCTGGAGAGAGAATACTTTGACCGTGCCACGTGTTGCGTGGTGAGAGGCTAGAACTTGTCTAGCAACGGTCATTTCCGAGGGCATGAGAGTAATTGCATGCATGGGCATTTATGTCCTTTCACCTCGGGTTGCTCCGCGGCTATAAATAGCCACCCCCAGCCCCATTTGTGGGTTGGGTGCTCCGAGAGAAAAACTGACACTTGTCATTTGAGAGCAACCCACCTCTGAGGAAACTGAAGAACCTATGTGAGGAAAACCACCAGCCTGAGTAGTTGAGTATTTCTGAGGAAGTCGGTTCAAGTGATCCGAAGCTTTTTACTCTTGAAGACTGTGATCTTCCAGCCGGTGTAGAAGTCTTCAGTCTGAGGAAGTCAAGATGCAATTGTGACTTCCCGGAGTGACTGAGTCTGTAAAGGTTTCGGGAGTCTACCTTGAAGACTTACCTGAGTTATTGGACGGAGTCTGAGGACTTTAGTTCAAGGAGAACAAGGTGAAGACTATGTCTTCTGAGTTGAATCTCAGCCTCTCCAACCAGACGTAGAGTTGTCACAGCAACTTGAACTGGTCTACCAAACCAATGTCTTCAATTACTGGTGACATCTCTTCAATCTCTTAAGCTTCAGTGTTATGTCTTCAGTATCAATGTTGACTTCTTGTGCTTTAGCTCTCCCTCTGCTATTTGTCTTCATACTATGTATCTGAAGCACTTCTGCTTATCTGAATTGATTTATTTCTGTTGCATTATGATGTGCTGCCCTAATGATTACATTCTGCAAAGTTTTATTTCTTCATGATTTTGGTTACTTCTTCAGCTTCATGATTGCTTCAGTCCTGAAGAAAAACAAAATTTGGTAGTAAAATTGAAAATCTCCCATTCACCCCCCTTTGGTCGATATATTGCACTTTCACCTCTTCATGGCAGCCAAGTCAAGGCTGACAAAAGGAAAGACGGTATCATCTGGGCGCGGTTATCCTTGGAGAAACTGCAAAATAAGTGTGGCATAGACGCCACCAAAGAGGTCCCCCTTGTTACTATTAGTAGCAAGGCGTTTCGCAATAAGAGAACCCACATGATACTCGTGCTTCCCTGAGAGGGCATTCGCCATGATAGCAGTATCAGACGTAGAAGTGTTGCTTGTGTTGTCTCGAGACAACACTCCTCTAGAAATATAATAGGAGAAATACCTGAGGTGAGGGAACATAATGTTGGAAATCTTCTGACGGTTGGATGCCCTCACTTTTGTGTTACAGAACGAGTCGAGGAGGGTGTTAAGTGCAACAGTTTGGACATTTTTCCTCTTCTTCTTCTCGACCAAGCCTGGTAAACCTAAAGCTTCACAAAGTGCACTCATAGGCATGGTCAGCAATCTTTCATAAAGTCGAAACACCACAGTATCATTGTCAGGATAAAACTTGAAACTGTTAACAAAAATAGCGGTGAGTGTCTCGTACTGTGGTAGACGGCTCATAACAAGCCGTGTCAAACCTGTATTGGCACGCAGAGCATAGAACTCTTCTCGTATGCCGACATCCTCCATGAAGTCTTCACATGGCAATGCCATGGCTCTTGCGGGTGACGCGTCCAACATCTCCATGGGTACGATATCTTCATTATAGCTCACCCTCGTGGTCGAAGGTGAAGCTGCGGAACGCATAATGCGGCTAGAGCGCTCGGGTTTCTCCTTTACAAGCCACTTTCCTAGCCTCTCCATTTCAGAAATTTTTAACAATTCACAAAAACGAAGATTTAAGAAAAACTAGTTTGGGCAAAAAATTCTACTTACTCTACCAAGACTCAAACTAGCTACAAAACTTGAAAAATAAATTTCTACACAAACATTTAAGCTCAACTAAACAGCACCAAGAACCACTAAATACTCAATAATGAAGCCACCAACTAGAAAACTAATTGGAGGGGTGAGGGAGTCACATACCAGAGAGTATTTGTTCCAAATTTCATCTCAAATGAGTGTTTGTAGAGGGATATCAAAGTTCCGTGCTCAAGAACAGCAAGAACACAAAACCAGAGCAAGAACACGAGCTTTCGGGGTGAGAGAGAGAGTGGAAGAAGATATGCCAGCAGGGGGTGCTTGTGGGCCCCAGGAGGGTGGGTGGCGCGGCCAGGGGCTGGGTCGCGCCACCTGGCCTCCTGGGCCAGGGGTGGACCCCCCTGGTCAGCCTCAGGTGCCTCCTGATGGATTTTTACCTGGAAATTTTGATTTTGATTTTTCTGGATTTTTCTGGGAAACTTCAATGTAGAGAATTTTTCAAAGTTCAAAAAGCTGCAAAAACTTTCGTGAACTTTAGACAAAAGTTAGAACAAGTGAAGATTTTAACACAAAAACTTGGGTACAGCAAGGAGAATAAAAGCTAAAGGAAATGAAAACATAACAAGCGCAACTTTTTACCTATATAAAACATGCTAGTTAGCAAGGTTGATCAAGTCTTACCAACAAACCTGTGGTATATAGCGCAGAAAGTCTCGCCTCTTATGAAGTGATCATTGAACTCTCACTTTAATGGACATTGTCCCCACCATAATTGTTTTGTATTTGTGGTATACATGTAGTGGACAATCCCATTCTCCAATCTTCACGGTCTCGATATTCTCAACGGAGTTAAGGCCATGCCTTTTGTCGATCTTCTTCGGAAAGTACACCGTGTGTTCTTTGTCATTTACGTTGAAGGTAACCTTCCCTTTATTGCAATCAATAACAGCACCTGCGGTGTTAAGAAAAGGTCTACCAAGGATAATGGACATGCTCCCATCCTCGGGCATGTAAAGCACAACAAAATCAGTAAGTATTAAGAAATTGGCAACTTCAACAGGAACATCCTCACAAATACCGATCGGGGCGGCCGTGGACTTGTCGGGCATCTGTAGAGAGATATCTGTAGGAATTAGTTTCTCTAAAAAAAGTCTTTTGTAAAGAGAAAAGGGCATAACAGTCACTCCTGCACCAAGATCACATAAAGTAGTTCTAACATAATTATTTTTTTATGGAGCAAGGAATGGTGGGTATACCTGGATCACCGAGCTTCTCGGGAATCTTGCCACTGAAAGAGTAGTTAGCAAGCATAGTAGATATTTCCTCATTAGGGACTTTTATTTTATTAGTAACAATGTCTTTCATATATTTAGAGTAAGGAGGTAACTTAATAGCATCAGTCAAAGGAATTTGAAGAAAAAGAGGTTTCATCCACTCACAAAACTTGTTGTAGTGCTCTTCTTCTTTGGTTTTGACAGACTTACTTGGGAAAGGCATGGGTTTCTGTACCCATGGTTCTCGTTCCTTCCCATGTCTCCTTGCAAGAAAGTCTTCTCTAGTATACTTCTTGCGCTTATCGGGTGCTTCTTCTTCACGAACCTCGAGTGGATCATTCTTTTCAGCATCTTTTTCAGGTTCAGCACCGTCTTCAGCCTCAGCATCGGAGGTAGATATGTTGTTTGGATCAACAGCTTGTTCTTCTTCTTCTATAGGATCATTGGAATTGTCAGTTTTCTTGTGTTTCTTATTCTTCTTTGGAGAGCTAACAATTTCTTCTTCCTGCACTTGAGAATCTTGCTCGATCCTCTTCGGATGCACTTCTGGGTAGAGAGGGTCCTGGGTGTGTGTTCCACCCCGGGTCTTTATACCATAAGCCTGTAAATTGTCCTGTTTATTAGCAAGCAAATCTTTTTGCACATTAGAAATTTGTTCAAGCTGAGTTTGAACCATATGAAAATGCTTCACAAGACATTTAACATCATTAACTGTTCTTCCTAGAACATCAAGCAAATTTTTTATAGCAAGAGTATTATCATGCAACTGACCTTGTACCTTCGCATTGAAGTGATTCTGCTTCATAATAAAATTATCAAGCTCATCTAAATATTGGTCAGCAGGTTTACCTTTAGGGATGTCACTTGCATTGAAATCTAAAAGAGAGTGTACCTCTACCATAGGTGGGTGAGTGATGGGCTCACACGGCTTCTCAATTGGAGGTAGATTCTTCACGTCTTTATCTTTAATACCTTTCTCTTTCATAGACTTCTTTGCTTCTTGCATATCTTCGGGGCTTAGGACAAGCATGCCCCTCTTCTTTGGTGGTGGAGGTGGTTCAGGCACGGACCAATCTTCATGGTTTTTGGCAATCTTGCCCATCAATTCTTCCGCGTCGTCCGGTGTTCTTTGCTTGAAAACGCAACCAGCACAACTATCTAGATAGGATTTAGACCCATCGGTTAGACCAGCATAAAAGATATCAAGTAATTCATTCTTAGGGATCTCATGTCCCGGTCTCGCCTTCAGCAAACTGCAAAATCTCCCCCAAGCTTTAGGGAGATACTCATCCTGCAACTGTTTAAAGTTATAAATTCTTTGTAAAGCAGCATGTTGCATATGAGCAGGAAAATACTTATCAACGAAAGATATAGCCATATCTTGAGGACTCTGAATGGAACCACATGGTAGTGCATCATACCATGCTCTAGCATCTCCTTTCAAGGAAAAATGAAAAAAGCTTGGTCACATAAAAGTTTCGAATCCTTTCATCTGTAGTAAACAAGCCACCCAACTCAGTGAGTTTGGTCAGGTGCTCAATAGCATAATCATTTTCTCTGCCATAAAAGGGATCAGCTTCAACTGTGGATATAAGTGAAAGTTCAACAGAGAAATTATAATCAGGATCAGTGATGCATATAGGAGACGTAGCAAAAGTAGGATCAGGAGTAAATTTGTTCTTCAGGGAGTGCTTTGCTAGCAACTTCTTTATAGTAGCAGGGTCGGAATCAGCACATTCATTAAGCTCCCTGCATAAATCATCATCAAGTATAACATAATCGTCCTCAAGGAGTTTCTCCTTAAGGCCAGCAAAATCATGAATTTTTCCAAAAGGTGTTTGGGTAACAGGAATTTCAACACCCGAGAATCGGGCAACAGCAGCAATCTTCTCTTCAATAAAAGAACCAAGTGAATCTGTAGGCTCAAAGGTAGTAGAAGCATCATCAAAAGTATCTGACATATTGCCAGACTCAGCAGAAGTAGCATGTAACTGCGGTGAATCAAACTGACTCATAACTGAAGGTGAATCAAGTTTAGCGCTAGTGCTAAGAGCAGTACCTCGTCTCGTACGGAATGGTAAGATCGGAACCTTGGGGTCTCCTTTCTTACCCATAGTGGATAGCGTGCAGCAGGTAGGATATTTCAAGTAGACCTGTAAATAAAGCTATGGTCCCCGGCAACGGCGCCAGAAAATAGTACTTGATAACCCTCAACTATAGGGGATCGAGATAGTCTTCGCGGGCAAGATAACCCAATTTATTGATTCGACACTTGGGGACACAAAGAATACGTACAGGCTTTGACAATTGAGTTGTCAATTCAACCGCACCTGAAATAAACACTTGCTTGCACAAAGGTATTAGTAGCAACTGTGATACGGTGGTAGTAGTGGTGGTGACAATAGTGGTGATGGTGGTGATGAAACAACAAAAGTAAAACAGCAAAAGTAAACAACTAGTAACCAGCAGGAAAGAGAACATTGTAGGCTAGGGGGATGGATGGTTGGGCGCTGCTTGGATGAGAACAAACATGTAATAGATTCTAACATGGGCAAGGCTCACGAAAAAGAAAGGATCGTCTAGGCAAATATCAAACATCAGGCATGTATCCCAAGGTAGTTGTACGAGCTTGCAATAAAAACTTTGCACAACATGTTTTGTCCTACCCTCCCGCTACAAACGGGGCCAAAAGGAACTTAGGGAGATTAAGGTACTCCTGTCAAAGAGCACCGGAACAAAGCATGAGCACTTCATGGATACACGGAATCCTCAAATTATAGTCCATCCCCTTTGGTGTCCCAAGCTGTCACCATTGGGATCGCCGGTTCCGGACTATAATAGGTGCATACAACTCATAGATAGGATCAAGAACACCACAAACTCAAGAAACAAAAGGGTGATCAGATCTGAAATCATGGCACCGGCCCAAAGTGGTAAGCATTAAGAGAAACAAGTTGTAACAGAGATGATAAACACCGCGTAGATGATAGGCAACATGCCCCCAACAATCTGATTGAACTATTACATGATCTAACTCATCCAATCCCTACCATCCCCTTTACCTACAGCAGGGAATTACTCACACATGGATGGAGAAGTCATGGAGGGGTGATGGAGAGGCGATGATGATGACAATGGCGATGATTCCCCCTCACCGGAGGCCAAAGCAGCCTCCAGATTAGCTCTCTCGGAGAAGAACAGAGGGTTGCGGCGGCTCCGCGACGTAGATTGGAAAAGAGACTTCTGTTCTGGGGTCTCTGCGTCGGGAGAATAAATAGGGGCCAAGGTAGGTCACCAGGGGGAGTGGGACCCAGCCAGGAGGGTAGGTGGCGCGGCCAGGGGCTGGGCCGCACCAGACACCCTCCTAGCTGCCCCCTGGCTGCCCTGTGGCCCCCCATTGGACTCGTGGAATCTTCCGGAACGCTGATTTTTAATGTATTTTCTTGGGATTTTTTTAGTGTACCTAAATATCCAGAAACCTGCACAAAAGAAAACAGCACTGGTAGCTCTGCTGAAAACAGTGTTAGTCCGGGTTAGTTTCGTTCAAATCATGCAAGAATGAAGCCAAAACAATAGCAAAAGTGATTGGAAAATTAGATACGTTTGAGACGTATCAACTTCTTCCTTTGTTGAAATGTTAAACCTAGAGGCAAAAACTTTGCAACAATAAAGTTAGCATAATCTGCAAACCAAGGATCGGAGAGAGATTGTACTTTTACAACAGCTAGTTGTTCGTCTTGAAAACTATTGTTGATTGGAATGGGATCATGCGGTATATCTTCCATCCTTGAAAGATTATCCGCTATCGGATTGTCTGCTCCTTTCCTATCAACAATCTTTAAATCAAATTCTTGAAGAAGGAGTACCCATCGGATGAGTCTTGGTTTGGCATCCTTCTTTTCCATAAGATACTTAATGGCAGCATGGTCAGTATGAATAATAATCTTAGAATCAACAATATACTGCCAAAACTTATCACAAGCAAACACTACTGCTAAGAATTCCTTCTCAGTAGTAGCATAATTATTTTGAGCGCTATCAAGGGTTTTGCTAGCATAATATATCACATTCAACTTCTTATCAACCCTCTTCCCTAAAACAGCTCCAACAGAAAAATCACTAGCATCACACATAATTTCAAAAGGTAAATTCCAATCAGGTGGTTGTACTATAGGAGCGGTTATTAACGCTTTCTTAAGAACTTCGAAGGCTTCCTTACAATCTTCATCAAAAGAAAAAGGAACGTCCTTCTGGATAAGATTAGTGAGGGGTCTCGAAGTCTTAGAAAAGTCTTTAATAAATCTTCTATAGAAACCAGCATGACCGAGAAAACTACGAATACCTTTGATGTCCCTTGGGTAGGGCATCCTTTCAATTGCTTCGATCTTGGCCCTGTCCACCTCAATTCCCCTCTCAGAAATCTTGTGGCCAAGAACAATTCCCTCGTTGACCATAAAGTGGCACTTCTCCTAGTTAAGCACCAAATTTGTCTCCTCACATCTCTGCAAAACTTTATTAAGGTTGTGGAGGCAATGGTCAAAAGAGGTTCCATAGACGGAGAAATCATCCATGAATACCTCCACAATTTCTTCACAAAAACCATGAAAGATAGAAGACATACACCTTTGAAAAGTAGCAGGGGCATTACATAAACCAAAAGGCATACGTCTGTAATCATAAGTACCATAGGGACAAGTAAAAGTGGTTTCTCTTGATCAGCAGTGTTAACATGAATTTTAGAGAAGCCAGAATAACCATCAAGATAACAGTAGTGAGTATTTTTGGATAACCTTTCAATCATTTGGTCGATGAACGGCAACGGGTAGTGGTCCTTCCTGGTTGCCTTGTTCAGCTTACTGTAATCAATACACATTCTATATCCAATAATAATTCGCTGAGGTATTAGTTCATTCTTATCATTAGGAACCATAGTTGTTCCTCCTTTCTTTGGAACACAATGAACCGGGCTTAGCCACTTACTATCATCTATAGGGTAGATAATACTTGCGGCTAGAAGCTTGAGAATCTCAGTCCTTACAACATCCATCATTTTCGGATTCAACCGTCGTTGATGATCAACAACT
Organism: Bromus sterilis; assembly: GCA_950022295.1. Taxonomy (NCBI): domain Eukaryota; kingdom Viridiplantae; phylum Streptophyta; class Magnoliopsida; order Poales; family Poaceae; genus Bromus; species Bromus sterilis. The sequence continues at coordinate 346,783,911 of OX465595.1, forward strand.
GGTTTAGCATCAGGCTCAAGGTTGATGGTATGTTGACAAATAGATGGACTAATCCCCTTAGGGCATCAAGGGTATAGCCAATTGCACCTCGATGTTTGCGAAGTACTTCCAATAGTCGCTCTTCTTCATACCCTGAAAGGTTAGAATTGATAATAACAGGATATACTTTCTTTTCATCTAAATAAGCATATTTGAGCGTATCAGGAAGAGGTTTAAGATCAAACACTGGATCTTCTTTTGGTTTCGATAAAATTCCCAAAGGCTCAACTGGAAGGTTGTGCTTTAGGATAGCAGGTTGTCTCAAGAATATGTCGTCCAACTCATTTTCTCCTGCATATGCAAATCATTCTCGTGGTCCTCCATATATTGTTGCAAAGGATCATTAGGAGGGATAGCAATGGAAGCAATATCTTCAATAATCTTATCATTACTAGGAAAATCAGTACCAAGAGGCTGCTTAGAGAACTTAGAAAAGTTAAATTCATAGGGCTCACCATTGAATTCAATAGAAACTTTACCTTTCTTGCAATCTATTATAGCTCCACAAGTTCTGAGAAAAGGTCTACCGAAAATAATAGGACAAAAATTATCCCTTACTGAACCAAGTACTAAAAAGTCGGTAGGATATTTTACCTTTCCGCATAATACTTCAACGTCTCTCACAATTCCGATAGGAGAGATAGTTGCTCTGTTTGCAAGATGAATAGTAACATCAACTTCTTCAAGTTCACAAGGTGAAATCTCACTCATGATGTCTTGATAAAGTGAATATGGGATAGCACTAGCACTCGATCCCAAATCGCATAGCCCATAATAATTGTGATCTCCTATTTTAACAGATACTACTGGAGTACCTGAAATTGGGCCTTTATTCTTGGCTGTTACAAGGTTAGTGGAAACAACACAAAAATTTATATTGGAATCTAAAGCATCATTACTAATAAGATCCTTAACCAATGCAACTCGAGGATCAACCTTGATCTGGTCCTCAGGCTCATCAATTCTTCTCTCACTCTTATTCATTATGCCTGTCACAAAAGAGTGCTCCCTTATTCTTACGGGAAAAGGGGGCTTTTCATATATAACTGCAGGCAAAATAGGGTCAGCAACATTAATATCAATAGGTAATTCTTTGAAGGGTTTATGATGCTGATCCTTCTTCTTCTTAGAAGAGTCAATATGAGAGGCAAAGTCCTTACAAAAATCAATCATCAGATGGGAATCAAGACCAATCTTAGAGAAAAAGGTATTGAAATAATCAGTCTTCACATAGCTCTCTATATAATCATGCTCATAATTTATAGTGGATTCAATACCTTTATCTATTTCCCAATCTTCGGTATTCTTCTGGATCCTTTCAAGGAGATCCCATCTTTCTTCAATGATTTTCGTCTGAAATACCCCACTAGAGGAGGCATCCAGCATCTCCTTATCCTGACGAGAAAGTCTAGCATAAAGGTTTGTAAGTATAGTTTTCTTGGGGAGCTCATGAATAGTACATTTGAGCATTAGATATTTCAATCTCCCCCAAGCTTGAGCGATGCTTTCTCCGTCACAAGACCTAAAGTTATAGATATAATTTCTGTCTCGATGAATTTCATGAAGAGGATAAAACTTGGTATAAAAGAGAGACATAAATTCTTGCCAATCAAGCAAATGAGAGTTATCGAGAAGCTTATACCAATCTGAAGCTTTATCTATAAGCGATACGGAGAACAATTTCTTCATGACAAACTCCATTGATACACCCGCAAGCTTAAATAGTGAACATAGTTGTGATAAATATAGCAAGTGTTCACTGGGATGTCTGTCTCCTGCATAACGATTAGCCAAAACAGAATCGATAATACCAGCTGGTATTTTATAAGGCACAATTTCAGTAGGGGGGACAACCACCACAGATGTGGGGTGTTTCCCCGTAAGCAACGATCCAATAGCTAGGTTGTCCATACGGACAAAGAGCAGCAATAGAAAAATAAAAACAACAATATAAAAATTTCCTTACCAGCTTCACTTACCAATAGTGCTATGCTCCCCGGCAACGGCGCCAGAAAATGTTACTTGATGACCCACAACCGTAATCCCACATGAAGGTAGTGCGTGCAAGCCTTTGCGACCTCTCAAGTCATCCACCTGAACCATGAGTCCTTTTATTATCATCTCGCAGACAACCGTTATCGTTGCCTGACTAACAACACAACGGACAACGAACAACAGCCAGGACCGCCAGTGCGTCGGTGCCTCCCCTATCGTCCCGTCAAAGCTCCGCAGTTACCAACAAGGTGAACCGACTCCTTACCTTGTCTCGCGTGTGCTCCTGGAGGATCTTGACTTTCGTGGTTTGGTAACTCTCGTGGACAACGATCAAGGTCCAAGCACGCCAGTACGTCGGTCCTAACCTCCCTGTCGTCCCGTCGCAATACCTCTCACGGGCACCGTTGGGTCGCCCGACACTTACCTTTAAGGAAAACCGTTGTTCAGGACCCTAGGGCGGCTGTCGTGGATATAGATCTGACAATAGATATGGGGGTATGAAAGGAGCTAAATGATCTGTACGTAGAGAGGGTTGACGCAAAGGGGTTATATAGGTTAGGCCTCTCCGTAGAGATAAAAACCTTAGTCCTGTCCCAGGCTTACTGGGGTGTTCTTTCTTCAGGAAAACTAAGAGTCAGAAGTGTTGCGCGTGCCCATGCCGAAGGGGAGGGGGTGGCTTATATAGAGTGTGCCCCTGCCTCCTTAATGCCTTGGCTTAAATGGGTCTTAATTACAAGATTGAATATGTACTTAAATACAAAACGGTCTGCCCATTACTACTAATAAAGGAGGAGAAACGCCTGCAGCATCAAATGCCTCCCGTCCGTTGCGTTTCCCATCTTCTGAGTAGGGGGGGCCTCGCTGATTGCTTCCGAGGATCGGTCTACTCGGATCTTGTTGGGCTTCCGAGTGGTTGCGTACTCGGAAGCGACTCCTGGTCTCTGAGTAACATGTTACTCAGAGATTGCCAATGCTTCGTGTTTTTTGTTGGTCTTATTTTGCTTGATGTGCTTTGGGGAAACCCAGGGCTTAAGGGTACCCCTGGGTTTCCCTCGCCTAGGGGTATGCCTTTAGTATTACCACGACAGTAGCCCCCAAGCGCTTTCGGGTGCTCGTAAGTGAGGTGGCTGACATTTGTTAATCTTTCTGAGGTATGCGAAGATTGAACTCAGTAAGAGGCCCGGAAGGGCTTTATTGATGTTGGAACTTTTCCCTCGAGAGCGAGTTGGGCAGGTTAGCGGAAAAATTTGGCGACACTCAAACGTCTCTCGGAAGAGGTGGACTGAGGCCTTGGAAGGCGTGTCTCGGAGTAAAAGGCCTTAAACTCCATATGAACCAAATTTGTAAAGTTCAATGCCCTAGGACATCATGCCGAGTCCTAGGCCATGCCACGTGGGACATTGATTCTTTACCCCCTGCGCCGGGTCTTACTGGTAGCCTCGCATTCTACGTCAGAGACGGCCCGCCAGCGAGCTAGTTACTCGGATTTTTACCCGAGTAACCGGGTGCGAGATTTTTCGTTTCGCGAGGAACCTTCGAATGGTTCTTTTCGTGGTGCTTCCAAGTGACAGCTTACTCGGACGCCGCGGGAGCTTCGCAATTTCTTCCGAGTGATGGCGTACTCGGAGATTTCGATCGGTGTGCGTTATGCTTCGCATCTTCCGAGTAGTTGGGGTGGTTCCGAGCTTCGGGCCGAAGTCAGATTTGGTCTTTAACAAAGGATTTTTCCTTGTCAGAGAATCTTCTTGCCCAGATGAGTGGGCCCACTGTTTGGGCATGTCTCCTCGGTTCCCGTGGCGGTTTTATAGGGTAATAATTAACTACCTGTGGGGAAGTGGGAGGGTTTATGGGGAAGTGGAGCGGTTTTATGGGGAGAGCAACTGGCAGGCCCATTAGTGGGGTGCGGATCTGACGCGCGGCAGTTGCCACTTCAAGCTATAAAAGCACCCCTCCTTTCGGTTTGGAACAGATTCGCTCATTTCCCCCCTGCGCAGCCGTTCCCGCTTCTCTCTCTCGCTCCGACCCTTCCTTGCCTGCTTGGTCTCGCCGCCGAGACGCCTCCGCCGGCCGCCCGTGCTTCATCCTGGGAGGCCGCCACTCGCGTTGTCCCTCCGCCGCCGCCGCGACCATGTCTGCGGGGGAGTGGCTTCTGTCAACGGTGATGGAGGACATGTTACTGGGGTACCAGGACGCCGGTCTGGTCCCCCGCGATGGTTGCCGCCTTCCCGCGGCTGGGGAGGACGAGCCTGCTCCACGGGAAGGTGAGAGAGTTCTCCTGCTGTCGCATGTGGATCGTGGGTTTTCTCTTCCTCCTCATCCCTTCTTCTTGGACTTTTTTGCTTTCACGGGTGCTCAACTTAACCACCTTGTCCCCAATACTGTTGCCCTCCTCTCTAGTTTTTTCACTCTTTGTGAGGGGTTCTTAGGCATAGAGCCCCACTGGCATCTTTTCCGTAGTATATACGCTATCAAGCCTCAGAAGGCGAAGAAATCTGGGGAGGGTGGCGGTGTTGAGTTCAATCATCTCTGCGGTGGCCTGTTTCTGGCCAAGAAGCAAGGGGTACAGTACTTCCCTTCTAGCCTGCCTGATTCTTTCAAGAACTGGCAGAACAGTTGGTTCTACTGTAAGGTGGCCGAGGGGCCGGGGGTGCGTACCTTGCCCCCTTACTCGGATGTTAGACTGACTTCCTCTCAAGGATGGAATCCCCGACTCACCAATGTTGAGAAGGAGCAGGTGCTCCCTTTGATGCGTGAAGTCATTAGGCTGAAGAAGAATGGTCTGGACGCCATGGATCTGATAGCAGCTTTCGTGATTCGGAAGATTCAGCCGCTCCAGGCCCGAGCTCGGGGGATGTGGACATATTCCGGGTTGCAGGATGACACCCGTTATAGTAACACTGAGATGCCGCTGGATGAGTTTGAACTCCAGATGAAGATAATAACCATCGTGACCCACGGTCTTCAGGCGACTGGCCGAGTTAGGCCCCTCAGCATCGAGAATCCTCCCACCTTGGTATGCCGACTTGTGCCATATGTACTTTGAACGTGTTTCACTTGTTGGCTCTAACTCGGACTTCCTTATTTTTTCTAGGATTTTACCCAGATTCGGTCTTCTATCCCTTTGGATCCGCAACATCCTGCCGAGGAGGATGAAGACAGTACCGCTGGTGCAGGAGTCGGAGTCGAGGCGGGGGGAGGAACTGGAGTCCGAGGGAGCTCGGGCTCAGGCAGCGTCCGAGCAGCGCTCGAAGAACAACCAGGACCGCGAGTCGGCGCGGGAGGGACTTACTCGGACCCGCAAGAGGGCTCATACTCCGAGTGGCGAAGAGAGCAGCGGGAAACTTCCGCCCTTGAGTCTCAGTTCTGGGAAGGTTGCGCCCATGAAGAAGAAGAAGCTTGTCACACTTGGGGGCCGAGAGGCTAATCCCCCAGGGGGGGTTGCTGTTGAAAAGGCCAAGGGGGCTGGGTCTGGTCCGGCCAGGTTTGCTCCTCTGAGGCGTGGCTTGAAGACCGTCCACAAGTAAGACTGGTAGTTTTCATATGCTTTGACACTCTTTTGGTTTCCCAGGCCCATTCTTAGTTGTTTCATTCTACAGTGTTCGTCCGAGTGGTTCTGAGACATTGCCTGGGATCGAGGATCCCGAGGCCGAAGCCATGGAGGATGCTAGCACTTGTGAGGTGACTGACTTTCCTGGAATGGACGCTATTCCAGAAGATACTGCGGCTATTGGTGAGAACTCTTCGCAGTTTTTGTTGAGACTTTTACCGCTGTCGTCTCTTTGCTTTTGATTGTTTGTTGTTTCTGCCACAGACATGGATGTTGACTCTACTGCTGACCCAACTCGGATTGCTGCCGAGCTCGCTGCTGTTGGGGTCACTCCTCCTGAGGGGACAGTATCCTCTGGGTCTGGTTCCCGAGCTGCCGCACCTGATGCTCCAGCTGGGGAGGCTGTTAAGGATACCCCTGTCGCCTCGGCGGCTGCTCGAGGGGGTGAGCCTGCTAACTCGGGGGCCATTCCAATCGAAGCCCCAGTGGAGAGTGCTATTATTGGTGGGTTGAAGGAGTCCTTGGTGAAGGCGACTCAGTTTGAGCTGCGGCTGCGGGAGCTAGCATCTGAGGCTGAGTTGGTGAAGTCCAATATGCACGTAAGTACTTACGTAAGTTTTCTTACCCACTGGGTGTATCCCCCAAGGCTTCGAGTAACTTTGTGAAGTTATTCGGAGTCTTTTGATAGGAGGTTTTTGTTTTAGTGAACTTCCAGTGGAAGCACTTCTTAGTGCACCCAGTGGGTGTAGCCCCCAAGGCTCCGAGTAACTTTGTGAAGTTATTCGGAGTCTTTTGATAGGAGGTTTTACTAACTTCCAGTGAGAGCACTTCTTAGTGCACCCACTAGGTGTAGCCCCCAAGGCTCCGAGTAACTTCGCGAAGTTATTCGGAGTCTTTTGCTAGGAGGTTTTATTTGAATATGGCATTCCTCTTGTCTTCATAGGAGACATGCAAGCTTGGGTCGGCCTTCGTGAAGTTGCAGGAGGAGAAAACTGCTGCCCAGAGTGCGTATGGAGCGCTGCTTGAGGAGCACAACAAACTGAAGAAACAGCATGCTGAGGACAATGGTAAAAGCTCTTGGGTTTCTAAGCTTCCATTGTTCATCTTCTTATTTTTCCGTTTGACATTGTGCTTGCAGAGGCGGCGAAGAAGGCCTTTGATGCGAAAGTCAAGGAGAACGATAATTTTGTTGCCAAGATGAAGAAGGAAATAGGCCAGGTTGAGAAACGAGCCAAAGCTCAGAAAGCTTTGGAGACCAGTCTTCATTATTACAAACAGGCGGTGCAGGAGAATGAGGCTTGCATCTCCAAGCTGGAGTCTGACTTGGAAAAACTTTCCGAGCTGCGCGCCGAAGATGCAAAGAAACATCAAGCCGAGTTGGAAACCACTCGGAAGGCAGTGAAGGCAGCTGAAGAGTATTGCGCTGGGCGGTTCGTCGTTTTCAGTGAGACCTTGTCTGGTGAGTTTTTTGCCGTCCGAGTTGTGATATGGACCTGTTTCCCAGTCTTAGATTGTGTACTCATCTTCTCCCTTGGTGCAGCATATGGGACATATCCAGATGCCGAGCAAGCAAGCATGGCCGACTTTGCGGAAATCATGAAGAGAGACAACTATACGCCAATGACCACAGAATTTGCTCTGGCTCGGGGACTGCTGACCATGAGGTGCGCTAAGGCGAAGAAATTTGCTGAAGAAGTTATGGGTGCCACCCTGGCCTTGAAGAGCAAGCTATCACCTGATGAGGGAAGCAGAGTGAAATTGGACACTGTTGTACCCGTTCTCCAGGAGGCTCCCCATCAGCTGGCCCGCTGGAAACGCTCAGCGGCACGGAGCGGTACGAATTACGCACCGGCATTGACCAAGGCGCATTTTCCAGAGCGGGTCCATAATCTTGAGCGAGTTGGTGGTGGAGATCCGAAAGAGGGTCAGAGTTGCACCTCCTTCCTGCTGCGCTATGCTGAAACTGCTAGCTGAATTTCCCTGATGCCCGATCTGGATTTCTTTGTTGAGTCAACTGGTGTAACCGGTGAGTCGGACGAGGCGGGCGAGGAATGATTGGAGTGTGGTGAAAAACACTGGTTTGATATTTGCCTCGGGATGCCGAGTGGATCTGTAATAAGTTGCACTGTGTGGTTGTGTCATGACACTGCTTCGTTTGGTTGATGAACTCGTACTCTGTTTGTTTGTTGGAAACGAATATTTCTTCCGATGCTTGCTTTTCTTTTTGTATGAATTTTCAAAGTTTTTACTCGGGCTGCGCATAGTTCGGAAGAGATCCTGTTTTTATCACTTTAAGCAGCCCCCAAGTCTACGTAGACTGGAAGGTACTTAGAAAATTTTTCTATGGAAGATCTTGTATACAAGGTCCTCAATGCAGATGATGTTGTGCTTCGCCAAGCCTTTGGGGCGTTGGTGAGCACTTAACATAAGTTTTCTAAGTTCTCGTCCGACCTGCGCACAGCTCGGATGGAAAACCTGATTAACCGTTTTCGTCCGAGCTGCGCACAGCTCGGAGAAAAACCTGTTTTTATAACTTTAAGCAGCCCCCAAGCCTCCTGAGGCTTGAAAGTACTTAGAAAAAATTTCTATTGAAGATCTTGTATACAAGGTCCTCAATGCAGATGATGTTGTGCTTTCCCAAGCCTCTGGGGCGTTGGTGAGCACTTAACATAAGTTTTCTAAGTTCTCGTCCGAGCTGCGCACAGCTCGGATGGAAAACCTGATTAACCGTTTTCGTCCGAGCTGTGCACAGCTCGGAGAAAAACCTGTTTTTATAACTTTAAGCAGCCCCCAAGCCCCCTGAGGCTTGAAAGTACTTAGAAAAAATTTCTATTGAAGATCTTGTATACAAGGTCCTCAATGCAGATGATGTTGTGCTTCTCCAAGCCTTTGGGGCGTTGGTGAGCACTTAACATAAGTTTTCTAAGTTCTCGTCCGAGCTGCGCACAGTTCGGATGGAAAACCTGATTAACCGTTTTCGTCCGAGCTGCGCACAGCTCGGAGAAAAACCTGATTGATAGTTTTCGTCCGATCTGCGCACAGCTCGGAAAAAAACATGTTTTTACAACTTTAAGCAGCCCCCAAGTCTCCTGAGGCTTGAAAGTACTTAGAAAAAAAATCTATTGAAGATCTTGTATACAAGGTCCTCAATGCAGATGATGTTGTGCTTCCCCAAGCCTTTGGGGCGTTGGTGAGCACTTAACATAAGTTTTCTAAGTTCTCGTCCGAGCTACGCGCAGCTCGGATAAAAAACCTGATGTTGAGTTATGAAAACTATGTGTACGAAGTAATATTTCTTCATATCTTACAAGCGTGCTCATGCATAGAAGCGGCGCAGTAACTGGGCGTTCCATGCATGAGGCTCTTCTATCTTATTAGTTACATCGTACAGATGATAGGCCCCGTTGTGCAATACTCTGGAGATGATAAATGGGCCTTCCCATGGGGAGCTAGTTTGTGGTCCGAAGTTTGCTTGATGCGAAGTACCATGTCGCCCTCTTGGAAGGAGAGAGCTCAGACGCGTCGGTCGTGGTATCGGCGAAGATCTTGCTTATAAAACGCCGAACGAGTGAGAGCTAAATTTCGTTCCTCTTCCAAGAGATCAACGCCGTCTTGTCGTGCTTCTTCAGCTTCGGCTTCTGTGTACTAGCTTATACGGGGAGCGTTGTGCTTGAGGTCACTCGGAAGGACTGCTTCTGAGCCATAGACAAGGAATAAGGGGGTGGACCAAGTTGAGCGATTTGTATTTGTATGCAATCCCCATAAGACTGAAGGGATTTCATCAACCCAGGCGCCCGCTGCTTCCTTTAGTTCCCGAAGTAGCCGAGGCTTGATTCCTTTGAGTATTAGTCCGTTGGCTCGTTCGACTTGGCCGTTGGACTGCGGGTGTGCGACTGAGGCGAAGTTGACCTGGATGCCATTGGTCCAACAGAATTTCTTGAATTCAGCCGAGTTGAAGTTCGATCTGTTGTCAGTGATGATGTCGTGCGGGACGCCAAACTGATGTATGATGCCTTGCATAAAGCTGACTGTTCTGGCGGAGTCTTGGGTCTCGATAGGTTTTGCTTCTATCCATTTTGTGAACTTGTCCACTGCGACCAAAATGTGGGTGAAGTCGTGCTTGCCCGTGCGGAGTGGTCCGATCATGTCCAGTCCCCATACTGCAAATGGCCAGGCCAGGGGGATTGTCTTCAGCTCGGAAGCTGGTTTGCGGGGCTGGTTGGCATAAAACTGGCAGCCTTCGCAGTGGTCCACGATGTACCGAGCATCGCTGAGGGTGTCGGGCCAGAAGAAACCAGCTCGGAAAGCTTTTGCCAACAACGTCCGACTTGAGGCATGATGGCCACAATCTCCCGAGTGGATCTCTTGTAGTATGCAGCGGCCTTCTTCCTCGGAGATGCATCGCTGGGGGACGTGGGTGATGCTGTTCCTGTACAGCTCCCCATTGATCACCGAGTAGGACTTGGATTTGCGGATGATCTGCTTGGCTTCTACCTCGTCATCGGGCAACTCCTGCTTTTGCAGATAGGCAAGGATTGGACGTGTCCACTCGGGGGGAATGACTTCCACATCAAACACCATGTCAACTACGGCGGGTATATCTTCCTTGTTGGGGATGTTCTTATCAGGCAGCATATCCGGATCGGCTTCCAGGAAAGGGTCCTCTTTAACTGTTGGGGAATGCAAGTGCTCTAGATAGATCCCTGGCGGGATCTGTCCTCGGGTGGAACCCAATTTGGCTGGGTCGTTTGCTGCCTGATTTTTAACCCTTGGGATGTGATGGAGCTCCAGCCCATCAAATTTTTTCTCCAATTTTCTCACTGCTACACAGTAGGTTGTCATTGCTGGGCTTCGGATGTCCCACTCTTTCATTACTTGGTTGATTACCAAGTCTAAATCTCCGAATACCATAAGTCTCCTGACTCCGAGTGAGATAGTCATTCGCATACCATACAGGAGAGCTTCATATTCAGCTTCATTGTTTGTTGCTGGGAAATGGATTTGGAGGACGTATCTCATCTCATCCTTTCTTGGTGAGACTAGTACCACCCCTGCCCCTGTGCCGTGCAGCATCTTGGAGCCATCGAAGAACATCGTCCAATGTTCTGGTGTTGGCTGTGGGGGATGTTGGACCTCAATCCACTCGGCTAGGAAGTCCACTAGTGCTTGTGACTTGATTGCTTTTTTAGCTTGGTAATTGAGGTCAAAGGGGAGTAGGTCCAAACTCCATTTTGCTATTCTGCCTGTTGAATATCTGTTGTTCATAATTTCTGCCAGGGGAGCTTCAGAAACCACTGTGATGGAATGATCCTGGAAGTAATGTGCGAGCTTCTGAGATGCCAAGTAAATTCCCATTGCTATCTTCTGGTAGTGAGGATATCTCTATTTGGATGGTGTGAGGACTTCGGAGATGTAGTACACCGGTCTTTGTACTTTCTGTGATTTTTCTTCTTCTTCCCTCTCCACCACTATGGCTACGCTGACAACTCGTCTTGTGGCAACAATATACAACAAGAGCGGCTCTTTTTCCTGGGGTGCTGCCAGGACTGGCCGAGTTGAAAGTTTCTTTTTGAGTTCTTCGAAAGCCATTTGAGCTTCTTCCGTCCAGACGAAATTCGGCGATTTTTTCATCACTTGGTAGAGAGGTAGGGCTTTCTCTCCCAATCTGGATATGAACCGACTGAGTGCAGCGGACAACCTGTTATCTTTTGGACGTCTCGGAGCTGCTCGGGAGGCTTCATGTTCTGAATTGCCGCGATTTTTTACGGGTTGGCTTCTATCCCTCGCTCGGAGACCATGAATCCGAGTAGCTTCCCTGCTGGCACGCCAAAAACGCATTTTTCAGGATTAAGCCTGATGTTGTAGGCTCAGAGGCTCTGAAAAGTTTTGGCTAGGTCGTCTAGTAAACTACTTCCTTTCGCCGACTTGATCACAATGTCATCCACATAGACTTCCGCGTTTCTGCCGATCTGCCAGATCAGACAATTCTGCATCATGCGCTGGTACGTGGCGCCTGCGTTTCTCAGTACGAATGGCATCGTGACGTAACAGAAATATCTGAATGGGTTATGAATGTTGTTTTGAGCTCGTCTCGTTCGTATAGTCGGATTTGATGGTAACCCGAGTATGCATCGAGGAAACATAATCTCTCGCAACCTGATGTGGAGTCCACAATCCGGTCAATATGAGGAAGAGGGAAATGGTCTTTTGGACAAACTTTATTGATATGACGAAAATCAACACAAGTTCTCCAAGATTTATCTTTCTTCGGAACCATTACAGGATTTTCTAACCACTCGGAGTGGAAGATTTCCCTAATGAATCCGGCTGCTAATAGTCTAGCTATCTCCTGCCCGATGGCCTTCCTTTTCTTAGAGGAAAACCGTCGGAGGGACTCTTTCACTGGTCTTGCTTTTGGATCTACGTGTAACTTGTGCTCGGCCAACTCCCTTGGGACTCCAGGCATATCGGCGGGCTTCCACGCGAAGATGTCCCAATTCTCACGGAGGAAGTTGACGAGCTCGAGTTCCTATTGGGGATCCAGATCGGTGGCGATGTTGGTGTATTTGCCTTCATCTGTGGGGTGTATTTGTACCCTCTTGGTCTCTCCGGCCGACTCAAATGAAGATGTCTTCTTTGGCTGCAGCAACTCGGAAGAGTCGGCGGCTTTCTTGTACTCGGCCAATTCGACCTCGGCCATCTGCTGATCAGCTATCAGGGAGCCTTTCTGTAGCAGTTCTTCCGCTTGCTTGTAGTCTCCTGAGACAGTGATCACGCCGTGAGGGCCGGGCATCTTGAGTTTCAGATAGACATAACAGGGGATGGCCATAAATTTCGCATAGGCCGGCCTTCCGAGTAAAGCATGGTACGCACTCAGAAAGTCCACTACTTCAAAGGTGATGTTCTCTTTCCGGAAGTTACTCGGAGTACCGAAGACCACATTGAGGGAGATCATTCCGAGTGAGTACGCCTTTTTCCCCAGGATTATCCCATGAAATTCCAGATAGCTTTTGCGGAGCTTGGACATCGGGATGTTCATTCTCTTCAGAGTGCTTGCATATAGGATGTTAATTCCGCTGCCACCATCCATCAAGACATTCCTGATCCTGAAGTTATCGTTTCCCGTTTCCACCAAAGGGTCCACAATCAGGGCGTGTCTTCCTGGGTGAGGAATGTGAGGAGGGTGATCTGACTGATCGAAAGTGATTGGGACGTCGGCCCACTTCATGTAACTCGGAACTGCCGGAGCTGCCGAGTTGACTTCTCTGAATCTTATCTTTTCCACCCTCTTCGACTCTCGCCCTGCGAAGATGACCAACACTCCGTCTTCTCTCGGGAAGCCTTCGCTGTCCAGTTCTGGGCTGGGCGCTTTCTTTTTCCCGGTCTCCTTATCTTGTTGGGGGCCTGCTCTTGCGTTTTGGACTGCTCTCTTGATCAGGCGGCACTGCCGAGCTGTATGCTTTGGAATAACCAACTTTCCCTCGGCATCGCGGGTGGTGTGGAGAGGACAGGGTTGGTCTAGAACTTCATCATCATTGGACGGTTTTTATGCCGCGATTGCCACTCCTTTCGCGCCTGAAACTTGCCATGAAGGCCCGAAGCTTTTGCTGCTGCCACCAGCTCTGCGTCCGTCGGGGCATCTTCTGCTTTTCTCTTGTTGTTGTTCGCGGTCTTCTGCTTCGGGTTCGGCGTCGAGTTACCACCTCCTCTATGCTGCTGGTTCTTCTGTCGAATTTCTTCTTCACCGTTGGCATACTTGTTTGCTATCTCCATCAGCTTCCCGAGTGAGGTGATGTGCGGTGATCTTTCCAACTTGAGACTTAGCTCCTTGTACTTGACCCCTTGCTTGAAGGCGTGAATGGCCTGGAATTCGGAGACTCCTTCAACCGAGTTGTGGAGTGTGATCCACCTCTGGATGTAGTCCCGAGTAGTCTCGGTGTTGCCCTGGACGCATAATTGTAGCTCGGTCAGTCCTCCCGGTCTCTTGTAGGTCCCCTCAAAATTCTTGATGAACACTCTCTCGAGGTCTTCCCACACCCAGATGCTACTCGGGGGGAGCTGATTCAGCCACGCCCGAGCTGAGCCTTCTAACATCAACGGCAGGTGCATCATGGCTATCTCGTCACCACCCCCTCCGATCTGCACAGCTATTCTGTAATCATCCAACCATGTCTGGGGTTTGGCATCACCTCGGTACTTGTCCACCCCTTGAGCTATCCTGAAGTGAGGCGGAATAGGGGTAGACCGAATCTTTTCGCTGAAGCAGACCGGCCCTGTGGCCATTGAGGGCCGAGCCTGATCCTGACGATGAGATCTGGCGCGGTCGACTCGGCTCTGTACAAGATGGCTTCGGGCGTCGTCTTCAACGTCGAAATAACGGTCGTCCCGGTGCCGAGGGAACTCCTCTCTCCGTGGTGCGGGCCGACCCGTCCCACGGGCTTCTGTCCTCCTGAGATCTTCATGCCGATATTGCTCTTGGAGATGATCTCCTCGGGGTTCCTCTCTGCGCCGAGGCGAATTGTTCTTGTTCCTCCGCGCTTCTCCGTAGGGCATGTGTACTGACAGTGACGTCCTCGCAGGGGGAACTTGGGAATGGATCCGCTGCTGTGATTGACTGACAGCAGCGTTTTGATCGACTGCGGTTTGTAACAAAAACGCCAGGTGCTGAATTTCTTCTGCTGCCGATCCACTGGGCTGCAGAGAATTCGCAATCCGAGTCGCCGCTATGAGATTTTCCACTGGGGTACCCATAGCTCGGAAAGGTTCTCGACCTGGGCCCCGCAGTTGACGACTCGTTCTACTTTGTCTGAGCCGAGCTACCTCCCGAGCTTGACGCTCGAGAGTGTTTTCTAACTCGGCCAGGCGCTCCCGCTCAGCCAAATTGGTTAATCTGGCCGCCTCCAGGCCTCGCCCTTCTGGAGTGCTTGTGTCAATGGGGGTGTTCAGCAGTCGCTCGGCCGCTTCTGCTTCTTCCCGCTCTTCCCGAGTAAGGGGACGAGGTTGCCGACTTGACTCTCCGAGCTCCATCCTTCGGAAAGAAGAAACACGTCGGGTCGGCTCCCGAGTGCCAGCCCTAGATGGGCTGTTCGCTTCATCTCGAGCGTGAGTGTCCCGAGCTAGCGATGGCTGAGAGGGCGGGGTCTCAGCCATGCATACTTCTGCAACCGCGACTGGGGCGTAACTGCTGCCTTCTTGCTCGGCACCTGACTCGGGGTCGGATGCTGCCATGCCTTCTTCTTCAACCAAATCGAAAAGAGGCAAGAGGGATGTTGTGGAGCCTTCTCTTGCGATCAGTTCGTTCAGGGCCTTGTGGGCTGACTCCACCGAGTCGATGACCGCCACCAGCTGGACCTTGACCGATTTTCCGCGATGGTGAGCGGGCGGGCGGCCCGAACGCTTCTTCTTGTGGTGTACAGATAACAGCGCAGGCGCTTGGCGATGGGCCTACAGCTGGAGACGCAGGGCCCCCGACTCGTCAGCTCGGAAGTGGACGCTGCCCCTCGAGGGCAGAAATTGTGCCTGGAGCGGACAATCCGCCAACCAGGCCGAATCATCAGCTATGAAAGCTAACGATCCGAAACGGAAAACCTCTCCGACGATGAGCTCGGAGCCATGAATCGACAAAGAGGATGAGGAAAATGTCATCTCTACGATTGCTGATCAACTCAGCCCCACGGTGGGCGCCAACTGTCGTGGATATAGATCTGACAATAGATATGGGGGTATGAAAGGAGCTAAATGATCTATACGTAGAGAGGGTTGACGCAAAGGGGTTATACAGGTTAGGCCACTCCGTAGAGATAAAAACCTTACTCCTGTCCCAGGCTTACTGGGGTGTTCTTTCTTCAGGAAAACTGAGAGTCAGAAGTGTTGCGCGTGCCCATGCCGAAGGGGAGGGGGTGGCTTATATAGAGTGCACCCCTGCCTCCTTAATGCCTTGGCTTAAATGGGTCTTAATTACAAGATTGAATACGTACTTAAATACAAAACGGTCTGCCCATTACTACTAATAAAGGAGGAGAAACGCCCGCAACATTAAATGCCTCCCGTCCGTTGTGTTTCCCATCTTCTGAGTAGGGGGGGCCTCGCCGATTTCTTCCGAGTATCGGTCTACTCGGATCTTGTTGGGCTTCCGAGTGGTTGCGTACTCGGAAGCGACTCCTGGTCTCCGAGTAACATGTTACTCGGAGATTGCCAATGCTTCGTGTTTTTGTTGGTCTTATTTTGCTTGATGTGCTTTGGGGAAACCCAGGGCTTAAGGGTATCCCTGGGTTTCCCTCGCCTAGGGGTATGCCTTTAGTATTACCACGACAGCGGCTATACAGAGTCAGCAACGAGTGGAGTACAAGGATTACTCCTCGATAGCTCACACTTCACGTGGCTCGGCAGAGCCGAGGTAGGGGCCTTAGGCGGTGTCTGCATTGTACCGTACCTATTGCAGTTATAATAAATTGTATCTGTGTCACTCCCAGAGTGATCAAGTCCCGCTATCTAATCCTAGTTGACTAGCAATGCACAGGGCTCACTGTTGATTATAATATATACGTACATAGGCAGCATAGGATAAAGGAAGGTACATCAAGGGGCGACAAAGACAGGCTATGCAATTGAATATGATTGTAACGTAATAGCAACATCAGCAATGCCTAGTGCAAGAAATGTACGGAAAAGATAGGTGATACCTGGGGAAGAGAATGGCTCTGCTTGCCTGGAAGCTCGACGGTAGGGGTACGGTCGTCGACGACGTAGTCGATCACAGGGGCATTGGCAGCGGGCATCGAGACTACCGGACAATAAGAGAGGGGGAAGAAACAATAAATACACGGAAATAATAGCAATACAAATACAAGCATGACAAACATTAAGCTAGAGGTGAACTAACGCGGTGTCATACGTTGCAGACAAAACGGGAATTTAACCGGCAATTTTACCGGCTCCGGGCGATTACCGGACAGTGCAATCGGAGGGGGAATGTCTCCTGTTCGGTATGTTAAAGGGGGTGGTGGGTGTACGGGAGGCGTATCCGTATTCTTTATATTTTTCTGATCAATTTTCATGTATAAACTTTTTCCATCTAAGTTACGGATTAAAATATATTAAATTTCAAAGTTAAATCAATTTAATAGGTTTTCTGGATGCTTGAGTTTGGTGAGGAAATCATGATGCTTCTTGTCTGTATTTTATTTATTGACACTTCACTCCCTAAACTTGTGGACAGGTTTACCGAGCTGAGTATTCGCTTGGGGACAAGCGAAGTCTAAGCTTGGGGGAGTTGATACGTCCAAAATGCATCACTATTTTATATCATAATTCACCCCTATTCATTGATATATTTCATGCTATGATGCTATTCTTATGTTGTTTTGGCTTGTTTTACACAGTTTGCAACTTTCCGATGCCGAAGCAGTAGACGCAGGATTCAACAGTAAAAAGTGGACATAGGGTTGCTGAATCAGAAGACCTCCAAATTACCTGAAAATCGACGGAGGCTATTTTCCAAAAGAATGACGGAGGCACGTAAAACGAGAGCCAGAGGAGGCCACCAGGTGCCCAGTCGGCATGGTGGCGCGGTGATACGTCCCAAACGTATCTATAATTTCTGCTTGCTCCATGCATGTTTTGTGTGATATTTCTATGATCTAGATACACTTTCATACACTTTTGATCATATTTGGACTAACTTATTAACTCAGTGCACCCCAGTGCCATTTTCTGTTTTCTGCTGTTTTTCTATTTCAGTTTTCCCTCATATTAAAAGTGCTCCAAAAATCTGTGACAATTCAAATAAAACATCAGCGTAACAGAAGCTTCTAGAGTCCCGAAGGAGGATCGGAGGGGGCCCACCTGGTGCCCAGGCGGCCAGGTGGCGCGGCCTAGGGTGGGGCCGCGCCGGGTGGCCGCGTGGACACCTGGTGGCCCCCTGGCTTCCCCCCTTCGCCTATTTATTCCCCGTGACGTGAAACCCCCGAAGAGAGAACCCTTTTTCGCGATCTCGCTTCTATTCCGCCGCAGCCGCGCTTCGAAGATCGGGAGCGCTAGCAGACTTCTTCCCGGCACCCTGCCGGGGGGAGAACCCTTCACAATGGACGCTTCCCGGATGTGCCGTGAGTAGTTTCCTTTGGACCATGGGTCCGTGATCAGTAGCCATGTGATGTTCTCCTCCCCTCTTTGTTCTTCATGGTTTAGACCTCGTGAGCTGCCCTACATGATCAAGGCACATACGTAATCTTTCTGCTGTTGCTATGCTGAGTTTGATGGGATCTGATGGATTATGAGATCATGTTCAGATTGTGATAGAGTTATATATTTGATTCTTATCTTTTATATTTTTGGTCCTAAGTAATTCTTGCGTGTTCTCCGTTGTTGTTTATTGCTTCGGCCAAGTAGTAGGTAGTAACTCCAAGAGGGAACGTTATGCTCGATTGTGGGTTCATGCCCCCTGATGACACGCTTGAGTGACAGAAACATGAGTCTAGGGGATGTGTTGCCACAAGGGGGGAAAACGGTGCTTGTAACCGCGGTTGCAAGGATTGTTTACTTTACGCAAAGTGATTTTTAATGCAGTTGTCTGTTGCTTTGGGTTTACACTTTGGGTGGGGCTCGCAACTTAATACCAGCGAGATGTTCTGGATAGATATCTCAAGGTGGATGATTAGTAGTAGATGCAGTTGGATTTAGGTCTACTTATTTTGGCGTACTGCCCATGCTTTTGAGCCTCTTCCTTTCTTTGTAGAATAATTAGCATTGCGGTGCGTTTATAATCCTGCCAATTTCCCACCTGTAATTTGTTTACCTCGCATAGCAGTTTTATCGTATTTTTGGAGAGAGACATCACTAGTGAACATCACGGGACCCCGGTCCATATTCTCATCATTGTTTACACGCTTATTTACGCTTTTACTTTCAGTGGCTATCATTATCATTATCCCTTGTGTTTTGATCCTTTGTAAACAACAAGACCAGAGAGATTGACAATCTCTCTGAACTTCGTTGGGAGCAAAGTTATTTGTGTCTGTGTGCAGGTCCACGTCAGTTGCGCCGCTGACACCTACTTATCATCTCCGGAGTCCTACTGGTCGATACTCTCAACCTTGGTGTCTTCACCGAGGAAAACTAGCTGATACGCTGCATGTCACCTTCAACTTGGGGTAACCAACGAAGGGCGAGAAACAATTATCATCTCTCGCGTATCAAGCAAATTTCTGGCGCTGTTGTCGGGGACTCCGAGTGCTAAGATAGGGGAGTTTCCCACTACCTTTTACCTTTGCTTTTTAGTCTTGTTATTTTACCTTTTAGTTTTTTTTTCTTTTGTGTCTTATATGAAAAACCAAAAAATAGTTGCTACCTTTTGCCTTTGTCTTGCTTTGCCTAGTTATGCTATCTTTGACATGGGTGTGTAACCACCCAAATATGGTAGGATGGACATGTTTCACTTGGGTCGTCTTCAATCAATTTGTGCCCGCGCTAAAAACCCAACCGACTTGGTTGAGGGAAGATCATTGGATGAGCACGTGATGACCCACAACCGTAAGGGATCTATTGCAGCGTTTTCGATAAGTAAGAGTGTCGAACCCAACGAGGAGCTAAAGTTATTGATAGGTGATTTTGGACAAGGAATAACTGCAAGCACTGAAAGATCACTTTTTAGGGGTTTTCGATATAAGAAACAATAAGATAAAAGTAAGCAAAGTAAATAGCACTGAAGAGCAGCAAGTGGCCCAATTCTTTTGAGCAAAGGATAAGCCTGGCAAATGAACTTATAAAGACTATAGCGTTCTTGAGGACACATGGAGAGGTAGTCACGTGCTTTCGCCATACTCCGTATCGATAACAAGTGTTGTGTTGATAAGTGTTGAGTGGGTGGATCTATGCTAGCTCACCTTCTAGACTAAGATAAGTGCACTCTTATGATTAAACATCTTGCAAGCATCCGCAAATACAAGATAGAAATTAAGGCAAAGCCTAACCACAGCAATAAGATCAAGGATACATTATTCCCTTGTGCAAAAGTGTGCAAACTGGGGTTCAGGTTTCTGTCACTCCGGCAACCCACCATAAGCATTATTTATACACAATGTATCCCCCTAGGTCCTTAATAAGGCGAAGTGTTGAGTGTTCGACTCACACAACACCACTAGGAAAATAACAACACAACTTAAATATCAAAGAGCACAAATTGCTTCAACATCATATGACTACTAACAACTAGACTTCTCCCATGTCCTCAAGAACTAAAGTAACTACTCACAAGACATAAAAGAGATCATGATCAGAGGTTATAAATATATGATAAAAAATCTGGACATAATGATATTTCTCCAACAAAACTCAATAGCATTCACCACATAGTAGTAATCAACACCGATAGAGTAGAGAGGATAGATTTTACGGATTACAACACAAGATAAACTTGTGAGGTGAGATTGGATGGTGGTGAAGATGGTGTTGATGTTGGGGATGATGTTGATGATGATCTCGATGATGCCCCTGACGATGGTGATGACGATGGCGATGATCTCCCCTTCCGGGAGGTGGTCTCCTCGACGGAATCTGCCCGTCGGAGAGCCCTTTTCTTCTCTGTAGGTTTCCGCCATGGAGCAGCGACGGAACTCCGTAAAAGCTTCTCTTTTTTAGGTTTTCGGGTAACGAGGAGTATATAGGCCAGAGGGGGGATCCGGGAGTGGCCCTAGGGTTCCAGGCGCCCTCCCGGCGCGGTCAGGGGTGGGGCCGCGCCAGGTGGCCGCCTGGGGGCCCCGTGGCCCCCCTCTGGCCCCTCTTCGGCGTGTCTTCGTTAATCCTTCGGAAAATACCCTCCGTCGATTTTCAGGTAATTTGGAGGTATTCTTCTTCAGCAACTCAGCGTCCAATTTTTACCGCTGAATCCTGCGTCTGCTGTTTGGCACCGAAAAGTTGCAAGCTGTGTAAAACAAGCCAAAACAACATAAGAACATCATCGTAACATGAAATATATCAATGAATAAGGATGAATTGCGATATAAAATAGTGATGCATTTTGGACGTATCAGCACGCTCATTATACGTGGCACCGCCTATCTCAGATAGGGAAACACTTATGGGACCAAATACAAACTTCTTATTGCTATGCTGAGTGTTTATGCCACATTTATGATTTTACTTGCTTCTCTAATAAAGAGCGTAGACACCTTCCTTTCCAATGTGAGTTTAATGAGAATGAGATTCTATCTTCTTATGCTAAAGGTGTTTATGATTACTTTGATGTTGAAAAGATTGAAGAGTTTGTTGCTTTTAAAGGTGCTTATGAGATTGCTTCTTTGATTGAAAAGTATTATGATACTATTCACAAGTTCGAAAACTTTGCAGTTCTTGCTTATTGCTTCGAGAATTGTACTTCCAATTCTTATATTGAGAATTTTAAAAATAAAATGTTTGCTGCCCAAGAAGAGGCTAATGATTGCTTTGATGAGGAATCCCATGATTTCGAGGACTCACTTGATACTTCCCTTTCTGATGAACTTAACACTTGCTTTGTTGATGGCCATGATGCCAATATGGATTATGCTTGCGTAGATGAACTTGCTATAGTTCCTTATGTTAAGCATGATATTGTTGCTATTGCACCCACACTTGATTGTCCTATTATCCTTTTGAAATCTCCAACTCATATTTCGGAGAAATGTGCTCTTATTAAGGCTCAATGTGACGGGTTCCATTTATCTTATGTTCCTAAAGACCGTATTAAAAAATACACACGTGTGCTTGTAGATCATGAAAAACATGCTTTATGTGATAGTTATATTCTTTATGTTGTTCATGATGCTACTGAAAATTATTTTGAGATAGGAAAGTTTGGTTGTAGAAACTCTCATGTTACAGAAACACCTCTCTTTATGATGAAAGTTTTGAAGTTGTTCTTGTTCCACCTTCCTATGCATGTCACTTTGTGCTTATTTGATTTATTTTCTTACAAGATGCCTATGCATAGGAAGTGGGTTAGGCTTAAATGTGTTTCATATTTGCTTCTTGATGCTCTCTTTTGCTTCAAAATTCTTATTTTTGTGAGAGCATCTTTTATAATCTTCATGCCTAGCTTAAAGGCGTAAAAGAAAGCGCTTGTTGGGAGGCAACCCAAGATGTTTTTACTTCTGTTTTTAGTGGTCTTGATGATTGTTACTACTGTAGCAACATCATTGTATCTTTATTTTCAAGCTTTGTGCCAAGTTATAGCCTCTTATGATAAGGGAAGCAAAAGTTGTGACATGTTGTCCAGAAAAAAGATTTTGTCTTCTTTAAGGAAAAATCAGATCAAATCACCAGTTCATCTTTTTGAGCTGAATTATTTACATAGCGTGCTATATACAATTGTGGAACTTTCGTATGTTCTGAGTTTTTTGATTTGAGTAGCAGAAGTACCCCGAAAAAATTCTCTACTACCTTCTGTTCTGTTTTTCACAGATTCTGCCACGTTCTGTCTCTCCTTACTTTTGCAAACCTTAAGCTGGCTTTTTATTTGCAAAAACCTTTTGGAAATCTTGAGAAATAGTAGCTCTTCAAGAATATCTTTATATCCAGTGGGGAAAAATTATTTTATTAAGGGTACTAAACTCTCTAATTAGCTTATGATGAGTTATGTATGAAGGGAGTTTTCAAATGTGCGATGGAAAATGATGAAAGAAGATCCGGGAGTGTCAAGCGCTCAAGATTGGGGATGCCCCCATGCATCCCCAATAAATATTTAAGGAGAATCTAGCGTCTAAGCTTGGGGATGCCCCTGTGCATCCCCTTATCCATCAACAATCATCAGTTCGTCCTTCGTCTCACTATATTTTTATCACCTCATGTGTTATGTGCTATGCTTGGAGCGTCTCGCTCGTAGATTTATTTTTAGTTTTCTTTATATTTGCTTGCTATTCATAACAAGTTAGACCCCAGCTTACTTTGTGCGGGACAAAAACACGCTCCACTCCATTCTAGAACACATCATAGAATTTTCATGCTTATCTTTCTGCTGTTGTGTGTTCTTTATCTTTTCGTAGCTACTGTCGTGTTTAGTTTTAGTCTTAGTTTGTCTTTATCAAGAGCGTTGGCTTTTGTTTAGTTTGTTTCTCGAACTCTCTTTAGTTTTCATGTTTATCTTGTTAAGAGAGTTGGTTGTTGCATTGAGTTGTGTCTTGTCTTCAAAGTAGGTAATTGAGGTTGCTATTTAATTTTAGTAGTAACTTGCAATAGTTTTGAGGTATTGATGTGAGTAATGTTTGAACTTTTGGTGTCAAGAGCTCTAGCCTATTAGTGATAGGTGTCGTATTTTGGCAATCCGTGTGTATTTTCAAAACCTAACAAAACTAGTTGAGAACTCTAGCTACTACATGGATCACTAATCTTTGGAGGGATCGGATATTAGAGTGCACTCACGTACCATGAGTCGAGGATGCGCAAGGATAACCAAACCCTCATACACTCCTCCTCGGGGTACTTGTCTCTTTGTGAACGTCCTTATTAGATTGAGAGTTACCGATAATAATTGCATGAGTTCTTCGGACTAATGTAAGTATTGAAAGTTGACACTTCCACCTCCTCATATTTGCTAGCCTCTCATGTGACGTGCATTGCCTTCTTCTCACTCCGATATTTGGCGTCCACCTTCGCCGGTACATCCAAACCCTTGGCATGATACACTCTGTCATCATAAACCTCCTTATATGTTTCCTCAAAACAGCCCCCATACCTACCTATCAAGGCATTTCCATAGCCTTTCCGAGATATATTGCCATGCAACATCCACCTCTTCATGACTTGATCTTTATGTCATACATGTTCCTGCTACACTGGCAGAAGCATACATTGCATACATCATGATAGCTACATCTTCTTTATGTTTTGAGTACATTTTAAAGTGTGAAAGATCTTCTATACCCTCTTGTAAATTAGAGTGTTGCCCTTAAGTGAGGAAAAGATCCCAAAGAGGACAAATGAGAGTTAAATAGAAAGAGCCATTGAGGCCACCAAAAAAATAGAAAAAATAGAAAAAAAGAGAAAAATAAAAATAAAAATAGAGAAAGGGGCAACACTACTATCCTTTTGAAAGTTCCACACTGGTACTCCCTCTTATCCTTGTACTCCATAGAGATGATCATTAATGTATATAGTTGATACACGAGATACTTCTCGCTCCTCGTTGGTTACCCCAAGTGGAAGGTGAGATGTAGTGTAGCGACAAATTTCCCTTAGCAAAGATGCTAAGGTTTAGAGTGTCTACCGTAGGACTCCAACAAATACAAGTAGGTGGTTCGGCAAGTGAGGCGCCGTTTTATGATAATCACTTGCTTTGCCTGAACCTTCACACACAACAGATAGCTTTGCTCCCAACGAGTACAGAGGAGTTGTCAATTCCTCCGACCTTGTTGTTTACAAAGGATAAAACGCACAGGATAGTAATGATAGTGATAGCTACGGAAAAGTAAATATTGAAGGTAAATTGAAGGTGTAAACAGTGGTAGAAATATGGACCGGGGTCCTATGATGTTCACTAGTGATGTCTCTCTCCAAAAAGACGATAAAATAGCCATGCGAGGTAAACAAATCACAACTAGGCAATTGACAGGATTATGTGCGCAAACCAATGTTAATTATGCTATGCAGAAAGGAAGAGGCTCAAAAGCATGGGCGGTACGCCAAGACTAGTAGACCGAAATCCATCTGCATCTACCCACTAATCATTCACCTTGAGATATCTATCCAGAACATCTCGTTGGTATTAAGTTGCGAATCCCACCCAAAGTGTAAACTCAAAGCAACGGACAACTGCATTAAAGAACTTTGCGTAAAGTAAACAATCCTTGCACCCGCAAGTACAAGCACTGTTGTTTTCCCCCTTGTGGAAACATCACATCCCCTAGACTCATGTTTCTGTCACTCAAGCTAGTCATCGGGGGGCGTGAACCCACAATCATGAATAACGCTCCCTCTTGGAGTCACTACCTACTACTCGGCCAAAGCAATAAACAGCAACGGAGAACATGCAAGAATTACTCAAGAACAAAAATATAAAAGAAGAGAATCAAATATATAACTCAATCACAATCTGAACATAATCTCATAATCCATCGGATCCCAGCAAACTCAACATAGCAACAGCAGAAATATTACATATGTGCCTCGATCATGTCGGCCAGCTCACGAGGTCTAATCCATGAAGAACAAATATGGGAGGAGAACATCACATAGCTACTGATCATAGACCCATGGTCCAAGGTGGACTACTCACGGTTCATCCGGGAAGCATCCATGGTGGTGGAGAAGCTCCCAGAGATGATTCCTTCCTCCGGCAGGGTGCCGGGAAGAGGTCTTCTGGTGCTCCCGATCTTGGAAGCGCAGTGGCGGTGGAACAGAGGAGAGATCGTGAAAAAGGGTTCCGTCCTCGAGGGTTTCTCGTCACGGGGAATAAATAGGCGAAAGGGGGCAGCCAGAGGTGGGCCAGGGGCTCCAGGCGCCCCCCTGGCGCGGCCAGGGGTGGGTCCCCGCCCTCTGGCCGCCTGGGGCCCCCTGGCTCCCCTTTGGCACCTCTCGGGCTCTTCGCGATGCTTCCGGTACGCTGATTTTTCCTGGAATTTTTCTGGTACTTTTAATAAGGGGGAAACCTGAAATAGAAAACTAGCAGAAAACAGGAACTGGCAATGGGGTGCACTGAGTTAATAGGTTAGTCCAAATATGATCAAAAGTGTATGGAATTTCATCAATATCATAGCAATATCACACAAAAGAAGCATGGAGCAAGCAGAAATTATAGATACGTTTTGGACGTAGCAACATCCCCAAGCTTAATTCCTGCTCGTCCTCGAGTAGGTAAATGATAACAAGCATAATTTCTGTGGTGACATGCTAACAACCATATAAGAACTTTTAAGTAAAGCAATCAAGGCATGTAATTCAATTCAAGTCATAACAGGCAATAGTCTATATCTAGTATTGAAACAAGCAACATAAGAATATAAAGGTTCAAGGGCTCTCGTTGTCCGTGACACGAATGTCTCCAAATGGTGTTTGCGTGCAATAAAGGGGATAGGGATATACGAGAAAAAGTATTTTTATGTTGAGAACTCAATCTACTAA
This sequence comes from Bromus sterilis, assembly GCA_950022295.1. Classification (NCBI taxonomy): domain Eukaryota; kingdom Viridiplantae; phylum Streptophyta; class Magnoliopsida; order Poales; family Poaceae; genus Bromus; species Bromus sterilis. The sequence continues at coordinate 346,809,580 of OX465595.1, forward strand.
AGTGTCACACTTGGTCTTCTTTGGAATCTTATCTTGACTCGTCCCCAGACCACTAGCCAGGTACAAGTCAAAATGATCCACTCCTTTTCGACATTCTGAGAACTCATGCAATGGATGAGCGTAAGCAAGAAAGTTGACACTTAGGATGGCAAAGAGATAATATGGTGGAGGAGGAGACAAAAAGGTGTGAAAGGCTCAGATCAATGAGGAAAATCATAGGCGAGAGAAAGCCAAATGATAGATATGATGTGAGGAGTAGGGATTGCGATGCAACGGATGACTATATGAGCTAAGGTAAGCTCTCCAATGGAACTAGTGGGGGTGCATCCAACTTGCTTGCTCAAGAAGACCTAGAGCTCATTTGAGGAGGCTCATCATTGGAATATACAAGCCAAGTTCTATAGTGTGAAGGTCCCCACATAGTTATATGCATAAATGATAATCTCTATGGAGTACAAGATATAAGATGGAGTATGAGTGTGGATCTCTCAAAAGGAATAGTAGTGTGCCCCTTTCTCTCTTTTTATTTCTCTTTTTTGTATTTTTTTTGGTGGCCTCAATGGCTCTTTCTATTTAACTCTCATTTTTCCTCTTTGGGATCTTTTAATTTTGTCCACTTTGGGATCTTTTAATTTTGTCCAATTTGGGATCTTGTCCTCACTTTAGGGGCAACACTCTATATAATACAAAAAGTATAGAAGATCTTTCACACTTTACAAAGTACTCAAATCATAAAGAAAATGTAACTATCATGATGTATGCAAATGTATGCCTCTGCCAGTGTAGCAGGATATGCAATGATACTAGCGCGTCATGTATAAATTATTAGGGCAAGGCCAAACTAGCATGCGGCTCATCGATCAAGCAAGTAGCATGTCTGACATGAAGATCAAGTCATGAGAAGATGGATGTTGCATGGCAATATATCTCGGAAAGGCTATGGAAATGCCTTGATAGGTAGGTCTGGTGGTTGTTTTGAGGAAGGATATAAGGAGGCTTATGATGACAGAGCGTATCGTGCCAAGGGTTTGGATGTACCAGCAAAGGTGGACGCTAACTCTCAGAGTGAGAAGAAAGCAATGCACGGCACAGGAAAGGCTAGCAAAATATGGGAAGGTGGAAGTGTCAACTTTCGAATACTCACATTAGTCCGAAGAACTCATGCACTTATTATCGGTAACTCTCAATCTAATAATGAGGTTTAACAAAGAGACAAGTATCCCGAGGAGGAGTGTATGGGGGTTTGGTTATCTTTGCGCATCCTCGACTCATGGTACGTGAGTGTACTCTAATATTCGACCCCTCAGAAGAGTAGTGATCCATCTAGTAGCTAGAGTTCTCAGCTAATTTGTAGGTTTTGAAAATAAACACAGATTGCCCAAAATACGACATCTATCACTAATAGTCTAAAGCTCTTAACACCAAAAGTCCAAAAATTACTCAAAACAATAACTCAAAACTTTTGCAAGTTACTACTACAAAAGAATAGCAACCTCAATTACCTACTTCAAGTCAAGACACAAAACTCAGTGCAACAGGCAAACTCTCTAAACAATATAAACATGAAAACTCAAGAGAGTTCCAGCAACAAACTAAACAAAAGCTCTTTGAAAAGATAAGCATGAAATATAAGAGCAAAACATGACAGCGGCTATGAAAAGATAAAGAACAAACACAGCAAAGATAAGAAGGAAAAAGTCCTATGTTGTGTTCTAAATTTTGGAAGTGGAGCGTGTTTCTCTCCCACACAAAGAAAGCTGGGCTCTAACTTTTTATGAACAGCAAGCAAAGCTAAAGAAAACTAGAAACAAAACCTAAGAGCGAGACGCTCCAAGAATAGCACATAACGCATGAAGTGCTAAAAATATAGTGAAACGAGAGACGAACTGATAATTGTCGATGGAGAAGGGGATGCGCGGGGGCATCCCCAAGCTTAGACGCTTGAGTCTCCTTGAATATTTCTTGGGGATGCATGGGGGCATCCCCAAGCTTGAACGCTTGACACTTCTTAATCTTCTTTCATCATCTTCCCTCGCACACTTGAAAACTCCCTTCATACATAACTCATCATAATCTGATTAGCGAGGTTAGTACCCATAATAAAATAGTTTTTATCTACTGGAAATAAAGATAATCTTGAAGATATAATGTTTCTCAAGAGTGCCAAAAAGTTTTTGCAAAGAAAAACCAAGCTTAAGGTTTACACAACGAGGAAAAGGCAAAACAGGACAGAATCTGTGAAAAACAGACCAGCAGGTAGTAAAGAATTTTTTAGGGATACTTCTGCAACTCAAATAAAAAAACTCAGAACATACGAAAGTTTCGTAATTGTATAGAGCACGCTGTGTAAAAAATTCAGCTCAAAAAAGATGAACTGGAATTTTTCTCTGATTTTTCTAGTCACGAGGACAGAATCTGTTTTCTGGACAGCATGTCACAACTTTCACTTCCCTTGTCGTATGAGGCTATAAAAGGCACAAAGCTTGAAAAGTAAAGATACAATGATGTTGCTACAGTAGTAACAATCATCAAGGCCACTAAAACAGAAGAAAAACAAAAAGGAAAACCTAAATTCGTTGCGGGCTGCCTTCCGAAAGCGCTTCTTTAAAGCCATTAGCTAGGCTTAATGCAAACATATCAAGTCTTTTCAAGAAAATAACTAGCCCGTGTGACGGACTCAAAAGGAAACTTAATATTTTTCGTAGGGAAATGTTCCATCCCTTTCTTGATAGGGAATTGGAATTTTATAATCCTTCTTTCATATCAATAACAGCACCTACGGTGCGAAGAAAAGGACGTGAAAGCTCAAGAATGATCAGAGGGGGAGGGGGTGAATGATCACTTCTAAAAATTCTAAGGAACTTAGAAGGAATTCATGCAAACTGCGAAGGACTAAGAACATATCGAAGGAAATACAGCATCGAAGGTAATGTGTAACACCCTCAGCTCCTGTAACAGTAATCATCATCACTGTTGACCATCATTGTTTGTTAATCACTGTTATCCCCTGTCCCTAATCAAACTTTGCTTCTGCTCTTTTCAAACCATGCTGGTTGGTAATCAAAACCCTAATCCCAATGCATCTCCCTCATCATGAAACTATACCCTAGTTGAAACTACTTTGAATGAAAATTAAAAACAAATGTGCTCAAATAAAGTTGTTCCAAAAATCATGAAACTATTTTTGTAAATTGCCTAAAATCATTATAATCATGTTGGACCAACTTTGGTAATTTTTGAAGTTACAGAAAATTCCAAACAATTCAAACAGTAGGTTAAAACCCTTACTTTGGGCATTTAATATTTAAAATAAATATCTAATGAATTTCTTTTGCTGCAAAAACTTTTGTGGCACCTCAGTAATATGTAAACCTAATTTACAAACACCAATTATATTTTACAAAAATGCTAGGGTTAATAAATCAATTACAGAAAAGAATTTGAGCAAACAGAAAACAAAACAAAATAAAACAGGGGCTTAAAGCTCGCCTGGGGCGAGGCCCACCTCAGCCAGCCCACCCCGGCCCGTCTTCCACCTCCCACCTGCCCCCATCACGTCGGCCACCTGCTCGACGTCGTGGCGCAGCCGTGGCCATGGACGCCGCTGGAGCCCTCCCCTCCCTCACCTGCTCCCTACGACCGGGGAGGCGATAAGCACGCCCCCACCCACTCCCTGGACACGCCCCCCGCCCCATTCCCCTCCTCCTCCTCTCGCCATCGTCGGGGAAATATTACCCGAGCGCCGCCGTCGCCGTTGCCGTGGCCGCACGCGGCCAACGGCCACTACCGCCTACGCTACCGTGTCCAGCCTCTGCACCGTCGTCGTCTTCATCAAGTCCGGCAAGGAATCGAGCCGGGAGCCCTCCCTCGTCTCGCCCTCGTCTTCGTCCCCCGCTCCGGCCGCCGTGATCCCGTCGTCGATTCCGGCCTCGTCGCGCCTCCTTCAAGCTTGCTGCCCTCCCCTACGCCTCCGTCGTGAGCTCCTCTACCCCCTCCTAGTTTTCCCGTGGCCTCCCGTTCGCCGTAGCCTCCCGCGCCATTGGAGCCGAGCACGTCTCCGCCGAGGAAGGACGTGCGCTCGCTCCAGTGAGCTTCAGCTCACGCCGCCTGCACCACTGTGTTCCTGGTAGAGCATAGGTTCGGTTGTGATGAGTTGCGCGCTAGATTTCACCCCGTACCCCCGACTTCCATTTGACCCGAGCGCTGCCTCCGCCATTGTCGACGGCGAGCTTCACTCCGGCCACCCCCGACGTCGCCACCGCCTGGAATCGACGCAGCGCTGCCTTCAGTTCGAATGCACCAAACCCCGTGGCGAACGGTGCCCCTTAGCCCATTTCTGACGCCCTCCCGTGGCCTCCGCCGTGCTGGGCACGCCGGCGTCTCGCCGCCGGTGCCCCCCCTGACGTAGCACACCTGGGGGCACCCCTGGGTCACTGCCAGTGGGCCCCTTGGTCCCAGTTGACTGGGTTGACCAGTCAACTGTGCTGACTGGGCAACCCCAGTCACTGACAGGTGGGTCCCCTCTAATTAATTAACTTAATGTTTTAGGTTAACCTAATAATTAAAATTGAGTCACTGACAGGTGGGTCCAGAGGCATTTTCTGATTTAATTAAATGTTTTATAAATAACAGAGGCTGACATGTGGGTCCCACATGTCAGCACTGTTCTGGATAATGTTTTGGATAATGTTCTGGATAATGTTGAATAAATAATAAAAGAAAATCTAGAAAATCATTTAAATTGATTTAAACTTGGAAATTCAATAACTTTTAAACGGTAACTCGGATTCAAAAACTTTATACATGAAAATTGATCAGAAAAATATAACCAATACGAATACACTATCCGTATGCCTATCGCACCCCTCTAACACAACGAACATCGAATCGTTCCCCCTCCGGACCGACTGTCCGATAAATTGTCCGGTACTGTTAGAGTGCCCGGATGAATTTATTCCGAACACGAATGTTTCTCGGAATAGATCAACTAGCACGGATACACCCCCCTTATGTTGTTCCGGTAACCACGACACCTCCGGCTTGATCCTTCCCCCTCCGGACACCCTGTCCGGTAATCACCCGGAGCCGGTAGTTCATCCTCAGATGAATTTCTGTTCCGAGCAATGTGCATTGCACTGCGTTAGAACACCGTTAACATTTCATCTATCATGTCATGCATCTGTTTGTATATGCTTGCTGTGTATTTACTATTTCTTCCCCCCTTAATCTCCGGTAGACCCCGCTGCTGCCGTCGACTACACCGCTGCTGAGTACGACTACGTCGTCGACGACCCTACTACTACCGTCGAGCTTGCAGGCAAGCAGAGCCATTCTCTTCCCCAGATATCGCCTATCTTTCCATACATTTCTTGCACTAGGCATTGTTACTGCTGCTGCTACGATTACAATCCTATTCAATTGCATAGCCTGATTTTGTCGCCCCTTGATGTGCCTTCCTTTATCCTATACTGCCTATTATTATGCATTATTCAGCAGTGAGCCCTGCGCATTGTTAACTAGGATTAGATAGAGGGCCGTGATCACTCAGGGGAGTGAACGCGGATACAAATATTATAACTGCACAGGTACGGTACAAAGCAGACACCGCCAAAGGCCCCTATCTGGGTTATGCCTAGTCACCTCAAGTGTGAGCTATCAAGGAGTAATCCTTGTACTCCACTCGAGGCTGACTTTGTCTTGCCGCCATAGGGTCCTGTAAACGGTTGTCCTTCAGGTAAGAAGTCGGGCGACCCAACGGTGCCCGCGAGAGGTATTGCGACGGGACGGCAGGGAGGGTACGACCAGTGTACCGGTGTGCTTGGCCCCTGATCGTTGGCCGCGAGAGTTACCAACCCCCGAAAGTCGAGTTCCTCCAGGAGCACACGTGAGACAAGGTAAGGAGACGGTTCACCTTGTTGGTAACCGCAGTGACTTGGTGGGACGACAGGGCAGGCACCGATGTACTGGTGGTCCTGGCTGCTGTCGTTCTCCGCAGGTCGGTTAAGTCGAGGCAACGATAACGGTTGTCACGCAGGTTAATTAAAATGCTAAATGGTTCAGTGAATGTCTTGATTTGGCTATATGCCATGTACGCACTACCTACCCGTGGGAACTACGAGTTATGGGCTCCTCCGCTTCTTAGTGTCGTCCGAGGACTCTTCAGACGTCAGCAGTACTACGGGCTGATTGCCGGGAAGTGGTGTTGTCTTATTTGCTCGCGCGGTGATGTCTTATTTGGATTTGCTTCAACTTCACCGGCCAGCCACGCACCGTGCAGGAGTACGTTCGGGTTGGGGTCCTAGGCCCGGCGTACTTAGGATTTAGACCGGCGGATGACCTCTCTGTTGAGTTTGAAAGATGGGCTATGAAGTGTCGGATAGCCTCGGTGGAGCGTTCCCTAACAAGGTTCCCGCCACCCTGGAGATCTGTGCGTGTAGCGTAACACAAGTGCACCCCTGCAGGGAAGATTAATCTATTCGAATAGCCGTGTCCACGGTAACAGGACGCTTTATGCTGAAGCTGGATCTTACCACTAGAAACTATTATTAAACTGTATGGTTTCGGGTTCTCTTCCTCGCGGGGATGTCGAGGAGGTGGACTCGGAGGCATTGTTAATTATTACAACTTATTATTATACAATGCTGCAGCAACTTCTGCTGCATTGTTACTTTATGTTTTATATAAATTGTTGTCTGATTCTTACCTCATGCTGCAAGATATCGTCGAAAGATGCTAGTCTTCGATAGGCCCAGCTTCTTACCCTTGCTCTGAATTTCTGTCTTTCAGTCCACTATATACAGCCTCTTCTTTCCGTTGATACAATGCATAATGCTTAGTAGCGGACGTAAGACTCGCGGGTATACTAGATACTCACCTGCTTTATTTCCTTTACTGTTTTGCCTGATCGGCCGCTGCAGCCGACGTTGGAGCCCAGGAGCAGGAGTACCCCGGAGGCGCCTACTACGACGTCGAGTTCCCCGTTGACCAGGAGTAGTTCGGTGGATCCCAGGCAGGAGGCCTCGCCTTTTCGATCTGTATCTCTGATGTGATTTGTGTTAGCCTTCTTAAGGCAAAACTTGACTAACTATGTCTGTACTCAGATATTATGCCTTGTATGACTTATGTATTCGGGTCCGCGTGACCCCCTCTATTGTAAAATATTAGTTTATCCTTTTGTGTTTAGTGTTGTGCTGTGATATTATCACCGTGGCACCCTAATCTCAGTCGTGTACCCTGTGTGTATGATTACTGTACACGGTCTGATTTTGGGGGCGTCACATAATGCACAGCTCGAAAGGATTAAGGGCGAAGGGAAACATCGAAGGCAAACAGGCTACGAGAGAATACTTAATTTAAATGTATGAAGGAAAACGAGCCTGACACGACGATGTTTGGTAAACCAGTTCACACTCTGCAAAGTGCTACGTCTGGTTGGAGGGACTGGTGATTGAACACCTGGAGCAAAACTCTCTCCGTCCTATTCTCCACTGCAACAAACTCCTCGAGCTTGTCCAGTTTTCACTCGTGGTAGATGATTAAGGACATCTCCGAGACCTTTACAAACTTCCTTCAGCAGTGACAATTACTCTTCGACTGCTTGACAGGCGACGCCTAACCGTCTAGGAGACTTGCAGTTCTCCAAGATAAAAAGATCGGCTAATCTCGACCTAAGTCATAGTGAATTGCTCAACTCAGCTCAGACTTGGGATTTTGGTTTTCTCTCGATGAATCTCTCTTGGGATGCTCACAGACTTCTGTCTTAGAATCTTCAGTGAAGCAGCCGACCCGAAATGGCGGGTAGGTGCGGGGTATTTATAGATGGCGATCCCGATGGGTAAAATGACTGAAGTGACCCGATGCAACCGCTTGACGCGTGTCCACAACGGTCGGATTCCAATCACTGCGCAACTTTACTTGAGGAACAAGTAAGCTGACTTACCGAACGAGTTCTCTCTCGAAGGCACAAAGTGCGATGACTTTGCCTTCGAGCTATTTACTCGACTCAGCAAGATTTCTCTCGGTATGCTTTTGTGGGTTTAGGTTGAGCAGAGCAAATTCACTTCGACTAAGATCTCAACTAGCAAACCCCTCTTGATAGTACGGTTTTTCCTACGACTCAAGAAAATAAAGAGAAACTAGTAAAAAGACTAAGTCTTCGACCAGCTTTAGCTTTCTCCTCGTTGCGCTTTCACTCGAGAGATACTTTTTCTTCGACTACATTTTTAGAGGTCGTCTTCCTTCAAAGGGTTCGGTAGATGACTACAGCTCTGCTGCAGTGAGTTGTCCTTCGACCTTCTACTTGCAAACTCCATTCTTTCGGAACCTAAGTATCTGTTTATACTCGAAAACAATATTAGTTCCACTTCTGCTTTGTCCAACAATGTCCAAAACCTTCGGGGGCAAAACTTGCTCTCACAATCTCCCCCTTTTTGGACAATTGTTGACAAAACAGGCATCGATAAATATTTGAAAAAGTTTTGAGTTTCGATGATAAACCAGTGCTAAGGTCGATGAAGATACTCCCCCTTGATGTATGCACAGAAGATAAGAGTTTCCTGTGAAGTGCATATTTTGACAAGTAGAGTCGAGGGAAAAACATCAATAATCTTAGCGAGTGAAATTGCATTCCAGATAATATCCAATGAGAAACATGCAATCTCCTCGAATGACCTGTGAACTTATATGAAAGTTAACTTCCTGCAAAAGGTTAAGTATCGCAAGCAGCAGATAGATATCTTACGAAAAAGAGTAGCAGTTCACAGTCCTACTTAGAGTTAGTTACAACCAGATCGAATATGAATCGAAAGTTTGTTGAAACTACTCAGAAAACCTCAAATATCAAAAGTTTGTCGAATGAAAAGCAAAGCCCTTAACCCCGAAGGCAAACTAATTTCTTCGATGCCACTACATCTCCCCCTTTTTGTCACAACGTACAAAAAGTCGAGAGAATAGGGTCGAAAGAAATCCCTACTCGTTGTGGCGGCTCCGGCGACGTCGAGAGGATTCGGCGAGCGTGGGAGCACGACGAATTGGGCGAGCGCCTGGAGGAGTGATCTTCGTGCGGAAGGAGTGTTGATCTCCAGAAGATTCCAGCTGTGATTCCGGCGGGGTCCTGGGGCTTCGAGGGAGTGGAGTATAAACTCTCTCTGGACGTCGAGGGGCTTCATCTTGCTCGGACTCGGAGGAGAAGGTGTCCAAAGTGATGTGGTAATAGTCATCAACACTTAGGACATCTCTGTTCTTCGGCAGCCGAGGGATATTGGGATCCGGGCGATCGACACGATCATCATTAGTCCAATTCCTAGTCAGATGGGGAGGATATTCTTCGAAGCCACATCGTTGAAGTTGACCGAGGGAATTGAATTTCCGCAGTCCTTTCCAATCTCGGCGAAGACATTCACGCAACATCTGATTGTTATTCATGGTAATATTGCGCAAATGATTAATCTCGTCCATCAAAGCTTGCTTCTGAATGAAATCTTGGTCGATGTGATGTTGAAGCATTTGCTGGGACCGAAGAGAAACTTCCATGTGATGCACTGGCTTGATAAACTTCGAGCGAACATTTCGCTCAGTCAAATGGGGGCGAATGCCAGTGTGCTCAGCATATGGATCGTTGGGTCGAGCAACAATCTGCAATACTTCCCTAACAGGTGGAGTGAAAATCTTCAGGAAAATTGACACGGGGAATGGCACGTACCGAGAGTAATTGCAGATGGCCATCACCCATGGTGCATACGGCTTGTGGGAATTGTGATCATCAGCACAAGACACCAAAGTTCTGAGGAAGTAGTCTTCAAAATCGAAAGGATGACCGTGGACTAACTTCAACAGAGCAAGTTGTACGTCATTGGGAATAGGAAAGTCATTGTGCACATCGAGCATTGGCATCAAAGTCTTCGAAAGAATATAAAACCATGCCTTTGCTTCAAAAACTAAGTGTCTTGGCTTGGGCTCTGCCGGGTAGGTATCTCCTACGACATCTGGATTCATGATCGTTGAAAATTCAGCAGGAGTTGGAGCAGGTAAGTCATGAAGCTTGTGTGGTAATCCTTCGAACCGAGGTAAATTGATGATGGCCAGAAATTGATCGACAGTCATATGGAATACTTGGCCTTGGATCATATAATCAAATTTCCATGTCTTCGAGTTCTCGGGATCACCAGTGACATAGAGCGTTGCATAAAATTGCTTGATAAGCTCAGGATTGTAGCCACAATCGAGAGCAAACATCTTGTGAGCATGAAGACCATCAATTGTCTCGGCAACATTCTCGAAACTTGAAGTGGAGTACACCGAAGGCATATCGAGGTATTGATGTTGGAACACTCTAGCCTTATTGTACAGCACACGAGTATAATAGATGGCTTGCTCTTGGGTCCAAAACCGAAGAGAATATGCACTTCTGGGCTTCTCGTAGGGATTGGTCCCGAAGAAAAATGGCTTGTGTTCACGCCTTTTGAAGATGGGGCCTCCACGAGGAACATCTGAGCGGAACAGTGGCATCATTTCTCTCGGATGAGCAGAATGGAGCAGCTCATCAACAGGAAAAACTTCGTCAGCATTGTCTGGCATCTGGAAAACTGGCTCAGCAGGGCGAGTAATGGAAGATGGAATGTTTACAATGTCCTGAGCTGGGTTGGCTGCAGGTGCATTTTCCTTGGCCTGTGCTTCGACGGCAACTCCTTCGTCGGTGTTAGCATTTTGTGCAGCCTCTTCATTTTCCATGGCCTCCAGATCTTCATCTAGTTGTGCAAAAGCATCAACCATTTCTTCGTTCGAGGAACTTGATGAGGAGGAGGAAGAACTGGTACTCGAACGGTCATCTCCAGAACTATTTCCTTCGACAGGATCTTGACGAGAAGAAACTGTCGTGATATCAACATTAGCGTCTTCTCCTTCATGCAGAGTCTAGGCAGAGGAGTAATCTTTCTGAGCTGAGGAAATGGGGACTTGAGTTTCTTGCTCGACATGAGCAGCTTGCTCGGTCTCTGCATGATCTTGGGTCTCGATGGCTGGGGTGGTTGATGGAATAATGTTCGGTGGTGATGATGGTTTTTGCGGTGGCGACGAGGCTTTTGGTGGTGATGGTTGACGAGGTGGAGGTGTTTGTTGTCGAGGTGGAGGAGTGGCTTGGCGAGGGGGTGGAGTTGTCTCACGAGGAGGAGTTGGTTCCTTGGTGGGGTTTGGTGCAGTATCTTGTCGTGCTGATGCAGCAACGACCTCGATAGACTTGGCCTTCTTTGCATTCTTCTCGATCTCTGGCGTCCCACGCGCAGAGGTTGGAGCAGCAGACTTTCTCTTACGAGATTGTCTCTTGTACAGTGCATCATTGTGCTCTTTGCATACGGCCGACACAATTTGTCGAACCTTTTCATATAGAGCGGTCAAATTTTCTTTCTGAGCCCTTCTGGAAGCTTCAGCGGTGGCAATCTTGGATTTGAAAAACTTACGGGACTCAATGTCCTCGGTTTCTTCTTGAAGTTGACGGGAGTAAAAATTCACTTGCTCCTTGTCCTTGTGATCCTGGGTGATATACCCTTCCCAGCGAATCATGTATCGAGCAACATGCTCTTGGATTTCAGCAGGGACATCATCCTCGGCAGTGACTCTCCTCGGTGTGGTAGCCATCTTCCAGAGGATATGAGAAATATTAGCAGCATCCCAAGGAGCATGGGCAGCAGATTCTCCTTCGTTGGAACTCTCTTCATCGGCACGAGGGCCGGAAACAACTGGTGCAGCAGGAGCAGGTGCAGGAGGAACTGGAACATTCTGAGCCTTTTTCCTAGCCTCCTTGGCTTTCTTCTCGGCCTCCTTGGTGGCCTTGGAAGCAGCAATGGGTTTGGTGACAGCACTAGGGGCCACAGCTTTATCCTTCGAGGCGCTTGGGACCTCTGCATTTTTCTTCGTGACTGTGGGAGTCACAATTTTCTCGGTGGCGCTGGGGGCCACAACCTTTTCTTTCGGTGCAACAGGAATGTTGCCTTCAGCAATTTGTCGTCGGTACTTTTCACTGACCAAATGAAGGATGCCTAGTTGTTGAGCAACCAGAGCCTTTTTATGCTCGGGCTGGCTGTGAAAGTTTAGGAGCTTGGAATTTGTCAAGTCCTTTGCTTCTTGTTCTTTTTGCTTTGCCAGCCTTTCTCTACGTTGAATAAGTGTTTCTTCATCCTCAGAAACTTGAGCTTGCTTTCCCTTCGATTTAGTCGAAGGTTTTGGTTGGTGAGCTTGAACTGGAGGAGCAGATGAAATGGGCGGATCAGTGACCAAGTTGGTCAAGTCAATATTTGCTCGAGGAGCCTGAGAAGCTGGCTCCTGGATCCTAATGCCCTTACTGCTCGGCTTCTTTTTCAGAGGAATGTCCTCGACATCAGCCTCTGTACCAGGGTCTTGATCATCTGAATTTACTTCTTCATCAGAGCTCGCATCAGGTGGCGAGACAATTACCACCTTTTTCTTTCGCTTGGCTGATTTCTTGCCAGCCTTCGATTTGGCACTAGGGCCAACATCTACGGTGCCCTCAGCAGCAGCAGCCTCCTTTTTAGCTTTGGCTTCTTTTCTCTTCTGTGCTCGTGCTTCCCGAGCATCAACCAGCTCCTGAAAATCGGCAGAAGTTTTCAGGGAGGATGGATGAGCATCAGCTGGAGGAGGTGGTCGATTATCTTTCGTCCACTTTGGCCTTAACGCTTTGACATCAGACCAAGGATTTTTCATAGCAAACAGCCTCTCCCAGCGTGGCATAAGAGACTTGTACTCATACCAACGAAGCGCTTGAAGTCTTCGAATCTCTTGCAGACGGTTTTCTCTCGTACGTTCATCCTCAGAACCTTCAGGCGTTCTTAACTTCTTTTCGACGATCAACTCTTCTGATAAACCTTCAGAGTTGTTGGTGATTCTTGTTCGGCCTCCTACACGCTTGGGTGCTCTGACATTTCCTTCGATCCCAGACATTTTCCTGCGAAAAAGATAGGTACGAGGGAATATAGGAAAGTTGTGAACAAGTACCAGCGGTTTTCGAGGAAAATCATTTTGAGTGCAGTAAGCATATCGATAAGCATGTCTTGCAGCAAATTTTTCAAGCAAGTACTAGGCTAGATTTCCATCGGGTGCAAATCTAACTAAGAACCTGTATGAACGAGTTGCACAACATAAGTTTCTGAGGAAATTGCTAAAGTGAGAGAATCCGAGGGATTTCTTACCTAGCGTAGATGGGAATCGACAGAAAACGCTAGAAACTGATTTCCCAAGATTCAATGATCCAAACAGATCAAACAGACCTAAGAAAAAGAGAGAAAATCAAGAACAAATCTGGATACAATGAACAGGAAAGATTGGAATCGTATCCAGAGCCGTGCATACCCTAACTTGGTGATGTACGGCGACTACGGCGACGCGGAAGAAGTTCCTCGTCGACGGGGAGGTCTCCGGCGGCTTCCTTCCGGCAGCAATGCGGCGAGGGAGTCGACGGCGACAAGCAGCACGGCGGCGCGCGAGAGAGAATTTCGGGAGCAGAGAGACGAAGTCGAGGAAATTGCGATGTCTGAGCCGGTGGCAGGGATCAGAATTTATAGGGAGGGGAGGTCTGACATAACTGTCAGATCTGATCCAACGGCGCAGATTTCGCGTCTCTCCTCATTCAACGGACGGATTTTGTGGCGGTAATCGCGGGAAAAACCCAACGAACCGAAAGAAAGTTGCTCCACGTCCGAGACCAAACTCATCGAACATCGAGTATAAAAGTAGATAAACGTTCGATAGATTTTCCTTCGAAATCAATGACATTCGAAGGGAATCTTGATCGAGTACATATATACATGTTCACGAGAGTAAAGCACAGATGGGGTAGGGATAGAATGGAGGGAAAACAGGGTCCGATGCTTAATCAATCCGAGGGGAAAACAGTGATAAAACTCGGAGTGGTAAGTGTATAGGACAACACCAAACGAACAAAAACAAACGAAAAAGAAACATGATAGAAAAATAACGTAAGTAAACAACATAGAAAGAAAACATATAATTCATGGTACCAATAGTTATGATCTTACTGCACATTGCGTGAGTCCAATATGTTTAACTCACACCTTAGTGCACAGAACCTCTTTTCATCCAAGGGCTTCGTAAAGATATCATCCAATTGATCTTCAGTGCGTACATGGCTGATAACAATATCTTCTCGCTGAATGTGATCTCGAAGAAAATGATGACGAATGTCAATATGCTTCGTTCGAGAGTGTTGCACAGGGTTATGGGCAATCTTGATAGCACTCTCATTATCACATAGCAATGGAATTTTATTCACAAGAATACCATAATATTTCAGCGTTTGCTTGAGCCACAGAATCTGAGTGCAGCATGAACCGGCAGCAATATACTCGGCTTCAGCCGTAGAAATAGATACGCAATTCTGTTTCTTCGAAGCCCAACAGACAAGAGATCTACCGAGAAAATGACATGTGCCTGAGGTAGATTTCCTGTCGACTCGATCACCAGCCCAGTCAGAATCAGAATATCCAACGAGATCAAACTGGGCACCCTTGGGATACCAAAGTCCCAAAGATGGTGTGTGAGCCAGATATCGAAGAATTCGCTTGACAGCAATATGATGTGATTCTTTCGGGTTTGCCTGAAAACGAGCACACATACAAACTGATAGCATTATGTCAGGTCTAGATGCACAAAGATAAAGAAGCGAACCGATCATCGAGCGATATTTCTTCTGATCGAAAGGTTTGCCCTTCTCATCTGCATCCAGATGAACATTCGTAGGCATAGGAGTCTTGATAGTTTTGCAACTGACAAGATCGAACTTCTTCAGGCATCTCTGAGATACTTCTCTTGAGAAATGAAAGTCCCATTCTTCTGTTGACGGATTTAAAGCCCGAGAAAGAACTTCAATTCACCCATCATAGACATTTCATATTTCTTCGACATCATACGAGCAAATTCTTCGCTAATATCAGGGTTAGTACGGCCAAAAATAATATCATCGACATAAATTTGACACACAAAAAGATCATTTTTGTATGCACGAGTAAAAAGAGTCGGATCAGTTGTTCCTGGTTTGAAGCCCTTCTTTAGAACAAAATCCTTCAGTGTTTCATACCAAGCACGAGGTGCTTGCTTTAACCCATATAGGGCCTTGTGCAATATGTACACCTTATCAGGATTCTTCGGGTCTTCAAAACCTGGTGGCTGCATAACATATACTTCTTCGATTTCACCGTTAAGAAATGCACTTTTGACATCCATTTGATATAGCAATATACCATTATAATTGGCAAAAGCAAGCATGACACGAATGGATTCAAGTCGAGCAACTGGGGGATAAGTCTCACCGAAATCAATACCTTCGATTTGAGTGTAGCCTTGAGAAACCAGTCGAGCTTTATTCCTTATCACAATGCCATCTTCATCTTGCTTGTTGCGAAAAATCCATTTCGTACCAATGATATTATGCTTCTTGGGATCAGGTCTATCAACAAGGGACCAGACTTTATTTCTCTCGAACTGATTAAGTTCTTCGAGCATTGCAGTCATCCAGTCTGAGTCCTTCATGGCTTCATCAAATTTCGATGGTTCTAGCATGGATACAAACGAGAAATTTCCACAGAAGTTAGCTAATCGAGTACGCGAACGAGTGGTGGGACGACCTGGTAAATGAATCTCTTCGAGTATTGAGTCAACGTCCACTCTTCTTCGAACACGAGGTAAAATTCCTTCATCATCTTGTGGATCCGGTTGTCCTTCGGGGTCAGCTTGACCTTCGGGATCAGCTTGTCCATCGGGAACATTTTCTTTGTTTACGCGTTCTCCTTCGACCTGTACATCATTTGCTTCAGGATGTTGATCTCCAGCGCCCCGGGCTATGTGTGGGAACATTGGACCATCATCATCCTTGTTTGCTTGATGTGCATTTCCTTCGACAGGTCGAATATCTCCAATAGCCATGTACCTGATAACTTCATCCAAAGGTGGTTCATCCAGGTTAAGAGGTAATTGCTCTTTTTGAGAGCCGTTAGTTTCATCAAATCGAACATTTACAGTTTTTACAAGTTTGCCAAGATGAGAGTTGTAAACTCTGTAAGTGTGAGAATTCGAACCATAACCTAGGAGAAAACCTTCGTGAGCCTTTGGAGCAAACTTGGAGTTGTGATTCATATCTCTGATATAACATGGAGCACCAAAAACCCTGAGATATGAAACATTTGGCTTTTTACCAGTAATAAGTTCATGTGAAGTTTTCTTCAGAAACTTGTGCAGATAAACCTTGTTGATGATATGACATGCAGTATTGATTGCTTCAGCCCAGAACCTGATAGGAGTCTTGTATTCAGCAAGCATTGTTCTGGCCATTTCAATAAGTGTTCGATTCTTTCTCTCGACCACACCATTTTGTTGCGGTGTATAAGCAGCCGAGAATTCATGAGTAAAGACATATTCATCAAGAAAATCTTCGATATGAGTGTTTTTGAATTCTGTACCATTTTCACTTCTGATATGCTTGATAGATAATTCATATTCAGTCTGAGCTCTCTTTGCGAAAGTTTTAAAGATTTCAACAACCTTGCTTTTGTCATCTAGAAAGAACACCCAAGTATATCGAGAGAAATCACCAACAATAACCAGACCATACTTGTTACCTCCAAGACTAGCATAATTTTGAGGACCGAATAAATCCATATGAAGTAATTCAAGAGGACGAGTAGTAGTCATTATAGTTTTTGCTGAGTGATGTTTCTTGGCAATCTTTCCCGCTTCACAGGCACTGCATAGACGATCCTTATCGAATTTCACATTGTCAATTCCAACGATGTTCTTCTTCGAGATAAGAGTTTGAAGGTTTTTCATTCCTGCATGCCCAAGTCTTCGGTGCCATAACCAACCAGAAGTGGCTTTGGCCATTAAACATGTGGACACAGCAGGTCCCGAAGAAAAATCGACGACATAAAGATCACCTTTGCAAAATCCTTCGAACACGAAGGAATAATCATCCTGTGAAAAGACAACACAACGAGAAGCAGAAAACGGTACAAGCATACCCATATCACAAAGTTTTGAGATAGACATAAGATTATATCCTAGAGATTGAACAAGCATAACCTTATCGATATGCTTATCCTTCGATATAGCAACCTTACCCAAACCAAGTACTTTTCCTTTGTTGTTGTCACCGAAGGTAATGTATCTCTGTGAAGATTCAGAGAGTTTGTCTTCGGTGAACAAATCCTTGTCTCCGGTCATATGATTTGTACATCCACTATCCATGACCCATTCGGATCCACCGGAGACATAGCCCTATAGAAGAATTAGTTCTTCTTAACCACCCACAAACGAGCAGGTGACTTAGAAGGCATGGAAGAGCTAGATGGGGCAGCAATATTATAGCGAACAGGATTGCATTGTTTATCTGGACCATCAAGCACACCATAAATATAATTCCTCGATGAGGGGTTAGAGTACTGATGAGTAACAGCAACTTTGGTGTTATCGTTACGATGACGATAAACATTTCTATCGACACGATAGTATTCCTTCTGGGGAACATTTGAAGCAGGCACCAAAGGTTCATTTCTATCCTCGAGAGAATAGTAGTGATTCGGTGGTACCGAGGATTTTCCCTGCATAGAATGGTTAGGGGGCAGTTTTTCTATGAGAGATTTGCGAACCCAAATCTGTCGCTTATAGAAACCATTCTTCGGAGGAGTACCAACGAATTCAGCCGACACCTTTCCTTCCTGATCTTTGACAAGCTTGTAGTCAGAATCAAGTGATTCATCAACAATAGCTTTGTCAATTTTGCAACTGAAACCTGAAAGGTTAGCAATATCAATGGGCTTTTCTTTCGCAAGAACCCAGACAGTTTTAGGATACTGCTCGGGTTCCCAGTAGGTTCCATCAGGATTGATTTTCCTTTCGAAGCCAACTCCTTCGTTTCGGGGATTCCTGTGAAGAAGAGCCTTTCGTAGGATATCACATAGGTACTGGTGTCCCGGCACACTTTTGAACATGCCTGTTTCAAATAAATCTTTCAACCTAAGGAGTTCCTCGGTAATGGTTTCCTCGTTCGAGGGGTTAGTATCATTGATAACAATAGGTTGCTTTCCTTTCGATCTCTCGGAAATAGACTCAATTTTACTTCGTTCCAAACAGGTTAAGCAAGGTGAAGTAGATTCATTTTTAGCTTCTGAGCCTTGTTGAGCCATGAGCGTGAGGTTGACACTTTCCAACTCTTCATTAGCCTCTCTCAGTTTTTCCAGAGCCATTTTTCCTTGAAGGAATTCATAGGTTAGCTTCTCGTAGTCCACTGAGAGAAGATCATGACGAGAGGAAAGTTCATCATACTTTTCTTTCAGAGCAGTATGCTCATTCGTCAAAGTTTGACCCTTCTCAATCTCATCGATCAACAAAGTCTCAGATTTTTGAATAGTTTCACTTAAAGAATCTAGCTCATCTTGTTGGATAGAAGCAATTTTGGCAAGTTTAGCATAACTTATCCTAGAGTTACTTTCATAAGCAGATCCATCAGAAGTATCGTAGGAATTCTTAGATGAGGATACCTTAGCCTTGGCTATGAAGCAGTAAGCTGGAGATTCATCTTCGCTTCTTTGGTTGGTGAAGAATGAACTTGAAGTCTTGCTCGAAGCAAATGCTAAGCCAGCAACGCCATCAGATTCAGAACCAGAACCAGATCTTGGGTTTGATTTAGCTTCGGAACCGGATGCTTCATCTTCAGAGTTCATCTCTTTACCCAGATAGGCTTTGGCACGATGGGAATTCTTTCGTCGAGAGGAATGTGATTTCGAGGAAGAACCCTCTCGATACTTGTGATACTTCTTCTTCTTGTCATCATCAGAAACGTCTTTCTTGTCTTTTCTGGACTTCGAATCATATCTCTTCGACTCATAGTTTTTGCTCGATCTGTGAGACTTGCTCGAAGAATTGCTGTGAGAATGCTTTGATCTATGTTCAATTTCTCAGAGAGGACAATCAGCAATGAAATGACCTGGCTTCTTGCACTTATAGCAACAGTTATCTTTCGCTGAAGAGTTTCTGGATGATGATCGATGTTGTGATGAATTGTTTGAATGTCTTGAAGAGTAGTTTTTCTTCGGTGAAGAGGAGTTCCTTCTCTGAAAGCGATTGAATCTTCTCATTATCAGTGCCAGATCTTTTCCAATGTTCTCGGGGTCATCTGAGGCACAACCCGATTCAGAACTAGCTTCAGGAGAGGAGTGATGTGAAGCTCTGGCCTTCAGTGCATGAGATTTTCTTCGTGTCCCATTAATATCACGTTTTTCATCTTCTTCCATCTCGAAGGTATTAAGTCTCTCGAGAATATCAGCGGCAACAAGGTCCTTGAAATCAGTCTTTTCCTTGATCATCAGCACAATGTGATCGAAGGAATCATCAAGGGAACGGAGCAAAGTTCTGACAATAATCCGATTGGTAATGTCTTCGGCACCGAGAGAAATCAGTTCATTTGACAGCGCAGTGAGTCTGCTGTATATGGAGCTAACTTTTTCTCCCTCGTGCCTCTTGAAACGATAGAACTTGCTTCGTAGGGTGTCAATACGAGCATCTTTCTGAGTAGAGACACCTTCACCAATCTTCTCGAGATAATCCCAAACACCTTTGGCCGAAGAAATATTCTTCACCTCATGGTATTTCTCTGGAATCAGATGATTTGTTATGAAGACCCAGACTTCAGTATCTAGCTCTATCTTCTTTGCCTCTTCAGGAGTGATGGCATCTGTGTCTTTGACAGTTACACCTTTCTTGACAACTTCCCAAGCGGCAGAGTTGATAGCCATGATATTCCTCTTCATTTTGTCCTTCCAATAGGGATAGTCCTTCCCATTGAAGATAGGGATTGGTTCCCCCGAGCGAACAGCTGCAAACGACATTCTTGACAACACTCCAGGTTGTTAGACCAAAATACGCAGAGCGTAGGGAGTGCCTAGCTCTGATACCAATTGAAAGCTCAAGAATGATCAGAGGGGGAGGGGTGAATGATCACTTCTAAAAATTCTAAGGAACTTAGAAGGAATTCATGCAAACTGCGAAGGACTAAGAACATCTCGAAGGAAATACAGCATCGAAGGTAATGCACAGCTCGAAAGGATTAAGGGTGAAGGGAAACATCGAAGGCAAATAGGCTACGAGAGAATACTTAATTTAAATGTATGAAGGAAAACGAGCCTGACACGACGATGTTTGGTAAAGCAGTTCACACTCTGCAAATTGCTACGTCTGGTTGGAGGGACTGGTGATTGAACACCTGGAGCAAAACTCTCTCCGTCCTATTCTCCACTGCAACAAACTCCTCGAGCTTGTCCAGTTTTCACTCGTGGTAGATGATTAAGGACATCTCCGAGACCTTTACAAACTTCCTTCAGCAGTGACAATTACTCTTCGACTGCTTGACAGGCGACGCCTAACCGTCTAGGAGACTTGCGGTTCTCCAAGATAAAAAGATCGGCTAATCTCGACCTAAGTCATAGTAAATTGCTCAACTCAGCTCAGACTTGGGATTTTGGTTTTCTCTCGATGAATCTCTCTTGGGATGCTCACAGACTTCTGTCTTAGAATCTTCAGTGAAGCAGCCGACCCGAAATGGCGGGTAGGTGCGGGGTATTTATAGATGGCGATCCCGATGGGTAAAATGACTGAAGTGACCCGATGCAACCGCTTGACGCGTGTCCACAACGGTCGGATTCCAATCACTGCGCAACTTTACTTGAGGAACAAGTAAGCTGACTTACCGAACGAGTTCTCTCTCGAAGGCACAAAGTGCGATGACTTTGCCTTCGAGCTATTTACTCGACTCAGCAAGATTTCTCTCGGTATGCTTTTGTGGGTTTAGGTTGAGCAGAGCAAATTCACTTCGACTAAGATCTCAACTAGCAAACCCCTCTTAATAGTACGGTTTTTCCTACGACTCAAGAAAATAAAGAGAAAATAGTAAAAAGACTAAGTCTTCGACCAGCTTCAGCTTTCTCCTCGTTGCGCTTTCACTCGAGAGATACTTTTTCTTCGAGTACATTTTTAGAGGTCGTCTTCCTTCAAAGGGTTTGGTAGATGACTACAGCTCTGCTGCAGTGAGTTGTCCTTCGACCTTCTACTTGCAAACTCCATTCTTTCGGAACCTAAGTATCTGTTTATACTCGAAAACAATATTAGTTCCACTTCTGCTTTGTCCAACAATGTCCAAAACCTTCGGGGGCAAAACTTGCTCTCACAGGACGTCCCAATATAATTGGACAGGAAGGTTCACATTCAATGTCCATAATAGTAAAATCAACGGGAACATAATTGTCATTGACAATGATAAGAACATCATCTATCTTCCCCAAAGGTTTCTTTACGGAAGAATCGACGAGACGAATACCAAAAGAACAAGGATCAAAAGGTTTCAATTCAAATATATCATACATTCTTTTGGGCATAACAGAGGTACTAGCTCCAACATCACATAAAGCATAGCAAGAAAAGTTATTCAACTTAATTTTAATAATAGGATCCCAACCATCTTTTAGCTTTCTAGGTATGGAGGCTTCTACCCTAAGCTTCTCCTCCCTATCTTTGATGAGATCATTAGTGATATGCTCCGTGAAGGCAAGATTAAGTGTGCTAGTGTGGGGGTCTCTAGACATCTTGTGAAGGAAACGAATAACTTCAGAAAGGGTGCAATTATCAAAATCAAGGTCATTGCTATCAAGTAGAGTGGTAGTGGTGTCCTTTAGGATCACTTGTTTGGTAGCTTCTATAGTCATAGGAATTTCTTCTTCTACGGTTGAGGTCATAGCATCACCATCAATAGGTCCTATGGGACTAGGGGTGCATTGGGTGCTAAGAGTTTGGATATCCTCAACCACTTGGATAGTAGCAACAGTATGGTGTGTAGGAAGGCTCTTAATCCTATCTTCTTCCTCCCTTTCTCTAGCCCATCTCTCTTTGAGTTTAGCCATCATCCTAATGTTTTCATTAATTTGCAATTGGATAGCATTCATAGGAGTGACCTTCCTCTCCTCAAGGGGAGAAGTTCTAATTTTAAGCAATTCTACTTCATGGGATAAATTGTCTACCTTCGATGAGAGGGTATCTAGTTTGTCTTGTTTTTCCTCCACATTCTTGTTGAAGGCTTTTTGGGTAGTGATAAAGTCTTTAAGCATACTCTCTAATTCAGAAGTGGAGTTTTTGGTGCTAGGATAAGTGTTGTTTTTCCCATAGTTGTTGGAGGGGAACGGTCTAGGATTGCTACCAAAGTTACTCCTATAAGCATGGTTGTTGAAGTTATTTCTAGAGATAAATTTCACATCTACTTGATCTTGAGCAATCAAAGAATTTAAAGGAACATTTTGAGGGTCAATAAGAGATTGCTTGGTAAGTAGAGACATAATCAAGTCAACGTTTTCATTTAGGGAGGAGATCTCCTCGACAGAGTTTACCTTCCTACCTGTTGGAGCTCTTTCGGTGTGCCATTGGGAATAGTTGGTCATCATTTCATCGAGAAGTTTTGTGGCAGCACCAAGTGTAGTTGACATAAAGGTTCCTCCCGCGGCCGAATCTAACAAGTTCCGCGAGGTAAAGTTCAAGCCTGCATAAAAAGTCTGGATAACCATTCAAGTAGTCAAACCATGTGTAGGGCAATTCTTAACAAGAGATTTCATGCGTTCCCAAGCGTGGGCAACGTGTTCATTATCCAATTGTTTAAAATTCATAATAAAGCTCCTCAACTGGATAATCTTAGCAGGGGGATAGTACTTCCCGATAGAAGCATCCTTGCACTTATCCCAAGAATCTATGCTATTCTTAGGCAAGGATTGAAACCAGATTTTAGCTTCATCTCTCAAGGAGAAAGGAAAAAGCTTAAGCTTCACAATATCACCATCTACTTCTTTGTACTTTTGCATATCACAAAGCTCAATAAAATTATTTAAATGCAAAGCAGCATCATCTCTAGCACCAGAGAATTGATCTTTCATAACAAGGTTCAGCAAACCCGGTTTAATCTCATAAGAAGGTGCTAAAGTAGCAGGTGTAGTAATAGGATTGCAGATAAAGTCACTGTTGTTGTGACTAGTGAAGTCACACAACTTGGTGTTCTCAGAGGAACCCATAGCAGCAGCAAGCAAGATAACTATTTTTTTTATTTTTGATAAAAGACACTAAAGCAAAAACTGGAAGGTAAACTAACAAGACTAAAAAACAAAGATAAAAGATAGTGTGCAACTCCCCTATCTTGAAGAGTGGAGTCCCCAGAAACGGCGCCAGAAATTTACTTGATACACGAGATACTTCTCGCTCCTTGTTGGTTACCCCAAGTGGAAGGTGAGATGTAGCGTAGCGGCAAATTTCCCTGAGCGAAGATGCTAAGGTTTAGATTGTCTCCAGCAGGACTCCAAGGTCGACAAGTAGGTGGTTCGGCAAGTGAGGCGTCGTTTTATGATAATCACTTGCTTTGCCTGGACCTGCACACACACCAGATAGCTTTGCTCCCAACGAGTACAGAGGAGTTGTCAATTCCTCCGGCCTTATTGTTTACAAAGGATAAAACACACGGGATAATAATGATAGTGATAGCTACGGAAAAGTAAATACTGAAAGTAAATTGATAGTGTAAACAGTGGTGGAAATATGGACCGGGGTCCCATGATGTTCACTAGTGATGTCTCTCTCCCAAAAGACGATAAAATAGCCATGCGAGGTAACAAATTACAGCTGGGAAATTGACAGGATTATGTGCGCAAACCAATGCTAATTATGCAAAACAGAAAGGAAGAGGCTCAAAAGCACGGGCGGTACGCCAAAACAAGTAGACCGAAATCCATCTGCATCTACCCACTAATCATCCACCTTGAGATATCTATCCAGAACATCTCACTGGTATTAAGTTGTGAATCCCACCCAAAGTGTAAACTCAAAGCAACAGACAATTGCATTAAAGAAATTTGCGTAAAGTAAACAATCCTTGCACCCGCAAGTACAAGCACCGTTTTTCCCCCTTGTGGCAACAACATATCCCCTAGACTCATGTTTCTGTCACTCAAGCTAGTCATCGGGGGGCATGAACCCACAGTCATGCATAACACTCCCTCTTGGAGTCACTACCTACTACTTGGCCAAAGCAATAAACAGCAACGTAGAACATGCAAGAGTTACTCAAGAACATAAATATAAAAGAAGAGAATCAAATATATAACTCAATCACAATCTGAACATAATCTCATAATCCATCGGATCCCAGCAAACTCAACATAGCAACATCAGAAATATTACATATGTGCCTCGATCATGTAGGGCAGCTCACGAGGTCTAATCCATGAAGAACAAAGAGGGGAGTAGAACATCACATAGATACTGATCATGGACCCATGGTCCAAGGTGGACTACTCACGGTTCATCCGGGAAGCATCCATGGTGGTGGAGAAGCTCCCGGAGGTGATTCCTCCCTCCGGCAGGGTGTCGGGAAGAGGTCTTCTGGTCTCCCGATCTTGGAAGCGCAGCGGCGGTGGAATAGAGGAGAGATCACGAAAAAGGTTCCGTCCCCGAGGGTTTCTCGTCACGGGGAATAAATACGCGAAAGGGGCAGCCAGAGGCGGGCCAGGGGCTCCAGGCACCCCCTTGGCACGGCCAGGGGTGGGGTCGCGCCCTGTGGCCACCTGGGCCCCCCTGGCTCCCCTCTGGCCCCTCTCGGGCTCTTCGCGAAGCTTCCGGTACGCTGATTTTTCCTATATTTTTCCCGGAATTTTTCTGGTACTTTTAATAAGGGGGAAACCTGAAATAGAAAAACAGATGAAAACAGGAACTGGCACTGGGGTGCACTGAGTTAATAGGTTAGTCCAAATATGATCAAAAGTGTATGGAAGTTCATCAATATCATAGCAAGATCACACAAAAGAGGCATGGAGCAAGCAGAAATTATAGATACGTTTTGGACGTATCAACATCCCCAAGCTTAATTCCTGCTCATCCTCGAGTAGGTAAATGATAACAAGCATAATTTCTATGGTGACATGCTAACAACCATATAAGAACTTTTAAGTAAAGCAATCAAAGCATGCAATTCAATTCAAGTCATAACAGGCAAGAGTCTATATCTAGTATTGAAATAAGCAACATAAGAACATAAAGGTGCAAGATCTCTCACTGTCCGTGACTCGAATGTCTCCAAATGGTGTTTGCGTGCAAGAAAGTTGATAGTGATATAAGAGAAAAAGTATTTTTAAGTTGAGAACTCAATCTACTAAATTTTCACACTTGGTCTTCTTTGGAATCTTATCTTGACTCATCCCCAGACAACTAGCCAGGTACAAGTCAAAATGATCCACTCCCTTTTCGACATTTTGAGCACTCATGCAATGGATGAGCGTAAGAAAGAAAGTTGACACTTAGGATGGCAAAGAGAGAATAAAGTGGAGGAGGAAGACAAAAAGGTGTGAAAGGCTCACATCAATGAGGACAATCATAGGCGAGAGAAAGCCAAATGATAGATATGATGTGAGGAGTAGGGATTGCCATGCAACGGATGCACATATGAGCTAAGGTAAGCTCTCCAATGGAACAAGTGGGGGTGCATCCAACTTGCTTGCTCAAGAAGACCTAGAGCTCATTTGAGGAGGCTCATCATTGGAATATACAAGCCAAGTTCTATAGTGTGAAGGTCCCCACATAGCTATATGCATGAATGATAATCTCTATGGAGTACAAGATATAAGAGGAAGTACAAGTGTGGATCTTTCAAAAGGAATAGTAGTGTGCCCCCTTCTCTCTTTTTATTTCTTTTTTTTCCTTTTTTCTATTTTTTGTATTTTCCGGTGGCCTCAATGGCTCTTTCTATTTCCCTCTCATTTGTCCTCTTTGGGATCTTTTAATTTGTCCTCTTTGGGATCTTTTCATTTGTCCTCTTTGGGATCTTTTGATTTTGTCCACTTTGGGATCTTTTCCTCACTTTAGGGGAAACACTCTATATATTACAAAAAATATAGAAGATCTTTCACACTTTACAAAGTACTCAAATCATAAAGAAAATGTTACTATCATGATGTATGCAAATGTATGCCTCTGCCAGTGTAGCAGGATATGCAATGATACTAACGCGTCATGTAGCAATGATTAGGGCCAGGCCCAACTAGCATGCGGCTCATCGATCAAGCAAGTAGCATGTATGACATGAAGATCAAGTCATGAGAAGATGGATGTTGCATGGCAATATATCCCAGAAAGGCTATGGAAATGCCTTGATAGGTAGGTACGGTGTCTGTTTTGAGGAAGGATATAAGGAGGCTTATGATGACAGAGCGTATCGTGCCAAGGGTTTGGATGTACCGGCGAAGGTGGACGCTAACTCTCGGAATGAGAAGAAATCAATGCACGGCACTGGTAAGGCTAGCAAAGTATGGGAAGGTGGAAGTGTCAACTTTCGAATACTCACATTAGTCCAATGAACTCATGCACTTATTATCGGTAACTCTCAATATCATAAGGAGGTTCACAAAGATACAAGTACCCCGAGGAGGAGTGTATGGGGGTTTGGTTATCCTTGCGCGTCCTCGACTCATGGTACGTGAGTGTACTATAATATTCGACCCCTCAGAAGAGTAGTGATCCATCTAGTAGCTAGAGTTCTCAACTAATTTGTAGGTTTTTGAAAATAAACATGGATTTCCAAAAATACAACATCTATCACTAATAGGCTAATGCTCTTGACACCAAAAGTCCAAACATTACTCAAAACAATACCTCAAAACTATTGCAAGTTACTACTACAAAAGAATAGCAACCTCAATTACCTACTCCAAGTCAAGACACAAAACTCAGTGCAATAGGCAAACTCTCTAAACAAGATAAACATGAAAACTCAAGAGAGTTCCAGAAACAAACTAAACAAAAGCTCTTTGAAAAGATAAGCATGAAATCTAAGAGCAAAACATGACAGTAGCTACGGAAAGATAAAGAACACACACAGAAAAGATAAGCAGGAAAAAGTCCTATGTTGTGTTCTAAATTTGGGAAGTGGAGCGTGTTTATCTCCCACACAAAGAAAGCTGGGCTCTAACTTGTTATGAACAGAAAGAAAAGCTAAAGAAAACTAAAAATAAAACCTAAGAGCGAGACGCTCCAAGAATAGCTCATAACGCATGAAGCGATAAAAATATAGTGAAACGAGAGACGAACTGATAATTTTTGATGGAGAAGGGGATGCACGGGGGCATCCCCAAGCTTAGACGCTTGAGTCTCCTTGAATATTTCTTGGGGATGCATGGGGGCCTCCCCAAGCTTGAACGCTTGACACTTCTTAATCTTCTTTCATCATCTTCCCTCGCACACTTGAAAACTCCCTTCATACATAACTCATCATAATCTGATTAGCGAGGTTAGTACCCATAATAAAATAATTTTTATCTACTGGAAATAAAGATAATCTTGAAGAGATACTGTTTCTCAAGATTGCCAAAAAGTTTTTTCGAAGAAAAAGCAAGCTTAAGGTTTGCAAAACGAGGAAAAGGCAAAACAGGACAGAATCTGTGAAAAACAGACCAACAGGTAGTAAAGAATATTTTAGGGATACTTCTGCAACTCAAATAAAACAACTCAGAACATACGAAAGTTCCGTAATTGTATAGAGCACGCTGTGTAAAAAATTCGTCTCAAAAAGATGAACTGGGATTTTTCTCTGATTTTTCTAGTCACGAGGACAGAATATGTTTTCTGGACAGCATGTCACAACGTTCACTTCCCTTGGCGTATGAGGCTATAAAAGGCACAAAGCTTGAAAAGTAAAGATACAATGATGTTGCTACAGTAGTAACAATCATCAAGACCACTAAAAACATAAGAAAAACAAAAGGAAAACCTAAAGTCGTTGCGGGATGCCTCCCGAAAGCGCTTCTTTAAAGCCATTAGCTAGGCTTAATGCAAATAGATCAAGTTGTATCAATTGAAGCATCATCAAGATCATCAAAAAGCTCTTCAATAATACAACCACTCTTAAGAGATCTTTCAAATAAAGGCCTAATAAAGATACTTCTAGGAATAAAAGCAAAAGGCGGAAAATCAATTGGAGTCTCATTTATCTTAAAGAAAGGTATCTCTTCCAAAGTCTTCACAGTTTCAACTCCTTTGGCAATGGATTGATTATTTTTGGAATGAGGAGCCTTTGGAACGTAAACGAACCCAGGTTCTTTCTTTGCCGGAGTTTCCTCCTTTTTGGTTTTGATTGAGGAGAAAGTAGTTCCTAGAGTGTCAATAATTTCCTCAATCTTATCAATCCTAGAAGGGTCCAGGTCATGGGATTTGATGGTCTCCAAGGTTTTGAAAATTTTATGCATGGAGCTATCTAATCTATTCAAATTCCCTTGAACCTTACGATCCAACTCACTTATCTTATTAATACTTGGCATCTCTAGCTCCATCTTTTCAAGTTTTTTCATAATATGAGCTAGGGTAATGTTCTCTTGAATGCTATCAACAGGGAGATTTCCAACAAGATTTTCCATAACACTAAGAGCTTCCCAAACTGGGGCTTCTATGAAACTCCCATTGATAGCAGTATCTAGAATAAACCTATTCCAAGAAGTAATTCCAACATAAAAGTTTCTAAGCACAATTTTTATAGGTATCCAAGGCATAACTCTCCTATGTGCATCAGAAATTATATCCCAAGCCTTCTTCATATTTTCTCCATCCCTTTGATGGAAGTCTAAGACCTCAGACTCCCTCAAGGCACCAAATCCTAACATGCTTGACTAAACAGAAAGGATAAATAAAGGCAATATAACTATTTTTTTATTTTTGATAAAAGACACTAAAGCAAAAAACTGAAAGGTAAACTAACAAAACTAAAAAGCAAAGATAAAAGATAGTGTGCAACTCCCCTATCTTGAAGAGTGGAGTCCCCAGCAACGGCGCCAGAAATTTTCTTGATACACGAGATACTTCTCGCTCCTCGTTGGTTACCCCAAGTGGAAGGTGAGATGTAGCGTAGCGGCAAATTTCCCTTAGCAAAGATGCTAAGGTTTAGAGTGTCTCCCGTAGGACTCCAACAGATACAAGTAGGTGGTTCAGCAAGTGAGGCGCCGTTTTATGATAATCTCTTGCTTTGCCTGGACCTGCACACACAACAGATAGCTTTGCTCCCAACGAGTACAGAGGAGTTGTCAATTCCTCCGGCCTTGTTGTTTACAAAGGATAAAACGCACAGGATAGTAATGATAGTGATAGCTACGGAAAAGTAAATACTGAAGGTAAATTGAAGGTGTAAACAGTGGTAGAAATATGGACCGGGGTCCTATGATGTTCACTAGTGATGTCTCTCTCCCAAAAGACGCTAAAATAGCCATGCGAGGTAAACAAATCACAACTGGGAAATTGACAGGATTATGTGTGCAAACCAATGCTAATTATGCTATGCAGAAAGGAAGAGGCTCAAAAGCATGGGAGGTACGCCCAGACAAGTAGACCGAAATCCATCTGCATCTACCAACTAATCATCCACCTTAAGATATCTATCCAGAACATCTCGCTGGTATTAAGTTGTGAATCCCACCCAAAGTGTAAACTCAAAGCAACGGACAACTGCATTAAAGAACTTTGCGTAAAGTAAACAATCCTTGCACCCGCAAGTACAAGCACCGTTGTTTTCCCCCTTGTGGCAACAACACAGCCCTAGACTCATGTTTCTGTCACTCAAGCTAGTCATCGGGGGGGCATGAACCCACAATCATGCATAACGCTCCCTCTTGGAATCACTACCTACTACTTTGCCAAAGCAATAAACAGCAACGGAGAACATGCAAGCATTACTCAAGAACAAAAATATAAAAGAAGAGAATCAAATATATAACTCAATCACAATCTGAACATAATCTCATAATCCATCGGACCCCAGCAAACTCGGCATAGCAACAGCAGAAAGATTACATATGTGCCTCGATCATGTAGGGCAGCTCACGAGGTCTAATCCATGAAGAACAATGAGGGGAGGAGAACATCACATAGCTACTGATCATAGACCCATGGTCCAAGGTGGACTACTCACGGTTCATCCGGGAAGCATCCATGGTGCTGGAGAAGCTCCCGGAGGTGATTCCTCCCTCCAACAGGATGCCGGGAAGAGGTCTTCTGGTGCTCCCGATCTTGGAAGCGCGGCGGTGGCGGAACAGAGGAGAGATCGCAAAAAAGGGTTCCGTCCCCGAGGGTTTCTCGTCACGGGGAATAAATAGGCGAAAGGGGGCAACCAGAGGTGGGCCAGGGGCTCCAGGCGCCCCCCCCCTGGCGCGGCCAGGGGTGGGGCCGCTCCCTCTGGCCGCCTGGGGGCCCCTAGCTCCCCTTTGGCCCCTCTCAGGCTCTTCGCGAAGCTTCCGGTACGCTGATTTTTCCTATATTTTTCCCGGAATTTTTCTGGTACTTTTAATAAGGGGAAACCTGAAATAGAAAAACAGCAGAAAACAGGAACTGGCATTGGGGTGCACTGAGTTAATAGGTTAGTCCAAATATGATCAAAAGTGTATGGAAGTTCATCAATATCATAGCAATATAACACAAAAGAGGCATGGAGCAAGCAGAAATTATAGATACATTTTGGACGTATCAATAGCTATGTGGGGACCTTCACACTATAGAACTTGGCTTGCATATTCCAAGGCTGAGCCTCCTCAAAAGTGCTCTAGGTCTTCATGAGCGAGCAAGTTAGATGCACCCCCACTAGTTCCATTGGAGATCTTTTTAGCTCATATGTGCATCCGTTGCATGGCAATCCCTACTCCTCACATCATATCTATCTTTGGCCTTCTCGCCTATGATTGTCCTCATTGATGTGAGCCTTTCTCACCTTTTTGTCTTCCTCCACCATATTTCTCTCTTTGCCATCCTAAGTGTCAACTCTCGTGCTTACGCTCATCCATTGCATGAGTGCTCAAAATATCGAAAGGGAGTGGATCAAATTGACTTGTACCTGACTAGTGGTCTGGGGACGAGTCAAGATAAGATTCCAAAGAAGACCAAGTGCTAAACTTTAGTAGATTGAGTTCTCAACAAAAATACTTTTTTCTCGTAACCCCTATCCCCCTTCTTGCACGCAAACACCATTTGGAGACATTCGAGTCACGGACAGCGAGAGCTCTTGCACCTAATGTTCTTTTGTTACTTGTTTCAATGATAATGTAGACTCCTGCATGTTATGACTTGAATTGAATCACATACCTTGATTGCTTTACTTTTCAAAGTTCTTATATGGTTGCTAGCATTTCACCACAGAAATTATGCTTGTTATCATTTACCTACTCGAGGACGAGCAGGAATTAAGCTTGGGGATGTTGATACATCCCAAATGTATCTATAATTTTTGCTTGCTCCATGCATGTTTTGTGTGATATTGCTATGATCTAGATACACTTTCATACACTTTTGATCATATTTGGACTAACTTATTAACTCAGTGCACCCCAGTGCCAGTTTCTGTTTTCTGCTGTTTTTCTATTTTAGTTTTGCCCCATATTAAAAGTGCTCCAAAAATCCAGGAAAAATCAGATAAAAATCAGCGTAATGGAAGCTTCCAGAGTCCCGAAGGAGGGCCGGAGGGGGCCCACCTGGTGCCTAGGCGGCCAGGTGGCGCGGCCTAGGGTGGTCTCCTGGACACCTGGTGGGCCCCCTGGTTGCCCCCTTCGCCTATTTATTTCCCGTGACGCGAAACCCCCGAAGAGAGAACCCTTTTTCGCGATCTCTCCTCTGTTCCGCCGCCGCCGCGCTTCCAAGATCGGGAGCGCCAACAGACTTCTTCCCGGCACCCTACGTGAGGGAGAATCGACCTCCGGGAGCTTTCCCTTCACCATCGACGCTTCACGGATGTGCCGTGAGTAGTTTCCTTTGGACCATGGGTCCGTGATCAGTAGCTATGTGATGTTCTCCTCCCCTTTTGTTCTTCATGGTTTAGACCTCTTGAGTTGCCCTACATGATCGACGCACATATGTAATCTTTCTGCTGTTGCTATGCTGAGTTTGATGGGATCTGATGGATTATGAGATTATGTTCAGATTGTGATAGAGTAATATATTTGGTTCTTATCTTTTATATTTTTGTTTCTAAGTAATTCTTGCATGTTCTCCGTTGCTGTTTATTCCTTTGGCCAAGTAGTAGGTAGTAACTCCAAGAGGGAACGTTATGCTCAATTGTGGGTTCATGCCCCCTGATGACACGCTTGAGTGACAGAAACATGAGTCTAGGGGATGTGTTGTTGCCACAAGGGGGAAAACAACGGTGCTTGTAACCGTGGTTGCAAGGACTGTTTACTTTACACAAAGTGCTTTTTAATGCAGTTGTCTATTGCTTTGGGTTTACACTTTGGGTGGGGCTCGCAACTTAATATCAGCGAGATGTTCTGGATATATATCTCAAGATGGATGATTAGTAGTAGATGCAGTTGGATTTTGGTCTACTTATTTTGGTGTAACACCCCGGGTGTCACGTTACAGTGATCAATGTTGATAATGCCAAGCCAATATGATTTGTTAGTAATGATCACCCTTGATCATGGCTTGTTCAAATTTAACCCGAATAAACATTTCCAAAACAAAGTGATTACTCAACTTCAACCAAAAATGCAAATGCCAGTCAAGGTAAAATATTTCAAAACAACTTATATAGAATTGTCCCTAATATAGTTACTGATCCCAAAGCAATTAAAATAAATAAAACCAACAACTTCTAAATACTAAATTGCCCTCGAAATTGAAATCGAGGTGGAAACTATAGTTAAATCAAAAATGATGAAACCAATTATATTAAATTCCTAAATATCTGTAAGTCTTAATAAAATAGAAATGAGAATTTATTAAAGTGTTTAATAATATAAACAAATACAAACAGTATCAAAACATCCCCCTTTAATCATTTCTTAATTATATAAAAATCCAAAAGACTTTTATTAATGCCCAAACTTTTTGCAGCAATGTTGTATAGTGCAATATTGTTATTGGGACTAGCTACACATTTTTTTTAAATTCAAATGTTAGCCAATTAAAATAGAATAGAAGAAAATTAGAGGCAAAAGTCTATCAGTCGCCCAGGGCAAGGCCCAACTGCTTGGCCCATTCCCTCTTTCTCCCTCCTCCTCTATTCCTCCCCTCCCTGCGTGGCACACATCCACGCCGGCTATGGCCTCTACCATCGCCGTGGCGGCCATCCACGGCGTTCTCGGTGGGGATAAGGGCAGCTCGGCCCCCCTCTCCCTCCCTCGAACCCTGGATCGCAGATCACGCTCGCCCTCATCTTTTCCCCATCACACCCGAGCCGCCGCCATGGACGTCCACCGTGCTGCGCCGCAGCCAACCTCCTCATCGAGCTCAAAGACCGTGTCCAGATGGCACTTCATCGACGTCCTCGTCTTCCCCGAGCAGAAATTCAAGAAGGGCGCCCTATTGCTGCCGAATCGAGCCGCCCCGCTCCACTGCCGCCGCGTGCCTCTCGACGTCGTGCCACCTCCGGCGCCTCCCCTGCCTCCTCGAGCGCGTCTCCAGCACCACGGTGAAGTCATCATTCCATTCCCGTGATCGCCCCTTCGTCCCGCACCGTTTGCCGTCGTTCCCTGACCGCCCCTGTGCACAGCCGCCAGGAGCGTGTGATGCGCTCCCGTGTGCAGCTGTTGCTGTTGCGTGTTGGCGCCCCACTTCCGCCCAGCATGCGCGTCGGCGCCGTCGGCCTCCCCCGCTCCCCGGTTGGCCGGCCTCGCTGTGCCCTTGCTAGCCAGTGGCCAAGGCCATGACTGTGTGTGTGCTGTGTGAGTGTGTGTGTGTGTGGTGTGCTCGGCGTGCGTGAGTGTGTAGTGTGTGTGTACACACATGTACGTGTGTAGGCTGTGTGTGGCCTGTGTGTTAGGCCACTGCCTAGTGAGGCGTTGCTCCTGCGGCGATTCCCTGCTTGCCGTCGTCGTCGTATGGCCGCCCATGTATGCCTGCGTTGCTCCTGTTGTCTGATGCTGTTAGCTGCTGTCGCTGCTGCATTGCCACTCCTGCTGTTGAAACCTTCAATTTGCGCAACTAAATTAATTAGCCAAACAAAGTCTGAAATGAATAAAAATTGTGTGGTCTGAAATTACACTTAACCAGCTACATTTTATTCCATTTGAGTGCAAGGATTAAATCCTGTGAAAATTGCAAAAGTCCGATTTATATTAATTGAAAACAGATAAGTCACCATTACAAGTTTAGATCAATAAATATACCTGCTACAAGCCTTTTTCATGGCAACTAAGGTTATGGCATGAGAGTGCACTTGATATAGTGCATAATACATGTAGGATGCACCTCCATTTGATTTGTAGATCAATTGCAATGATCAATCAAAGTTGATATCTTTTAACAGTTTCTGGAACTGACAACAAGTAGCACTTTTCGGTCAAAGTTTTAATTAGGCAAATGAACCCTAATAAATTTGCCTTCCGTACCAGATTTGAGATCACAGATAATTGCTCAATTTTGATATAAGGCATGAACTCGGCGGATGAGCAGAATACCAAACCGTAGCCTCCCGAAGACAGCTAACTGGTGTTTAGCAACAAAACTCCCAGACTTAGATTTTTTTTAGAGATTCCAAAACAATATGTCTATGACACATCGAGTCCACTGGTCAGTTGACCAGGTCAAAGTCTCCAGCCTATGACATGTGGGTCCCCTCTATTAGGTTGACTTGGTCAACATTACTATTATGGATAATGTTGATTTATTTAATAAAAGAAAATCTAAAATAATAATAATAAAATGAATTAAACTTAGAAAATCAATATATTTTAAATCGAAAGTCACATGAAAATAATTTATACATGAAACTTGATCAGAAATATATCACGAATCCAAATACGCTACCCGTTTACACACCGCACCCCTCTAACCTACCGAACGTGGAACATTTCTCCTCCGGTTCATCTGTCTGTCAGACGACCTTAGCCGGTAAAACTTCCCGGATGAAAATGATTTGTGAATGAAAAGTGTTCAGAATGGATCAACAATCACGGATACACTATCCACATGTCTGTCAGATGTCTCTAACATTGCAGACATGTAACCTCCCCCTCCGGATCATCGGTCCGATAATCAACCGGTACTGGTGAGTATCCCCGGATAAATTCCTGCTCCGAGAAAATCACCGAACACTGCGTTAGAGCCCCGTTGCTTTGTATCTTCTATGTCATACATTTGTATTGCTATTATTGTTGTGTATTTACTGTTTCTTCCCCCCTTATTCTGCGATAGACCCCGTTGCTGCCACCGATGACACCACCGAGTACGACTACTTCGTCGACGACCGTACCCCTACTGTCGAGCTTACAGGCAAGCAGAGTCATTTTCCTTCCCTAGATATTGCCTATTTTTTCGTACATTTCTTGCACTAGGCATATGCTGTTGTTGCTATGTTACAATCCTATTCAATTCCATAGCCTGTTTTTATCGCCCCTTGATGTACCTTCCTTTATCCTATGCTGCCTTATAACTATATAATGTCCAGCAGTGAACCGTGCGCATTGTTAGCTAGGTTTAGAATAGCGGGTCGTGGTCACTCTGGTGAGTGAACGCGGATTACAAAATATTATAACTGCAACAGGTACGGATCAATGCAGACGCCCTAGGGAAACAACAACAGCGAGACTCTGCCGAGTCGCTTCAAGTTTGACTTACGAGTGGATGGACTCGTATTTCACTCTCATCGGCTCAGTAGGGTAGCATTACCGGGATGATACGAGGTTTATCTCTTTAGTTCATTCCGCTGATGTCTCTGTCGAACCTCTTCAAGTGTACCATCGAGGGTGATTCCTCCTGGTTTCACTTGATGGTAGGCACTCGAATCAACTGGTGTCCTTAAAGGTAAGGAGTCGGGTGACCCAACGGTGCCCGCGCAGGGACTGTATCGAGACGGCAGGACAGGCGGATACCATCGTGGTCCTGGTCCTTGATCGTTGGCCGTGAGATACCCTGTAGTACGAAAGTCGAGCTCTTCCAAGAGCACACGCGAGATAAGGTAAGGATACGGTTCACCTTGTTGGTAACCGCAAGAGTTGGTGGGACAACAGGGCAGGTGATACGTCCAAAACGTATCTATAATTTCTGCTTGCTCCATGCATGTTTTGTGTGATATTGCTATGTTCTAGATACACTTTCATACACTTTTGATCATATTTGGACTAACCTATTAACTCGGTGCACCCAAGTGCCAGTTCCTGTTTTCTGCTGTTTTTCTATTTCAGTTTTCCCCCATATAAAAAGTGGCAGAAAAATTCCGGGAAAAATATAGGAAAAATCAGCGTACAGGAAGCTTCGCGAAGAGCCCGAGTGGGGCCAGAGGGGAGCCAGGGGTGGCCCAGGCGGCCACCCGGCGCGGCCACCCCAGGGGGGCGCCTGGGGCCCCTGGTCCACCTCTGGCTGCCCCCCTTCGCCTATATATTCCCCGTGACGTGAAACCCTCGGGGACAGAACCCTTTTTCGCGATCTCTCCTCTGTTCCGCCGCCGCCACGCTTCCGAGATCGGGAGCACCAGAAGACCTCTTCCCGGCACCCTGCCGGAGGGAGGGCCGACCTCCGGGAGTCTCCTCTCCACCATGGATGCTTCCCGGATGTCTCGTGAGTAGTTTTCCTTGGACCATGGGTCCGTGATCAGTAGCTATGTGATGTTCTCCTCCCCTCTTTGTTCTTCATGGTTTAGACCTCGTGAGCTGCCCTACATGATCGAGGCACTTTTGTAATCTTTCTGCTATTACTATGCTGAGTTTGATTGGATCTGATGGATTATGAGATTATGTTCAGATTGTGATTGAGTAATATATTTGGTTTTTATCTCTTATATTTTTGTTCTTAAGTAATTCTTGCATGTTCTCCGTTCCTGTTTATTGATTTGGCCAAGTAGTAGGTAGTAACCCCAAGAGGGAACGTTATGCTCGATTGTGGGTTCATGCCCCCCGATGACACGCTTGAGTGACAGAAACATGAGTCTAGGGGATGTGCTGTTGCCACAAGGGGGAAAACAACGGTGCTTGTAACCGCGGTTGCAAGGATTGTTTACTTTACGCAGAGTGCTTTTTAATGCAGTTGTCTGTTGCTTTGGGTTTACACTTTGGGTGGGGCTCGCAACTTAATACCAGCGAGATGTTCTGGATAGATATCTCAAGGTGGATGATTAGTAGTAGATGCAGTTGGATTTCCGTCTACTTATTTTGGCGTACTGCCCGTGCTTTTGAGCCTCTTCCTTTATTTTGTAGCATAGTTAGCATTGTGGTGCGTTCATAATCCTGTCAATTTCCTTTCTGTAATTTGTTTACATCGCATAGCAGTTTTATCGTCTTTTGGGAGAGAGACATCACTAGTGAACATCACATATCCCGGTCCATGTCCTCATTACTATTTCCACGCTCATTTACTTTTCTGCTTTTACTTTAAGTTGCTATCATTATCCCTTGTGTTTGATCCTTTGTGAACAACAAGACCGGAGAGATTGACAACCTCTCTGAACTTCGTTGGGAACAAAGTTATTTGTGTCTGTGTGCAGGTCCGCGTCAGTTGCGCTGCTGACACCTACTTATCATCTCTGGAGTCCTACTGGAGACAAACCTTGGTATCTTCACCGAGGGAAACTTGCTGCTGCACTGCATCTCAACCTTCCACTTGGGGTAACCAACGAGGGGCGAGAAGCCATCAAGCAAATTTCTGGTGCCGTTGCCGGGGACTCCGAGTGCTAAGATAGGGGAGTTGCACACTACCCTTTACCTTTGTTTTTTTAGTCTTGTTAGTTTACCTTTCAGTTTTTATCTTTGTGTCTTATATCAAAAATCACAAAAAAATCTGCCACACTTGCTGCTATTATGGGTTCCACTGAAAACACCAAGTTGTGTGACGTCACTAGTCACAACAACCAAGACTTTATCTGCACCCCCATTGCCACACCTGCCACTTCAGCTACCTCTTATGAAATTAAACCTGCCTTGTTAAACCTTGTTATGAGAGATCAATTCTCTGGTGCTGGAGATGATGCTGCTTTACACTTGAACAATTTTGTTGAATTATGTGATATGCAAAAGTATAAAGAAGTAGAAGGTGATATTGTTAAGCTCAAGCTCTTTCCTTTCTCTTTAAGGGGAGACGCTAAAATCTGGTTTCAATCTTTGCCTAGGAATAGCATAGATTCTTGGGATAAGTGCAAAGATGCTTTTATAGGGAAGTACTACCCACCTGCTAAAATTATCCAATTAAGGAGTAACATTATGAATTTTAAGCAATTGGATAATGAACACGTTGCCCAATCTTGGGAACGAATGAAATCTCTTGTTAAGAAATGCCCTACACATGGTTTGACTACCTGGATGGTTATCCAGACTTTTTATGCAGGCTTGAACTTTACCTCGCGGAACCTGTTAGATTCGGCCGCGGGAGGAACCTTTATGTCAACTACACTTGGTGCTGCCACAAAGCTTCTCGATGAAATGATGACCAATTATTCCCAATGGCACACCGAACGCGCTCCAACAGGTAGGAAGGTAAATTCTGTCGAGGAAATTACCTCCCTCAATGAAAAAGTTGACTTAATTATGTCTCTACTTACCAAGCAACCCTCTATTGATCCTCGTGATGTCCCTTTAAATTCTTTGGTTGCCCAAGAACAAGTAGATGTGGACTTTATTGCTAGAAACAATTTCAACAACAATGCTTATAGGGGTAATTTTGCTAGCAATCCTAGACCGTTTCCATCCAACTATGGGAATAACAATACCTACCCTAGCAACAACTCCTATAATCCTGCTTATACGAAAAGAGACCTACCTAGCTATGAGAAATTGGTAGAAATAGAGAAAGATACTAAGAACTATATGCACACCCAGTTTGAACAAAAGAAAGCCTTATCTAAGCAAATAGGTGAGCATACTGCCATTCTGCAAAACATTAGTGAACAGCTTGATAGCCTGAACAGTGAGATTTCTAATCTCCAGGCTAGACTTACCGCCACCGAAACCCATGTTTCGAATATGTCCCACACCCAATCTACTTTGATAAATCAAATGGCAGCCAAACCAGAAGTTATCCCTATGGAAGAGGATAGAATTAAGAGCCTTCCTACACACCACACAGTTGCCACTATCCAAATTGTTGAGGACACCCAAACTATTAGCACCCAATGCACTCCTAGTCCCGTTGGACCTATTAATGGTGATGCTAATACCTCAACCGAAGATAAAGAAACTCCTATGAACATAGAGGGTTTCAAACAAGTGAGCCTAGACGACACTACTACCACCTTTGATAGTAGTGATATTGATTTTGATAGTTGCACCCTCTCATAAGTTATTAGCTTGCTACACAAAATGTCTAGAGACCCCCACACTAGCACACTTAATCTTGCCTTCACGGAGCATATCACAAATGCTCTTATCAAAGCGAGGGAGGAGAAGCTTAGAGTAGAAGCCTCCATACCTAGGAAGCTAGATGATGGTTGGGACCCTATGACCAAAATTAAATTAAATAACTTCTCTTGCTATGCTTTATGTGATGTTGGAGCTAGTACCTCCGTTATGCCCAAAAGAATATTTGATATGTTTGAATTGAAGCCCTTTGAGCCTTGTTCTTTTGGTGTTCTTCTTGTTGATTCTTCCGTAAAGAAACCTTTGGGGAAGATCGACGATGTTCATATCATTGTCAATGACAACTATGTTCCCGTCGATTTTATTGTTATGAATATAGAGTGTGAACCTTTGTGTCCAATTATTTTGGGACGTCCTTTTCTTCGCACCGTTGGTGCGGTTATTGACATGAAAGAGGGGAATATAAAATTCCAATTCCCATTCAAAAAGGGGATGGAACACTTCCCTAGAAAGAAAATCAAGTTACCTTTTGAGTCCGTTACACGGGCTAGTTATTCTCTTTCTCTTGATAAAACTTGATTCTTCTTTTGCATCATGCCTAGCTTAAAGGCATAAAAGAAAGCGCTTTCGGGAGGCAGCCCGCAACGAATTTAGGTTTTTCTTTTTCTTTTTGTTGTGTCTTGATGTTTGTTACTACTGTAGAAACATCATTGTATCTTTATTTTTCAGCTTTGTGACAAGTTATAGCCTCTTACGGCAAGGGAAGTAAAAATTGTGACATGCTGTCCAGAAAACAGATTCTGTCCTCGTGACCAGAAAAATTCCAGAAAAATCCCAGTTCATATTTTTGATCTGAAATTTTTACACAGCATGCTATATACAATTTAGAAACTTCCGTATGTTCTGAGTTTTTTTATTTGAGTTGCAGAAGTATCCCTAAAAAAATTTTTACTACCTGCTGTTCTGTTTTTCAGAGATTCTGCCACGTTTTGTCTCTCCTAACTTTTGCAAACCTTAAGTTTGCTTTTTCTTTGCAAAAACTTTTTAGCACTCTTGAGAAACAGTAGCTCTTCAATAAATATCTTTATATCCAGTGGGGAAAAATTATTTATTAAGGGTACTAACCTCTCTAATCAGCTTATGATGAGTTATGTATGAAGGGAGTTTTCAAGTGTGCGATGGAAGATGATGAAAGAAGATCCAGGAGTGTCAAGCGCTCAAGCTTCGGGATGCCCCCATGCATCCCCAATAAATATTCAAGGAGACTCAAGCGTCTAAGCTTGGGTATGCCCCCGTGCATCCCCTTCTCCATCATCAATCATCAGTTCGTCCTTCGTCTCACTATATTTTTATCACTTCATGTGTTATGTGCTATGCTTGGAGCGTCTCGCTCTTAGGTTTTATTTTTACTTTTATTTAACTTTGCTTGCTGTTCATAACAAGTTAGATCCCGTCTTACTTTGTGTGGGAGATAAACACGCTCGACTTTCAAAATTTAGAACACATCATAGGATTTTTCATGCTTATCTTTTTGTTGTTGTGTGTTCTTTATCTTTTCATAGCTGCTGCCATGTTTAGTTTTAGTCTTAGTTTGTATTTAGCAAGAGCCTAGGATTTTGTTTAGTTTGTTGCTGGAACTCTTTTTAGTTTTCATGTTTATCTTGTTAAAGAGAGTTGGTTGTTGCACTGAGTTGTGTCTTGCCTTGAAAGTAGGTAATTGAGGTTGCTACTTAATTCTAATAGTAACTTGCAATAGTTTTGAGGTATTGATGTGAGTAATGTTTGAACTTTTGGTGTCAAGAGCTCTAGCCTATTAGTGATAGGTGTCGTATTTTGGGCAATCCGTGTGTATTTTCAAAACCTACAAAACTAGTTGAGAACTCTAGCTACTAGATTGATCACTAATCTTTGGAGGGATCGAATATTAGAGAACACTCACGTACCATGAGTCGAGGATGCGCAAGGATAACCAAACCCCCATACACTCCTCCTTGGGGTACTTGTCTCTTTGTGAACCTCCTTATTAGATTGAGAGTTACCGATAATAAGTGCATGAGTTCTTCGGACTAATGTAAGTATTGAAAGTTGACACTTCCACCTTCCCATATTTTGCTAGCCTCTCCCGTGCCGTGCATTGCCTTCTTCTCACTCCGAGAGTTGGTGTCCACCTTCGCCGGTACATCCAAACCCTTGGCATGATACACTCTGTCATCATAAACCTCCTTATATCTTTCCTCAAAACAGCCACCATACCTACCTATTAAGGCATTTCCATAGCCTTTCCGAGATATATTGCCATGCAACATCCACCTCTTCATGACTTGATCTTCATGTCATACATGTTCCTGCTACACTGGCAGCGACATACATTGCATACATCATGATAGTTACATCTTCTTTATGATTTTGAGTACCTTGTAAAGTGTGAAAGATCTCCTTTACCTTCTTGTAAAATAGAGTGTTGCCCTTAAGTGAGGAAAAGATCCAAAGTGGACACAATAAAAGATCCCAAAGAGGACAAATGAGAGTT
Source organism: Bromus sterilis (assembly GCA_950022295.1). NCBI lineage: Eukaryota > Viridiplantae > Streptophyta > Magnoliopsida > Poales > Poaceae > Bromus > Bromus sterilis. The sequence goes on from OX465595.1 coordinate 346,851,445, forward strand.
AAATAGAAAGAGCCATTGAGGCCACCAAAAAATACAAAAAAGAGAAAAAAAAGAGAAAAATAAATAAAAAGAGAGAAAGGGGCAACACTACTATCCTTTTGAGAGATCCACACTAGTACTCCCTTTATATCCTTGTACTCCATAGAGATGATCTTCAGGCATATAGCTATGTGGGGACCTTCACACTATAGAACTTGGCTTGCATATTCCAAGGATGAGCCTCCTCAAACGAGCTCTAGGTCTTCATGAGCGAGCAAGTTAGATGCACCCCCACTAGTTCCATTGGAGAGCTTCCTAGCTCGTATGTGCATCCGTTGCATGGCAATCCCTACTCCTCACATCATATCTATCATTTGGCATCTCTTGCCTATGATTGTCCTCATTGATGTGAGCCTTTCTCATCCTTTTTTTCTTCCTCCTCCATACTTCTCTCTTTGCCATCCTAAGTGTCAACTCTCGTACTTACGCTCATCCATTGCATGAGTGCTCAAAATATTGAAAAAGGAGTGGATCAAATTGGCTTGTACCTGGCTAGTGGTCTGGGGACGAGTCAAGATAAGATTCCAGAAAAAGACCAAGTCTGAAACTTTAGTAGCTTGAGTTCTCAACACAAAAATACTTTTTATCGTATTCCCTATCCCCCTTCTTGCACGCAAACACCATTTGGAGACATTCGAGTCACGGACAGCTAGAGCTCTTGCACCTAATGTTCTTTTGTTACTTATTTCAATGCTAATATAGACTCTTGCATGTTATGACTTGATTTGAATTTCTAACCTTGATTGCTTTACTTTTCAAAGTTCTTACATGGTTGCTAGCATGTCACCACAGAAATTATTCCGTTATCATTTACCTACTCGAGGACGAGCAGGAATTAAGCTTGGGGATGTTGATACGTCCAAAACGTATCTATAATTTCTGCTTGCTCCATGCATGTTTTGTGTGATATTGCTATGTTCTAGATACACTTTCATACACTTTTGATCATATTTGGACTAACCTATTAACTCAGTGCACCCCAGTGCCAGTTTCTGTTTTCTGCTGTTTTTCTATTTCAGTTTTCCCCCATATAAAAAGTGCCAGAAAAATTCCGGGAAAAATATAGGAAAAATCAGCGTATAGGAAGCTTCGTGAAGAGCCCGAGTGGGGCCAGAGGGGAGCCAGGGGTGGCCCAGGCGGCCACCCGGCGCGGCCACCCCCTGGGCCGCGCCAGGGGGGCGCCTGGGGGCCCTGGTCCACCTTTGGCTGCCCCCCTTCGCCTATATATTCCCCATGACGTGAAACCCTCGGGGACAGAACCCTTTTTCGCGATCTCTCCTCTGTTCCGCCACCGCCACGTTTCCGAGATCGGGAGCACCAGAAGACCTCTTCCCGGCACCCTGCCGGAGGGAGGGCCGACCTCCGGGAGTCTCCTCTCCACCATGGATGCTTCCCGGATGTCTCGTGAGTAGTTTTCCTTGGACCATGGGTCCGTGATCAGTAGCTATGTGATGTTCTCCTCCCCTCTTTGTTCTTCATGGTTTAGACCTCGTGAGCTGCCCTACATGATCGAGGCACTTTTGTAATCTTTCTGCTATTACTATGCTGAGTTTGATTGGATCTGATGGATTATGAGATTATGTTCAGATTGTGATTGAGTAATATATTTGGTTTTTATCTCTTATATTTTTGTTCCTAAGTAATTCTTGCATGTTCTCCGTTGTTGTTTATTGCTTTGGCCAAGTAGTAGGTAGTAACCCCAAGAGGGAACGTTATGCTCGATTGTGGGTTCATGCCCCCCGATGACACGCTTGAGTGACAGAAACATGAGTCTAGGGGATGTGTTGTTGCCACAAGGGGGAAAACAACGATGCTTGTAACCGCGGTTGCAAGGATTGTTTACTTTACGCAGAGTGCTTTTTAATGCAGTTGTCTGTTGCTTTGGGTTTACACTTTGGGTGGGGCTCACAACTTAATACCAGCGAGATGTTCTGGATAGATATCTCAAGGTGGATGATTAGTAGTAGATGCAGTTGGATTTCGGTCTACTTATTTTGGCGTACTTCCCGTGCTTTTGAGCCTCTTCCTTTCTTTTGTAGCAAAGTTAGCAATGCGGTGCGTTCTTTTGTTTACCTCGCATAGCAGTTTTATCGACTTTTGGGAGAGATACATCACTAGTGAACATCACGTATCCCGGTCCATGTCCTCATTACTGTTTCCACGCTCATTTACTTTTCTGCTTTTACTTTCAATTGCTATCATTATCCCTTGTGTTTGATCCTTTGTGAACAACAAGACCGGAGAGATTGACAACCTCTCTGAACTTCGTTGGGAACAAAGTTATTTGTGTCTGTGTGCAGGTCCGCGTCAGTTGCGCCGCTGACACCTACTTATCATCTCTGGAGTCCTACTGGAGACAAACCTTGGTATCTTCACCGAGGGAAACTTGCTGCTGCACTGCATCTCAACCTTCCACTTGGGGTAACCAACGAGGGGCAAGAAGCCATCAGCAGGCACCGATGTACTGGTGGTCCTGGCTGCTGTCGTTGTCCGTGACTCACCCAGATAAGGGGCAACGAAAACGGTTGTCCCGACAGATAGTAATAAAATGGCTAACGGTTCAGGTGGATGACTTGAGAGGCCGCAAAGGCTTGTACGCACTACCTCCACGTGGGATTACGGTGTGGACCCTCCGCGTTTGGTCTCGTTCGAAAGCTCTGAAAGACGTCCAGTTCAACATTGCGGCACGGTCAGATCGCGTCGGTGGCGCTGGAATTCACCGTCCTCGCAACGACTCGGAGAGCTAGGCCCATGACCCCCTTGCCCTTAGGGCTGTAGACCGGCGGGGACCTCTCTGATGAGTCGTAGGATGGGCCTCGGCGTGTCCGATAGCCTCGGTGGGGTGTTCCCTAACGAGGTGTACGCCACCCTGGAGATCCGAGCGTGTAGTATGACACCAGTGCACCCCTGCAGGGAAGATTAATCTATTCGAATAGCCGTGTCCACGGTAACAGGATGCTTTATGCTAAAGCCAGAGCCTACTACTACAAACTATTACTATTAAACTGTTGGTTCCGGTTTCCCTTCCTCGCAGGGAGTCGAGGAAGGGAACTCAGAGGCATTTATAATTATTAATTATTACAACTTACTATTATACAATGTTGCAGCAAATTATGTTGCATTGTTACTTTATTCTTTATATAAATTGTTGGCTATCCTCTTCTCATGCTTCAAGACTCGTCGGAAGATGCTAGTCTTCGATAGGCCTAGCTTCTCTTCCTTATTCTAATTTCTACCTTACAGTCCACTATATACAGCCTCCCCTTTCCATTTGATACAAAGGCATAAATACTTAGTAGCGAACGTAAGACTCGCGGGTATGCTAGATACTCACCCTTGCTTTATTTCCCCCTTTTTGTTTTGCCTGATCGGCCACTGCAGTCGACGTTGGAGCCTTGGAGTCCAGGAGCAGAAGATCCCCGGTGCTTGCTTCATCGTGGAGTTCCCCCTCGACCAGGAGTAGTTTGGAGGCTCCCAGGCAGGAGGCATCGCCTTTTCGATCGTTGTTGTTTCTGTGCAAGCCTTCTTAAGGCAGATCATGTGTACCTAGTGTCTGTACTCAGATACTATTTCTTCTGCTAACTTTGTGCTCTCGAGCTGTTGTATTCGAGCCCTCGTGGACCCTGGCTTGTATTAAACAGCTTGTATTATTTTATTTGTAGAGTTGTGTTGTGATATCTCACCGTGAGTCCCTGATCTCGATCGTGTACCTTGCGTGTATGATTACTGTACATGACTTGATTTTGGGGGCGTCACATTTGGCGTACTGCCCATGCTTTTGAGTCTCTTCCTTTCTTTGTAGCATAGTTAGCATTGCGGTGCGTTTATAATCCTGTCAATTGCCCATCTGTAATTCGTTTACCTCGCATAACAGTTTTATCGTCTTTTGGGAGAGAGAGATCACTAGTGAACATCACGGGACCCCGGTCCATATTCTCATCACTATTTACACGCTTATTTACTTTTTTCTTTTTCTTTCAGTTGCTATCATTATCATTATCCCTTGTGTTTTGATCCTTTGTAAACAACAAGACCGGAGAGATTGACAACCTCTCTGAACTTCGTTGGGAGCAAAGTTATTTGTGTCTATGTGCAGGTCCACGTCAGTTGCGCCGCTAACACCTACTTATCATCTCCGGAGTCCTACTGGTCAATACTCTCAACCTTGGTGTCTTCACCGAGGGAAACTTGCCGCTACGCTGCATCTCACCTTCCACTTGGGGTAACCAACGAAGGGAGAGAAGAAATTATCATCTCTCGCGTATCACGCACCCCCCTGGTGGCCGCGCGGGGTGGCTTCCTGGACACACGGGGCCACCCCCGGCTCCCCCCTTTGGCCTATTTATTCTCCGTCACCCAAAAACCCTAGAAAGAGAGGATTTTCGCGAGTTCCGCCGCCGCTCCGTGGCGGAAACCTACAGAGAAGAAAAGACATCTTCGGCGGGCAGATTCCGCCGGGGAGAACACCTCCCGGAAGGGGAGATCATCGCCATCGTCATCACCATCATCACGGGCATCATCGAGATCATCATCAACATCATCCCCAAATCAGCACCATCTCCACCACCATCCTATCTCATCTCACAATTACAACTTGTGTTGTAATCCGTACTATCTATCCTCTCTACTCTACCAGTGTTGATTACTCTTTTGTGGTGAATGCTATTGAGTTTTGTTGGAGAAATATTATTATGTCCAGATTGTTTATCATCTATTTATCACCACTGATCATGATCTCTTTTATGTCTTGCGAGTAGTTACTTTAGTTCCTGAGGACATGGGAGTAGTCTAGTTGTTAGTACTCATATGATGTTGAAGTAATATGTGTTGTTTGATATTTAAGTTGCGTTGCTATTTTCCTAGTGGTGTTGTATGAGTCGAACACTCAACACTTCGCCTTGTTAAGGACCTAGGTGAATGCATTGTGTATAAAGAATGCTTATGGTGGGTTGCCGGAGTGACAGAAACCTGAACCCCAGTTTGCATGCTTTTGCACGAGGGAATAATGGATCCTTGATCGTATTGCTGTGGTTAGGCTTTTGCCTTAATTTCTACCTTGTATTTACGGTTTCTTGCAAGGTGTTTAATCATAAAAGTGCACTTATCTTAGTCTAGAAGGTGTACTAGCATAGATCTGATACGTCCAAAACGTATCTATAATTTATGCTTACTCCATGCATGTTTTGTGTGATATTACTATGATATTGATACACTTTCATACACTTTTGATCATATTTGGACTAACCTATTAACTCAGTGCACCCCAGTGACAGTTCCTGTTTTCTGTTATTTTTCTATTTCAGGTTTCCCCCATATCAAAAGTGCTCCAAAAATGGGGAAAAACAGATAAAAATCATCGTTCCGGAAGCTTCCGGATTCAACGAAGAAGGGCTAGAGGGCCCCCACATGGTGCCTAGGCGGCCAGTGGGCGCGGGCCAGGGCTTTTTATTACAGATTTATATTACCTTGCTTTGTCATACCTATCACCCATATTTTACCATCTCTTCGCCGAACTAGTGCACCTATACAATTTGCCATTGTATTAGGTGTGTTGGGGACACAAGAGACTTCTTGTATCTTAATTGCAGGGTTGCTTGAGAGAAACCATCTTCAACCTCTACTTCCCTGAGTACGATAAACCTTAGGTCATCCAGTTGAGGGAAATTGTTGTTGTCCTACAAACCTCTGCGCTTGGAGGCCCAACATAGTCTACAAGAATAGAAGCGTGCGTAGACATCAAGCTATTTCTGGCGCCGTTGCCAGTGAGGTAAGCGTTGAAGGTATATCTTTAGATCTTGCAATTAAATCTTTTTGTTTCTTGTTTTTATTTTCACTAGTTAGGCCTTATGGAAAACAACAAAAATATTATGAGAGAGCTTTATGAGCTCTACCTTGAGTTGGGACATGAAGTGTTTGAAGAGAAAATCAAAAAGCCTATGGAGCTTTACTATTTGGACAACACTCATGATAGTAGTAATCTTATTTGCATGTCTTCTTTGAATACTTTTGATGCTAATGATATGCAAAGCTATAAGCTTGGGGATGCTACATTTGATGAAGATGATCTTTTTAGCCCCCCAAGTTTTGATGAGGAAATTTATTTTGATGATACTTTGCCTCCTATCTATGATGATTATTGTGATGACACTTATGCTATAAAGAATAAAATTTTACAAGTGCACCATGATAAGAATGATTCATGTGATATCTATTTTGTTGAGTTTGCTCCCACTATTACTAATGAGAAGGATTTTTCTTATGTGGAGAGTAACAAATTTTCTATGCTTGTGGGTCATGGTAACAATGCTTTATGTGAGACTTATATTTTTGAGTTTATTCATGATCCCACTGAAAATTATTATCAGAAGGGAACACATGCTTATAGATATTTCAATAATATCAAGTTCCCTCTCTTTATGTTGAAGGTTTTGAAGTTGCACTTGTTTTGCCTTCCTATGCTTATTGCTTTGTGCTTTAATGAATTATTCTATTGCAATATTCCTATGCATAGGAAGCATGTTAGGCTTAAATTTGTTTTGTATGTGCTTCTTGATGCTTTCTTTTGTTCTTCAACTCTTATTCCTTCGAGAGCATCATTAAAATCTTAAGCCTAGCTAATGGCTTTAAAGAAGCGCTTTCGGGAGGCAGCCCGCAACAAATTTAGGTTTTCCTTTTTGTTTTTCTTCTGTTTTTAGTGGTCTTGATGATTGTTACTACTGTAGAAACATCATTGTATCTTTACATTTCAAGCTTTGTGCCATTTATAGCCTCATATGACAAGGGAAGTGAAAGTTGTGACATGCTGTCTAGAAAACAGATTATGTCCCCGTGACGGGGAAAATCATAGAAAAATCCCAGTTCATCTTTTTGAGCTGAAATCTTTACACAGCGTTCTCTATACAATCACGGAACTTTCGTATGTTCTGAGTTTTTTGATTTGAGTTGTAGAAGTACCCCTAAAAAATTCTTTACTACCTGATGTTCTGTTTTTCACAGATTCTGCCACGTTTTGTCTCTCCTAACTTTTGCAAACCTTAAGCTTGCTTTTTCTTTGCAAAAACCTTTTGGAAATCTTGAGAAACAGTAGCTCTTCAAGAATATCTTTATATCCAATGGGGAAACGTTATTTATTAAGGGTACTAACCTCTCTAATCAGCTTATGATGAGGTATGTATGAAGGGAGTTTTCAAGTGTGCGATGGAAGATGATGAAAGAAGATTCCGGAGTGTCAAGCGCTCAAGCTTGGGGATGCACCCATGCATCCCCAATAAATATTCAAGGAGACTCAAGCGTCTAAGCTTGGGGATGCCCCCGTGCATCCCCTTCTCCATAAAAAATCATCAGTTCGTCCTTCGTCTCACTATATTTTTATCACTTCATGCGTTATGTGCTATGCTTGGAGCGTCTCGCTCTTAGGTTTTATTTTTAGTTTTCTTTAGCTTTCCTTGCTGTTCATAACAATTTAGAACCCAGATTTCTTTGTGTGGGAGAGAAACACGCTCCACTTTCAAAATCTAGAACACAACATAGGATTCTTCATGCTTATCTTTGTTGTGTGTGTTCTTTATCTTTTCATAGCTACTGCCATGTTTAGCTCTTAGTTTTCATGCTTACCTTTTTAAGAGCTTTTGTTTAGTTTGTTGCTAAAACTCTCTTGAGTTTTCATGTTTATCTTGTTTAGAGAGTTTGCTTGTTGCACTGAGTTGTGTGTCTTGACTTGAAGTAGGTAATTGAGGTTGCTATTCAATTGTAGTAGTAACCTGCAATAGTTTTGAGGTATTGCTTTGAGTAATGTTTGGACTTTTGGTGTCAAGAGCTTTATCCTATTAGTGGTAGATGTCGTATTTTGGGAAATCCGTGTTTATTTTCAAAACTTACAAAATTAGTTGAGAACTTTAGCTACTAGATGGATCACTACTCTTTGGAGGGATCGAATATTAGAGTACACTCACGTACCATGAGTCGAGGATGCGCAAGGATAACCAAACCCCCATACACACCTCCTCGGGGTACTTTTATCTTTGTGAATCTCCTTATTAGATTGAGAGTTACCGATAATAAGTGCATGAGTTCTTCGGACTAATGTGAGTATTCGAAAGTTGACACTTCCACCTTCCCATATTTTGCTAGCCTCTCCTGTGCCGTGCATTGCCCTCTTCTCACTCCGAGAGTTGGCATCCACCTTCGCCGGTGCATCCAAACCCTTGGCATGATACGCTCTGTCATCATAACCCTCCTTATATGTTTCCTCAAAACAGCCACCATACCTACCTATCAAGGCATTTCCATAGCCTTACCGAGATACATTGCCATGCAACATCCACCTTCTCATGACTTGATCTTCATGTCATACATGCTACTTGCTTGATCGATGAGCCGCATGCTAGTTGGGCCTTGCCCTAATCATTGCGACATGACGCGCTAGTATCATTGCATATCCTGCTACACTGGCAGAGGCATACATTTGCATACTTCATGATAGTTACATCTTCTTTATGATTTGAGTACTTTTGTAAAGTGTGAAAGATCTTCTATACTTCTTGTAATATATAGAGTGTTGCCCCTAAAGTGAGGAAAAGATCCCAAAGAGGACAAAATTAAAAGATCCCAAAGAGGACAAATGAGAGAAATAAAAAGAGCCATTGAGACCACACAAAAAATAGAAAAAAATAGAAAAAAGAGAAAAAGAAATAAAAAGAGAGAAGGGGGCACACTATTATTCCTTTTGAAAGATCCACACTCGTACTCCATCTTATATCTTGTACTCCATAGAGATTATCATCTATGTGGGATCTTTTCCTTTTGAGAGATCCACACTCAACACTCTTATTTATCGAAAACGCTACAATCGATCCCTGATACGTCCCAAACGTATCTATAATTTCTGCTTGCTCCATGCATGTTTTGTGTGACTTTGACATGTTTTGCTTGAACTTTCATACACTTTTGAGCATATTTGGACTAACCTATTAACTCAGTGCACCCAGTTGCCAGTTCTTGTTTTCTGCTGTTTTTGTATTTCAGGTTTTCCGGCCATTAAAAGTGCTCCAAAAATTCCGAAAAAATTATATAAAAAATCAGCGTCCCGGAAGCTTCCGGAATCACCAAGGAAGGAGGGGAGGGCCACCACAGGGACTCCAGAAGGGTCCCTGGCGCGGCCCCACCCTAGGCCGCGTCGGGCACCCTCCTGGCTGCCCTATGGCTCCCCTGGTGCCCCCCTTTGGCCCTATTTTTACCCCCGCGGAGGAAACCCTGATTCCGGACCCCTTTTCTCCAGAAGCAATTCCGATCTCCGCCGCCATCGCCATCAAGTTTTGGGGGGATAGAATTCCTGTGTCGTCACCCTGCCGGGACGGGAAGTGCCCCCGGATTCATCTCCATCGACGTTGCTTCCCTCCTCCATGAAGCGGGAGTAGTTCCTCCACGGGGCTGAGGTTTCTACCAGTAGCTATGTGTTCTTCTCTCTCTCTCCCAAGATGTGATCTTCGTTGTGATCATAGGCTATGTTAATCTAGGGTGATCACATGATATTTCCCCTTCCTCTATGTATTGGATTGATGTACTCAATTTATCTTATCTAGTATAATCCCCGAGACCAAGGTGACAGTGGTCTATTGGACATGGGTTAGAAGAATATTATCATGAGTGATTTCCTCTTTTGTGTGTTGATTGAAGATTGAGAGTCTCTTGGTGCTTGTCTTTGCTATCGTTGAGATATGTTGTGGTGATTGTGGTACTCTCTTTGGATGGCCGCGGTGACATTGGGAAATCCATAGATTGAGAACTACGAACTTTGAGGTGTGCTTTTGTAGCCCTACATAATTCTCATCCTCTCTTGACCACAAAGGAATGACCTCCGAGTGCGTATCCATTGCATGTTTTATGGGAAATATCATGTGATTGGACTATGTTAATGTTGTTGGGAGTTGCCACTAGTGAAAGTATGAAGCCTAGGCCTTGTTTCCATCATTGTTACACCGTTTGCGCTCCCTTTTACCACTTGTTTTCTTGCTGCACTTTTTATTACAGATTTATATTACTTTGTTTTGCCACACCTGTCACCCATATTTTACCATCTCTTCGCCGAACTAGTGCACCTATACAACTCCTAGTTGTATTAGGTGTGTTGGGGACACAAGAGACTTCTTGTATCTTAATTGCAGGGTTGTTTGAGAGAGACCATCTTCAACCTCTACTTCCCTGAGTTCGATAAACCTTAGGTCATCCACTTGAGGGAAATTGATGCTGTCCTACAAACCTCTGCGCTTGGAGGCCCAACATAGTCTACAAGAATAGAAGCGTGCGTAGACATCAAGCTATTTCTGGCGTCGTTGCCGGGGAGGTAAGGTTTGAAGGTATATCTTTAGATCTTGCAATTAAATTTTTTTGTTTCTTGTTTTTATTTTCACTAGTTATGCTTATCGAAAACTGCACTGTTAGTTCGTTGTTTGGGGAAGGCCGCTTTACCACGCCCGTGGTAGAGAAGTCTCCTCCACCTACTGAATGTATCCCGTTCAAAATACCACTTGGGATAGTTGAAATAATTATTAATGATTGTTATGATGGGACAGTCAATCCTAGTATTCATTTGTTGAAACTTACAGAACTTTGTGAGTTATTTAAGATTTCAGGTTTGACAAGAGGTGAAGTCATGAAGAAATTATTTTCCTTGTCACTGAAAGGAAAAGCATTGCAATGGTATAGGCTACTAGATGATTCTCACCTACGGGATTGGGAAGAGATCCAGTCTCTCTTTTACTCCAAGTTTTATCCTCTTCATGAAGTTCATGAGAATAGGAATTATGTTTATAATTTCTATCCTCGTGACGGAGAGAGCATATCTCAAGCTTGGGGGAGAATGAAAACTTTAATGCTAAAATGTCCTGATCATGGGCTCCCCAAAGATATAATTATTACTAATTTTTATGCGAGGCTCTCTCGACAGAATAAAGACTTGCTCAATGCTTCCTCTATGGGTTCTTTCACAAACGAAAAGATTGATGCTAAATGGGAACTCCTTGAAAGAATTCAACGCAATACTGAAGATTGGGAGATCGACAAAGGTAAAGAGTCAGGTATAAATTATGAGTATGATTGCAAGTCCTTTGTTGAAACTGCAAGTTTTAATAAGTTTAGTGCTAAGTTTGGGCTTGATTCTCAACTCCTTGTTGATCTCCTCAAATCTTTTGCTTCAGATCTTAATATGCCTAAGGAGAATTGGATCAAGCATCCTGAACCTTTTAAAGAGATTTGCAAAGAAAATGAGATTGTTCATGATGATTGCAACATGCATGATCCAATTCCTGAAAATGAAGTTTTATATAAGCATGTTAATTTTTGTGGAGTGGATAGACCTTGTGAAAGGCCTATGATTGAAGAAGATAAGTATTGTAAGCAACATAAGCATGAAAGAACAATCACTTGGGTCAAAGATTTAAATGAAATTGCTAGAGAATTGTGTGACCTTTATCCTTTTACTTGTGAACTTTGCTGCATATAGGGCCACTTTAATTTTCAATGCATGAACTTTCAAAGCATAACTGTTAATCAGTTGTGTGGTAACATGATCACTTCTGATCTTTATGATGAACTTATGTTATTTTTTATGTGTGAAGAGTTATCAGAAAAGACTTCTTGGCTAGATGTTAATGCCTTAGGAATTAGCAACACTTTGCAAAATTGCCATCTCTATTGTGTTGTTAATTGCCATGAAAATGATTACGTAAGTAAGATTAGAAAGGAGGGAACTTTACCAAAGTATAAAAATGTCTCTTATATCTCTACTAATAAAAAGGAGAGTTCCTCCCAAGTTTCCCCTATTGTTTCTAATGATAAACCAGGATATGTGGAGAAGCTTCATCTCCAACCACTCCCTCCTAAGGTAAATAAGAAGAAAAAGAAGAGGAGGAGGAAGAGGAGCAAGAAGGAAGAAGAATGGGTATCAACCTGGCCTGAGCATATTCCTCGCATCAATTTTTATCCTAACGGACAGAAATTTTTGGAGGACGGTGAGCTTGATTGCATTCATTTTTATCCTGATGTTAAGTCCGTAGGCACTATTGAACATGATTTTGATTATGATATGCATGTTACTTTTTGTGATTGGGAAAATGATGATGAAGCTACTTATGATGTTGAAAATCTTTCTGGTACTAACTCTGAGAGTGATGATATGGAAAGCTCTAAGCTTGGGGATGATAGGATTGCAAGTCCTTTACCCATTAGTGATGTGGTAATTGATAATTCTTTTTCTAGTAAGAATAAAGACAACATGTTTACAAATATAGTTTCTAGCAATGATAATGCTCTTATCTACTATGATGATGTTATAACTCCTATCTTTAGTGATTATAAAGGTACCTATGACATAAGGAGAAATTATCCTTATGAAACTTGTCATAATCATGGAGGGAATTACTCCCTTGTTGAACACCATCTTCATAATACACAATTAATCTATAGTGTTCCAGTTGTTTATGATAGTCCTACTCCCACTATTACCAATGAGAAAGATTATGCTTATGTGGAGAGTAAGAGTACCCTTTTGCATGTGAATCATGATAACAATGATTTACGTGATACTTATATTGTTGAGTTTATTCATGATCCTACTGGAAATTGTTATGAGAAGGGAACATATTCTTATAGATATTTCAATAATATCAAGTTCCCTCTCTTTATGTTGAAGGTTTTGAAGTTGCACTTGTTTTGTCTTCCTATGCTAATATCTTTATGCTTCAATGAGTTATTTCTCTACAAGATCCCTTTGCATAGGAAGCATGTTAGACTTAAATGTGTTTGGTATTTGCTTCTTTATGCTCTCTTTTGTGCTTCAACTATTATTCCTACGAGAGCACCATTAAAATCTTAAGCCTATCTTTATGGGTATAAAGAAAGAGCTCTAGGGAGACAACCCTTGTTATCTTTACTTTGAGTTTTTACGTTCTGTTTTAGTGGTCTTGATGATTGTTACTAATGTATCAACATCATTATATCTTTATTTTTCAAGCTTTGTGCCAAGTATAGCCTCATATGACAAGGGAAGTGAAAGTTGTGACATGTTGTCCAGATAACAGATTTTGTCCTCGTGACGGGAAAAATCAGAATAAATCACCAGTTCATCTTTTTGAGCTGAATTTTTTACACAGCGTTCTCTATACAATCACGGAACTTTCGTATGTTCTGAGTTTTTTTATTTGAATTGCAGAAGTGCCCCTAAAAAATTCTTTACTACCTGCTGTTCTGTTTTTCACAGATTCTGCCACGTTTTGTGTCTCCTAACTTTTTCAAACCTTAAGATTGCTTTTTCTTTGAAAAAACCTTTTGGAAATCTTGAGAAACAGTAGCTCTTCAATAATATCTTTCTATCCAGTGTGGAAAAATTATTTATTAAGGGTACTAACATCTCTAATCAGCTTATGATGAGTTATGTATGAAGGGAGTTTTCAAGTGTGCGATGGAAGATGATGAAAGAAGATTCGGGAGTGTCAAGCGCTCAAGCTTGGGGATGACCCCCTGCATCCCCAATAAATATTCAAGGAGACTCAAGCGTATAATCTTGGGTATGCCCCCGTGCATCCCCTTCTTCATCAACAATTATCAGTTCGTCCCTCGTTGCACTATATTTTTATCACTTCATGCGTTATGTGCTATGCTTGGAGCGTCTCGCTCTTTACTTTTCTAGGTTTGCTTTGCTTTATTTGCTGTAGTAACAAGTTAGACCCCAACTTACTCTTTTGTGTGGGAGAGATACACGCTCCGCTTGAACTAGAACACCTCATAGGATTTGCATGCTTATTTTCTTAGTTGTGAGTTGTTCTTTTTCTTTTCTTAGCTGCTGCCCTGTTTAGTTGTAGTGCTTTAGTTTTCTTCTAGAGCTTTTGTTTTGTCTTAGGTTGAACTTTCTATAGGTTGCATGTTTTATCTTGTTAGAAAGTTTGCCTGTTGCACTGAGTTTTGTGTCTTGACTAGAAAGTAGGTAGTTGAAGTTGCTATTCTCTTTGAAGTAGCAACTTGCAATAGTTTTGAGGTATTGAATAGAGTAATGTTTGAACTTATGGTGTCAAGAGCTTTAGCCTATTAGTGATAGATGTCGTATTTTGGGCAATCCGTGTGATTTTCGAAAACCAAAAACCCTGTTGAGAACTCTAGCTACTAGATGGATCACTAACCTCTGGAGGGTTCGAATATTAGAGTACACTCACGTACCATGAGTCGAGGATGCGCAAGGATAACCAAACCCCCATACACTCCTCCTCGGGGTACTTTTCTCTTTGTGAACCTCCTGATTAGATTGAGAGTTACCGATAATAAGTGCATGAGTTCTTCGGACTAATGTGAGTATTCGAAAGTTGACACTTCCACCACCCATGTTTTTCTAGCCTCTTCGGTATCGTGCATTGCCCTTTCTCACCTCGAGAGTTGGCGCATACTTCGCCGGTGCATCCAAACCCTTGGCATGATACGCTCTGTCATCGTAAGCCTCCTTATATCTTTCCTCAAAACAGCCACCATACCTACCTACAAGGCATTTCCATAGCCTTTCCGAGATACATTGCCATGCAACATCCACCTTCTCATGACTTGATCTTCATGTCATACATGCTACTTGCTTGATCTATGAGCCGCATGCTAGTTGGGCCTTGCCCTAATCATTGCTTCATGACGCGCTAGTATCATTGCATATCCTTCTATCCTGGCAGAGGCATACATTTGCATTATGATAGTTATATCTTCTTTATGTGAGTACCTTTGTAAAGTGTGAAAGATCTCCTATATTCTTGTAAAATATAGAGTGTTGCCCCTAAAGTGAGGAAAAGATCCCAAAGAGGACAAAATCAAAAGATCCCAAAGAGGACAAATGAGAGTTAAATAGAAAGAGCCATTGAGGCCACCAAAAAAATACAAAAAAATAGAAAAAAGAGAAAAAATAAAAATAAAAAGAGAGAAGGGGGCACACTACTATTCCTTTTGAGAGATCCACACTAGTACTTCATCCTCTATCCCTTGTACTCCATAGAGATCATCATCATGCATATAGCTGTGTGGGGACCTTCACACTATAGAACTTGGCTTGTATATTCCAATGACGAGCCTTCTCAAACGAGCTCTAGGTCTTCTTGAGCAAGCAAGTTAGATGCACCCCCACTAGTTACCTTGGAGAGCTTTTAGCTCACATGTGCATCCATTGCATGGCAATCCCTACTCCTCACATCATATCTATCATATGGCCTTCTCTCGCCTATGATTGTCCTCATTGATGTGAGCCTTTCACACATTTTTGTCTTCCTCCTCCACCTTCTTTCTGTTTCGCCTTTTAGGTGTCAACTTTCTTGCTCACGCTCATCCATTGCATGAGTGCTCAAAATATCGAAAGGGAGTGGATCAGTTTGACTTGTACCTGGCTAGTGGTTTGGGGACGAGTCAAGATAAGAATCCAAAGGAGACCAAGTGTGAAACTTTAGTAGATAGTTGTTCTCAACAACCTTTTTTCTCTCTTTTTCCCAGTCCCCTGCTTGCACGCAAACACCATCTGGAGACATTCGAGTCACGGACAGCGAGAGCTCTTGCACCTTTTGTTCTTTTGTTGCTTGTGTCAATGCTAATATAGACTCTTGTTTGTTAAGACTTGAATTGAATTGCATGCTTTAATTGCTTTACTTAAAAGTCCTTATATGGTTGTGTGGCATGTCACCACAGAAATTATGCTTGTTATCATTTACCTACTCGAGGACGAGCAGGAATTAAGCTTGGGGATGTTGATACGTCCCAAACGTATCTATAATTTATGCTTGCTCCATGCATGTTTTGTGTGACTTTGCCATGTTTTGCTTGAACTTTCATACACTTTTGAGCATATTTGGACTAACCTATTAACTCAGTGCACCCAGTTGCCAGTTCCTGTTTTCTGTTGTTTTTGTATTTCAGGTTTTCCGGCCATTAAAAATGCTCCAAAAATTCCGGAAAATTATATAAAAAATCAGCGTCCCGGAAGCTTGCGGAATCACCAAGGAAGGAGGGGAGGGCCACCACAGGGACTCCAGAAGGGTCCCTTGTTGGATATATGCTCTAAAGGCAAATAATATATGATTATTCCAATATATCTAAATAAGTTCATGACCAGTTTCATACTGTGCTGGAACTGTATCAGTGAAACAATGATACAGGTGTGGTATAGAAACAACCAGAGTTCCTAGTCAGCCTCTCATGATGACTAGTTTATCGTCAACTGATGATTGTGGTTTCACGATCATGGACAATCAAGTCAATTGACAGTAAGGTCACCTCATTGAATGAATGACGTGATGAACATTACCCAATGCAAGCATTGCAACATGATCAAATCGTAAAAGTTCAGTGTTGTAATTACAGAACGTAGTAGCCTGTTCCTTTGACCGTGAGATCACGCATAATTGCTTTCTTCTGAGGATGCTTTGAGTGCATTAACCGTCACACTGAAACATGGTGACCATAAAGGTGTATCTTGGGCTATCCGATGGGATATGTTGAGGAGTGTTGATTCAAGAGCGGGATTTGTCAATCCATATAATGGAAAGATACTTCATGGCCAACTCGGTGAGATTGCATCCATAAAGTTGCGCAGCGTGTGACTAGGTCACAATGATGAATATCACGGAACGAGTGAATAAAGATTTGTTGGTAACAAGATAGAACTAATGCATTGGATGCAGTTGATCAAATCTTGGACTAATCTAGTATCACATGACAAAGGGAATAGTATACAATGTGAACGGTCCAATCGGTTACTTCCGGAATACACAGGGGTCATTATGGGCATCCAGGTCCCGCTATTGATCATTGGCCGTAGCCTTTGTCTTGGTCATGACTGGAGTGTTGTCGGACCGTAGGGTAACACACTTAAGGGCTCGATGAATATCGGAGACCTATTCGGAACTATCGGAGTTACCGGAGAAGACAGAAAGACGTACCGGAAAAGTTTCGTGTTGGTCCGAAGGTTGTTCAGAGTGAGCTGGAAGGAGTTCCGGATCACCGGGAGATGAAATAATATGTATTATTTATTAATTAAGTGAATTAATAATTAATAACATTTTATTTATAATTAAAAAGTGCAATGGGCCAGCTTTGGGAAAGAAGCCCATTAGGGGAATAAAGGAAAAAGAAAAGAGAGAGAGAGAGGGAGGCGCCATGGGCCCTAGGGCCCATGAGGGGTGCGCCCCCCTCCTCCCTTGGCCGGCCACCTCCCCCTAGCAAGGGACTTTAGTCCCACCTTGCTAGGGGAGAGGGGTTGACTCCCTCCCCTCTGCCTATATATAGATGGGCAGGGTGCACATATTTAATACACAGAAATTCGTGAGAAAATAAATATTACTCCGAATTGAGATCGGTTTTCACCGGTCTTCTCCCCTCTCTCGTCTCTCTCAAGCGGGGGTCCCCTTGTATGGAACCTGTGCTGGGATTGAGGCTTCTCCACCATACGCACGTCGTCGTGCTGCTGCAACTCTGGTTCCGGGAGGTCTACTTCCACCACCTTCGCTGAATCGGAGAACGGAGGTCGTCATCGAGTCCGTACGTGTGCGAGTACTACGAGGTGCTACACGTGTGGCACTACACCCATCCGGGTGCTCAACGCAGCCAGGGGGCTGTGAACCTTGATCGGCTACATCAACCACGTTTGCGGGAACGTTTCCCGCACAACAGACTACACCCCGAGGTATGTTTCCGCAAGTCTTTCCGTTACGGCATTACAGCTAGATAGATCTTGGGTTAAGGGCGACGCTAGTTAGAAAAATTATTGTTTTATGCTGCGAGACCCAACATCCCTGGCGCGGCCCCACCCTAGGCCGCGCCGGGCACCCTCCTGGCTGCCCTGTGGCCCCCCTGGTGCCCCCCTTTGGCCCTATTTTTACCCCCGCGAAGGAAACCCTG
Organism: Bromus sterilis; assembly: GCA_950022295.1. NCBI lineage: Eukaryota > Viridiplantae > Streptophyta > Magnoliopsida > Poales > Poaceae > Bromus > Bromus sterilis. Next base: position 346,869,391 of record OX465595.1, read on the forward strand.
ATTCCGGACCCCTTTTCTCCAGAAGCAATTCCGATCTCCGCCGCCATCGCCATCAAGTTTCGGGGGGACAGAATTCGGATTCATCTCCATCAACGTTGCTTCCCTCCTCCATGAAGCGGGAGTAGTTCCTCCTCGGGGCTGAGGTTTCTACCAGTAGCTATGTGTTCTTCTCTCTCTCCCATGATGTGATATTCGTTGTGATCATAGGCTATGTTAATCTAGGGTGATCCCATGATATTTCCCCTTCCTCTATGTATTGGATTGATGTACTCAATTGATCTTATCTAGTATAATCCCCGAGACCAAGGTGACAGCGGTCTATTGGACATGGGTTAGAAGAATATTATCATGAGTGATTTCCTCTTTTGTGTGTTGATTGAAGATTGAGAGTCTCTTGGTGCTTGTCTTTGACTATCCTTGAGATATGTTGTGGTCATTGTGGTACTCTCTTTGGATGGCCGCGGTGACATTGGGAAATCCATAGATTGAGAACTACGAACTTTGAGGTGTGCTTTTGTAGCCCTACATAATTCTCATCCTCTCTTGACCACAAAGGAATGACCTCCGAGTGCGTCTCCATTGCATGTTTTATGGGAAATATCAAGTGATTAGACTATGTTAATGTTGTTGGGAGTTGCCACTAGTGAAAGTATGAAGCCTAGTGTGACGCCCCCAAAATCAGACCGTGTACAGTAATCATACACGCAAGGTACACGATCGAGATTAGGGACTCACGGTGAGATATCACAACACAACTCTACAAATAAAATAATACAAGTTGTTTAATACAAGCCTGGGGCCACGAGGGCTCGAATACAACAGCTCGAAAGCACAAAGTTAGCGGAAGCAAAAGTATCTGAGTACAGACACAAGAATACAAGGTTGCCTTAAGAAGGCTAGCACAAATAACAACAGATCGAAAAGGCGAGGCCTCCTGCCTGGGAACCTCCAAACTACTCCTGGTCAACGGGGAACTCGACGTCGTATAAGGCATCGGGGATCTTCATGTTGCGGTGGTCGGCATCGGGGATCTCCTGCTCCTGGACTCCAAGGCTCCAACGTCGACTGCAGCGGCCGATCAGGCAAAACAAAAGGGGGGAAATAAAGCAAGGGTGAGTATCTAGCATACCCGCGAGTCTTACGTCCGCTACTAAGAATTTATGCATTTGTATCAAATGGAAAGGGGAGGCTGTATATAGTGGACTGCAAGGTAGAAATCAGAATAAGGGTAAGAAGCTATGCCTATCGAAGACTAGCATCTTCTGACGATGTCTTGCAGCACAAGATGAGAACAACCAACAGTTTATATAAAGCAAAAAGTAACAATGAAGCAGAAGTTGTTGCAGCATTGTATAATAGTAAGTTGTAATAATTAATAATAATATATGCCTCCGAGTTCCCCTCCCCGACTTCCCTGCGAGGAAGAAAACCCGGAACCAACAGATTAATAGTAGTAGTTTGTAGTGATAAGATCCGGCTTCAACATAAAGCATCCTGTTACCGTGGACACGGCTATTCGAATAGAATGAACTCCCTGCAGGGGTGCACTACTGTTCAGCCTGCACGCTCGGATCTCCAGGGTGGCGTGAACCTTGTTAGGGAACGCCCCACCGAGGCTATCCGACACATCACAGTTCATCCTAGGCTCAGCAGAGAGGCCATCCGCCGGACTATATCCTATGCGCCAAGGGGTCTAGGTCCCTCACCCTTGCACGCTCCTGCACGGTACGAGACTGGCCGGTGAAGTAAAAGCAAATCCAAAAACACCTGTTGCAGCAAAGAAGACAAGACCGCTTCCCGGCAATCAGCCCGTGGTACTGCTGACGTCTGAAGAGCTTTCGGACAAACTACGACGCGGAGGGCCCACACCGTAATCCCACGTGTAGGTAGTACGTACAGACCAACGGGTCTCTCAAGTCATCCGCCGAACCATTTAGCATTTTAATTAACCTACGTGACAACCGTTATCGTTGCCTCGACTTAACTGACCCGCGGACAACGACAGCAATCAGGACCACCAGTAAATCGGTGCCTGCCTTGTCGTCCCACCAAGTCTCTGCGGTTACCAACAAGGTGAACCGACTCCTTACCTTATCTCGCGTGTGCTCTTGGTAGAGCTCGACTTTCGTGGTTTGGTAACTCTCGCGAGATACGAGCAGGGGCCAAGTACGCCAGTAACGTCGGTCGTACCCTCCCTGTTGTTCCCGACACAATACCGCTCGCGGGCACCGTTGGGTCGCCCGACTTCTTACCTTAAGGACAACCGTTGCTCAGGTACCTATAGCGGCTATACAGAGTCATCAACGAGTGGATTACAAGGGTTACTCCTCAGTAGCTCCACTTGATGGTGGCTCGGCAGAGCCGAGCTAGGGGTCCTTAGGCGGTGTCTGCATTGTACCGTACCTGTACAATTGTATATATATCGTATCCGCGTTCACTCCCCTGAGTGATCACGGCCCGCTATCTAATCCTAGCTAACAATGCGCAGGGCTCACTGCTGAATCATGCATAATTATAATAGGCACCATAGGACAAAGGAAGGTACATCAAGGGGCGACAAAAGCAGGCTATGCAATTGAATAGGATTATAATCGTAGCAGCAACAGTAACAATGCCTAGTGCAAGAAATGTACGGAAAAGATAGGCGATATCTGGGGAAGAGAATGGCTCTGCTTGCCTGGAAGCTCGCAGTAGGGGTACGGTCGTCGACGACGTAGTCGATCACAGGGGCATCGGCAGCGGTCGTCGGGACTACCGGACAATAAGAGAGGGAGGAGAAACAATAAATACACAACAATAATAGCAATACAAATACAAGATACGGCAAACGCAATGTTAACGGTGTTCTAACGTAGTATGATGCAATATGCTCGGAGCGGGAATTCATCCGGGGATGAACTGCCAGCTCCGGGTGATTATCGGACAGGGTGTCCGGAGGGGGAAGGGATCATGCCGGAGGTGTCGTGGATATCCTACAAACGTATGGGTGAGGTATCCGGGTTAGTTGAACTATTCTGAACAACTTTCGTGTTTAGAATAAATTCATCCGGATAGTTTATCGGTATCGGGCAATTACCGGACAAATGATCCGGAGGGGGAAAGTCTCGGGTTTGGTATGTTAGAGGGGTGGGGTGGGTATGCGGGGTAGCGTATTCTGATTCGTGATATTTTTCTGATCAAGTTTCATGTATAAAGTTTTTGAATCTGAGCTACAGATTAAAAGATATCAATTTCTCAAGTTTAAATCAATTTATAAATATTTCTGGAATTTCTTTTGTTATTAAACCTAACATTATCCACAATAGTGCATTTGACTGGTCAAACCTGACAGAGGGGACCCACTGTAAGGTTGACTGGTCAATAGACCAGTGGGCCCCACATGCCAGCCTCTAGTTTTTAATAATACATTTAGTTTAATTAAACAATAGGTGGACCCACATGTCATTCTAATGGTTTCATAATTCCTTTTAAAACACAGCTTAATTAACAGGAAAAGGGCCCACATGTCAATGGGGATTAGCGCTAATCTAATCCCCTAACCACGGGGGCCCACCTGTCGGCGGCAGTTAGCCCACTGGCTAACCAAGCCATGTCCGCCGGCGACAAGGGGCAGGCGGTGGCGGCAGTTCCGGCGAGGGGCACGCGGCGGGAGGTGTGGTGCGCAACAGGGGCGCGACCGTGCGAGGGCAAGGCCCTGTGAGCCTTCGCGCGTGGGTTTGGAGGGAGGCGAGCACGACGGTGGCCGAAGCAGGGGCGTGGCCAGGGCGCCCGGAGCACGCGGAGGGAGGGCACGGGGGCGCGGCCCGACGCGGTCAGCGCGTGGATGGGGCGTGCGGAAGGCAGCGGGCACGCATGGGGCCGGTGTATCCACGGCGAGCGGCGACAATACGCGCAACGGCGGACGAAGCACACGCAGGACGCCTAGGGCGATGTAGCGGCGAGGGCGACGAATTCGTCGTCAATGGCGGCACGCCCATGGCGGGAATTGCAGGCGAGGGGTGGCGGCTAGGCTGCGACTCCAGTCGATTCCTCCTCGGAGGTGGTGAAGAGGACCACGGGGAGCTCACTGGACATGTTGGCTCGAGCTGGGAGGTGCGATGGCCGCGTCCATGGCGGCACGGTGGCGACGGCAGAACGGGGGTGAGTGTGGGGAAGAAGATAAAGGGCAGGGGAGATGGATCTTGTGCTAGGATTCGATCCATGGGGCAGGGGCGCGTGCTAGGGTTCGAGAGGGGGCATGGGGGCACTCGGGGTGGCCTTTAACCTCGCCGGCGACCATGGGATGGTCGCCACGGCGACACGGCGCGGCTTGGATGCGTGCCACGCACCGAAGGTGAATAGAGGAAGAAGAAGGTCGTAGTGGGCCGACTGGGCTTTGCCCTGGGCGCAATTTAATATTTTCCTCATTTTTTGTTTTTAGACAACAACCTACTCTCTGATTATTTTGATTGGCTACCAATTGATTTTTGTAATTGATGAAACTTGCTCCATAATTGACATTGCACAAAACTAGAGTGCCACAAAAAGTTTGGGAATTTTATAAAATCTTTTGCTATTGATCTTTGGACTGCAACTGAATTAAAGTGACTTTTGGACACTGTTTGGAATTGTTTATTTTATTTTATAGCCCAATAAATACTCATGACCACATAGGCATGATCCACTGATTATTCTCCATTTTACAAAATTGTTTGCAAGATTTTTGGTAAACTTTATTTTCCACCTTTATTTGAATTTTCAATTAGGGTTGGAATTTGAGTTTAGATAAGATCAATGGTGATCAAGCGCGGTAATTCAAAAGACTTATCCTAATCATGAGGATTACTGTAGCTTGACACCCGGGGCGTTACACATAGGCCTTGTTTCCATCATTGTTACACCGTTTGCGCTCCCTTTTACCACTTGTTTGCTTGTTGCACTTTTTATTACAGATTTATATTACTTTGTTTTGCCACACCTATCACCCATATTTTACCATATCTTCGCCGAACTAGTGCACCTTTACAACTCCTAGTTGTATTAGGTGTGTTGGGGACACAAGAGACTTCTTGTATCTTAATTGCAGGGTTGTTTGAGAGAGACCATCTTCAACCTCTACTTCCCTGAGTTCGATAAACCTTAGGTCATCCACTTGAGGGAAATTGCTGTTGTCCTACAAACCTCTGCGCTTGAAGGCCCAACATAGTCTACAAGAATAGAAGCGTGCGTAGACATCAATCCCCTACAGTTGAGGGTCATCAGTCGCCCCTTCCAAGTTTGCCTTAAAAAATAGCAGGTTATCATCTGCAAATAACAGGTGGTTAATAGGAGGCGTCGAGGGAGCCACACAGAGACCACCACTTTGAGATGATTCAACACCAGAGTTAAGGAGACACGAAAGGCCCTCTGATGCAATAAGGAACAAGTAAGGGGAAATTGGATCTCCATGTCGTATACCCCTCGAAGGTTTAAACTCTACCAGTCTTCTTCCATTAAACATTACTGAAAAGGAAACAACACCAACAAGACTCATGATTAGAGAAACCCATCTGTTAGAGAAACCAAGCTTTAGCATGATGGCCTTCAGATAATCCCACTCAACTCTATCATATGCCTTCATCATATCCAGTTTCAGAGCATAGTGGCGATGTTTAACTGCTTTGTTCCTCTTCACGAAATGTAGACACTCATAAGCCACAATAATATTACTGTTGGTGAGCAGTGTCTGGGCCTGGAAGCTGGGCACGCGGGCCGGCGCGACATAGCCCGTTTAGTTTTATTATTTTTTTATATAACATCCTAGGCGTAATATAGATATAAAACGCCTAAATAGAAAAAAAGACAAACTAGCGTGCCAAGCGAGCCAACATGCTGACCCATATAAGCTTGGGCCGTGCATGGGCCTAGTGCGGCGGCACGCGTGCCGGCACGGCACGGCCTGTGAAGCAACCGGGCCGACGTGGGTCGTGCCGTACCTGGCCCGTTTCGTAGCTATCGGGTAATGCCGTGCCGGCCCGGCCCATGTGGCCACCTCTACATCCAATTTCCAATCCACCAAGGTGTACAGGGACCGTACGTACGACTGGACGGGGATTCAGTGACCGGCTAGTCGACGGTCACGGCGTGACCGTCTCAAAAAATTCAATTTTAAATATTTAAAAAAAATCTGAAATTTTTTATGGATATTCACATGACATGAATCTATAATTCCTGAAAATTTCAGATTCTAACTCGAAATACACATTAAGAAACAGAAAAGACAAATTCAGCATGAATAGTGAGACAAATTCAACATGAATAGTGTCAAAAAACATTGAGAAATGTCACTATTCATGCTGAATTTGTCCTTTTTGTTTCTCAATGTGTATTTTGAATTTGGATCTGAATTTTTTAAAAATTGTACATTCATGTCGTATGAATATCCACAATTTTTTTCTGAGACGGTCACACCGTCGACTAGCCGGTCACCGAATCCCCGTCCCGTACGACTGTGCTGCCTGCTGTGAATGCGGTGAGTCTTCCAGAAATCACAATCCATCTCCTCCCCTCCCTCCCCCCCCTCCCCTTCAAACTCCCAAGCTCCGCCCTACTCGATAGCTGCATCCTCCTCAGATCCACCGCCGCCCTCCCGGAGATTTATCGATGCCGCCACCGCCCCTCCCGCCGCCGACTAACGGGGGCAAGGTCACCCCGAACCTGGCCATGGACGCCGAGGGCACGCGCCTGCTCAACCTCACCGTCCTGCAGCGCCTCGACCCCGCCGTCGAGGACATCCTCATCACCGCCGCCCACGTCACCCTCTACGACTTCAACATCGACCTCAACCAATGGGTCAGTCCCCTCCCTCCCCCATGTGTTCCTCCCCCCCTTGATTCACCCGAAACCTGATCCGATCCGATCCGATCCGGCCCGGTTTGCTTGCTTTGTATTGCGCAGAGCCGCAAGGACGTGGAGGGGTCGCTGTTCGTCGTCAAGAGGTGAGCGAAGGGTGACATAGCGGTGGTTTTGCTATCGTGTGTGAGGCTGCGGCCGGGATCTGAATATCCGATTGGTTTCTCTTGTTGTAGGAACACGCAGCCGAGGTTTCAGTTTATCGTCATGAACAGGCGGAACACGGGTATGTTTCTTCGATCTAAGTACATCGACTCAGCTACGTGACTTACGCATCCGGGGTGCGGACGATCACGATTACAAAAATTATCTCTTTTCGGTAGCTAATGTGTGATGTCTCCTAGATGATAGCTCATTAATAAGATTATCAATGTTCTTTGAAGAGAACTATTCCAGTCGGTGATACTACAGAGTTGGCTACTCGCAAGAACCCTGTTTGGCCACTGAAACAATGCTAATTCCCTAGAAAATTTCACTCGACAAACCCAAACCTTCCACTAGTAATCTTAGAGCATTCTACGAAAATACGGGCTTTTGGTTAATATCTGTTCGCTGAAATCCCCAATACGGTCCACTGGCAAACTCTAAATTTTCAGATTGAAACCTAAGCTCTCCACTCTAGGACTTTAAAATCCTAACTGAACACAAGGAATAGAAGTCAACTACAAAGTATAAGATCAAGTAATTTTTTTTACCATTCCATGTGGCGACACTTGGCTAAAAAGAGATTTGTTCCATGTGATGCCGCAAAAGATCACCAAAAAGAATGAAGCAAAGGGGAGAAGTAGCTAGGTACTTCGCTTGTACAGACCAAATATTATGGTGCGCTTGCTGATGCTGGCCGGCAGGTCATTTTAAAGTTTTGCATCCTGTTTGTTAGTTATGACTTTCAATTGGAAGAAAAATATTCCTTGCATCTGACTAACAAAAGTTGGCTATGAGCCTAGGACCAACAGCTGATTTCTTAATTCTACTACTCCTAGATGGTTTATGAATGCTCAAATTGTTTCGTTCATTCATGAGAAGTTCAATATTGTTTCTCTTATCAGATAATCTGGTGGAGGATTTATTAAGTGATTTTGAATATGAACTTCAACCTCCATATTTGTTGTACCGGAATGCTGCACAAGAAGTAAATGGTATTTGGTTTTACAATCAGCAGGACTGTGATGCTGTAGCTAATCTTTTTGGAAGGTATGGCTTTTCATCTATCATATTCTCATGTTGGAAGCCTCCTTGTCATGTCTCGAATGTTTATTAAAAACCATATGTGCGTCATTGGAGCACACTAACCACTGTTTTTGAGTCGGATGAGTCGTCGACAAGTCTCACCTGCAAGGTCGACTCACTAATTGGCCGAGTCGAGCGACTCGATTGTCTAGTCCAGGTTTTTGAGTCGAATGACTAAAAGTTGGACCCACCTGTCATATTTTATTTGCTTGCCCAATCCCCTGTGAAACCTAGATCAAACCAGCCCCCCCCCCCCACCCGACCCAAACCGCTCTTACGACCCTCTCAGTTGGCCACCGCCGCCCCACAATCCTGCCGGTAATTTTTTACAGACTATTAATAAGTATATACATATACTATGATAATTTTATTATACCTATTGCTTAACTCATGTCGACTAGTCGACCATGAGTCTTGACTAGTCACAATAAGTCAAGAGTCATTACCCCAGAACGACTTGTCAACTCGAGAACATTGATACTAACAAATTGTAAAAGTAGACTATCTGATATTTTCACATACGTTAGATTGGATTCAAATCAGAAATGTATGCCCTGAAAGCTGCAACTATCCATGGCGGACTCACGGACTAACAATTGGAGGTAATGGTGTGGCTGGATCGCATTTTTGTAGAGACTGTAGGACTTTTGTTATGCGAAAAATTTGAGCTTTCTAAGAAAACTGATGGACAAACTGTGAAGTCATTATATTTTCCTTTGTTTTGTTTCTGCCGATATAAATACATATTAGTAGTGATACAGTAGGTGATTCTGATCTGAACTTTTGGCAACATGTAAACATAAAATCATGGTTTTTCGAGTCGAGTGACTACTTGCGACTAGTCGTCGATGAGTCGCACAGGAAAGTCGACTCAACTTGACTAATTGGATGAGTCACACGACTCGATCGACTAGTCCAGTTTTTTGAGTCGTTCGACTAAAAAATGGCCCCACTTGTCATATTTTTTTCTAGTTCCCCAATCCCCCTGAAACCTAGATCGTAGATCGAACCAGTTCCCCCTCGGCCCCTCCCCCGACCCAGACCTCTCCTGTGACCCTCTCGGCCTCTCCCTTGGCTTGTGCCACCGCCCCACAATCCTTCCGGCCGGCGCCGCCGCAAGCTGGTCTGCGCATCCCTTGAGTGCTGCTGCTTCTGGTCTGCTCCTCCCCTGGTTGGTGGCTTGCTGCTGCCGCTCGTCTACTCCTCACCTGGTTCCTGGCTTGCTGCTGCTGCTAGTCTGCTCCTACCCTGGTTGCTGCTACTGCTAGTCTGCTCTTACCCTGGTTGCTGCTGCTGCTGGTGCCTGGTCTGCTCCTCCCCTAGTAGTATCATGAGTCTAGACTAGTCACGACTAGTCAAGAGTTGCTACCCCAGAACGACTTGTCGACTCAAAATCCTTGCATTACGTAGGTACTACCATGGCTTCCTCCTCTTTTCTTAGGCAACCAGTAAGAGCTGCACATTTACTTATGCTTCGTGAACAAACTTTTCTCGGTGGTGACCACAGTTCTGCATCCTAAATGAAAATTCCTTGACCATGTTAACGGTTTGGAAATTAATGAAATCCTTGATATACTTGAATCCTGATCTTGTGAAACTTTTGCATGCAAGGACTCTAGAAGCATAGCTGCATCGTGCTCTTGTATTCGATAGAATAGGGCTTTAGTGTCATATAATTGTAAGTTTTTCTAAAGGATTAGCATGAATCCTCGAGTTTTATAATTCCATTTTCCTTTGCAGGATACTGAATGCTTATGCCAGAGTACCTCCAAAAGCGAAAGTGCCTTCCACCAAAAGGTTTGTTTCCCTCGACTATACATGGAGGTGCTTTGTTTGGCTTATGCTGAATTCTTCTAATGTGCCACAGTGAGTTTGAGGAATTGGAGGCTGTTCCTACGTCTGCTGCCATAGATGGCCCCCTTGAACCTCCACCAGCATCCGCTCTCATTTCTGATACTCCTGATGAATCACTTGCCAATTACTTTGGTGTACGTTCTCCTTCCACTTCGTTTCTTTCTGAATAATTTTCTGTTTTTCGCACTGCACATGAAATAGCATATGCAGTGTCTTGGACTGTCATCTCGATCTGAACTAAAACACCATGGTTGCATTTTGGTTCTGTATGTAGTACCTGTACTGAATTGTTCTTCTATACTAATGTACAGGGCGCTGCAAGCATTGAGAGTGTATCAAGTGGGTCAATGGTTGGAAGAGCTCATCCATTCACTGAGAGCGCTGGGTCTTCCCATATGCCATTGATTATGCCATCTGCTGCTCAGTCGCACCAAATGCCCCCTCCTTTAGGAGGTTCATCAGCTCCACCACTGCCCCTCCATGATACTAATGCCCATGCCAGCCATTCAACAAATCTTGTAACACCGGCATTCTTTGCTCCTCCCTCGTCCTCTTCTGCATCACTAGCTCCGCAGATTTCATCCATGATGCCCACAGCCCCACCTCTTCATCCAACTTCATCATCTGCTCCACATCCTCAGTATGCGCATGGCACCCCTCTACTCCAACCTTTTCCACCACCTACACCGCCTCCATCCTTTGCCGCTGCACACAACGACGGCTCTGTTATTTCACGGGATAAAGTTAAGGATGCCCTCCTGAGACTTGTTCAGGTATGTTTATGATCAAAAAATACAATATGTACTGCTTGTTCTTTTATATGCTTCTAACTCTTGTGTCATGTCATGTCATTGTTTCCTACAGAGTGATCAGTTCATCGACTTAATTTGCCGGGAGTTGCAGAATGCATATATGTAGACTGCGTCATAGGTTGTCTTGCTCGCTGCTGGGCGACAAGGGTGCTTCTGTTCTTTGTGAGTTTTGTACGCTGGTTCTGAAACTTCTGTATAGCTTTGTATCGACGTGTTGATGTAGATTCTTTATAGCAATGGCTGGTAGTATTTATGGTCTTCCTCGTTTACAAATGCCTATGTCGATGTCATTACTTTGTAATTGAAAAAAAGAACAGGAGTTTGTAAGGATCTTATGATATCATCATTTTCGTTTGGTTTACTGAGCAATCACCTCAGTCAGTATCAGGTCTTCAAGGAATACAAGTATCTAGACAGTTATTAACTCCCCATCAGATTATGAAGCATCTTTTCTTTACAATTTTAGTCTGGCCTACCAAGAAGATAGTGAGGCTGGAGGCAAAACCTCGCTCCGGATTCCTTTGTAGGATCGATTGGAGTGACGAGGATTGAAAAGATAGCTCCTTCAGCATAGAATCGCCAAAGAATGACCTAAATATCAGCAATACCAACCAATAAGTGCTTGTTCGGATGGGGATTGAGCAGGATTTAAACCCATGAAACCCCTTGAAATCTCATGCGACCGAACAAAGCCTGAGCTTCAAAGTTAAGATTCTATGCTCTCAACTTTCAGCGGTATCTTCTCAGCTCTCAAGTTTACCTTTCTGAAAATCAATGCAAAAAGGATAAATCTTGGTTGTGATCTACTTACTCCGTATAGTACATTTACACTGGTAGCGAGCCTCTGCGACCTAGACGAACACATATTCACAATCCTCGCACGTGCGAGCAAATCTGTACTAGTACTAGTCACGCCGCCGTTGCGCGCGCGGTCACCGGCACGTGAGCATCACCAGGAAGCCGACGAACGCCGCCGCTCCGACGCCGGAGCAGCAGAGGTCGACGAGCCCCTCCCGCCTCGCCTTCCACTCCTTGCGCGCGCTCTTCCCCTTGACGAACTCCCCGTATCGCCGCGCCGCCCGGGACTCCGCCTCCGCGCCCCGGCCTCGCCTGGGGGCGGCCATGGCCGCGGTCACCGCGCCCAGCCCGTCCCGTCCGCTGACGCCGCCGCCGTCACCGTCCTCTACGCACAGGCTGACCTCCCGGACGTGCCCGAACCGGTCGTCGCACGTGACGGCTGCGTCCAGAGCGACGCCGCCGAGCACCAGGGTGAACCGCGCCACCGTCTCCCCCGTCAGCCAGCTCCGGTCAACGGACACCGGGCGCCGGCTGGACGCGTTGACGGCCCGGCCGGACGCCGGGTCGAGCAGCAGCCAGCTCAGCGTCAGCTCCGCCGGCGCGATCGGCGTCGCCGCCGAGAAGCCCTCCTGCAGGAGCGCGTCGATGCGGAACGGCGAGCCCAGGAACCACGCCGACGAGGCGTCCGTCTCCACCACGCGCGACATGATGCACACCCCCTTGTGCCACAGGTCCACCGCCGACACGAGCCGGCCGGGCAGCGCGGGCGCGGGTGCGGCCGTGACCGCCGCCGCCGGGAACGGGAACGCGTCGGCGAAGAGCGCCCGGTGGAAGCCGTCGCCACGGCAACAAGAAGGGTCGAGGACGCTGGCGACCGACGGCCAGAGGGCGAGGCAGAGCCGGCGCCACGTCTCGGGGTCGGTGGCGAGATCGCGGAAGCTGGAGCTGGCGCAGCCGAGCGCCGCCAGAGACGCGCCGTCGAGCCGGTGGAGCACGAGGGACAGCACGTCCGCGGGGAGGTCGTTGATCACCGTCTCCGCCACGCCGCCGCACGCCGGAGAATCGTAGTTCACCATGCTGTTCCCAAGCTGAGTTGTACCCGCCGTCGCCGCCATGGTCGACACGAAGCTCGCACCGGTGCAATTCCTTTCGTGCTCTGCGACCGAACTGTGGAATTGGTTATGTACTTTGTGTCATGTAGTATGTCTACTAATATCTTTATATGTGTATATATATCGCGAGGAAGGTGAGTGATCGCGGTCTGAAAGCGAGAGGTTCCTTTTGTTCGACTGATCAACTCTGAACTTGCTTGCGTTGCCCAAAAGCAAAGACCCGAATAAATGGATAATATAATAAAACTGTCGTGATGTTTTTCTGGATAATTTTATCACTGACGAATTGGGGCGTGCCGTTCTAGCTCCTTGGACTGACGTGTCAGCCAGGGGATTCCCCTCTGGAATATAGAAATGGCAAAGGCGTTTCTAGTCTTGTGGGTGATGCTGTGGGATGGAGTCGACACGTCACGCGTACATCTTAAAAGGAGGAATCAAACCAGCACAAAGGGACTCTAGGAGAGAGTGAGACGACAGACATGGCGGCTTGGCTTGGGCATTGCCGTGCGTTACACACCTGCACTTCAACGTGTACACTAATAAAACTGGAGCTGGTAGAGGGCGATCCCTCTATCTATATGTACGTGTCGGGACTGCAACGAAAATTTCCTCCATGAGTAGGCCTGTCTGTTTCGCTTAAGCATGGGTCTTCCTCCCATGGAGCAGAAAATTTTCCTTCCCCGCTTCTTGAAGTGGAGCCTTCCTGTTATTACTAACAACAAAAATATATTTCCAAGAATACACATAAAAAGATGTACAAGAACCAAGACGAAGATACAAGGCCAACAAAGGTACAACTATCACTATGAACAATTTACTGTAATGATTCCCCACTTGATTGGTAGATGAGTTGTTATTCTACAATATGTTGATGATATTGTTCACAATGGAAACCGGTAGGTCCCTTGATAGATTTGCTCATGGGACGTAATACGCGTAGAGGATTAGATTGTGAGCAGACATCATGAAGATTTTACCCAGATTCAAACCCCCGCGATGGAGGTAATACCCTATACCCCTGCTTTGTTAAAGAGGAGCGAGTTCACATTTGCCTTAATGAAATGTACTTGAGCTCTTGTCAACGGTCCACTTAAGGGTGTGGGAGACTGAGTGAAATCCATGGTGATTTTGAAGGGTTGTCCCACATCAGGTTGTACTCATGTACTGGGGATTAATAATGCCATTTTTGTTTTGAAAAGAAACTATGAATTGATTGTTTAGCTGCTCGTTTGCTAGATTTATTTGGCTAGTTGTCTAGGTGTTGTTAAATATCCAGAGAAACTCCAGTAGACCAAAGGATTTGATTGAATCATGAGTCTCGTTTTTCCTAGAAAAGCAACACAACATCATGCTTATGGGGTTGCTGCTATGGTGTGGACATCTGGAAGACACACAATGTTGCGAGTTTTAGTCAATAATTCCCTAATGATCCAACTGAGTAGTTTTACTATGTGTAATTTGATCAACTATTTTACTATGTGTAAAAATGAGATTTTATTTGGTAACTTTTTGAACTATAACAATTATTTATTGTTTTATCAAATAAAATATAATTGTAATTGATAAATTAATAAAAGATGAAGCATATGAGATGGTTTCCAGTGAAAACGGCAAAAAAAAACAAGGACAATAGGAAGCAAATCAAAATGAAGAGAGGGAGAAAGGATGGCACACACAAGAACTTTACCTTTTTAAAGTAGGAGAGACACTAAATCACAATACAAATAGAACCTATTTTGACACTATTTTTGTGTGTTGCATTAGTGACATATTTCCTCGGTTCCATTTAGTATAAAATTATACTAAATCAGTGATAACTAATATGAAATGAAGGAATTACTAACTAAGAAATGATTGCTCAAAGCTTATTTTTACAAAATAATAACATGCATTTTGTTCTAAGCGAAAGGAAGAATAAGACAAGGACATTTAAGAGAAAAGGACCACGTAGCTATAATTCACCATTCATGGTCTATGTGATTTAAGATACCAGGTTCTCTGGTTGAGTGTCTATTTCTAAGTCAACCAAGAAAGTCTTATATTTAAGTCTATATGATCCTAAGCATTATTCTTTTCACCCAATAAATTTAGTACTTATATATTGCATGAATTTTTTTGCAATCTATCCTTGTCTAAGTAAAAAGTAACTACTTCCCCAGAAAGGGTAAAAATAAATACATCCCACTCGACTTATAAGAATTGAGTGAACTAGACCTCTCGTAATGGATAATATCATAAATAAATAGCATGCATATGATAATAGTATATGATACCATCTCTGCAGTACATAATAATATCATAGCTTACTATCTTAGATGATTTATTTTTTGGCATATACTACATAACACATAGTAGCATTGCATTTATTATGATATGTATAATAATATGATACTTAGTCATATTTTTCTTCATGAACATATAAATTGCTTAGTTGATATTTATAATAATATTAACTATGATACTAGCTAGAGCTCTTGACCATCTCACTCACTCGCAGCAGGACTAGTGCACATAAGCGATCATCTAAATATTCTCACACTGCTTAAAGCAGTAAATGGTGATCATATGCTAATATACAGCTCCCATCACCATGGCGACACTGGTCAGCTTTGAAACCCTAACAGTTGTGCACGCCTGAAACTCTGAATGTATTCTTACAGTATTATCTTTACACAGTATGTATATTCAATCAATCTGCAGGCCTACTAGAAGCCGTCGCCGTCTCCCTTTTCCTCATTAAAAACTTCGCTTTTCTCAAATATACGTATGAGTTGGACGTGGAACTGTGTAGGACGTGTATCCGATCGTGCCGCGAACCTGCTCCAAAAACGATGATAATCAATCCTGCGACGTCGAGGGCTATTGTGCTGAAAAGTTGGTGATTGATCGAGTCAGTTTCGTCTACAGTTTTTTAGTTGCACGTATGTACGTACGATGCGTAGGTCACATGTACACTGTACGTACCCACCCAGGCCACACTCTGCATGCTATCACATATGTTAGTTATGTGATGTCACTGTCGTGGTTAAGATTGTTAATGAAAAATTTAGGCGTCTGTGTATGTCCTTGCCTGAAAGTTAATTAAGTGGGGATGTGTATGGCAGGTTATGCAGCAAGTTGATGATTGGGAAGGAAAAATATAATTGAGGTAGTTAATCAAATCATCAGTCATCAATGACATGAGACATGACGGTTCTTGTCAATTTGCGTTTTTCCTCTCTTCTTTCTTGTCTTTGACTTGTACAAGCTTGATCTACAAGCTAAGGTTGGGTTGAATTGATCAATATGTTATTATTGATATCCAACAACCAGCACAACGTTTTATGATGTTGTGCATCTCCTTCAGGTTTTGAAAATCATATATGTATAGTAATATATAATTCCCGCCCCCTCCCTCCTTTTCCCCGTGTCACCCTCTTGTGATGACATGGAGAAACCCTAGCCACGCGAATTCTTTTCAAGTCCCCATCTCCCTTACTCGCCACCACATGAGGTGTTCTCTAGTGAAACTTGTGCACCAGTGCATAACGATGCTATTCACACGGTTTTTGATCCCTTTCTGTTCCGTTTCGTTCTCACAGACGTGTACGATGAAGTGAACGTTTGGGACGATCTTTATGATAATAAACATTTGTTTGCATATGTTCGTCTGAAAACATGGTCGTATGGCATACATTTTATCCAGAAACTACATTTACGTTACTTCATACTATCTCAAACACTGGCGAGGCTATTTCATACAATTTGAATATAGTGCACATCTGCGTTCTTTACACCTATACAAACGGTTGTGCACAAATGCTTGTGTGGTATAAGGATTAAATCCCATATGCTTATTTTTGATTGAACTGTGTGTGTTGTACATTCTATTGCTTTGTGGTGAGGCAAAAGCATCTGCTTGGACAGTAGTGGCGCCGCAGAGATGACTATTGCTTTGTGGTGAGGCAAACACATTTGCTCGGGAGTCGGGATGCGGGGTTGCGCCGATGCATCTTGGTTGGGGATTGAGCCTGTGCCTGGGCGTGGTGGACGTCACAATCGTCTGAAGTGGCTAGAGAGCAGCTGCGCAAGGACGTGTGTGTAACACCCTCTGTTTCTGTAACAGTAATCATCTTCACTGTTGATCATCCCTGTTTGTTAATCACTGTTATCCCCTGTCCCTAATCAAACTTTGCTTCTGCTCTTTTCAAACCATGCTGGTTGGTAATCAAAACCCTAATCCCAATGCATCTCCCTCATCAAGAAACTATACCCTAGTTGAAACTTCTTTGAATGAAAAATAAAACAAAAGTGCTGGAATAAAGTTGTTCCAAAAATCATGAAACTATTTTTGTAAATTGCCTAAAATCATTACAATCATTTTGGACCAACTTTGGTAATTTTTGCAGTTACAGAAAATTTCAAACAATTCAAACAGTAGGTTAAAACCCTAACTTTGGGCATTTAATAATTAAAAGAAATATCTAATGATTTTATTTTGCCGCAAAAACTTTTGTGGCACCTTAGTAATAT
Organism: Bromus sterilis; assembly: GCA_950022295.1. Classification (NCBI taxonomy): domain Eukaryota; kingdom Viridiplantae; phylum Streptophyta; class Magnoliopsida; order Poales; family Poaceae; genus Bromus; species Bromus sterilis. The sequence goes on from OX465595.1 coordinate 346,886,579, forward strand.
GTAACCCTAATTTACAAACACTAATAACCTTTTACAAAAATGCTAGGGTTAATAAATCAATTACAGAAAGAAATAGAATAAGCAGCAAATCAAAACAATTTGGAAAAGACTTAAAACCCGCCCAGGGCGAGGCCCACCTCAGCCCAGCCACCCCGGCCCGTCTTCCACCTCCCACCTGCTCCCGTCATGTCGGCCACCTGCTCAACGCCGTGGCGCAGCCGTGGCCACGGGCGCCGCTGGAGCCTCCCCTCCCTCACCTGCTCCCTGCGACCGGGGAGGCGATAAGGCCAACCCCAGAAGCTCCCTGGACAACCCCCACCCCTTCTCCCCTTCCACCTCACCTCGCGCTCGACGGGGAAAGAACCGCCCGGGGCCGTCGTCGCCATTGCCGTGGCCAAGCGCGGCCAACGTGCTCACGCCGCCTCGCCGTGTTGTCCAGGAGCCGCCTCGACGTCGACTACCTCACCCACCGCGCGGAATCGAACCGCGGGGCCCGGCAGCGACGACTACGCCACCGTTCCCCTCCGGCGCCGCCGCGACATCGCCGTCGAATTCCCGCGTCGTCGAGCCTCCCCCGAGCCTACTGCCCTCCTCCACGCGCTCCTGGTGAGCTCGGCCACACTCCCCATGCGCTCGCTCCCCTCCTCTCCCGCCGTAGCCCACTCCACCATTGGAGCCGAAGCTCGTCGCCGTCCGCGAGGTCGCCGCCGTGGCCTGGAGCCCGCGTATGGCAGGCCAAGCGCGTCATTGCACTCGCGCTGCTCCCAGTAGTCGAACGCGCTATCTCCCCTTCGTTCCCGTGCGCTAGAACGTCGTCGTCTTCCTCGCCCCGTTCGGCTCCGCCGCTGCGCACGTCGCCGTCGTCGCTCCGGTCACCTTCCGGCGAGGCCACCACCACCATTCGACGCGCCTTGGTCGCCCACGCCGAATGAGGCCCTCCACGCCCCATCCCATGCCCTGTGGCGAGCTCCCCGTCGACCTCGCCGGCGGCGGGCTCCGGTGAGCCCTCCGGTGAGGATGACAGGCGGGCCTCCCGTGTCAGCCAGCTTAATTAGGGGTTAATCAGATCACTAGGAGTCACTGACATGCGGGTCCCCTGGTCATTTAGTTAAGTAACCATGCTTTGTTAACACTGGAGTCAATGACACCTCGGCCCCACCTGTCATTTTGTTTATTAAAATAGGTTTATTAAAAATCTAGTCACTGACATGTGGGTTCGGGGGCATTTTTCTAATTTTATTAAATGTTTTATAAATAACAGAGGCTGACATGTGGGTCCCACATGTCAGCACTGTTCTGGATAATGTTGTGGAAAATGTTTTGGATAATGTTGAATAAATAATAAAACAAATCCAGAAAATCATTTAAATTGATTTAAACTTTGAAATTCAATAACTTTTAAACCGTAACTCGGATTCAAAAACTTTATACATGAAAGTTGATCAGAAAAATATAACGAATACGAATACGCTATCCGTATGTCTACCACACCCCTCTAACACAACGAACATCGAACTTTCCCCCTCCGGACCGTCTGTCCGATAAATTTTCCGGTACTGTTAGAGTGCCCGGTTGAATTTATTCCGAACACGAAAGTTGTCCGGAATGGTTCAACGAACACGGATACACCCCCCTTATGTTGTTCCGGTAACCACGACACCTCCGGCTTGATCCTTCCCCCTCCGGACACCCTGTCCGGTAGACACCCGGAGCCGGTAGTTCATCCCCAGATGAATTCCCGCTCCGAGCATATTGCATTGCACTGCGTTAGAACCCCGTTTACATTTCATCTGTTATGTCTTGCATTTGTATTGCTATTATTGTTGTGTATTTATTGTTTCTTCCCCCCCTTAATCTCCGGTAGACCCCGCTGCTGCCCTCGACTACACCGCTGCTGAGTATGACTACGTCGTCGACGACCCTACTACTACCGTCGAGCTTGCAGGCAAGCAGAGCCATTCTCTTCCCCAGATATCGCCTATCTTTCCGTACATTTCTTGTACTAGGCATTGTTACTGCTGCTGCTACGTTGCTTACCTATTCAATTGCATAGCCTGATTTTGTCGCCCCTTGATGTGCCTTCCTTTATCCTATGCTTCCTATTATTATTATTATGCTTTATTCAGCAGTGAGCCCTGCGCATTGTTAGCTAGGATTAGATAGAGGGCCGTGGTCACTCAGGGGAGTGAACGCGGATACAAATATTATAACTGCACAGGTACGGTATAATGCAGACACCGTCTAAGGCCCCTATCTGGGTTATGCCTAGTCACCTCAAGTGTGAGCTGTCAAAGAGTAATCCTTGTACTCCACTCGAGGCTAACTTTGTCTTACCGCCATAGGGTCCTGAATGACGATTGTCCTTAAAGGTAAGAAGTCGGGCGACCCAACGGTGCCCGCGAGAGGTATTGCGACGGGACGACAGGGAGGGTACGACCAGTGTACCGGTGTGCTTGGCCCCTGTTCGTTGGCCGCGAGAGTTACCAATCCACGAAAGTCGAGCTCCTCCAGGGGCACATGCGAGACAAGGTAAGGAGACGGTTCACCTTGTTGGTAACCGCAGTGACTTGGTGGGACGACGGGGCAGGCACCGATGTACTGGTGGTCCTGGCTGCTGTCGTTGTCCGCGGGTCTGTTAAGTCGAGGCAACGATAACGGTTGTCACGCAGGTTAATTAAAATGCTAAGTGGTTCAGTGAATGTCTTGAGTTGGCTATATGCCATGTACGCACTACCTACCCGTGGGAACTACGAGTTATGGGCTCCTCCGCTTCTTAGTGTCGTCCGAGGACTCTTCAGACGTCAGCAGTACCGCGGGCTGATTGCCGGGAAGTGGTGTTGTCTTATTTGCTCGAGCGGGGTGTCTTATTTGGATTTGCTTCAACTTCACCGGCCAGCCACGCACCGTGCAGGAGTACGTTCGGGTTGGGGTCCAAGGCTCGGCGTACTTAGGAGTTAGACCGGCGGATGACCTCTCTGTTGAGTTTGAAAGATGGGCTAGGAAGTGTCGGATAGCCTCGGTGGAGCGTTCCCTAACAAGGTTCCCGCCACCCTGGAGATCCGTGCGTGTAGCGTAACACGAGTGCACCCCTGCAGGGAAGATTAATCTATTCGAATAGCCGTGTCCACGGTAACAGGACGCTTTATGCTGAAGCTGGATCTTACCACTAGAAACTATTATTAAACTGTATGGTTCCGGGTTCACTTCCTCGCGGGGATGTCGAGGAGGTGAACTCGGAGGCATTGTTAATTATTACAACTTATTATTATACAATGCTGCAGCAACTTCTGCTGCATTGTTACTTTATGCTTTATATAAACTGTTGGCTGATTCTTACCTCATGCTGCAAGACATCGTCGGAAGATGCTAGTCTTCGTTAGGCCTAGCTTCTTACCCTTGCTCTGAATTTCTGACTTTCAGTCCACTATATACAACCTCTTCTTTCCGTTGATACAATGCATAATGCTTAGTAGCGGACGTAAGACTCGCGGGTATGCTAGATACTCACCTGCTTTATTTCCTTTACTGTTTTGCCTGATCGGCCGCTGCAGCCGACGTTGGAGCTCAGGAGCAGGAGTACCCCGGAGGCGCCTACTACGACGTCGAGTTCCCCGTTGACCAGGAGTAGTTCTGTGGATCCCAGGCAGGAGGCCTCGCCTTTTCGTTCTGTATCTCTGATGTGATTTGTGCTAGCCTTCTTAAGGCAAAAACTTGACTAACTATGTCTGTACTCAGATATTATGGCTTGTATGACTTATATATTCGGGTCCGTGTGACCCCCCTCTATTGTAATATATTCGTTTATCCTTTTATGTTTAGTGTTGTGCTGTGATATTATCACCGTGGCACCCTAATCTTAGTCGTGTACCCTGTGTGTATGATTACTGTACACGGTCTGATTTTGGGGGCGTCACAAGTTGGTATCAGAGCCGACTGCCTGTAGGAAGCCACCCCACCACTACCTGGTCGAAGTTGAGTCTAGACTTTGAAAAACTATTTTGCTAACTTAATATTTGGCTTACGGGCCCACATCGATATCACTACGTGTGATATCTATGGTATTAGGATCCTTTTCTCCTTACCTATGCTCTGGGAATCTGATCTCTTATCCTTGCTGGTAAGTTTTACAAAATCTGACATTAGGATCACGTTCTCTTGATTCCACCCGGCGTTTTTGGTGCTTCCCCCCCCATTGATTGAGTCGTGTCGCAGGCGTTGTACGCAAGATCCCAGACCGCGGATCCCATTCTCATTCTGGGCAGGCCGCGCGTTCTCTGGCATCAACTCCTGTGGCCAACAGTTTTCTTGCGGCGTGATTGACATAGTGGAATCTATGTCGCGTCGTGTAATCCTTACCGCGGTCTGCGCGCCGCCTAGAGAGTCATTTTTCCTTAATTTCTACGACGTTATGCTGCCCGATTTTTGATTGATTCGGTGTGCGAATGTGTATGTCTTATATGACTACTCCTTTATATGTCTGCGCCTCCTTTTCGTTGTCGTTTTACTTCAGGCTTGATTCCGGTCTCTCGCTAAATTTTCATCGCTAAAATACCCCTCCTAAATTCTAGCAGGATGGCTGGTCGTGGTGGTCGTGGTCGTGGTCGTGCTGCCAACGACCCACCTCCGCCGCCGGATTACATGGCCGCGATGATGCAGCAGTTCGAGATGAACCGTCAGTTCATGCAGAATATCATGGCTCAGTTCCCCCAGCCGAATCAGAATGGGCACCACCATCAGCATGCCACCGTGACTCTGCACGACTTCAACCGCCTCAACCCCACTATGTTCCGCAACACTGTTCAGCCGTTGGATGCTGATGACTGGCTTCGCGACATCACTCACGAGCTGGAGTCTGCTAAAGTCGATCCAGCCGACTATGTGAACTTTGCGTCTTATCATCTGAAAGGCTCCGCTGCTCAGTGGTGGAGCACCCACAAGCGTTCCCTGCCAGTTGAAGAAGTCATCACTTGGGATGACTTTCAGTCTGCTTTCCGCGCCCGCTACATTCCTCAGGGGATCATGGATCGTAAGGCGGAAGAATTACGTAATCTCACTCAGGGCGACATGACCGTTGAAGCCTATCAGCGCGAGTTCCTCAACCTCTCTCGCTATGCGGAAGGAGAGATCACCACTGATGCTCGCAGGCAGCAGAAGTTCCGTCGTGGCCTCAACCCAGAACTCAGGCTCGCTCTTGCCGTTCATGAGTTCGCCAACTTCGCCACCATGGTGAACAAGGCTATCACCGTCGAGACTGCCCAGATGGAGCACAAGAACTCTCTGAAGCGTTATCGTGACGTTGGCTCATCTTCGGGCGCAACGCAGAAGCGTCGTATCTGGCTCCCTACCAGTGTGACTCATTCAGCTGTCACTGCTCCAAGGCCGTCTTATGCTGCACCCCGTCTGCCTCCACCACCGCAGATGCCAAGAGCTCTGCCTGCACCACCCAATGCTACCCCACTTCGTCCTCAGGATGGATTATGCTTCACGTGCCGCCAACCGGGGCATTTTTCCAGAGAGTGCCCCCAGAAACAGAAGCAACTGGTAGTTCACCCCGCTGGCCGTGGAAATGGTTGTGGCAACAACAGGACCCCCAACTATAATACTGGGTCTGCCGCTTATGCTCGTGGACATGCTAACCACGTCAATGTTGAAGAAGCTCAGCAGCAACCCGCTACCGTGATGGGTACCCTTCTCGTTAATTCCGTACCTGCTACTGTTTTATTTGATACAGGAGCATCACATTCATTCTTGTCGGAAGCATTTGCATTGTCGCATAACTTCGCATTTGAAAAGATGAACCCACCGATGGTTGTTCGCACCCCGATAGGCCAATGTCAAACCACCAAGATAGTGCCCGGAACCATTGTTGAAATTGAAGGGATTGAATTCCTTGCTTCCCCCATCGTCCTGAAGTCTTCCACCATAGACCTCATTCTGGGAATGGACTAGTTGAAATTTCACGATGCCGCACTTTATTGTGGCACCAAGTCTGTCCAACTTTTTCACCCCTCCGGTGGGATTGTTAACCACACCGCCCGAGTTACCCGTAATGCTGAAACACAGATCTTTATGATGAATGCTTTGAATGTCTCACCTTTGAAAGGCATCGAGAACGTTCCGGTCGTTCGCGATTTTCCCGACGTCTTCCCAGAAGAACTGCCGGGCATACCCCCGATCAAAGAAGTTGAATTCGTCATCGACTTGAAGCCAGACACTGTTCCTATTGCCAAGCGTCCTTACAAGATGCCGCCACATGAACTCCTTGAACTTAAGGAGGAAATCGACAAGGCACTTCAGAAAGGATTCATTCGCCCCAGTTCCTCAGCTTGGGGAGCACCTTCGCTCTTTGTCAAGAAGAGCGATGGGACAAACCGATTGGTCCAAGATTATCGGCCCATTAACCAAGCCACCATCCAGAACAAATACCCACTTCCCCGGATCAACGATCTGTATGATCAACTTGCCGGATCCAAGGTGTTTTCTAAACTCGACTTGAGGTTGGGTTATCACCAAATCCGAGTCCGTGATGAGGACATTCCGAAGACTGCCTTCATTACTCGCTATGGTTCATACGAGTACACCGTCATGTCCTTTGGCTTAACCAACGCTCCAGCCACCTTCTCCAGATTGATGAATTATATTTTCATGGAGTACCTCGACCAGTTCGTCGTGGTTTATCTGGATGATATATTGATATATTCCAAGAATGAAGAAGAACATGCTGAACATCTTCGTCTCATACTGGAGAAGCTTCGAGAACACAAACTCTACGCTAAGTATTCTAAGTGTGAGTTCTGGCTTCCCGAAGTAACCTACCTTGGTCATGTGATTTCCAAGGATGGCATTGCCGTCACCCCAGAACGTATCCAGGCTATTCTTGACTGGACTCCTCCCAAGACCGTCAAGCAAGTCCGCAGTTTCCTCGGGCTCGCTAGCTATTGCCGCCGTTTCGTCGAGAATTTTTCCAAGATAGCCAGGCCTCTGACTAATTTGCTTCACAAAGGCGTCAAGTTTGAGTGGACAGATAAATGTCAAGAAAGTTTTCAAGCCCTCAAGGACAAGCTAACTTCTCCCCCGGTGCTCGCTCCCCCTGATACTCAGAAGGACTTCGTGATATATTGCGACGCGTCTCGTCAAGGATTAGGCTGTGTCCTATTGCAAGAGCGCAGGGTGATTGCTTATGGCTCTCGACAGTTGCGTGCTCACGAAGACAAATACCCAACACATGATCTCGAATTGGCAGCAGTAATTTATGCATTGAAGCTGTGGCGACATTACCTCGTCGGTAATCGTTGCGAGGTCTACACCGACCACCAAAGTCTGAAGTACCTGTTTACTCAGCCAGACCTGAATCTTCGTCAACAACGATGGCTCGAGACAATATCCGACTTCAACATGGATATTTCGTATACCCCTGGCAAGGCTAATGTGATGGCCGATGCCTTGAGCCGCAAAGCTTACTGTTCTGAACTTGAGGTTCAGGTGCAGCAACCACTTCTGTATGAAGAGTTTCGCAAGTTGAATCTCGAGATTGTTCCTCAAGGTTACGTCAACAACCTGGTTCTCGAGTCAAAACTCGACGCCCTCATCAAGAGTAGACAATCTCTGGCCCCGGACATTGTGAAGATCAAGCAGGACATCGCCGAAGGGAAGCCCTCCTCTTTTACCATTGATGCCAATGATGGTGATACTGTGTACTTCAAGGGCCGCTTAGTAGTTCCTGTGAGCCCGGTCCTCATTAACTGTGGTCCGGATATCATGGAAGAAGCCCATAATTCTCCCTTGTCAATCCACCCTGGCAGTACCAAGATGTATAAAGACCTTCGTCAACATTACTGGTGGCCTTACATGAAGCAAGATATCGCTCGTTTTGTTTCCAAATGTGACGTTTGCAGTCGCGTCAAAGCCGGACATCAGAAACCTGCTGGTTGGTTGCGACCACTCCCTCCTCCTGATTGGAAGTGGGACAAAGTCGAGATGGACTTCGTCGCCGGTTTTCCTAAGTCACAGAAAGGTAACGATGCCATCTTTGTCATCATCGACCGATTTTCCAAGATTGCACACTTCCTGCCGATCAAGGAGACTATCACTACTAGTCAGTTAGCACACTTGTATATCTCCCGAATTGTGTCACTCCACGGTATTCCGATGGAGATCAGTTCAGACCGTGGCAGCATTTTCACCTCACGATACTGGAATAGTTTCATGGAAGCTTTCGGGACTCGTCTGAATCTCAGCACCGCTTATCACCCCCAGTCGCAAGGCCAAGTTGAACGAGTTAATCAAGTGCTGGAAGACATGCTTCGCGCTTGTGTCCTTTCTTTTGGCATGAAATGGGAGGATGCCCTCCCGTACGCGGAATTCTCGTACAACAATAGCTATCAGGCTAGCTTGAAGATGGCCCCCTTCGAAGTTCTATACGGACGTAAATGTCGAACCCCCCTGAGTTGGTCAGGAACTGGGGAACGACCCTACTTCGGACCGGATCTTTTCCAAGAAGCTGAAGAACAGGTTCGCATTGTGCAAGAAAATCTCAAGGCCGCACAGTCTCGTCAGAAGAGCAACTATGACCGCAAACACCGTGAAATGGAGTATCAACCTGGTGAATACGCTTACCTCCGTGTCACTCCCATGAGGGGCACTCATCGCTTCGGTATCAAGGGCAAGTTGGCTCCTCGCTACATTGGCCCGTTCCGTATCCTTTCCAGGAGTGGACCCGTGGCATACCGGTTGGAATTGCCGCCGAACCTCTCCCAAGTCCACGATGTCTTCCACGTGTCGCAACTCCGTCGCTGCTTCAAGGATCCTATCCGCGAAGTGGAACATGATATGATCGAGCTGCAACAAGACTTGACTTATCGAGAACATCCGAGCCGCATTCTCGATCAGTCTGAGCGTCGAACCCGCAACAAGACCGTCAAGTTCCTCAAAGTCCAGTGGTCGAATCATTCTGAAGATGAAGCCACGTGCGAACGCGAAGATCGCCTTCGCGATGAATACCCCGATATTTTCCTCGCTACCACTTAAATTCTCGGGACGAGAATTCTTGTAGTGGGGGAGATTTGTAACACCCTCTGTTTCTGTAACAGTAATCATCTTCACTGTTGATCATCCCTGTTTGTTAATCACTTTTATCCCCTGTCCCTAATCAAACTTTGCTTCTGCTCTTTTCAAACCATGCTGGTTGGTAATCAAAACCCTAATCCCAATGCATCTCCCTCATCAAGAAACTATACCCTAGTTGAAACTTCTTTGAATGAAAAATAAAACAAAAGTGCTGGAATAAAGTTGTTCCAAAAATCATGAAACTATTTTTGTAAATTGCCTAAAATCATTACAATCATTTTGGACCAACTTTGGTAATTTTTGAAGTTACAGAAAATTCCAAACAATTCAAACAGTAGGTTAAAACCCTAACTTTGGGCATTTAATAATTAAAAGAAATGTCTAATGATTTTATTTTGCTGCAAAAACTTTTGTGGCACCTTAGTAATATGTAACCCTAATTTACAAACACTAATAACCTTTTACAAAAATGCTAGGGTTAATAAATCAATTACAGAAAAAAATAGAATAAGCAGCAAATCAAAACAATTTGGAAAAGACTTAAAACCCGCCCAGGGCGAGGCCCACCTCAGCCCAGCCACCCCGGCCCGTCTTCCACCTCCCACCTGCTCCCGTCATGTCGGCCACCTGCTCGACGCCGTGGCCCCGGGCGCCGCTGGAGCCTCCCCTCCCTCACCTGCTCCCTGCGACCGGGGAGGCGATAAGGCCAACCCCAGAAGCTCCCTGGACAACCCCCACCCCTTCTCCCCTTCCCCCTCACCTTGCGCTCGACGGGTAAAGAACCGCCCGGGGCCGTCGTCGCCATTGTCGTGGCCAAGCGCGGCCAACGTGCTCACGCCGCCTCGCCGTGTTGTCCAGGAGCCGCCTCGACGTCGACTACCTCACCCACCGCGAGGAATCGAACCGCGGGGCCCGACAGCGACGACTACGCCACCGTTCCCCTCCGGCGCCGCCGCGACATTGCCGTCGAATTCCCGCGTCGTCGAGCCTCCCCCGAGCCTACTGCCCTCCTCCACGCGCTCCTGGTGAGCTCGGCCACACTCCCCATGCGCTCGCTCCCCTCCTCTCCCGCCGTAGCCCGCTCCACCATTGGAGCCGAAGCTCGTCGCCGTCCGCGAGGTCGCCGCCGTGGCCTGGAGCCCGCGTTTGGCATGCCAAGCGCGTCACTGCACTCGCGCTGCTCCCAGTACTCAAACGCGCTATCTCCCCTTCGTTCCCGTGCACTAGAACGTCGTCGTCTTCCTCGCCCCGTTCGGCTCCGCCGCTGCGCACGTCGCCGTCGTCGCTCCGGTCACCTTCCGGCGAGGCCACCACCACCATTCGACGCGCCTTGGTCGCCCACGCCGAACGAGCCCCTCCACGCCCCATCCCATGCCCTGTGGCGAGCTCCCCGTCGACCTCGCCGGCGGCGGGCTCCGGTGAGCCCTCCGGTGAGGATGACAGGCGGGCCCCCCGTGTCAGCCAGCTTAATTAGGGGTTAATCAGATCACTAGGAGTCACTGACATGCGGGTCCCCTGGTCATTTAGTTAAGTAACCATGCTTTGTTAACACTGGAGTCAATGACACCTCGGCCCCACCTGTCATTTTGTTTATTAAAATAGGTTTATTAAAAATCTAGTCACTGACATGTGGGTCCGGGGACATTTTTCTAATTTTATTAAATGTTTTATAAATAACAGAGGCTGACATGTGGGTCCCACATGTCAGCACTGTTCTGGATAATGTTGAGGATAATGTTTTGAATAATGTTGAATAAATAATAAAAGAAATCCAGAAAATCATTTAAATTGATTTAAACTTTGAAATTCAATAACTTTTAAACCGTAACTCCGATTGAAAAACTTTATACATGAAAGTTGATCTGAAAAATATAACGAATACGAATACGCTATCCGTATGTCTACCACACCCCTCTAACACAACGAACATCGAACTTTCCCCCTCCGGACCGTCTGTCCGATAAATTTTCCGGTACTGTTAGAGTGCCCGGTTGAATTTATTCCGAACACGAAAGTTGTCCGGAATGGTTCAACGAACACGGATACACCCCCCCTTATGTTGTTCCGGTAACCACGACACCTCCGGCTTGATCCTTCCCCCTCCGGACACCCTGTCCGGTAGACACCCGGAGCCGGTAGTTCATCCCCAGATGAATTCCCGCTCCGAGCATATTGCATTGCACTGCGTTAGAACCCCGTTTACATTTCATCTGTTATGTCTTGCATTTGTATTGCTATTATTGTTATGTATTTATTGTTTCTTCCCCCCCCCCTTAATCTCCGGTAGACCCCGCTGATGCCGTCGACTACACCGCTGCTGAGTATGACTACGTCGTCGACGACCCTACTACTACCGTCGAGCTTGCAGGCAAGCAGAGCCATTCTCTTCCCCAGATAACGCCTATCTTTCCGTACATTTCTTGTACTTGGCATTGTTACTGCTGCTGCTACGTTGCTTACCTATTCAATTGCATAGCCTGATTTTGTCGCCCCTTGATGTGCCTTCCTTTATCCTATGCTGCCTATTATTATTATGCTTTATTCAGCAGTGAGCCCTGCGCATTGTTAGCTAGGATTAGATAGAGGGCCGTGGTCACTCAGGAGAGTGAACGCGGATACAAATATTATAACTGCACATGTACGGTATAATGCAGACACCGTCTAAGGCCCCTATCTGGGTTATGCCTAGTCACCTCAAGTGTGAGCTGTCAAAGAGTAATCCTTGTACTCCACTCGAGGCTGACTTTGTCTTACCGCCATAGGGTCCTGAATGACGATTTTCCTTAAAGGTAAGAAGTCGGCGACCCAACGGTGCCCGCGAGAGGTATTGCGACGGGACGACAGGGAGGGTACGACCAGTGTACCGGTGTGCTTGGCCCCTGTTCTTTGGCCGCGAGAGTTACCAATCCACGAAAGTCGAGCTCCTCCAGGGGCACACGCGAGACAAAGTAAGGAGACGGTTCACCTTGTTGGTAACCGCAGTGACTTGGTGGGACGACTGGGCAGGCACCGATGTACTGGTGGTCCTGGCTGCTGTCGTTGTCCGCGGGTCTGTTAAGTCGAGGCAACGATAACGGTTTTCACGCAGGTTAATTAAAATGCTAAGTGGTTCAGTGAATGTCTTGAGTTGGCTATATGCCATGTACGCACTACCTACCCGTGGGAACTACGAGTTATGGGCTCCTCCGCTTCTTAGTGTCGTCCGAGGACTCTTCAGACGTCAGCAGTACCGCGGGCTGATTGCCGGGAAGTGGTGTTGTCTTATTTGCTCGAGCGAGGTGTCTTATTTGGATTTGCTTCAACTTCACCGGCTAGCCACGCACCGTGCAGGAGTACGTTCGGGTTGGGGTCCAAGGCTCGGCGTACTTAGAAGTTAGACCGGCGGATGATCTCTCTGTTGAGTTTGAAAGATGGGCTAGGAAGTGTCGGATAGCCTCGGTGGAGCGTTCCCTAACAAGGTTCCCGCCACCCTGGAGATCCGTGCGTGTAGCGTAACACGAGTGCACCCCTGCAGGGAAGATTAATCTATTCGAATAGCCGTGTCCACGGTAACAGGACGCTTTATGCTGAAGCTGGATCTTACCACTAGAAACTATTATTAAACTGTATGGTTCCGGGTTCTCTTCCTCGCGGGGATGTCGAGGAGGTGAACTCGGAGGCATTGTTAATTATTACAACTTATTATTATACAATGCTGCAGCAACTTCTGCTGCATTGTTACTTTATGCTTTATATAAACTGTTGGCTGATTCTTACCTCATGCTGCAAGACATCGTCGGAAGATGCTAGTCTTCGTTAGGCCTAGCTTCTTACCCTTGCTCTGAATTTCTGACTTTCAGTCCACTATATACAGCCTCTTCTTTCCGTTGATACAATGCATAATGCTTAGTAGCGGACGTAAGACTCGCGGGTATGCTAGATACTCACCTGCTTTATTTCCTTTACTGTTTTGCCTGATCGGCCGCTGCAGCCGACGTTGGAGCTCAGGAGCAGGAGTACCCCGGAGGCGCCTACTACGACGTCGAGTTCCCCGTTGACCAGGAGTAGTTCTGTGGATCCCAGGCAGGAGGCCTCGCCTTTTCGTTCTGTATCTCTGATGTGATTTGTGCTAGCCTTCTTAAGGCAAAAACTTGACTAACTATGTCTGTACTCAGATATTATGGCTTGTATGACTTATATATTCGGGTCCGTGTGACCCCCCTCTATTGTAATATATTCGTTTATCCTTTTGTGTTTAGTGTTGTGCTGTGATATTATCACCGTGGCATCCTAATCTCAGTCGTGTACTCTGTGTGTATGATTACTGTACACGGTCTGATTTTGGGGGCGTCACAGTGTGTTATCCGTTTGTTCTATCCCCGAGCGGGTGTTGTGTAGATCTTGTGGGCGTTGCAGGCGGCTCGACTCAGCGAAACGTGTGCACAACAACCAATGATGGATGTGGCGATGGATTACAACGTTCGGTCGGTGTTCCACGCTCGATGCCAAGAAATTTCTGCTGGCGGAAGAGGGAGTGTGGGCGCCATGGATTTGGGTCCCATCCTGATTGGTCGTTGGCGTGCTTTGGCATGTCACGACACTAGTTGGGGCCACGAGACGGGGCTCAAGAGTGGGCATTGGCGGTCATCATGTGCTTAAGTTGGTTGGTGTTGTCACGAGCGCATTTCGGATGTGGCAATGCGCGTGGTCTCTACTGAGGTTAGTACTTATTGAAGGTGATGTGGCTTTTGCGGTGCTATTGGCGAGGTGTTGGATGATAGCTCTTTGGTCTAGCTGGGGCCACGAGACGGGGCTCAAGAGTGGGCATTGGCGGTCATCATGTGCTTAAGTTGGTTGGTGTTGTCACGAGCGCATTTCGGATGTGGCAATGCGCGTGGTCTCTACTGAGGTTAGTACTTATTGAAGGTGATGTGGCTTTTGCGGTGCTATTGGCGAGGTGTTGGATGATAGCTCTTTGGTCTAGCTTGCTTGGTCTGCCATTGACACTTCGAGCCTTGCCATTTTTTTTGTCAGTGGCTGAGCATCCTCCCACGAGGTACGTTCAGGTAGAGGGTTCATGTGTTCTGCGCGAAGGATTTGTCCAACAAGGGTTGGTACTGATGATGAAGTTTTCTTAGGTGTCTTTGTCCTTATTGGAGGTGTCGCCACTTCTGCCTCCAGCATTGAAGAGCATGACACAAGATAGCGACAAGATGAAAAAAATCACTACACTTATAGGATCACATAGGATCATTTCAGCTCCACCATCGCCATGTGAATCCAATAAGGTCTCTTCCACATTGAGGTTGTTCCATACGGCAGGTGGCCTGCTCCACCGCACCTCGCGGTGTCGTTTCTCCATTGCAGCAACCTTGGTCTACCAGGATAGATACGGTCATATGATATAACCATCTTTCCTTTAGTGATGTCAGTCTCTGGATGTTGCTTGATACAGAATTGGATGTCAATGTAGCTATAGGAACCTCGTAGAAGCTTTTATAGGAAGAACCAACTTAAGATTAGTGATCTCATTACGCACATGCCAAGCACGCCAGAACGTCACCGGGATTGGAAGACACTCATCAAATGTGCATCCCGTATTAGTGTTACAACATCCTCAAGCTTTGATATCTTCTAGTGCTTCCGCGTAGATCATCATATGCCTTTCTCTAGCGGACATTGAAGTAGTCATTCAGTCTATAGTGGACTCTCTAAAAAGATTCTGCTTTTCGATTGATGAACTCTATGACATGCATGGATGATGGAACCAATAAAATCGTTAACTACTACAACTCCTGAAAAATATAAGGCTATTTATTTTTTTAAAGGTCAAACTTCTTCATACTATTTGAAACTTTAAAACTTGATTTTTTATTTTTTTAAAGTTTACAGAAATGTACTATACAGCTTAATGGTTGTATGGATACTATTTTTATTATTTTGAAACTTTAAAATGTGGATCTTGTTTTAAGAAACAAAAGGCTTCATGGAGCGCTCAGGAGCAAGAAATCCACTCACTGAACAATATTTTCATAGAGTACGCAACAATGTTAGTTTAACAGCGTTTGACAACGAGATGAGCAGATCAAATCAGTACGATCGAGTTAGGTGCAAAGCATATATAAAAAAGGATACCAACAATATCCTGTACGTAAATAACAAAGTGGCGACTTATAGCAGCCATGTAACGGCTCATCCATCCATCGATTGATAGCAACTTGTCTGTCCGGAAGCATGGGGGCAGGTTCGATTCGCTGGCCACTTCCTGGCAGATAGATTCTCATCGACACGGGCAAGGAATGGCTGTTGGGTGTACTAAGCCAGTGCTCTGATCAGACTCGTGACATGATCATCTTGCTGATTTGGAGGATTTGGAACCTACGTAATGATGTGTCGCATGGAAAAGAGGCTCCCCCGTGGAAATTAGTGTGGAGTTCCTTGACAGCTACTTACGTTCACTTTTCAATGCACGTAACTACACTACTGAGGAGATTATTAAGGGCAAGATGCCAATGAAGGAGGAGCTAATAGCTAGGGGAAATTCACCGGCCCCCACAAGCCCCTGGCCGCGTCCCGATGTTGGGCAGGCTGCCTTGTCGGTTGATGGTTCCTTCGACCCGGACACAGGTTTGGCTGCTGCTGGTATGGTGCTTAGGGATAATGGAGGAGTTGTCATTTTTACTGCATGCAGATTTATCCCTCATTGCAATGAACCACTGGAAGCAGAATTGCATGCGATTATGCAAGGTATGGCTCTTGCTCGACAACATACGAGCCTTCCGGTGATCCTCCAGTCCGACTCGTCCGAAGCATTGACCGCCTTCTCAACTGGCGCAATGGTGAAGTCTGCGTACGGACAAATTGTGCGTGAAATCCATCACCTCAAGACCGAAGGGGAGTTTATTCCATTGAAGCTTAATAGATCACAAAATAGGGTTGCAGATAGTCTGGCTAAATTCAGCCGAACTGAGCGTTGTACTGCAGTTTGGCTAGGCCGAGGACCTCCGAGTGTGGAGGGTCTTCTGTCAGAAGATTGTAACCTATTGTCCTAAGGAATAAACTCCTTTTACCCTGAAAAAAAAAAGAGATGACCCGCCATACCATTATCCTTGGGAGGGAGGAGTTGGTGGAGTGGTCGTTAACCCGTCCGGTTTGGTGCAGAGTCTTTCCTGGCCGGCGGCTGTTCGAGTTGACACTCCTTTTTGCTGCTACACCACCGCCGCCTCGTTATCGATCGGCACGTAACGTTGCGTGTGTGTGCGGCTATGTATGACCCGTCCGTTCCCGTGCGCGTGGACGGACTTGGCGTTTGCGCCGCTGTTGTGCGACGCAGGACCGTGGAATTGACCGACCACAGGATCTATCTATCCGTCCAGGCGCTCCACTCGGAAAATGTATCTTATTATATACTAGGAAACATGTCCGTGCGTTGCAACGGAAATTTTTTTTGTATGCCCCTAGCTAATAACTATTGTTCAATCGTTGTGCTTCATATGTGTTGTCGTTTATCTTTTTTTCGTCCTCTTCGACAATGACCACGATATCAACCAAATAGCAATGTGTCTTGGTCCATTTCAAGATGATGATTTAAAAATAAAATCGATGAAAACGAAAGTGCACGCATGTAAGAATAATTTAGAACTTTTGAAAAATATTTTTAAATGTATTTAAAAAAGTGTGCTTAAGTAAATGTTCTTCAAAGCTTCAGAAATACGACCCATTATAAAAGTTCAAGGTTTGGGATGTCATCACTTTAAATATTAATTATTTAGCCGTAAATGCAATTAAATTTCAAATCAAATATCTATTAATATGAGAGAGAGTTTCACATTATGAAATTTTCTAAATTTTAAAATACTCTTAAAATAATAGTAGTAGGTGTTGTATATTTTTGATAAATTTGAAAAAACAAATACTCCGTCCGATCTATCACAACTAAATATAAAAAATTTATGCACTAAACCTCACGATTTCAAAGCGGGTTTTTTATAGAAAATTAAATTATGAATTACCTCGCATTTTAATTTTCTATACGACAATTATCATTATTTTAAGTTTAGTTAATAGTGATGTATCCACTCACTTCATTCAATGTTGTTTTCGTTTCACATCGTCTCGCCAGTATATTTTGAAGGTACTAAATTAATAAAAAAAACTTATTTTTATATTTTCATTATTTTTCATAGTTTTTACTCTAAAAAATAGTTATTTAAAATATATTTAATAATTCAATTATAAAATGTATGTTCCTCATTTTTATTCACATCGTCTCGCTATCTATAGGCTTCATAAAAACCATCATTTCTATTCACCCTGCTAAACACAATAGTCATAACTGGTCCAATAAACTTAATATATAGGACCACGATAATTTATGAGCATTTTTTAATACAAAAAGTCCTTCTCATCTATAGCTAAAAAATTAAATGCTCATCAATTAGTGCGGCCCTTTTTTCAAATAGGAGTTTTTTCATGTTTTCTAGAATATGTGCTAAACATTTTTCAAACACACGTTGAACGATTTCTTTGATGATACAAAATACTTTCTTTAACTCGGTGAATATTTGTGTTTACGTCCTATAAACATTTTAAAAAAATGTTCAGGAATATATTATTTGAAACTCGACATTTATTTAAATGTCATTTATATCAAAACTATTTGAATATCTTTGTATATTGTATAATACTCCCGTTTAGAAATATATGACGTTTTGGTAGGCTAAAATAGAGGTAGTAATTTGAAAGAATGTGACATGCATTTTTGCGAATAGTCTAAAACAGAAAAAAATGTGATCATCTTTTTATATATTTTTTCAAATATTATGGAAATTTACTCTAAACATGGGAATGTTTTTTTATGTACATGTTTTCTATGCAATTAACATTTTCTAAAAAAATGAACATTATTTTAACACCCCATATTATTATTTTTCACAATATCATAAAAATATCTTTAAAATTCTTCAAAAGTGAATTATATAGACTATTTTGTAGGCTATAACGATTTTTTTTAATGTTGCTTAAAATTACATAACCATCTTTCTAACACTTTGACATTTTTATGCTTAATGGGCCGGCTTTGTTGGGCCAGCATTATTGTCAGGAGGTCAGCTTAGCTTATTGGGTCAGAGACGAGCGAGAGGAGTGAATGAACGTCTGCGTGCGAAACATAAGGAATGAATCGTTTTTTTTTTCGCCGGATATATAGGACTGCGGGTTAATTCATAGAAAAGAGAAGGGTTTTTTTGCAAAATTTGAAAAACGAAATAAGAAATCCACCTTCCTTTATTATTAGGTATAGATAGGGACTAGCGGTTTTGCACTTATGTCTCAGTCAAAGATTAAAAAAAATCGTAGGAGAAATGATTTAGCGGCAGCCTCTCACAAAAGCTATATCGGCGGCTATATCGAGCAATCGCGGCAATGTTTCAGACAAAAAGATCATTTCTAAAGGTCTTTGTTGATTCTGGAACTGTTTAGAAGGATTTGTGAATCATTTCACGGAAAAAAATAGTGTAGCGGCGAGGCTTTCCAAAAGTTATAGCGCAGCTATATCGGCAATTTAGAGGGACATTTAAAATTATGGTCTCAATCCACACGGCGACACGGCACTCGCTCGATTCACGCATTGTACGCGTCGGCGTCGCGCGGGCGCAAGAGCGAGACTGAGTTGCACCCGTCCAACACAGTGGAAGGTGCCGATGGAGCTCTCTAAGAGCAATACGCTATATCCCCGTCCCGTAAAATAACTACCGATATACATTATCAAAGAAAAAATTGGTTTGAATAAATATTGTATATCACCACGGTTCGCAATTTTTTTAAGGAAAAAGGCTAAAAACTGTTTTATAGACATCAAATCATCCGTTTTACCTCTTCTATTTGCCTCTTTTAGTATCTCATCCGAGAGTTGGCGGGAAAGAACATTCGGCTACAGCGGCCAGTAGCGAAGCCAAACGGAGACCACGTCCCAGACAAATAGGTCAGCTACGGTACTAAATAATGTTAAACACTGCAGCTACTACTGTAAATAAAGAAGAAAGAGCTGGCCACGCCCCAGGACAAGGCTCTGGCTATCTGAGGACCGGCTCCGCCACCGACAGCGGCGTCAGGGCCTAGGCATCCCGGGCACTAGCCTGCGGCGTAGCCGTGAGTGACTTTGCATATTGTAGTAACAACAATGTACTGTAGCTACCATCGTAGGTTAATTTCACCTCCGCCATTGCTCACCGCCGAAGGTCGATTTCGACCATCGCTTTCCAAGTCGCCGCCATCTCGTACACTATGGCCACACTGCCCGGGGTGAAGCAAGTCGTAGCCGAGGCCGAGAGGGCGGGGCGGAGGAGGAAGGAGGCGCGATGACTAGCAGCCGTGGTGAGGTCGGCCTGCGCGACCAGCGGCTGGGGCGAGGCGCTGCGTCCAGGTCGAGACAGAGGACCAGCCGCGACCTGAATCTATCGGTGTTTGCAGTTTCAGTTCCAATAATTATTTCTATCTATCAGCCATTTGCAATATAACTTTACCGCATCTGTTCGGCAAAGATCTGTTGATACAACAAATATTTTTGCGGTCACCCGCAAACGCTTTTGTGTCCGAAATTATAGCGGCTATGTTAGAGATGCTCTAAGGGTCTTTTTAGTGGCATCATTTTGTATCATTTGTTGGATGTTTTTTTGAAATTGTATTTTTATGTGTTTTAAAGGAATAGATGGTTCTTTTAATTTTGTTAGCTTTTTGGTTCTCATTCGGTTTTTCATAATGTTAGAATAATTTTTTAGAAAAAGGAATTACATGGATATATATTATTGTTCTTTGCTTTTATGAGAGACATAATTTATTTCCTCGAGAAAGGGGGAGAAAATAAATTCTTCCACACGAGGCAAGACTTGCTTTTTGTGAAGGCACAAGTGTACCTCTTGGAAATAAAAAAAACATATTGTCTACGGGAGGCGTAGATTTACCTTTTATGGAGGTACAAGTTTGTCTCTGTGAGAAGTATACTTGCATCTCTCGAAAATTAACAAATTACATGCTTTTTTGTCCCACAAGAGACATAAATTTGCTTTTTGTGAAGGTATAATTTTTTTCCCCGCAAAAGGCACAATTAGGCCTAGCAGGAAGAAAAAAAATATTTTTTTATTCCATGAAAGGCACAAATTTGCCTACCATAGTTGTGCCTCTCGAAATAAAATCATGTTTCCAGCAACCATTATTTCATGAAAAACAACCTAAAAAATCTATTAATATGTGATCTAATTACAAATATCTCGACACGAAAAATCTAATAATGAAAACATATGAGATTTGAACGCACGGTCGAAGAGATCTAATATTAAAAAACTATATAAAGGCGGAAATTTAGATTGTAATACGTGGTGCGTTGCAATATTTATCAACCACTGAAAGATAGAAATAACCTCTGCAAGGAATATTCTTTAACTAATTACTTTTTTTTCTTTTCAATTTATCATGGGCCATGATTTTTTTTGTATTATGGGGGACATGGTTTACTGGTACGCTATTTCCTCTATGTAATTATTTTTGTTTCTGTGGCAATGTTACCAGCCCACAAAATATCTTCTACTAGTTTACGCTTGGTTTGAAAGAAAAATCTGTGAAGGCCCTTGCGAAGTTGAAGTCCTTTGCGGTAATGCATCTATGACATGTGTGTATCCGCCAATCACTAGTTAGAGGTTTCTTCTGTGAAGGTCATGCGCACGTTCTAAACATGCCAAATGGAGCGTTTTGGTGCATGTCAGAGTTTTCTATTGGCTCCTCCATGATCGACACGTGGCACGTTTTGAACGTACAACGCACAGTCATAGACATAGAGTCGGCCGCATTTTCCGCGCAGTCATAGTTTATAGTAACAGTTTTCGCGCAGCCACAGTTTTAACCACAACACAAGCATAGATTCAGCCACAGTTTTTGCGCAGCCACAGTTTTCAATCACAATGCAGACACAGATTCAGCCACCGTTTTTAGCCACAGCGTAGGCACAGATTCAGCCACAGCGCAACCACAATTTTCAGCCAGAACGTAGCCACAGATTCAGCCACAGTTTCTGCACAACCACAGTTTTCAGCCACAACACAAACATAGATCCAACCATAGTTTCTGCGCAGCCACAGTTTTCAGCCGCATCGCAAGCTCAAATTCAGCCACAACGCAGGCACAGATTCAGCTACAGTTTTCACGCAGACACAGTTTTCAGCAACAGCGCAAGCACATGTGCAGCCACAGTTGTTGCTTCGCGTAGGACATTATCAGAATGCGACATGTGACGGCTTCAGAGCGCATCAAATGACCTCTGCGGAGGCGCGCGGGAAGGTGCCCGCTAAATAGTGATTTCCTTTGTATCTGTGTGAATTTTTTTATATTACTTAGCAAGCTTTGAGCCATTTTATATCTTTATCGATATGTGGTAGTGGATCGGTCTAAAAAAGTGGCTACGGATCACCCACTGTGCACTAAGCTGAGGCAGGTCCAACCTATATATTTTAGAATAAGTCTAACATAGTTAATGATCTATTTTCTATGATCTATTTTCTACAAGATGAAACTAACGGCAATTTAATCTTAAAATGCTTGATACTAATTCATATATTTTTAATAATTGATTTCATGTTTAAATTGAAGTTCGATTTATTGTGTTAACTTTATTTAATGATGTAATATAATTGATTTCATGTTAAAAAATTGGCGAACAATTCTAGTTATGATTTCATGTTAAAATGTTACTTTATTAGTGGCATACATTTATATATTAAACATTGGTCTTAATATGTTCATATAAGCCCATTATAGTTTTGATTATCCATTTTGAATCATAGAAGTTTCATCGCTATCGGTTTCACCATATCAACAGTTTAGTTCATCACACGACATCACACGCGTAATTTGGCGTATAACATGATAGCCAGTGGCGTAGCCAGGCCCCGGGCAACAGGGGACTTGGCCCGGGGCGTGGCAGTAAATTTCTTTGTGCACTGTAGATAAAATGGCACTGTTTGACACTATTGTATACTGTAGCACTGAAATTGGCCCTGGACGTGATGCCTGGCTGGCTACGCTACTGATGATACCCATAATTTGGCTTGATCTCATGTGCAACCTTCAACGATCAATGCTTGATCTCACGCACATCTTGGATGAATAAGCCCCATCATCGCCCCCACATGGCGAAACCAAGAGACCGAGTCACGAAGAGTAGAACGACAAAGTCAAGAGGCCGAGTCACCAAGAATAGACCACACCGGTCACAATGACCACCAAACTGTTACATAAAGTAATTTTTCGCGGATAACAACATCAATGGTGATTTTACATATAAGAATGTTAGATTTTTGTTAGACTTTGGTTTTATATAATACTTATAATTTTTTGAAATGAATACAGTTTTATTCATTTAAATATTTATTTATAACATTATATATATACACATTGATTATTTTGATGATTATATTAAAGGGCTAGTGTTCTAATTTTATGATTATATTAAAAGGGGCGTGTTTTAGTTTCGCTCGGGGTCCTAGAAATCTATGGACCGGGCTTGCACCACATAAGGGGTAGACCGCAGTAGGGTGTGTCGATGGGAGTACGCAGGTCACCAGAGCAGTTAGCGGGGTCAGTGGTGGTTGGTTGATTGTTGAGCGCATACGAGAAAAAGGATGGGGATCAAAGGAAAAGGCTGTCGGGGATGAAGGCACGCGGGCAAGAGAGAGCATCTCTTGCGCACTCCTTCTTCCGCAATGTTGACCTGGCGTGAAGCTGAAAGCTTAAAACACCCCAACTTCATGTAGAGTTAAATCAAATCAAGAACAAAAATGCCTAGTAGTAATCGTTGGGTCTATATGGATGCGATATTATTGATCCTTAACAGTCACACATGCCCGTTCATCTCATTTGAAAAGTGCTAACACTAAAACCAGGTAACAACCAACAAATGTACGCCGTAATAGATAGCAACACTACTTTGTAGGGAATAGATAGCAACACTACAAGTTTTATTTTTTGAGATTAAGCAACACTGCAAGTTTTTTTTAGGGGTTTATGCAACTTTATTGACCAATAACCAACGGGATACATGTCTGATCATGGGGATGGACTAACCATGTATGTCGACCCAATGATAGACTAACAACAAATTGGCCTAATAAAGAAGCTTCAAAAGAAGACGATCTACTTTCAGAAATAAAAGAGGAAGAATTAAAACTATCTAAACGACCATGAATCTCTTTGATAATTGCAGCTTGATTGCCTCCACCTTTCTCCTTGATCTCCTTGATTGATCTCTTGTTGTCACATCAAATAACCACTTCTTGAATCAGCAAGTCGACTGCAAGGGCTAAACCCTCTCTACAGGCTATGGTGCCCAAGGAATACCCATCACGGATTCTATCAAGGACCAGGGAAGAAGACCCCATATACCTTCCTTGGTCATCTCTACAAACCGCCGCCACAGCGCTGACTCCATTCTCTTCCAACTTGTACCCGGCCACTATGTTGTAGTGCCCTCTCGGTGGAGGGACCCAGGATGCAAGCCGCACCCGATCAGAACTATCAGGGACTCGGCTGGTTCTAGCGGCAGGAATTGGTTTCTTCAAGACTTCCAGTTCTCTGATAAAATGCTTGATGAAGAGATGAGTTGCCATGGGAGCCTGTCTGATTGATTCGTGAATGAGATTTCTTCTTGCTGACCATATTGCCCAAAGGGTAACTACCGCCTCAGTAAACTGGCCCCGAGTGGTCTCCTCATGAACATGGAAAATCCAATGCCGAGCACTGGGTTCTTTAATATCACTCATAATTTCAACAAGGTTCGAGTCCGCAAGAGCCCAAACACAGCGAGAAGCCGAGCACTCCAAAAGAGAATGTACCCAGGAGTCCGTGTTGCCACATAACAGACAGTTGTCCGTCGTAGACATGTTCCTATGCATACGGACGTCCTCGGTTGCAAGAGATTGCTTACCAAGTCTCCATAGAAACGTTTTGATCTTTCCAGGAACCTTGATGCTCCACAGATTTTTCCATCCAGTTTCTTCCATCTCGGTTCTTGAGGGACCAGACCTGCCGTCAAGAGCGTCATCTCTTTCCTTTCTCAACCGGGCCAACATGTTATACGCTGATCTAACCGTGAATCTTCCATTACTTTCAAAATTCCAGCTCCAGAAATCTGCTACAGGAGCAGTACAGAGGGGTATACCCATTATCGCATGTGTGTCCACAGGCAAGAAAGTACCCTGGAGCTTCACTGAGTCCCATGTGGCCGAAGCAGGGACGATCAATTCTGAAACCAGGCTTGGTTTTTGGGGAGACAAACAAGCCAAAGGTTTCATTCCCGAGCTCCTAGGAATCCAATTCTCCTTCCAAATTTCAGTGCTTTTCCCATCTCCAATCCGTTTTATCAGGCCATGTGCTAAAGCTTCCTTTCCTTCCATCAAGGATCGCCAAATCTGTGAAGGTTTGGACCCCAGTCCTTCATCCATAACCGAGGTATCTGGGTAGTATACTGCTTTCAGAAATTTAGCACAGAACGAGTCAGGTATTGTGAGCAACCTCCACACCTGTCTGGCTAAAAGAGCTAAATTAAATATCTCCATATCCTTGAAGCCCAGTCCCCCATCACGCTTGGGCTGGCACATAGCTTTCCAGGACACCCAATGTGGTTTCCTTTTTCCAGCCTTACTGCACTAGAAGAACTGTCTTATAATTTTGTTCATATTTTCGCATAGAGCACGAGGAAGTTTGAAGCATGACATTGAATAAACCGGCACTGCTTGAGCAACCGATTTGATGAGGATCTCTTTTCCGGCAGCCGATATGATTCTGTCAATCCATCCCTTGACCTTTTCCCATAGCCTCTCCTTGAGGTATTTAAAAGCCCCTGATTTAGAGACTCCAACATCAGAAGGCATCCCTAGATACCTTTCATTCAACGTTTCGTTTGGGACTTCTAACAAAAGCTTCACTTCACTTCTCACTGTCTCTGGAGTTCCCTTACTGAAAAATATAGATGACTTGCTTTTGTTGATCCTCTGACCCGACGCTTCACAATAAGAATTCAATAGGTTTGACACCTCTTGGGCCCCATCTGCATTTGCTTTGAAAAATAGCAGGCTATCATCAGCAAATAACAGGTGATTAACTGGAGGCGCCAAAGGGGCCACCAGGACAC
This sequence comes from Bromus sterilis, assembly GCA_950022295.1. Lineage (NCBI taxonomy): Eukaryota > Viridiplantae > Streptophyta > Magnoliopsida > Poales > Poaceae > Bromus > Bromus sterilis. The sequence continues at coordinate 346,911,801 of OX465595.1, forward strand.
CACCCAGATGTGATGACTGATTGGTTTTGAGGAGGCCTGAGAGGCCCTCTGCTACTAACAAAAACAAATAAGGTGAGATTGGATCTCCCTGTCGAATCCCTCTTGACGGCTTAAACATCTCCAGTTTCTTTCCATTGAACAACACCGAGAAAGAAACTGATTTGATCATATTCATGATTCTGGACACCCACAGCACATGAAATCCCATCTTTAGCATAATGGCCTCCAGGTAGTTCCACTCTACTCTGTCATATGCTTTCATCATGTCCAGTTTTAACGCACAATTACGGTGCTTCAGCGCTCTATTCCTCTTCATAAAGTGCAAACATTCATAAGAAACGATTATATTATCGGTTATTTGTCTCCCAGGGACAAAAGCAGACTGCTCAGGGGATATAATATCTGGCAAAATAACCTTGAGGCGGTTGGCCTGTACTTTAGAAGCAATCTTGTAGATGACGTTACAGAGACTTATGGGCCGAAATTGGGCAAGATTATCTGGACTCTTGACCTTTGGAATGAGGACCAAAAGAGTATCATTAATACATTCAGCACTATCAGAACCATCCAAAATTCTCAGAACTACCTTTGTCACCTCTTTCCCGCAAATATCCCAGTGTCTTTGGAAGAAAGCCGCTGGGAAGCCATCTGGCCCAGGGGCCTTGTCAGGGCACATCTGAAACAATGCAGTTTTGATTTCCAACTCTGAATATGGAGCGAGGAGTTCATTGTTCATCTCGGCGTCACCCGAGAGTGAACAGCATCAAGCACTACCTGCATGTTAGTTGTGCCCTCAGAAGAGTAAAGTTGCATATAGAAATCTGAAGCCATCTTCTCGAGTTTGTCTATGCTTGAGATAATGTCCCCATTGCTATTCTTTAAGCTCTTAATCAAGTTCTTTCTCCTCCTCATGCTGGCCCGGATATGAAAGAACTTCGAATTTCTATTTCCTCCTACTAGCCACTCAATTCTTGATCTCTGCCGCCACAGAGTTTCTTCCCTATTATAAAGCTCAACAAGCCTGTCCGTAACTTCAATTTCCCTACCAGAAGGGCCGATCCGGTTAGGCACTGTCCTCAGAGTTTCAAGTTCATGCTTCAGTTTTTTTATCTCCCGACGGACGTTCCCAAAAGTTTCCCTGTCCCAGACCGAAAGATCGTCAGAGATCCCCGCGAGTTTCCCTCTAATGCTTTGCACTGTCGCGTCCTCCTCCTTTCCCTTCCACATATTGCTGATGAATTCTTTCCACTCTGGGTGTGATTCCCACATCTGTTCAAATTTGAACACCTTTGGTCCTCTCGCTAGCCTCTCATCCTCAAGACGAAGGATGATAGCAACATGATCGGATGAAGCAGCAGCTTGGTGTTCTAAACTGGCCGAAGGGAACAGTGACGACCAAGAAGCATCCGCTATCGCACGGTCCAAACGGACCTTTGTGTACGATCCTCCCGCTACCTTCTTCTCAAAAGTCCACTTTGTTCCAAAGAAACCAATATCCATTAAGCCGCACACATCAAGCACGTCTTTGAAGCCATCCATCTGGGTCTGGCTTCGATGACCCACTCCTTCATGTTCCGAACTGTGTAGCACTTCATTGAAATCGCCCATCATGAGCCAAGGGCGATTCAAATGGGGCACTAAATCCTTCAACGTGTCCCACGTTTTATGTCTTTCTGGGACTTGGGCTTCACCGTAGACACATGTGAATCTCCATGGTGAAGGCCCCAGAGCATCTATATGGGAATCAACATGGTACTTTGAAGAACTCAGAATTTCCCTTTTTATATCTTCATTCCAAAAGATTACAATCCCTCCACTCCTACCCGTGCTTCCCACGGCAAAAAATCTATCAAAACCAAAAGATTGACATAAAATCTCAGCCCGCGCTTTTTGTAACTGGGTTTCAACGAGGCATAGCACGGCTGGGGCATTTTTGTTCGTGATCTCACGAACCTCTCGAACTGTCGCCGGGATACCCATCCCTCGACAGTTCCAACATATGAGATTCATTGCTCCCGGCGGTCATCCTCTTGGGATGCCGCCGATTTATCAGATGCCATCTCTTCATCACCCTGCTCGCTAAATTCTCCTTCCAATCTGAATTTCTTCTTGTTAACATTCTTTTGGGGAGTCTCAGATGTATTGGATGCTGAACCTGTCCCCCCAAACAAATCTACCATTACTGCAACATTGCTACTTTTATCAAGTGGAATCAAAGCCGAGCCCTTTGCAATGGCATATGATCCTTTTGCCTTTGGATCCTCAGAAACTACGTCATCTGCCATTCGTTTTCCCAGCAGTTGTTCCTCTGATCGATGATCTTGTGAGGCCGCCTGGTCAAATTGGCTACCTAGATCCTTCTGAACCGAAAGATTTTGCTGCTGAAAAACTGCATTGGACCTCCAAGCAGTGAGGTGTAACCCTTCATTGCCTCTGCCTCTGCCCATAGCTGAATCTCCTCTTCCTCTGCCCATACCATAGGGAGCCGAGCCCCCCTTCCGGGGTTCCTGCGATCGCCCGGACCAAACCGTCCTCGACCCCTTCCTCCGTCAGCAAGGATAAAATCCCCCCACTCCAGCTTACTTTCATCATGGATGCCATCCCCACATTCCTCATGCCAATGCCCCATGAGGCCGCATGCTCCACAGAAAACAGGGAATTTTTCATACTTCACTTGATACCACTCCTTCTTCTTGTCTTTTGTCATTGACACAAAGCGTGTAATCTTCTTAGTAACCTTCATATTCACTCTAACCCTCAAAAATTCGCCCACAAATCCTGCAGGCAGCTTCAGTTGAACTTCCATCACCTCTCCAATAGGTCTGCATATCCCCTTGATGATGTTTTCATGCAGAAAATTATCCGGTAGTTTATGAATTTGAGCCCACACCGCCAACTTATCCAAGACAACCAGTTTAGGGTTCGTGTAGCCGTCATATTCCTCTATGAGCAATGCCTGATTGCGAAAGAACCACGACCCTAACTTCATTGCCTTATTCCAGTCCGCCAAACACCCGAACTGCACCGTGAAGAGGTTATCCTCCACACTTCTCCAGATCACCGTTTTCGCTGGATTCCATGCGAAACGCATATCAGCGAAGAGCGCGCTCTGACTGAAAGATCGATCCGTCAAAACCCTAGCAATTGCTAGCCACTTGACTGCTTCAGGCGGCTCCTGCATATCCTCCTCCCAAACGAAGCCACCTTCATCTTCTTCTTCTAGGTTTAGACGGTCTAGCAGTTGTTCTACCAGATCAGTCGCCCCACTTCCGCTTCCCTCTCCCGCCATGATCAACCCTAGATCAGATCGAATTTTATCACAAGCCGAGGACCCCGCCGACTACCTGTGTATTGATATCACGAGAACCCGTGTCGCCTCGATCAGTATCTTGCAAGAGAAACCCGAGCCGATCAGAGATCGCCCGGGGATAGGATAAACCCTAGAAGTTTTCGCCGACTAGGGGAATCTGAAAGTTTAGTGGATTATCGCTTACTGCCATAAGATAGCAACACTACAAGTGCTAACACTCTAAGACGGCAAGTACCAAACAGTTAAGTTTAAAAGCGGTGTCACTAAAGCCCACCTAAAATCGCATGCAGATAGTGGCCCTGTTTGGTTCGGCTGCGGATTTCTGAAAATCTGCTGCGGAAAATCGGGATCTTGATTTTCCGCAACAGTTTTTCATAAATCGTTCGAAGGTTCGCTCTTTAATTCTCTCGTACGTGTATTTTTCGGCTACATTTTGGTGAAATCCGGCAGCAAAATCATTTGAAGATTCGCGAATTTTGTATGGTTCAGCTGCAGGGCCACTAGTGTAACTATCGGGAGCGGCGATTTGGTCTAGTATACAAGTATGCGTACTCAACATTATGGCCTTTCCTATTTTAGAGGGTGTGCCTCTAACTAAAAAAAACATTTGAGTGCACGCCTATGTATAGCTCATAGCGAGACATATGACCTGAAGTGAGCGCCTGATTGGGTGGTCCAGTGCACGGAAGGCTACATGTGTCAAAAAAGCTTGTTTTTTAATGTTTTTCTTCACACTTTTTTTTACTTTCTTATACTCTCAAATATATTAATTATAGGTATTACTCCCTCCGATCCTAAAAAAGTTTCTTGAAAAAACTACTAGGATAGTTATAACTTATAGTGTAACTCGCGACATTTTTTTAGGATCGGAGGGAGTACTAAAAAATTTATATAAATTTTTGAAAAATGTATATGTAAAAAAATGTTTCTGATGTATATAAAGTACACACTGTGTATAAAAATAGAGATAAAATTATAAATATTCAAAATTTAAATATGGCAAACATGTTTCCGATATATACACAAAATATATGATGCGCACACAAAAATAGACTAAAGAAATATAAGTTTTAAAAAATGTTAATAATGTATTTAGACAATGTTAAACATGCATATACAAATGTTTATGATGTATACAAAAATGTATAATGAATATTAAAAAGTAGACATGTTTTATCAAATGTTAATCATTTATTTTTAAAATTTAAAAGTTTTTATATAAAAACTCCTAATGCAGGAAAAATGCACAACATTTACTGAAGAGCAGACATAAAAATATATTAATCATGTGTTTCCAAATTTTTGGACTTGTATCTAAAAATATTCCTGATGTATATTTTTATGTGCATGAAAAAAGTAGGTAGAGAAAAATTTAAAATGTCAAAATTATTAATATGTCATTGAATAATATTAGACATTTATATATAATATATTCCTAATGTATAAGAATGCATAAATGATAGAAAACGAATAATAAAATAAAATGAAAACTAAAAAAACTAAAAATAACAATAAAAACCAAGGAAAAAAGAAGTAAATAAAAAACAATGAATTCTTGAAAGAAAGGATGAACATAAAAAAACTAACTAAATAAATAGAATAAAAAAATAGAAAATAAAAAAAATATAATGTTCTATATCTAAGTAGCTAGCGCACTAGCATATTTCCTCAACCCTTAAAAAAACTAGCATATTTCTCTAATCATGTAAGCATGTGACCTCATTATTTGACATGTATGAGAAAATGTTCACCTTACTATGCCACTATGCATAATAAACCCGACCATAACATGCAACATGCATGCATGAGGATTTTCATTCTATTATGATATTTATATTAATTCATATATTAGCCCAAGACTTATTGTTTCAAATATTAATATTTCATTTAACAAAACATTTTGCTAAATTATATTGTAAAATTTCCCTGCAACAACATGCAGGACATCATCTAGTTCAAAAGCGCGAGCAATCTAACAAATGGGCGAGCCCTATGTACGACTTGCTTCTTTAGAGAAAACGGATGATATACTCACAATGAGATATAGCACTCGAGCCTATCAGTCGCCCGACCAATAAGGCTATCCCGAGTAACATGGACATGCCCCATTGTTTCAGCCAATTTTTTGGGTTAGTGTTAGCGCTATAGTTCGGTTTTGTCTATTTTACTTGATTTTATTTGTGTTTTCATCCTATTTTTCATGGTTTTTTGTTTTTCATTTTATTTTTATGTATTATTTTATATTTTCCCATTTCCCATTTTTTATTTTGGTTTTAGTTGTTTTTCCAAAAATTTTGGTTTCTTCATTGGTTTTGTCTTTCTTTTATTTTCTATTTGTTTGTATTTTTTTAATATTGTTGAATATATCTTTCAATATATGTTGAATATTCATATATATTGAACACTTTTTGAATCGAACATTTTCATAATATATGTCAAACTTATTTTTAATAGGTATTCGTGGAATTTTACAAAATGATCAAGTAATTATAAAAGCGTTTATGAAAATTTTAAATAATTTTTCATTCATTTATAGAATTATTAGCCATGAGTTTGGCACGATCGCATCTCCACCTCCCTAGGAGCTAGAAAGTTGCCCTCAGAACCCTAGGGTTTTTGCTATCCTTCCTCCCCCGCCACTAGATCTCCCCTTCTCCCTTTCTCTCGTCGCCATGGCCTTTGACCCCATGCAACCAACTTCCTCTCTACACCCCATCGCCATGTCCACGAGATGCGCCTTTTCGCCCCATTTTCACCACCCAAGGAATCGTCAACAAGATGTTGCATCCATCAACCCCTTCTTCCTCGGTTCTGACCATCACATCCACCTTCAATTCATCGTCATCGCCTCTCTGCCCTCCCCAATACCTCCCCTAAATTTGCAGTGAGCCCCTTCCCGTTCCCCCTCCTTCCTCTCTCATGTGCATTCTTTAGACCAGACTTCAACCATGGCCCGGAGCTTGTCGTCGTCATCATGCTTGCTGTCGTCGGGCTTCTAGATCTCCAAGGATAAAAAAATGGTCCTTGCCGCGCTCATGTTGGCCCCGGAGCACCACTTTCGTTGAGCCTTTTCTCTTTCCATTGTTGTACGTCATCGTCAGTGTCATTTATGATCTTCACTGTGCACACCATTTGCATCATACGGTGCACGATCTCGTGCGCGTCATGTAGCCCTCCTTCGTATTTTTTGTCATTAAAGTCAGCAAACCGATCACCTCTACCGCACTGGTTGGCCACCAACAACTAACCGTTGATGTGCTCGTTGATGCGAGTCACAAGTGTGCCCCCCCCTCCCCGAGTCTTTTGACTAGTTAATGACTAACAAGACTCTAGCCCCACATGTACTCGACCGGAAAATAATCCTATAAGACCCGGGTCGTACGTTGCTATGGTGAGACCCATTCCCGCATACGACACATGGCAAAAACTAATCTATGAATCTCAAAGTACGCAGGCTAGTTATCCTTTGTTTTCATTAACTAACCGCTCGACCAAATCTCCCATCTCCGTCACCATCCACAGCCTGACAGCCGCGCTCCTCGGCGTCCAGACAACTTGCTTCTCCGACGTAAGCCGCAACTCCTCTGCTCGATCGTTTGCCGGCTTGCCGCGGCCGCTCCTCTCCCCCGCTGTCTGCGGCCGTTCAGTGACTCCGCTGCTTCTCTGCACCGTGGTTTAGCTGGACGACTCAATCAGTTGCTTTCATGAATTGTTAGTGTGTGACTTGAGTTGTAAAAGCCTGTACAAATTTTTATTCCGAAACAAATTGTAGCCAGTAGGCCAATGTCGATTAACTAGGCCACATCCGGCGGAATCGAACTGAGGAGGTGGCCATGGACAGAGCGCCAATGGCTAGCGACGCAGCGAGCGCCGGTGGCTGCCGGGGCGCCAACGAGCCTGTTTGTGGACGGCAGGGAGAGTAGCAGGCCGGAGCTTCCGTGCTTCTACGAAATCGACCCTCCAGCGGCGGCTAGAAGCGAGAGTAGAGGCAGGAGAAGAAAAGGGGGTCGTGGACGCTGGAGAAGAAAGGGAATCGGGCTTTGGTAGATGGGGTAATTTTTTTTTACTAGAAGTAAAGAATTATTAGGAGGTTGCGTTGAGATTACTTTGGACAAGTGTCCTCTGCTGAGCGGGGTCTCACGATAGGAACGTGCGACCCGGTCGCATAAGATTTTCTTCCCGACTACTCGACCGCGGTCGGCTCTTCCTTTGATTAAAAATTGATACTGGACCTTGTGCACAATCAATTGGTGACTCAAACCATTACCCCACTAGTCCTTATAATTACTAAGCTTCCAAAAATGTACGAATGTTTAGGGGAACTTCAGAGTTTTTCCCTTGAAGTGGACTTAGCCCGAGGGTCTAGTCGTCGCCCCACATGATAGTATTGAAACCACATTCTATTAAACACTTCTCAGTTTTTTAAAACATTCAAGAATTAAAATGTTCTCAAATATTAAAAATATATAATTAAAAGTATTCATAAATTTATAGATTCTTCATGAATATGAAAACATATTCATAAGTTTTATAATTATTCATATAAATTTGTAAATGGTCATGAATTTTAAGTAACATTTATGGTTTTAAAAGTATTTGTACATTTAACAAATGTTCACTAATATGAAAAAAAATTATTCACAATGTTTAAGAAAACATCTATGATCAAATTTGAAAAATCTTTCAAAAATTTAAATTATCTTCCCAAATTTATTTTTTTCATACATTTGAAAAATACTCACTAGCTGATATATATTTATATATTAAAATTAACATAAAAATAAAACATTTAACACTGTAAATGAAAAAATAGAACAACAATTGAAAGGACCGACCTATAGGGTCAAATCTAATGGCACCCGCAGGGTTCAGATTTGCTCAACCGTCACTGTGATATGCACAGTATGAAATATAAACTATCATAATAATTCTTGAAAGATAAATAAAATTAATTTCAAAACTGAACAATGACACGGTAAAGCATGCATTACCTCTAGCACAGTTGTTGAACTATGAAAGGCTTAACGGGCCCTCATTAATACTGGAAGCTGTGGGGGCGGCGGCGACCCACACCACCGCCGAGGAGAGGGTCCAGTCTCTCAGCAAAAATTAAAACCTTCTTATGGCGGCTTGCGAAGCAATCTCTTCCTTCGGAAGATCCGAGGAAGCATCGCAAAATGTGTCTTTCGAACGCCTGCATTCTATGTGGCGTTGGTGACTCGTGGAGGCATTCACTTTTGGAGTGCTCGATGAGCAGATGCGTCTGGGCTCTCGCTGAGGATGATATTGTGTAAGCTATTGCTGATGTTAAGGAACCGAATGCAAAATTGTGGTTATTTCATGTGAGGGAGCTGCTGTCTGAAGGACAGTTTGTGACTTTTGCAATGACTCTGTGGGCGGTTTGGACAGCGCGGAGGAAGGCGATTCATGAGCATGTATTCCAGTCACCTTATGCCACCAATGCCTTTGTCCAACGTTTCGTGAATGAAGTAGATATGGCAAGCTCTTTTCTCAAAGGATCAAGCCACTTTAATCAAGGCGCGACAACTAACAGGGCTTCGGCAGGTCCTCAAAAGAACTCTCGTCAAGTTTCGTCCAAGGAACTTAAGGATTCGTGGATCTCTTATATCCCGAGTTCTGTCAAGATCAAGGTTGATGGAGGCTTCTCCTCGGATGGGACAGTTGGAGCGGCGGCGGCGTTCGTAAGATGGTGTGTATCTGGGATCTTCAACTATGGTGATCCCAGGATTACAAAACCCAACGGTTCTTGAGTCTATCGCCTGCAGAGAAGGCCAGTCGCTAGCTGAAGATCTTGGTCTAAAGAAGATTATCATTTCCTCGGATTACCAGCCTTTGATCAAGGACATATCGACTGGAATTGCTGGTCTTCATTCGGCAATTGTCTAGGAGATACGGAAGCGGGCTCCAAATTATGACAAGTGTAATTTCATGTATGAAAACCGTCGTTTAAACATTGATGCTCACAACCTAGCTAAGTTTGCTGCAAGTCTCCCTAGGGGTCGCCACGTGTGGCTGCTTAATCCCCATGATCCTCTTTGTATTTTACCGAATTTTGTGATCGATGAATAAAGAAGTAGCTAGTTTTCTAAAAAAAAAAACTGGAACTAGACGACCCGCTCCAAAAAAAAAAAAAAAACTGGAACTAGACGAACCCGCCACAGTCCGTTTCTCGTCTCTTTCCCCGTCTTCCTCCTCGTGTTTTTTTTCCCGATCAACCCCCTCCCTCGTATCCCGCTTCCCGCACCAACTCCGCTGCGCCATCTCCTCCTCCTCCTCGTTGCGCCACTGATGACTGATCCATCCTCCTCGGAGGCGGACGGTGTCTGCCTGCGTCTCCAACCAACTGTCTTTGTTTGCTTCACAGGCATCGCGCGCGGCGTGCACCGACGCTGCTCGACGTAATGCTCCCACGGAGGGAGAGGTAGCCCTCTCACCTTACAACTCATTGCGTCTCGCGTTACTGTCTCCTTCTGGTAGATGCCTAGCGTGCTAGTAGTTGTTTGTGCACGGTCTTGCTTGTTGTGACGCAGCCCTACTCGGAAATTTAAGTTGGTAAGGTGGGAATTTGGAAGGAGGTACAAGGAAATATATACGGCAATGCAATGCAGCGTGTAGGACTGTAGGGGCACTAGCAATATTTTTTACTATATTGTTCTAGTGACTTAAGGAGAGTAATTCACGACATGGGCATGTGTTGCTTCGTTTTTTTCTGTGTTTCTGTGCTGAATCGATGGTAGCGTCATGCTCATGCAGTTCAGTTGTGTAATTATGCTTCGAACCATGTTCTGTACATTCTGTGCATATTTTCCTCAACAGTAATTAGTGTGCCTAAAGCAGCAAGGTGATGTCCCATTTCCTGTGTGGTTCCTTCTAGTGAAAACTTTGTTCACTACATAGAGCTCGCACTGATCAATCAGAAAAAAAAAACTGTGTGAGATCTGACTGTGGTTGGTGCATTGGTTTTCGGCAATTGCTTGATAGGCGTTTCCGTATTTTAGGTACCCATGGGGTTTATGTAGAGAATTTAATTTTACTTGCATTTTCGTGCTTCCGGTCTTAACCCCTTGTGCCTGTGACATTTTTCAGAGGCTACACTACATAGTACCGTTGGGGAAGAAGAAAGGTTCATTGGTTGAATCAATACATAATATGGCGCCTTTATCTTATGCTAAATGCCGTGGTGCTAGAAGATTGTTGTTGGTGATCTCCGTACTACATGTTTGCATGCATGGGTTTGTAGATGTTTTTATGGTACATGCAGACACCGTTACCAGGCAGCATTATAAGAAGTAAACGAGAGACAATCTGAGATATGAAGCCTCCTTTGGTTCATAGGATAGGAATATCAATGGAATGTGAAAAACATAGGAAGTGAGATGACATATATCTCATTTTCTATAGGGAAAGAGATGTCATTTGATTCATAGGAATTAGGATATGGATTTTTTTATTGGGTCTAGGCTAATGTTTTTTTCCGTTTGAAATGTGAATGATTGGTTCCTATCATGCATAGGAATAGGATTCCATTCCTACAAACCAAAGGGCTCCCAAATATTTTTTTCTACATAATTCCTGTAAACCCAAGGAGGCCATTAAATTATTACAGTACCTTATTTTTTCGTGGCATTGCTATGTGCAGAGAGGCTCTCTTACGTCTTGGTTGGGAAAAGCTGGCATTGGTTATATATTCATCTTAGTCTGGTAACAGATACTCTCACGTGCAATATTCTTACCAATCTGTACACAGAACGTGATGAGAATGGCTGTGCTCATCATCATTTTGATGCAATGCCTGTCAAAAGTATAGTCTCATGTAGCACCATGATGGCTGGGTACTCGTAGTGGAGAGGATATGCAAGTTCCTGTGCCTTTTTCAGTGATGCACCGAGAAGGGATACACATGAGTGAATTTACCTTTTCCAGTGCTCTATGTGCATGTCCTGGAAAATATGCTTTGTGTAAATGTAAGAAGTTACACGCCATTGCCCTCAAGCTTGCACCAGACTCCAATAGTTCTGTCAGAACAGTAGTTTGAAGAATTAAAAAAAGAGAACAGTGGTTTGTGATTTTTATGCAAAGCTTAATATAACTTAGGGGTGCAAGCCAGATTTGTGAAAAGATGCCACAAAAAACTGCAGTTACATGAAGCTCGTTGCTTGGAGGTATGTGCATAATGCTCTTCAGAGAGCACAAAGGGAACAGTACTGTTGAATGGATTCACTCTTTCTGCTTTCCTAGTACTTGTGCATGTTTAGCATTGATCCTTGAGGGCATGAAATAATTGCAAACTACCATTTTCATGGAAACGTCTTTGTTGGAGCATATCGAGTGGATATCTATGCATGGCTTACCTGCAGGTTGGAGAAGCTGATCGCTGATTTTTTGTAGGCATGCTGGCTCTTGGGAAGTTATGATTCTTATCAAGGAAATGCAGTGGTTAAGGGTTTCTCTGAATGAAGTTACCTATCTATCTGTACTGTCAGTATGCAGTCATGCAGGCTTAGTTGGAGGCAGCAATCGCTATTTAGATCGCTAATGAGTGATGACTGATCATTCGGTTGAACCTAGTTATATCATTATCCAATTTTTTGAAGGTTGATGTTTCTGGACGAGCTAGGAAGATTGACAAGGCTGGGATTTGGTTCCAGGAACTCTGTTTGAACTTTGAAGCTACTGCTTCCATGTGAAGATCTTTGCCGGGGTAATGCAGGAACCACAGAAGATAACATTAGCCAGAATAGAAAGTGAGCATTTTTTCCAACTTGGATCTGACAATCATGTTTGGCATTCAGAAATGTATGCTGCAAGTCCAAACTGGGAGAATATCCTTGATGACAGAGACAGAGCACCCTTGAATAATTGATGCCTATAATAAGTTAAGTAATTTACTGTGAGATATGAAGATCTGTTCACAGGGCCAGCCAATACACAATGTTACCTTCATGTATGTGCATGACTACTGGAGAAGAGTGGGGGTGGAGGACTGGAGCGTCTGAAACACCACAGTGAGGAGTTGGAACTTTCTTTGGTTTACTCAACTTAAGTTAGTATTACCAGTTATTACAATCTTACAAAACATTAGGATCTGTAGATGCCATTTCTCCGTGAGTTCATGACAACTGCAACTGTGCAACCCATCTTACTGAACGTCTGGTCATTGGCAGATATCTGTAGATTCCACCATTTTAAGGATGGTTCATGTTCTTGTGGGGGCTTCTGGGGATGAGAACTGAATGGAGCAATCATCTTCAAGTGGTGCTCTCATCATGTAGCAAATTATTGTCCTGTGAGTAGTGGCACTGCTGCTTTCTGTGTGATGAGAGATTGGCCATTCAAGTCAATTATGTCATGCTGCCTACCCCATTTGGTGTAATATCAGCAGTATCATCTGAACTGTGCACAGCAAATGGTAGCACAGATGTGGGTCCTTGATCATCTGAACAGATCCAGTGACCTACAAGTACTTATCTTGCACAATAGTTGTGCCATACATACCTCTTAGGCGTGCAAGATTTATTCATGTAGAAATATGAGTTGGAACTTGGAAGTGGATTTCTTCTTTCCGTGACCCTGATGATTTGGGTGTCTCAGGAAGTGATTCACTGCAACCACTGGGCACTATTATCTATTGGTGTGCTGCAGTAGATAACTGCAGCGATTGATACACATCTTGGTTAGCTCCCTTACTATTTCATCATCCTCATTATTGTTTCCGATCAAAACATGATGCGCTCCAGAAAGTGGTATGCTCTATTCCCTCATCGGTGTTCCCTATCTCACGTGTTCTGCAACTTGTTAACACTTATTTTGTATTTCATTCTGTTTTGTTGTTGAACATCATTTCTGTTAGTAGAAAATTGGCTGCATTAATGCAAACCCATTCTATGTAGGTTTTAAATCCATATAATATTTTGATCAGGGAAAATCAATATATAACTTGATTTTGTCATCCATTTGTTCTGACTTGTACAGTTGGAAACCAAGATACCCTGAATCTTTAGTCATATGATTGGACATTATACAAAATTTCATTTTCTCAGCAATATTGTCTGTGTCTATTCGAATCAACATGCGAAAGGTTTCCTCTTAACAGACATGTCTAACGTAGGCACTTACAGTCCTCCAATGGCCCACCATCTGTGCATCCTGCACCTGTTTTCTCAAGCAAAACCACTGTTTATGTACAGAAGGAGGCGTCTAGAACAACTAGCAGGGACTGGGGGAAAACGGCAAACCATGCCTATAACTACAGTAAGAGATGAGAAGCATTCATCAGGCCAGCCTGATTTCTTGTGGACCATGCTTGCTCATGAGCCTCATGAAGGGGGGGTGACTTATTTGGAAAGCAACGAGATCCAGTGCCTGATGCCTGATGGGTGCATCATGGCCAGCATATTGTAGGTCCAGTTTGTAGGTCGATCCGGCCTCTGGCACCCCGTTTGCGTGGTGTGGGTGGCCATTCACTCATCTGATGCGTCCTCGTCGCATGGTTGCTCATGTTTTACTTTTACTTTGATGTTTCTTCCGTAGTCCTGTATTTCTTATTTATTTTTGTGTCCCTGGCCAATGACTTTTCACAATAATGCTACTCAGTACGACAAACTAGTTAATAGGTTTTTTCCCAGCTAAGTTAAAAAAAAACTGCAGATTTAGCTGCAAGTCTTTACGCAGATGTTGCGATTAGTTTTTATACTTTTCAGTCGCACCTTTGATCATCCCTTCTTGGTATGCGTTACATAGATTGAGAGTCTGCTTTATCATTATGGCATTCACATGACCCGTTTGCGCTAATGCTAAGATAAATTGGTTTTGGTGTTCAAAAGTGTTAATCATGTAACATTGGGATAAGGTTCATTCATACTTTTTGAATTAGGGAAAGCTTAACCTGCCCCTGCAGTGCACATGGTTCTTGTTCTAGCAGTGGACAGGAAATCTCGCTGTTGATACAGTAGTTATCCTGCTAGTTTAATCATCATTAACACAGTTGATGACCATCAAGATGAACCTGTAGCCTGCATGTTCATTATTTTTTTCCCTGTTCAGTGGAATGATCGAGGACCTTGTTTTAATAGCTTGTCTCGGTATTCTCCACTACGTACATGCATGTAGCAAGACCTACTTCTCAGGCAACTTGCACCTGCAATCTTTAGTCTTTACAACAAGTGCATACACCAGATTGGTGACCTAGGCGTTAGGCTTTTAATCTAGATTCTCCAGGCACTTTATTTTAGCCTCGGCGTGTTCCGCAAGCTGACAGTAGGGCTAATCTAATATGGCTAGCTACGGCTTATCCTCTATTAAGAGTTAAGAGCAGGTATCACCAAGTCAGTTTAGCTTATTTAGGTCATGGTCCTGTACAGCATCTACTTTGTAACATTGACTGGCCATAATAATAACATGTTGTTTGTCTTGGTGCTAGTTTGTTAGCATACGCAACAAAGCAGGAGACATGACTCAATTTTCTTTTGGTACATGTTTGTGAGGAACATGCTGGTTATTGGAGTTTAGCGGCCTTTTGTGTCTGGAATTGGTGCTTGTTAGACCATCAGTTTAGGCAGCCATTTTCTTCTTAGTATCCTATTAGGGGAAACTGAACCCACTTGCACATTGATCTTTTGTTGAACTTTTCCTTCTCGAGGGAACAAAAAGGTGGAGGCCGACCACTAAACATTAACACAAGAAAAATCCGCAGATGTGGGTATCATTTCTTAATGCTGGGCATTTGCTAAATTTCCCTTTAATGATATGGTTAGTGAGGCTATGTTTCAACATGAGACCAGTACATGAAAACCATCCCTTACACCTAACAGGGTGTAATGTATGTATTGCAGGGAAACATGCATGTACTAAGAACTGTTCAAAGCAAGAGAATACATTGCACATGCACATCACTAGCTGCTGTGGGTGGGGAGTGAAAGCAAGCATTGAGCCTATTGATTGCAAAAGTGAAAGCAGTTACACCACCAATTGATTGCATGAGCTCTACAACAACAGTAGAACTGAACTGTAGAGGAAAAGAGATCGAGGGGGAGAGAACAAAATCCCCATGGGGATGTTTCTTGAGCAGGCAGGAGAGGAGGATACATCAGCTTCAGAGCTTCTGCTTGGCCCCACTGAAGCACCCACCCACACACTCACTCACTCACTCATTCACAGACATGACACATACTACATACACAAGTCTGTCAGTCTGTCTAGCTCTCCCTCTATCTCTCTCCTTTTCAAGTTGATGTTTCCTGAATCCTACCATGCCCCTCCGTACAGCAAATGGGGTTTCTGGAAGACAAAAAGGGGAGAGAGAGAAAAAAAAAGAAAGAAAAAAAAGGGGGCGTCGTGGCGATGAATGGCTGAGTGGATGGAAGATTGACTGGGGAACAAGGGATCTCCCCACTTCCTTCCAAGGGTCAATTCGAACCTGTCACTTGGTGCACGGCAGCAGTAGTAGTAGGCTGCTGCTGGTGGTGCTAACTTGTTCCACCGATGGTTGTTCAGTTCAGATCATGCATGGCCTCCTCAGATCTCCCCGTCATCTTCTTTATGAACTGCCCCTGTCATGTTAAGTTCTTGATTCGTCAATTCTCTGAATTATACGTACGACGTGGCTAGCTACTTTTCGCGATCAATGAATGATGATCCAGAGCAATGATGTTTTCAGTACTGACCAGTTGCTGGGAACCGGAGACACGGCGGCGTAGGGGCTGATTTGGTGCATGTACCCGTACATCATCGCTGGCGTCGCCGTGGCCGTCGTGGATGCTGCCTCTGGCTCTGGCTCTGGACCGCAGTCGAGGTTCACGCCGAACAGCCTGAGCCTGCGTGTTGGTGCCGATGCTGCGCTGCAGCTCCTGGTGTCGGCGTCCCACTGGGATTCTCCTGCGATTGTTCATCAGAAATGGTGTTAGATAGAGGTATGAAATGCTAACGTATCTTGTTTCGTTCTTGAGTTCATACAGTCTTGATCTCTACCTGCATGATGCATGTCGCTGTGATCGTGCTCTACCGAGCGATGGTAGGCATGGGAGGTGGCCGGGCTGGTAGGGTATGAGCTGGATGTGCTGTAGCACATTGGGCTCCATGGTTGCTGCTGCTGCTGCTGCTCCCTGGGGTTCTGACCAGTCGCCGGCACGACACGCACGGCAGGCGGTGCCACTGCCGCCGGTGCAGCGACGTCGCCGCGCCGTCTGCAGCCGATGAAGAGACGGTCGCCGGTGCCGATGCCGCGCACCCTCTCGAAGTACACGACGTCACCGGCATCTAGGTGCTTCTCCTTGACGTACCGGCTCCAGCCCTTGGTGAGCACGTAGCTCTGGCTGCTGGTCCAGTACGAGTACCGGAACCGCCATGGCTTCCCGGCCTCGTCGTCGAAGGACAGGAGTAGGCCCTTCTCCCCAGATTCGCCGCCGAGAGGGAAGCACCTCTCGGCGTGCTGCTTGGGGATCACCAGCCTGTTGAGCTTGCCCACGTCGCTGGGCGTGAGGGCCTTCTCGAACAGGTGCTCCTTCTCGTAGTGGTACTGCTGGTAGTGCAGGTTCGTGTACATGGCCACTCCCCATGGCCATGCATTGGGGTGCTCGTGGGAGAGAGGATTCATGGCCATCCTGAGGGTGGAAAACGTGTTGGGGTTCTTGGTTGTCTGCGGAAAAAGCTAGCTGGAGACGATGGAGTAGCTAGTAGTGGTGATGGTGTGTGGTGTAGAGAACCATGCAGATGTCATGGGCAGGCATTTATAGCCTACCAAGGGGAGCTTTGGGGGTGCCCATGTGATGATGAATTAATATTTTCTCTGGTACGTGAGGGATCAGCAGCTCAGTGCTGCATTTGATCTTGGAGTTGGGACTTGGGAGGGAGTATATTTTTAAACCTAGGTAGACAGGAAGAATCAAAGTGAAGGGCTTCAAAGTTGCTGAGGTTAGAATATATATGCAGTTTTGAGTGTGTAGCTGCTGGTGATGCTGAGGTTAGAATATGTAGTTTTGAGTCTGTAGCTAGGTGCTGATGAGGAATGATCAGGTGGTGGTGCTTCAAAGTTGGTGCCTGGCCATTGTGGCCTAATCACAGCCATCCAAGAGGTGGAGTAGAATAGAGTAGGCCCTACCACTGCTTCCACGTGCCTTGGTGGTTGGAGGCTAGCTATGTGTGAGTAAACACTCTCATTAGCTTCCCATTTTATTTACCTGGCTTTGGCAGTCGATTTGCATTAAGAGTCCATTCTACTGTGCACTTTGAACTGAATGACACATGTAGTACTGCTTACTTGAGGTTTTTTGTTGTTGTAGAAAATAGAGGTTGTACATCGACCGACTTGATGAATTAGCTGGAATGGAAGAGATGGGTTGATAATTTGACAGAAATTTACGCGTAGTTTATACCTGTGGTCCGGTTGGAATAGCTGGTAGGCAATTACTGTTCAGGTCTTGGTACTGCCTGGTCTCGCCGGATGTGACATTTGTTTGAGGGCGTATGGACCGTGGGATTTAATTATCATGCGCTATCATGTACTCGTACTATAGCACCAGCCAATTTTTTTGATCTCAGATTCAACACAATCAAGAGTTGTGCCAGGTCTGTCTAATTGAATGCGTGGCTGCTGACAACCTAACAGAGCAAGAGGGGACTTGCAAGCAACGAGCTGGTTTTGGCTGGATTCTTACACCATGGCTTCAATTTGACTGTAAGGTACGCACTACTGTAGTATTATTTCCATTTGTTGCAGGACAACTCGTGTCATAAATAAATAAATCAACCGAGTTCATGGCTGGGCAAGTAGGGAGAAGTGGACAGTTGATGTGCAATTCAGAGACCAATTATTTCGTCCTACTTAATCTCCCAACCTAAGCATTTTGTAAGGTCCAGTCTAACTTCTAAACTCCATACTCTGGTTCTAAAAGTCCAGTCTAACTTCCAGTAAGAAAGGAGTTTCAGTCTAACAAACTGAATCCGCTTTGCTGGTTCGTTCTGTCATGGTGCTACAATCCAGTACAAGCGCTACAGTACCTGCAACGGCCCAGGAGGCCATGCCAACCTGCCTCTCTTGAGGGTACAGAACGGGAGCTTCGGTTGGGATGAAATGATTTAAATTTCTTGAGTTGGATGTCCGATCCTTTGCACATTAGTGACTCTTATTATGTCCTACTAATAAACATTGGGCATTTGGGGAGCACCTATCGTTGCTAAACGATCGGAATCGCAGGACATTGGGTGACCTGTTTTCTATAAATCTATAATGGCAGATCTGTATCAGATTCCATAAAATATCAGGGACAAAATCCGCGATGTCGCTTTGCTTGCTTCTTTGGAGACAGGCATTCCATCACATGGTTTTGGGGGAGGCTGTTATGGCTAGATACATTGTGTGCTGACTAATGCATGCATGCTTATGTTAAGTGTTATTCAGTTTGCCAAACTTTGGAGGAACCAGAGAGGTCATTTTTATGTTAGGATGTACTGTCAAGAATCTAATCATAACAATGATTTTAACGGATCTAAAGAAATCATCTTCCTGTTCATTGCATTATCTTTCCTTGTGTCCTTGCTTTCTGTTAATCCTGCACCAAAATAATGGCAATATACATGTACCTGATCATAATCTCACGTGGCCTTGTCATTACCTCTTCTACTTTCTGTTCAGCGTTCATGGTGCTTCAAGTTCCCAAACGCCAGGATGAGAGAACTGGAACTGCACGGAGATCATGCACCCTTCTCAATTTCCAACGAAGACTGAATCAGGTGATAAGATTTTTGTCCCCAGTTCGTCTCCACTATTGCGTATTTCCGCTGTCAGCGTGTACAACTCCAGGCCTTCAAAGTTGCTCCTATTTTATACAAATCTCCACAAATTTATATATTCTGCAGTTTTTTGTGTTCATGCACAAAGACTGTGCAATAAAGAAAATCGAGTCTCAGTAGCTAGATGAGTATATATATACTTAATCGCATAGATTGACCTGGTTAAACTACAAGTCCTATGTTTAGCATCTCTTGGAGTATGCAACATGCGCAATTAACTTCAAGCTATCAAATTAAATACATTGTCTTCCTTGTCAAAGAGAAGCCGTGAAGGTTACTCGATTGCAGCTCTAGGTGTGGCGCTATGAAGGTAATGATCCCTCTCGTACAAGTTGAGAAAACGCTCACTCTTTTTTTTTCAAGAAAATTGATAATGCACGCATTATGTGCACGCATGATGTTTAACAACATGATTTTTTTTTTCACAATCAGAAGTTGGGTGTGCAGTAATGGACTAGTTTAACATAGACGGTTAATTTTCGTACTGATGACTGCATGTCTAAACTTTGGCCAATAATCAAGGAAGAAACAGTGTAGTACCCCCCCAAGTTGCAACTTGATTATATTGTGTATTTTGTCAAGGAGTGTCAGGGCAACCACAATATTGTCACTCATATGCCTCATTGGTATAGTGCATGCACTTGTTGTGAAATTTGACCAAGTGTATCATATTTAAACATGACCATGAATAGGGACTAGAGAGCCACGCTGCAGGTCCTTTTTTCTTAACTCAATGATGCAGCTCACCTGCCCAATCTTTTGATAATGCTGGTTTGGTTTCTCCATGCACATGAATGAGTTGGTATCCTATGGAATTGAATACAAGATAACTCAAGATAAGGGGACACATGCTAATGCTCCTTCCCTGTGGTCTCACCTCCTTTCCATGAGGCGATGCATGTTTTTGCCAAGTTCATGCAGATGTAGGACTAAGAGCCTTGAGTGCAGCATGTTACTCTCATCTCCTCTATTCATAAATATATAGCCACCATGGGAAGTGTGCAATTAAGCATTACCAATCTTGGACCTTTCAACATTGCAAAACCAAAAGTATCTAGATGTCTTCATTTCAAATTATAGTGCCCATTATTGCTCAGTTGGAAAAGAAATTTCACAAAAAACAAATCAACATCCTAGTTGCTTTTTTTTATAAAGGCAATATATTAATATTGCGAAGATACCAATTACCCAGTCTCCGCACCAACAAGATGTCATAAAGACATCCAGGTTGCATACAACCAAAATAGAAAACAAAAAAGAAATAATAAACAAAGATTTCCCAGAGTGATCAACTTCTCTTAGCAGCACATAAATCCCACCAAATACAACACCCGGAAAATATAAAAGGTCTCCAAAAACGACGCCTCCAAGAAGAGAACAGCGCACAAGCGGTATCGTCACCCGATCCAAGATCTTAGGTTTCACTTTGGAGAAAGTCCGAGCTCTCGAGACAATTGCTTTAGCATGCCAATTGCCAGGCACAACCAATGAAGGTCAGACCTTAGGTTTTCACCCTGAAAGTCACGACCCGGTACCCGAGGAGCACCACCATAAATGAAATTCTTCAGTGTTGTTTCCCCCACAAATAAAATAAAAAAGCCCCAGAAAAATTCACAAAATTCTCTAATATACCCTGGAGACTGGAGTTATGTAAACTATTTTTCTAGCCTAAATGCAATTTTTGTAAATATTTTCTTGCAATTGAATTGAGTATTCAAAATAGACTCAAATAACTTCAAAATTCCAAAATGATATTCAAATCTTTCCCACTCTTTTATTCCATTTGAAGAAGTCATATTATCTTCACTCTAAATAATTATTTTTCTTTGAGTGAAAAAATTTATTTGAATACATTCAAAATAAAATCCAAATGATGAAATCCAAAATGCAAGAATCATGATATGCGTAGGATGAATGGTATGAACATCCAAATTGAAAATTGGGATGTTACATAGGCCCTCATGATTGAGGGAAAACCTTGCTTCCTACTCGTGTTGTATTATTGCGATGGGGTATATCGGGTACATGACACAATCAAGGTATATTGTGTCGTTATATTGACTCGACCATCCCCGTCTTACGAAAATGAACGGGGTCCTAGGGCTTACAAGATCCCAATCGACTATATCGATCGAAGGAGGAGCCCCCCATGGATACGATCTCTTTGTCTTGATCGTAAAGGATTCTAGAATCTTCCGTGTATATTAATCATGTGATGACATGATATGATGGCCCGGGAAAATGACCTAGCGATCCCCAAGTCGGCTTACTTGAGCCATTAACCCGTAGGCTCAGGTACCCATGGGTCGTATCACCATCAAATATTCAGCAAGCTAGCCCCACGACAAAGGCCACACAAGGCTTGTTCCCTAAACACAATATTATCTAGAGTCGGGTATTGAAGAGCTAGTGGTATGTTACCCAATCAGGTATTTTCCAAGAAACTCGTTGATTGGTCGGCATCAACCTTAAAGGAACCTCTCATAGAAAAGGAAGACTTGAACTTCATCCAACCCTTCCAAAATTATGATTATATATATTTCGCATTAACTTGGGATAGCATTTTGGAATATCATTGTATTTAATGTGAAATAACTCTTGCAAACACTTTCCTCGTTAAGCAAATTATGCAACCATTTGCTAAGTAAGAACTTATTGTTTATCTTGAGGTTCTCAATGCCCCAACTCACCTTGATCCTTAGGCCTATAAAATGTGCCATTTAGCATGTTTGTACTTTTTCTTATGCTCCTTGCATTGTGAGAAGAACCTAGATCGATAAAAGTCGAGCCTTTTAACACCCCTTTAGGTATCTTATAAAAGGAGAGCATGAACATCGGTAGGCTAGGAAGGGCAATGTTGTTGAGGGTAAGTCTTCCACCATATGTCAAAAGCTTACCCTTCCAACTGTTGAGTTTTTTTAAACTGTCTTCAATTATTTTTTATTCCTTTGATAGTGGGACTACATCAATGAATGAGAATTCCGAGGTACATGAACGAAAGGGATCCCACCTCACATCCAAACAGTTGCATGTACTAACTCTCCTCATCTTTGGCCTTATCAAAACAAAAGAGCTCACTTCTTTGAAAATTGTTTTTTTAGATCCAAATAATGTTTGATAAGGGCAACTCCAACGCGCCGACGCATATGTCTGTTTTTTGTCCGATTTTTTTCGTTTGGGTGGGCGCGGACAGAAATCTCGGCCCAACGCGTGGGCGCAAACGGACGCATGTCCGCTTTCGCGTCCGTTTTGACCCATTCCCGGCCCAAAAACGGGGTTGGTTTGCGTCGGCGCAAACGCGCGCGAGCGCCCGCCCTTGTCCTCCCCTGGCCTACTCGTCGGTCACACAACGTCATATTTCCCTCCATTCTTTCCCAAAGCTTCCCGCGCCCTTCCATGGAGACCAAGCCAAATCTCAGTGCCGCCGCCAACGCCGCCCCTCCCAAGCCAACCATCACCACCGCGACCGCCCCAGTCGCCCTGAAGCGCCCGAGGAAACCGAAGGAGTTGACGGAGGAGGAGGAGGCGCGCAACAGGGCCTTGGAGTCGGCCAAAAGAGCCGACCGGCGGAAAAACGCAGCCGCCGCCAAAGCCGAGGCTGCCGCCAAAGCCATGGCCACGGAAGCCAAGGAAGACGCCATGGAGCTCGAGAAGGAGGCCATCGCACAAAAAGCGGCGGCGCGAGCTCTGTACATGGCGGGATACGTGCGCGACCCCTCAATCATGGCCGCCGCCGCTGAGGCCATGGCCGCGGGCTCGTCTGCTGCTGTCAAGAGCGGCACGGGATCATCCCAGCGCCCGCGTACATCCGCGACCACGCCGCATGACACGTCGCCGGAGGTGATGATGCAGGCGCCAGCGATGATGCCCCCTCCTCCAATGTGCGCCATTGACGTCGACCTCAACGCAGAGCCTGTTGGCGATGAGGGCAGTGGTTCCAAGGCGGGGAGGAAGCGCCCGAGGGAGTTCTCCATTTACAGTTTGCCTCCCCCGCAGGCTGTTCGATGAAATGCCAAGGCCGAGGAAGAGCAAGAGGACGCGCCCGAGGACGACGCAATCAGTAGCTACGCCGCCTTGATCATGGACCAGCTCCTCTTTGAGGGTGGCGCTCAACCCGACGTCGATCTGGATGAGACGCAAAGCCAGGACGGCCGCGCCTTCCCGCTAGATGAGGACATGGGCTTCGCTGGCGCTGGCACTGGCGCGGACGCCGACGCCGACGCCGACTACTTTGTGGATGAGGATGGGGTCATGCATGGCCCTGGCGCTGAAGACGAATGGCGCACCGATGAGGGTCTTGACATTGCTGACGAGCCATTGACATTCATGGATGAGCTCACTCAACAAGCAAGAGCTCAAAAAAGGAAGGGCCAAAGCATCCGCACCAAGGCGTTCACCATCAAGGAAGATGAGCTCATTTGTATTTCTTGGAGAGATATTGGCCAAGATCCCAACACCGGCGCCGAGAAAAAAGGCTCAGTCTTTTGGCGGCGCATCTATGCTTACTATCACGAGCGCAAGATGTATCCTCCATACCAAATGGAAAGCAACCGAACAGAGGAATCGCTCAAGAAAAGACGGGGGTTGATTCAACTAGAGTGCAACAAGTTTTGCGCCACCATCGAGACCATCGAAAGTCGCCCTATGAGTGGCCTCGGCGTCGCTGACATGGTATGATCACCTACTGGTCTTTTCATTCCTGTTACATAGTGCGCGCTGGACGCGCCCAACACATTAAATTGTTCTGCTTGAGCGGCCAACACGCGTCCATCGCATTAAATTGGTCTGCTTGAGCGCGCGTCCAGCGCATTAAATTGTTGTGCAGCGCCCAGCGCTTTAAATTGTTCTGCTGCAGTGCGCGCGTCGTATTAAATTGTTCTGCTGCAGCGCGCGCGTCGCATTAAATTGTGTATGATCATTGTGTGTAGGTTTCCAAGCTTTGCAATTGTTCAAAGTTCAACATGACAACAAGTCCTTCACCCTCACCCATTGTTGGAACATCATTAGCAAGTTGCCGAAGTTTAGGGAGCAATATTCTGCCCAAAAGAAGAATGGAGGACCGTCCGCCGTGGTTAATCATGGTGAGGCCGAGAAGAGGCCAAGAGGGAAAAAAAACTCCAAAGTCAAAGACAAACGTGAGGCGGCAACACTTGCTTTGCAAGAAACTTTGAAAGGTTTAGCCCCGAGAAAATTGACGAGAGAAGAGAAGAAGCGCCTAGAGAAGGAAGAGCAAATGAATGCGTATCTCGAGATTCAAAAGAAGAAACTTGAGATCGAAGAGAAGCAAGTGAAGCTTGCGTTGATGACGAAGAAAACGGAGATTATGAAGCTCGACTTGAACACGGTACCTCTGAGGAAGCGCACATGGTTCGAGAAGATGCAAAATGAGATGCTTGATTCGGATGATTGATCGGGGACGCCAAATGGGATCGACGTGGACTTTTTTTTGGTTGTGGCACTGGCATGTGTAGTCAGCTTTGAATTCATGGCGCAAACTGTGTATTTTTTTTTGCCAGCGCGCGCCCTGGCATGGGTGCTGGCATTGTGTCTGACATGGAAAAAAATTCACGATTTTGTTGGCGCAGACAAAATGCGTCCCCGCGTTGGCCGACGTGTCCAGGAAGTCGTGGACACGCGCGGACAATTGTCCACGCGCCGACGCAAGCGGACTAATTCCGGACAAATCGCGCGTCCGTTTGCGTCAGCGCATTGGAGTTGCCCTAAGGCCAACATATCCTCCACTATATGAAACAAAATTGGTGACATGGGGTCACCTTGCCTCAACCCCTTCCGGGTTTGGGAACAATGGTTGATTTCATCATTGACCTTAACTCCACTACTTCCGCCCTGAAATAATGAAGCCACTTGTTGCCTTCATTCAACTACAAAATCTTTCATGCAGAGAGCTTGTTGAAGAAAATACCATTTCTGTTTGTCATAGGCCTTCCCAAAGTCCACTTTAGAAATAACGCCATGAAGTTTCTTAGTGTGAAGCTCATGGATTGTCCCATGAAGGATAACCACTCCCTCAAGCATATTGCGACAACAAACATATGTGTCTAATTTGTTCAATCCGACAATATCCATTTTCTTGAGGAGAAGCATGATAACGCCAATGTCGAGACGAAACAACAAAAGATCATCTTTGTACAAATCCTCAAACATTGAGAGAAGATCACCTTTAATACACTATAAGAGTTGGGCCTAGAAAACTTTCCCAAGGAACAACTTTCTTTTCCAAAAAAAGTGTCGTCAACCCACCATTTTTTCCAAGGAAAGCAGTGCTATATATCAGTAGAATCTTCTATCATGAAAGTAAAATTTAAACGTGGAGAGGTGAAAAGATGCTTATATGAGTTAGTAATACAGGCTTTGAGATGATCCTGACCCACAATGGTCTTCTCATCTTGCTCAAGCTAAAGATTCCTTTTCCCCATGTTTATCATTTGCTTGGAGACTTATGTGTTTTTTAAATTTTTATAGAGAGAGAGAGAGAGAGAGAAAATGGATGCTGGAATTAACAATTCTTCTGTTCAATTCATACTGTATTATAGTATAAGATGTGAGCATTGGTGTATTGGGACCATGGTGCGCAGAGCCACCATTCTGCGTTCATTATCGTCTGTCTGTGCCTAAATTTCTGTACCAGGTAGTGCTGCGAGTGTGTGCAGCTGCCTGAGCCTGACTGAACTGAATTTGCATCGTCTGCGATCTTTTGAGCAGATCTTCGTGGTGCGGTGGGAACACGCAAGGGTGAGGTCCAGACAATCTAGTGTAAACAGGGCTGAACTTTCTCCTTGCACACCAACTGAAGACTGACGTGAACGTGATAGAGAAGAAGCCAAGGTGACGGACGAGAGAAGGAAAATGTCTTGTTTTCAGATGCCTTTAGCTTCCCCTTCCGGAACCAGCATGGTGTCGCAAGGTTGTCAATTTCCGGGGTACTGGCTGAATCATTTCGGGATTGTATGATGGTATATCTGTATCCATCCTAGGGTTGTACAATTATTATCGAGAAGATGATCTGCTACGTAGAATCATACAGTACTATAGTATCGTAAAGTACCACTGAGATACGTATCGTCCGATCAGCAGGAAGACCATTGACGAGGAGAAAGGAGAGAGATAAGCTTGATGTTAAACTAAGGGAAGTTTGCTGGCCATCATGGAGACAGTTACTTGCCGTTAGCTCATACAGTAATAGTCATCACAAAACAAGGTAGTAGTGTAGTACCATGGCGTACGTTTGGCTGGCAAGGGTACGAAGCCGATTCGTTGTTCACGGTTGAGCAAACAGTGCAAAGTAATGGTGACGATGAACAAGGTGAGGTGAGGTGTGCGAGCAGTGTGCAGTACAGTGAGGTGTGCGGACTGATGGCGTGTTGCAGGACGCTGTGATCCATGTCCGGGCAAAAGGCACACCCGGCCGGCCGGCCGGCACCCAGCTGCAGCAGGTGAGTGATCGAGTAGTTGAGTGGAGACGCAGGGGCAGGGGCAGGTGCCGTGCGTTGCCACGGCGCGCCATGAGTGCGTGCACGCCATCATCCATCAGCGGCAGCAGCTACTACAGGAGCTGGTCCTTTTTTTCTCATGTGGCTGGCCGGCCGGCCATGGCAACAGTTCGCCGCAGTCTGCTGCGCATCGCACGCGCTTGCTCCTGGTCCCCGTGGCCGTGCCTGCGCAGCTGCCATCGTTAACTTGCCGCGGCAGCAGCAGCGCATGCGACTTGCACTCCCACCCTGGGGCACCACTCTTGGGGGTTGGCCGGTTGGGTCCCCTATCTCCGCCTCTACCCTCCAGCTATGCACGGGATCCATAAACACCACAGGTGCAAACGCCGATCACTATTTCTTGTTTGAAACGGTGGCAACATTTATTAAATAAGTACTACTTACAAAAGAGATAATAAGAGAAAATACTTCACGCACATCACTTCAAAGAATGCCATACCAAGCATTATGATCATCACTCCTTCCCTAAAGGTGTTATCGCCAATCCTAAACCCCGCAATCAGACAGCACAACTCCGACTCTGATGGTGAATTTCGAAGGACAGAATCAGGTATTGTTGGCGCCATGAAAGTTCATCGAAATGTTCATCTGCAACCAGTCATCGGATACTACACAGCCTCACCGCCGCAGCTTCGATTTCACAATAGCAAAACAAACCGAGGCAATCCCGTCGACATGCCGAAGAAGAGTCGACTACCTCAACCAATGTCGCATCGCCGACATCACTGACACCCTCATCGTTTCCACAAAAGTGTGACGCCATCCCCATCGATGTTCACTGGTCTCGCTTACCGATGCCGAACTCCGAGACGAAGGCCCAAGAGGGTAAACGACATCGAAGCGTCGCTGATGTCTGATCCAAACTTCATGTATTTCCCCTGAAAAGGCCAAGAGGGCAGGTTCGTGCGGGAGAGGTGCGACAACAATACAACGATCGAAACAGGGTCTTCACCCTCACTTCCACACCATCTTGTCAATCACTACTCTTACTTAACCATAGATGCAACAGCTGAAATCTCTTAGAGCTTGTTTGATTCATAGGATAGGAAAATCATAGGAACATGAAAAACATAGGATTGCAATGACATGCCCACTTCAATCCTATAGAATTTTACTTGCACCAAAGTTTGTTTCATTCCATCAAAGGAATTGTAGAAAGAGGTTAGAGTAAATGTTATGATTCCTATAGAAAGTAGTACTCTCTCCGACCCATATTAATGGGCACACACTTAGTACAACTCTAGTACAAAGTTATACTAAGTGTGTGCCCATTAATATGGATCGGAGGTAGTACAAAAATTCATATGGGAAAAATTCCAATGAATCAAATAAGTAATGTAGAAAAAAAATCCTATAAAAATCTTATAGAATTCCTATGAATCAAACGTGTTCTTATGAATGCCCGGTAATTTTGCTTGAGTCCCACGTTAAACGGACGTCAGTTAAAGCCTCGCATCGTGCTGCGAGATGCATCATCATCACTTCATCGGATGTACCGCAGGACCGACTATTCCCCTATTCGAATATGTCAGAACAGGACTCAATGATCTCACCCCGAGCCGTACGCTGCGCCACTGTGTGCCGATCGATCTCAGTGTCTGACACCCTCTTTTTCCTCCTCTACCCATGTGACGAACAGCCGACGTGAGCCAAAAGCGTGCCGCTGATTATTTCCTCCACTGGTCGTAGGGAGGTCAGATCAGGAAGAACGTGACACCTGAAACTCGTGTGCCAGGCCTGGGGGTGACGTCACCGGATCCCCCGCCCGCGGGCCAGCGTGGGCCTCTTTTCTGCTATTTAAACGGATCCGGCTTTGTCTGTCAGGCCCGCCTGCTGCTGCTCTCCTCCTACTACTACCGTACGTCGGCCGGATCATGTCTTCAGTTCCACGGGAGCTCCCAGCCACATCGCTGTGATCTTATCACTTACAAGTGCCGTTGGATGGAGTCACGGCGTATAGAAATTGTCGGATTGAAAGATTGAGGGGGAGATTAAATGACAGTCTCTTTCTCTCTCTCGATCTCGATTTGCTATGTGTTTGATGTATGGATCAGAGATGGCACATGAGAGAGATCACTCATTCAAGCATCAATGTGGGTGGGTCTGTTTGCTAGCTGAGCTCAACGAATGAGGCATGTGTTACATGCAGTGATGATTGAAAAAGTTGGGTCGGGTTGGACTGATTGGGATCGAGTGGTAGCGGCGTGGTGCATGGAACTCGGTTTAAGCTTTAGAGCATATTCAATAGTTGTTCTATTTCTCCCGCAAAAAAAAAGTTGTTCTATTCTAGAGCAGTAGAAAAAATTAAAGTAAATTTTAGGATATAAGAAATATGTATTTTTGTAGGTATGAAAACTATCGTCTTCAATAGCTGTTCTGTTTTAAGGCACATATTAGAATTAGTGGGCTTAGAGCAAATTTAGCATATCCGTTAAAAGCGTCTGACCCGCAAAATAACCGTTGATATGCGGTACCGGGCTAAAGAAAATGACCCTAACAAGTAACACATATGGATCGATATGACAAATATGTTTGCGGCGAACGGTAAAAAGCCCTCCACGGGCGGCATACCTCCTGTTTTTCCTCCCCACTTTGTCGCTCCCCGTATATCTATCTATGACTTGTCGGAAGTGAAACTTCACCGTTTTCTCCCCACTACCGGCCACAAAAATCCATCCTACGCTCTCTCATTCTCGCGTCGACGTTGTGCGCAGGCGTCGATATGGATCGTAGACTACATGCAGTAGATCAATCGCCGAACCCCCCCGGTGGTTCCCACATCGGGCGACTTTGTCGCTACGGCCTCCGCCACCGCGAAACGGAAGGGCAGGCCACTCGTGTCATCCAAGGAGCGACGCCAGCGCGACGAAGAAGGTGAAGAAGACTACGCTCAGGACATCGCCATCGACGTTGCGTCGGCCGTCGGATACAGTCGATTCGAATCGTGGCCACGACATGTTCGTCGAAATGTCCGGAAGGTAAATCTTGTCTTTTTTTTCTTTGGTCGATAAATTGTTGCACCTTTTGTAGCGGTCAGCCATATTCGGACATGTTGAATGCAAACACGGTGGATCTGAGTGCGCCTCTAGACGATAACAAAGCGATAATGGATTTGTGTGGCAATGGAAATCCGGAGATTGAGGAAGGGGATAACGTCGAGGGCGAAGAAATGGTATAAGAGGACGAGGTGGAAAAAAGTTGATGGTACTCAAGGCCATTTCGCGAAGAGGACCGGAAACTAGACCGAAGTGGAGGACATATGCTTGATTCGTGCATGGGACACTGTATCTCTCGACGCGATCACGGGGAAAGATCAAAATGGGAAACATATTGACAAAGGATGGCAGATAAATACCAAAACAGTATCCCCATACCGTCCACACGTTCTTTGAAATCACTTCAAGACCGTTGTAATCAAGAAAACATGTAGCCGATGGTGTGGATGTTTGTCTCAAGTGAGAAATGCCCCTCCAAGTGGATGCACAATCGACAACTATGTAGGTATCACCAATTTTTGTGTTTGCCCCTTCATTCAGTAGGTGTGATCACCCTTTCATGCTCATTGTAGGATTGAATTACCAACCAGTTGTCCAAGCAAAGCCCTGATTTCAAGGAAAAGTCATTCACACTTGGGCATTGCGACGACCGGTGGTGCATTTCAACAAGTTGATGATGTAGAGCTTGGTGTTGTTCCTGGTTCTAGTAGTGTTGCTACTAGTGCTGCCAGTACTGATACTGGTACTGGTGGTGGTTTTGCTGCTACTGCTGGTGTTGATGATGTTGTTCAAGCTTCACACATTGAGGATGTTGGACCACTGTCCCCACAATGAACATGCTACTCTTCGTTGACCGTGATTCATTTTTCTTTCATTCGACTGTCAAACATATTGCTGCCATGTCGATTTATCTATTTAGTGTGATTTTGGATTAAACTATGCCATTTTCAGTTCATGCTACCGTATACAGTTCTCTGAATTATGTGCAAAACTACTATTTTGCGGCTCGAGATGCGGTATCGCGGGTCGTCCAATAGAATAGGTATTGCATGTCGTACCGCAAATGAAATATGCAGTACGAGATGTTGTATTTGTTCCGTTGAATGATCCGCGGTACTGCAAATCCGTTTGCGGGCCGCCTGCAAAACGATTATGTGGGCCGCTTTTTTGGCGGATCTTCTAAAGTTGCTTTTATAGGCCCATCTACAAATTCTAAATACTCAAAGCCCATATCTAAAATGGCAAGTGGAGATGCTAAAGTTTAGTGTCATCCTAGAAGTTTAGAAGGAATTTGAACTCTTTATATAGTGGGTTGCCTCCTTTACACTTAGTAGTGGGTCGAGGAGAGATGTAAAACCCATGCGTGCTCGCTCGCCTGATCGGATCCGGGTGACGTGGGCGTGCACATGCATGCACGTGAATGGACCATCAAAATTTGGTTTGAAATCTCTTTTGCCGTTTTATTTTTTATGTCTTGGCAGACTAATTGGTTAATTCCTTTCTTATCACGTGATAGGGCATATTTATCCTTGGTTGGTTTTAGTGATTGATGAAAATACGTTTGCGGATTAACCGTGAGCGATGAGCATTTCAGATAATTATATTTGTGGCACAAGACGATTATTTTCTCTTCGGTGTATGGAGCGTGAAGAAAGGTTTTTCTTCGATTTCTTTTTGGTGAATTGAGTCGTAGGAGAACCGTACTATTAAGAGGGGATCCGTTGTAGAATGATGGGTGGAATCATCACACATACACACTCTCTGCACCCAAATATTTTCCTTTGCGTCATGGAGGAGTTTGGCCTTGTGGGAGGGCTCACTGGTTTTTACCAGGGCGGTAGTACCGTGCCCAGTACGGTAGTACCACGTCGCGGTAGTACCAAACACTAGTACCGCGCTACTTCCGTAAAGCCTACTGGACTTTACGGTGGCAGCGCGACACCAGCCGTTCGGTAGTACCGCGAGGCGGTAGTAACGGGGCGGGGCGGGCGGTAGTACCAGGTCTAAAAGCATACCCTCTCATCGCTGCAGGGCGCAGGCACCTCCTCGTCACCAGGGATCCGAGCATCGCCCTCCGAGACGAACCCATTCGCCACCAGCGCATCTAGATCAGAAACCTCAAAGGATTACCGCTCCCACCTCCTGGTCATCCTCGCCGACGACTCTTGCGATGCACCCTTGGCCGCCCTTGTAATTGCCTCCATCATAATACAATAGATAAGGAAGTAGGGGTTTCACCGATCGAGGGCCCTGAACCTGGGTAAAGCCCTGTCTCCTGTTAGCCGACGAGTATCGCCAACCTGCACCTCCTCTCTACGATCTACCCAGGGTACCTTACCATGGGATTTGCCGAGGCCGATCCTCATCAGCCGAAGTATCAAGAGTATCGCAAGACTACTGTGTTTCGTGTGCTTCAATATCCCTCTCTCGCAGGCTCACGGCTCTGGAACAAGACTCAGCGTGACATCTACAATTTGATTCTGAAGGACAGAAAGAACCTGTTTGTTCCCAATGTGAAGTCCGTCAATCTGACTTACATGCGGGACAATGAGGCCTACTTTGGCGAGGCTCTAGCGTTGTGTGATCAGTTTGGGATCTTTGAAATCATCTCCTTCAACAAGGATTTCGATGTCGAGCTTGTGGCCCGGTTCTTTGCCACTGTTTGCTTCAAGGATGACCGGTCCATGGTTTGGATGTGTCATGACAGGATGGTCAAGTGTACCTGGAAGGCTGGGATAGATGCTCTGCATGTTCCGTTCACCACCGATGATGAGCCGGTAGGCCTTTGTCCCCACACCATTGTTGTTGCCAGGAACAAGAGTGAATTGGTCCAGTATCAGGTCATTTCCACTATCACTGATGCCAAGGGCAAGGATAAGTCCAAGGCTGTCCTCATTCCGTTTATGTACATCATGCACCAAATATTCAGGAACTCTTTCTTTCCCCGGGTTGGGAATCTAGATTTGGTTCACAACTATCTGGTGAACATGCTTCTTCTCTGCATGGAGTACAGGGGCACACAGGAGACCCTGGATGTTTGCGACATTATGTGGGAGGAGTTGTTCTAGGCTATGCAGGAACGAAAGGTACCGATTTATGGCCCCTATCTTCAGGTTCTCTTTGAGATCATTTGGGCTGCTTCTTTCGATGGTGCGATCCTTCCAGTTGGTGAACTCACCTCGCATGAAGCGGTGAATCTGCGCATGAAGGACAAGTGGGCTAGGCAGCATGCTCCGGCTCCCGCTTCTCCATCTGGCTCCAATGAGGACATGGAGGATGTGCCTACTGGAGGTGTTGGTGGTGGTGCCAGATCGTCTTCTAGGGGATCTGAGCAGCCTGGGTGGGCTCCCAAGCTCACCAGGAAGGTGACGCATCTCTTTGCTTACAAAAGGATATGCAACACCAGATGTATCAAGCCAACAATAGGGAGAAGGAGAACCGCAAGCGCCAGATGGACTTCTATAGGCACCAGGGCATGACGCTAAAGGCCGACTCAGAGGAGGACATCACTCCTGAAGACAAGTGGATCTCCAAGTTCAGCAACTGGGATCTTACAGATGATGTGCCTGGTACTTCTTCTTTCGCGCCTCCACGTGGTGCCGAGGGGTCTGAGGAGTCCGAGGCGTCCGAGGAGGATGAGGAGGATGTCGAGTAGCCCATCACCTTGGGGCGTTAGGTTGCTCTCTGACTTTTTGGCGTCTCGATGCCAAAGGGGGAGAGAGTTTAGGGACTATGGGATTTGCTTTTCCAGGGTTGGCGAGTCACAAGCGCGTTTATTTCTCTCTTATTTGCTTCGCTTGTGAACTCTATCTTATTTGCATTTGTTTTTTAGCTCGTCTTGTGAGACTTATTTTATGTATGGTGTGAGACATACGTTATCCTTGTTCCTTACTACTTATGTCTAGCTATGTGATGCTACCATATGGTCCCCATTATCTTTATGCTCAAATTGTTGTTACTTGCTAGTTGTATCACTTAATATTTGTTGTTGCTATCAAGCTTGTCCTAGTATATAAAATGTAGGGGGAGTGTTCTTCCTAATGTATGTGTCTTGCATTCCAAAGGCAAAATTGAATTGATGCACACATCACTAGTGCTGTTAGGGTCTATCCAAACGGTTTTTGACCCCTATCGCCTACGGGAACTGGAACCGTTGCCCTGCTCTCGATTGCGATAGGGGTGCCTTTTCCACACGAGAGCGATAAACCGTTTGCTATGTGGTGATGTCAAGCAGACGCTTCCGTTTAAAAAATCGTGTCGGATGTACGACGATATCCCACACGGCCATTGCCAGAATGACTGTGTGGACATAACATATGTATCACATGCAGTTCACTCGACGCGATCGTTTGCAATGCGACCAGGAACACAAACAAGCAATAGAAAAGCACTGTCTGTGACACTACATAGATCCCACACAGTTTCTTTATGGTATCGGGTTTGGGTTTACACTATCGGGTTTTGGGTTTCGGTTTGTAACCCTTCATGTATGACTGACGATTTGCTACAACTGTTTGTGTGCAACCATACTATTATCAGCCACGGTTACTAAATTTTAAATGTGTGCACGGTCTATATTTTCCAAATGGTTTTATTTCAATACACATGTGCCAAATTAGAGAGATCACAAACGTTTGTATTTCGCAATGCGTGTGTGCTATTAGGATTGATCACACACATTTCATGTTTCCATATTTGTGGGATGATATTCAGAATCACAGAAAATTTTTGTAATCAAAATGTGTGGTCTGTTGTGGATACTGGCTGACGGTTTTTATACGCAGAATGTGTATGATGTTGGGGTTCGGGGCAGAAAACACAATTTTTTCATAACCTACGAGACCCATACCCAAGACCTATGCTATGGCGATGCAAGTAACGGACGGAAATAGATCACATACCAGTATGTAGTCCGTTAAGCGGGAAACGTTCCCGCATGAACGTGGTTGGTGTAGTCGTACCGGCAATCCCCGATGCCGCGCAGATCCACGATGACTCCTGTAGCCACCCGATCCTTGTGGACCGATGACGGGATTACGTCCCTGTCGGAACGTTGTCGATGAAGACCTCGCGATACGGCCACGACGATGAAGTAGCACCACAAGTGTAGTGCCTCGCGGGATTATACACATACAGTATACCCGACGTCCCTCCAGGCTCCGAACCAGTAGAGCATCGGAAAGAAGATGGATTCGAATCCCGATTCCAGCAGCACGACGGCGTGCGTATAGTGGAGAAATCCCCAACCAATTGTAGACTCTAAAAAAGGGGAGTCCACTCGAGGAAGGAGAAAGGAGGGAGAGAGAGATGAGAGAAACTTGTCTCAAATCAATTTGTATGAAGAAAAAGGGCACCCTACCCCTCCTTATATAGGCCAAGGAGGGGTGCCACCCCCCTCCACTTCCGGGGTGGGACTAATCCCAAGGGAGGGGGGTTTTGGCGCAGCCCTAGGGGGGTGGGCCCCCCCTCATGGCGCCATGGCCCATGGGGGAGGACTCCCTCTCCCCCTAATGGGCCCTATGAGGCCCATATGCCTTTTCTTCCATTTTTAATTATATTTAAATACATTTTAATATTTAATTCAGATAATTAAATAATAAAACATATATTAAACATTATTAAATATATTTTGAACCTTTCAAAATACCCTGAAAAACTTCCGGCCTTCATCGGAACAATTCCGGTGTTCTCTCCAATTTCTCCGGTGATCCCGAATCAATCCTTACTGCGTCGAGTACCCTTAAGTGTAACACCCTACGGTCCGAGAAATAGCAGACATGATCGAGACAATTCTCATTGATCAATGACTAATCAATTGGACCTAGTTACAATCCTTGATAGCCCCTGCGCTTCCATCGAATGAACTTCAATCGATGTTGGATCCGTTAACCGTGTGCCTGTTCCCTTTGTCCTGGGGTACTTTGCTTGTCCGAGGTTTGATCATTGGTATCCATTATACCTAGTTCGTCCTCGTTCTCAACAAACAAGTTTACTCGTTCCCGTGATATTACAACTCCGTGACCTAGTCACACGTTTGCAAACTTTATGATGTAACATCACCGAGTGGGCCCAGAGTACCTATCCGTCACACGGATGGACAAATCCCGCTTTGATCTATTTGCATACTCATTAACATATCTATTCGGAACACCTGAAGTACTCCTTTATGGCCAGCATATTTCAGTCAGGCGGTGGGTAGCAAATCAAGGCATCCTAATAGACAGTAATTACATATGATCATTACGGTCTAAGGATCTGGTCACTACGTTATAGTTATCGCAATGTCGAACTATGTGACTTGATCACATCGCAACACTTCTGGTGGGTGTATGTCCATCATATCATTATCCAATGATACGAATCCATTGTCAACAGACGCCATTGTCTCATGATCAGGAAACCTTGATCATCAATCGCCCAATGGACTAGTATACTAGGGTTGACTAGGGATCTGGTTGTTTGTATACCACACCTGTATTAATGTTTCCTCTTAATACAGTTATAGCATAGTATCAAACGTATTATGAACTAATGGAATATGCTCGATAAAACATATTTTATTTGCCTCTAGGGTACATTCCCAACATATGATGCATGATCTAATCGACACAGTTTTCGGAGGGACAACGTTTGTGTTGTTGAGCTCTATGCAAACGATTGGTCCCAAGAAACCGTGTGCAACTTAATCTATAGAACATCAATTATTTTACCTTAATTTATTACCATCCATTACAATTACCCTGTATTTGAAATTATAAATTTAATTTAATAATAGGTGAAACTAAAATTATATACATCTAATTTACAAAGGTTCAACAATCAAAGAATAATTCAAATCACAACAACTAATGGTCTACCCTAAAAGAACTAATGTTGAAGAACTACAAAAACATCAAAATCACAACAATGAACCAGATGAGTATTAAAGGCGGCATAGAGAGAGCCAAAATTCATTTTCGCTGTCAGGGCAGTTGTAGAAGCGGAATGCCCATATTGTGCCCTCCTTCATGCGGAAGGCGCACACAACTTTGGTCCAACCTCTTGTGATGACCGCCCATCCATCCTTCACAGACTTCAGGAAGACGTGTAGACCGTCTTCATGATAGTATGGATGATAGACTTTTACTTTGGTTGCCTCCGCACCAAGCATGGAGTTTGCTAGGTAATCTTGAGTAAACTGCTTTGGGAACCACTGAAAATTATAACATTCAGATACTGGTGAGTGATGACTAACAACTCAATATGAGCATGAAAAAGGAAGGTTGCATAGTTCTTACCATCCTGAAGTTCACAGTTGTCTTGGATAAAGAATAGACAAAGAGTTCAATTCTCATCTCCTGTCTCTTTCTCCTAACAATCTTTTTTAGTTTCCTCACTTGGCGATCGGTCATGAATATTTCATTACCCCATACGCAAAAAGGGTTGAAGTGTGGATCTGAACCTCTGATGTATGTACCTATAGAAGCAACAACTAAACCATTAAAGTATATTATGTACTTGTGGAATGAGGCAATAAAAGCCACGAGATGAAACTAACCTCGATGCTGAACAATGTCATCTCCCATTGCTTTTCCTGCATAAGTACAGATTGGGATAAAAATCATCAGACTCTGAAAGATATCTTGATTGTTAAGTTTTAAGATGCTGGTAAAGGAAGGGGTAAAACTGAACCATTGTTTTGGTGGATAAACATAGAATGAGATACATCAAAATTAATCACAGTATAGATTGTTCGGATGTGAGCATTTAACATGATGTTAAAGCAACGGAATGAAAATAGAAAAGCATGTTAACTAGAACATGATTGACAACAACCAATTACGGTGATTACAACTGGTATTGGTGAAGTTTAACGGAGTATTTATTAATACTTAAATATCACATTGTGCATAAGAAATAAACACAACATAGTTCATGGAAGATCATGGCAGTAAAAAGATAGTTTGATCGTGTAGATTAATATCCAAGGGGAAGCAACATAGAGAAAAGTAGGGAATCATGTTACCTAGATGGGGATTGGCAAGAAACAAATATAGACATTAAAAATGGTATTGGTGGAATCGAAGTGGCTAGTTGATACCTAAATATCAGTATGCATAACAGAGGCCAACAAATCAAAGTTTAACATATCATGGCATCGGTGTCAATGAATAACTAGATCATATTAGCACCACTTAGAAACTTGGAATGAGTTACAAAGAGGTATGTATATGATTTTCATCCCCAAAAATGCTTACCCAAGAACCAAGTTATTTATCTGTGCATAACGGTACCCAGCTCTAGTTAGGACCTTGTATAACACACCTGAGAGATATTGTATGTGGATTCACTTGATCCTTCTAGATATATGGTGGAGGCTAACTAATCCTGTAATGTGGCACCATTTTCCATGGTGCCAGAGAGCAGTCAAAAGAGCATTAAAGGTTCTCACAAGAGAAGAATACCGTTATGCACGGACCGGACTTGATTTTGGGTAAACCATTTTGGGTAAGAGAGATAGATGCAAATGACAGTAAGAATTAAGAAACAAGTCACCGTTCTGCGTCCATGTTGCTCTCTTTGCAAATCATGACAGTAAGAAAGATAGTTTGATTTTGAAGGTTATATGGTAGTAAAGCAACTGAATGAAAAATGAAAATCGTGTTAACTAGACCATGAGTGAAGACAACCAAATATAGCCGTTCTAACAAGTATTTGTTATTAGTTAAATACTAGCAGAGCATGCATTACATAGCCAAACACAGCATAGTTGAACATGTCATTGCATCATCAGACCAACAGAAGGAGCATAACATACTAGTTGATACCTAAATATATACATTAAATGGTATTGGTGGAATCAAACTGACTAGTTGATACCTAAATATCAGTGTGCATAACACAGAAAAACACATCATAGTTTAACATATAATGGCATCAATATCAGTGAATATGTAGATCATATTAGCACCATTTAGAAACTTGGAATGAGTTTCAAAGATATATGTTTATGATTTTCATCCCCATAAATGCTTACCCAAGAACCAAGTTCTTTAGCAGATCATGCATCACATAGCCAACCACAACATAGTTGAACATGTTAGTGCATCATCAAACCAACAGAAGGAGCATAGCAGACTAGTTGATACCTAAATATAAACATTAAATGGTATTGGTGGAATCAAACTGACTAGTTGATACCTAAATATCAGTGTGCATAACACAAACAAACACATCATACTTTAACATATCATAGCATCAATATCAGTGAATAGGTAGATCATATTAGCAACATTTAGAAACTTGGAATGAGTTGAAAAGAGATATGTTTATGATTTTCATCCCTAGAAATGCTTGCCCAAGAACCAAGTTTTTTAGCAGATCATGCATTACATAGGCAAACACAAGAACATGTCGTTGCATCATCAAACCAACAGAAGGAGAATAACAAACTAGTTGATGCCTACATATGGACATTAAAATGGCATTGGTGCAAAGAGATATGTTTACGATTTTCATCCCCAGAAATGCTTACCCAAAAACCAACTTTTTTAGATATTTTGATAAAGATAGTAATTTAAACGGCTTCTTCCCCTTGGGAGAGGACACGTCGTGGGTGCCCTCTTCGTGGTTGTAGTTGTCGAACAGATCTGACTTGGCGGCTGGTGATGTCGAGCCACCGGTTCTGCAAGCGGCTTTCATAAACAGCAAAAGGGGATCCCAGGGGTACATGCATCGCATGTCCTTCATTGAGCGCTCGACGAGATCAGAGGGGGCGCCATCCTGACGAGGGGGTGACCCCACGACTCCTATGGATGGGCCTACCCGGTGTACCCGAAGACAGAAGGCCCACAAGGATGTCGCCTGGACCCAGCCTTGGCCCACTAGTGGCACCGACGTAGGAGTCTGCGACTCATAAGGAAGGTGCAAACCTACCGTACGATACAAGCTTAGGGTTAGGAAATATTATCTGTAATCTGAGACGGGCTCCCCGAGACCTGGCCGGCTATATAAAGGCTAGGAGGGGAGACGTCAAGATCAACGAATACGCAATCTGTAACCCTAGCCTTGTGCGCACTCGCCTTGGCCTTCCTGTAATCGCCATCTCCAAGCAATAATATCGAGCAGGAATGTCTCCTCCTGTTAGCTGACGAGCTATCGTCCAACCTGTGCCTCTCATGATTAACACAGGGTCCTTGACCATGGGATTTGCAGGGGTACATCCCCGTCAATTGGCGCCGTCTATGGGAACTACACAGGTTGGAATTACGATCTCGGCGGTTCCGTATTCCGCAAACCGCAACTCAAAACCAAGAACCAGATGCAATCCACCCGAAGAATTCAAGATCACGGCAAACATCTCTGTCGCCCCAGTGAGATCGCTCAGCCTGCAGCCGTGCCAAGACCAACACTATGGCGGCAATCGAGCCCACCGCCAGCAAAGGAGAACTTGACGACCCAAAAGAAAGGCGCAAGGGTTCCACATGGAGATCCCGATTGACGAGCCGCAGCAGGAAGTAGAGGACCTGCCGACCACTCGATGACCCACCGCCACCCAGGCACCCGCCGCACCACAAGACACCGACTCCGAGCTCGACATCAGCGATCGCCAAGATCATTGCCAACAAGGAAGAAATTGACGACCCAGAAGACAGGCGCGAGGATTCTACGAAGAGACCCCACTCGACGAGTCGAACTACACAGCCACGCGCTCGCCGACCACTCGACGACCCGACGCCATGCAGACAGCTGTCGCCCGCCAGGACAGCGACTCTGAGACTCAGACCGGCGAATACTACGACCCAGACAGAAGACCAGACGAATTCGCCAATCTCATAAGGAACCAGAATCTAAGCGAGGGGATCGAAACTGACCCGCGAGTTCACGAGCACCCAGCGGATCACGCGTTGTTCTTACGAATCTCAAGGAGGAAACGACATGCCGGATCCAGCGAACTCACGGTCAGGGAACAGCTAGAAGGACCCTTCACGATACACTGCTTCGAAGACAACTGGGGACACATCAGATCGAGCCACACCCTGGGAGACTGCCGCCTGTTCAACGAACTCGCCGACAGCCTCAAGGAGGAAAACAACGAGAAGCCAAGCGCACCCGACGAACCGAGCAGTCGCCTACTCAAGGACAGGTGTACACGATCAAAGAAGGCAGGGTATCGCAAGCCCAACGGGACGCCTACACCCTGCAAGCCAGAGCAGCCGAGAACCTAAACACAGTCGAAGTCTACCAGCTACACGACGTAGAAACCAGCATCACGTTAAACCAGAGTGATCACCCACCTGCAGTCCCAAGGCCGGGGCACGCGCCCCTGGTACTCGACGCCCAAATTGGAGGGTACGACATGGACATATTTTTCATGGACGGAGGCAGAAGCATGAACATAATCTTCGCCAGCACCCTACACAAGATGCTGATCCCACGATCAGTATGGAAGAAATCAAGCACCGTGTTATACGGAGTAGTCCTAGGAGAAGCAGCCACTTCTCTTGGACTAATCGAGCTCGAAGTCGTCTTTGGCAGCAGACGCAATTTCGCAAAACATACCCTCGAGTTTGAAGTACTCGATTGGCAGTCACAGTATCACGCCATATTGGGACGTCCAGCATTCGCACAATTCATGGTGATTTCGCATTATGCCTACCTCAAAATCAAGATGCCAGGATACGCGGGCGTCATTACAGTCAACGGGAGCTTCACCAAATCAGACAAGTGCGATCGCGATTTCCATAAAGTCTCCGACACCTTCGGAGCCGAGCAAGAACTCACAGAAATAGCCATGGCGACAGACAAAAGTATCTTTCTGCTAGCAAGCCGAAGCGAGACAAAAGAGTATGGACGAGACTTAAGGATCGACAGCGACATGATCACCCACCAGGTGCACCCGACGAACCCAGAAAAAACAGTCCGCGTGTACGCCCACATCCCAGAAGAGCAAGCGACTGCCCTCATCGCTTTCCTCCGCGAAGAATGGGAAATATTTGCCCGGTGCCCAGCCGACAATCCAGGAGTACCGCGCGAGTTCGCGGAACACGCGCTGCGCATCAAGCCAAACACCAAGCCAGTGAAGCAGGCGCTACGAAGATTCTCAGAACCCAAGCGCAGAGCAATCGGAGAAGAAGTCAACCGATTAATCGACGCTCAATTTATCCGAGAGACAAAGGAAGCCACTTGGATCGCCAACCCTGTGCTGCTCCCCAAGAAAGACACAGACGTGCCGCGGATGCACGTCGACTAAGGGCCAGTCAACAAATACTGCCCCAAGGATCACTTTACCCTGCCAAGAACCAATGAAATAATCGACTTGACAGTAGGATGCGACCTACTATCGCTCTTCGACGCCTACTCAGGACTTAATCAGGCCAGAATGGAGAAAAAAGACGAAGAGCACGCCTTGGCCACCATCCCTTGCGGCACACCTTGCCGCCCCAAAATGCCCTTCGGTCTAAACAATGCAGGAACAACCAGCAAATGATGCAAGCTTTCACGAGAAACCAGATTGGTGGAAACATCCTGGCCTACATAGACGAGATCATCACCACAATCAAAGAACTCGGACCAGAAGCAGATACAGAGGACGACAACACAGGTGAACCAGTGCAAGTGGCAGCCGCAAACCCAATCGTTAATGAAGAAGCCAACAATGCAGTCGAGGAGCCAGAGCCAGCCGCACCCGAAGACCCATCTTGGAGAGAGCCGCTCCTCAGATTCCTAATTGACGACACCCTACCGCAGGGCGTCGCAGAAGCCAGACGCGTCAGTCGGCGATCCAAAGCTTTCATAGTAATCAATGGGCAACTCTACAAGCGTAGCATTTCCCAGGTCCTACAAAAATGCGTAGACGAGGAAGACGGCAAAACCCTACTACTGGAGATCCACGAAGGCACCTGTGGGCACCATGCCAGCAGCCGAGCACTCGTGGCAAAAGCCTTTCGAGCAAGAATCTACTGGCCAACAGCCATGAGAAACGCAGAAGACATCATGCGGCACTGCATCACCTGTCAAAACCTCTCCAGCAGACCACACGCTCCAGCCTCAAGACTCAAGACCATACCACTATCATGGCCATTCAACACCTGGGGACTCGACATGGTGGGCCCGCTCAAGAAATCATCAAAAGGAAGAAGAATACACCTGCTAGTAGCAGTCGACAAGCTCACCAAGTGGATCGAAGCAGTGCCCATTACCAGCTCTACAGTCCTCACGACAGTAAATTTTATCAAATCAATCATCTCCAAGTTCGGGGTGCCACACAACATCATCTCGGACAACGGTACGAACTTCAGAGCGGCAGAATTCCAGAACTTCTGCAAAGAACTGGGCATCAAAATCAACTATGCATCAGTCGCGCACCCGCAATCCAGCGGCCAGGCGGAAAAAGCAAACGACCTAGTATGCGGAGGAATCAAAAAACGGCTCCTCGCACCACTCGAGCAGGACGCGGGCAGCTGGGTAGAAGAACTCCCTGCAGTACTATGGAGCCTGCGCACCACCCCAAATACCGCAACCCAGTACACACCTTTATTCATGGTGTACGGGTCAGAG
Organism: Bromus sterilis; assembly: GCA_950022295.1. Classification (NCBI taxonomy): domain Eukaryota; kingdom Viridiplantae; phylum Streptophyta; class Magnoliopsida; order Poales; family Poaceae; genus Bromus; species Bromus sterilis. Next base: position 346,954,964 of record OX465595.1, read on the forward strand.
GCAGTGCTACCACATGACCTCAAATTCGGGGCACCCCGGATTTTGGGGTACGAAGAAGAGGAATCAGAAGAAACACTACAAGATGACAAGGACACAACAGACGAAGCAAGAGACACAACCCTAGAAAGGTCAGAGGGGTACCAGGACAAGCTGCGCACCTACCAAAGCAGCCGCCTGCGCACCAGAACCTTCAGCAAAGGCGACCTTGTCCCACGGCTCATACAAGAGAAAGTCCACAATCTTGCCCCCAATGGGAAGGACCGTTCATAATTTCGGAAGTCATAAGAGGAGGCGCCTATAGACTGAAGAACCCGAAGACTGACGAGGACGTGGGAAATCCATGGAACGTGGCGAAACTACGCCTGTTCTACCCATAGTCTCCACCAATCATGCTCAACTGGCAGCTCATGTAACCCTTTGACACAATAAAATGATGTTACCCAAATACTACAACCTCAAAGCACTCGGGGGCTCGAGTACAAAACTCCCCCGAGAGACGCTATCGTCGCTCACGCGATCTTTACCCAAAGCACTCGGGGGCTCGAGTACAAAACTCCCCCCGAGAGACGCTATCATCGCTCACGCGATCTTTACCCAAAGCACTCGGGGGCTCGAGTAAAAACTCCCCCCGAGAGACGCTATCGTCGCTCACGCGATCTTTACCCAAAGCACTCGGGGGCTCGAGTACAAAAATCCCCCCCGAGAGACGCTATCGTCGCTCACGCGATCTTTACCCAAAGCACTCGGGGGCTCGAGTACAAAACTCCCCTCGAGAGACGCTCTCGTCGCTCACGCGATCTTTACCCAAAGCACTCGGGGGATCGAGTAAAAACTCCCCCCGAGAGGCACTATCGTCGCTCACGCGATCTTTACCCAAAGCACTCGGGGGCTCGAGTACAAAACTACCCCCGAGAGACGCTATTGTCGCTCACGCGATCTTTACCCAAAGCACTCGGGGGCTCGAGTACAAACTCCCCCCGAGAGACGCTATCGTCGCTCACGCGATCTTTACCTAAAGCACTCGGGGGTTCAAATACAACCCCCCCCCCCCCGAGAGACGCTATCGTCGCTCACGCGATCTCTACTTAAAGCACTCGGGGGCTCAAATACAAACTCCCCCCCGGGAGACGCTATCGTCGCTCACGCGATCTTTCACCAAAGCACTCGGGGGCTCGAGTACAAACTCCCCCGAGAGACGCTATCGTCGCTCACGCGATCTTTACCTCAAAAAGCCCGGGGACTCGAGCACATCTCCCTCGGAGAAAAACTACCATCTCCCGCGCGGCTCGTAACTTACAAATAAAAGTCCAAGTAAAAACCGCTGACAGGCGCCAGCCGCTGAAAACCGTTCGGAATCAAAGAGAAGACACGGCTACAAATAGATGGAACACCAAGTACTCTGGAGAAATCTGGATGGAACGCAAGACACATACAATCCTTTTAGTCTTCACCTGATCGCCAACGATCACCTAAAGACTCGGGGGCTACTCCCATCGGGAGCGCTGCCGCGCACCCGATAAAAGACAAAAATTAACGGAAGAACGACAAAGGAAACAAACCTCAGCCTACGTTCGAATCTCCGACTCAAACGTAGCCTCGGGGGCTACTCCCATCGGGAGCGCTGTCACGCACCCGATAGAACCCACAATGCAAATATTTGATGGACTCGAAGACAGCTCTCGTTTGCAAAGGACTCGAAGACAGCTCTCGGTTGCAAAGGACCCGAAGACAGATTCCATTACAAAGACTCAAGCACAGTTCGCATTACAAGGACTCGAAGATCATTCTCAGTACAAAAAAATACTCGAAGTACATTGGATAGAAGGCAGCTCTGATTACTCGAAGGCAATCCTCATTACATGAAGAACTAACCTAGTTACAAAAGACACAAGCAACCGATAAGCCTACAACATCAATCACCCAAGGAATTATGACTTCTACATGTGTGCCCATGCTGGGATGATTGGCACTAAGACAACGAGCATCATCACATACAAAGAAGGAGTCGAAGCAGCCAACTCATGATGTCAATGGCATAACAAAAGGTGAAGCTCGACTTATTTGCGGAGCACCGAAGACGATGCTCCACCAGCTTCTTCTCCTTCTCCACCATCTTCTTCTCCAGCTCCACCCGAGCTGCCGACGAAGATGACGCCGCTGCCTCCATTCCTACAAGGTCGCCTGGCGCGCCCGCTTGATCGGTGGCTTGACGTCGAGGTCCTCCCCAGAGACGGAGGAGGAAGCAGTTGAAGGCGCAGGCGTAGGACTCCTAGACCTATCGGAACCGTCGCTGCTTGTCTCCTGCCAGTACGGATCCATGCGATTGCCGCTCGGGTCAAAGGCGCGGATGATAAGAGTGTCTTCGCCATCAAAACGACAACAAAGAGTGTCACCATCACGCAAGCTCAAACGCCGAGAAAACAACTTCCAGCCAAAACCAAGGAAAATCAAGCCGGAACTGTCAGTCTCCAACTGAACATAAGAAGGAGGCCGAGAACACCCCTGAAGACGAAGAAGCAGGCCATATAGACTACGCTCATAAACAAGGGCAGAAAATGCAGAAGGAAGCAGAATGCGAGCGGCGTTCCGACCACGGACGCGTAGGAGGAAATCATAGCGCCAAAAACCCTCCTCCGAGGAAGAGGAGGAAGGAATCGACGGTGCACCATGACGGCCACCACGAGAAGAGCGCGGAGTACGACCACCGCGACCACGGCGAACCCGGCCACGACTAGTCACACCTACACCTCATTTTGGCCCCATGAGGAGATGAAGAAGAGGAGCAAGAGGGGCAGAAGACGAACACTACTGCCAGATGAGGAAAAGGGTTCTATTTATAGCACAGTCCCAAGGGCACGCAGAAGCCCAGACGACGGCATCAATTAATTCAAAGACCAAGCAAGCCAGGCGATTCGAATTCCGAGACAAAGATGCCTTCACACGGGCGACACTGTGCACTGGACGCGTCAAATCTCGCGCGTTTTCAATGCACGCATCGATAACTCAATAGGTGGCTGCAGCACGCCACCAACAACCATCATTATGACCGGTCATGAAGACATGACGGTTCGCAGACAGAGCATCTTTGACGGTCCTCCAGCAAGGAGATCCTTACCAACAAGAGTTAAATTAAAAGGGCAGCGAACAGAAAATACAGCCGGCAAGCACCATCTTTACTGACTCAAATACATTTTTTCAAATATATTTAACTCCCATCGGGAGCCTATCCACCCATGAGAGTTTCGGGTGCTTCCTCACCTAAAGAAAATACCGTGCTCGAGTGATTACTCGCACCCACGAGAGTCTCGGGGTGCTCCCTCACCTAGAAGAAAAAACATGCTCGAGTGATTACTCGCACCCATGAGAGTTTCGGGTGCTCCCTCACCACGACACAAGATAAAGCAAACTTACAGTCGCAAGACCGAACGGTCCTAGAGTATCGGGTGCTCCCTCACCCCGAGAGCGAAGGAGATACTCGAGTGATTACTCGCATAACTCTAAGTACCCGAACACTCGAAGACCTCCCGAGCAAGTACTCCTCTACATTATTCCTCGCCCGAGCGCCCGACAAAGCTCCGCGAGTGACCTGTAAAACAACTCACTTGATTGTTTATTCCAAGTGGGCGCATTATCTACTAGGCTCCGCGCCTCAATAAAAATACATATTCCTGGAACACGATACACTATGACCAGATGCCACACAAGCTTAGCGTGTAGGTAAGACCCCGCTGCGCAGATCGGCCGGGCTGGGACTTGCCGCAGAGCGATTTCACTCCCAACCTTTTCCATGCGCTTGCATGATAGAAAAAGCCGGGCGGGCGCGCCTAGGCTATGAACTTTACTAGCGGCAATTGATCACTGTAAGACCTGCAGCGGCATGACTTTTGCTTGACACCAGTGTTCCAAGCTCATGTCGAGGGACGTGAGTTTGATTGGGCTACTGCGGTATTTTCCACTAGTGCAATTCACCAAGGCTCGACCAGTCGACTCCTTGGGCTCTTTCAGCTTAGCATTCCCTCGAAACAGGTTTTGTCATGGCCCCAGACTGCCAGCGACCCGCGGTTGAACCGTGCATACTTAAAAAACGATTCAATAATGGACTCGAGTCCCCGCGCGACTCGTCGAGCCCCCCAAGAACTCGGGGGCTACTGACGAGGGGGTGACCCCACGACTCCTATGGATGGGCCTACCCGGTGTACCCGAAGACAGAAGGCCCACAAGGATGTCGCCTGGACCCAGCCTTGGCCCACTAGTGGCACCGACGTAGGAGTCTGCGACTCATAAGGAAGGTGCAAACCTGCCGTACGATACAAGCTTAGGGTTAGGAAATATTATCTGTAATCTGAGACGGACTCCCCGAGACCTGGCCGGCTATATAAAGGCTAGGAGGGGAGACGTCAAGATCAACGAATATGCAATCTGTAACCCTAGACTTGTGCGCACTCGCCTTGGCCTTCCTGTAATCGCCATCTCCAAGCAATAATATCGAGCAGGAACGTCTCCTCCTATTAGCCGACGAGCTATCGTCCAACCTGTGCCTCTCATGATTAACCCAGGGTCCCTGACCATGGGATTTGCCGGGGTACATCCCCGTCACATCCAATAGATCAAAATTGGGAGACTTCATCTGTGTCATATCCCTTGTCAAGCCGTCGCTGTTGACGAGCTCGATGTCGAGACCAGCACGCAGCAGATGAAGAAAGACACATGCACGCTGGTTTATAGACTCCAACATGGCAAAGTAGGCACCCCACTCGGCGGTAGTCGCGGTGAGGTGTTCGTCCGAGGGTACAAGGAAGGAATGCACCGGGATATGATGTGCCGAGCCAGCTAGTGCGGCTGGGAGATGACTATCGGCGACCACATCTACCTCCTCGAGCTCATGGTGATTGTGGAAATGCTTAGGCGACGACTCTTTGGGGTAAGGTGTGGGAATATGGATGGAAGAGGGTGTTTCGCCGGATCCATGTACGAAGATGGTACGAGAAAGGGATGCAGCTCGGTGGTTTACCTGATACGAATGAGAGGAGCGCGACAGCTCGGAGCAGATGGTGGCGGCGGCCGAGGAGGGGGAGCTATGAGTGGGTTGAGGGATGGGGGGGAAAGAAGGATGAAATACACACATAAGGCACAGATACTGAAAATTTTGCTTCGAAACTGAAAACTTGAGTCGGGGAAACATACATTGCACACAGTTCCTTTCGATAAACGTGTGCCATACAGGCGAAACTATCCATGGAACCCCTCATCCCCGAAATTTTGAGCCACCTCTCTTTAAGTTCCAAGCACTCTGGGTAGGTGTGGTGATAGAGATCGCACACGGTAAGGTTGTTTCGGGCGTCCGTAATAGGGTGACTATCTCACACGGATCTGTGAGAAGAATCGTGCGTTTGATATATGGCGCTAAGTCAGTTTCATGTGCATATGAATTTATTTGCATTTGAACTACGAGTGCAACGAAATTTGACCAAATGTGTGATGAAATACCATGTATGTGCTCTCGGGTTAACTTGCAGCTCACAACGTGGAATTGGAGTGAACTTGCTGCACCTCCGTCACGTCTTTCGATCGGGAAACATTGAGTTCGGTGGTTTTTAAATTACAAAAAAATTCAAAAAAATTGAGAATCGCTCGGAAATACACGAGACATTTTGAGAACTATGATGTGGTAAAACTTTCAGACATTTTGAGAAAGGCTATCATGCGATTGCCTTGCAAACGGGGGCATCTCACATGAAGGACCATGGTTTCGATATGTATTGAACGAGTCGTAAAATGTTTCATTACAAGTAGATTGTATCGTTACTTCGTCGATTGTGGTTGATTTTTTTTTTCACAACTGCCAAGCGCCTATACGTGATATGTCTTCAAATTTGGACGCATTCCTTGTTATTTTTGTATTTTTAAACTTTGTATTGCACTGACAAGCCGGAAAAAGAGTTAAATACAATATCCACCGGAATTGCAGCAGCATGATGTTGGTTCATTGGCGACCGTTAGATACGTGCACATTGGACGGTGCAGGGCGTGCGATCCGTGGTGCTGCGTTTTGGCCAATCAGAATGCAACGACAAATTTCGCAGGTTATAACTTAAGCAAACGGTTGTAGTACACGAACCGTGTGTTTTACCGTGTCACCAAAATTTTATCATCTAACGGGACGTGTTGGATACATGTAAGTCATTAAGTGTAGATTATGCAGTTGCTATGGGTTTATTTTACACTTGAGCTATGTTTTTTTTGTCATTTTCATATTCCGTTTGATATATGGCGCTAAGTGATACGTCCCAAACGTATCTATAATTTCTGCTTGTGCCATGCATGTTTTGTGTGACTTTGCCATGTTTTTCTTGAACTTTCATACACTTTTGAGCATATTTGGACTAACCTATTAACTTAGCGCACCCAGTTGCCAGTTCCTGTTTTCTGCTGTTTTTGTATTTCAGGTATTAGGGCTCGTGGTTGCCGGATCCGACGCCGGTGGCTTCTTAGGGAAGGGGCGAGTGGTGAGGGAGGCGGGGGGCTGCGAGATGGGGGTTGGGCACCGCCGGCGTGGGGAGGTGGGCTGGGGCGCTGCCGACGTGGGGAGGGGGCGCCGCCGGCGTGGGGGATTTGGGGGAGGTGATTTGTGAGGGGAAGGAAGAAGGTGGGAGGAGTGGGGTTGGGTGGGCCGCCGACTCTTTTTTTTATCGATTTTGCCTGGTTCGGTTCGAAGGCTTTTTTTCGTAACCGAGACTGTTGGCAGAATAAGGTGGGTGTTGTTGTTGTTAGAATAAGGTCTTAAGGGGTGTTCTTAGAATAGACCCTCCATATATATATATATAATCAACATAGGTCCAGCCATACATTAAATATCACCAATCATGCTTAAAAGCAATAATTTACAAACACTTCACTATTACACACACATCTAGATAATTATGAACTGCATAATATAGCTACTACCCTTACGTTATTCGTGGTGCATCCATATAGCGTTTCCGTGCTTGCATTCGATCGTCGGGCGTCAAAGTTTTACCATCGTAGATCCTCTCTGCGTGCTCCCAGTAGGTGCCACTGGCAGAGGAGGAGCTTGTTAGGTCAACGATCTCCATACCGTGCCCGAATGCGGTGGCCAAGGCACGTGCACGCGCTCCCTACCCGCACGACGGTGCTGCTGACTCGAACGACGTCATTTCCTGGCCTGCCGCCATGGCCTCCGCATTTGTCTGCTCTGGCTCGAACGCGTACACGATCCTGTGACGGCGCCTTCGGGTGCACTCCTCCTCCTCCCGAATCTTCTTCTGATCAAGCCTCTCCCATTCATGCAGTACTAATCGCTGTTGGTTCCTATTCACGGCGAGGGCCTCGAAAAAAGCAACGGACTGCGCCAACCCAAGTTGGAGCTCGCGCTCGTCCAGGTCGCGGAGGTCCGCATCGAAGCGTCAATCCTCGAGGGACTGGGCTATGGTCATCTTCATCATGCGATTGAACTTTGCTCGTCATCGTCGGGAGTGGCTGATACACGAGATAATACTCGCCCCTCGTTGGTTACCCCAAGTGGAAGGTGAGATGTAGCGTAGCGGAAAATTTCCCTTAGCGAAGATGCTAAGGTTGAGTATCGAACCAGTAGGACTCCAACAGATACAAGAAGGTGGTGAAGTGAACTATGGCGCCATTTACAACCTAGGTTGCTTACTTTACCTGGACTTGCACACACAACAGATAGCTTTGCTTCCCAAAGAATACAGAGGAGTTGTCAATTCCTCCGGCCTTGTTGTTTACAAAGGATAAAACGCACGGGATAATAATGATGGTGATAGCTACGGAAAAGTAAATACCGAAAGTAAATTGAGGATGTAAATAGTGTTGGAAATATGGACCGGGGTCCTATGATGATCACTAGTTATGTCTCTCTCCCAAAAGACAATAAAATAGCCATGCGAGGTAAACAAATTACAGTTGGGCAATTGACAGGATTATGTGCGCAAACCAATGATAATTATGCTAAACAGAAAGGAAGGGGATCAAAACCATGGGCAGTACGCCAAGACAAGTAGACCGAAATCCATCTGCATCTACCTACTAATCATCCACCTTGAGATATCTATCCAGAACATCTCGCTGGTATTAAGTTGTGAATCCCACCCAAAGTGTAAACTCAAAGCAACAGACAACTGCATTAAAGAACTTTGCGTAAAGTAAACAATCCTTGCACCCGCAAGTACAAGCACCGTTGTTTTCCCCCTTGTGGCAACAACACATCCCCTAGAATCATGTTTCTGTCACTCAAGCTAGTCATCGGGGGGCATGAACCCACAATCATGCATAACGCTCCCTCTTGGAGTCACTACCTACTACTTGGCCAAAGCAATAAACAGCAACGGAGAACAAGCAATAATTACTCAAGAACATAAATATAAAAGAAGAGAATCAAATATATAACTCAATCACAATCTGAACATAATCTCATAATCCATCGGATCCCAGCAAACTCAACATAGCAACAGCAGAAAGATTACATAAGTGCCTCGATCATGTAGGGCAGCTCACGAGGTCTAATCCATGAAGAACAAAGAGGGGAGGAGAACATCACATAGCTACTGATCATAGACCCATGATCCAAGGTGGACTAATCACGGTTAATCCGGGAAGCATCCATGGTGGTGGAGAAGCTCCCGGAGGTGATTCCTCCCTCCGGCAGGGTGCCGGGAAGAGGTCTTCTGGTGCTCCCGATCTTGGAAGCGCGGCGGCGGCGGAACAGAGGAGAGATCGCAAAAAAGGGTTCCCTTCCCGAGGGTTTCTCGTCACGGGGAATAAATAGGCGAAAGGGGGCAGCCAGAGGTGGGCCAGGGGCTCCAGGCACCCCCTGGCGCGGCTAGGGGTGGGGCCGCTGTGGCACCCCGGCTCAGAGGACCGGAACGCCCCGTGCACCAGCCCAAAGATCAAGTCTTCTGGAGCACGACGTTGATTGATATAGAACTGAACAGCTTTCTGTTACCGAAGATAGGGGTACACGAGGTCTATTACAACGCTAGCGGAGACACAACTTGATCCTCAGGCTAGCCTCAGCTCTACACCAACCAGCAGCATAACTCTAGCAGCGGAATATCGACGGCAGCGGAACAATAACGGCGATGACGAACACCAATCCAGAGGGACACTGGCTGGGACACCTCCTAGCTCGCAAACAACGGGAACGTCGTCCTACGCATCCAAAGCACGGCCTGCAAATCTGGCATAACACGCCAGGTCAGTACATTGAATGTACTTGCAAGCTCACAACAACCATGCAACAAGGAAAAACAATAACATGGCAACAGGTTAAAGTATATTAGTGAATTAAACAGGTGAGCAGCAATATCATGCAAGCATATAATCATCAAGCATATTAACCAGACTTTCTTTCTCTCGAACTGGTTAAGTTCTTCGAGCATGGCAGTCATCCAGTCTGAGTCTCTCATGGCTTCATCAAATCTTGAAGGTTCTAGCATGGATACAAACGAGAAATTTCCACAGAAGTTAGCTAGTCGAGTACGAGAACGAGTGGTGGGACGACCTGGTAAACGAATCTCTTCGAGGATTGAGTCGACATCCACTCTTCTTCGAACGCGAGGAAAAATTTCTTCATCTTGTGGATTAGGTTGATCTTCGGGATTAGCTTGTCCTTCGGGATCATTTCCTTCGGGTTCAGCTTGTCCTTTGGGATCAGCATTTTCTACGTTTATGCGTTCTCCTTCGACCTGTGCATCAATTGCTTCAGGATGTTGATCTCCAGCGCCCCGGGCTATGTGTGGGAACATTGGACCATCATCACCCCTGTTTGCTTGTTGAGCATTTCCATCGACAGGTCGAATATCTCCAATAGCCATGTACCTGATAACTTCATCCAAAGGTGGTTCATCCAGGTTAAGAGGTAATTGCTCCTTTTGAGAGCCGTTAGTTTCATCAAATCGAACATTTACAGTTTCTACAACTTTGCCAAGATGTGAGTTGTAAACTCTGTAAGTGTGAGAATTTGAACCATAACCTAGAAGAAAACCTTCGTGTGCCTTTGGGGCAAACTTGGAGCTGTGATTCATGTCTCTGATATAACATGGAGCACCAAAAACCCTGAGATAAGACACATTTGGCTTTTTACCAGTGATGAGTTCATGTGAAGTTTTCTTCAGAAACTTATGCAGATAAACCTTGTTGATGATATGACATGCAGTATTGATAGCTTCATCCCAGAACCTGATAGGGGTCTTGTATTCAGCAAGCATTGTTCTGGCCATTTCAATAAGTGTTCGATTCTTTCTCTCGACCACACCATTTTGTTGCGGTGTATAAGCAGCCGATAATTCATGAGTAAAGCCATATTCATCAAGAAAATCTTCGATATGAGTATTTTTGAATTCTGTACCATTATCACTTCTGATATGCTTGAGAGATAATTCATATTCAGTTTGAGCTCTTTTTGCGAAAGTTTTGAAAATTTCAACAACTTTGCTCTTGTCATCTAGAAAGAAAACCCAAGTATATCGAGAGAAATCATCAACAATAACCAGACCATACTTGTTACCTCCAAGACTAGCATAATTTTGAGGACCGAATAAGTCCATATGAAGTAATTCAGGAGGACGAGTAGTAGTCATGACGGTTTTTGCTGAGTGATGTTTCTTGGCAATCTTTCCTGCTTCACAGGCACTGCATAGACGATCTTTATCGAATTTCACATTATCAATTCCAACGATGTTCTTCTTCGAGATAAGAGTTTGAAGATTTTTCATCCCTGCATGACCAAGTCTTCGGTGCCACAACCAACCAGAAGTGGCTTTGGCCATTAAACATGTGGACACTGCAGGTCCCGAAGAAAAATCAACGACGTAAAGATCACCCTTGCGATATCCTTCGAACACGAAGGAATAATCATCCTGTGAAAAGACAACACAACGAGACGCAGAAAACAGTACAAGCATACCCATATCACAAAGTTTTGATATAGACATAAGATTATATCCTAGAGATTGTACAAGCAAAACCTTATCAATATGCTTGTCTTTCGATATAGCAACCTTACCCAAACCAAGTACTTTTCCTTTGTTGTTGTCACCGAAGGTAATGTATTTCTGTGAAGATTCAGACAGTTTATCTTCGGTGAACAAATCTTTGTCTCCGGTCATATGATTTGTACATCCACTATCCATGACCCATTCGGATCCACCGGAGACATAGCCCTGCAGAAGAATTAGTTCTTCTTAACCACCCACAAACGAGCAGGTGACTTAGAAGGCATGGTAGAGCTAGATGGGGCAGCAATATTATATCGAACAGGATTGCATTGTCGATCAGGACCATCAAGCACACCATAAATATAATTCCTCGATGAGGGGTTAGAGTAACGATGGGTAATTGCAATTTTGGTGTTATCATTACGATGACGATAAACATTTCTATCGACACGATAGTATTCCTTTTGGGGAACATTTGAAGCAGGCACCAAGGGTTCATTTCTATCCTCGAGAGAATAGTAGTGATTCGGTGGTACCGAGGATTTTCCCTGCATAGAATGATTAGGAGGCAGTTTTTGTACGAGAGATTTGCGAACCCAAATCTGTCGCTTATAAAAGCCATTCTTTGGAGGAGTACCAACAAACTCAGCCGACACCTTTCCTTCCTGATCTTTGACAAGCTTGTAGTCAGAATCAAGTGATTCATCAACAATAGCTTTGTCAATTTGGCAACTGAAACCTGAAAGGTTAGCAATATCAATGGGCTTTTCTTTCGCAAGAACCCAGACAGTTTTAGGATACTGCTCGGGTTCCCAGTAGGTTCCATCAGGATTGATTTTCCTTTCGAAGCCAACTCCTTCGTTACGAGGATTCCTGTGAAGAAGAGCCTTTCGAAGGATATCACATAAGTACTGGTGTCCCTGCACACTTTTGAACATGCCTGTTTCAAATAAATTCTTCAACTTGAGGAGTTCCTCGGTAATGGTTTCCTCGTTCGAGGGGTTAGCATCATCAATAGCAATAGGTTGCTTTCCTTTCGATCTCTCAGAAATAGACTCAATTTTACTTCGTTCCAAACAGGTTAAGCAAGGTGAAGTAGATTCATTTTTAGTTTCTGAGCCTTGTTGAGCCATGAGCGTGAGATTGACACTTTCCAACTCTTCATTAGCCTCTCTCAGTTTCTCGAGAGCCATTTTCCCTTGAAGTAATTCATAGGTTAGCTTCTCGTAGTCCACTGAGAGAAGATCATGCCGAGAGGAAAGCTCATCATACTTTTCCTTTAGAGCAATATGCTCATTTGTCAAAGTTTGACCCTTCTCAATCTCATCGATCAACAAGGTCTCAGATTTTTGAATGGTTTCACTTAGAGAATCTAGCTCATCTTGTTGGATAGAAGCAATTTTAGCAAGTTTAGCATAGCTTATCCTAGAGTCACTTTCATAAGCAGATCCATCAGAAGTATCGTAGGATTTCTTAGATGAGGATACCTTAGCCTTGGCCATGAAGCAGTAAGCGGGAGATTCATCTTCACTGCTCTGGTTGGAGAAGAATGAACTTGAATTCTTGTTCGAGGCGAATGCTATCCCAGCAACACCATCAGATTCAGAACCAGAACCAGATCTTGACTTTGATCCTGCTTCAGAACCGGAAGCTTCATCTTCAGAGTTCATCTCTTTACCCAGATAGGCTTTGGCTCGGTGTGAATTCTGTCGATGAGAGGAATGTGATTTAGAGGAAGAACCCTCTCGATGCTTGTGATACTTCTTCTTCTTGTCATCATCAGAACCATCTTTCTTGTCTTTTCTGGACCTTGAATCATATTTCTTCGAATCATGGTTTTTGCTCGATCTGTAAGACTTGCTCGAAGAGCTGCTGTGAGAGTGCTTTGATTTATGTTCAATTTCCCAGAGAGGACAATCAGCAATGAAGTGACCTGGCTTCTTGCACTTATAGCAACACTTATCTTTCGCTGAAGAGTTTCTGGATGATGATCGATGTTGAGATGAATTACTTGAATGTCTTGAAGAATAGTTTTTCTTCGGTGAAGAGGAGTTCCTTCTCTGAAAGCGATTGAATCTTCTCATTATCAGTGCCAGATCTTTTCCAATGTTCTCGGGGTCATCTGAGGCACAACCCGATTCAGAACTAGCTTCAGGAGAGGAGTGATGTGAAGCTCTGGCCTTCAGTGCATGAGATTTTCTTCGACTCCCATTGACGTCACGTTTCTCATCTTCTTCCATCTCGAAAGTATTAAGCCTTTCAAGAATATCAGCGGCAACCATATCCTTGAAATCAGTTCTTTCCTTAATCATCAGCACAATGTGATCGAAGGAATCATCAAGAGAACGGAGCAAAGTTCTGACAATAATCCGATTGGTAATGTCATCTGCACCGAGGGAAATCAGTTCATTTGACATCGCAGTGAGTCTGCTGTATATGGAACAAACTTTTTCTCCCTCGTGCCTCTTGAACCGATAGAACTTGCTTCGAAGGGTGTCAATTCGAGCATCTTTCTGAGTAGAGACACCTTCACCAATCTTCTCGAGATAATCCCAAACACCTTTGGCCGAAGGAGTATTCTTGACCTCATGATATTTTTCGGGAATCAGATGATTTGTGATGAAAACCCAGACTTCAGCATCAAGGGACATCTTCTTAGCCTCTTCAGAAGTGATGGCACTTTTGTCTGCGACATTTACACCATTCTTGACAACTTCCCAAGCGGCAGAGTTGATGGCCATGATGTTCCTCTTCATTTTGTCCTTCCAATAGGGATAGTCCTTCCCATTGAAGATGGGAATCGGTTCCCCCGAGCGAACAGCTGCAAACGACATTCTTGACAATACTCCAGGTTGTTAGACCAAAATACGCAGAGCGTAGGGAGTGCCTAGCTCTGATACCAATTGAAAGCTCAAGAATGATCAGAGGGGGAGGGGGTGAATGATCACTTCTAAAAATTCTAAGGAACTTAGAAGGAAATCATGCAAACTACGAAGGACTAAAGGCATATCGATGGAAATACAGTATCGAAGGTAATGCATAGCTCGAAAGGATTGAGAGCGAAGGAAAACATCGAAGGCAAACAGGCTACGAGTAAATGCTTGAAGTAAATGCTAGAAGGAAAACGAGGCTGACACAACGATGTTTGGTAAACCAGTTCACACTCTGCAAAGTGCTACGTCTGGTTGGAGGGACTGGTGATTGAACACCTGGAGCAAAACTCTCTCCGTCCTATTCTCCACTGCAACAAACTCTTCGAGCTTGTCCAGTTTTCACTCTTGGTAGATGATTCAGGACATCTCCGAGACCTTTACAAACTTCCTTCAGCAGTGACAATTACTCTTCGACTGCTTGACAGGCGACGCCTAACCGTCTAGGAGACTTGCAGTTCTCCAAGATAAAAAGATCGGCTAATTTCGACCTAAGTCATAGTGAATTGCTCAACTCAGTTCAGACTTGGGTGTAGGTTTTCTCTCGATGGATCTCTTTCGGATGCTCACAGACTTCTGTCTTAGAATCTTCAGTGGAGCAGCCAACCCGAAATGGCGGGTAGGTGCGGGGTATTTATAGTTGGCGATCCCGATGGGTAAAATGACTGAAGTGACCCGATGCAACCGCTTGACGCGTGTCCACAACGGTCGGATTCCAATCACTGCGCAACTTTACTTGAGGAACAAGTAAGCTGACTCACCGAACGAGTTCTTTCTCGAAGGCACGAAGTGCAATGACTTTGCCTTCGAGCTATTCGCTCGACTCGGTGAGATGTCTCTCGGTAGGCTTTTGTGGGTTTTGGTTGAGCAGAGCAAATTCACTTCGACAAAGATCTCAACTAGCAAACCCCTCTTAATAGTACGGTTTTTCCTACGACTTAAGAAATAAAGAGAAACTAGCAAAAAGACTAAGTCTTCGACCAGCTTCGGCTTTCTCCTCGTTGCGCTTTTGCTCGAGAGAGACATCTTCTTCGACGACATTTTTAGGGGTCGTCTTCCTTCAAAGGCTTCGGTAGATGACTGCAGCTTTACTGCAGTGAGTTGTCCTTCGACCTTCTACTTGCAAACTCCATTCTTTCGGAACCTAAGTATCTGTTTATACTCGAAAACAATATAAGTTCCACTTCTGCTTTGTCCAACAATGTCCAAAACCTTCGGGGGCAAAACTTGCTCTTACAATCTCCCCCTTTTTGGACGATTGTTGACAAAACAGGCATCGACAAATAATTTGAAAAAGTTTGAGTTTTCGATGATAAACCAGTGCTAAGATCGATGAAGAACTCCCCCTTGATGTATGCACGGAAGATAAAGATTTCCTGTGAAGTGCATATTTGACAAGAAGTGTCGAGGGAAAAACATCAAAAATCTTAGCGAGAGAAATTGCATTCCAGATAGTATTCAATGAGAAATATGCAATCTCCTCGAATGACCTGTGAACTTATATGAAAGATTACTTCCTGCAAAAATGGTTAAGTATAGCAAGCAGCAGATAGATATCTTACGAAAAGAGTAGCAGTTCACAGTCCTACTTAGAGTTAGTTACAACCAGATCGAATGTGACTCGAAAGTTTGTTGGAACTACTCAGAAACCTCAAAAACAAGAGTTTGTCGAATGAAAAAGCAAAACCCTTAACCCCGTAGGCAAACTAATTTCTTCGATGCCACTACATCTCCCCCTTTTTGTCACAACGTACAAAAAGTCGAGAGAATAGGGTCGAAAGAAATCCTACTCGCGAGGCTGGCTCCGGCGACGTCGAGAAGATTCGGCGAGCGTTGGAGCACGACGAATTGGACGAGCGCCAGGAGGAGTGATCTTCGTGCGGAAGGAGTGTTGATCTCCAGAAGATTCCAGCTGCGATTCCGGCGGGGTCCTGGGGCTTCGAGGAAGTGGCGAGTGAACTCTGGGTTGACGGTGAGGGGCTTCTTCTTGCTCGGAGTCGGAGGAGAAAGTGTCCAAAGTGATATTATAATAATCATCAACACTGAGAATATCTCTGTTCGTCGGCAGCCGAGGGATATTGGGATCCGGTCGATCTACTCGATCATCATTTTTCCAATTTCTGTTCAGGTGAGGAGGATATTCTTCGAAACCACATCGTTGGAGTTGACCGAGGGAATTGAACTTCCGAAGACCTTTCCAATCACGGCGAAGACATTCACGCAGCATCTGATTGTTGTTCATGGCAATGTTTCGCAGGTGATTGATCTCGTCCATCATAGCTTGCTTCTGAATAAAATCTTGATCAATGTGATGTTGAAGCATTTGCTGGGACCGAAGAGAAACTTCCATATGATGCACTGGCTTGATAAACTTCGAGCGAATATTGCGCTCAGTTAAGTGGGCGCGGATGCCAGTGTGCTCAGCAAAAGGATCGTTGGGTCGAGCAACAACCTGCAATACCTCACGAACAGGTGGAGTGAAAATCTTCGGGTAAATAGATACTGGGAATGGCACGTCCCGAGAGTAATTGCAGATTGCCATCAACCAAGGTGCATATGGCTTGTGGGAGTTGTGGTCATCAGCACAAGACACTAAAGTTCTGAGGAAGTAGTCTTCAAAATCGAAGGGATGACCGTGGACTAACTTCAACAGAGCAAGTTGCACATCATTTGGAATTGGAAAATTATCGTGCACATCAAGCATTGGCATCAAAGTCTTCGAGAGAATATAAAACCATGCCTTTGCTTCAAATACCAAGTGTCTTGGCTTCGGCTCAGTGGGGTAGTGATCTCCTACGACTTCTGGATCCATCAGCGTAGAGAATTCAGCAGGAGTTGCAGCAGGTAAGTCATGAAGTTTGTGAGGTAATCCTTCGAACCGAGGTAAATTGATGATAGCCAGAACTTGGTCGACAGTCATGTGAAAAACTTGGCCTTGAATCATATAGTCAAATTTCCATGTCTTCGAGTTCTCAGGATCTCCAGAGACATAAAGTGTTGCATAAAACTGCTTGATAAGCTCGGGATTGTAACCACAATCGAGAGCAAACATCTTGTGAGCATGCAGGATATCAATTGTCTCGGCAATGTTCTCGAAACAAGTAGTGGAGTACACCGAAGGCATATCAAGATATTGATGCTGGAAAACTCTTGCCTTGTTGTACAACACACGAGTATAATAGATAGCTTGCTCTTGGGTCCAAAACCGAAGAGAATAAGCACTTCTGGGCTTCTCGTAGGGATTGGTACCGAAGAAAAATGGCTTGTGTTCGCGCCTTTTGAAGATGGGACCTCCTCAAGGAACATCTGAGCGGAACAAAGGCAGCATTTCTCTCGGATGAGCAGAGTGAAGCAGCTCATCAATGGGAAAAACCTCAGCAGCGTTATCTGGCATCTAGAACTCTGGTTCAGCAGGTCGAGTGATAGATGATGGGATGTTGACAATATCCTGAGCCGGAGTGACTGCAGGAGCATTCTCCTCGGCCTGAGCTACGACGGCATCTCCTTCGTCGGTCTGAGCATTCTGCGCGGCCTCTTCATTTTCCATGGCCTCCAAATCTTCATCAAATTGAGCAAAGGCATCAACCATTTCTTCGTTCGAAGAACTTGATGAGGAGGATGAAGAATTATCACTGGAACTGGCATCTCCAGAGCTATTGCTTTCGACAGGGTCTCGCCGAGAGGAAACTGTCGTGATATCAACATCATCATCTTCTCCTTCAGGCATAGTCCGGGCAGAAGAGAAATCTTTCTGGACTTGAGTTTCTTGCTCGACACGAGAAACTTTCTCGGTCTCTGCATGAACTTGGGTTTCAATGGCCGGGGAGGTCGATGGAATGACTTGAGGTGGAGATGGTGGGTGTAGAGGTGGTGGCGAGGCTTTTGGTGGTGAGGGTTGACGGGGTGGAGGTGGAGGTGGAGGTGTTTGTTGTCTAGGTGGAGGAGTGGCTTGGCGAGGGGGTGGAGTTGTTTGTCGCGGCGGAGGGGTTGTTTGGCGAGGTGGTGGAGTTGTCTTGCGGGGAGGAGTGGGTTTCTTGGTGGGGATTGGTTCAGTTTCTTGTCGTTCTGTGGTAGCAACGACCTCGGTGGACTTGGCCTTCTTGGCGTTCTTCTCGATCTCTGGCGTCCCACGCTCGGAGGTTGGGGCAGCAGACTTTCTCTTTCGAGATTGTCTATGGAACAGAGCATCATTATGCTCTTTGCAAACAGCAGACACAACTTTTTTTACCTTGTCAAACACAGCAGTTAAATTTTCCTTCTGAGTCCTCCTGGAAGCTTCACCAGATGCAATCTTGGACTTGAAAAAATTTCGGGACTCAATGTCCTCGTTTTCCTCTTGGAGTTGCCTGGTGTAAAACCTGACTTGCTCCTTATCCTTTCGATCCTGGGTGATGTAGCCTTCCCAGCGTATCATGTAGCGAGCAACATGCTCTTGGATTTCAGCAGGAACATCATCCTCGGTAGTGACTTTGCTCGGTGTAGTAGCCATCTTCCAGAGAATGTGAGATATATGTGCAGCATCCCAAGGAGCATTTGCATTTGATTCTCCTTCATTGGAACTCTCTTCATCGGCACGAGGGCCGGAAACAACTGGTGCAACTGGGGCAGGAGCTGGGGCAGCTCGAGGAACTGGAGCAGCTTGAGCCTTCTGTCTTGCCTCCTTGGCTTTCTTTTCGGCTTCCTTGGTGGCCTTGGCAGCAGCAATGGGTTTTGAGACCACTGCTTTATCCTTCGAGGCACTAAGGGCCTCAGCATTCTTCTTCGAAGCACTTGGGGCTATTACCTTTTCTTTCGTGACTGTGGGAGTCACAACTTTCTCGGTGGCACTGGGGGCCACGACCTTTTCTTTCGGGTTACTAGGAATAGTGCCTTCGGAAATCTGTTGTCGATATTTTTCACTGACCAAATGAAGAATGCCAAGTTGTTGAGCAACCAGAGCCTTTTTATGCTCGGGCTGACTGTGAAAGTTTAGGAGCCTAGAATTAATCAAGTCTTTTTCCTCTTGTTCCTTTTTCTTGGCCAGTCTTTCCTTTCGCTGAATAAGCGTTTCATCATCTTCACCAACTTGAGCTTGCTTTCCCTCCGTTGGAGCCGAAGGTTTTGGTTGGCGAGCAGGAACAGGTGGAGCAGATGAAATAGATGGATCTGTGACCAAGTTGGTCAAGTCAATGTTTTCTCGAGGAGCCTGTGGTGCTGGCTCCTGGATCCTTATGCCTCTACTGCTTGGCTTTTTCTTCAGAGGTAAGTCCTCGACATCAGCCTCTGTGCCAGGGTCTTGATCATCTGAATTAGCTTCTCCTTCGGAGCTTGCATCAGGAGGTGAAACTATTACAACCTTTTTCTGTCTCTTGGCAGACTTCTTGCCACCTTTCGATTTGGCGCTAGGGCCAACATCCTCAGCAGATTTAGCAGCCGCAGCTTCCTTTCGTGCTTTGTCTTCTTTCCTCTTTTGTGCTCGAGCTTCTCGAGCTTCAACAAGCTCTTTAAAATCATCAGGTGTTTTGAGAGCTGTAGGGTGAGCATCAGCAGTAGGAGGTGGTCGATTATCCTTCGTCCACTTTGGCCTTAACGATTTGACATCAGACCAAGGATTCTTCATGGCGAACAGCCTCTCCCAGCGAGGCAAAAGGGACTTGTACTCATACCAACGAAGAGCTTGAAGCCTTCGTATCTTTTGCAGACGATTTTCTCTCGTACGTTCATCCTCAGAACCTGAAGGAGTCCTCAAGTTCTTTTCAATGATCAAATCCTCTGATAAACCTTCAGAGTTATTGGTGATTCTTGTTCTGCCACCCATACGCTTGGGTGCTCTGATAATTCCTTCGTTGCCAGACATTTTCCTGCGAAAAAGAGAGGTACGAGGGAATATAGGAAAGTTGTGAACAAGTACCAGCAATTTCGAGGAAAAACATTTTGAATGCAGCAATCTTTTCGAGAGATTTGTCTTATCGCAAGTTTTCATGAAAGTGCTAGGCTAGATTTTTATTGGGTGGAAATCTAACGAAGAACTTGTATGAATAAATCGCACAAGATTAAATCTATCGAAACGATACTGTAGGATTTGCCTAAGAGAGAGAATCCGAGGGATTTCTTACCAAGGACAGATGGGGAATCGACAGAAAAGGCTAGAGACAGATTTCCCAAGTTTCAAAGATCCAAACGGATCAAACAGACCTAAAAGAAATCACAGAAAAATCAACAAAGAAACTGGAAACGATGAACAGAACGAGATTGAATCGAATCCAGAGCCAGACATACCCTAACTTGGTGATGTGAGGCGACTACGGCGACGCGGATCAAGATCTTAGTCGACGGGAACGTCTCCGGCGGCTTCCTTCCGGCAGCTAAGCGGCGAGGGAGTCGACGGCGACGAGGCAGCACGGCGGCGTGCGAGAGAGAGCTTCTGGAGGCGAAGAGACGAAGTCGAAGGAATAGCGATGTCTAAGCCGGTGGAGTGGATCAGTATTTATAAGGGAGAGTCTGACCGAGCTGTCAGATCTGATCCAACGGCGCAGATTTCGCGTCTCTCCGCATTCAACGGACGGATTTTGTGGCGGTAATCGCGGGAAATCCCAACGAACCGAAAGAAAGTTGCTCCACGTCCGAGACCAAACTCATCGAACATCGAGTATAAAAGTAGATAAAACTTCGATAGATTTTCCTTCGGAATCAATGACATTCGAGGGGAATCTTGATCGAGTACAATATGTACATGTTCACGAGAGAAAAGCACAGATGGGGTAGGGATAGAATAGAGGGAAAACAAGGTCCGATACTTAGTCATTCCGAGATAAAACAGCGATAAAACTCGGAGTGATAAGTGTATAGGACAACACCAAACGAACAAAATAAATGAAAAAGAAACACGACAGAAAACTAACGAAAGTAATCAACAATGAAAACTAATGATACATAGTACCGATGGTTATGATCTTACAGCACATTGCGTGAGTCCAAAATGTTTAACTCACACCTTAGTGCACATAACCTCTTTTCATCCAAGGGTTTCGTAAAGATATCAGCCAATTGATCTTCGGTGCGCACATGGCTGATAACAATATCTTCTCGCTGAACGTGATCTCAAAGAAAATGATGACGAATATCAATATGCTTTGTTCGAGAGTGTTGCACTGGATTATGGGCAATTTTGATAGCACTCTCGTTATCACAAAGCAATGGAATTTTCTTCACAAGAATACCATAATCTTTCAGCGTTTGTTTGAGCCACAGAATCTGAGTACAGCATGAACCGGCAGCAATATACTCGGCTTCAGCCGTAGAAATAGATACACAATTCTGTTTCTTCGAGGCCCAACAGACAAGAGATCTACCGAGAAAATGACATGTGCCTGAGGTAGATTTCCTGTCGACTCGATCACCAGCCCAGTCGGAATCAGAATATCCAACGAGATCAAACTGGGCACCCTTGGGATACCAAAGACCCAAGGTTGGTGTGTGAGCCAGATAACGAAGGATTCGCTTGACAGCAATATGATGAGATTCCTTCGGATTTGCCTGAAAACGAGCACACATACAAACTGATAGCATAATGTCAGGTCTAGATGCACAAAGGTAAAGAAGCGAACCGATCATCGAGCGATATTTCTTCTGATCGAAAGGTTTGCCCTTCTCATCTGCATCTAGATGAACATTCGTAGGCATTGGAGTCTTGATAGTTTTGCAACTGACAAGATCAAACTTCTTCAGGCAATCTCTGAGATACTTCTCTTGTGAAATGAAGGTACCATTCTTCTGTTGACGGATTTGAAGCCCGAGAAAGAACTTCAATTCACCCATCATTGACATTTCATATTTCTTCGACATCATACGAGCAA
Source organism: Bromus sterilis (assembly GCA_950022295.1). NCBI lineage: Eukaryota > Viridiplantae > Streptophyta > Magnoliopsida > Poales > Poaceae > Bromus > Bromus sterilis. Next base: position 346,976,702 of record OX465595.1, read on the forward strand.
ATTCTTCGCTAATGTCAGGGTTAGTACAACCAAAAATAATATCATCGACATAAATTTGACACACAAAAAGATCATTTTTGTATGCACGAGTGAAAAGAGTCGGATCAGTTGTTCCTGGTTTGAAGCCCTTCTTAAGAAGAAAATCCTTCAGCGTTTCATACCAAGCACGAGGTGCTTGCTTTAACCCATATAGGGCCTTGTGCAATCTGTACACCTTATCAGGATTCTTCGGATCTTCAAAACCTGGTGGCTGCATAACATACACTTCTTCTTCGATTTCACCGTTAAGAAATGCACTTTTGACATCCATTTGATATAACAAAATACCATTGTAATTGGCAAAAGCAAGCATGACACGAATGGATTCAAGACGAGCAACTGGGGCATAAGTCTCACCAAAATCAATACCTTCGATTTGGGTATAGCCTTGTGCAACCAGTCGAGCTTTATTCCTTACCACTATGCCATCTTCATCTTGCTTGTTGCGAAAAATCCACTTCGAACCAATGATATTATGCTTCATGGGATCAGGTCTATCGACAAGGGACCAGACTTTATTTCTCTCGAACTGGTTAAGTTCTTCGAGCATGGCAGTCATCTAGTCTGAGTCTCTCATGGCTTCATCAAATCTTGAAGGTTCTAGCATGGATACAAACGAGAAATTTCCACAGAAGTTAGCTAGTCGAGTACGAGAACGAGTGGTGGGACGACCTGGTAAACGAATCTCTTCGAGGATTGAGTCGACATCCACTCTTCTTCGAACGCGAGGAAAAATTTCTTCATCTTGTGGATTAGGTTGATCTTCGGGATCAGCTTGTCCTTCGGGATCATTTCCTTCGGGTTCAGCTTGTCCTTCGGGATCAGCATTTTCTACGTTTATGCGTTCTCCTTCGACCTGTGCATCAATTGCTTCAGGATGTTGATCTCCAGCGCCCCGGGCTATGTGTGGGAACATTGGACCATCATCACCCCTGTTTGCTTGTTGAGCATTTCCATCGACAGGTCGAATATCTCCAATAGCCATGTACCTGATAACTTCATCCAAAGGTGGTTCATCCAGGTTAAGAGGTAATTGCTCCTTTTGAGAGCCGTTAGTTTCATCAAATCGAACATTTACAGTTTCTACAACTTTGCCAAGATGTGAGTTGTAAACTCTGTAAGTGTGAGAATTTGAACCATAACCTAGAAGAAAACCTTCGTGTGCCTTTGGGGCAAACTTGGAGCTGTGATTCATGTCTCTGATATAACATGGAGCACCAAAAACCCTGAGATAAGACACATTTGTCTTTTTACCAGTGATGAGTTCATGTGAAGTTTTCTTCAGAAACTTATGCAGATAAACCTTGTTGATGATATGACATGCAGTACTGATAGCTTCATCCCAGAACCTGATAGGGGTCTTGTATTCAGCAAGCATTGTTCTGGCCATTTCAATAAGTGTTCGATTCTTTCTCTCGACCACACCATTTTGTTGCGGTGTATAAGCAGCCGATAATTCATGAGTAAAGCCATATTCATCAAGAAAATCTTCGATATGAGTATTTTTGAATTCTGTACCATTATCACTTCTGATATGCTTGAGAGATAATTCATATTCAGTTTGAGCTCTTTTTGCGAAAGTTTTGAAAATTTCAACAACTTTGCTCTTGTCATCTAGAAAGAAAACCCAAGTATATCGAGAGAAATCATCAACAATAACCAGACCATACTTGTTACCTCCAAGACTAGCATAATTTTGAGGACCGAATAAGTCCATATGAAGTAATTCAGGAGGACGAGTAGTAGTCATGACGGTTTTTGCTGAGTGATGTTTCTTGGCAATCTTTCCTGCTTCACAGGCACTGCATAGACGATCTTTATCGAATTTCACATTATCAATTCCAACGATGTTCTTCTTCGAGATAAGAGTTTGAAGATTTTTCATCCCTGCATGACCAAGTCTTCGGTGCCACAACCAACCAGAAGTGGCTTTGGCCATTAAACATGTGGACACTGCAGGTCCCGAAGAAAAATCAACGACGTAAAGATCACCCTTGCGATATCCTTCGAACACGAAGGAATAATCATCCTGTGAAAAGACAACACAACGAGACGCAGAAAACAGTACAAGCATACCCATATCACAAAGTTTTGATATAGACATAAGATTATATCCTAGAGATTGTACAAGCAAAACCTTATCAATATGCTTGTCTTTCGATATAGCAACCTTACCCAAACCAAGTACTTTTCCTTTGTTGTTGTCACCGAAGGTAATGTATTTCTGTGAAGATTCAGACAGTTTATCTTCGGTGAACAAATCTTTGTCTCCGGTCATATGATTTGTACATCCACTATCCATGACCCATTCGGATCCACCGGAGACATAGCCCTGCAGAAGAATTAGTTCTTCTTAACCACCCACAAACGAGCAGGTGACTTAGAAGGCATGGTAGAGCTAGATGGGGCAGCAATATTATATCGAACATGATTGCATTGTCGATCAGGACCATCAAGCACACCATAAATATAATTCCTCGTTGAGGGGTTAGAGTAACGATGGGTAATTGCAATTTTGGTGTTATCATTACGATGACGATAAACATTTCTATCGACACGATAGTATTCCTTTTGGGGAACATTTGAAGCAAGCACCAAGGGTTCATTTCTATCCTCGAGAGAATAGTAGTGATTCGGTGGTACCGAGGATTTTCCCTGCATAGAATGATTAGGAGGCAGTTTTTGTACGAGAGATTTGCGAACCCAAATCTGTCGCTTATAAAAGCCATTCTTTGGAGGAATACCAACAAACTCAGCCGACACCTTTCCTTCCTGATCTTTGACAAGCTTGTAGTCAGAATCAAGTGATTCATCAACAATAGCTTTGTCAATTTGGCAACTGAAACCTGAAAGGTTAGCAATATCAATGGGCTTTTCTTTCGCAAGAACCCAGACAGTTTTAGGATACTGCTCGGGTTCCCAGTAGGTTCCATCAGGATTGATTTTCCTTTCGAAGCCAACTCCTTCGTTATGAGGATTCCTGTGAAGAAGAGCCTTTCGAAGGATATCACATAAGTACTGGTGTCCCTGCACACTTTTGAACATGCCTGTTTCAAATAAATTCTTCAACCTGAGGAGTTCCTCGGTAATGGTTTCCTCGTTTGAGGGGTTAGCATCATCAATAGCAATAGGTTGCTTTCCTTTCGATCTCTCAGAAATAGACTCAATTTTACTTCGTTCCAAACAGGTTAAGCAAGGTGAAGTAGATTCATTTTTAGTTTCTGAGCCTTGTTGAGCCATGAGCGTGAGATTGACACTTTCCAACTCTTCATTAGCCTCTCTCAGTTTCTCGAGAGCCATTTTCCCTTGAAGTAATTCATAGGTTAGCTTCTCGTAGTCCACTGAGAGAAGATCATGCCGAGAGGAAAGCTCATCATACTTTTCCTTTAGAGCAATATGCTCATTTGTCAAAGTTTGACCCTTCTCAATCTCATCGATCAACAAGGTCTCAGATTTTTGAATGGTTTCACTTAGAGAATCTAGCTCATCTTGTTGGATAGAAGCAATTTTAGCAAGTTTAGCATAGCTTATCCTAGAGTCACTTTCATAAGCAGATCCATCAGAAGTATCGTAGGATTTCTTAGATGAGGATACCTTAGCCTTGGCCATGAAGCAGTAAGCGGGAGATTCATCTTCACTGCTCTGGTTGGAGAAGAATGAACTTGAATTCTTGTTCGAGGCGAATGCTATCCCAGCAACACCATCAGATTCAGAACCAGAACCAGATCTTGACTTTGATCCTGCTTCAGAACCGGAAGCTTCATCTTCAGAGTTCATCTCTTTACCCAGATAGGCTTTGGCTCGGTGTGAATTCTGTCGATGAGAGGAATGTGATTTAGAGGAAGAACCCTCTCGATGCTTGTGATACTTCTTCTTCTTGTCATCATCAGAACCATCTTTCTTGTCTTTTCTGGACCTTGAATCATATTTCTTCGAATCATGGTTTTTGCTCGATCTGTAAGACTTGCTCGAAGAGCTGCTGTGAGAGTGCTTTGATTTATGTTCAATTTCCCAGAGAGGACAATCAGCAATGAAGTGACCTGGCTTCTTGCACTTATAGCAACACTTATCTTTCGCTGAAGAGTTTCTGGATGATGATCGATGTTGAGATGAATTACTTGAATGTCTTGAAGAATAGTTTTTCTTCGGTGAAGAGGAGTTCCTTCTCTGAAAGCGATTGAATCTTCTCATTATCAGTGCCAGATCTTTTCCAATGTTCTCGGGGTCATCTGAGGCACAACCCGATTCAGAACTAGCTTCAGGAGAGGAGTGATGTGAAGCTCTGGCCTTCAGTGCATGAGATTTTCTTCGACTCCCATTGACGTCACGTTTCTCATCTTCTTCCATCTCGAAAGTATTAAGCCTTTCAAGAATATCAGTGGCAACCATATCCTTGAAATCAGTTCTTTCCTTAATCATCAGCACAATGTGATCGAAGGAATCATCAAGAGAACGGAGCAAAGTTCTGACAATAATCCGATTGGTAATGTCATCTGCACCGAGGGAAATCAGTTCATTTGACATCGCAGTGAGTCTGCTGTATATGGAACAAACTTTTTCTCCCTCGTGCCTCTTGAACCGATAGAACTTGCTTCGAAGGGTGTCAATTCGAGCATCTTTCTGAGTAGAGACACCTTCACCAATCTTCTCGAGATAATCCCAAACACCTTTGGCCGAAGGAATATTCTTGACCTCATGATATTTTTCGGGAATCAGATGATTTGTGATGAAAACCCAGACTTCAGCATCAAGGGACATCTTCTTAGCCTCTTCAGAAGTGATGGCACTTTTGTCTGCGACATTTACACCATTCTTGACAACTTCCCAAGCGGCAGAGTTGATGGCCATGATGTTCCTCTTCATTTTGTCCTTCCAATAGGGATAGTCCTTCCCATTGAAGATGGGAATCGGTTCCCCCCGAGCGAACAGCTGCAAACGACATTCTTGACAACACTCCAGGTTGTTAGACCAAAATACGCAGAGCGTAGGGAGTGCCTAGCTCTGATACCAATTGAAAGCTCAAGAATGATCAGAGGGGGAGGGGGTGAATGATCACTTCTAAAAATTCTAAGGAACTTAGAAGGAAATCATGCAAACTACGAAGGACTAAAGGCATATCGATGGAAATACAGTATCGAAGGTAATGCATAGCTCGAAAGGATTGAGAGCGAAGGAAAACATCGAAGGCAAACAGGCTACGAGTAAATGCTTGAAGTAAATGCTAGAAGGAAAACGAGCCTGACACAGCGATGTTTGGTAAACCAGTTCACACTCTGCAAAGTGCTACGTCTGGTTGGAGGGACTGGTGATTGAACACCTGGAGCAAAAATCTCTCCGTCCTATTCTCCACTGCAACAAACTCTTCGAGCTTGTCCAGTTTTCACTCTTGGTAGATGATTCAGGACATCTCCGAGACCTTTACAAACTTCCTTCAGCAGTGACAATTACTCTTTGACTGCTTGACAGGCGACGCCTAACCGTCTAGGAGACTTGCAGTTCTCCAAGATAAAAAGATCGGCTAATTTCGACCTAAGTCATAGTGAATTGCTCAACTCAGTTCAGACTTGGGTGTAGGTTTTCTCTCGATGGATCTCTTTCGGATGCTCACAGACTTCTGTCTTAGAATCTTCAGTGGAGCAGCCAACCCGAAATGGCGGGTAGGTGCGGGGTATTTATAGTTGGAGATCCCGATGGGTAAAATGACTGAAGTGACCCGATGCAACCGCTTGACGCGTGTCCACAACGGTCGGATTCCAATCACTGCGCAACTTTACTTGAGGAACAAGTAAGCTGACTCACCGAACGAGTTCTCTCTCGAAGGCACGAAGTGGAATGACTTTGCCTTCGAGCTATTCGCTCGACTCGGTGAGATTTCTCTCGGTAGGCTTTTGTGGGTTTTGGTTGAGCAGAGCAAATTCACTTCGACAAAGATCTCAACTAGCAAACCCCTCTTAATAGTACGGTTTTTCCTACGACTTAAGAAATAAAGAGAAACTAGCAAAAAGACTAAGTCTTCGACCAGCTTCGGCTTTCTCCTCGTTGCGCTTTTGCTCGAGAGAGACATCTTCTTCGACGACATTTTTAGGGGTCGTCTTCCTTCAAAGGCTTCGGTAGATGACTGCAGCTTTACTGCAGTGAGTTGTCCTTCGACCTTCTACTTGCAAAATCCATTCTTTCGGAACCTAAGTATCTGTTTATACTCGAAAACAATATTAGTTCCACTTCTGCTTTGTCCAACAATGTCCAAAACCTTCGGGGGCAAAACTTGCTCTTACAAGTATCAGATCATAACAATTCATAGCATATTAACATGACAGTTTCAGATATGATCAAACACATTTTTAGTTGGTGAACTTATCCGTGTGACAAAAATTAAGTTATTTAACATGGCAACATTATGAATGCAGTTCAGCATAACTTAGGCATAGCATGAACTAGCATAGAGATAACATGATCAACTTGACATGGTGTTGTTGTGGTTACGATGGTGCAAAGTATAACATGACATGATTAAAACATAGCATGGATATAACATGGCAAAGCATAGCATGGTAATGATAACATCAATCATAGCATAGCATCATGATCATGATCAACGATATAAAAATATCACTGTAAAGCAATTTTAAAAGCACGTCAAGGCTTTGCAAAGGTGCAAAGGGTATTGTGGCTTGCCTTTCACCAGAGGAGTGTGAAACACTCCCGGATCTTGAACACAAGCAAAACCCTGCAAAACATTTTATAAAAAGACACGGCGAAAAAGTCAAGCATCATCTTTTGTTTGACCAGCAAATAACAACATAACAACATGGCACAAAACTTATGCTATACTGAAGAGGAGCTCGATACGGAACCAACGCAAAAAGAACCAACCCGTTTGGACTTACGGTTGCGAAGATACGGACGAAACGGTATCGGGGGGGGGCTAGCTGAGGTGGAAATACGCTTTCCAGACAGTGAAAGCGCACTTTGGGCTATTGAAGGAGGGAAATACGCTTTCCAGCGGCGAAAGCGTACTCTGGGGCTGTGAAGACAAAAATAAGCCTTCGGGGGAAGAAAACGTATTTTCACCCGAGAAGAGCCAAAGTACGCTTTCTAGAAGGGAAAGCGCACTAGCACGGATACGCCTCCACTCAACTGCGCTGGGCCCAGCGGTCAACCGGGCTGGGCCGCTTACACGCGGGGCCCACTCGTCAGGTCTCCTCTCTCCTCCTCTGTTTGTTTCCTTCCTCTGCTCCCGTCGGGACAGGGCAGGGCCGAGCCGCTCGTCGCCGGCGGCTGGAGCCGCGGGGGAGCTCGCCAGCAGGCCCCCTGGAATCGGCAGGCCGAGGCGTGCTCGCCGGTGACCGTGGGGTCACGCGGGGCGGCATGCAGCGCATCCGGCTACGACGGCCGTGGGCTTGGCCGTGGCCGTGGCCGGGTGGCTCGCCGGCGCGGGAGGTGGGGTCCCTGGCCCGGGCGGCGGTGAAGCTCACCGAGGAGAGGACCGCAGCCAGGAGGGGAGCAGGGGAAGAGGCGGCTTCGGGTGGCTCAGCTTTCAGAGGAGACCGGCGGCGGACGCGGCGGCCGTGGGGGAGCAATGTGGGGCGTCGACGACAAATTGGAGTGGGGAAGCTCGGCTAGGAGGGGTGGGGAGGCTGATGGAGTGCTGGGAGGCCTTGGGGAGGCTCCTATTTAAAGGAGGAGGTGGATGCAGAGCTCGGACCGCGACAATGGCGAGCGGCCGAGGCGTGCGGTGAGCTGGCGAGCGCGAGAGGGTTCCAGAGGGGGTGCTTGTGGAGCACGCGGCTGTGCAAAGCCGTGCGGCGCGGCAGGACACAAGGAAGAGGACGAGGGCGAGCTGCACGCGGACTGGACGCGATGGGCACGCGCGCAGAGCATGTCGGGTGCGTCCAAACGCATGGCCACCAAGGGCACTGGTGATTAGGATAGGATCTCGCGTGGCCAAATATGTCTGGCATGTGCTCCTTTCCACGCTGATCACTGTGGTATGCTTGACTAGTCATTTGGGGCACTGTAGTGATCTCTATCTCATCCTGAAGTTTGATGCAGCAACCTTTGAGCAGAAGCAAAGCTCACATGGGGTGGATTTGGATAGGACCAAGACGTCTTCTGGCTTTGGGGTACAAAGGACTAGAGGTCTGGGAAGTTTGGGCTCAAACAAAGCAATGTAAGTGGTACTTGCTTTGTAAATGTAGCAATGCTGCAGAAGGTGTTTGTAATGTGGCATGGCTTGTACATAGCTCCCCTAAGCATGATATTTTGCAGAGCTCAATCATACATTAGGATGAGTATGTATGCCAAGTTTCACATCATTTGGAGCAATAGTTTTGGTACTTCCTTTGTAAAGCACCAAATAGGTCAGAATGCATTGGTGAGGCTAGCATCTCACTGGATTGTTTGACTTGGCTGAAAATTGGTGTAGCTTGGTTATTTGGCATGGTTCACATGTGTATAAAATTTCATATCCATTGGACACACATAGCTAGCACTTGCTTCACAATGTGGCCCACTGACCAGAAACTTAAACATGATGATGCACACACATGGGTGATGGGATTTGGCTCAAATTTGGTTTGGTGTAGTTATTTGGTGGTAGGATCATGCTCAAAAAATTTCAAGGCAAATGGGATCCCCTATCATGCACTTGCTTCACAATGCCCCCTTGTTGCATCCAAACTTTGGGAATTTATTGTGGGAGTTTGGCTAAGAAAATGGTGGTGGAATTTTGTGGAGATCAATCATATGATCATATGAGTTTTCATAAAAAGTTTCACCAGCAATGGATCAATATAAATGGCACTCCCTTCACAAAGCTCCATTCTGCCCCCACAGACAAATGAATTTTTCTAGAGCAAAAATCCACTTGGGCTATGAAATGTTTTTAGAGAATTTGGCAAGATATGGCATCAATGACATGTGGGAATTATTTGGGGATTTATGGAGCAATATAAATAGGGGTTGCTTCACAAACCTCAAATAATAGGAATATCCCTTTTATTGGAAAAAGGAATATATGGCTTGAATAAAATGGTGGCTTGGATGAGATGGGTCCATGGAATGACATGGAGAGGCTTGGATTCAAGGGTCACTTGAGCATGGAAAGAAAATATGCTCAAGTTTCAAGTCCAACGAGGTGATCAAAATCAAATCAAATCGCAAATCCAGAAATAAATCCGAAAAGTTTTTGGAAAAAGAAAGTTCCAAAATCCAGGGTGTCACAGCCGCGCCCTCTGGCCTCCTGGGCCCCCCTGGCTCCCCTCTGGCCCCTCTCGGGCTTTTCGCGAAGCTTCTTGTACGCTGATTTTTCCTATATTTTCCCCAGAATTTTTTTGGTACTTTTAATAAGGGGGAAACCTGAAATAGAAAAACAACAGAAAACAGGAACTGGCACTGGGGTGCACTGAGTTAATAGGTTAGTCCAAATATGATCAAAGGTGTATGGAAGTTCATTAATATCGTAGCAATATCACACAAAAGAGGCATGGAGCAAGCAGAAATTATAGATACATTTTGGACGTATCAACATCCCCAAGCTTAATTCCTGCTCGTCCTCGAGTAGGTAAATGATAACAAGCAGAATTTCTGTGGTGACATGCTAACAACCATATAAGAACTTTTAAGTAAAGCAATCAAGGCATGTAATTCAATTCAAGTCATAAGAGGCAAGAGTCTATATTTAGCATTGAAATAAGCAACATAAGAACATAAAGGTGCAAGAGCTCTTGCTGTCCGTGACTCGAATGTCTCCAAATGGTGTTTGCGTGCAAAAAAGGGGATAGGGATATACGAGAAAAAAGTATTGTTATGTTGAGAACTCAATCTATTAAAGTTTCACACTTGGTCTTCTTTGGAATCTTATCTTGACTCGTCCCCAGACCACTAGCCAGGTACAAGTCAAAATGATCCACTCCTTTTCGACATTTTGAGCACTCATGCAATGGATGAGCGTAAGCAAGAAAGTTGGCACTTAGGATGACAAAGAGAGAATATGGTGGAGGAGGAAGACAAAAAGGTGCGAAAGGCTCACATCAATGAGGACAATCATAGGCGAGAGAAAGCCAAATGATACATATGATGTGAGGAGTAGGGATTGCCATGCAACGGATGCACATGTGAGCTAAAAGCACTCCAATGGAACTAGTGGGGGTGTATCCAACTTGCTTGCTCAAGAAGACCTAGAGCTCATTTGAGGAGGCTCATCATTGGAATATACAAGCCAAGTTCTATAGTGTGAAGGTCCCCACATAGCTATATACATGAATGATAATCTCTATGGAGTACAAGATATAAGAGGGAGTACGAGTGTCGATCTCTCAAAAGGAATAGTAGTGTGCCCCCTTCTCTCTTTTTATTTCTTTTTCTCTTTTTTTCTATTTTTTGTATTTTTTGGTGGCCTCTGTGGCTCTCTCTATTTCTCTCATTTGTACTCTCTGGGATATTTTAATTTGTCCACTTTGGGATCTTTTCCTCACTTTAGGGGCAACACTCTATATATTACAAAAAGTATAAAAGATCTTTCACACTTTACAAAGTACTGAAATCATAAAGAAGATGTAACTATCATGATGTATGCAAATGTATGCCTCTGCCAGTGTAGCAGGATATGCAATGATACTAGCGCTTCATGTAGTAATGATTAGGGCAAGCCCCAACTAGCATGCGGCTCATCGATCAAGCAAGTAGCATGTATGACATGAAGATCAAGTCATGAGAAGATGGATGTTGCATGGCAATATATCTCGGAAAGGATATGGAAATGCCTTGGTTGGTAAGTATGGTGGCTGTTTTGAGGAAGGATATAAGGAGGTTTATGATGACAGAGCGTATCGTGCCAAGGGTTTGGATGTACCGGCGAAGGTGGACGCCAACTCTCGGAGTGAGAAGAAAGCAATGCACGGCACAGGAGAGGCTAGAAAAATATGGGAAGGTGGAAGTGTCAACTTTCGAATACTCACATTAGTCCGAAGAACTCATGCACTTATTATTGGTAACTCTCAATCTAATAAGGAGGTTCACAAAGAGACAAGTACCCCGAGGAGGAGTGTATGGGGGTTTGGTTATCCTTGCGCACCCTCTACTCATTGTACGTGAGTGTACTCTAATATTCGACCCCTCAGAAGAGTAGTGATCCATCTAGTAGCTAGAGTTCTCAACTAATTTTTTAGGTTTTGAAAATAAACACGGATTGCCCAAAATACGACATCTATCACTAATAGGCTAAAGCTCTTGACACCAAAAGTCCAAACATTACTCAAAACAACACCTCAAAACTATTGCAAGTTACTACTACAAAAAGAATAGCAACCTCAATTACCTACTTCAAGTCAAGACACAAAACTCAGTGCAACAGGCAAACTCTCTAACCAAGATAAACATGAAAACTCAAGAGAGTTCCATCAACAAACTAAACAAAAGCTCTTTGAAAAGATAAGCATGAAAGCTAAGAGCAAAACATGACAGTAGCTACGGAAAGATAAAGAACACACACAGCAAATATAAGCATGAAAACTCCTATGTTGTGTTCTAGATTTTGGAAGTGGACGTGTTTATCTCCCACACAAAGAAAGCTGGGTTCTAACTTGTTATGAACAGCAAGCAAAGCTAAAGAAAACTAAAAATAAAACCTAAGAGAGAGACGCTCCAAGAATAGCACATAACGCATGAAGTGATAAAAATATAGTGAAACGAGAGACGAACTGATAATTGTCGATGGAGAAGGGGATGCACGGGGGCATCCCCAAGCTTAGACGCTTGAGTCTCCTTGAATATTTCTTGGGGGTGCATGGGGGAATCCCCAAGCTTGAACGCTTGACACTTCTTAATCTTCTTTCATCATCTTCCCTCGCACACTTGAAAACTCCCTTCATACATAACTCATCATAATCTGATTAGCGAGGTTAGTACCCATAATAAATTAATTTTTCTCTACTGAAAATAAAGATAACCTTGAAGATCTAGTATTTCTCAAGATTTCCAAAAAGTATTTTCAAATAAAAAGCAAGCTTAAGGTTTGCAAAACGAAGGAAAGGCAAAACAGGACAGAACTGTGAAAAACAGACCAGCAGGTAGTAAAGAATTTTTTAGGGATACTTGTGCAACTCAAATAAAAAAACTCAGAACATACGAAAGTTTCGTAATTTTATAGAGCTCGCTGTGTAAAAAATTCAGCTCAAACAGATGATCTGGGGTTTTTCTCTGATTTTTCTAGTCACGAGGACAGAATCTGTTTTCTGGACAGCATGTCACAACTTTCACTTCCCTTGTCGTATGAGGCTAAAAAAGGCACAAAGCTTGAAAAGTAAAGATACAATGATCTACAGTAGTAAAAATCATCAAGACCACAAAAAACAGAAGAATAACAAAAAGTAAAACCTAAATTCGTTGCGGGCTGCCTCCCGAAAGCGCTTCTTTAAAGCCATTAGCTAGGCTTAAAGCAATTAGATCAAGTTGTTTCAAGAAAATAACTAGCCCGTGTGAAGGACTCAAAAGGCAACTTAATATTTTTCCCAGGGAAGTGTTCCATCCCTTTCTTGAGAGGGAATTGGAATTTTATAATCCCTTCTTTCATATCAATAACAGCACCCACGGTGCGAAGAAAAGGACGTCCAAAAATAATTGGACAAGAAGGTTCACATTCATTGTCCATAATAGTAAAACCAACGAGAACATAATTGTCATTGACAATGATAAGAACATCATCTATCTTCCCAAAGGTTTATTTACGGAAGAATCGACGAGACGAACACCAAAAGAACAAGCATCAAAAGGTTTCAATTCAAATATATCATACATTCTTTTGGGCATAACAGAGGTACTAGCTCCAACATCACATAAAGCATAGCAAGAAAAGTTATTCAACTTAATTTTAATCATAGGATCCCAATCTTCTTATATCTTTCTAGGTATGGAGGCTTCTACCCTAAGCTTCTCCTCCCTAGCTTTGATGAGAGCATTAGTGATATGCTCCGTGAAGGCAAGATTAAGTGTGCTAGTGTGGGGGTCTCTAGACATCTTGTGAAGGAAACGAATAACTTTATAAAGAGTGCAATTATCAAAATCAAGGTCACTACTATCAAGTAGAGTAGTAGTGGTGTCCTTTAGGCTCACTTGTTTGGTAGATTCTATAGTCATAGGAATTTCTTCTTCTACGGTTGAGGTCATAGCATCACCATTAATAGGTCCTATGGGACTAGGGGTGCATTGGGTGCTAAGAGTTTGGATATCCTCAACCACTTGGATAGTAGCAACAGTATGGTGTGTAGGAAGGCTCTTAATTCTATCCTCTTCCTCCTTTTCTCTAGCCCATCTCTCTTTAAGTTTAGCCATCATCCTAATGTTTTCATTAATTTGCAATTGGATAGCATTCATAGGAGTGACCTTCTTCTCCTCAAGGGGAGAAGTTCTAATTTTAAGCAATTGTACTTCGTGGGCTAAATTTTCTACCTTCGACAAGAGGTTATCTAGTTTGTCTAGTTTTTCCTCTACACTCTTGTTGAAGGCTTTTTGGGTAGTGATAAATTCTTTAAGCATACTCTCTAATTCAGAGGTGGAGTTTTTGGTGCTAGGATAAGTGTTGTTGTTCCCGTAGTTGTTGGAGGGGAACGTTCTAGGATTGCTACCAAAGTTACTCCTATAAGCATTGTTGTTGAAGTTGTTTCTAGAGATAAAGTTCACATCTACTTGATCTTGAGCAATCAAAGAATTTGAAGGAATATTTTGAGGATCAATAGGAGATTGCTTGGTAAGTAGAGACATAATCAAGTCAAATTTTTCATTTAGGGAGGAGATCTCCTCGACAGAGTTTACCTTCCTACCTGTTGGAGCTCTTTCGGTGTGCCATTGGGAATAATTGGTCATCATCTCATCGAGAAGTTTTGTGGCAGCACCAAGTGTAGTTGACATAAAGGTTCCTCCCGCGGCCGAATCTAGCAAGTTCCGCGAGGTAAAGTTCAAGCCTGTATAAAAAGTCTGGATAACCATCCAAGTAGTCAAACCATGCGTAGGGAAATTCTTAACAAGAGATTTCATGCGTTCCCAAGCTTGGGCAACGTGTTCATTATCCAATTGTTTAAAATTCATAATAAAGCTCCTCAATTGGATAATCTTAGCAAGGGGATAGTACTTCCCGATAAAAGCATCCTTGCACTTATCCCAAGAATCTATGCTATTCTTAGGCAAGGATTGAAACCAGATTTTAGCTTCATCCCTCAAGGAGAAAGAAAAAGCTTAAACTTAACAATATCACCATCTACTTCTTTGTAATTTTGCATATCACAAAGCTCAATAAAATTATTTAAGTGCAAAGCAGCATCATCTGTAGCACCAGAGAATTGATCTTTCATAACATGGTTCAGCAAAGCAGGTTTAATCTCATAGGAAGGTGCTGAAGTAGCAGGTGTAGCAATAGGAGTGTAGATAAAGTCACTGTTGTTGTGACTAGTGAAGTCACACAACTTGGTGTTTTCAGAGGAACCCATAGTAGCAGCAAGAAAGATAAATATTTTTTTGAATTTTTGATAAAAGAAGGTAAACTAACAAGACTAAAAAGCAAAGATAAAAGATAGTGTGCAACTCCCCTATCTTGAAGAGTGGAGTCCCCGGCAACGGCGCCAGAAATTTGCTTGATACACGAGATAATACTCGCCCCTCGTTGGTTACCCCAAGTGGAAGGTGAGATGTAGCGTAGCGGAAAATTTACCTTAGCGAAGATGCTAAGGTTTAGTATCGAACCAGTAGGACTCCAACAGATACAAGAAGGTGGTGAAGTGAACAATGGCGCCGTTTACAACCTAGGTTGCTTACTTTACCTGGACTTGCACACACAACAGATAGCTTTGCTTCCCAACGAGTACAGAGGAGTTGTCAATTCTTGCGGCCTTGTTGTTTACAAAGGATAAAACGCACGGGATAATAATGATGGTGATAGCTACGGAAAAGTAAATACTGAAACTAAATTGAAGATGTAAATAGTGTTGGAAATATGGACCGGGGTCCTATGATGTTCACTAGTGATGTCTCTCTCCCAAAAGATGATAAAAATAGCCATGCGAGGTAAACAAATTATAGCTGGGCAATTGACATGATTATGTGCACAAACCAATGCTAATTATGCTAAAAAGAAAGGAAGGGGCTCAAAAGCATGGTCAGTACGCCAAGACAAGTAGACCGAAATCCATCTGCATCTACCTACTAATCATCCACCTTGAGATATCTATCCAGAACATCTCGGTGGTATTAAGTTGCGAATCCCACCCAAAATGTAAACTCAAAGCAACAGACAACTGCATTAAAGAACTTTGCGTAAAGTAAACAATCCTTGCACCCGCAAGTACAAGCACCGTTGTTTTCCCCCTTGTGGCAAGAGCACATCCCCTAGACTCATGTTTCTGTCACTCAAGCTAGTAATCGGGGGGCATGAACCCACAATCATGCATAACGCTCCCTCTTGGAGTCACTACCTACTACTTGGCCAAAGAAATAAACAGCAACGGAGAACATGCAAGAATTACTCAAGAACATAAATATAAAAGAAATAAAATATATAACTCAATCACAATCTGAACATAATCTCATAATCCATCGGATCCCAGCAAACTCAACATAGCAACAGCAGAAAGATTACATATGTTCCTCGATCATGTAGGGCAGCTCACGAGGTCTAATCCATGAAGAAAAAAGAGGGGAGGAGAACATCACATAGCTACTGATCATAGAACCATGGTCCAAGGTGGACTACTCACGGTTCATCCGGGAAGCATCCATGGTGGTGGAGAAGCTCCCGGAGGTGATTCCTCCCTCCGACAGCGGCGGCGGCGGAACAGAGGAGAGATCGCGAAAAAGGGTTCCCTTCTCGAGGGTTTCCCGTCACGGGGAATAAATAGGCGAAAGGGGGCAACCAGAGGTGGGCCAAGGGCTCCAAGCTCCCCCTTGGCGCGGCCAGGGGCCCCCCTGGCTCCCCTCTGGCCCCTCTCGGGCTCTTCGCGAAGCTTCCGGTACGCTGATTTTTCCTATATTTTTCCCGGAATTTTTCTGGTACTTTTAATAAGGGGGAAACCTGAAATAGAAAAACAGCGGAAAACAGGAACTGACACTGGGGTGCACTGAGTTAATAGGTTAGTCCAAATATGATCAAAGGTGTATGGAAGTTCATCAATATCATATCAATATCACACAAAAGAGGCATGGACCAAGCAGAAATTATAGATACGTTTTGGACGTATCAGTGGCGGGTTGTGCGCCCAACACAATGCCGGCCAGCAGCGCGCTGGACACGTCCACTCCTCCATCCTCCACCTCCATACAGGCGCGGTCCATATGCAATGGGTGCGGTGGTGGGGGTGGCGAGCTATAGGTGATGAGGTGAAGGGTGTGGTGGTAGTGGTGGCGAACTAAAGGATGAGCATGTGTTTGTGTGTTGCTTCCGCCGCTTGCCATGGCGAGATTTAGTTGTAGAGCTAGCGCTCGGATTGGGGATTGATATTTTCCCTGGTGGGCGCTTGCGCGGGAAGGATCGGCTAATCCACTGGGAGGAAATAACAAAAGTTCAAAAATCCTTGTGGATCGGCTAAAGCGCGCGGGAAGGATTGCTGTGATGAGGAAGTCTGCCGACGAGAGAAGTGGAGGTGGCGATGCGTGGCAAACGGTTGTTCCCATCCACTCGTCGGTGTTAGTACGACGGAACTCATCACCGACGGCTATTCAACTAGATCCGTGTACATTTACTTAATTTCATCTTAATTAATTTCATTCTCTCCGCATATAATGCGAGGTTTTCAACTATTACACCCAAAATAGATCACTAAAAGTCCCTTGTTAAGGCCATACGAAACTAAAAAGAGACTAAATTAATTCCCTATTCGGAGTCGAAGTCGGGCACTGCGCCGAAGTCACCCAGCCGCACTGATGGTAACGTTGACGGGTTGCTACGGTGTGCACTCCTCCGGATGGGGCGTGCACTCCAGATCGCGAAGCTGTCCGGAGCGGCGGATCGGGGTTGCGTGCTGATGCTCAGCGATGTGGCGCACGCTTTCGACATAGTCGGAGTCGGAGCCGGAGTCCATGTCCATATCTAGCATGGGAGCAATGAGTTGACATGCTTCGACAACGGCACTGCGGCGAAGGCGCCCAGCTGCACTCATGGTAACCTCAAGGGGCTGCTGCGGTGTGCACTCCTCCACGCGTAGATGTTTGGAGTGGGGGTGCGGGAGAGCGCGCTCCGACTGCTCTGTGATGTAGCGCTCCTCGTCGGTGTCGGTGTCGGAGTCGTTCTCCATGTCCAGCACGCACGCAATGAGTGGCCATGCATCGACGGCGGCACTGCAGCGAAGGCGCCCAGCTACACTCATGGTAACCTCGAGGAACTGCTGCGGTGTGCACTGCTCCACGCGCAGGTGTTTGGAGTGGGGGAGCAGGAGAGCGCACCACACCTGCTCTGTGATGCAGCGCTCCTTGACAGTGTCGGAGTCATTCTCCATGTCCAGCATGCGCGCAATGAGTGGTCGTGCATCGACGACGGCACTGCGGCGAAGGCGACCAACTACACTCATGGTAACCTCGAGGGGCTGTTGCGGTGTGCACTCCTTCATCCGAAGGTGTGTGGAGTGGGGGAGCGGGAGAGCGCAATCCGCCTGCTCTGTGATGCAGTGCTCCTCGTCGGTGTCGGAGTCATTATGCATGTCCATGGCCACCATGCACGCAACGAGTGGTCGTGCTTCAACGGCGGCACGCCTGCCGCGAAGCCGCCCAGCTGGAACGCTGATGACCTTGCCGGGCTGCGGGGGCGTGCACACCAGCACGCGTTGACGTCCGGACTTGGGGAGCGGGAGATCGCGTTCCTGTTGCTCTGCAATGGGGCGCTCGTCTTCAGTGTCGGTGTAGTCGGTGTCGGAGTCGGTCTCCATGTCTGTGACGCCCCCAAAATTAAGTCGTGTATAGTAATCATACACGCAAGGTACACGATCGAGATTAGGGGCTCACGGTGAGATATCACAACACAACTCTACAAATAAAATAATACAAGTTGTTTAATACAAGCCAGGGGCCACGAGGGCTCGAATACAACAGCTTGAAGGCACAAAGTTAGCGGAAGCAAAAGTATCTGAGTACAGACACAAGAATACAAGGTTGCCTTAAGAAGACTAGCACAAATAACAACAGATCGAAAAGGCGAACCCTCCTGCCTGGGAACCTCCAAACTACTCCTGTTCAACGGGGAACTCGACGTCGTAGAAGGCATCAGGGATCTTCACGTTGCGGTGGTCGGCATCGGGGATCTCCTGCTCCTGGACTCCAAGGTCGACTGCAGCGGCCGATCAGGCAAAACAAAAAGGGGGAAATAAAGCAAAGGTGAGTATCTAGTATACCCGCGAGTCTTACGTCCGCTACTAAGCATTTATGTATTTGTATCAAATGGAAAGGGGAGGCTATATATAGTGGACTACAAGATAGAATGTCAGAATAAGGATAAGAAGCTAGGCCTATCGAAGACTAGCATCTTATGACGAGTCTTGCAGCACAAGATGAGAACAACCAATAGTTTATATAAAGCATAAAGTAACAATGAAGCAGAAGTTGCTGCAACATTGTATAATAGTAAGTTGTAATATTTGATAATAAAGAATGCCTCTGAGTTCCCCTTCTCGACTTCCCTGCGAGGAAGAAGACCCGGAACCATAGAGTTTAATAGTAGTAGTTTGTAGTGGTAAGGTCTAGCTTCAGCATAAAGCGTCCTGTTACCGTGGACACGGCTATTCGAATAGATTAAACTCCCTGCAGGGGTGCACTACTGTTCAGCCTGCACGCTCGGATCTCCAGGGTGGCGGGAACCTTGTTAGAGAACGCTCCACCAAAGCTATCCGACACGGCGTAGCCCATCCTAGGCTCAATAGAGAGGTCATCCGCCGGACTATATCCTATGCGCCAAGGGGTCTAGGTCCCTCACCCTTGCACGCTCCTGCATGGTACGAGACTGGCCGGTGAAGCAAAAGCAAATCCAAGAACACCTGCTACAGCAAAGAAGACAAGACCGCTTCCCGGCAATCAGTCCGTGGTACTGCTGACGTCTGAAGAACTTTCGGACAAACTACGACGCGGAGGGCCCACACCGTAATCCCACGTGTAGGTACTGCGTACAGAACAACGTGCCTCTCAAGTCATCCACCGAACCATTTAGCATTTTAATTAACCTGCGTGACAACCGTTATCGTTGCCTCGACTTAACTGACCCGCGGACAACGACAACAGTCAGGACCACCAGTACATCGGTACCTGCCCTGTCGTCCCACCAAGTATCTGCGGTTACCAACAAGGTGAACCGACTCCTTACCTTATCTCGCGTGTGCTCTTGGTAGAGCTCGACTTTCATGGTTTGGTAACTCTCGCGAGATACGAGCAGGGGCCAAGCACGCCAGTAACGTCGGTCGTACCCTCCCTGTCGTTCCCGACGCAATACCGCTCGCGGGCACCGTTGGGTCGCCCGACTCTTACCTTTAAGGACAACCGTTGCTCAAGTACCTAGAGCGGCTATACAGAGTCAGCAACGAGTGGAGTACGAGGATTACTCCTCGGTAGCTCTACTTGATGGTGGCTCGGCAGAGCCGAGCTAGGGGGCCTTAGGCGGTGTCTGCATTGTACCGTACCTGTTACAGTTAATATATCGTATCCGTGTTCACTCACCAGAGTGATCACGGCCCGCTATCTAATCCTAGCTAAAAATGCGCAGGGCTCACTGCTGAATAAGATATATATATATATATATATATATATATATATAGTATAGGCATCATAGGATAAAGGAAGGTACATCAAGGGGTGACAAAAACATGCTATGCAATTAAATAGGATTGTAATCGTAGCAGCAGCAGTAACAATGCCTAGTGCAAGAAATGTAAGGAAAAGATAGGTGATATCTAGGGAAGAGAATGACTCTGCTTGCCTGGAAGCTCGACGGTAGAGGTACGGTCGTCGATGTAGTAGTCGTACTCGACAACGGTGTAGTCGGCGGTAGCAACGGGGTCTACCGGAGAATAAAAGGGAGGAGAAATAGTAAATATAAAGCAATCATAGCAAATAGATGAATGGCATGACGTACACAAAGTTAACGGTGTTCTAACGCAGTGCAATGCACGTTGCTCGAAGCGGGAATTCATCTGGGGATGAAATACCGGCTCCGGGTGATTATCGACAGAAAACCCGGAGGGGGGAATGTCGATGTTCGTTGTGTTAGAGGGGTGTGGTTGGTATACGGATAGCGTATCCGTATTCGTTATATTTTTGAGCAAATTTCATGTATAAAGTTTTTTAATCTGACTTACGGTTTAAATTCAAAGTTTTAAACAATTTAAATCATTTTCTGAATTACTTTTATTATTAAAATAACGTTATCCAAAACGGTGCATTTGACCTGGTCAAACCTGACAGAGGGGACCCACCTGTAAGGTTAACTGGTCAACTGACCAGTGGGTCTCACATGTCAGCCTCACATTAACTATAAAACATTTTATTTAATTTAAATAGCAGTGGGGGCCACATGTCATTGACTCACACATTTTATAAATCAATATTTTAATTACTGATAGCTGAGACCCAGGTGTCATAGACACATATGTTTAATTAACAGTCTAATTAATCCAGGGGCTAATCTAATTGCATGGACCCACCAGGCAATGACACATGCTTAATTAAACAGTTTAATTAATCTTGTGGTTAATTTAAAGGGCCGGGCCCATATGTCATAGGCTTACACAGTTTAACCATTTTATTAGCCTAGTTAAATTGGGGATGGGCTCAGGGGTCAGTGGGGGTTAGGGGTGGTTAGCCCACTGGTTAGGGAGGACGGGGCTAGCCACGGCCAACCCGATCGTTCCCACGCCAGCGAGGCCGACGCCGGCGAGACCATTCCGGCAAGGGGCCACGGCGAGGGATGCGGGTGAGGTGCAGGACGACCACTGCCAGGGGCGGCGGCGGGCACGCACGCACGCAGGCGGGAAGAACCGCGCAAGCTCGCACGGGAGCTTGAGCTCCGGCGGCAATGGCGGCCGAGCACGGGCGGCCACTACGGCAACAAATTCGATGGGGAAAGAGGGGGAATGGACAGAGGAGCTCACTGTGAGCTCGAGGATTTGCAAAGGATTTATTATGGCTCATTTAGCTACTGATTTTATTTGTTTAAATCTCTTAAATAATTTTATAAATCCCCAACTCTATTTTATTATGACCTACTGGTTATTAGGTATTTTATAAAATTGGTTGTACCATTTTTGGATTAAGTTTTATTTGCACATTGTTTTTAATAACAACCAAAATGATTTTGAATTTTGGTTTGAGTCAAAGATGATCCAGGCAAGGTTAATACTAGTGATTAGTCATTAACAAGAGGGATTACAGTAGCATGACACTGGGGGTGTTACAATGTCCATGTCCAGCATGCGCGCAATGTGTGGCCTTGCTACGACAGCGGCACTGCGGCGAAGCCGCCCTGCTGCACACCCGGTCACCTCGCCGGGCTGCCGGGGCGTGCACTTCCGAA